>OX038888.1:18198423-19627836 GCA_943789525.1 Agriphila geniculea
AAAATCATACTCGCAAATTGCAAATTACTTGCAACTTTGCAAGCAAGTAAGTACCTACATACCTACTTGTTATTTCATTGTAGGATTTTTCTGTTTAAACTGATACAAAGGTGTTATTTCCCGTTAGTTAGTGAATAATTCGTTATTTTAGTGAATAGTAAAGAACATAAATTTTACAAAACAATATTTTACTTTTTTCTAAAGGTAATTTTTTTGGTTTTAAATAATTGTGAATTGCATAAAACTTAATTGCATAATAGTTATCTTGTAGTTTCTTGTTAGCAACGGGCATTTCAGTGCTCTAAAAAGATATTGTTTGTACAATAATTTTGATCCGACAAATCGAACATTCCAGAGCGTACGCGTTTGAGTGCGGTGAACCTGACATCGGCCGCTGAGCGGACGGTGTGCGTCATTGTGCTCGGACCCCAGCCACCTGCAAATCCATTCCACCAACGTCTGGAGTTCAGATAAGCCCTAAAATAGTTATTTTACTTATATTTTTTTTGTTTAAAGAAGTGAATTCCGTTTTGACAATTGTTGAACCTTGTTGATTTTTTATAGCTTGTTTTTTACTACGGTTAATACTATTATTAATACTAAATGACACCACCAGTATCGCCTACTCCGAAGGCATCTAATTTGCCGGTTTTTCCAGTTCCTACCATGTCTATTACTAATTTAAAATCACTAAATACTAAACGCAGTTCTATTAAGGGACAAATTACTAAATTTAAAAACTACTTAGACAAATTAAACGATAATAACGGAGAAATAAGCGAAATTGAACTTGCAGAATTAAATTTAAAATTAAATAAAATTGAAAGTTTGTCAACCAGGTTCGACGATTTACAGACTGAGATAGAGGTGTTAAATTCTGCTAATTTGTCATCCGAGGTCGACGAACGGGAACTCATTGAAGATTCTTTTATTCAATGCATTGCAGCAGCTAAAGCTATTATAAAACAAAATGATTTTTCACAACATAATAAAACAGTTCATGAGTGCCCTGACATAGACTTAGGAATTAAATTGCCACAAATTCAGATTTCGAAGTTTGACGGGTCCTACTTCCGCTGGCTTGAGTTCCGGGACACTTTTACTAATTTGATTCATAACAAAAGAAACGTGTCTGATATACATAAATTTCATTATTTGATTTCGTATCTGGAAGGTGACGCAGCACGAATTATCTCAAATCTAGAAGTGTCATCTGCTAATTATAAGGAAGCTTGGCAGATTCTCTGCAAGCGTTACAATAATAAAAGGCTCCTTATTAATTATCATTTAGATTCATTATTTAAAATACATCCTATATCGCGAGAATCGGAAAAGTCATTGCGCTTCCTCGTTGACCATGTTACAAAAAATCTTCGCGCGCTTACAAGTCTTGGTCTGCCCACTCAGCATTGGGATGTGCTTTTAATTTTCATGCTTTCGAATAAATTAGACAGTGATACAAATATAAAATGGGAAGAATTTCGTAACACTTTAAGTGATATTCCCACCTTAGAACAATTCAATAAATTCTTAGTGGATCGTGCTGATGTTCTCCAGTCCTTAAATTGCAATAAAAATATAAATAAGCATACATCTAACAATAATAACTATAAAACACCAAATTCAAATATAAGAGGTCAAATTAATTATCCTCGTTCATTTCAACAAAATAATTCAAATAATAATAACAACAAAACAGATATGAATAAAAATACAAGCGTTTTCGCTGCTTCAAATTCGAATAAAAATAATTCATCATTTTTATGCATTATTTGTAATAGTAACCACAGAATATATGACTGTTCAGTTTTTAAATCAAAGGGGCTTAATGAAAAATATTCACTTATCTCTAAATATAAATTATGTAAAAACTGTTTGCGACAAGGGCACCCTTTGAGTGAATGTAGAATGGGTCCTTGTCGGCAATGCAATCAAAAACACAACACTCTGTTACATAACCCTGATGTTGTTGCTAACTGTACTACTACCGATGTAGCCGACAATATTAATGAAAATAATTCTGTGGTGACATTTTCCAATGCAAACTCCAATCAAGTACTTCTCTCCACTGCAATAATAGAAATTCTAAATCCACAAAATGGCAAGACAGAAAAGGTGCGTGCATTACTTGACTGTGGTAGTCAGTCTTCATTTATAACAAAATCTCTATTAAAAAAATTATTACTAAAGTCTACACCTCTAAATTCTATTAACGTTATTGGAATAGGAAACAATTGTTCCAATAAAGTTGTAGAAAGTTGTACAGTTAATATAAAATCTATAAATAGTACTTACCAAATCACTTTATCTCTTTACGTCCTGGAAGAGCTAACAGGAATGTTGCCAAAAACACCTGTTAATATCCAAAATCTTAATATACCTAAATACATTAAATTAGCCGATCCACATTATGCTCAACCTGCACCTGTTGAAGTCTTAATTGGAGCAGATTTCTTTTGGGATGTTCTTGGGTGTAAGCAAAGGTCCATAGGATCCAATAAACTGAATCTTCGTAGCACAAAATTTGGTTGGATTGTTGCTGGTCCTACAATTTCAGCTAATCCTAAGGAAGTTCATTGCAATCATGCTACGACTAACTATTCCCAAATTGATAAAACACTAAAACGATTCTGGGAGCTCGAAGAACTTCCGCAAAAGACAGTTCAGCTCACAAGAAATTGCTTGCGAAAGGCATTTTGAAATGAATACAACACGTTCTGCTGATGGCAGGTTTTCGGTGAGATTGCCTCTAAAGGACACTCCCGACTGCCTCGGTAATTCTTACTTTCAAGCTAAAAAAAGACTTCTAAATCTAGAAAAACGATTTCGAAAAAATCCCGAATTAAAACTACAATATTCAAACTTCATTCGTGAATATCATGACTTAGGTCATTTGTCTGAATCACCTATACAAGAACCAAATCCATCATATTTTTTATGTCATCACGCCATCTTCAAAGAGGAGAGCGAATCAACTAAACTCAGAGTAGTGTTCGATGGCTCCGCCCCCACTACCTCTGGATACTCTCTGAACGACATTTTAATGGTAGGTCCTAATGTACAACAGTCTCTCTTCTCCATATTAATCAGATCACGACAATACAAATTTCTCTTGACCGGCGACATCGCCAAAATGTACCGCCAAGTAGAAGTCAATGCTAAAGATAGAAACTTACAATTAATATTATGGAGAGAGAATGAGAATGAAAATATCAAATCCTTTCAACTCAACACTGTTACTTATGGAACTGCCAGTGCTAGTTACCTAAGTATCAGATGTATTAAGCAGGTTGGAGAGGAATGCTCTGATCAGTGTATCAAAGAAATCATACAAAATGACTTCTACATTGATGACTTATTGACAGGTTGTGATGACGAAACACATCTAAAATATATTCTAAATTCAATTACAAAAGAACTTAATTCTGCCTGTTTTCCTTTACGCAAATTCAAAACTAACTGTACATCATTATTTGAAACTTCAGAGTTGAACTCTAAAGAAAGTTTAACCCTAAGTGAGTCCTCGTGTACCCTAGGTCTAGGTTGGGATCCCTCTAAAGATAGTTTTAATTTCCCTATAAAGGTTCCACCTAAAGTTGATGTTGTAACAAAAAGAGTAATACTTTCTCACTCATTCCGTATCTATGATCCATTAGGGCTGGTAAGTCCTTGTATAATTCAAGCCAAAATGTTAGTACAAAAACTATAGGTAGAGGGTGTAGGATGGGATGAACCCGTTCCTTTAGATATAAAAAATAAATGGCATGAAATATCTAATAACTTTAATTTTCTCGCTACCCTGAATATTCCACGTAGAACTCTTTGTGATTTTCCAGTATCAATAGAATTACATACATTTAGTGACGCTTCTCAACATGCCTACGGCAGTTGTGTCTTTCTTAGATCTATGGACAGTAACAATCAGATTACTATGAAATTGCTGTGTTCTAAATCAAAGGTGGCACCCCTGAAACCATGCACCATACCCCGATTAGAACTTTGCGCTGCTCTGCTAGCTGCTAGGTTGTGTAAAAGTGTTATCGACTCCTTAAGATACACTCCCACGCGTATAGTTCACTGGTGTGATTCAAGCGTGGTTTTGGCATGGATTAACTGTAATCCCAGTAACTTAAAGCAATTTGTGGCAAATAGAGTTGGTGAAATTTTGGAATTAACAAATCCTGGTTCTTGGCGCTACGTTCCAACAGCTCACAATCCCGCCGACCTGATATCTCGCGGTGTTAATGGTAACCAAATTGCAAATATAGATTTATGGTGGTCGGGACCTGCGTTTTTACTCCAAAATGAAACTGATTGGCCTGTTTTGAATAAAAGGGGAATCGCTGAGGACTTACCAGAGTTAAGAACATTAACTATTATAACTGAAGATAATGCGCTAATAGACTTCAAAAAGTTTTCAAGTTTTGATAAGGTGCAAAGAATCTTAGCTTACGTTTTACGTTATCTACATAATATAAATCCTAAAAATAAAAATAACCGATTGAATACATTTCTAAAATCAGAAGAGTACAAAAATTCATTTAACTTAATATGTAATATAATTCAGAAACAGTGTTTTAATGCTGAATATAACAGATTTTTAAAAGGATTGCCTTTGAACAATAAATCTAAAATATTATCTTTATCACCATTTTTAGATGAACATTCTGTCATACGAGTTGGAGGACGAATTGATTCATCAAACTACCCATTTGATAAGAAGCATCCTATATTGCTTGATGCATCGCATTATATGACAAAATTATTGTTTGAGCGTGAACACGTTAGAAATCTCCACGCTGGTCCCCAGCTGTTATTAGCTACGCTTCGGGAAACAGTATGGCCGGTTAATGGTAGAAGGCTCGCCAGGAGCGTTGTAAAAAATTGTGACACATGCACACGTGTTCGCGGTCAAACACTCTTTCCTAAAATGGGAGATTTACCTTCCTATCGCGTATCAGTTGATTTTCCATTCAGATCAGTCGGGCTGGACTATGCTGGTGCCTTCTTCATCTTAAATAGGAAGGGCCGCGGAGCTAGACTTGTAAAATGTTATTTGTGCATTTTCATTTGTTTACGTTTTAAATGCGTCCATCTCGAGGCAATGTCGGATTTGTCTAAGGAAGCCTTTATAATGACATTTCGTAGATTTGTTGCGCGTCGCGGTAAGCCAGCCGAAGTATACTCCGATAATGGCAGAAATTTTGTGGCAGCCGCAAAGGAGTTGTCTCATTTTTTAACTAAAACTTCTGAATCTCTATCTGAGTTTGCTGCTCAGGAGGGAATTAAATTTCATTTTATCCCGGCTTATGCTCCCCATTTTGGTGGTATGTGGGAGGCTGGGGTTAAGTCTGCAAAATATCATATCAAAAGGGTTATGGGAAATACGCATCTTTCATTCGAAGAATTTAGTACGTTATTGGCACAAGTGGAGGCAATTTTAAATAGTCGCCCCCTTTGCCCTATGTCATCCTCGCCAAATGATCTCCTTTCCCTAACTCCTGGGCACTTTCTACTAGGAAGACCGTTGAACGCTCTGCCATCAGCTGCTCTGGAAGATTTGAAGGAGACATCCCTAAATCGCTACGCTCGTTTGGAACAAATACGCCAACATTTTTGGCGAAGATGGCAAAAGGAGTACATATCAGAGATGCAGCAACGAACTAAGTGGAAAACATCTAAAGCCACACTCAACGTTGGAGACTTGGTGCTGATTCAAGAAGATAACAACCCCCCTCTGAATTGGCGTTTAGGAAGAGTCGAAAAATTATATCCTGGACCAGATGGGATTCCGAGAGTTGCTGACGTCCATACCACGAAAGGATCCATAAGACGTGCTTTGGTCCGCCTTTGCCGCCTGCCAGCTGCCGATGAACTTTCTGGTTGAAGAACTTGGATTCTTCAACGGGGGGGAAGATGTCCACGCCCAAGCGCCTGAACTAATGCAACGGCAATCTGTTATAAATATGTTGATGCGGACCTCTTCATACAGGTGTCATTTTAACGCCGGTAGTCGCAACTGATTTTTTTTTACTTATATTCTGTTAGAAATTACGATCGGCCACTATTGAAAACGCTCCATGTATTTATCGCTTTTTAATCAAGTAAATGTGAATTTTGACTCAAAATCGACGTTTTATTCAAGAAACCATTATCAGCTTCTTGCCCAAACAATATTAAACATCAGTGTTGCTAGTTTAGGGAGCAAACCCATATGCTAAAGGCAGATTTTCTTTCTGCTGATATTACCTATATCCTAAAGGCAGATTTTGTTTCTGTCTAGCATATAATTTTGTCGTTTAGCACAAAGCATATTTTTTAGCATATCATATTATAATGGACAGCAAGAAACACGTCAGACTTATCCAATCGATTTGAACTTAAAACTAACTTGTGTTAAAGTAGCAATTTAAATGGAAAAAATACACAGTTTCGTAAGTGCAGCTATGTGTACCATAAAACTTGCCTACAGTAAGTTATAACTAATATTTTTAACCGACTTCAAAAATTTGAAAAGGAGGAAGTATATATTTTTTTATATGTATGCACACCGATTACTCGAGGACGGCTGAACCAATTGAAATGATTCAATAGACTTGTTTTAATTAATCTATTTGAACATTATTTCTTGCTTTTTATAGAGCAGTTTTTTAAGGTGTTTGAAGGAGGTCTTGCTTTTTTTAAAAGCTTTTTTTAAGTTTAGTATTGTTGCCGGACTTACCAATAGTGTCAAGCTATCGCTAGGTACTACTATTATTACTTATTATCGTCTTTACTAGATACGTTAAAAAAATCGATTAATCGAAAATCGATTCCTCGACGGTCGATTTAATCGAAGATCGATTCTACTGCATTCGATTCGAATCGATCCAAAAATCTATTATTTTTTTCATGAATCGACATGCCTAGTTTGCGCATCGCACAGGTCGACCCGCGCGAGCCCCCCTCCCGCCACCCGCCTCCCCCCACTCGCGTCCCGTGCGCGGGGGTGAGCGTGCGCGCATAGATTTTTAGGATATAAATAGTGACTGAAAACGGAGAATTTAAAAAGATATCATTCATATTTTTAATTGAATTAGTTAAGTACATTAAATTAACAGAAATTGTTGCTTGGCAATAATTACAGATACAAAAATTAATAAAAGTGGATCGTAGGAATTTCAAATAGTTCAATTAGTTAAGCAGCTGTGACTACAGTTATTGTGAATGCAAAAAATTAAATTTGATACAATAAATTTTAAATTTCTATTACTTTCTTTTTTACTGCGTTTTTGTATTGTAATTCTAATACATAGTTTAATAAAATTTATCGTGGAATTTTTAGGGTCCATAGTCTAGTATTTTTAGACGGTATCATTATATTCCCTCGTAGTCACTGCTTGAAGTAGATAGCAAAACTACTAAAAGTGGCCGTTTTTAACACATCTGCTATTTACTTCTACGAATGACTGCGAGGGAATGTAGTGATAACCTTCTAAAAATACTAAACTGTGAGCCCTAAAAATTCAACAAGTTTTATTAAAATCCTTTTCTATTAACAACTTATGAAATAAAAACTTCTGAGGGCGCCACTTTTGGTCAGGGAATCGCTTTAAATAACGATAGTGCATGTGTCGGAGCTGTCAGCGCAATGCCACTTGCGCGCCCCTTTCCGGCGGCGATTCCGTCGTGAAGTCATGGTTGGACAGTGGGCGCGAACAAGCATAGTTTTATTTAT
Organism: Agriphila geniculea; assembly: GCA_943789525.1. Taxonomy (NCBI): domain Eukaryota; kingdom Metazoa; phylum Arthropoda; class Insecta; order Lepidoptera; family Crambidae; genus Agriphila; species Agriphila geniculea. The sequence goes on from OX038888.1 coordinate 18,206,141, forward strand.
TCTCTTAGGGGCTGATTTTTCTAGGATCCTAGGATAACAGATATTTGTCAAGTTGCAACACCTTCAGAATTAAGGCCAACTCAAATCTAACCGGTATCCTGTACCGGTGGCAGTAAAGATATTCCGAATATTCCAATGGGTATGCGGTGACGCGCTGTTCAAAGCAGTTCCGCAACAGCTGCGGTAATGTCATACAAAATACCAGTCCAGATATCGGTCGGGTATACCGTTACCGCCACCGGTACAGGATACCGGTCTGGGACCGTACCGGCTAACGAATCGATTATCGAAAAATCTGAATCGGTTTCAACTTAGAACTGAAAAATCAAAGTAAGGAATTTCATCTTGTACTTTTTGTTGACGTAATTTGGAAGATAACGATGTTCGTGTGACATCATGAAATGGGGTTCTCCATTTTCGCCCAATTGGGGCTCGATTTATTTGTTTTAATTTGAAACCCGGCAGACTTTTCGAAGCTCGATTCGTTAGCCGGTACGGCCCCAGGTTTAAGTAGGCCCTTAAGCTTGCCACGCCTGTTACACAATGATAACAGATTGTGGAACTCAATACCGCAAGTTTTATTGCTAGTGTAAACTTCGTTTTATACGCACTTAGAATAAAGTTTAACTCACATTGACTCCTTTCTCCTTAGTGGCCGGTTTCTTGTTCTTGACCTCAGCGCCCCCTAGCGCGAAGTCGTAGTGCGACATGTCTTCTGTCGCGTAAATGTCGTCGTCATCCGCTTCGAACGCGCCGACGCCGAACGCTTGCCCTCGTATCGATACCTACACAATACACCGATATATTTATACCTTCTTATTCCAATTTTTTTTACTAAAATTGAACTTAACCATTTCTTTCACATCTCTTACATTAAAAAAATAATTTCAAAATCAGTTTTTAGGGTTCCGTACACCAAGGGGAAAAACGGGACCCTATTACTAAGACTCCGCTGTCTGCCTGTCACCAGGCTGTATCTCATGAACCTTGATAGCTAGACAGTTGAAATTTTCACAGATGATGTATTTCTGTTGCCGCTTTAACAACAAATACTAAAAACAGAATAAAATGAATATTTAAGGGGGCTGCCATACAACAAACGTATTTTTTTTTTACCGTTTTTTGGTATGGAATCCTTCGTGCGTGAGTCCAACTCGCACTTGGCCGGGTTTTTTTAAATAATCATAAGATAAAAATTAAAATACTTAAATCTAAATCCACATACATCAAAACATGTCTGAAGAACTTAAATAAATTGTCAAAAAAACTATGACTACCTTTAATTTAATAGCAATAATACTGTGTTTTGGACAAAAGGCTTATAGACGCCTGGCACTACAAACTAAGCTTCTTTCCCTTTTCCTTCATAACTAAATGGCTCTTCGAAGCCCCTTCTCCATACTGGCCGCTCAGACTCCCCAGTACCGAGTGCCGACTCAGCCCCGAGTAGCCGAGCCCGAACCGGTCGCTCTTACGCTGCAGGACATAAGGCTCATAGACGCCTGGCACAACAAATTAACCTTCTTTCCTTTTACCTTCATAACCAGATGGCTCTTCGAAGCTCCTTCCCCATACTGGCCGCTCAGACTCCCCAGCCAGTTCCGAGTGCCGACTCAGCCCCGAGTAGCCGAGCCCGAACCGGTCGCTCTGTAGGACATAAGGTTCATAGACGCCTGGCACTACAAACTAACTTTCTTTCCCTTTTCCTTCATAACTAAATGGCTCTTCGAAGCTCCTTCCCCATACTGGCCGCTCAGACTCCCCAGTATCAAATGCCGACTCAGCCCCGAGTAGCCGAGCCCGAACCGATCGCTCTTACGCTGCATGACATAATAAGGCTCAAAGACGCCCTGCTCTACAAACTAACCTTCTTTCCCTTTTCCTTCATAACTAAATGGCTCTTCGAAGCCCCTTCTCCATACTGACCGCTCAGACTCCCTAGTACCGAGTGCCGAGTCAGCCCCGAGTAGCCGAGCCCGAACCGGTCGCTCTTACGCTGTAGGACATAAGGTTCATAGACGCCTGGCACTAGAAACTAACTTTCTTTCCCTTTTCCTTCATAACTAAATGGCTCTTCGAAGCTCCTTCCCCATACTGGCCGCTCAGACTCCCCAGTATCAAATGCCGACTCAGCCCCGAGTAGCCGAGCCCGAACCGATCGCTCTTACGCTGCATGACATAATAAGGCTCAAAGACGCCCTGCACTACAAACTAACCTTCTTTCCCTTTTCCTTCATAACTAAATGGCTCTTCGAAGCCCTTTCTCCATACTGACCGCTCAGACTCCCTAGTACCGAGTGCCGAGTCCGCCCCGAGTAGCCGAGCCCGAACCGGTCGCTCTTACGCTGCAGGACACAAGGCTCATAGACGTCTGGTGCTACAAACTAACCTTCTTTCCCTTTTCCTTCATAACTAAATGGCTCTTCGAAGCCCCTTCTCCATACTGGCCGCTCAGACTCCCTAGTACCGAGTGCCGACTCAGCCCCGAGTAGCCGAGTCCGAACCGGTCGCTCTTACGCTGCAGGACATAAGGCTCGTAGTCATCTGGCGCGAATAGAGTTTCATATTCGTATTCTGAGTCGGAGCTTGATTGTGATTCATTTTCTGTGTCCTGTAAAAAATATATAAAAATACAAAATACAGATTCCAATCGTGTTTCAGTGATTATGACAGGGCTGGAAACCGGTTTCTAATTAACCAGATTAATTTCGATCTCAAACAGGTTTTTTCGTAAGTGTTCACTCGGAGCGGAACCGATTCGCGAGCGATATTGCTTCTGGGATAAACCTGGTTAATTCCACGACGCGCGTGAATAGTGCAGCGATATATTTTGTCTCTTTTTATCTGCGGGCAGGATCGATGAATTCATAGTTTTACTCGTCTCGTCTTTCGTTTCGTTGCTTTGCAATTGCATCAGGTGGGTGGAGCGATCAAAATCATTTTGGTATTAACCAGGTTTTGGGAGCGGAATCAAAACCAAAACGGTCTACGAGCTTAACCAGAAATAATACCGGTTTCGACGAGCAGAATTAAAAACGCTTCGAAATAAAAACGCTCTTTTCAAAATGTATGAAGCTGCGCGAAACCTGGTTGCGAATTTTAACTAGGTTTTCCAGCCCTGGATTATGATCATGACATGTTTGGAAAGTACTACTATTTTGACCGATTTATTTATTTCAGGTAATAAGAGGTCGTACATTAATTACGTGATGTTTTCAGCAACTTTTTAGTTTGTTATGTGTCTGCATAAAATAGAGAAACTACAGAAGTTAAGCTTAGTACTACGCGCACTCGAGCAACGCACACACACATAGACAGCTCTCATAGACCGAGCGACGATTTATTTATTATTATTTATTTGGAGGGGGGACGCCAGCGAAGCCGGCCGGGTGATCAGTCTCCCTAACCGGAACCTTGGTCATTACACCCAGTTCCCCAAATCCCCTGAAGACAGGGTGAGGCGGGTTATCATCAACCCCACCGGCGTCGGACCCTCGAATCTACTTGTGCGCTTACAGTATTTGCCGAGTTGACTTAAGGCCAATTTCAATAACCTATACTCAGTAAGAGATAGGTTTACTAAAAAGGTCATTGGGCATATTTGACTTAATTGATGAAATTTCGCGTACAGAAACCAAACCAGTTTTAAATTGAAGAATTCAATCCCACTTTTCAAAATATGTATAATTTTTTTATGTACCGACCGGCAGAAAAGCACATAACTTTTTTCTTAAAATTAAAAATTTAATAATATTAAACATATGTTTAATGTTATTAAACTTTTGTTAAGGTACAAGCATAATAATTGTTTATATTGTCTTTATTTATTTATTTTATTTCTTATTGAAATGCTATGATATAATGATAGAAAATGAAACATGGTCTGCAAGAATGCGACCCATACCACTGAGTAGCAGATACATTTATCTACATACCTAGCCATATTTCGTTTGTGTACGCCGTATGTCAAATGTCCGACCAAAATGCCCAATGACCTTTGTTGCCTAGATATTTCTGTTAAATGACGGGAAATAACAAGTTGCCTAGAAACAGATCCATAGTATCTCTTACTGAGGATTAATTATTGAAATCGGCCGTTACCGTTATCTGCTTAGATCCTTTCCTTAAGGTCCGCTCCAAAGAGCTCCCAACGCAGCGATACGTACATCGGGCATTCTGCCATGAAGTGGTAGCTTGTCTTTTTCTTTACGAAAGAATCCTCTATAAGCTTGTTTAGTGACAAGTGTCTGTTTAGTGGACAATGTCCTGTCAGTAATCCGACTATGGTTCGTCATACGGCGTCGGTGTGTTTCATTATTTCTAAGTTAGTACTAAGAATATATTCAAGAAAGGGTAGTATTTAATCGGGTAACAATAAATTCCCATTTTGGGTATCAAAAATACTGAATCCAGCGTACTGAAATACTAAGTGGGCGACGGAGCAAGGGCGACTACAGATATTGAAAATGGGTGACTTTAAAATATTGAGTAACTAGTTATTCAGAACGGGCGACCAAATTACTATTTGGGCGACAACCTTAGGGCACACAAAACAGACACACAAAACATTTAAAATTTGGCATATATTTTATTTGTAAAAATGGTGACTATTATCCTAATCGAGATGACAAAAAACAAACAAATAAGAAAGCAACCTAATGAAAACGTGTTAAAATACTATGTTGGGTAGCTTAAATCAGTTATAAAGTTACCTACTTGGTATAATAGTTGCCCACTTAGTATTTTAGCCTTTTAGATTATTTGTCACCCACATGTAGTCGCCCGTTTTAAGTATTTTTGTAAGCCACTGTTTGTCGCCCAAAAAATAAATTGCTGCCCGGTTTAGTATTTAAGTATCCCATTAACAGTCGCCTGTAATTGTTTCCAGTTACCCAATTAATTAATTCCCTTCAAGAATTAAGTTACCCTTATTGTTACAGTCTGTGCTACCCCACACGGTGTAGTGTGAGTTTGCGTCACAGCCCGCCACAATACGAATGTCCATACCTCTATATCTCGCTATTTTTTCTTCTAGGCGTATTCCTGGTGGCTCGTTATCTGTCTCACTCGGGATGTAGACAGACATAAGACCATCCTTTTTATGCGCCAATCTTCACCACATATTGGGACTATCGCTGCTGTAAGATCTCTGTAACATTCAAATTCTGTTAAACCTAATGCCCTTGCCTTGTTACTGACGTATGTATGTCGTAGGATAATCGTATAAACCGGATCTTCACAAAAAGCCTAGGTGGATTGTAAAGAACATGATAATTTAAATCTAAGATAAATTTTTACCATCGCCACTCGAAAAAGTGCGTTTAATTCAACGATAAGAGTGAATAAAACGCTGTTTTATTCACCGAGTGAATAAAAATATTTTGAATTTGGAACAAGCGCGTATCGTATGAATTATGTACAAAAAAAATAAAACGTGCTGAAAGTATGGAGCTATTCCATAGATAAAGCCTCCCGCCAATTTTATTTAGAAAGAGATTAGATGTTCAGTTTTGCATTGCATCAGTCCATTCCATCAGTCTGGTACGATCTTCAGACTGTAAAAATTCAAAGTCTATACAAACTGATGAAATGGACTGATGCCAGACCGATTTATGTAATTTCCCTCTTAGCGTGGTTGTTTTATGTCATTGGAAAACTTCTAGTTTCACTATTTTCTAATGTTTAAATATTACTGATTACCTACTAGTCCAATAAAACTAGCTTTACCTGGACATAATTAATAAACTCGTTGTTTTTATTAGTTTATCGGATATTGATATTAAGTGTCAAATATGAATTAGATATGTGATGTAAGAAATCCGCGGTGGTAACCGTTTCATATAAAAATCATGCGATTTCGTACATTACCTAGCTTTTTCCTAAAAGCAAAATAGTTAACCAAATACCTTGTTAGTATAATTTTATGGTGCATTAAAATGCTATCACCTAATAGCAAAATTAAACTGAATCCAATTTCGCATGTTCGTTTTTTTTCACAGTATTCATCTGCTCTCAATATCTAGATAAGCCAAAATGGTAACTATGATGCTTGTATCTTATTAAGCTATGATGCGTCTTTTTAGACATTTTAGACAAAAATTAAACATTTATTTTTTACGTTTTAATAATAATGTATTTCTCAGTAGTTAAAAATCGTAACTGTAAAATCTTTGTTTAATAATAAGCTTTTGTGTACTACAATCATGTTTTCATCAAAATTAAACATGTCAATATCACGTTTATGAAATTGTAAATTACGCGCAAGTAGTAGTGGAGCATGTGGTGAGTGCGGGGTGGGGAGAGTACCTACCACCCGCCCCGCCCCACCCCGCGCGCCAGCAGCGCCGCGCACACGGCGGTTTATTTTATTTCAATTACGCGCTTTGTACGGACCGCGTTAGGTATTTAAAAAAACAATGGAATTTCTTTGTGAATGTGCGATAAGGCGACTAGATATCTGAAATGATAGTTTTTGGAGGCGAACTGCTCTTAAATAAGCCGACAAAAAATTCCACAAAAATATATTTTACGCCTTGATATATGGCCTGTACATTTGAAAACTTTGAAGTATGCAAAAAAAGGTGTCTACACTTCTTTTGAATGCGTTACACGCTTCCTTAGTGCAAGTCACGTAACTTTGTGTGCGAAAAGATGCTTTATGTGATTATTTATAATAATAGTTTAGTAGAAGTTTGTCTTAAGTTTTACTTGAATAATTATTAAACCTATATAGGTATATATAAACTATATATATAAACCTTAGGTATATCGAGGTGTTGAGGTACTTGCACAAAAATGCCACCATGTTGATCCGAGTACAGAACCAGAGCACAAATCCTATCCAACTGCAGCGTGGTGTGAGATAGGGAGACGTTATTTCTCCGAAGCTGTTCACAGCTGCGTTGGAGGACATCTTTAAGCTCTTGGACTGGAAAGGACTCGGCATTAACATTAATGACCAGTACTTTACACACCTTCGTTTTGCCGATGATATAGTCCTTATGGCTGAGACCATGGAAGACCTGAACACAATGTTCGAAAATCTCCGTAGTGCTTCCCAAAGAGTGGGTCTCAAGATGAACATGGATAAACAAAAAAAATTATGTCAAATGGGCATGTTGTACCCTCCACAGTTCATGTTGGGAACACTACACTTGAAGTTGACCACTACTTATACCTAGGACAACTAGGTATGTCCAACTTTGAGAAAAAGATCACTCGTCGAATCCAACTCGGGTGGGCAGCATTCGGGAAGCTTCGAAAAATCTTCGCGTCCGACTTACCTCAGTGTCTCAAGACTAAAGTCTGTGAACAGTGTATGTTATCAGCATACCCCGTTATCGCGGGTGCACGAACGATACACAGACTAAAAAAACAGAAGCGAAAATCCTTTAGGTCCACCTATTTACCTACTGCCTACGTTTTTGCTACTCAAAAAACAACTGCATATTATAAAATTTTAGATTATAACAACGCGATGTTGAAAACATGTCAAAATCCAAGACGGTGGCCAACATTTTTGTTTGTGGGCCAATTTCGATGAAACTCGGTTTTTGGTACTATTTTGACAAGAAAACAACAACGCAATGTTGAAAATATAAAAATATAAAAAATCCAAGATGGCGGCCAACTTTTTTGTTTGTGGGCCGATTTCAATAAAACTCGGTTTTTGGTACTATTTTGACAAAAAATAACAACCCAATGTTGAAAATATAAAAAAAAATCCAAGATTGCGGCCAACTTTTTTGTTTGTGGGCCGATTTCAATGAAACTCTGTTTTTGATACTATTTTGACAAGAGAATAGCAAAGCAAAGGTAAAATATAGAAAATCCAAGATGGCGGCCATCTTTTTTGTTTGTGGGTAGATTTCGGTAAAACTCGGTTTTATTACTATTTTGACAAGAAAATAACAACCCAATGTTGAAAATATTAAAAAATCCAAGATGGCGGCCAACTTTTTTATTTGTGGGCCAATTTCAATGCAACTCGATTTCTGCTACTATTTTGACAGGAAAACAGCAACGCAATGTTAAAAATAAAAAAAATCCAAAATGGCGGCCAAATTCATTATTTTTAGGGTTCCGTACCCAAAGGGTAAAAACGGGACCCTATTACTAAGACTCCGCTGTCCGTCTGTCTGTCTGTCACCAGGCTGTATCTCATGAACCGTGATAGCTAGAAAGTTGAAATTTTCACAGAAGATGTATTTCTGTTGCCGCTATAACAACAAATACTAAAAACAGAATAAAATTAATAATTAAGGGGGGCTCCCATACAACAAACGTAATTTTTTTGCCATTATTTTTTTCTTTTTTTCAACCGAGTTACAAAATCAAATCAACCCAAAAGTTCCCTCTGGCCACGTGGTCCAACTGCCTTTGTCCTACCGATCGGACCACATTTGGCAGCAAAGTTAGCAGCCATCTTGACGTGTTATCATTGTTTACATTGCGTTGCTGTTTTCTTGTCAAAATAGTAGTAAAAATCGAGTTTCATCGAAATCGGGCCACAAACCAAAAAGTTGGCAACCATCTTGGATTTTTAATTTTTTCAATATTGCGTTGTAATTTTTAATTTTTCCACATTGCATTGTTATGTTCTTGTCAAAATAGTACCAAAAAACGAGTTTAATTGAAATCAGCCCTCAAAAAAAAATGTTAGCCGTTATTTGGTTTTTTTCATATTTTTAATATTTCGTTGCTGTTTTCTTGTAATAATAGTACCAAAAACCGAGTTTCATCGAAATCGGCCCACAAATAAAAAAGATGGCCACTTTCTTGGATTTTTGACATTTTTAACATTGCGTTACAGTTTTCTTGTCAAAATAGTACCAAATACCGAGTTTCATCGAAATCGGCCCACAAACAAGGAAGTTGGCCGCTTACTTGGAGTTTTCATATTTTTAACATTGTGTTGCTGTATTTTTGTCAAAATAGTACAATGAACCGAGTTTCTTCGAAATCGTCCCACAAACAAAAAAGTTGGCCGCCATCTGGGGTTTTTGTCATTTTTAACATTGCGTTGCTGTTTTCTTATCAAAATAAAACCAAAAACCGAGTTTCATCGAAATCTGCCACCAAACAATAAAGTTGGTCGCCATCTTGGATTTTTTTAAATTTTTAACATTGCGTTGCTGTTTTCTTGTCAAAATAGTGCCCCAAACCGAGTTTAATCCAAGTCGGCCCAATAACAAAAAAGTTGGCCGCCATCTTGATTTTTTTACGATATTCCCCTGGTTTCCGAACCATGCGTGTGACTGTGGCAATCAAGTAAGATTCGTGATACTACGAGCGAGTGCGGCAACATCGGCAGGCAGCGTATAAAGAAAACCGTTTGAAAAAACTTTTATTTAAAAATATGCCACCCCTAATTCATTATTTTAATACCAATATGTACCCGGGTGTCGTAAAAGACCACCTTCCAAATTTTAAATTTGTGACAACCCTTCCGTATTTGCATAAAGCCGTCACTTGAATTAGAATTTCAGATAAATATGTATTACAGATATATTCTCTTAGAGGTTGAGTGGGATTAGGCAGTATTATCAAATTAATCAAAAATGGACCTTCTTTCGTACTTTGTCTTTGGCTTCAATCATTCGTGCACCCGCGATAACGGGGTATGGTTATCAGTGATGACTTACGGCAGTGAAACCTGGTCGCTTACTATGGGTCTCATAAGGAGGCTCAAGGTCAAAAAATCAAATCAAAAAAAATCAAAAATCAAATCTTTATTTACTTTAAAATACAAAAACATAACAATTAGTAGCTGGAGTCCCCTTTTAAGCATGATAATGCCTGTACCAGAGGGCCCCGCTCCTCCTTAAGGACGTTAAAGATTTTTGTAGGTACCTAACCTACTTACGTGCTAATAATTTTAACAATAGTTCATAGTTTTATTTAAATACTTATTTTATAACTAATTACATAATTTTACTTATTTATTTTAAGTACATGTGAGTACGCGTGCGCGCGTACGTGTGTGTGTGTGTGTGTGTGTGTGTGTGTGTGTGTGTGTGTGTGTGTGTGTGTGTGTGTGTGTGTGTGTGTGTGTGTGAGAGAGAGTGTTAGTTTGTATGTGTGTGTGTATTTTATCCGTGATATGTATGGAAATTCACCTGTTGTGAGTTAAGAGTGATTCAGTTTCCTCGTAATTAAGTGTCTTTAACCACTTAGACAATGTGGATTTACACTCGTGATAAGTTTTTTGGTATATTTGTATTTCTTTATTTATTTTGTTATATAGGTATGCTGATTGTGTATTACATTGTAGTCTCGCAAAAACAGTTTTGGTTATAGGAATATTAATTACATAGTCTTTTCTTCTCTTGTTTTCCAACCCAGAGTCGTATGTTAAGGTTTTATGTTTTTTAAGTATCAAGTTTAAGATATATAGCTTTCGGATAGATAGAACATTACTAATTTGGTATAGACTCTCAGTGAAAAAACGCCGTTTTTTGAAATACATTACCTTTAACAGAGCTCGCTGAGCTCGTTCAACTTCAAGGAAGTGTGTCTTATATGCCCCACTCTATATAGATATACAATATGTTATAACAGATTGTACTAAAGCAATATAAATCTCATTTAAAACGTTTTTAGAAGCGTTAGTGTTATCTGAAATATTTTTTGGTACTACATATCTTAAAGTTTTAAACATCCAGATAAATTTTCTGATCCTAGAAGTAATTTTTTCTATTTGGGGGTACCAAGATAACCTCTGATCGATTATTACTCCTAAGTATACTGCTTGATCTACTTTATTAATTAAAGGACAGTTACATGTTTTATTTAATAAGTCTCCACAGACATGTATTTTTATACAAAAATTATCACTCGGTTGTAAGTGGTTACAAATACTAAAACATATATATTTTGTTTTATTACTATTTAATGTAAGGAGATTGTGTTTTAACCAATTTGCCATCTGTGCCATTCCACGTTCCGCGTCAGATTTAATGGCATCCCAGGATGGACCAGCAAAGACAACAGCGGTATCGTCTGCGTATGAAAAGATTTTGGCATTCATGATACTCATGTTGCAGAGATCGTTAACATAAATAAGAAATAAAGTTGGACCTAGTACGCTACCTTGAGGGACCCCGCTTGTTACAGTGATGTAATCACTAGTATCTTGATCTAGCCGTACTTTTTGCACTCTATTTGATAAGTAATCTTTGAATATAGATAATTGATTACCTCTTATTCCGATTTTTTCTAATTTATGTATAAGGATGGGGATAGATACGGCATCGAAAGCTTTTTTCAAATCTAAAAAGGTAGCTAAGCACTTTTGACCTTTATCTAGTTGTTCAGATACAAATGAGCTTAAAGATGTTACTGCATCTTCAGTAGATATGTCTTTTCGAAAACCAAATTGATATGGAGACAATATATTATAAGTAGTTAAATAGTCCTGCAACCTAGAAATTAATATTTTTTCTAAAATTTTTGATAATACGGGTAATACAGAGATTGGCCGGTAATTGTTGATGTCGTCTCTTTCCCTTATACACGGGAGTTATAATTGACTGTTTTAATAGAGCAGGGAAGATACCAGACTTTAAGCAGAGATCGGCTAAGTGTGTTACAATAGGGATAATTTCATTTTTTAAAATTTTTAAGTATCTAGTAGAGATTTTATCCCACCCAGGGGCACTGTCACTTTTTAAATTCATTATGATACAGTTTATTTCATCAGGGTCAGTGTCCAATAGAACAAAAGACTGAGATTGAGTTGGGATATTATTGAGGTAGTTCTTTTGGCAATCTTCAGATATCGTTAATTGAATATTCTCAGCCAGCCGCTTACCTATGTTAGCAAAATAGTCATTAATAAAATTAGCAGATTCTGTAGGTGTATTTTTAATATTGGTCAGTTCTAGATTCGTTTTATTAGTTTTACTTGTATATGTTATATTTTTTATGTTTTTCCATAGCAATTTGTTATCTTTTAGTGAGTTTGTTAAAATTTCTCTTTCGTATTTCCTTTTTACCTTTTTAACTAAATTATTGCAGTAGTTTCAATACCTTGTGTATGTAATTTTTTTAATATCAGACGGGTCAAACTTGCACTGTTTTTGGAGCATGTTACGATTCCTGATACATTTGAGCAAACCAGGAGTTATCCAGGGTTTAATAATTCGTTTACTTTTTGGGATCTTTGTAATAATAGTATTTGTTTCTATTGATTTTATTATTTTACTTATTAGGTTTTCAACTACTTCATTTGGGTCATCACAAAAAAGCAATTTGCTCGTTCAATTTGTCTTGATGAGTGATCTGTTGGTAAATAGTAGCCAGGGTCGGATGATGGAGCCGGAACAAGACCACAAGAACTCTGTAATAAAACCATTCAAATCCTAATAGTTACTTAATTATAATCAAGTAGCTTCCGCCCGCGACTTTGTCCACGTGGATATTAGAGAAAATTCTTAGGGAACCTTCAACCGTTCCCGTTCCCATCCACCGAGTTGGACTTCAAAATGAATGTCATTTTCGCAATCACCATCCCATAAAACCTCAAGAACGTCATCCATATATAGATTTTTATGATTACGTACCCCATTTACCACCTAAGGGGTTGATTTTCAAAACCACAAAATATATGTTTGACAATTTATTTTTAGACGTGCTCCTACGAAGTTTAAAGTTGTAATGTCTATTTTATATTCTTTTTCCATATAAAATTTGAAACCCATCTTCACTCCTTTAGGGGGTCAAATCATGTCCACCGTGTTGGACTTCAAAATAAATGTAATTTTCGCAAACGTCATACCAGAAAACCCCAATAACCACATCCATATCTATTTTTAGGTTTATTTACCCATTTTACCCCTATTTCATCGCCATAGCGGTTGAAGTACTAACAATAACAATATACGTTGCGTTAGATTTTCTTCCATAAGCCTATACTATAAATTAAGTGATTTTTTACTTCGAAAATTAAGAATTTTCTTCTATACACAACTTTTTATAGTGGGTATGATAAGGTAAGTTTAGTATATTTTTTTTTACTTTAAAAAAATGTGCACGGCTCCGTGGGCCGCAAGGTAACAGACGGTGAGCCGCATGTGGCCCGCGGGCCGTGGGTTGGCCACCCTTGATGTACATCGTGTTGGACTTTAAAATAAATGTTATTTTCGCAATCACCATCCCATAAAACCTCAAGAACGACATCCATATCGTTTATTATATTTACTTACCTCATTTACCCCCAAGGGGTTGATTTTCAAAACCACAAAATATGTTTGACTATTTATTTTTAGACCTGCTCCTACGAAGTTTAAAGTTGTAATGTCTATTTTATATTCTTTTTCCATACAAAACTTGAACCCCATTTTCACCTTTTTAGGGGTTAAATCATGTACATCGTGTTGGACTTTAAAATAAATGTCATTTTCGCAATCACCATCCCATAAAACCTCAAGAACGATATCCATATCGATTTTTATGTTTATTTAACCCATTTACTCTCTAAGGGGTTGAATTTCAAAATCACAAAATATACGTTTGCCTATTTATTTTTAGACGTGCTCCTACGACGTTTAAAGTTGTAATGTCTATTTTATATTCTTTTTCCATACAAAATTTGAAACCCATTTTCACCCCTTTAGGGGGTCAAATTATGTCCACCGTGTTGGACTTCAAAATAAATGTCATTTTTGCAATCGTCATACCAGAAAACCCCAATAACGACATCCATATTATCTATTTTTAGGTATATTTACCCATTTCACCCCTATTTCATCGCCATAGGGGTTGAAGTACTAACAATAACAATATACGTTGCGTTAGATTTTCTTCCATAAGCCTATACTATAAATTAAGTATTTTTTTACTTCGAAAATGAAGGATTTTTTTCTTCTATACACAACTTCATACCCCTTTTCACCCCTTCGGGGGTAGAATTTTGAAAAACGCTGAGCCCAGTGTTTATTAATTTTCAATCGTCAGCCTAAACACAAAATTTGAAGATCCTAGCTTCAAAACTGAGGGACTTTCATACAAACTTTCATCCCTTATTTCACCACCTTAGGAATGGAATTTTCAAAAATCCTTCCTTAGTGGATGTCTACACTGTTTGAGGTATCTGTGTGCAAAATTTCAAGTCTCTAGGTCCGTAATCTTATATTGCTAAAAGTGGCCGAGACACATTTTTCAAGTACGCACTTAGATTTAAGAAATCTTGAGAAAACATGAAATGTGCGAGTGAGAGAGCGGCGGCAGTCAGCGGCAAAATTACTACGGGCTCTTAAACTATCTACTTCCACTCCCAAATCAAAAAAATTGGTAAAAATATAATAATAAACAGCAGCCCCCCCTAGCATGATCACCGAAACGCGATAATATATAGCGATTTATCATGATTAATTGTCAAAAGACAATGGATTTTGACAGCTGAGTGGCGATAAAACGCTATACCACGCGTGACGCGATATATGTCGTGTTTCGGTGGTCATGCTAGGGGGGCTGTGTATCTTTAGGTACGTGTACTTAGGTCGTAGACACATACCTACTTAATTCAGTAGGTAAGGTTTTTATTTATAAGTTTACTTCGATCGATCGATATTATCAAGAACTTTCGTAATAAATAATTAAATTATTTGGATTGAAGTAGGTAATATTTTTAACACATAACATAACAACACATTGGCATGTTAGGTTTTTATACATTATCTCGAACGCATGATCATGCATGATGCACCAAATAAATAATAATATATTAGTTTGCGCGAGCGACATAGACACACAGCTAGCTAACCGCAGCTAGCCCTCGGTTGGACGAGGCAGCCCAGCCAGCGCAGCGACCGACGAGTAGGGCTTCCATCCCGGGATTCGAGAGTCTCGATTTTCCGAGAGTCTCGGATGATATTTGGTCCCGAGAGTTTTAGTTTCCAGTCTCGGGATTTTCGAGATTTTCGAGACTTATTCAAACGCTAGGTAGATTACATACATTTCATATAAAGTTGCGTGTTGCGCGTGTTAATAAGTAGTTAAATTATAACGTGTCAATTTTAAGATAAACAGAACAAACAAACGTTCAATTTTAAAATAAACAGAACAAGCAAACAAGCACAATACGATCTTTCATTTAAGATCTGAATTTTGTTTTCATTGTCCTCCAATTTAATTCAATTCTGATATATTTTCCTGTAAGATAAAGGAACGTTTACTGAAACATATGTTCCTGTTGTATCCAGAAGCAAACGACCTCTTCAGTGACCATCAATACGGGTTTTGCCGAAACCGGTCCTCTGGAGATCTTCTAGACCACTTGCAAATGGAGCGAAGCCATCGAGAGGTATGGAGAGGCACTCGCCGTTACTCTTGATATCTCAAAGGCTTTTGACAGGGTGAGGCATGATAGCCTTATTGCAAGCTATTTCATACGGACTTCCCACCGGTTTTGTCTGGATCGGTCGATTCGAGTTGTCATTTGTCATTGATGGCTGCTCATCCGACCAGTTGGCTATCAATGCCGGAGTCCCTCAGGGATTTGTCCCTTAAGGGTCGACTAAACGGGAACACCTGCTGCATATTAATGAACTGCTAATATCCGTATTTGGAGTACGCAGATGATACACCGTTGTAGAGAGCTACATATCTGATGCTCAAGCCAGTGCAAAACAAGCCCAGTGTCTTAGGGAGGTGATGGTCAGACACATGAACACGAACCTGTCACTGCAGGCAGTCTCCGAATGGGGCGATGCCAATCAGGTCAGGCCACGAATTAAGTACATCCCGTCAGGCAGGTTCAATCCATCAAAAACTAAGGCGTGTCTGTTCTTTGCTAAAGGGGGTAGTTATGACCCGAGTCACTTTCCGAGGTGTGTCCGTGCCGATTACTGAACAACTAGACCTTCTCGGCATATCATTGACTCTAACACTCAATTTTGGCTCTTTCATCGAGAATGAAGTACAATGGGGAATATCCGAAAAAAACAAATTGGCTGAATATTTTTTTATAGGTAGGAATAAGCTCTCTTAGTAATAGAAAAAAAAAACAGAATTTTCGATTGCGTGAAAAAATAAAAAAAATTTAAAGTCTCTTCGTCTTCACAAATATAGGAAAGTAACAGCAGAATGGAGATTATACCTTTGCCATCACCTGCCACAACCACAACATGGTATTAAAAAAAAAAATTCAACACAAAATGTCAAAACTTTTTGTTTTTCATTCTTGTTGTCATAGTGGCAGGTGTTGGCAAAGGTATAATTTCCATTCTGCTGTTACTTTCCTACATTTGTGAAGTCGAAGAGACTTTAATTTTTTTAAATTTTTTCACGCTACCGAAAATTCATTTTTTTTTCTATTACTAAGGGAGCTTATTCCTATCTATAAAAAATATTCAGCCAATTTGTTTTTTTTTTTCGGACATTCCCCATTGTCATCTAAAAGCTTAGCATTTTGGCAAAGGTGAGAAAGTACTTTACTTCACGCCGGAACAGCTGTTCATTCTATACCAAGCGCAAGTCTGATCGTGTATGGAGTACTGCTCTCATCTTTGGGATGGCTCCGCCAAATACGAGATCCACACGCTTGAATCCTTTGAACGGAGGGCCAGGAAGCTCATCGGCAACGATCAAATCTTTTCTGTAATAAGCTCAGAAGTCTCGAGCATATAGACGCAAGGTTTTTATCGGGTACATTTCGGCGAGTGTAAGGTCGTAGTGCACAACCTAATTCCGCATCTCCTTTCTTCCATCGGACAACCAGAGGTACGTAACAGCATCTTGCTTCAAATTTTATCATCCGTACCGCCAGAGAGTGGAACTATTTGCCTAAGTCTGTATTTCTCGACAGGTACAATCTGGGGGCCTTCAAGTCGCGAGTGATTAGGTTTCTTCTAGGCAAGCGCGTTCCATCGTAAATCACGTCATTGCTTACCATCAGGCGTGATATCGCGTAAGCGCCTGCCTATCTATCATAAAAAAATGCGTCATATCTTTTCGAGAGTCTCGAAATTTCGAGAGTCCCGAGAGTCAGCCATATAGTCTCGTCTCGATCCCGAGATTGTAAAATAGGTCCGAGAGTGGAAGCCCTACCGACGAGCGACGACGAGACGGCACGCTCCACTTCCCGCGCACATACGCATACACGCACACAACCGCTGCGAGCGATTTTACGAGCACATCACCTTTTCGCGTTTTAGAGTAGTATAAAAATAACTAATTAATTATTATTGGTGCTACAGAGGTCTGCCTAATAAAGGTAGAACCATTTATCATGTTCATAATTTGCATGTTCTCACCTAAGATATTTTTATTTACTTTATACAGAAAGCTTATAAATAAATAAACGTGATTCCACGAAAATCATATACCGATCTCATCCTGATCAATTTGGTTACTGTCGATCTAATGAACACATACCTATTTCAATGTTATCTCCACCCTAGTCGAACCGTGGTCCCACGTGTTCATAAAAGGTTGACAATCACTGACTGCCTTGCGTATAGTCTAGGTATAAGAATTTACTCGCGACTCGCGACAGCACGGTCGGGAGTTGGTACACAATTCACGACCTTATTTTGCAAGAAATAATGTTCATATTGAAACGTAACTAAGAAAAAATATCAGTAAATGAATAATCGTGGATATTTATTGTTTAATTTGTTTCTTAAAGTACTAATAATATTTTGAAGGCATCAATTAAACACTTTTGAAGTAGTTACGTATTTTGGTTTTCCAAAAATCACAAATATTTGTGACTTTAGAAATCTGCAAAGAGAATCTGTTTAATTTTTAACAATTTATTAACACACATTATATACCATTCAGTATGACTTATTAAATTACAGTTATCTATAATTTCTAGTAAGATAAGCCAAAATATCTGCAACTTACCAACCCTTCCTTATTAACAATAGTTCCGATTGACCAAATAGTTTAATTTTGATTTATTTACCTGAAATGCAAGCGTCATGGCATAATACATGTACATTTACTAAGTGTAACAAACCAACTTTACCTTACCTTACAATACAAGAGTACCGCTACTCGATACTAGATGGCGCTAAATCCGCATGGTGCAAATCCTGGACGGCGGTGTCGAGATTTTTGTACATTTATATAAGTAAGCCCAATAATTTTGTTTTGTCATTCGATTCATATCGAGGCTACTGCATCCTCACATATGCTCTCGTCCTCCCTGGGAAAGAGTACTACTTGGAACAGTTGCTTAGATACTACGGTACGCATCTGACGCCTTCGTCCTCAGTGGAAAAGGCCGTTGGGACGTTCCTACTACTACGATACGTTGTAATAATTCCATACTTAATAAAAGTAAGATCTATACAAAATCGTATCACGTCTCATTTCTTCTGCTCCTGCCTGCCCGGAAGTCCGTTTTCCTGCACTTCACGTCTGTAGAAGCACCCCCCCTACAAACTGGCGACCAACGGTGGGCCAACTGCAGCACGAAGCGCAAGATACGTGGTACGCTCGGGACGCGCGCAGGGAAGTCGCTAAAACGCTAAAGATCCAAGCAAAAGGCCACGCAAAAGACCTAGTGCCAAGATCAGTTCTTACGCTCTAGGGGCAGTTCTCGAATAGGGGGAGCCTAACGAAGAACACCCAGTTCAATATGCGAGCCGTTTGCTTACATCGGCTGAGCGAAAAATGCAACTAGCTTCTGCATCCTTCTACGCTCTCGTCCTCCTTGGAAAGAGTACTATCTGGAACAGTTGCTTTGCAAGCATAATATCATTCTAAGGCACGCATCTGACGCCTTCGTCCTACTTGGAAAAGATTGTCGGAACGTTCCTTCGTACTTACGATACGCAACTTCTGCATCCTCCTTCGCTCTCGTCCTCCTTGGAAAGAGTACTATCCGGAACAGTCGCTTTGCTAACATATATCATTCTACGGAACACATTTGACACCTTCGTCCTAATTGGAAAGGGCTGTTGGAACGTTCCTACTACGAATAACGATACGATAAAGATAATGGTGTCAGAAAACCTAATACCTGAGATAACGCCTAAACTGAAACAACTAGCTGACATTTTAATAAGAGCAAAAGAAGTTCAAGAAATGAAAGAAGAAGATCGGAAGAAATATGTAGACAAACATAGACGCAAGTACATTCAGTACGAAGTGGGAGATTTAGTGCTTGTCAACCTACATCCCATAAGTAACGCATCTAAAGGAGTGACAGCTAAGTTTGCCCCTCGCAGAGATGGACCATACACAATAATGCAAAAACATGGGCCAGCTTCATACAAAGTGGCTACACCAGCTACTCCTGATATTCCCGTCGGAGTATATCATGCGTCAGCCTTGACTCCCTTTAAGCATGAAGACTTGTCCGTCATACCTGAACCCGTACAACCTCTACGCAAAAGGGGACGACCCAAGAAGAAGCCTGTTACAGATGGTCAACAAACTCTTGTGAAGAGAGGCAGAGGACGGCCTAAAAAACACACCCAATAATCCAGTCCCTCTCGTCGGGACGACTTCAGGGACTGAGGGGGAGATTGTAACAAACCAACTTTACCTTACCTTACAATACAAGAGTACCGCTACTCGATACTAGATGGCGCTAAATCCGCATGGTGCAAATCCTGGACGGCGGTGTCGAGATTTTTGTACATTTATATAAGTAAGCCCAATAATTTTGTTTTGTCATTCGATTCATATCGAGGCTACTGCATCCTCACATATGCTCTCGTCCTCCCTGGGAAAGAGTACTACTTGGAACAGTTGCTTAGATACTACGGTACGCATCTGACGCCTTCGTCCTCAGTGGAAAAGGCCGTTGGGACGTTCCTACTACTACGATACGTTGTAATAATTCCATACTTAATAAAAGTAAGATCTATACAAAATCGTATCACGTCTCATTTCTTCTGCTCCTGCCTGCCCGGAAGTCCGTTTTCCTGCACTTCACGTCTGTAGAAGCACCCCCCCTACATAAGTTATTTATTATGCTGTAATTATGAAATCAAAATTTGTTGAAAATTTTGTTTTTATTTTTTTTTAGTTTTATGCGAAGTTTAGAAATGTTTAATTCCTTTTATTTTAACTATAACTAACATTAATTTATGACATAGAAAAAGAAAATTTCAGTTATCTAATTATGTCCGGATAAAGCTAGTTTTATTGGACTATACCTAAATAATAAAAATGTAATAACTATATAATATATAGGTATACTATAAGAATAAGCACTGCTATTTGTTTTCTCGCAGTCAATGGTAAAAAGTAGAGTACGCAACTCGTGAAAAAAAAATTCATCTCGGTCCTTTGTATCCCTCGCTTCGCTCAGAATTCTACTTTTAAATCCCTCGCTACGCTCGGGATTCAACTCTAGAATCCTTCGCTGCTCTCTGGATCCAACTTAGTACCTCGAACTAAATTCCCTCTTTTTTCACTTGTTGTATAATCTACTATTTCACAATCGTCCGAGCAATTTTTAAGATCTTTGTAAAAATCCTAGTATGTTTCGGAAAATCTTAAACTGGAATGCTGATTGGATAATCTAAGAGACGATTTATTTGGTCAGAACATATTGCTGATGGGTTTTGGGGTTATTTCGTAATTTTGCCGAATTTAATTCTTCAATTGAAGTTTTAAGAACATTCATTCGCTCGAAAGTCCATTTAAGATTTGCACAACCATATTGACAAGTGCTGTAGAACTTTCTTAGATCTGTGTAGAAGTTATTTTTAGGATCTTTCCTCTAACTCTAAATTGTCTGCACTGATCGAGCCCGGCACTTATATAACATCCAATTCACTCACTTCACTCATCGTACTTCAATGTCTCTTGATTGATGTGAGTACTCAGAATTTTTTAATAATAAAAAACGTAAAATTCGTACAAAACACTAGATAAATATTTGACAGTGTTCACAACAATAATAAATAGCCAATCAGAGCATCCGTCAGTCCATAACGATGACGTCAGCCAATCAGCGCGCGCAAAAAGATGGTAATTCGCGATTTACCTAAGGTACGCTAGATTTTCGTAAAAATCCTAAACGCTCGATTGCAAAAATCTGTCCTAGATTCTAATTATCCGGTATTTTACAATCATACTAGAATTTGTGTAAAAATCCTGTTTGTACAATTATTCTACGACATATGCATGTCTTTGGATTGGACTCACCATCACGTCAATAGATTGTCGTCCCTCCCAGACATCCAACGCCAGCCACCGGCCCTCAGTGTTAACATAAGGCTCTTGAAGCAGGGCAATGTCTGTCATTTGCAACCACAAATCTGCAAAGCTCGGTCATGGCTTCGCAGCAGTGGTGCTTTAACTGAAGTATCTTTATTTTTTTGTTTTTGTGTTTGTGTTGTGTGTTATTGTGCATGTGGAGTGTTACTGTTTGTGTGTGTGTGGGAATGTTAGTGTCTACACCTGAACCCTAATGCCTCGCCCCCGGGGTCGAACACCTCAGGGGCCGTAACGGCTAACGCATCGAACTTCGGCAAGTCTGCCCGGCTTCAAATTAAAACGGATAAATCGAGCCCCAATCACCAATGGGGAATGTCCGGAAAAAATCAAATTATCAGAATTTTTTTTATAGATAGGAATAAGCTCCTTTAGTAATAGAAAAAAGTTTCAGAATTTTCTGTTGCATGAAAAAATAAAAATATATATACAAAAGTAACAGCAGAATGGAGATTATATTTTTGCAACACCTGCCACAACCACAAGACGTATTAAAAAAAGTTTTGACATTTTGTAATGACATTTTTTTTTAATACCATATTGTGGTTGTGGCAGGTAGTGGAAAAGGTATAATCTCGATTCTGCTGTTACTTTTGTATATTTGTGAAGTCGGAGAGACTAATTTGTTTAATTTTTTTTAGCTTATTCCTACTTATAAAAAACTAGCTTCCGCCCGCGACTTCGTCCGCGTGGATATTAGAGAAAATCCTTAGGGAACCTTCAACCAGGATCCAACCAGCCGTTTTTACGCGATTAGGCGGGTCACCACCAAGCGCGCTGCCTCGCGAGGCAAGACGTTTGCCAAGACGCAAGACGCAAGGCATTTGTCGCACGAGGCTCGCTCGCTTGGTGGGGACCCGACTGGTCGTTCCCGTTCCCGTTTCGTCCCGCTCCCGTTCCCGTTCCCGTTACCGTCCCGTTGCCATCCCGTCCCGTTCCCGTCCCGACCCGTTCCTATCCCCGTCTCGTCCCCGTTCCGTCCCGTTCCCGTCCCCATCCCATTCCGTTCCCGTCCCGTCCCATTCCGTTTCGTTCCCGTCCCCGCTCTCATTCCGTTCCCATCCCATCCCGTTCCTGTTCCCATCCTTGTCCCGTCCCGTTCCCATCCTCGTCCCGTCCCATTCCCGTTCCGATGCCGTCCCGTCCCATTCCATTTCGTTCTCGTCCCTGCTCTCATTCCGTTCCCGTCACATTCCATCCCGTTCCGTTCCCGTTCCCGCTCTCGTTCTCGCTCCCGTCCCGTCCTATTCCCGTTCCCGTCCCGTCCTGTTCCCGTCCCGTCCCATCCCGTTCCGTTCCCGTTCCCGCTCTCGTTCCGTTCCCGTCACAACCCATCCCGTTCCCGCTCTCGTTCCCGTCCCGTCCGGTTCCCGTTCCCATCCCGCTTCCGTTCCCGTTCCCGTTCTCTTCCGCTCCGTCCAGTTCCCGTTCCCGTTCTCTTTCTCCCCGTCCCATGGGGCTGTATCCTATATATAGCATGTCCACCGAGTTGGACTTCAAAATGAACGTCATTTTCGCAATCACCATCCCATAAAACGTCAAGAAGGTCATCCATATACAGTATTTTATGATTACTTACCCCATTTACCACCTAAGGGGTTAATTTTCAAAATCACAAAATATATGTTTGCCTATTTATTTTAAGACGTGCTCCTACGAAGTTTAAAGTTATAATGTCTATTTTATATTCTTTTTTCGTAAGTTTTCCATACAAAATTTGAACCCCATTTTCACCCTTTTAGGGGTTAAATCATGTACATCGTGTTGGACTTTAAGATAAATGTAATTTTCGCAATCACCATCCCATAAAACCTCAAGAACGATATCCATATCGATTTTTATGTTTACTTACCCCATTTACCCCCTAAGGGGTTGATTTTCAAAATTACCAAATATATGATTGCCTATTTATTTTTATACGTGCTCCTACGAAGTTTAAAGTTGTAATGTCTATTTTATATTCTTTTTCCATACAGAATTTGAAACATATTTTCACACGGTGGACATGTTAACTCATGTCCACCGTGTTGGACTTCAAAATAAATGTCATTTTCGCAATCGTCATACCAGGAAACCCCAATAACGACATCCATATCTATTTTTAGGTTTATTTACACATTTCACCCCTATTTCATCGCCATAGGGGTTGAAGTACTAACAATATCAATAAACGTTGCGTTAGATTTTCTTCCATAAGCCTATACTATAAATTAAGTTATTTTTACTTCGAAAATGAAGGATTTTTTCTATACACAACTTCATTCTCCTTTTCACCCCTTCGGGGGTAGAATTTTGAAAAACGCTGAGACCCGTATTTATTAATTTTTAATCTTCAGCCTAAACACAAAATTTGAAGATCCTAGCTTCAAAACTGAGGGACTTTCATACAAACTTTTATCCCTTATTTCACCCCCTTAGGGATGGAATTTTCAAAAATCCTTCCTTAGTGGATGCCTACACTGTATGAGGTATCTGTGTGCAAAATTTCAAGTCTCTAGGTCCAGCGGTTTGGGCTGTGCGTTGATAGATCAGTCAGTCATTCAGTTTACGATTTTATATATTAAGATATTCAGCCAATAGATTATTTTTCGGACGTTCCCCATTCATGGTGTCACACACACGAACAACGATATCTTCCAAATAACTTCAGCAAATAGTACAATACGAAATTTCTTACTTCGATTTATCTGTTTTAAGTTGAAGCTCGGCAGATCCGCCGAACTTCGAAAAGTTAGCCAGTAGGGTCCCAAGGCTCCCAGGAGTCCCAGGTCATGTGGTGATGAGCCTGGGGGTGCCGTGCTGACCCCATGGTGCTTGGCACAGGGTCCGGGTTTGTGCTTGTAGCATGTCGGTTGTATCTGCCGACGGCCAGGGAACTGGACCGCTGGGGCAGTGGGACGCGTCTTGACGCCTCAAAGTTGTCCCCGCAGTCACTGCCCCGACCCCCAGGCGGCCCACATGTTTGATCTTGTATATGTGTGTGTGTGGTGGCGGTTGGGTGCTCTGTACGTGTAGCTGTGTTTGGAACAGAGCACCCCGTCTGTGAATTGTTCTCTTTTTTGCTCGTTCGCATAACCTTTGCCTGTACCCGCGTCAGCTGGTAGTGGAGCCAGACATGGTCTCTTTCTTCTCCGAAGATGCCGTGTGGAACTCCCAGAACTAATCGAATACTCGTCGCCGACTTCTCACTATAGAGGAAGGTCCACTCATGCATCCTCAACTCTTCCTGATGTTCGTTGGCGAGTTGAAGAAGCATAAGGGCATCTACGTGGTCCTCCTCCCTACCGGGCAGCCACACGGCTACTCGGCTTCTATTTAGGGGCTTAATCTCGAGCGTGGTGCCGTCATACTCGCCCAGGTCGCAAGTTAGGATCCAATCCCTCGCCTCAACCGTGTATGGTGTCACAAGGAAGACTCCTTCCGACACCAGACCGGACGTAGCAAAAGCAGTGGATCGTCCCTTGTCCCCCTCGATCCTGGCTAGCAATCGTTCTTTGATGAGGCTCACGAGCTTCTTCCTGATGTGTGCCGCCGCAGCATCATCCACCCTGACGCCATCCCTTCGGTGGACAAAGACGGCGAGATCGCTTTGCTCCTTAGCGGAACCTCGCGGTCCCTCCACACAGTCACTGCCTCGGTTCTGCCGCTTGGGTGGACGCAGCTGCGACGGACCTTCATCAGAATCCATTCTCTGTCTTTTAAGCTTAGAAGTTGTTGGCCGTTGTTGTTGTGGACCCTCGGTCCCAGAGCCCGCCGGTTTTATTGTCGGGCCCTGCGATCCAGAAGCTCTTTGGGCCTCCTTCAGCCTCTGTACGAGCTTGCGCTTCTCCCTCTTCAACTTGCTCTTTGTCAATACTACGTCCCATTTCTTCTTGCCTTTACCGGAACCATTGTCCTCATTCTTTTTAGGGAACGGGGTTGGCGACTCCGGCAAGACATCTTCGTTGGTCTTTTCACTACTTGTGAATATAAGAGACGCGTCGAAAGCTGGAAGTGACTCCTTACTTTCAGCGCGTCCATGTGATGGTGTATAGTTTTTAAAATTGTTAGTTTCCATATTGATCCCACGAGAAGCTAGGGAATTAAATGGTCCACCCGAGCAGAGCCCCGCTTGCCCGGGTAAGGCTGCTTACTACTCCAGGATTGCCATCTCACTGGAGAGACACCGTTTGAGACCAAGCACCCCCTTGGCCACGCATCCTTCGGCACGGTACGTGTCACACCTTGGATTGGGTAAGGAAGGGAAGGGATGGGATGGGATAGGATAGGATGGGATGGGATGGGATGAGATGGGACGGGTGGGGAAGGGACAGGAGTCTCCCGCCGTGTTGGAGTGCACTGGCGGGATAGCGTCACTTCTTTTAGCTACTCGGACCCCAGGCATAAGAATAAATAAAACTGGGTAGAACCCGCTCTGGACGGGCTCAAATTCACGATATTACCCCTTCCGTTCCGTTAAACAGAAAACTCAGTCGGGCTGCCACGGCCGGCGTCGCCGCACGCGCGTTAGCCTGTTTGTGCGTTCCGTACGATCTTGGAAACAAATTACAATGGCCAAAGATGATGAGATGAGTAATATTTTCTAAATATTATTTCGTTTTAGTACCTAATTTATCAAAAGGACATGAATAGTTCTTTTTCTGTTGCCAATTCTTTCACCCAATAGTAAAATTTAGTTGTAGTAGGTACCTACCGTATTTTTTTTACTTGTCGTCAAATCTTTTCAATAGCCCTGCCATCGGTCGTTGATATTATATTTTGTAAAACTAGAAAAAAAAAATGATTTCAAAGCAAAGAAGAACACAATATTTAAGCAATATTCAACAGTAAGCAACCCTGGCAATACGCCTGGACGACAGCGGGGCGTAGCGACGTGAAGAAGGAAGTAGGTATATAAATGGCAGCGTTTGGAACTCGGACAAAGAAGAGTCCGTTCTACGCAGTTTTATTTATTCTTATGCCCCAGGGTAGCTGATAATGGGTGATGCCTGTTAAGGATCCGAGTATTCCCAGGGTGTGCGACGAGGACGCAGAAGTGACACTTGACGGTAGACGTGCATCGCTCATCATCACACACTTGAGCACACATCAGCCGCCCTACACCCCCATCCGAGCGATACTGCATTACGCGCTCGATCGAGATTCCGTGTCGGTGAGATGTGTGTATGTGTGCGTTGTTCGAGCGCCATTGACCTGCATATATTTACACTGGACAGGCTTATGTCAAACTGTTTTTGTGCCTATTTGATTACCGCCATGTTGGCGCTGTAGGACGTAGCGTGAGCATAGCGTGCGTACATGGTACTAAAGTTTGAAGTCTGGAGAGACCATCACGTCAACCATTTTCATATTGTACGTCAAAATTAGTTCTTTAGACGCACGCTAGTGGCGTTTCAAATAGGCACAAGAACTTTGCTGTCAAATCATACAGACAGCCTGTCCTGTTAAATAAAAAAAAAATTCTTCATGTCAGTGTCGAGCGCACATACTAAGCTTGACTTCTGTCCTCTCTCTATTTTGTGGTGTCTGTGTCATAAATGTCATAATATTAATTAATGTATGCAATATGGGACAATAGAGAATATGCATTTTTTTTTGTAACAAAAGTATAATGCGTGAGAAAATCAACTGTAATATTAAAACTTTTCTCTTGCGTTTTTTTCTCGTGATGTAGTTACTTGAAGTTAGCACGCAGCAGCACAGGCCGAAAACGCTCTTTACAGAACGGTCATGATTTGTGACGTCACCGGTCACGTTTCAGGCGCGTTTATTATGGAGTTAGCCAAGAATTTTCAATTATCTCCCTAAATTTTGTGTTTAAGTACATATGTGTCATACAAAATATTATTCCTTTTTCGATATTATATCTAACTGTTAAATGCATTATATCCGAAAATGAAACTGATTTCATTGTATGATAAAACTAAAATATTTTTTATCTACTCTCATATCGTAAAATTCGAATTATGAATTTCAAAACGAATTTATATTGGCATACTTTATACACGCAATACCGAAAAAAAATTAAAAAGTTATTTTATAACATACCTTCGCTATACTAAAGTATGCTATAAAATAACTTTTTTTCTCATTACGATACAGGGCCAATCCAAGAAGAGCAGGTGCCGCGATATTAAAAAAAAAACAATGATATTCCCATATACTTTCCATGATTAAAATGTACTCTATGGTGATCGATGACTTAGCGTAACGATTCGTCTGCTGGAATTCACTCATATCATTATTTTTTTTTCTAATAGAATACGCGCCATTTTTTATTTTAATTTTTATTTCGCTTAAAAATTTCTGATAGTAGGTAGTGAGTGTGAAAAAAGACTCCCCGATATTTTAGATGCGGCGACGGAAAAACGTCTTACTTTACCTAGGTAAGTAACCTACCTACCTACCTAAATCAAAGTCGAGAAACTACTTACTCTTTTTACTATTGATATTTTATTTTGTAGGTTCAATCACAAATTGTATGAGAGTAGATAAAGTAGTGTATGAAACTGTACATAACTAGGTATTAAAACACTCGTGTGATACTATTAAAAACCTCGCCTACGGCTCGGTTTTTAAACACACACTCATGTTTTAATACCCCTCATTATGTATCAGTTTCATAAACTACTATTTTCTACGTGTTTTTTATCATGTTTTTATACGTGTCCGCAGCGATCAAGCTCAAATTTATCGAAACCGGTAATTATGCATATTCCCTATTGGGACATCAAACAAGTATCAAATGCAGTATAACCAACCTGCCTCATCTCTGGCGGCATATAACACCCGTACACTTTATGCTGGTCCCTCTGCTTTTTCTTCTCAGTCCTGCTAACTCTCTCCCCCGTACCCTGCCCGGGCTTCCAACCCATCGCTCGCAGCATCTTCACTGCTGCCGTCTCGTGGACAGCTGATAATAGCTGCGAGAGTACTGGCTCACCTATGGGTGCAGATGATTATGACGTTAATGCCGCGTTTATACAATAGTTATTTATGCAACTGTACTATAATGAGAGGTATGAAAACACTAATGGGGGTTTGAATAGTATCACGATTGTGGAATAGTATCACAGGAGTGTTTTAATAACTAATTATGTACAGTTCCATACAAGACTTTATCTACACCAATGATATGTATCCTCTATAAAGGTTTTGACTTTGATTTTCCTCCCCCTCCTCGTCATTATGTTATCCGCAAGAGTGTTATAATGTTGTACTGAATTTAATAATGCAACGCTAACGCGAGGGCGCGCCGCACAGCAAGACATGACCCCGAATTACGTAAGTCTGTTGCTAACAATTCTCGATTGAAATCGCAGTTACATTGCTGCTTTAAGTAAGATAGTTGTCACATTGGTT
The DNA here is from genome assembly GCA_943789525.1 of Agriphila geniculea. Lineage (NCBI taxonomy): Eukaryota > Metazoa > Arthropoda > Insecta > Lepidoptera > Crambidae > Agriphila > Agriphila geniculea. Next base: position 18,234,686 of record OX038888.1, read on the forward strand.
CTTACTAAAGCAGCAATGTAAGTGCGATTTCTGTCAGAGTTGATTGCAACAAAATTACATAAATACCCCCCCTGGTGTAGATGACCACGACGTTAACGCCGCGTACCCTTAACATATAAAGAGCTGACGTTGGACTTTTGTATCCAAGTTCCTGCATAATCTTTATTACTAACACTAAAGTTGAACATGTCACTCAAAAGTCCGTTCGTCTAATACACTCGCGAGCAAAAATATGGAATCACAGGCGTATTTTCATTCAAACGAGGTAACTTTGAAGCTTTGGTTCTCCGCCAGGGATTGATCTAGCTAAGAGCTATTTGGGTATTAAAAAAACCGGCCAAGTGCGAGTCGGGCTCGCGCACGAAGGGTTCCGTACCAAAAAACGGCAAAAAAAATGACGTTTGTTGTATGGGAGCCCCCTTAAATATTAAATTTATTCTGTTTTTAGTGTTTGTTGTTGTAGCGGCAACTAAAATACATCATCTGTGAAAATTTCAACTGTCTACCTGTTGTCGATATTAATATTGAGCAAAAAACGGAAAAAAAATCACGTTTGTTGTGTGGGAGCACCCCTTAAATATTAACTTTATTCTGTTTTTAGTATTTGTTGTTATATCGGCAACAGAAATACAGCATCTGTGAAAATTTCAACTTTCTAGCTATCACAGTTCATGAGATACAGCCTGGTGACAGACAGACAGACAAACAGACGGACAGCGGAGTCTTAGTAATAGGATCCCGTTTTTACCCTTTGGGTACGGAACCGTAAAAAACCATGAAAATTGCATTAAAATGTATGGAAATAATCCTGAAATGGAGAACTCGATCCTTGCAACTCTTAGAATGCTGATCAGATCAGTTGGGTGTGTATAGTGATCTGGATCTCCTCCATTCACTCCCAGGATGGCCATCATCAGATCAGAGCTCGATCAATCCCTGGCGGAGAACCAAGTCTTCAAAGTTACCTCGTTTGTATGAAAATAGGCCTGTGATTCCATATTTTTGCTGGCGAGTGTACATATTCATACCAGGTATAGGCCCGTCGTGGTAGCTCTGCCGCTGCCTCTTCTGCCCGGTGAAGTCGCTGCGTGTCTGCAGGTGTCGCGGCGCTATCCCGAACTCGTCCCGATCCTCTTCATCCATGAAGTCTTCAGGCCGTTGCGACTGTTGGCATTAAGGCGACATTATTTGCAACACTAGTGCCACTCCCACAAAAAATAATTACCGTGTAAATACACAATATGTTAAAAATAAAGCTGATGGTGCAAAATACCTCCCACCAAAATCATTTTCATGAGCCACATATTTTGACTAAGGTGTAGAGTTTTTGAAGTTAGGAATTGCAGAGTTAGGGCGCGTAGAGTTAGAAGCTTGGGTCTACATGAGGTCTGATTACTTTTTGATAGTGCAAGGTCTTTGCAATATTATTCATGAAAATGATTTTGGTGGGATTTCACTTCTTTTTGAAAGTAAATTCATAAACCGAAAAAGCAAGGTGGGGTCAGAATTGTGGTCTAAAATCGTGCAAAATTCACCATCAAATCAACCAAATCCAATCTGAGGGTCCCCTTGTAAAATATTAATTGTTATTTATAAAGATACAAACTCGGTGGCAAATAATTTAATGTAGTTTTGGTGATGAAAAAAGCAAAAAACGGCCGTCTTTTTGAGAAAAACCACAATAAATTATCTTTCATTAAGTTTGTGTATCTATATGTATTTTGCACCATCAGCTTTGATTTTACAAGGGGACCCTCAGGTTGGATTTTTAATAAATAGTGTATTTACAAGGTAATTATTTTTCATCATTTGTACATAAATGGTATCTATATTGGTCACAAACTAATGGATTTGGAGGAAGATAATAAAAAATAATCAAATTGAAATAATGAATAGAAAACATTGACAGTTCAACCAGGGCTCTGTCACTCCACGCGTGAGTATGAATCGCTCGGCGTCCTCTGAGAGGTCGAATTCCATACGTCAGAAAAGATATGACGAGTCCGTTACGCCAGCAAGAAAGTAGCTTCTAGAAGGAAGCGAGTTTGATGAATAATTTGTGCGCAATTCGGTGTAAATGTGCGCCAAATAAAAAATTTGTGGGCCTTATAGTTTTGTAATAAAACGGGAAAAACGAATTCTGCTGGGGTAACGGTACTCCAGCAGGAAGATTCTAAACTAATGATCGCAGAGAAATAAAAGATATATGGGCGGGTAGCTTGATACTAGCAAGAAATGTGCGCCAAATATATAATTTGTGGGCCTTATAGTTTTGCCGGATCATCAATATGTATGAACGCGTCGCTTTTTTGTGGTCTATCGAATTTGGTCGGTTAATTGGAATACTGACAGTTGTTTTGGATTTTAATTGATATTTCCTTTAATACGAAGAATTTGTATCTGAAATTTTCAGAGCATGTACTTCAGTAACCGCACAGATTATTCATTGGGCCAGAATCTAAATAATCTCTGATATTTTTATCCTGCTGACCGTCAAAGTCATGACATGGTCGGTCTCACCTTCATGTGGGTATTATTCAAAAACGTGTGAATGTGCGGTTTTCAAATTTTTTATGGTAATGCGAAATAATAAGAAGAATAGAACACCGTTTTTGGTTTCTTTTTTTATGTGGTAGTTTAGGCGCTAGAATTTTTTTTCTGTTTTCAGAAAATGCCCGATTACTTCAAAATTTGTGAATATTTTTGAAATGTTTTCTACCGCACAAATAGCACAAATCAGGGGCTACTTATATATGTTTACTGTAAGATCGCACATTTAGTAGTTTCCGAGATCTGGGATCCGGCAAAACGTTACGCCAGCAGGAAATCAAATATCTCCAAAACTATAAGGCCCACAAATTATATATTTGGCGCACATTTCTTGCTAGTATCAAGCTACCCGCCCATATATCTTTTATTTCTCTGCCATCATTAGTTTAGAATCTTCCTGCTGGAGTACCGTTACCCCAGCAGAATTCGTTTTTCCCGTTTTATTCCAAAACTATAAGGCCCACAAATTTTTTATTTGGCGCACATTTACACCGAATTGCGCACAAATTATTCATCAAACTCGCTTCCTTCTAGAAGCTACTTTCTTGCTGGCGTAACGGACTCAGATATGACCTACCTGATAGAAAGAGAGGCAACTACTACGTGAATGTTTTGGAGCGAAGGGAGCGCTGTGCGACCTGAATTGCACTTTATTGTGTCGGAGCAAGAGTCGCAATTTAATTAAAATATTTTGCAGAGTGCAACATCTGTATGCCAGTACTATTATCTATTTTGTGGTTCAACTTACAGGAGCCGATGCTTTTTCAGAACGGGAACTTTTGAACACAGTAGGGGTCCATCCTTCAGGGGTGCCAACAGTGTTACCGTACCCTGCAGAGAAGCCCCCTGTAAATGCTCCATGAAACCTGCGCCTACCGTGAGCATCCACCGCATACTGGTCAGGGGGCTGTTGGTACTTGCGTTTTGATGGGATTTCATCTGTTGAATTTGAAAATATGAAATAAATAACATAGAAATTTTAGTTGTAGGCAAGATTGCACATTACATAAGGCTGTCAACCATCCCACATTGGAGGGGACAGTCCCCCATTTGTCCTTGTTTCCCTTTATCAGATGCGTTCCATATTGTCCTACAAACATCAAATTTATCTCATAATAAAATCAGCAGGCTCAATGCACATTAATTAAAAAAAAACCGGCCAAGTGCGAGTCGGACTCTACACGAAGGGTTCCGTACCAAAATACGGCAAAAAAATCACATTTGTTGTATGGGAGCCCCCCTTAAGTATTAATTTTATTCTGTTTTTACTATTTGTTGTTATAGCGGCAACAGAAATACATCATCTGCGAAAATTTCAACTGTCTACCTGTTGTCGTTACTAATATCGAGCAAAAAACGGCATAAAAATCATGTTTGTTGTATGGGAGCCCCCCTTAAATATTTATTTTATTGTTTTTAGGGTTCCGTACCCAAAGGGTAAAACCGGGACCCTATTACTAAGACTCCGCTGTCCGTCTGTCTGTCACCAGGCTGTATCTCATGAACCGTGATAGCTAGAAAGTTGAATTTTTCACAGATGATGTATTTCTGTTGCCGCTATAACAACAAATACTAAAACAGAATAAAGTTAATATTTAAGGGGGGCTCCCATACAACAAACGTGATTTTTTTTTGTTTTTTGCTCGATATTAATAACAACAACAGGTAGACAGTTGAAATTTTCACAGATGATGTATTTTTGTTGCCTCTATAACAACAGACAGACAGCGGAGTCTTAGTAATAGGGTCCCGTTTTTACCCTTTGGGTACGGAACCCTAAAAAAAACGAGGTAGGTTGTAGGTTTGTCACCTATTTTGTTTTAGGAAAGTTGGACTACAGTTTTTGCAATTAATATGAAGTTTGATAGTTACAATCAAGGGCGTCGCCAAGGGTGGGCAGGGAACCCTCCCTGCCCACCCTTGGCTACCCAGCTGCCCCCCCCCCCAGAGTTTATAAAATGTAGTCAATTGCAAGGTAAAGTAACCGAAGTCTTAAGGCCGTGCAATTGACTCACGTTTGTGATAAATCCTGCAGCTCAAAACTTGAATAAATTAGGAGCTCTTGGCTGTACCTACCATTCATATTTTTCTCGTCCTTAACTTGCCCCCCCCCTCCTAGGCCATAGGATGGTGACACTCTTGGATACAATATTATGAATAATACTCATTACTATTTAATTTGTTTAAAATTCATCACAATACTTTTATATTAATTCTATGACTACATTATTGGAGTGGGTGGGTACTTTGCTGGTGGCAATACTTCAAAGCCAGTAGCAGCTACATACTTCGATCAAGAATACCCTAGATCAATGGTGGCCAACCTTTTCGACACTTGGGCCAAAATTCGGAAGTAGAATTTTACCCCGGGCCGAAGAAGTGTTTGTTTGCTTTTTATAGTAGGTATGATAAGGTTATTTTAGTATATTTTTTTTTTACTTTAAAAAAATGTGCTCGGCTCCGCGGGCCACAAGGTAACGGAGGGCGGGCCACATGTGGCCCGCGGACTGGTCACCCTTGTCCTAGATGAACATCTAGGGTATTATTTAAGACTGACTGGACAGTCAGAGTCTCAAAAATGGCACCTCAAATAGCGTCCCACTTACAAAGACAAACTGGGTGCTTATTTTGCACAAAGTGATAAAGATGTGTTTTTGTACAAAATAAGCTTATTATTTTGTACATAATAAGTGATAAAAAATGAGAGTTTGTACAAAATAAGCGCCAACTTCGTAAGTGGGACGCTATTTGAGGTGCCATTTTTGCATACTGTTTTGTTTCGTGAAGCATTATCTAGAATATCCTTGATCGAAGGCTGCATAGCAATGATATCATGTGGTAATGTGTGGATTGGATTGCTGTTCGCACGTTGGCATCACTTCTGTAGCGCATTGTAAAGAAATGCGCGACAGCATCGCTACAAAGTCGAGGGCGAGGGCCTTAAGCAGCGGACGCTCTAAAAAGGGAAGCACGAAATGGGGCCACAAAATATTAAATCTGCAGAAGCGTCACATTGGTATTTGTTCTGTCGTGTGCTGTCGACTTATTGACCAATATATTAGTCTATGTTATTGATTGTAGCGGGACCACGGGACAAACATAATAAGCTAGCTTTAGCTCAGGATGTTTCTAGGTTAGTTCAGTTACCTTCTTCTATGGGATCCAGAGGAGTTCCATAGGAAATTGCATTTTCTTCGTCACTCTCAGAGCTACTCATTTTTTAAACGTTTGCATATGATTTCGACCTTCTTCTACCAAACAAATTCTAAAAAAACACGTTTATCGACAAACGAAGCCAAGCCGAGATAGCAAACAAAAAAAAATCTGCAAAAATTCATAGAAAAAAACGTCATGCACGTCAACGTCAATGGGTGCATTCCAACAGACTAATCGCTGAGTCATTGATCGCCATAGAGTATACTACCCGGCATATATATTAGCACGAGAATGAAAGAGACAAAAGATGCGCAGTAGCCATAAACTTAAGGCTTCGGCACACCAAACGCGGGACAGTAGCAGCGCTGTTTGAATGCGGGCCCGCGCAAGATTTAATACAAGAAACTCTTTGAACCACGTTACACCAAATTTGAACGTGGGCCCGCGCTCGAACTGCTCTGCAGTCTGCAAGTTGAACTGGTGGCAACACCACTGGGTAGATTTGAAGCTAAAATAAAACGTATGCATGGGCTCTAAAATATTGTTTTACGCGGGCTGATTATTTAATTAGAAACCACCTAGCTACCGGTCTTATTTGACAGATGAATGTGATACATTGCTACTTATTTTTGGGGTGAAAAAAACACATACCAAAGAAAAGTAGCAATGTATATCAAATGAAACCAGTCGCTAAATAGTTTCTATTTAGATAATCAGCACCACGGTCATCTAGGTCTAGACTAGAGTAAAAGTCAACAAGCGGTAGGGAAAGGGTTACCTACCTGTTTGAAAAAAAATACATTTTAATAGGCTTTAGTAGGTGTTAAAAGAGATTTTAAAATGTGTTACCAGTTTAACTCGGTCTTGTGATAATATAACTCACCTATCGTGTGCGTGTCTCCGCAATTTTTTATTTATTTATTTATTTAAGATACACCAACAGTTTTACATGGAATAATATACAAGTGGGTCTTGAAATTATTAATGATTAGGTCACACATGAAAACCAATTACTGGTATACACAACATTTCCCATATTAAAATTATTATTATGCAAATGAATGACGCGATTAGCCAACGAGGTAAGGAAAGGGTTCTTTTTTTGATCTTGATACTTCATCCAGAGTATTCCAGACTTGGATGGCCGTAAAACAATATTTTAAAGCCCGTACATATGTTTTATTTTAGCTTCAAATCTACCCTGTTGTGTTGCCACTAGTTCAACTTTAATAGCTTACAGCTGGAAAACGTGACGTTTTAGGCGATTATGTCATGAACAATTCTTGTTCGTATTGGTACTAGCTATCAATTTACATAGGTTTCATATGTCCGCTAAAAAACTAAATGTCTGAAATTAAGTATGCCACGCTCCATACTAGGATATTCCAACCCATTTCAATATTTTACTTTCCATGGTTAAATGTACTCTATGGTGATTAATGACCCAGCGATTTGTCTGTTGGAATGTAGACATGCATAGCATACGCGGTGGCGGCGGCGGCGCATACGCGTTCCTCCTTTCAAACATGATGATGGTGACATCTTTCTGAACGAAAATGGATGCGTTCCTAAAATAAAACTTCAGATGCATGCATTAGGTATTTTAAATTTTTTGGGATTTCTCACTCGACGACGTCTTCCTCTTTTTAGGGTTCCGTATTTAATAAAATTGTAAGCAGTTTGAATTTGAAATAATCAAAATGGTAATATTCTTTGAAAAGATTACCATACATTTGGTGCACAAACAAAAATTTTCCAACTTACCTTTCTACATAAAATGATTAAAATTCTCCTTTCTTTAAGTCAAACTCCTAGGATACGAAATACAACTCATTGGTGCTCGGCTAGAGCTAAGCTCTAAAAAGGTTTACATCTACTGTACCGACCGGTTTTCTTTGGGAGCTCGTTTCGTGGAATGGACTAAATAAAAATGCCAAAGGTTTCTAAATCAGAAATTATTTAATAGAATAGCTTAAAATTATTAAATACTCGAGGTATATAAATGAATCACAACCATCTTTTAAAAACCACATCTCTAACGAAGCAAAGTAAGAAGAAATACATAAAAAAACCAAGTCTTTAGAGCTGCGTAAAAAATTAGACAATTATTTAATTAAAGCTTTTGAGATTATTGAGATTTCAATTCTTTATGAGATTTCAATTCCACATGACAAATAAAATGCCAAAAACTATCATCTAACTGCCCCAAAACCAACAATTTTCTCATCAAGAAGCATGTCTGTTATAGCATGTTGCAATTTCGTTATTGTACGTAATCTTTGATCACCGTTTAAACATTCATGTAACAATTTGTCGAAATGGGGTCTTGAGGCATTTACATCTTTCGGTATGGGATATAACAATGGGTTTTCTTCACCAGCCAACAAGTAGCATGCAGCCCAAATGTTGTGGTCGCTCAGATGATGTTTACACATATTTTCTATTGAGAATGTAAAGCCGGGGCTGGCTTCTCTAGAGTATCGTTGATACCAGTCCGGTAAGTCCTGTTTGGGTGAAATTTGTTTGTCTAATATTACAAAATCTTCAAGGTCCACAAATGTTATATCTCCTTTTTCATTAGCAACAATGTTGTCTAAGGACCAATCCATTAAGTAGAAACGAAATCTGCAAAAAAAGCAATACTAATAAAATAGTAAACTTCAGTCTTACTTAAGTATTGTTTTATGAGTCAATCTAATCTTAAACAGAACAGCAGCCCGTTTACCGTAAACTGTTGTATATACTGCTCACACTCAATGCGAGTGAAAGAGAGAAAACGGTACTTTACGGTAGCCAAAAACAGTTTGCATTAACTCATGGTAGGGCCACAGAATACAAACCTATCATGTTTAAAAGTGAAGTCCATTGCAGCTTCTAAAATAGCTTTAGCGTATTTCAACTTTCTATGCCATTCAATGTGCAGCAGAGAGGAAAGTGGTTCCCCTTCATGGGCCACTACTTCAAGTCTGCCGCATACACCTCCAAAAGCCGGAACTGGCCAGCCTTTTGATTTGGGTATAACCTATAATCATAGCATAGAATATTGACGTCATGTTTGATGAAAATGATGATTAATCTATAATGCTATGGCTTCACCTGCGTTAACGGTATAGCGTTAGTGGTAATGTCCAACTATGCGTTAACTCAGGCATTATATATATTTAGTACTGTCGTTTGTAAATGAACATGTAAAGCGTTGGCCACATCGCGTGACACCTAGATTAATGATTTAAGCTATGCGTTAAGATGCAGGTGGAGCCGTAGATTAACAGGAAATAGTAAAAAATCGAATACCTGTAAAATTATAGGTTCCGGATTAATGTTCAACATTGTCCAAACATTTATCATGTCAGATTTATAATTATTTGACTTCTTATTATTCAGAACAGGTTGGATCAAATCGTAGAAGCTGTATGTATATGGGCACAACACTAAACCCTTTCGAGGTTCCGTGTCTGGGTATGAAACGTTATACTGAATAAGATTTATTATTTTTTCATCAACATTTGAAGCATTTAGTAGCTCTATGGGCCGACATGCCCGTTTTAAATTCCAAGTCTTGCAAAGCTTCGAGTCTAACTCTTTTAACTCCCAATCGTGAGCTAATTTCTTCAAAACGACTGGCCGGTTTGATCTTGTAAATCCATAGTAAATATTTTTGGCATTGAAGAAGCTGCCCCAATGATGACCAGATTCAAGTATTATTTGATTAGAGTACAGCTCGGGGCATACAGAAACACCGTAGCAGGCTGGACATCGATCTAGATCGGTTAGATTCATCACTCTAGGGCTCTTCAGGTCTCCAAACAATAATACAGAAATATAAAATGAAATACCAAAAGCAAACGTCAACAAAAACATGCGTTTGCAAAATCTGCGTCGTAGTAACATGGTGCGGTATATTTTATCGCCTTTTTCAGACATTTTTAAAAGCAATTAGTATAAAAAACACATAGTATTTTTGAATTTTTCTCCGAAAATTAAATGGGGTAAACAACACACTTTTATTTTGTTCTTTTTTTATATTTTAGTGTCAATCAATGGGTGCATTCCAGCAGACTAATCGACAGCGTTGAGTCATCTGGTGCATTCCAATAGACAAATAAATGGGTTGGAATCAGGGCTTTATAACGTTAAAATACCAATTAACAGTAAAAATAACGTTACGTAACGTTATTTTCAATATGATACCGTTATTGATAACGTTATTTTTTTTAATGATACCTAGTATTATAACATTAATTTAACGTTATATTACGGTTATGTTACTAGATAACGTTAAAAAATAAAGTTATTTTTAATGGTAATTTTATTGTGTATTGTAGGTAGGTACCTCTACTACCTAGTACCTACCGCACAGACTGATCACGTCACGGTGGCGTCAACGTCAATAACACACTGCTTTAAATATTTTTTATACAGTAACATAATAACGTTATCAAGGAACGAAAAATTAACGATAATTTCTGTTTTACCATTATCAATTTTACCGTTATTAATTTCCAGTTTTAACGTTATTTTTTTTAACGTTACTAATTTTTAACGGTATTTGAAGCCCTGGTTGGAATATCCTACGACATTTTGTTTTTTTTTTCAAAATAGCGGACACGCATGATACCTGTAAAAATCGATAGCTAGTACCAATACGAACTAGAATGAGTCATCGTTCGACATAGAGTAAATTTTAACCATGGGAAGTAATTTGTCCCAAGATATCCGCGTGTTTTGCTCTACACCAGAGGTTCATAACCTTTTTGGCTGGCGACCCAAAGTAGAAATATATTTGAAGTCCGCGACCCTAATCCAATCTTTTTTTATTTTCCAGTGAGAGACACCCGCGACTTGTCTGTGTAGACAGATTTTTTGCTATCCCTCGGGAACTGAATGTCCCTTTTCTGTACAGTGTGTACATACCCCTGACAACATGAATGCAAAATTTTATGATTGGTTCAGTAGTTAAAACGTGAAAACATTGCTGGTTTTAGCACTACCAGCACCCTGGGCGACATTTCTATGGGTGCCCCCTATCTGCGATTTCAAGATTTTCAATTTTACCTGTTCGTTAAAAAACGTCCGCGCAGCGCTATTTTTAGTCAGTTTCATCTACTAATATTGTAACCTTTCTTGTTAACAGCAAAAAACGGCCGCGCAGCGCTTTTTTAATTAGTTTCATGTACTAATCTGGTAATAATTTCGCTTGTTTATAGAAAAAAAAATAGCCGCGCTGCGCGATTTTTAGTCAGTTGCATCTACTAATCTTGCTTGTCTACAGTAAAAAAAAAGCCGCGCAGTGCGATTTCTAGTCAGTTTCATCCACATTTCTTGCTTATTTATACTAAAAAATGGCCACACTGTGCGATTTTTAGTCAGTTTCATGTACTAATCTTGTAATTTCGCTTGTTTATAGAAAAAAAATAGCCGCGCAGCGCGATTTTTAGTCAGTTTCATCTACTAATCTTGCTTGTCTACAGTAAAAAAAAACAGCCGCGCAGCGCGATTTCTAGTCAGTTTCATCCACATTTCTTGCTTATTTATACCTAAAAATGGCCGTGCAGTGCGATTTTTAGTGCGATTTTTAGTTCCACGAGGGCGCCCAGTGCAGTCGCCTTGCACTGTCCTAGGGCCACCCCTGGATTTTACAATGGCCAAATCTTAAACGGAGCATGGTAGCGAGCGATGAAACGGCGAGATAATGCCAAGTTGTTGTGTTGCCACCATAACGATTTTGTCGCTAAAAGGGAATTTACGATATTAAGTAGGACTAGTATACTTTGTGTTATGACATCGATCGACCTATCAATAAAAAATAAAAGTATTCGTAATTAAAAACGTAAAATTGTATCACTTTTTAAAGTTGTTTGGGGGCCCGCGACCCAACTCAATACCTCTCGCGACCCGAATTTGGGTCGTGACCCGAGGTTAAGAATCACTCATAATCACAATCAATCAGAGGTTTTTGTTGAATGTTGAGATGTTTTGTTGATTGTGTAGGGCAAAACATGCATTTTGGACCCGGCATAATTGAACTTCTAGTTCTCTCTCTTCTACTTCTCGTGCAAAGATATTTAAATAGTTCTTAATAAAATATCTTTGAATTTGTCTATATTCCATGGTTAAAATGGACTCTATGGCGATGACTCAGAGATTTGTCTGTTGGAATGCAGCTATTGTCAAAGTACTGTCAAACTCAAAACGTCAAAATTAAAATTGTTGATCGATGTTTTTTGTATTTTTGCAATCAAACATTGCAAATATTTTTTGCTGACGATTACGATTTTAGTAAGTGTTTTGTATCCTTTGTAATATGATTCTAACATAAGATTGACTTCTAAAGTCATTTGGAGCAGGCCTGAGTGAAGACTTTGAGTAGGTAACTTGTGAATAGTGATCAGCTGTGCAGAAACAATGGGTTTTTTATCAAATATAGTGGACAACTATACAGCGAGTCTCTACGATATGATAGGTGAGTTCCTGCTACTTAAATTTCCAAAATTCTTGTTAACTTTTACTGTAATAATTTATAACCTACATGGCTTAATCAGTGTGACAATTCTTTCAAAGTAAATCAAGCCATTTAGTAAGCTTACCTACCTTTTAAAGGGTGCCTAGGTTTCTTTTGTTCTATTTCGTTAAAAGAAACTATATTAACGACTTAATTGCTGTGTTAAAGTTAATTTATAAGTTTTCTTTTCTCACTATTAAGTTTGAGATCCATAGGAAGTATTAGGGATGTTCGATCCGATCCGATACTTGCGTGGATCAATACAATCCACTCGATTTTTGTATCAATACAATAGCATTCGATTATTTGGCTAAAAATTCTCTAATCTACTTGTTGCCATATCATATTTAAATATCATATTATAATCAAATTCGTCATAACTATTATATTGTTTTTGTTTAGTTTGAAAACAATTTTACTTTTTTAAAAACGTTTTGTTCACTTAGACAACCAGCTACTTTTAATTTTGTTTTTGCGTACTTTAAAATTTAATTATTGGCAAAATTAAAAATATTTTACTAATTTACTAAGTAAATGTACTTAATATCACGTTTATAATAAATTGTAATTAAAAATTCGACTTTTCTAAAATATTTAATTCAATACTGGATCGATCCAAAAAATTGTATCAATTTTAATGGATCGATCGATACAATGGATTACGATCATTGTGATCCAGAATATCAATACAATGTACCCGGATCGAACATCCCTAGGTAGTATTAATGTCCAAAATATTAAATTATTTTGATCACTATGTTTGTTTTTATCCACTACTAATTAATTAGTGAGTGTCTTAGATTTGGACAAGTCATGCAACTTTTGAATAACCTGAAGGTGTACCTGAAGTGTTGAAACACTTTTTAAGCCGTTACTTGCATAAATATCCCTATTCATTCTATATTAAAAACAGGAATCTTTAAAACATTATTCAATAATTTATAAAATGGGATTTCTGGGACTCTGTTGTAAGTTATGATTATACTTATCCTCCTCCAACTTGATCATTCACAAAACCCTATTTAAAGGATAAATTAATATTTTATTATTTGCACCACCAACTAAACTAAAAAAAAAATAAGATTATTGGATGAAACTGACTAAATATTGCACTATGTGTCGTTTTTTACTTTAGAAGTTTAGACAGACAAAAGTACAAGTTTAGTGGATGAAACTAACTAAAAATCACACTCTGTGACCGTTTTTTAGAGTTTTTTTCTCATATCTCTTTTCTCATATTTTTTTGGCAGTCCCTTATACAAATTTCTGATGTCCCGGATATCCGCGAATAGGAGTTGGCAACCCTAGTTATGTATAAAGTATAATTTTCATTTTTTTTTGTTAAAACTAATAATACTTTTTTTAGGAATCCTATGTATTTTTACTGTTTAGATATTTTTACATTATTTTTCTATGTACATCCTATCTGTTGTGGTTTAGAAGGGTCAAGGTAAAATAAGAATAAAAAATGTTCTAGATCTTAGTTTTTAATAATTAGATAATCCATTGTCCTCATTTGGATAACCTTAATCACTAACACCTTTGATTTGAAAGATTATTATTTGAAGGACCTTTAATGAGGTAAATTAATATGTTCATTTCATATTAGTGACATCCCCATTAAATAGAAATAGGCTCTTCGTCCTTCGAATCTTCAAAATTCTATTTAATTATGAGTAATCTGAACTGAAACAGGAAATGGTAACTTAAAACTTAAATTATACACTGCCGTTTGGCCATCAGCCTTTTCTAATGTCCACTGCTGGGGCACAGGCCTTCCTTATGGGTCGATAAGGAGGATGGGCCATAACCCACCACGCGGCCGGATTGTTGGGTGACTGCAAATGCACCTGGACCCAACGTGTTAAGGTGCCTTCCGAAGCACGGACAAGCTCGAGATAATAAATTTTTGGTCTCCCATCCCACGACCGACCCTTGCGAAAGTTGCTTAAATTCCGCAATCGCTAGGCGAGGCGCTAAACCACTGCGCCATCGAGATACTGCCCTGTCTTTTGAAAAATGCGACGCGACAACGGCGAAGCGCCGCGCAAATCCCTAATATTATTATGGCATGTGATGCTGCGCGGTGAGCCAGTCAACCCGCAATGCAGACAGAACCTGTCGTTTCGCCGTTCGGCCATGGGTGGTAAAGGTTGGACCACATCTATCAGCTAGCACCGAATCGCCTTTTTCGGTCGCCCTATTCTTTTCTGTCGCTCAGAACTGTTATTTGCTAGAGCGAGAAAGATAGCGGGAATGCGATCGTCTCGAGCACAGAATAACTAATAGTACAAGTCCTCGAGTATTCTGCCGCGTGCTGTCGCATTCCCGCTATCTGCCTCGCTCTAGCAAATGGTGGTTCTGAGCGACAGAAAAGAATAGGGCGACGGAAAAAGGCGATATCGTGCTGACAGATGTGGTCCAACCCTATGGGTCCCCCCAGACCTACCGGTTTCTTTTCTTTGCTTTGCTGTTCGGCAATGGAGCGCCGGCCAAGAGGCTCATTTTCAATCTATCGCATATTTTCAATCTAAGTACATTTCACATAATATGTGAGCTTTGTTCCTTAAACGATCGTTATGAAAACACAAAAAAATTGTTCAGGTAGGTAATGATGCCACCCACGACCCTGTTCACAATTTATATAAATATGCGATCGATTTATTTTTAGCAATCGGAGACCATGTTCAGGGTGGCATATCTCCCATAAGCTTCCCACTTCGCAACCCAGACGATTATATTTGATAACACCAAGCTAATAGCTATTTTGCCAATTTGGTCTGGTCCCAATATGCGATAGATTGAAAATGACCCTGTTGGCCGGCGGTCTAAACAGCAAGGTAGAACAGCAAAGCAAAGAAAAGAAACCGGTAGGTCTGGGGGGACCCTAAGGCTACGCGCACTCTTGGTGACAGATTTTCTGTCGCAAAATGAAACACAAGATTTCAACGTCGTAACTCGTAATGTATGTACACGGCCACGGCAAACAATATGGTCTTACAAATGACAAAAAGTGTTGTGTTGTGGTTGTCTAACTCTCGTGGTTGTGGTGGGTGCACGCTAGGGTTGCCAACTTTTTTTGCATAAAATATAGTATTTTTTAAGATTATTACTTGTAAAAATATAGAAGATGGCGAAAAAGTCCAAAAAATATAGTAGGTTGTCGTTTTGTATGGAGGATTTAAAAAAAGTTGCATTTCATACTAACATTTTCATAATTTATTCAACAACCATAAACACAAGTATTTAAACACAAAAATTATTACGCAATTACCTACTTATGTGCATATAAGTAATATTTTCTTGCTGCTTTTGTTTAATTTTTTCAATTGAAAAAATATAGTAGTACAAATCTATGGACCTACCAACCACACACATGGGGGATTTATTCCGTACGGAATTTTCATACATTTATCGATATTCCGTTTAGGAATTCCGAACCGGAATTCCATCTGTGTGTGGCCGGCTTAACTCTGCTAAATTCTGTCTATACATCATTGTGTTATTTATTTTGTTTTCCCAAAAATACAAAAGTTCTACATTTTGATCTGATGGTTTTGACGCAGAACGTCATATTCGCAACTCCACATCAGACTATACAAGTTGACATTGAGACTGTCTTTATGTCCTATTTAATAAATGCTGTTTTTGCTTAACCTCGTCAAACCGTGTGTATGTGTAGCTGTATTTATTACCAGTTAACATATTTTTTTACAAAGTAAGCTAATTAAATTAATATCTAATTTTCTAGTAAAAGAGAAAAAGGCTAAATTACTCATGTCATGAGCCAATAAGCCAACATTAAAAAAAATATATAAAAAAAAAACACGACTGCCCTGCTAAAAACAAACTAAAAAGTTAAATAACAAGTGTCATTGCAGTCGGGGGATTGCTTAGAGTAAGACGGGCTTCCGAAACGAAGCCTTTGTTGCTCGAAGGGGGATTGCTTTGTGGAACAATTTTTAATCGAAGAGGTCGCCCCACTGCAATGACACTTGTTATTTAACTTTTTAGTTTGTTTTTAGCAGGGCAGTCGTGTTTTTTTTTTTTATTTATTTATTTTATTTTTATTTCACACATTTTAGTGACAAATTATATATTTTTGAAATGTGCACATTAAGGCCTTTCATTTCATGCCCATATTGTAATAATTGAAGAATTTTTTTTTTCACATATGAAAATGGCGTCATACAGTCGTCACGTTAACTTTTTTCAAAAAAAAATATAGCCAGTGTCACTAGGAATGATGTAAGGATTCTAACAATACCCCATACATCCAAATCCGTTGAGCTATTTGGAAGTTATGGTGGAATAAAGACACTCACATACCCACATACCCACATACATGAACCCTGAACACATATACACTCTTTTTGCTTTGGGCAGTCGTGTAAATTATTGGGATTGTTAATTAACATGAATGGGTTTTCCTTAATTTATGTTAGAAATAAACTGGTTTATCAAAATCGAGTCCAAAGTACAATTGTATAAATTGGACTTTGACTGTACTGCAACTGTAATGTAATTTAAACTATGTGCCTTAGTAAAAGTACCTATATAAAACACATACTGAAGAACTGTGATAAAAAAGCTGTCTTGAGAGATTTTAAAAATCAGAAAAGGGAAGAGAAAAAACATAAAAAAGACAAGACCGGGAAAATCTTTGGCCGGAAACTTGAAAGTGTTTAGACATTTTGTGCAGACATTTGGTCATATTTTTTTTTTATTAAAAGAAAATTAAACATTTTTTCGTTCTGAATTAAAGTATTTTGTCGATACCAGCATGTCAGAAATCTCGATATCGACAAACTTTGTCTGGTTGTCAAATAATAAAAACGTTTCTCGGGAAGTTAGTTATACGGTTTAGACAGGCGTGCGGCCGGGCGCTAAGCTGAGCAGGTATTTTTTAAATTTTGCGGAAGTAACCACAGATTATAAGATTAGTGGATGAAACTGACTAAAATTCTCGCTGCGCGACCGTTAATTTTACTATAAGTACACACTACACAAGCAATTTTCTGAAAAATCAGGCATTTTGTGCATCCTAGACAGGCATCCCTTACATTGAGCGTTATTTGTAATTTATTTAAACCCTCTCGTGGGGTTGATCAGACCATCAAACTGAACAACTTTCATTATGGGACCAACCTTGAAAGCGCGAAAAAAAATCTGCTGTTTCATACATTTCGATGGAGTACGCCAGGAGTACGCATTGTACTTTTGTACAATGCGTGGTTTTTAATGAATTAAAAGTTTCCCTGTAGATGGTATGGTAAAGTGCGGTCGTGTTTTTATTAATTTCTCCTATCCCGCCAGCAAACTGGTTATAATCAACACCGCTATTAAAGGCCACTGGAACTTACACCTTTGCAGTCATTTACTGGTTACAGCTAACGACTTTTGCTGAAGGTCGAATAACACCAGCAGGTGCAATGGAGTATCGCAAAAACTGGCTTATTGCAGCCTGCAACCTGCAACTTGCAGGACATATTAATAGCAACTAAGGGATCTCGCGCAGATGTCTAAATCCTTTTTTTATGTTGAAGTTAAACGCATTTACGCGCTTCCCTTCCCGCGGGTGATCGGAAAAGGGGGCATGTGGGACTCGCCAGGAGGGGACCGCAACTTCGGAGTTGCAGCTCCCTCCACGACTGCCTCCCGCGATCCCATCCAACCAAGTTGTTCGGTGGGATCCCGGGATGAGGGAATACCCACTTAAACCTCCGGCACCTGCCCTCTTGCCGCCAAAGCCGCCAGCCATTACGCTGTGTGGGGGTCTAGGGTGGCATTCACCCCAACGGCATGCAGATGCAGCCCAGGGCTGGGTAAGGCTTTGTATAAGGGGGCTGACTGGTCTAAACTTCTAACCCCCTTATACAAAGTCACATTTGCAATAAATCTTCGCCATCGCTTTGGAAAAACGAACGGATTTGTCATTTAAAAAATGGTTAGCGAAAACTTCTGTCAATTCGACAAGTAGCGATGATTAATGATATTCCAAATGTGACATTGACTTGGCTACAGACCCAGCCAGACGTTGTTCTATGAAACTTAATATTCAATAAAACGCTCAACTTGGTCCAATACGACAAATTTGGTCTTCGGGAGATCCCCAAAAAGTCTTTTATCATCTTTTTTAGAATTTGCATTTGCATGCCCCGTTTTGTAACAAAACAAAATTGAACAGTTTCCTATCCTAGCTTGTTTTTGAGGATTTATGTTTGCCAATAAAAAGTGACATGGCGTATTTCACCACCCCAGCCAGGGAGTCGAACTGAGAGCCTTTACCGCTTGTCCATCATGGTTCTATCTATCTACCACTCTACCACAAAGGTTATTATGAGTTTATGAGGTAGCGTCATTTAACCGCAAATGACGTCTCTTTCATATTCTTCTCTATCTAACTAAAACCCGAGTATTACTTGAATAATTAAGATTAAGGCAATTAAGTAATAAGTATGTCATGATCTGCACTTCACCTTTACCACTAATAGTTTGCCCTAACTGCTTTGTGTTTTAAAAATAATGCTTACATAAACCTATTTCCTGCGCAGTTCCTATTTATCCTAACCTGTGACCACTAATTAAAAAAAATATACTTACTGTCGATTAACCAACTGTTATTTTATTACAAATGGTATTAGACTAGGAAAATTATGTTTTATTTAACGTCACAAAATCGTCATTAGATCATTAAACGCTCTGTTATATTATATTGACGCATGTATCATCTCGATCGTTCCAAAACGGAAGAAGAGTATCAATTGTTATCAGCAATAACTTTGAAGGTAACAAATGACGATTAAGCTGCTTTTGGGAAGGGAGAACCACAATAACTATACTAGAGTCGGATCTTTCTGGTCGAATTAATCGGCCAGCCAAATTTAGGCTGCAATTAAAGAGCTCTATTGCCGCATGAGTTCATATTTTTAACCGACTTCAAAAAAGGAGGAGATTATCGAGTCGACGGTATTTTTGAAGTGAAAACTTCTTTAGCGGCGTTGTACGCTTTTTTGTAGTGCGGAAAAAATGCTAAACTCGCGTCAGTAAGAATCACGTGACCCTGATCGAAAATTCGTAAGACGGATGTGACGGACGGAGAGTAGACAGCCGGCGGCGGAAGTATCCCCCTCTCTTTCTACGGGGCGCGGTGAAAATGGCGGCGCCTCATTTCAAGACGTAAACACTTGTGTCACCATAGCAACGCGCAAATTTTTTTATTCAATGTCAAAACTCTAGATTTTCTGTCAAGCTATGGATAAGATTTTCATACAATACTGTTCTGTATTTGTAAATTCAAATGCAGAGTAAATTCGTAAGACGGCAATTCGTGCAAAATTATTTCCTAACCATTCCAAAATATCAAATTAATTAATAATAATTAATTCTAAGATAAAAATATCCTAATCTTAAGAAAAACATGCACGTAATTTGTAAGTTTCCGAAAAATTTAAGTGTAAGTTACAAAGTTAGTTATCATAAAATTCCAAATATAGGTGTGCATAATTATATCCTTTGTAGGTATTTTGGTACATAAGTTAATGAATCAATGTCATTGTCCTCGGATTTGATTCGTTGGCTATTTCTGAATTTGGAATGCAACAGTACCGCGAAAAACATTTTCTTAAAATTCCAACTGCTGTGTATCGTGCGTGAAATGGTCTTGAACGTGAAACATATTATTTATTATGCAAAAACACAAAGACCGAGCGATACAATTAAATAAATAAAGAAATATTATCATGTATTAAAAAATTTGCACCGGTAACTAGTTTTTTTCAGTCACGTGTCGGGGTCAAACGAAACGTAAAAATTTTCTTCAGAAAAAGCTCTCGGGCTATCATCCGGCACTATCGCACAATCATTATTTATGTGGGGTAAACGCCAATGCGTGTTATTATGTACGTTTTTCTATCATTAAATACATAATGTTAGACCGATAATTATGCTCGGGTAGGCAAGACGCCCCGGCGTAAGTGCTTTCATTGACATTCTCGTATGAAACGCCGCGTCAATCATACGACTTGTTACATTGTTGTAAAAACTTTTTTAACGTTTCATGCATCGGATGGGTGCAACTTACAGCCGGTCTAAGGTTATCGGTGCATTCGGTTTTTAAAAATAAATAAAAAAGATAACAGATTTTAACGATGGTGGAGAGTCAGTGTGTCGCGGCCGGGCCGGTGAAAACTTACATCATGAGTGATTTGCTGAAAAAGTTAGATTTTGACACCAAAAATGATTTCGTCAAGATTGCTGTCGCCATCGCAGGGTTTTACATGGGCATCTTTTATCGTACGTATTTTGTTTTATCTTGTTAACGATTGGTTTTTTTTTTGGTAGAGTTCTGTTGCCAGTGTTTTGTTAAAAACTTTTTTCGTAGTAATTAAAAAAGTGCAGTAGGGAATATTCTTAAAGCATGTTTCACAGTTCCGGATATTCACTTTCAGAAAATATATTAGGGTATGAAATTGGCGTTTTGTATGGAGAATTTGCATTTTCCATACTAACATTGTCTTAATTAACCATTAACGCTAATGTTTTAAAATTACAAATGTTTAAACACTCAACTAACTAATGCTACATGTATTAAGTGAAAAAGATAGTATCGGCTAAGTTACGACGAATTAAGTGGTCATTTCTGCTATCGAAAAAAGAAGTAACTTTTAAGATACTTTTTTTAACATTTAGGAAAGAAAATCAGAAATATTTTTATTGCTTTCATGATCATAATTCGAAATAATTACCTAACTGAAGCATTTTTATCATCATAGAAGATATGAAAGCCACTGTGTGTGAGAAAAATCTCATACTTCATACTTTAACCCCTTGTAGAAGAGATTTTTTATGAAATAATCGGTTAAATAAGTTCAATAGACAATATCCAAAGCCTATAAAACAATTATAAAATAAAACCGGTCAAGAGCGAGTCGGACTCGCGAACCGAGGGTACCGTATCATCATAATTGCACCATCAAACCACACTGCAGAGTAGAATAATAAAATTATTATTTCTGTTTTAGGTCATCGCCATCTCTTGACCGATAGTGGAACAAATCTTAACTTTTTTAGAAATTGATAATTTCTAAAAAAGTGTGCTATATTGAGACATCGTTTTATTTTTCCTGTAATCTTTATATAAACTGCTATCACATAGAATTATTTCGGATTTTCTCTTTGCAAACTTCGGAGATAAGGGGGGGGAACGGTTTTTTTTTACATTTTTCATCATAAGTCGAAATCTATGCGGTCTAGAAAAATAAGAAAAAATGATTGAAAACTTGTAAACGGCGCTCTTTCATATGATACCGCACATGCCCTAGTAGCCCCACTTCAAATTTTTAAGACCCCTTTTCAGGCCGTGTTGTAAAAAAGATATTTATTGTTTTATTCATTTCATATTTGCAAAATAGTTGGGCAAATGTCATCTTAAACTATTCCAAATTTCAAGTTGATACCTCAATCAACTGAACTTATTGTCCTTTTAATAGGTCAATCCAAACCTAACCGCACACCGGTCAATTTCCTCATCACTCGGTTTTGCTAATATTAATACAAAACCGCACACTCACACCAAAAAGCCATATTAATTACGTTTTCTGTGCTCTGATTGTTATTATTTCGTCGACAAATTCTTTTGCAGGTCGTCGCCAGTGTACCAAATGCGCCTAAACGGCCATTTCTCTGTAATAATTATTACTTATTATAACTTAAAAAGTTATGTAATGTTATGAATTATCGCTTTTGTTTTGATGACTGTTACACGTTAGTACTATTATTTATTCTTTCCTGTTACTAACGGAATAATCTATTCTATATAATTGTTTTGAATAACCCCCTGACTTTGCCCCACCAAGCTGCCCGCGCCCCACTGGTGGGGCATAGTGGAATACCTCATGCAGTGGAATCTGCCTGGTAACTTATGGCTGGTCGCATTAGATGTAGTACATAGGTAGTGTTTAAAAAAAACTAAAGCATTAGATATTACATAGTTAGTGTTTAAAAAGACTTAAAAATAAGTACCTACTTATATTCTATGGAAAATTTGTTAAAAAATTAAACGTTGGTAAATATAACATGAGTACTTAATTTAAACCTTCTAAAATAACAGATAGACATCAAATGAGAATGAGTTGTTTTTATGGATATGTTGCGTTTATATTTTTCATACTATGTTCAATATCACACATTTGTATACCTCCTATTGTGCCCATAAATTAACTAACGCTTTAATTTTAGTTTTTCTAGGCTTACACAAAATATACGTTAGCTCTATCCTAACTGCCGTACAAATATCATTTTGCATTATGACATTTCGCGTATGTGTCATTTCGCGTATGTGTCATTTTGCGTAATCAAAATGTGTCACTCATAATGCGTAAAATCGAAATAAATGTATACTTACTTAGAATAACAAAAAAGTTTGTTTAGGAATATGAATGACGCCAAACGTCAAACGTAAGGAGTAATATTGCCTAGCAATATTTTTAGTTAAATTAGGTTTAAACTTATTCTTCGCTTATTTGTACGGCAATAAGTGTCTCGACACACTATGCCGAAGTTACGCGACCGAAGAGCAGCGGCAACGCAGATATGTTGCTATTGGTATGCTGGCCATTCACAAAGCATTGCAGACGTAACTAGGGCGAACTTAGTTCGTCTCGTCATAGTGTGTCTAGACACTTAGGTTGAACTCGTATTTCAATTGATTTTACCTTATAAGCAATAATGCAATTCGCAGGATATAGAGAGCAAATGTCGTTATTACCATAGTAAAAAAATACGCGAAATAACTATATACTTTATGTAATTGGAGTTATTTTGTTGAACAACTCATTAATTATATTTTTGATATCTGTTTAAAAAAACAATGGATATGCGAATTTATTTAAATCAGAAATTAATTATATTATTTTTAATGAAAATCGATCACAAATTAACATTCAAGAATAAACGGTAGTAACTTCGGGATACAGTCGAAATTAATTTCAAGAATAATATAATAATATGTATCATATTACATTGTACCTGCCTATCAATGCACTTGATTTGATATTGGATTGGGTCAAGAAACAATATAAATATTAATCGAATAAAATATTTACATACTTACTTGTTACAATTCTTTATTCTGTCATATTATGTAATAACGTGGCGTGACGTGAGTCACCGGTTGTTTATTTTTACAAAATTCTGAACATGCAACGCCTAGCTGGTATTAAAATTTTAAATAGGGTGTAAGTTTTCTCAGAATATCAATTAATTTTATGGAACTATGTAAAATAATTAAAAGTATATGTAATTATTCATTATCAGCCATTATTGTTTGTTTGCCATATTAATTTGACTTATAAAAGGTTTCAATTAATTTTGTTGATCTGTTACAATATTGATTGAGTGCTTTGCAATTTAAATTCAATATAACTACCAAACGTTTCCAAGCAGTTTTTAGGGTTCCGTACCCAAAGGGTAAAAACGGGACCCTATTACTGAGACTCCGCTGTCCGTCTGTCTGTCTGTCTGTCTGTCATCAGGCTGTATCTCATGAACCGTGATAGCTAGACATTTGAAATTTTCACAGATGATGTATTTCTGTTGCCGCTATAACAACAAATACTAAAAACAGAATAAAATAAATATTTAAGGGGGGCTCCAATACAACAAACGTGATTTTTTTGCCGTTTTTTGCTCGATATTAATAACGACAACAGGTAGACAGTTAAAATTTTCACAGATAATGTATTTATGTTGCCGTTATAACAACAAATACTAAAAACATAATGAAATACATATTTAAGGGGGGCTCCCATACAACAAACGTGTTTTTTGCCGTTTTTTGGTACGGAACCCTTCGTGCGCGAGTCCGACTCGCACTTGGCCGGTTTTTTTTTATCATAGTCTCTAAAAATGATTAAAACATTTCTTTATAATACTGCAAAAGCATAGATTATGAAAATAAACGGTTGTAACAGTCGACCGATAAAACGTTAGAGATAAAACAAAGAAAGGAGTTATCTCTTTCACAAAAATAATGTTTACTTTGCAATGATCTTGAACCAGACTTGCGAAAACATTCTGGTCATTTTCAATGTCACCCGAGCGAGCAGGGCTGGCATCAAAAGGAAATATATAACTAAATTATTAAATAATTATCGGACTAAACGATAATAAATCGCCACTTTGCGATGACAACGTGACGTTTCCAAAACCGCAACCTTCAAGGAGGCAACTTCCAAAATAAAAAAACGTTTTCAACGAGATGTCACGTCATCGCAAAGAGGCGTGTCGCTTCTATGCGATGCGATTACAACGTGACATCTCGTTGAAAAGGTTTTTTATTATTGGAAGTAGCCTCCTAGAAGGTTGCGGTTTTGGAAGTGTCACGTTGTCATCGCAAAGTGGCGAATTATACTAAACTATGGCGTTTAGTCCGGTATTTCAACCGGATTAAACGCCAATAATTTAGTCCCTAACTAATTCTGTCCTTACTAAATTACGGATAGAAATACAGAAGAATATAAATAAACATTCAAAAGGCACACAAAACTCAGCGATCCGCTGAGCTGTTGTTGCGCCAAGCGACCTCAAAATTAATTGAAAATTAATCAAAAAGACTTTTAAACGCTCGCTTCGCTCGCTCATCTCGCGCATAGTTGGTATTCTATTCTAACCAAACTTTATTCATTTAGGTAGCTAGTTCTGCCTGGGGTTTGATTCGCTTAAACTATGCCACAAGCAGCGTAAAAGATTTTTGATAGGTATTGATAATTTCGTTCGCTCGCACAGTTTTCAGTTCTAACCTAATTTGTGCTTCTAGTGACAACTGACTTGAATCTTGTATGTTCTTCTCGGTTCTCTGTCTTTTTACTAATTTCCTTTCTTGGTTGTTATTCCAAACAGTCGTATAAAGCGGTACTCTAGCGTTACATCTTTTATAGTGCGCACAACAAAGTGGTGAAAAGCCCTCTTGCATTTGTATTGCCGACTATTCATATGGCCCCACTTTTTTCAAAACCAAGGTGAATAGGCTACTTCTGGGTAAGCTCTCCTACCGTAAATCCTTTCTTGGTCCTTTAGCTAGGTTGGAATCAAAAGCAAACTCATTTAAAATATATTTAAAAAGCTGTTGTTGATGACCCTTAATTTTATTATGATCGAGGACAAAAAGATACAGTACAGTTATCAACCCTAAAACTGGATGTGTAAAAATATCTTATCGTGGTAACTACTCAACCGGTCGATGCACAGGATGTTCAAAAAGTATCATTACTCTTGTAATTACTCTGTATACTATAGCTAGTCGCAAGTTATGATTATGGGTGCTTCGCGGTTCGTAATTACACGGCACTATTTTAACGTATTACCAAAAAAGTTTGATGCGAAATATGAATTCGAAATGGCTGGTTGGTTGTGATGTAGATGATGTAGATCACAGTCTTTAGTGTTTTTTTCTATATCCTATTAAAATTGGATCTGGTGTTAAAAATACACTCCTCAACTTTGTCTAGGGACCAAGGTGTTTTTTTCACACAAACGAGGTAACTTTGAAGCCTTGGTTTTCTGCCAGGGATGTACCGTGCTGTGATCTAATAATAGAAGGATCGATAAATAAGCTTACTATTATTTAATCAGTTCGCCGCTGCCGACTAGCAACTAGATAATCTCTTTAGCTTGTCGTATGTTTTTTTGTGGCTATAACTTTACGTTTTCTATATAAAAATATGGCCCGCGCAAACCATGTTTTCCTATTATGGCCCCTTAAATCATCACTTAATAGGGTGTTAGAAAGACTTTGTACCGGAACAGATAAGCATGATGCCATGTTGTAGGGTCATAGGAGTTCGATGCATTAGTATCGACACTATCGATCATGGACTGTTATCTAAGTATTGTTATCAAGGCGGAAAAAAGTCGGAAATAAATTATTCATGATGGTTCAAATCAAAATATCGTCGAAAAGTCTAAACCGAAAATAACAAGGCTAATATAATAACATGCCTCAAACGATTCATGAATTTGTCAGTAATTAAAGATAATGAGTTTATTGTTTGTAAAAAGACATTTGTTTTATTAATGCGCCTATAATTATGTTCTTGGTCAGATTTTATAATATTGAATTGTTAATATTGAATGTGAAGAATTTTTAATCAGTAGTTTTTTCTACGTACCCTCCTAGAAAAACCTCAAACTGAGAAATGATAATTAAATGAGATGTATAAAATCAAAAGTAGATGAGATTGTTTCGCGTAGTAGTACCTAGGTATGAACCTCTATACTAAAAAAAGTTGGTAGTTACAAGTCGTGATAAGGTTCGGCCACATGATAGAAAGTGATCTTAAGCTGTTTCTAACTAATATTGAGCTGGGCCAAACTATCCTTACATACAGTTCCATACGGCGGGCGGCGCGGGTTGAATAGCGCACTTTTCCCGTCTTTATTCTAAACACTATAACAATTCAGGTTTAGCTAATGGGTCAAATGTGGTATGATTTTTGGATAAATCAATAACGTAGAACTTATTTCTGATATAAAAAAATCAACTTATTAAGCAGTTTCTGAAAAATTACACAATAACCAACATTTTTAAACTTCATTTTTTTATGAAATAAAACAATTTTTAACGGACTGCCGTGGTCACGGGGGACCACGGCAGCTGCAAAGTTGCCGAAACGTCGGGAAAACCAAAAATCAAACCAAATACCAACTAATTACCAAAGTGCTTTCAATAAAACCGCGCTAGTATCCATTAAACATTGTTTTATTTCATTTTTTTTAGTTTAGGTATTGGCACTTGTTTCAGTATTTTCAAAAAAAAAACTACTTTAAAGAAGCGTTTTTCAGGTTAATTTGTTATATGCTTTTGTTATGCTAACTATATTTTATACAATTTGAGCCTAATCCAAGTAGTTTAAGTCCATTGTTTGCGGACATACAGCTAGTCAAAAAAATGCATTTTTTCACGAAATAAAAAAGGTTTCCGTTTCGTTCAGAAACATTTTTCAGGTTTTTTGTTTATATTAATATATTAATTTGAGCTTAATTTGAGTAGTCTAGGTCTTTTGGTTTGACTTATTAGTTAAACCTGAATTGTTATAGTTTTTAGAATGGAGCCGGGAAAAGTGCGCTATTCAACCCGCCGCCGTATGGAACTGTATGTAAGGATAGTTTGGCCCAGCTCAATATTAGTTAGAAACAGCCTACAGATCAGTTTCTATCATGTGGCCAAATTTTATCACGACTTGTAACTGCCAACTTTTTTTTGTAAAGAGGTTCATACCTACTATAGGTACCCCTCCTTGCGTATCCCTGAGGTACGCGTACCACTAATTGGGAAACACTTATCTAGATTGTTTGACGACACGTCATAAATAGAATAGTGGGACAATTCATTTTGCTGATCTCTTGGAATGCTAATCAGATCAGTTGGGTGTGTATAGAGAATTGAATCTCCTCCATTCAGTCCCTGGATGGCCATCATCACAGCTAGATCAATCCTTGGCGGAGAACCAACAATTCAAAGTTATCTCGTTTGTATGAAAATCGTCTGGTGTCCTTAATTATGTGACCGCCACTGTACATAGGTACGGTCAACGGCACGCTGGGCTTCCACGACAGCGTAATGATATTCAATCAATGTTATACTTAAATGCAAAGCTAAGGTTCAAAATACATTACATATTTTTGACAGTTTCGTATAACCTCATGTGCTGCTGACTGTACTTCCGCACTTGCGGGCGATAGCTAGGGTTGCCACCTCTCCCGGAATCGTGGCCTAAAATTATAAATCTCCCGTCCCTCGGAATTATTTCAAGATAATCAAAATTATCCCGGAATTTCAAATTCATCAATAAGAAGTCCAGACATTCGTCAATTTTCGAATGGAATGTAGAGCGTTTTTTTCGATTTGTGAGTTCTAAACTAAAAATCTATACGAAAAAATATAAGTTCAAAAAATAATAAAATTTGTTAAAAAATTACTTGTTTTTAACCGACTTCAAAAAAAGAGGAGGTTCTCAGTTCGGCTGAATTTTTTATTTTGATGTTTTCTATCTCCCGGATTCAAACGGCCCCGAGGTGGCAACCCTAGCGATACTGACTGTAGAGCACCACCGGAGCGCATGAGTCAACTATCTCCACGCGGAGTCAGAAGTTATCAATGCATTATGAAACGTTACGTTATGTCGTTATTTATTTGCTTCGATTATCCCTGTCCACGACCCAGAGACGGCTGGAGGGAAATTAGCTGAGATTTTTGAGAATTACTCACAAATCACATACATACGTGTATTATCGGTAAAAATAGGAGGTTATCAAGAGCTTTATCTACATGACATGTCTGTGATTCCACTGTAACAAAAATCTAGTAGGTAACTAATCTAGCTAAGATAGTATAATCAAAAAATGATAATAGTTATGATTTGATATGTTCTTTGCGTTAAAATTTGCTAACGTGAGTATTCTATTATTTTCATCACGATCCAAGTCTCGATCTAATAAAATTATTACCTACCTACCTAGCTAGGTACTCTTTGGGTAGTATTTAATGGGAATTAATTAATTGGGTGACTGGAAATAATTAAAGGCGACTGTTAATGGGATACCTAAATACTAAATCGGGCAGCAATTTATTTTTTGGGCGACAAACAGTAGATTACAAAAATACTTAAAACGGGCGACTACATGTGGGTGACAAATAATCTAAATGGGTGACTAAAATACTGAGTGGGCAACTATTATACCAAGTAGGTAACTATATAACTGATTAAAGCTACCCAACATGGTATTTTAACACGTTTTTATAAGTTTGCTTTCTTGTTTGTTTCTTTGTTTTTTGTCATCTCGAATAGGATAATGGTAACTTTTTTTATAAATAAAATATATGCCAAATTTTAAATGTTTTGTGTGCCCTAAGGTTGTCGCCCAAATAGTAATTTGGTCGCCCGTTCTGAATAACTAGTGGGCAATTATTATACCAAATAGTATATAGTTACCTACTTGGTATAATAGTTGCCCACTCAGTATTTTAGTCACCCATTTAGATTATTTGTCACCTACATGCTGTTTGACGCCCGTTTCGTTATTTTGTCGCCCAAAAAATAAATTGCTGCCCGTTTTAGTATTTAAGTATCCCCTTAACAGTCGCCTTTAATTATTTCCAGTCACCCAATTAATTAATTCCCTTTGTTTACATAGTCTTTATCGCTTTACTAAAATTGTTTCATTATATATTTGCTTTCCATATCAATTTCTCAACTTTGTATAGTTCTACATTTCATATTTTTTGTCATTCACTATTTTTATACCTCTTAAAAGGTGACATTAAAATTAAAACCTTGTATTAATACTCTTACTCCATACCTAATCCATATCTGTTTACTAGATTTTGTTATAATAGTGCGATTAGAGTTGATCTCCTATATCACTGGTTATATCAAACACTTTAGTATCATTAGCACTTTCATGCATCACTGACACATTTCCTGATTCAATGTCATGTTTATTTAAGTCCTATCTCACATCGCATGATGTTAGTCCAGTAAGAATTGCAACATTGTATTTGGACTGATTACCTGTTTTAATCAAAACTTTAAGTAGCACTTCACCTGTTTTAATTAAAAATCTTAAGTACCACTTACACTTTCTCAAAGTAGTGTGAAATTAGCACGCTTGACTGCTATCCAAGTCAGACAGTTGGCATAAATAGTGCAGTTTAGCAAAAAGTTCTGACTTACTCTTCCCTATGCTTTATGTAGCCGTTAACTAGCCGCATCGCATATTTATTAGCTCACTCACTTTATAATAGGAAAACACACCTTCAAACCTCCTCCACCTTGGCAGTGGAAACGAACAGTAAGGTAGCAGAAATAGTAATTTCTGCTACCTTACTGTTCGTTTCCACTGCCAAGAGGGCTTTTCAAAATAACAAAATAAACCGGTCAAGAGCGAGTCGGACTCGCGCACCGAGGGTTCCGTACCGTCATAATTACACCATCAAACCACACTGCAGAGTAGAATAATTAAATTAGTATTGCAGTTTTAGGTCAGCGCCATCTCTTGACCGATAGTGGAACTAATGTTACTTTTTTAGAAATTTGATGATTTCTAAAAAAGTGTGCTATATTGAGACATCGTTTTATTTTTCCTGTAATCTTTATATAAACTGCTATCACATAGAATTATTTCAGATTTTTTTTCTTTACAAACTTTGGAGATAAGGGGGGGGGGGGGGACGGTATTTTTTTTTACATTTTTCATCATAAGTCGAAAACTATGCGGCTTAAAACAAAAAGAAAAAATTATTGAAAACCTGCAGACGGCGCTCTTTGATATGATACCCCACATTGGCCCACATGCCCTAGTAGCCCCACTTAAAATTTTTAAAACCCCTTTTCAGTCCCTGTTGTAAAAAATATATTTATATTTTTATTTATTTGTTATTTGCAAAATAGTTGGGCAAATATCATCTTAAACTATTCTATATTTCAAGTTGATACCATTAGTAGTTCTCGAGATATCCACCTGTGACAGACAGACAGACTGAGTCACACCATAAAGGTTCCTTTTTTAGGGTTCCGTACCCAAAGGGTAAAATCGGGACCCTATTACTAAGACTCCGCTGTCCGTCTGTCTGTCTGTCTGTCACCAGGCTGTATCTCATGAACCGTGATAGCTAGAAAGTTGAAATTTTCACAGATGATGTATTTCTGTTGCCGCTATAACAGCAAATACTAAAAACAGAATAAAATAAATATTTAAGGGGGGCTCCCATACAACAAACGTAATTTTTTTGCCGTTTTTTGGTACGGAACCCTTCGTGCGCAAGTCCGACTCGCTCTTGGCCGGTTTTTTACCATTTTGCTACGGAACCATAAAAACTAAACTCGATAGATGGCGTTGATAAAAATGTATGTGTCAATGTTATTTTTTTACTAAGTTTCGAAGAGTACTCTAAAATGTTTGTCTTTGGGCAGATGTCAGTCAGCGGGCACTTACTTGTCTCTTTGGTAGGTACAGGCCGTTTATTTTTAAAAGCCAATTTTGACACTTCTCTTTCCATCAAGGCCATCTAGTGAGACAAATAGTTACTATTTTTATTTATTAAATGTCACTTTGAAAAGCCTTCATTATATTTTTTTTGACAGAGTAGCGTTCTCACGTCAAGTTTCAAGTCAGACTGTTTCGAAACGATTATTAAAACATTTTTAGGAATCGCGGCTTATTCCGTTTATCCACCCTGAAACAGCCACCCTAAGGTAGATACTCGGAAAACGCGTGTTCATATATCCACCCCATCATACTATCAAGTACGAATGGGAAGGATAGATGAACACGCGTTTCCCGCGTATCCACCTTAGGGTGGCTAAGGCACCCTACGCTGGATACTCTTAAAACGCGTGTTCATCTGGATAGATGTGTGATCTTGATAGTGTGATGGGGTGGATACCCCATCACACTATCAAGTACGATGGGGTGGATAGATAGATACGCGTTTTCCGAGTATCCACCTTAGGGTGGTTTTTCAATGGTAGATAATCGGAATAATCCGGAATCTCACGGTTTATAAATACACCTTCCTAACTCAGCCCCGGAAATGTTTCCCATCAAACAGTCCCAGTGCTTTATGATGCCACTTGGGAAAAGCACGAATTAAAAAAATACTAATTATTGTGCTATTAATATTCACCATCATCATGGGACAGTACACGATACTGTCAGCAGTTAGTGAGTGCACAGACCTGTCGGATAAGGAGGAATGTAATTGTACCTATATTAGATGAGGTCAATAATGAATTTTACCAATTAGTCAAATAATGATATGTGGTTCAGAATCGGGTCTAGTACCGTCGGGTCACGGCAGCACCAGACGATTGCCCAGACAAACCCGTGATAACCCGGATGCATATAAGCAAAATCTAACTCTCGAGTTTTGATGGTGATCCCTGATTGGTCAAGAAACTCAGTAGTTAGGTTTTGCGCGCAAACTCTAACTCCCCAGTTTCGCGCTAGTTCGATAGTGATCTCTGATTGGTCAAAAAACTCAGTAGTTAGGTTTTGCCCGCAAACTCTAACTACTGAGTGCGCATCCACCAATGAGCGAACTTCAAAATTCAGTTGACAATTGTCTTTGAACACAACTGTGGTAAAATATTTTATTTTTTAAAAATGATTTCTAATCTTCCGATTTGCGAATATAATCTAGTATAAAAAGTGTCAATATAAAATTGACGTTTTGTACGGAGAATTTTTAACAAGTTGCATTTTCTATTTTAACATTTTTCACAATTTATTTAACAACTGTGAACGCTTTTGCAACAAAACATTTCTGTAAGTACAAATGTTTGAACATTAAGATAACCTAGGCAACATAACTTACTCGAAAAAAATAAGTTTAGGCTACGTTACAACAGATTAAGTGGTCATTTTTGCCAAAAAAAGAAGTCACTTTCAATGTATTTTTAGATTATTCATCAGAACAATCAAATTACATCCAATTATAAGCATAGCCGTCAACTTGATAGTTATATAGCCGTAATATCCAGCAACTGATAAATAATTTAAATCGCTGGAGTTGTGGTTGTTTCTCGGTGTGTGAGAAAAAAATGCCAATTTCATAGTTTATTATTACATAAAAACAGATTACACAGTTTCAAATTACATAAAATTAAAGGCAATGATAAGCAGAATATTGAAATCGGTGACTACTGTTACCCATGGTAGGCTAACCTGTATTACAGGTAACAGGGGCCCCGTAACAAAATCAAAAGCAAATAGCCTAATTAAAAAGCTTATATTCGTACAAACAAATAATTAAACCCGACCTAGGTAAAAAACAAAAATTCTTAATACCACGATGTACATTTTCATACAAGCGCCGATACAGCGCCATCTATTGGCAGCTTGAGTAACAGCAAATAAATATGAAACAAAACTTATACATACCAAATAACAAAAATCTTAACACCGCGATGTACATTTTCATACAACCGCCGATACAGCGTCATCTATCGGCAGCTGGAGTAACAACAAATAAATACAACACAAAACTTGTGCATACTTATTTATATAGTTAGGTTAACAGCCGTATAAATTTTGGTAAAGAAGTATTCTTACAACGAAGAAAATTCTCTGTCTCGTCATAGTCCATGCCTTTAAGCCATTTAGAAATTATAAGCTTGCAGTTGTGATATGTCAAGGATTGGATTGATAAAACCGAATTTAACGAATTTCATAGGTAAGGACCCAATATTATAGTTTGGAGAACTGTGGCATATGCCAAGTTCTCCAAGTTCTTCAGTATATCCATATGGATACAAGAACGCTGAATAAAATTGGTCAAATGGATTGTCCAGGAACCCAACCCTGCGTCGCAACGAATCATAATTGCAAGTTAGTATCTACTTAAAATGCATTTATTCTTACTTGTCCTATTTGGTTGCGCTATGCCGTTGTGAATTTTGCCTGACATGACAACACGCTTTGGTGGACGCCAGAATCATCGACACGATGAAGAAGACTTCTCCTGTGTTTGGGTTAAAACTTTTGAGATTAAAACAACAGGTACTTAATAAACGACAAAATAAATATTTATTGCACAGAAACATTCTTAATATTTTTTCTTCAATTCAATATTCTTATTCTTAATATCAATAGGTACAGTACATACAGTATGATATAAGGCTAAATGGTTTGAAGGTATTCGCCTTTCTTTATACATAAACGTATTTTTTGGTTTATCGTTTATCTGTAAACATATTTTTTTTCAGTAGGTTAGGTATAGCCAGCAACGGAAATTATTGAACAAAATTTGATGATTTTTTTTCCTAATCATTATTAAGTGCCATAAATTACTGATGAAAATATATTGCAAAACTTCTTGTTATAACTAAACTAGCAAAGTCCCTGAAATCAGTTATACAATTACACGCTATAAATTACTACTGACAAAAAAAATAAAAATGCGAACTCAGTAGTTAGAGTTTGCGAGCAAACCCTAACTACTAAGTTTTTTGACCAATCAGAGATCACTATCGAACTAGCGCGAAACTGGGGAGTTAGAGTTTGCGCGCAAAACCTAACTACTGAGTTTCTTGACCAATCAGGGATCACCATCAAAACTCGAGAGTTAGATTTTGCTTATATGCAACCCGGATGTCTGGTCACTTATCTGCACGGCCTACCCGCCCTATTTATTTAGTATAATCATACTAGAGAAGGTGGATTTAAAATCTACTCGCAAACCGCCTCTGCGGTCTAGTGGTTCGCCCACTCGTGTAAGACGCAGGGGTCCCGGGTTCGATTCCCAGGGGGGGTACAATTTGTACTCGGTTTGGTTGTGGTGGTAGGGCTTATTTGAAGTCTGCCTGGCTAGCTACCACCATCTTCTTACCTAAGTCTGACGCCATAATAACAATTTAAAAATTGTTGTGTACCGGCAGTTAGAGGTAAGATAGCCAGTATTCCGGGTGTGGTGAGCTTCCACCTTCGGCCTTATCGTCATTTAACATCAGGTGAGATGAAGGCCAAGCACGTTGTGTATAAAAAAAAAAAGTTTTAACAAATGTTGGAATTATGTTTATTAAAATAACATTGTAAACTATTAATTAAATGAAATACGAATGATTGTGCCGACGACTTTTTCGAAAACAGACTAAAAATCGACTTTTGTCATCAAATCAAAATGTCTGAACAGCTGATCGAGTTTTGTATGAAATGGCGAATTTTTTTTTGGCTGTTTTCGGAAAAATCGTAGAACAAATGTTTTTTTTATGATGTTAGTTCTACTCCTACGAGGTCGTTGGTGTTTTACAAATAACCCTGTAGTAACCAAATTTTTTTTAAAACACAAGTTGTAAACAAACCATTCCTAGGAAAAACCTAAAACAGACTAGAATAACTCGCAATTTCGTGGTCTTATCCTTAAGTCATGAATTCTAAATTGTTTCCGACGTCCGCCCCCATTATCATAATCATTATTGCTATTTTTCCACTGTCTCGCCATGCTGCGGGCGCATGGTGCAGCCAGTTCGCCAAACGTCTCCCCATGCGTTGACCACATGATGCAGCCAGTTTGCCAGACGTCCCATGCAATGACCGCATGATGCGGTCTCGATTAGACGACAGACAGACAGACCAAAGACAGTGATAAAATCACCGGACGCTGGCGTTGATTGGACTTTGTCAGTTGTTATTTTTATTGACAACAAATAAAAAAACAACGATAATAACATCCTTTTAGATAACTCAATTAAATGTTTAGGCTTATTTATTTTACCATCGACTCAGACCAAATCATTTGGCCTGAGACCATCGATAAATGGTTGTTGTGAGGTTACTTGAGAAAATTAAAAATATTGTAGGTATTGTAAATAAAATTTATTGTTGGAAATGGAGATTAAAAAGATTACGATGTATGTACCTAATCACGGGACAACTGGGAGAAAAAAAACCCATTAGTCCCGCCACGGGACTATCCAACGGGACAACTGGGAGGCTAATAAATCAACGTACCTACATACATTTAGCAGCCTGCTGGGCAACCACAACCCAACCTGTCACGCAATGGATTTGAGACTTTAATTTTAACATTTTAAAGTTTAAAATCAATTGGAGAAATTGACAGTTTTGTATAACTTGATGTGCCGTTGACTATACTGTACATAAAGTATCTATTCAGAAAAATGATATGCAAGAAATATACAAGCTTTGGCTTGATTGCTTAGAACGATAAGTAAAATAATAAAAAAAAACAGAATTTCTCGAGGCATCGCAAATAATCACAATTAAATTGTGAAACTACTGTTTATGCCCCGAAAATACAGCTTTATGATTTTTAAACCATAAAGTGTGGGGTAATGAAGTTCAAAATTTGTTGAGGTATTTCCACAGACCATACAACAAACACATATAGTGGGTATTTCCTAATTTCATATGTTTTTTTATGGACAACGGGGTAATGCTTGGCCTTCACCTCACCTGATGATAAGGCCGAAGGTGAAACAACTAAATTGTTGTTATGGCATCAGATTTAGGTAAGAGGTGGTAGGTGTGCCAGGCGGACTTGAAATAAGCCCTACCACCAACCAAACCGAGTACAAATTGTACCCCTCCTGGGAATCGAACCCGGGACCTCTACGTCTTACACGGGTGGGCAAACCACTAGAACACAGTGGCGGTTAATCATTAATTTTTTAATTTCTTTTGTTTCAGTGGAGTACGTGGACGCGGAGTACAGTTTATGGCTGACGTGGTTCCTGACACCGGTGATCGTGACCTTCCTGCTGCCCGCCGTCATCATAGTCCTCATCTACCTCAGCAGCATCATATTCCACATCTCCAGGCTGTACAGGTAAACATTGACCTTGTGTTGTTACAGCTTAAGCTCATCAGTAATAAAGTCGGACTTGTGGCTCCCAAGGTCGGACGCAAAAAAAAGAATTTGTAGCGGCATCTACCTACGACGCCGCACATACCACAACACGCGGTTACAGCAAGATTCATTACCGTGTTACTAGATGGTGCTAGTGTCGAATAAACACAAAGATTAGTAAGGAATAGCACCTCGTAGTATGGAGACTATATGGAGAAACCTACATCTCGCTATCGGAGTTTTATCAGCTGCCAAACTATATGATGTGGCCAGCACCGCAAGTAAACCTTTTTCCTTCCTTTCAACGCCGCCTGGTGCGTCAAGAGGTGACTCATGTCAAGGAAAAAAATCGATATTCTTGCCGTGGCATTTTTCCTGTTGAAATTTATTTTTCTGTAAATACAAAGTTTAAATCAGAATTCTAATTTTCCTCAGTGCCCGATCCCCTAGCTAGCCTGAGACCATCGGTTGGACCGCGGTCCCCGGGCTAATACCACCCAGCCCGGAGGAAGATCTTCCACTTTGGCCTTCCTATCAGTGGCTACCTCTCTCCATACTAGCATCCATACTACCCTACTTACTGATTTAACCGCTTCTGTGGTGTAGTGGTTCGCCCACCCGAGTAAGATGCAGGGGTTCGGGACTCGTTCGATTCCCAGGGGGGGTACAACTTGTACTCGGTTTGGTTGGTGGTAGGGCTTATATTTCAAGTCCGCCTGGCTAGCTACCACCATCTTACCTAAGTCTGACGCCATAACAACAATTAAAAAAAACGAACTTAAAAAAACAAGTGTCATTGCAGTCGGGGGACCTTATTATAGAACAATTTTTGATGAAAGAGGTCCCCCGACTGCAATGATACTTGTTGTTTAACTTTTTAGTTCGTTTTTGGAAGGGCAGTCGTGTTTTTAATATTTTTTAAATTTATTTATTTTTATTTCACACATTTTAGTGACATATTATATAGTTTTGGAATGTGCTCATCAAGGCTTTTCATTTGATCCCCATATTGTAATAAAAGAAGAAAACATTTTTTTTTCACATTTGAAAATGGCGTCGTACAGTCGCCATATTGATTTTTTTTTAATTATTGCCGGTGTCACTCGGGATGCTGTAAGGATTCTAACGATACCCCATTTATCCAAATCAGTTCAGGCATTTAGAAGTTATGGTGGAATAAAGAAACTCACATACATGAACCCTGAACACATATACACTCTTTTTGCTTTGGGCAGTCCTGTAAAAAAGTCGGACTTGTGGTTCCCAAGGCCGGACGCAAAAAAAAGGATTTAACCGCTTCTGTGGTGTAGTGGTTCGCCCACCCGAGTAAGACGCAGGGGTGCCGAGTAAGACGCAGGGGTCCCGAGTTCGATTCCCAGGGGGGGTACAATTTGTACTCGGTTTGGTTGGTGGTAGGGCCTATTTCAAGTCCGCCTGGCTAGCTACTACCATTTTACCAAGTCTGACGCCATAACAACAATTTAAAAATTGATTGTATTCTGGCAGTTAGAGGTAAGATAGCCAGTTCCTCAGTGATGAGGATTCCGGATGTAGTGCGCTTCCACCTTCGGCCTTATCGTCACTTCACATCAAGTGAGATGAAGGCCAAGCACTATCCTGTTGTGAATAAAATAAAATATTTTTTATTTTCTAAAAAATATCAAATAAAAAATACATTTTGACTGTTGACGGAACGCCTTCCCCGCGCTCGTTGCCCACACCGCACGCGTAGAGTAAGGTGTACACACGCACTGTGTGTGTGCGTGTGCGGTGCGGGCGGGAGGACACATTAAAAGCCGGACGGGCCGAAAGCAGTTAAATTTGGCAGTTGGCAGTTAAATTTGAGGTCAAAAAGACTAACACTATCCGGCTTTATCCGGACGGATGGCAACGCTATCTACTTACAGTACGAGGGATATATCTTGAAATCGGGTGGGGATTGCGCGGATCCCGTATTTTGGGCATGCGTAGCGGTGAAACGTGCAGGCGGCGAGAGAGGGGCGCGTGCATTGGTCGCTCATAAGAGCACATGTGCGAACTTATCCCCACTCCGTCGAAAAAAATTCAAGATATATGCCTCGTACACTATACAGGTCATTCGACCTTATGTTTAGTAGCGCATGAGTTATTTCGCTTTAACAGCTACGACAGCAACAACGTTCTGGCCCAGAATTCTGGGGAGCTAGCATGTACACCAGCACAATATATTCTCCACACTTTCTCGCGTAAGCGATGTGTCTGTCCCTCACACCATGTACTAATGCGAGCGAGACAGACATCGCGAGAACTCTTGCCAAACTTCTAGCTCGCTCTGAAGTTACTTCGCACGTGTTCAGAGTGTATTTTTCGTACAAAGTGAGAAATAATGGATCGTCTCGTGTTCAGTCAGACGGAGCTGTAGGAGTTTGGCGCGATCTGCGCGGTTCGCGCTTCCTTAAATGTTCGACCTTACATTAATATCCTAGTATCTGCTGTTTAAAAATGAATGATAAATAAAACTTTTTTTTTTCCATTGCAGGTTACGAGTGGTGGGTGTACAAAACGACTGGAAGGAGGCAGCGCGGTTAGCAGTGTGCGCCTTGTGGGACGCTCATGGGTGGTTGTGGCATGGTAAGAGCAATTTCAATATATACAGATGAGATGACGATGACGGCGTATCAAACGTAACATGTTTACCTTGAGACGTTTTTATAAAGCTGTGATCGCAGTTCAACTGTTTAACTTTATGTGCTGTCATGTGTAAACAATCAACTGATATTTAGCGAATGCTAAATGCAAGAATAGGGAAGATGCAAATATAATATTTATGAAAATTTTATGATTAAAACGTTAAAAGAATATAAAAGAAGGGCCACTGCAACGTTTTTATTGTATTTAATGTTGATTTTTATAATAATTACGAATTAAAAATTACTTGAAACGGAACGTATTTTAAAACACCAATCAGCGTTTAGTGACGTCACTCCTGTTATGACAACTTATTTGAGGTTATGGTTGTAAATGTAAATATTATTTTAGTGGATATTAATTAGTTTAATTACGTTTTTTAAATAAAAATGGAGGTTGGATTTATGAAAGCAGACTCCAGGAATTTACCAAGAGTTAGTGTTGACATGGTCGTAACTTTTTTTGTCGAAAGTGCAGAGTTTTCAAGTGTTGAAATGAAAGGGACTAAATTACTACGGTACCTATGTTTAAATCATAATAATATTGGCATATTTACTTTATATTTAATTGAGCGGCTTCTACACATAGCAGTTATTTCAGCTCAACAAGAGAATCTTACGGCGATAACGCAATCGGCTATGTCCAAATTAAAAGAGATGGAGAATTATGTACAGTAAAAAGTCGAGTTACTCCGGAGCATAAAGTACGTAAAGAAAGTTATCGTGTTACAGCTATTATAAATGAAACGCAAAGCTTGGTTCAGTCCTGCCAATGTGAAGATTGTGCAGCTTGTGAAGGTAAAGAATTAAGATTATTTTTAAATAACTAAACTGTTATGAAAATAAGTTAAACTGTATGTGGTACGGATTATAATGACTAAAATTTGTTTCCAGGTGGGTGTAAGCATGCTGCTGCACTATTGCTATGGTTGCACAGAAGATCTGAGGAGCCTCCGATTACGTCCATCACATGTTATTGGAAAAAGTCTAAATTATCTACATGTGTTTCTGGAAAATCTTTTATAAAAGCCAAAGAAATGGATCAAATTTCAGTCACTAACAGTTTCTCTCAAGTAAATAGGTTGTTTTTATTTATTTTTATTTAAAGAAGTTATTGAATGTGTGTTACAATAATAACTGCATATTTTTAGGTGGATATTTTAAGTGAATTTCTAGATACTGTAAAAAAATATATTGTCGAGCAAGTATTCTTCGCTACTTTCAATTCATTTTAATTTCATGCATTTTAATACATTTACAGCATCTATCCAGAATTTATTTGCAGCATTCATCACAGATACAATGCTGTTATGCACACAATAAAATAAAATACTATGCTTGTAAATACTATTTTTTATTCAATTTTAATTAAAGGTGATTGTAAATTGACAAGCGCACAACAAATGATTATGCTATAGTCTAAATGAGGAATTAGAAAATGATCAACACAGGCATGTGGCTTTAGAAAAGTAAATTCGCGCAGTCTTCTAATCACTCTTTCAATATGAATTCGAAGGCTTGCAATTTTCTTCGACCTTACTACTTCATCTTTTGAACTTTTAGAAGTGTTACTAACACTAGGTGGTCTAATCAACTGAAATTTTTCTTTTGCCAACACTCCTTCAATGTGCTTGAAGCCTCTGTCTGCCATGATACAAGCTCCAGGTGGTAAAATTTCCATAAATCCAGATTCTTCAAAAATTTTTAAGTCAGGTGTTCGGCCACCAAAACCATCCGAGACAAAGTTTATAACCCCGTCTGGTGTTGAAGATATCAAATATTTTAGAGTGTTGCATTTCTTGTAAGAGGAATAGGTCAGAGATTATTATTAACAATTTTAAATCAGAATTTAATTTATTCAATTTTTTCGGAATATTAGTGGAATAGTTATGATCACCTGATGTTGATGGATAGTCCATTTTAAATTATTACATAAAAATATCTCGAAAGTCCGACTTTGTCGACCAGTGACAGACAGGAGTGACGTCATTAGAACTACTGGTGCGTTTTCGCGCGAAAATTTAAACTGACAATTTAAAGCCGCATTTTTTCCGATAAATTAGAATGTTTTAATTTTTTAATATATTTGTGGTCTCTTCTTCATGGAATTCTTTAAAATGAAAACAAAAATAAAAATACTGCATGTTGCCTATTGCGATGCAATGACATCAAACTGAAACAAATTTTACTATGGGACTAACTCTGAAATCGCGAAAATAAATCACATGTTTCATATTTTTTTTTATTTTCGTTATTAATTTGTTTATGAAACAGCTGATATTTTTTCGCGAATTCAGAGTTGATCCCATAGTAAAAGTTGTTCAGTTTGAAGGTCCCTATCTACCATAATTATTTGGCATTACGGGTTTTCGTTCGTATACTTAAGTAACGACGCGGCTTGCAAGTGATTTTACCCTTAGGGCTGGTTTACATTATCTTAGTCTTTAGTAGAGTGTTTTAGGAGAGTAGAAGTTCATTACGTGGTGTGTTTGACGTTCTTTTAAAATCGACGAACATGCCAAGCAATGTATTTCTACTCGCTACTCGACTCGGTCGTCTACTTGCCTAATGTAAACCAGGCCTTAGGTCGTGCGTACTTTGGATGCGTTTTCTTACGAATTTTATTCTTACGACTTTCGTACTATAGGAATGCGCTCGCACCCAGTGTGCGCACTCCCATAGTACTTAGAAGGTTGGGATGTTCGTACGAGTCAAATTCGTACGAAAACGTATCCTAACTGCGCACGGCCTTAGGAGTCCGTGTCCTCGATAGTACGTTATTTATGTAGTGAATCGTTTTCGTTCCCCAGGCTACGAAATCCGCGGGCTTGAGAACATCCCAGACGGCCCGTTCCTGGTGATCTACTACCACGGCGCGCTGCCCATCGACATGTACTACTTCACGGCGCGCATGCTGCTCTTCAAGCGGCGCCACATGCACACCGTCGCCGACCGGTTCATGTTCAAGATACCCGGTGAGACACTGCACTGATCACTTTTTTATGCACAACGAGAAAGTTCTTGGCTTTCACGGCCGAAGGTGGAAGCGCCACTACCAGGCCTCCATCACTCGCTCAGGTCGCGCAATAAGCACCTACCGCTAGCCGTTCGTTCAAACGAACAAGTGAGCAGAGGCCCGCCTGTGTAGTCGCGCGGCATCTTACTGCCTGCGTAGGTATTGTCTCTTTATAATAGTAACAATGTCGAATCGAAATCACTGTGCCGTGTACGGATGTCAAAATCAAAAAACCAATAAACATTTGTCGTTTTTCACATTATGAAATATGCTACACAGTTCATTTACACGAAGACAAACCTAACGTTGCGTCATCAGAAATGATAAGAGCACGTGATAGAAAGAGAGGCAACTACTAGGTGAATATAACTGTAGGGCATTAGCGCTGCGCGACCTGAATTGCACTTTATTGTGTCGGTGCAAAAGTAGCTTTTTATTTGAATGACTTTGCGGATTGCTGCTTCTGTACTTGTACTATTAGTTATTCTGTACCACTACACCCGGAATTGAGGAACTGGCTATCTTACCTCTAACTGCCGGAACAACAATTTTTAAATTGTTGTTATGGCGTCAGACTTAGGTAAGATGGTGGTAGC
The DNA here is from genome assembly GCA_943789525.1 of Agriphila geniculea. NCBI lineage: Eukaryota > Metazoa > Arthropoda > Insecta > Lepidoptera > Crambidae > Agriphila > Agriphila geniculea. The sequence continues at coordinate 18,277,539 of OX038888.1, forward strand.
TAGCCAGGCGGACTTGAAATAAGCCCTACCACCAATCAAACCTAGTACAAATTGTACCCCCTGGCAATCGAACCCGGTACCCCTGCGTCTTACACGGGTGGGCGAACCACTAGTGACTAGACCATAGAGGCGGTTAAAGCTTTTGTAAAAATTACGTTATTCACGTCATAGGAGCTTGGTTAAAATCAAACTATCTAATATAGGTACCATTCCATACCATAAAATTATACCGTACCATGATCTAGTTGTGATAATAAATAAATAAAACCCCTTTTTTCTCGTGGTCCCATGATTTTGTCCCATTCATAGGACCACGAGGGATAACTATTTCTCGTGGTCCCATTAAAATTGTGCTGTCAGGATTTTGACCTATTAATGGAACCACGAGAGAGATCTATGATCCTATCAGTAAAGCCAGTAAAAATAAACTATGATGACTTATCAGGCTAATAGTTTGAAAGTTTTTTTATTAAAAATAAAGCACATATACTAGGAATTTGTTAAGAGTTAGCAATATAGTGTTGCGTCGATGATTATTAAACTTACAAATTTTCTTGATTTGTCTTAAATTTAAAGGACATCATCCATTTTGGTCAAAATGTGGAAGTGCCGGCCAAAAATCAAAAGTGCTTTATTCTGATAGATTTTGTTCACCTAAACATTTTTTATTATGACACCGAAGCTGTAGCACCGCTATACTTGATTTTAAATAAGTTCAAAAAGTCTGTCTTTTAATACATTTTGGCACAAATGTAAAAAAAAGTCGGTCAAAAAGCAAATTCTGATAGATTTAGTCCGCTTAATCATTTCTTATTATGGCACCTAAGCTGTAGCACTGCTGTACTTGAATTTTACATTTTGACACAAATGTGAAGCGGTGCTACAACATCGGTGCCATAATAAAAAATGCTTAGATGGACAAAATCTATCAGAATAAAGCACTTTTGTCTTTTGGCCGGCACATTCATATTTGGACCAAAAATATATGAATCATGGATGATGTCCTTTGTCAAAGATCTTTTGATTGTAAATGAAATCTTTATGCTACTGCTCCACCTGCGTTAACGTTAGTGATAATGTCCAACTACGCTATAATTAAAGCGTTAAAAATGCGTGTTGGCTACATTAAGGTTTTAACGCCGCTAAAGTTAATTTCTAGTGAAGTATCGCCTAACGTTTAGTGACATTTGTAATGTCGTTTGTAAATTAACGACGTTAAGTCTTGGCCACATCTGCGTCACGCCTAGATTAACGTTTTAAGCTATGCGTTAAGACGCAGGTGGAGCCGTAGCACTATTGAGTTCTATAGAATAATAATATTCCAGGTTGGTCCTCTCTGCTCGAGGGCCTCAACGTGATCCCGGGCACAGTTCAGACATGCGCGGGCGTGCTCCGATCCGGCAACCCTTTGGCGATATCTCCTGGAGGAGTGTACGAAGCACAATTTGGTGACCACATGTATCGACTGCATTGGAAGTCGCGTATCGGGTTCGCTAAAGTGGCTCAGGAGGCTAAAGTGGTAAGTTTTAATGATACATTACTGTTATTTATCCTAATTGACGTTGCGATCCGGCAACCCTTTAGCGATATCTCCTGGAGGAGTGTATGAGGCGCAGTTTGGTGACCACGTGTATCGACTGCCCTGGAAGTCCCGTATCGGGTTCGCTAAAGTCGCTCAGGAGGCTAAAGTGGTAAGTTTTAATGATACATTACTGATATTTATCCTAATTGACGTTGCGATCCGGCAACCCTTTAGCGATATCTCCTGGAGGAGTGTATGAGGCGCAGTTTGGTGACCACATGTATCGACTGCATTGGAAGTCGCGTATCGGGTTCGCTAAAGTGGCTCAGGAGGCTAAAGTGGTAAGTTTCAATGATACATTACTGATATTTATCCTTATTGACGTTGTGATCCGGCATCCCTTTAGCGATATCTCCTGGAGGAGTGTATGAGGCGCAGTTTGGTGAAGTCCCGTATCGGGTTCGCTAAAGTCGCTCAGGAGGCTAAAGTGGTAAGTTTTAATGATACATTACTGATGTTTATCCTAATTGACGTTGCGATCCGGCAACCCATTAGCGACATCTCCTGGAGGAGTGTACGAGGCGCAGTTTGGAGACCACATGTATCGCTTGCATTGGAAGTCGCGTATCGGGTTCGCTAAAGTGACTCTCCTGAGTTTTTAGCCTTCTTCCATTTGTTTTTAGCCTCCTGGCTAAAGTGGTAAGTTTTAAAGATAAAATTACTGATATTAATCGGGTAACAATAAATTCCCATTTTGGGTACCAAAAAAACTGAATATAGAGTACTGAAATACCAAGTGGGCGACGGACTGAGTGCGACTACAAATGTTGAAAATGGGTGACTTTAAAATACAAATTGGATAACTAGTTATTCAGAACGGGCGACCAAATTACTATTTGGGCGACAGCCTTAGAGCACACAAAACATTTACAATTTTATTTAATTTCCTCCTCACAGGGGTTGATTCATTTTTACCGTATTGGACTTCAAAATAAATGCCAATATCGCAATCCACATCTCATAAAACCTCAGTACCGACATTCATATCAATTTTGGGCTCTTTACCCCATTTATCCCCTAGAAGGGGTTGAGTTTCGGAAAACCACGAAACATGTGTTTGCTTATTTGTTTTTAGCAGCAGTACTTCTACGAAGTTTCAAGTCGTAATGTCTATTTGATTTTTTCCATACAAACTTTGTACTCCCATTTCACAAAGTGGAATTTCAGTGGAATTCAGTGGAATTACCAAAATTCCTTTCTTAGTGGATGGCAACACTGTATAAAGTATTCTATGTACAAAATTAGGTCCAGTGGCGTTGATCTGTCAGTCACATCTTCATTTTTATTTAAGAGAAGATTAATTAAAAACGATAACGTCAATAATTTCGATAATTTTACGATGAAAATTTCTTCCAGCGTTGTACACACTTAATTATTTATGATTATTAGTTACGATTAGCCAGACTATCCTTAATAATATTATAAATGCGAAAGTCCCTTTGTTTGTGAGTTGGTGACGCCTTCACGCCTTAACTATTGAACCGGTCATCGTGAAATTTTACATACACGTTGTCAGGGGTACAGAAAAGGACAAAGGATACGTTTTATCCCGAAAAAAAGGATTGTTCCCGAGGGATAGCAAAAAAGCTCTCCACGCAGACGAAGTCGCGGGCGGCCGCTAGTTTAATAATAAACGCCATGGCACAACGAGAAAGTTAATTTACATGCTGCTTTTCTGACGAAAAGCTTAATTGATGGCACAACCAGCTTCAATTTGTTTTCCAGCCAATAGTACCGATGTTCACACAGAACGTGCGCGAGGCGTTCCGCACAGTGGGGTGGTTGCGGGGCGTATGTCTGCGCATCTACGCTGCTACGCGCGTGCCGCTGGCGCCCGTGTACGGCGGCTTCCCAGTCAAACTGGTGTCCCATCTGGGCAAGCCTATCCCGCACGACCCCACGCTCACGCCGCATGAGCTACAGATAAAGGTAACTACACATGCAGACACCACATCACACATTCGACAACATACATACAGACACGCCGCCGCTGTTTGTTGTTTGTGGTTTTTGTGAGCTGTTGCTTTTAATGATAACTTTTTAACAGAAATTCAAAAGTTATCATAGGTATTGGGTCCTTACTTATGAAATTGGTGCTTTTTCTCACACTCAGAGAACCTCATAATTTCTGTGTTTCTGAATATTTATCAGTTGCTGGATATTATACCAAATTATGCATTTGTTCCCAACGAGTCACACCATCAACTGTCACACTGACTGGTTGGGAATTTTTTAATAAAAAATTTCCAACGAGTCTTACCTGTTAACTTGACGGGAACTTTTTATTAGATATTTCCCAACCTATCACACTGTTATAGGTGAAATAGAGGTGAAATAACCTGTAACAGTGTGATTGGTTGGAAAATTACTTTACACTTATTGTTCAAAACTCTAATTCACATTTTAAATTTGTTTATATATACTCTTTATTGCACTAAAACACAGTTAAACATACAAGTTACAAAAAAAGTGAGCAAAGGTTTAAAATTCTTTAAAAACCTTCAGCTATATAGTTACTAAAAATTTATAGATATAAGCTAGAGTTCATTATCAATGTTGAGTATACCTGTAATAGAAATCATACACATCAAAGCATGTCGTAGTGAATGAAATATGTGTAATGTTACTGTATTGATTTTGTTGGTGTACCTTAAAAATAAAATAAAAATAAATTTCTGATAAAAAGTTCCCGTCAAGTAGGGCTGCCATCTGTCCGGCACCCTGATTATCTAAAAAGAAACTATTTAGCGACCGGTTTCATTCCACATACATTGCTACTTTTCTTTGGTATGTTTTTTTTTAATCCAAAAAGAAGTAGCAATGGATCACTATCATCTATGAACTGCAACCGGTCGCTAGGTGGTTTCTAATTAGATAATCAGCCCGCGGGTTTCCCCGGATTTGTCCTAGTTTGGAGGGCGTCCGAGCGGGATTGTGATTATAGTCCGGGTAAAACCCGGACTTTAATTAAAATCCGGGTTTTTGATCAAATTCCGCTCAAAAAAGTACTATATTCAGCGCACGCGCTACCGGATTGCCTCATTTCACTACAAGTGGTGCACCGCGCATCCAGCAAAAAATCGCGCTGCGCGGCCCACTTTTTTTTACTAAAACAAGCAAGATTACAAGATTAGTGGATGAAACTGACTAAAATTCGCGCTGCGCGGCCGTTTTTTTATAAACAGGCAAGCAGGCGCGGTCCGAGGGGGGGGGTCACAGGGGACATGACCCCCCCCAAAATCGTACACGTCACATAGAAAAAGCTTCTAAAAGTATACAGAAAAGCAATTATTATTATTAGTGACCCCCCCCAAAATTTCAGGCTGCGACCGCGCCTGCAGGCAAGATCTTAACACTAGGTTAGTGGATGAAACTGACTAAAAATGCGCTGCGCGGCCCATTTTTTTACTACAAACAAGCAAGATTACAAGATTAGTGGATGAAACTGACTAAAAATCGCGCTGCGCGGCCGTTTTTTTTAATTACGGCCTGCCCCTGACTATTTGGACATTTATTTTGGAACGCTACGGTTACAAAACTACTAAAAGTGGACCCTGGCCCTCCACAAAATTGTGATGGATACCCCAGCTCTACATCATAACTAGTAAAACACACTATTTTATGCAAAAAAAGTTCGAAATTCCATTATTTTTCAGTCAAGTATTGGGTAAAATGTATTTTTTAACTAAGCTAAAAGTGAATATAAAAATATCAAATGTTCGGGGTCAAGGTTCCAAAGACCGGGGTTTTTTAGGCTTCCGGTCCTGAGCGGCAGGTTTAAGAGATGGCAGCCCTACCGTCAAGTAACAGGTTGGATTCTAACTTCCCAACCAGTCAGTGTGACAGTTGATGGTGTGACTCGTTGGGAACAAATAAAATTATGACCATAGCCGTCAATTATCATCATAGTTTAAAGACTATTTATTTTGTTTTCTTAGCATTAAAAAAATATCTTGAAAGTAACTTTTTTATTGTTAGCCAAAATTACCACTAATCCGTTGTAACTTGGCCTAAACTTTGTACATAACAGTTTATTTACAATAGCGTTCACGGTTGTTAAATAAATTATGAAAATGCTAGTATGGAAAATGCAATCTGTTAAAAATTCTCCATACAAAACGTCAATTTCATAGGTAAAGACCTAATAATTCAATGTTCTCAGGTTGCCAACGCCATAGAAGAATTAATAGAAGAACACCAGAGGTTACCAGGCAGTATTCTTCTCGCCCTCATGGAGCGCTTTATCGAAATACCCAAGAAGAAGAAACTGAACGACAAACCGCAGGCCAACGGCAGCTGCCAGAACGGGACCGTGAAAGAAAGAGACGCAGTTAATGTAAATGACAAGTGTGACAGTGACAAAGCGACGGCGTCATAACGCTTGGTGACGGCTGAACGCTGAACAAAAACTTTCGATTTCTTAATGTATGTTGAAATCGGTACTCAATTTTCATGTAACATTATCAATGTGTTAATGAATTAACGCAAAATGCGAAAACCGTTTCTTCAGACCATCAAACTGAACAACTTTTACTATGGGACCAACTCTGAAATCGCGAAAATAAAATGAGCTGCTTCATACATTTTTATATTTTCGTTATTAATTTTTGTATGAAACAGCAGATTTTTTTTCGCGATTTCAAAGTTGGTCTCATAGTAAAAGTTGTTCAGTTTGACGGTCCGAAGAAACGGTTTTCTCATTTTGCGTTAATTCATTAACACGTTGTATAAACATGTATTATGATATGATAAATCATATAATACACTTAATCATGATATGATACATCATATTGATACACATGATCATGATATGATACATCATGTAATACACATAATCATGCCACAAGTTACATTTTAACGATATAAGAAATATTTATATGTTAATCGCATACGTTAATGTGATGATTGTAAGACAAAATTTATGAACCTAACTGAGATTTTTTGTGCATTTAGAATTTTATAAATAAAAGACAGTTTGCATTGACTAACCAGTACAAAATCCTAATTTGTATGTATACTTAATATGAGTATATTATGTTGAAATTATACCTATTTATGTATATCTATACCACCTACATCATTTAAATTATTTTTAGCTTGGCAACACCGTTTTAAATACTCTTTCGTTAATAATTTATAAAGCAGCGTGCACACGGATATAGTTATACAACCCTATATGGAAAATCTTCGGACCATCAAACTAAACAACTTATAACTTAAAATCGCAAAAAAAAACTGCTGTTTCATACAAAAATTATTAATGAAATTATCAAAATGTATGAAACAGCTGTTTTTTTATCACGATTTCAGAGTTGGTACCTTAGTAAAAATTGTTCGGTTTGATGGTCCGAAGAACCGATTTTTCCATTTTGGGTTAATTAATTGAAACCGTACCATACAGCGCTAAGTTATGGTACAAAAATAATTTAGTAATTAGATAAGATTTCTCACATTATACACTGTAGTTTTAGTACTTATGAAATTGACACTATATTTTTATTTTATTTTATTTTGTTGGGAAAACTTACAGCTGTGAAATACAATATGAATATGAGTGATTACAAAATTTATTTATTACACTTAGGGCTAATTTTTCAATGCCTATATAAAGTTTTATTTGTTTTAATAGCTAAAACTGATACATACATTTTATTTATCAATTTGTCTGATAATTTTTTAATGACTTATTTTATTTGGTTAATGATTAAACTGACTGATATTTGTTAACTGAGAATTGAAAATCGGCCCCTAACAAGCCCTAAGGCTTGTTTTACGTGTTTCAGATATCGCTATCCTCTGTTTTCAAAATGGAAAAGAATTTCTGTGAAATTATCTGTCAAGTTAATTAAAACTAAACGAAAAGATGTGAAACAGGCCTCTTAAAAATAAGACGGCGATTTGGCTTTGAATTTATTTATTATTTAATTTTAATTTTATACGTGTCTTAATTTTTCTTTTCTAAGTTGGTCCGTGTGTACTTTTATAAATTTTTAGTAAGTAGACTATTCGAATTTACTTAATTTGTTTAATGTAGGTATTCCAATTAACATATCAAAAAATATGAATAACGTAGTAGGTATCTAGTTATATTATGACGAAGCAATGTTATTCCAATATACAGCTTTATACTAAGACGAAGCAATGTTATTGCAATATACAGCTTATACTAAGATGAAGCAATGTTATTGCAATATACAGCTTATACTAAGATGAAGCAATGTTATTGCAATATACAGCTTATACTAAGACGAAGCAATGTTATTGCAATATACAGCTTATACTAAGATGAAGCAATGTTATTGCAATATACAGCTTATACTAAGATGAAGCAATGTTATTGCAATATACAGCTTATACTAAGATGAAGCAATGTTATTGCAATATACAGCTTTATACTAAGACGAAGCAATGTTATTGCAATATGCAGTTTATACTAACCGCAGGTAGTGTTTAACTAAGCAGTGAAAATATACTTATTGTTAGACAGCAGTCTGCTTTTTATATTACCTTGAAAGCTATGTTTTGATTCGACGATGTATGCTAGTTTTCTAATTAGAAAAAACGTGTCAATCATTGATTTATATCAATTAAAAAATATTGTTAATAAGGCGCGCTTTAGACGATAAGTTTTGCTGTTATTGGGCGTGCCACAGTCGCGAGTATAGTTTGATGGATAAAACCTACTCTGTAAGATTGTGACTGATGGTTGTATGACAGACGCTTAATGATTGGTCGATATACAATGTGATTAACCCCTCGTTTTCACCAAAAACATGTCAAATACTTGTTTCATACAAAACTTGTAGAATACTTGTTGCAAACAAGTATTTGTTTTATACATGTATTGCAACAGTCTCAAACCTTCTCGTCCACACTGTGTAACCAACAAGTATTTACCATGTTGCATGGCATGCACGTTTACCGAGTTTTGAACATGTAGGCGACAAGTTTTGTATAAAACATGTTTTATACATGTTGGTTGCGCCAAGTGATGGATTGAACCGATTTGAATTTCTTTAATTTAAATTTGTCGACATCCCGCCCTTTAGGCCGGCCACACACAGACGTAATCACGTAACAGAATTCCGAACGTAATTTCGACAATGTATGAAGATTCCGTACGGAAAAATCACGCATGTGTGTGGCAGCCCATAGATTTTGTATGCAGCTGCTGCGTTCGGAATCACGTACGTACGGAATTCCGTAACGAGATTCCGTCTGTGTGTGGCCGGCCTTATTTCCATATTCCTATCTCCCGTACATATCGCGCCATCTAGCGACGTAAAGTTGCGACCGCAACGCCTCGTTTCTCTCGAACAATCAAGTGTGTGTTGATATAATTATGGCCGCAAACCTACCACGCGCGCGCATCGCTAATTTTCGCATTAATTGGAAATTCCACGTCGTAATCGTGAAACATTCAGCAAATTGTTAATTGTGAACGGTGCAGTGAAGTGAGAAAACCTGCAGAACCGAGGGCCCTCCAACGACACCTCAACCAACGGCTGCAGCTTCCCGCCCGCTATCCAGGTGCCAAATTTTCCTTCACAACCTTTTTTGTCGACTGATCGCGTAACTATTGAATTTCAGAATAGCTTTCTTATCCTAAATTATACAGTCCATTTAATTTTATCTTTTTATCGCTTACGCACAACCACATGTATATGAATGAGAACAAAAATCAAAACAATTGCATAAAACATGTATTATACATGTATTATACCTTGGTGAAAACGAGGGTAAGGCTCGTATTTATAAACCGCCCTCAACGTTGAGGGCTATCTTGAGATGCTCTTTATAGAAAGAGCATCTCGGGTATGATCTTTATAAATACATTATAAATATATATTTTTTTTTAAATACGGGCCTAAAATTGTCAATAGACAGTGATCCGCGGCAACTTCACTCGAGAATGTATGGGGCGCATAGATTTCAACAGATTAATTTTTACATAGTTTTGTACCGCAAGTGCTGAAGTTGGTCTTCTGTTGTACAAAGTCAAAAAGTTTGTTTATCCTTACTTGTCCTATTTATGCAGTTTTTGCCAGTTGTCATACATCTTTTATACTTACGGAAATCGTTTCTAAAAATATGTTAGTAACTTTATCAAATTTTATTTGGGAATTAATTAATTGGGTGACTGTTAGTAAAAGGAGACTGTTAATAGGATTATTATTTAGAAGGGGGGACACCAGCGAAGCGAGACGGGTGATCAGTCACCTTGATTGGAACCATTTCACCCATTTCCCCAAATCCCCGGAGGGAGAGGCGGGTTATCATTTACCCCACCGGCGTCGGACCCTCAAACCTACCTGTACGCTTGTACATATGTTAATAGGATACATAAATACTAAACCTGTCAGCGGTTTATTTTTTGCGTGACAAAATTACTAAACGGGCGACAAACTGTGGATTAGAAAAAATACGTAAAACGGGCGACTACTGTGGGAGATAAATAATTTAAGTTAAAATTATAAATGACTGACAAAAATACTGAGTAGGCAACTATTATACCAAGTAGGTAACTAAATATATAACTTATTTAAGCTGCCCAACATGGTATTTTTGTCATCTAGATTTTTTTTTAATAAAAAATATGCCTTTTTGTGTGCCCTAAGGTTGTCGCCGAAATAGTAAGTAATTTGGTCGCCCGTTATGAATAACTAGTTACACAATTTGTATTTTAAAGTCACCCATTTTCAACATTTATAGTCGCCCTCAGTCCGTCGCCAACTTAGTATTTCAGTACGCTATATTCAGTATTTTTGATACCTGATTTTATTTTATTAACAATTTCTTTCGTAATCTGTGTGGTGATGATTTCAATAAAGAGTTGGGTGAAGATTGTTTACCATATAAGGCAAGTAAGGATAGACAGACTCTAATCGCATTGTACATCCAATCAGTCAATATCATTCAACCATATCAGTCTTGACTGATGGATGAGCGTATATACCACGCCTAACAATCATGTAGTTTTTAAAGAAATTGTATCATAATTTAATTCATTCAATATACTCAGTAATGTGACCATACGAATTTAAAAGAGATGTTTATTGAAATTTAAATACTTTTTTTTTAAATTGGCTCTTATAATACGAACGTTCTTTGTTAAGTTAGAACTATGTATTTACAATGTTAAGTCTTGTGAAAAAAAATACTTTTTTGTATGATATTTTGATATGAAAGTATGAAATCATGGTAATGTTAGGTCATGTGTTATAGGTTCTGAGAATCCTATCAAACACGCAGTAGAGAAAAGATTTTGTATTAGAAAATGTCTGTGACTAGATATGGGCAAAAGATCCGGTTTAATTAAAACCCGACCACTGTGTTTAAACTCAATAGAAACCCACATTGTATGTTACAGAAACTTTTTACTGTTTTTTTATTTCTATTGATATGTCAAATATGACGTTGCTATGGAAACAATTTTTTGTTAATCAATACAGAAAATTATCAAAGGACAAAACATCTCTTATTTAAATCAACAAAATTGTCTATGGGCGTCAACTGGGTTTAAACCCGGCCGTCGGGTCAAAATCGGGTCCTTTGCCCATCTCTATCTATGACCATCACAAGGGCATTTTTTTTTGTGTATTTCGCGCTATTTTGAAACCTGGGGTCGTACCGGCTAACGCTCCGAACTTCGGCAAGTCTGCCGAGCTTCAAATTAATACAGATAAATCGAGCGTTACTTGCCCGTGGTCCCCCAGTCTAAGTTCCCCTTTAATCTTTATCAAAGACAAGATGCACTGTGCCCTTTTGACTCACTATTTTGTAGATAGAACGTAAGGTACAAACGAATTGTAAAGTTGAAATATTAGTTGCCATAAACCTACTTTGTAATAAGTGTTGCATATTCTTAAGTGTCAAATTCGCAAAGCTAGAAGACGATTTTTGTACTTATTATGTATGTACGGTCCACTTACTTAAAAATGTGAAATTTTCTCACACGATTTTGGACTTTAAATATAATTTGGTAGTTTTGAATATTGAAGTAGGTTTTGACTGAACTTATGTGTAATTTTAGTAGTGCTGGCACTATTTTGTGTGTAATGCGAGTAAAATTATTATATAAATATGCATTTAAGTTGTTTTCGATAGCTTTGGTACAAAATGTTAGAATAAATAAGATGATTCCAAATTTGATGTGCTTGAACTAAAAGACAAATAGCTGGTTCAAATAAATATGTAAGCCACTGGTATTTATTTTTTATTTTATGATAATAATAATAATGTGATAATAGATAATAGAAAAACAACGTCTTTTATTACTTATATCACCTGAGAGATGGCACTGGACGTTTCTAATTACCTCAATAAAAAATAAGATATGTATGTTAGTGTATGGTTTTGGTTCAATTTCTATGTAACTCAAGTTATTACATATTAAAGTAGGTATAAATAGAATTGCCAATAAAAAACAATATTTATATTAAAAATGTATTTATTGATACAAACATTTATACACTTAACATTAAAATCGAATTATTTTATATTTACAATAATCAGTACCGTTATACAGAACAACATAATTATACACTTCATCAAAATTTATTTTAGAATGCAGATTTAAAAATAACAGATCCCGTCGACATACAAAAAAGTATTGAGAAATATTCAAAATTATAATTTTGAACTTTTGAAGTTACAAATCCCGACCATGAATTTGATTTGAACATTAAGTTTTCACAGTCACGTCAAAAATATCATCTTTTCGCTAAATAGCAGATTCTGGAAACGGCAGATTTTGTAAACGGCAGATTCTGTAAATGGCAGAAGTACAGTCTCAAACAACATTCTAATTCTAAAGATATTTTTTTATTTTTATTAGGCTCTATCAAGTAAAATGACAGCGGAAATAATGACACACGATAATCCCGACCGACCCGTGTTCATATCAACTTACCACACCAGTGTGACTACGGGGATTTTTTTACCCGTAGTCATACCGACTCATTATGCCCTTGACCTTCCCTTGACATGTAAAATTACAAAGAAAAATAATTTTATTTGTAATACTCTTTTTTCTTTCTTTTTTTTCGTCAAAAAATACGTCAACAAAGTACCAGGATCTCATAAATATGGAGAAGCTTGACTAACTTATATTTTTTTCATATTTATTATTTATTTTATTTTATTTATATTAAAATGAATTCTGGTCAAAACCAATTTAAAAAAAAACTCATGTAATAAAACTTTTGTTTTTGATGACTGACTGTATAATATCTGTCGTTTAAAGAATCTGCCATTTACAGAATCTGCCGTTAACAGAATCTGCCGTTTCCAGAATCTGCCATTTAGCGAAAAAAGGAAAAATATGTATACAGTTTAGAACTTTGTCACTTTGATGTATTTGTCATTGATATCTGTTCAAAAAAGTAATAAATAGCTTTTAGAATAGAATGATAAGAGTTCTAAACTGTATAGACTATACAGATATACAGAACTATATAGACGTGACTGTAGGTACTCTAATTAGTATGCGACAAGATTATGTTCATCTTTGAACTACATATATCTGGCGCCGGCAAAATGGACGATTTACTGACGACGTATGAAAAAAAATTGATAGATGGCTTTTTATCAAAGCCGAGCTGTAAAGTTAACTCCATTCATACTAAGCAATTTATCACAATGCAATTTTTTGAAAATTTAGATCAGAAATGCTGTCCTCTCTCCTGGCGATGGCATATAAGCAATTATACGACGGCTCGGCTTTTATAAAACGTCCTCTACCGGGATTTTTTAACTAATTACTTTTTTTTTGGTCTCGGAAAATCAACCATTACAACCTATTTCTTTGATGAAAAGATTGGTTAAGTGGAATACCATCTTAGAGATTAAATTACAAAAAGTCGTTGTAGTTATTAACATCGTCGAACTGCTGCGCCTGCGAGGGGGGGCGGGGCGCGCCTCCGCCCGGCCTGTACTGTGGCTGCTGTCAACATAATAATGATAATAAATGCTTGGACAATTTCACACAGCGCCATCTAGCCCCAAAACTAAGAAAGCTTGTAATATGGGTGCTAGACAACTGATAAACTACTTAATTATACTTTTTAATTATACTTATTATACATAGTAACACCCAGACCCGTCACAGAAATTAAAATTCATCATTTCAATTTCCCGGCCGGGAATCGAACCCGGGACCTCTTGCGTGGTAGGCGGCATGTTGACCTCGCACCACTCAGGTCGTCAGTCATAATAATAGTCAGCTTCATTAGCAATTACAGTAGCAGCCAGATAATTAAGGACACCAATCGATTTTCATACAAACGAGGTAACTTGGAGCCTTGGTTCTCTGCCACGGATTGACCTAGCTGTGATCTAATGATGGCCATCCAGGGAGTGAATAGAGAAGATTCAGATCGCTATACACACCCAACTGACCTGATCAACGTTTTAAGAAATATAAAAATATGTTTTTAAAAAATACGCGAAATTAGCATAAAAAAATATGAAAATCTTGAAACTGAGAACTATGATCCTTATATCTTTTAGAATGTTGATCAGATCAGTTAGGTGTGTATAGAGATGTGAATCTCCTTCATTCACTCCCTGAATGGCCATCATCAGACCACAGCTAGGTCAATTCGTGGCGGAGAACCAAAGCTTCAAAGTTACCTCGTTTGTATAAAAATCGACTGGTGTCCTTAAGATACCCTGAGCGAAAGTGGCGCCGCGGTGAATTTTATTTAATATTATAATTCTAATACACAATTTTAATAATGTTTATCGTGGAGATTTGAGGGCCCACAGTCTAGTATTTTTAGACGGTATCGTTACATTCCCTAGTAGTCACTGCTAGAAGTAGATAGAACCGCTAAAAGTGGCCGTTTTTGACACATTTGCTATCTACTTCTACGAATGATTACGAGGGCATGTAGTGATACCTTCTAAAAATACTAGACCATGGTCCCTAAAATCTCCACGATAAACATTATTCAAATCTTTATCTATTAATAACTTATTAAATAAAAACCTCTGAGGGCGCCACTTTCGGTCATACAACCGCCTTAATTATCTGGTTGTAAATCAGGAGGCGTATTATATGAGTTTACGCTTACTATACTAGATAGTGACTGTGGTTGTCATTTGAGTAACAACTGTTAGTTAAGTATAGTTACCGCCATCCAGAGGCACTGCCACTGTGCCAAATTGCATTAAAAAAATGCTTACGTAGCTTTATACCGGGTTTAACAAGACCCTTAACGAGGCCGAGGTCTACGTATTCGGCCCATCATCAGGACCATTTCTGTTCAAAATTATTGCTGGGAAAAGATTTTAATTTTTGGTGATAAAAAGAAGTGCCGGACTACAGCTGCGCCACAAAAAAAAAGTTTGAAATCTGACTTTTTCACTATGCCATGATAAAGTCTATAGTTTGTCGGAGTTTGTCGCCAAAAACCAGAGTTTGTCGGTCTTCCGTTTAGGAGATACGTGTGGCTCAGCTGTAGAGACGTCTCTACAGCTGCGCCACACAGATCTCGAAAACGGAAGGTCGTAGCGAAAATCTGATTACTCGTGTATAGCTGTTAGTTTGTCGGAGCTTGTCGCACAAAAACCAGAGTTTGTCGGTCTTGCGTTTAGGAGATCTGTGTGGCGCAGCTGTAGAGACCCTTTCTACCTGGATCTTGAGAACGGAAGGTCGTAGCGAAAATCTGATAACTCGAGTGTGTAGCCGTTAATTTGTCGGAGAGAAAACACCAAGAATCAGAGTTTGTCGATCTTGCGTTTAGGAGATATGTGAGGATACGCTTACGACCTTTCGTTCTCGAGATCCAGGTAGAAAGGTCTCTTTGTCAAACTTTGTGCGACAAACTCCGACAAACTAACGGCTATACATACAAGTAATCAGATTTCCGTTTTCGAGATCTGTGTAGCGCAGCTGTAGAGACGTCTCTACAGCTGAGCCACACGTATCTCCTAAACGGAAGACCGACAAACTCTGGTTTTTGGCGACAAACTCCGACAAACTATAGACTTCATCATGGCATAGTCAAAAAGTCAGATTCCAAACTTTTTTTTTTATGGCGCAGCTGTAGTCCGGCACGTGTTAAAAAGCATTGCATACATTACCACGCAATGTAACGCGTACAACAGACCGCGCCTGTGAGTGAATGCTACACAGCTGCGTGCGGCCGAGTTGAAAGGCAGCGTTTATGTGCGTGATACATCGATACATAGAGTGATGACGTTTTGAAGCCATTGTTTGTTACGAAATACTAATCATTTTGATTATGTTTCTTTGGACAATAATGAATAAAATAAGAGATCATAAAAATTTTGAAAAAAAATTTTTGAATTTTGCCTTCTATAACTTCGTAGATTTTGGTTTCCCAGGTATAGTCTGAAAGACAAAAAATGATCCTGATGATGGGCGGAATGCGTGGATTTCAGCTTCGTTGAAGGTCTTGTTAATAGTTATATTATATAACTTATATAGCAAACGTAACAGAGCAAACGCATAATACAGGCACAGTTTCACAGAAGTTCTAATTTAAAACTAATGTAGTATTTACACGAATCGACTTGGCAGGTAACTTGCTGGTCGATTAAAATCGATTGATTAAGGTCAATTTAGCGCTTTTATTCTACAATCTAATCGCAAACCTTATCTCAATGAGGTGGCGATTCGATTTTTCATTTTACAAGCATTTTTTTATTTTACAAGTCGATAAAAAGCCCTAGTCGATTAGTTGCTTAGCAAGTCGACGCGTCTAAATACCCCATTACTTGACAGTGGTGTCGATTCCGTACAGACGATTAAAAATAAAATTTACTGTTAGCATTCTGTTTTTGTCTTTTTGATACGGAAAGAAAAGGATGCAAACTTTTAATTCCTGCAAATTTAGTTAAGTCGTGCTGCAAGTAAATGCCAAAAGTAGACTGTGAAACTGGCACATTTTAACTTGTCCGTAATCCGAATTTCCTGCTCTTTTCTATCTCTAAGGAAAGAGAGAGACGTATAGTTGTTCTATCTCACGTAGTCCGTTCGGCTATGAATGTGTTAGGCGTGTACATGTATATTGTTTGTAACGTTGTAAACGTACATGCTAATTTATTCAAGTTTATGAGACTTAATTCTATAAACTAACAATAAAGAAAACTTATAACTTTTGTTTTTATTACAACTTCACATTACAACTTACCATTTTACTAAACATAAACTTAACCTTACAAAATATTAATAACATTAAATATAAATACTTTAAAAGATCAAAGGAATATTTTAATTTTAGCGCCCATTTCGTTTGCCGTCGCGTTTACGTTATGTCTATAGAACCGGTCATCCGACGCAAGCGTTCCATTCAATCATTCTGCGTTCCGTTCGCTCGTTGCTGACTGACGCTCACTCACATTCATTCCTTGGACGGCACAGCGGCAGCTGCAATTTGCCCTTTGATTTAAATATTAAAATATAATTTAACGACTCCTTAAAACATTGTGTAATGTCTCCATATTTCGTGCCTATTCGGCCAAAATTGTGAATTGGTGTTAAAAGAACCCCAGATTGGGGTCCGAGGCATAGACTGTTCGAAGCCACCGCAGCTTCGTTCCGAAGGACGCTCCTGTTGTCCCAGACACCATCGCTCAGCTGCTTTCCATCTGCGCCCCGACACTGCTTAGCTGCGCCCCCTTGTGTTCCTGTTCTTCTCATCGAAGCGTCCGACACGGGAAGTACCTACCCTACCCGACTAACAGGAAAAGCCAAGCCCCCTTTTTTTAATTCTTTGGGCTTCACCCACGACCGCTCTGTACCGGTCCCTTTAATTGCAATATAATATTATTTAATTTTTGTTCGCGTTTCTCTTCTTGTCCCATTTCCGGTACTAAGGTGAAAGGAGGTAAGAACGTGACATGTTTTAGTGTTTCTCGTATTACGCACGCACACTAAAATAATATGCACGTGTACGCCTAACAACACTCATAGCCAAACGGACTCCGTGAGATAGATCAACTATACGTCTCTTTCAGTGTTTCTTTCAGGTACTAATCCGGGGGGGCGGTGCCCCCCCAGAGCAGCCTTAGTGCCCCCCCGGAGAAAAATGTGTTGTGTGTAGGTAGACGGGCTAACTAGTGTAGTGATCGACGGACGAGCTGCCCCGAACCTCTTAATTGCCCCCCGGAGAATTTTGTCTGAAAGAAACACTGGTCTCTTTCTTTCCTTAGAGATAGAAAAGGCCAGGAAATTGGGATTATAGACAAGTTAAAACTTCATAATTTTCAAGTATTCTTTATTCATAGTTACCAAGTTACCTTTTATATTTGCTATCTTTTTTCTATCCTCATAGAAAGAAAGAGACGCATTTTGCTTACAGAAATAATTTTTGATGTTTTGACATATTATGAGCAAAAAGGGAAAAACGTCCTTTGTTTTTTTATCGTTTTGATTAGATAAAAACAAATATTAAAATAACATGTTGACTAGTTTCTCTCCTATAATATCTATCCTATCCCTTTCTCTCTATAACAATAAATGTTATATTTTGTTGAATTTGTAGTAGGTAATGTTAAATTGACAAATACTTACTTTAAAAATAGTGTTATGCCTCAGAAAATGCGTTTATTTATGCTGGATGTTGCTACAAGCGTTGTGTGACAGAAATGCAAGAAAAAAAGGATTAGTTTCGAAATGGTCAACAAGGCTGTGATCGGCATGCACAGTAGAAACAAAAGATAACAGAATGTTAATAAATGCGAGCCAAATAAGAATAGTACCGTCAAACGACAATTTTGGTATTTGTTCCTTTTCTTGCACATCCTGCATCCTGAAGTGGAAGCGAAACGTAAACAAGTATTGCCGTTTTGACAGTACTATTCTTATTTGGCTCGCATAGTACTTCAGCCATCTTACAGAAAGAATGTTTGCAAACAAAACTTCGCACATTTTTCGTAAATAACAAAGCCCTACAAAATGAAACTTTTTTTTTGGTGCAACTCTGTTTGTACCTAATGTCGATAAGGGAGGTATTACACTGTATATTGACATTATTTATTTCAACCCATCAGCTCTAGTTTACCCACTAGCCTTATTTTTCTTTTTGTCGGCCTTGTTCATAAAAATCAATCTAACTACGACACACTATATACTACGTGTTTTGTTACGTTTGTGGTGAATACACATTCAAAGATCTATAAAAACCGATCACAAACACTGTGTTTCGCTTATATTTTGCTTACTTTGGTTGGAATGGAAATTCGCAACCAAGGTAAACCGTGGGTACCTCATAGTGCATGTAAAATGTGCATTTAACATTTGCGACAATGGGAGAAAGGAATACCCAACTCTATGAAGTTTGGAGTACCCTACAAGAGGATCAAAGCTCTGGACAGAAACGGTCAAATGTTTCAAGTATATTTGTCAGAAATTTCCAGGACTGAGTACTGAGAAATTAAAGGGAGGTCATTTTTTATGGACCTTAAATACATCAATTATTTAGACTCCACTAATTTCAAGGGCTCCATGACTGAACTAGAACGACCTGCTTGGAAATCTTTTACAGCAGTTGTACAACAATTTCTTGGAAATTACAATGCTGAAAACTATATAGAATTAGTTGACCAAATGCTACTTAGCTTCAAAAATTTAGGCTGCAATATGAGCATAAAAGTACATTCTCCATAGTCATATTGATCAATTTCAACATTTTCATATTGATCAATTTCAAAGAGCAAGGAGAACGCTTCCAACAAAATATAAAACTATGGAGAATACGTATCAAGGCAGATGGGATATTTATATGATGGCTGATTACTGTTGGCGAATCATGCGCGACTGTTCAAATCAATTTCACTCGAGAAAATCACTTAAAAGACCTTTCCTTGATGTATTAAATGTGTAAATAAATAGATATATCTTTATATTTTTTTTAAATATCTTGTAAACTAGAGCTGATACAAAAAAAATAATTTCAGATTTGATATGACGTGATAAGGCATACTCATTATCAGGTCTCAAATTATAGGCATCAAAATGTGTGTCGGCCTGTGTAATCAGTGACTCGGTAGTAAGAGCATCGGACCGGACTTCTAAAGGTCGCGGGTTCGATCCTCGTCCGAGATTATGATCTATTGCGAGTCGAATTTTCCTAGTATATTATTTGGTATTGTATGTGCGGTTTGTTTGTAAATATTATTTCCGTAAGTTGGCTTGGCAAGTTACACTCTACGTCGGGAAATTAAAAAAATAGGAGAATCTGAAGTGACTTTTCGACGTTAAGAAGAAGTTTTTGAAATATCGACGGTTAAGCTTTATTGTTATTGCGATCAAACGACAACTGTTTTAAGGCGAAGGTTGTCCACTAGCGCCACCGATACATTTATTTTTATTACTCGTAAACCAAGTGAATATTATAAAAAGAAAACCATCATGCCCTCTTAAATTATATCTAATATTTTTGAATAACTCTGTAATACTTTTCATACTTAGTACAAGTTATAAAACGCAATCGAAACGACAGTGGCCACTTTTGGTTTGAACGGATTTTAAAACTTACAGAAATAATGAAAATTGTTGAAGTATTATTCAAATAATGTTAGAGACATTTTAAGACGTTTGTGTTTTTGACACTTTTCAAACCCATCGATATTTCGTCAGTCACGGAAAGCTATAGATACAATACCTAAAGTTAGGACTTTGAAAGTCAAGTAAATAATTAGCCATACAATATAGGTATATTGTGTTGCGGTCATGCTACAAGGGCAACACTTGTTTAGGTATTATATTTACAGAGTGATTTTAAAGTCACTTGATAAACTTTCAGAATATGACGCCCATGAAACTGAACAATTTCTCCAACACGGGTATGTAAAAATTCCGAAAACTCATAACACATACGACCGAAATATCGACGCACAAAACACCTATTTTCAAAATACCGAAAATCCTAAATGTCGATATCCGATAGACCGAAACATGAATGTTCGATTATTAAATGACCGATAGCTCGAAATCCCGAAAGTTAAAATGCCGATAGTTCGAAATCGCGAAAGTTAAAATGCCGATCGTTCGAAATCCCGAAAGTCTATTAAAATTTTAACGTCTGAAATAAATGTTTTATTATTATTAGTGTATTAGGTGCGACGACGAGCGAGCGTAGCGAGCGAGGAGGAGTTTAGCTTCCCTTGCGACCAACAACGCACGAGCCGAAAGAACGAGGCGAGCGTGCCCCGGCAGCGGCCGGCGAATTGCCAGAACCGATCTGCTGGCGTGTAACCCTATCTTCGGTTTTATAAGTTTCGCTTTTTTAAGCTTCGTGATTTATTTATATTTTAGTTAAAAGGTGCGTAGCGGTGAGGTACGCGGGCGGCGGGAGAGGGGCGCGCGCCACTCGTAAGTCCACATGCGCGAACTGATCCTCACTCCGTCGAAAAAGTGTCAAAATGTTTGCCTCGTACTATAAGTGTGATTGGTACAGTACGAGGCATGTATCTTGAAATTTTTTCTGCGAAGTGGGGATAAGTTCGCGCATGTGCTCTTGTGAGCGACCAATAGCGCGCGCCCCTCTCCCGCCGCCCGCGCACCGCTACGCATCCCCAAAATACGCGTTTTGCGCAATCCCCACCCGATTTCAAGATATATGCCTCGTACTGTAGTAGTGTACGTCCGCGGGCACTGTGAGACCTCAAAGTAATGTTTGTGAATACGGGTGTAAGTAACATACTTAGGTCGTAATACGTCCAAAATTGGCCACGTATATGAATACACAATTTTTTTTATATCGACTTAAAGTATGTTTCTTAGAGAAAGTTGTTCAGTTTCATGGACTGAACACATCCTAAAAGTTGGTCACGTTACTTTAAAATCACCTTTTAAGAGATTAGCATAGTATAGAAGTGTGTGTAAGCATTACTTGCGAGCGTGGCGGGGTGTGGCGGGTGTGACGGCGGGGGGCGGGGGCGGTCACATGTGCGGGGGGCGCGGCCCGCGCTGCGCCTGCGCCTGTTGCTACAACACACCCCCACCTCAACTACTGACACTCACTAAAGTCTGTAACCTGACACCTTCCGATTGTTTGTGACTTTAAGGTGTCTCTCCACTACACCGTATCATACCATGAGCGTGCTAGGAACGCATCAGACACGAAAATACGCCTGTACGCTTTAATAAAAAATAAAATTGTATTCTTTTTAATAAACATTTCATATGTTTGAAATTCGGCCCGGCCGTTCCCGAGATATCGGAATTTTTTTGTGAAAACACACGATTTTTCGGCCGAAAAAAGTAGGTTTTCTCAATTTCCAAAAAAGTTTTTGACTTATCTAAAATTAATTTTACATCTTTTTAAAGCCCTTCAAATTCCGCGTCTTTTGAGCTCTCATACGTCCTCGTGGCTCTAAACCTCAGGTTATCACGGGCGAGTCGAACTTTCAGCGAAAATGGGGGCCTACTGGAGCGAACAAAAAAACATTTTCAATGTTAAAATACACTGATAAATATAGTGATCCTTCCTTTACCGTGGTACCATTAGACAGTACCATGATATGTCATTCATGATATATATCCTCGCACCCTGCCACTGAAATGGATCTACGGCGTTCTGTGCCCGTATACATCTCGTATGATGCCCGTATGCAACCCGTATGTTACCCGTATGTAATCTGTATGATGCCCATTGCCCGTATGCAACATCCACCAAAAACGATAGAAATCCGTTTTATTCTCGCATGCGTATTAATGTTGCGTGGACGTCTTCGAGTGCTATCAAGTTTTTAAAACAATAAAATAGATATGGCTATTCGAAAATTAACAGTTAGACAACTGGCAATGATTGTCATATACATTTAGTACGCCTTTATAACGGTCATAATCATAATACGTGGTAACCGTATACTCACCGGTTTGGCAACGTCGCGTGTCATACACGCACAGAGCGTGTCAGCACCGGCAAAATATTGGGCGCATTCTGCCAGATAAATCTTTGAGTCATCGATCACTATAGAGTAAATTTTAACCATGGAAAGTAAAATATTCAAAATTCTATACAAATTACTTTCCATGGTTAAAATTTACTTTATGGCGATCGATGACTCATCATCTGGCAGAATGCACCCATTCTCACCGACAATTTTATTGTTGACGCTAGGTAAATGGTACGCGAAGGTATCACACTTTTCAATACAAGAAATAATTTTTGACTGACAAATTCCTAGCACGGTCATGGTATGATACGGTGTTGTGGGCAGACACCATTCGAGTTCAATATTGTACTAAATTTAGTAAATCAGATGGTGTACCGGTCTTGTTTCCCAAAAGTATTGAGAATAAGGCAAAACAGGTTTACAATGCAAATTAATTGACAATAGTGATTATCTGCAATTTCATAATGTATGGCAAAGTGAACATTTTACAAATTAAATTACGTCGTTATGTACGGCAACCGCTCTGAAGTTGCTGCAGATCACTGTCTATTGTCAATTTGATTGTATTGTACAGCTGAAAATAGACAGTTTATGTACAGTTAAGAGATGGGAAACCACCTAGCTTGATTAGAATCAATGATCAGTTATTTTTCTAAGGCTTCCGCGCGTATAGTTCATTAGAAATAAAACACTTTTTACGGATTACAGCGCGTATATTGGTTAATTCAGATGTTATTTTAGAATGATTTAGTTTGGTTTCCTATCTCTTAACTGTACATAAACTGTCTATTTTCAACTGTACAAAATAACAATCCGTAAAAAGTGCTTTATTTCTAATCAGTTGTTTTTTTTAATGGATGGAATTTGTCTATTCATTACGAGTTTTACTTTAGTAGTATTAAATTATCTCAATACTTTTGGAACGGACTCTACTTCCGGTCGTTAATACCTGGGAGAATTGTTTTTTAAACTTTGGATTTAAGGTCAGGTATACACACAACCGAAAGATTTGTAGTGTCAAAGCATTTTCGTGTCTTCGGTATTCACATATAGATTGTGGAGTAATTAGTGCGAAAAAAAGCTAGTTCAAGCACAGAGATATCTGGAAATTGGTATATCGGGTGATTTTTGTCCGTAAAGAAAACGTTTCACGATTAGAATTTGAGATTTATGAATGTAGTATAGAGTATGTAAAGAAACTAGTAGAAACATCTGTCTGACATTAAAAAAGAGACCACAACTTTCTTTACAGCAAAATCATCCGATATACTCGTAAGTAAAGAACATTGAAAATCTAGCGAAATGAAATTCTGCTTAGCCACAAGTCATAAGATTGGCTTATATTTTATTTACACTATAATTCTATTAAAAATCTGAATTTAGAAACAAAAAAAAAACTAAAAATGTTAATAAAGCTAAGTGAAATTAATGAAAAAAGAGGGTGAATGAGTAAAGCATGTGTTATTTAAAGTGAACAAGAGAATAGGTAAAGTGAAAATTCTGAATTATATAAAATCATAA
The DNA here is from genome assembly GCA_943789525.1 of Agriphila geniculea. Classification (NCBI taxonomy): domain Eukaryota; kingdom Metazoa; phylum Arthropoda; class Insecta; order Lepidoptera; family Crambidae; genus Agriphila; species Agriphila geniculea. The sequence continues at coordinate 18,301,516 of OX038888.1, forward strand.
CCTCAAATACTCCATTCATACACGTCGAGTATGTTTTCGGATTCTGAATGCGCCGTGTTGACACTCAGGCTGGACGCACGTCGCACATTGATACCTACATAAAGTTATGAGTCGCCTTTAACGACCCCTTGGCACTTCTACTCACTTTGCTCTGCAGTAGGTATTTATCATGCTGCAGTTGTGCTTGCAGCTGGTGCTTACTGCGGCGATGCAGCTGTAGGGAGGCACGTACCTGCTGCAGCAGGTGGCGCAGGCCGGGGTTGGAGGGGAGTAGTGGCCGCATGATGCGCGCGGGGTGGGCGCAGTTGCTGCTGCAGTTGTGCTTGCAGCTGGTGCTTACTGCGGCGATGCAGCTGTAGGGAGGCACTTACCTGCTGCAGCAGGTGGCGCAGGCCGGGGTTGGAGGGGAGTAGTGGCCGCATGATGCGCGCGGGGTGGGCGCAGTCGCTGCTGCAGTTGTGCTTGCAGCTGGTGCTTACTGCGGCGATGCAGCTGTAGGGAGGCACGTACCTGCTGCAGCAGGTGGCGCAGGCCGGGGTTGGAGGGTAGTAGTGGCCGCATGATGCGCGCGGGGTGGGCGCAGTCGCTGCTGCAGTTGTGATTGCAGCTGGTGCTTACTGCGGCGATGCAGCTGTAGGGAGGCACGTACCTGCTGCAGCAGGTGGCGCAGGCCGGGGTTGGAGGGGAGTAGTGGCCGCATGATGCGCGCGGGGTGGGCGCAGTCGCTGCTGCAGTTGTGCTTGCAGCTGGTGCTTACTGCGGCGATGCAGCTGTAGGGAGGCACGTACCTGCTGCAGCAGGTGGCGCAGGCCGGGGTTGGAGGGTAGTAGTGGCCGCATGATGCGCGCGGGGTGGGCGCAGTCGCTGCTGCAGTTGTGATTGCAGCTGGTGCTTACTGCGGCGATGCAGCTGTAGGGAGGCACGTACCTGCTGCAGCAGGTGGCGCAGGCCGGGGTTGGAGGGGAGTAGTGGCCGCATGATGCGCGCGGGGTGGGCGCAGTCGCTGCTGCAGTTGTGCTTGCAGCTGGTGCTTACTGCGGCGATGCAGCTGTAGGGAGGCACGTACCTGCTGCAGCAGGTGGCGCAGGCCGGGGTTGGAGGGTAGTAGTGGCCGCATGATGCGCGCGGGGTGGGCGCAGTCGCTGCTGCAGTTGTGATTGCAGCTGGTGCTTACTGCGGCGATGCAGCTGTAGGGAGGCACGTACCTGCTGCAGCAGGTGGCGCAGGCCGGGGTTGGAGGGGAGTAGTGGCCGCATGATGCGCGCGGGGTGGGCGCAGTCGCTGCTGCAGTTGTGATTGCAGCTGGTGCTTACTGCGGCGATGCAGCTGTAGGGAGGCACGTACCTGCTGCAGCAGGTGGCGCAGGCCGGGGTTGGAGGGGAGTAGTGGCCGCATGATACGCGCGGGGTGGGGCGCGCCGGCTCCGCGCAGTTGCTGCTGCAGTTGTGCTTGCAGCTGGTGCTTACGCTGCTCCTGCCGAGCAAACGAACTGTATAATCCATAAAACTTATAAACCTACAGCTTGGCAAAAAATTTTAGAAATGAAACTAAAATTATTCTCGTAAAGTCCGACAGACTTTGAAGAGAACGTCCGAAAGAGAACCTACTTGAGATTTGTGCTTGGTTACCGTTTTTGTCATGTTGACGGCACTGTTACGTTTTAGTGCGACTGCACAGTATACTCAAAATAACTTGGGCGGCTCTGAACTTCGCGCGGAACGCTGCGCATTAGACGAATACAGGCGTGCGCGGGGACGGGGCGCGGGCGGAAGCACTCGGACCTATGGAACTCGACATGTATCCTGCGCGAAATACACTAGACGTCAGAAAAATCGCACCTCTTCGAAAATAAGTTTAGACTTGGCCACCTGCTATTGCTAGCTTACGTTTTATTGCATAAATGTTAACATCTATTGAAAGTACATTTAATGAGTTGTCAATTAATAACAGTTACCATAATTAAACGCTTAAAGCATTATTGCTTGTGCCGCCAGGAAATGAAAGGGGTCAATTCAGTAAATGCGGGTAAATTCGCTATCGAGATGATGGAGAAAACACACTTCAACAGTTCAATTAAAAAAAAAACCGGCGAAGTGCGAGTCGGACTCGCGCATGAAGGGTTCTGTAGTATCTTTAGCTAAGCTATATTACCTGCATGTGTAATTAATTAATACACCATATGAATTTAGCACTTTTTATTTTCCACACGAAAAACACATGGGACTCGTAAGGTCCCGACAACCAAAATTGACAGTTCTTTCTAGTGTTGCCATGCCTGGCACAGACACTATATGACACTCTCCCCTACTTAAATAAAATAAACAATAACCTTCTTTATTAACCAACTAACATTTTATATTTTGACCACATTTAACAAGTTGGTTGACATGTCGCTTCCATTGCAGACCGTCCACCTCTACCATATATGTTACCCCTGGAACTAAAATCTCACAAATCTTTCCTAATGACCAGTCTTTCTTAGTTTTTCTTAAATCCCTCACCATTACTTTTTCCCCTACTATAAATGTTTTATAATTTTCTTTACTATTATTTGTTACTTTAACATGTTCAAAATCAATTTTAGCTATTGCTGGGTTTGGTCTTAGCAATGAGAAACGACATCTCAACTCTCTCCCCAACATTAATTTTGCTGGGCTCTGGCCAGTAGTTTTATGTATGGTACATCTATAATCAAATAGAAATAAATTACAAGCATATTCAAGTTTTTTCCCACTTTCTACAATTTTTACAACATGTGACTTAAATGACTCAACAAACCGTTCTGCCAGTCCATTTGTGGCTGGATAGTAGGGTGGGGTGAAAGTCTGTTTGACTCCCACCATACTACAGAAACATTTAAATTCCTCACTAGTCCATGTAGGACCGTTATCTGTAACCAGATGTAAAGGATACCCATAACGTATAAAAATGCTTTTAAAGACTTCTATTGTCTTTTGGGCAGTAATATTACTCATAATAAATGCTTCAGGCCATTTAGAATATGCATCTATTATTACTAAAAACATTTTTGAATACAAAGGGCCCAAGAAATCAGCATGCAACCTATGCCACACCGCTGGCGGCTGTGGCCACATTGCTATTTTAGTTTTTTCTGGGTTTTTATGATTTTGTAAGCAATTGATACAATTTTTTGTTATCTCCTCTATTTCCTTATCCATGCCTGGCCACCAAAAATATGATCTTGATATTTCTTTCATGCGAGTTGTTCCTAAGTGACTGGCATGCAATTCACTTAGAACATTATCTCTTATGCTCTTAGGCACCACCACCCGATACCCCCATAATACACATTCTTTCTCTACACTAATTTCATTTTTTCTTGTAATATATGGTTCATAGTTATCATCCAAATCATGTTTTGTTGGCCAGCCATCTCTACAGTATCTTAAAACATCACACAAAATTTTATCTTTTTTAGTTTCACTTTGAATAGTTTGCCAATTTAATAATTCCAACTTAGATTTATTAATATAGTTAATTGTGTTACATTCAAAACTTTTTTCAACTAATTCCGCATTTTTACAATTGTTTTCTTTACTTGTTGTGACTACACGTGATAAATAGTCTGCTGGATTATTTTTGGATTTGATATGTTGAATTTCATAATTAAACCCACTTAAAAAAATTGACCAATACTGTAATCGCCTCGCTGCTATTTTTGGTATGCCATATTTTGGTCCTAATATTTTTGTCAATGCCTCATTATCTGTTTGTAAAATGAATTTATGTCCAAATAAAAACTCATAAAATTTGTTCACCCCAAAAATTATTGCATATGCCTCTTTTTCTAATATCGGGTATTTCATTTGAGTATCATTCAATTTTTTACTTGCAAATGCCACTGGTTTTATGACATGATTTTTATCCCTTATAGATAATACAGCAGCTACCCCACTATCTGCAGAATCACAGGTTAAAATAATTGTTGAATTTTTGTCAAAGTGTGATAATGATGATGTATTTGCGAGGGCTTTTTTTATTTCATGGAATGATTGGTCACATTCTTCTGACCATTCAAATTTATTTTTCTTGAGGCAGTCATAAAGAGGCTTCAATATTATTGCCATGTTTTGTAAAAATCGGTTGTAATAGTTTACTTTTCCCAAAAAAGATCGAAGCATTTTTATACTATCTGGGTGTGGCAATGACAAAAGTGGTTCTATTTTACTTTTTATAATTTTTATACCAGTTTTGTTTACTTCAAATCCAAAAATTTCCAAGTTATCCTTAAAAAATTTACATTTATTCAATTTTAACTTCAGTCCTGAATCCTTAAGTCTTTGTAATACATGTTTCAACTTCTCATTTGTTTCTGATAATGTTTTCCCGCACACATATATATTATCTATATACACAACAACATCTAACCCATGTAATTTTTGTGTTATCAACCTTTGAAATGAACCCGGCCCCGTGCTTACGCCGAAAGGTAAATATAAGTATTTGTAAATTCCCTCCTCCGTTACTATTGTCACTAACTCTTGAGATTCTTTGTCTAACGGAGCCTGTAAGTATGCTTCCTGCAAATCCAACTCGCAAAAACAACTGTTACCCTGTATCTTCATCAGAATATTGTTAACCGTGGGCAACGGAAAATGGTCGATTTGCAAATACTTATTAATGGTAACCCTATAATCACCGCATAAACGAACTGTTCCATCGGGTTTTAGCACTGGTACCACTGGAGTACCCCATTGTGAGTACTCTACTGGTTCAATTCGCTTATTTTCCACTAATCTTTTAATCTCTTCTTTAACCTTGTCTTTTAAAGCAAATGGAACAGTTCTGATTGGCCGGAAAATTGGTTTTACATTTGGTTCAATCGATAAATGTATTGGTTCTCCTTTAAAATTACCCATACCTGGTTCAAATAAGGTAGAATATGCACTTGTTATATGTTTTAATAACTTATCTTTAGAAATTTCTTCACAAACTTTTTGCTCAAACTTTGGAGGCCACAATTGTAATAAAGAGAGCCAATCTTTTCCTATAATTTTTGGAAAACCATTTTTTACTACAAATAACCTTTGATTATTTATGTTGACAGACTGATAACTGACATTTAGATTTTCAATTACCCCTAATGGAGTTGAAGTGGACTGGTCGAAGTTTGTGAATATTACATTACGTTGTTTAATTTCTAAGTTAGGGAAATGTGTTTGTTTATCAGCTAATGTTATTGTACTCACATCTGCCCCAGTGTCCACTTCAAATTCCATAACCTTTCCATTTACAGTAACCTGTAATGTAGCCGATGGTATTTTATTTTTATCACTAAAATAAAAAATGTCAAATGTTTCAGTTTGGGTTTCAATGTTTTTCTCTTCACTGTTATCCCCGTTATTGTCTTCTAGACTTAAAGTTTCTACCAAATTCACGTTTTTCACTTTCACAGATTTAATTTTACCACACATTTTAAAGATATGACCCTTAACCCCGCACTCACTGCAAAATTTTTCCCGGAGTGAACATTGTGCTTTTATATGTCCATTTTTTCCACAACAGTAGCATGACACATTCTGTCTATTCATTGGCACAGTGGTTGGGCGGAAACCTCCAGTTTTATTTTTATTGAAGTTCTTCCCTTGTAACTGAAACATCTGTGTTTGTTCCTGTTCCTTTTCATGATTGAAAGCCAACTTATAAGCTGTTTCTACTGTTTTTCCCAGGTGAGTTAGAACTTCCAACGGCTGATCCGCCTGTTTCAATAATTCAAATTTCACTGAATCAAAATAGGTTCCATTCAATAACCGCTCCTTTATTTCATCATTTAAATTTTTAAAATTGCAATTTTTGGATAGTTTCTTCAGTTCTACTATGTACTGATCGATTGTTTCATTCGATTTTTGACATCGTTTTCGGAATTCTGCTTGATGGTAATGCATAGTTTTTTACTGGATGATAGTGTCGTTTCAGTTTTTCACATATATTTGCGTATGTTTCTTTGACGGGTGACGTCGGTGTGCATAAAGTTGTCAGCAAATCATAAACATTTGTGCTCAGTTTTGTGATAAGTAGCGGTACCTTTTTTTCTTCAGCCACATCGTTTAGTAAGATGAAACATTCGAATTGTTGTTGATAAGCATTCCAATTATCACCAGTAAATATTTCTAAATTCGCAATTGAGGACATTGTTAAAACGCCGCTGCCGCCTTCGGGTGATCTGTCTTCCGTTTTAATGGCGTCTACGTACTCACGTAAATACTTCCTAATGTCGTCGATGGTATTTGTATCCGAAAAAATATCTTTCCGAGCTAGTTTATTAGCTATTCCTATCAACTCTTCTTTAGTATGCTCTTGTATCCAAGCTTTTTTTCTTTGCTGGATTAATCTTTCGATTAAATCCATAAGTAACCATGCAACAAAATGTCGGAACACAAAATAGATATAGGTTATGTTCTCTCTAGTAGACGGATACAATCACGCGCAGTGGTCCGTTCTTGATAAAATCGTCGCCAATGTAGTATCTTTAGCTAAGCTATATTACCTGCATGTGTAATTAATTAATACACCATATGAATTTAGCACTTTTTATTTTCCACACGAAAAACACATGGGACTCGTAAGGTCCCGACAACCAAAATTGACAGTTCTTTCTAGTGTTGCCATGCCTGGCACAGACACTATATGACAGGTTCCGTACCAAAAAACGGCAAAAAAAAACACGTTTGTTGTATGGGAGCCCCCCTTAAATATTTATTTTAATCTGTTTTTAGTATTTGTTGTGAAAGCGGCAACAGAAATACATCATATGTGAAAATTTCAACTGTCTAGCTATCACGGTTCATGAGATACAGCCTGGTGACAGACAGACAGACAGACATACAGACCGTCAGACAGACAGACGGACAGCGGAGTCTTAGTAATAGGGTCCCGTTTTTACCCTTTGGGTACGGAACCTTAAAAAGGAATACCCAAGATGGACACTATTGCCAATGAAGTTGCTCAAATATTGCAAAAAAATGAGGCAATGTAATGTTGCTCGGAAACTGAATCTCAGTTATTGATTCCGTCGACGAGTATTCCAACGGTATCTAGAAACTGTTGGCTATGTCCGAAGTGGAAGAAGTATATAACAACACTTCTATTAAATTAGATAGTATTAAATTAACTTTGAAGAAATTTTTGAAAAGGTGCGATTTTTCTGACGCCGAGTGTATCAAGTTAACTTCCGAGCCTTATTTTGCGCATACCGTAATATCTTGATATCTTTGAAGTTTACTCAAAAACGCTTATAAAATGGTCATTATTTTGACAACCTTCTTTGAACAAAGTCGAGGTTGCCGCGCTCCTCCGATGGTGACGCAACAAAGTTGTATGGGATTTCATTATTGTCGAGTTTTAGCCACCAGCAATTCACTTCTCGCTCGCACATTAAACGCCACACCTATCGCTCTCTCAGTCATACTCGTTGTGGTGATCGCGGTGAGCCGCCATTTTCAATCCCATTCTTTATTTGCGCGGGTGTTGTATTGTTGTAGATGATGTTTTTGTACTTTTTTTTGACTTTTTTACTATTTTTCCTTTTTGTCATTTTTGATATTTTTGACTTGTTTTACTTTTTTGCCTTCTTTACTTTTTTGTCATTTTGTATTTTTTGTCATTTTTGAGTAAAGCACTATACAAGCCTTGGTCCACAATGACTGCACCGCTGGCCACGTTATGAAGGCTTCGAGCTAAGCTTAACTGCGCTCTCGGCCTTCAAGCTTGGTCATCATTGCAGCCCTTGCTGTCCGCGCTATATTCCAGCTTGTCCATGCGCGGGCTGCAATCTGTGACGGCCTGGACCTGCGCTAAGCTCCGCTCTCGGCCATCATCATCGCTGCCAGCAACGCAGTCATTATTGACCGCGACAGTAATGTACTATTAACATTGCCGTCAACATGACAGCACAAATCCAAAGTCGGTTCTCACAGACTAACATCGCACGAGACACATGATACCCACTGCGACTTGAACTGCTACTGGTGGGCAGCTTTTAATGTCTGCTGCAAATACTGGATGTTCTCCAGGTTCTAACATCTATTACTAAGCCTCAAAAGAACATTCTCCTACGTTGTACATCTTTGTAATCTTACCTCAAGCTGTTGTTTTTATAGATTTCGATACTAAGTCAGTACAAAAACTCTTTTTGTATGGCAATACGTATTTACAATAAATGGGGTTGGCAACGCAAAGCTAATTGTAGATGTCGCTGCGTACGCTTGTTCCTAAGACAGTAGACGTTCAGAACAAAATGTATGGGAAAATAGGTATAAATTTTGTGGTATTATTTTACCAAAAAAGACCCATTGACCCAAAATGGATATAAAAGCCTATTCTACAATGCAAATGCCGGAATTGAAAGCCAAATTAAGACGTTTTTATTCTTACAGAATTTATAAATTTTTTCTATATCCAGATTTTTCGGAAATTTGTAAGTGCCAACATTTTTAAAGCCTATTACAAAGAATTTAATCATTTTAAAGCACAAAAAACCATTGTTTTAACTAAAAGTCCTTTGTTTTCATAGCTCTCGTGGAACAAGCGTACGCAGCGCCATTTTGACAGTTGCGGGAAGGCAACTGTCAAAATGGCGCTGCGTACGCATTACCAGATAATGTTAAAGAACTACCTGTAACTAAATTTAAAAGCAAACTATTTAATATTTTATTGGAAAAGACATATTACTGTGTTAATGATTTCCTTAACGATAAAATTATTGACATTGCATTTATTATTATAATATTTTTTGACATTTACTATTGCTGACATTCCAATATAATAATTTTTTTTTATTCTTATTTTAATTTTGTTTTATATTTTTTGACATTAACTATTGCTGATATTCTAATAATCTCATTTCATTCTTATTTTAATTATGTTTTAAATATTATTTGTTTACCTTAAATTGTATTAAGTATTTGCACGTCGAAACAATCGACAAAATATGCTGGAAAATGTATTTATAACATATTATATGTACCATATTTCGCAAATAAATAATAATAATTATTAATTATTATTACAATACGTTTCAAACTTATTTGCAGCTCGGAACATCTCGCTCGAAACGATGCGCAGAACACAATGTCGCTATGGTTGGTGGTAGGGCTTCTTTCAAGTCCGCCTGGCTAGCTACCACCATCTTACTTAAGTCTGACGCCAAACAACAATTTAAAAATTGTTGTGTTCCGGCAGTTAGAGGTAAGATAACTAAATCCTCAGTGGTGAGGATTCCGGGTGTAGTGCGCTTCCACCTCCGGCCTTATCGTCACTTAAGATCAGATATATCTCTATCACTATCTCTTTGTGCATAAAAAAATGTTCCTAAAAAATAAATTAAAAAAATATTTAAAACACGACTGCCCTGCCATAAACGAACTAAAAAGTTAAACAACAAGTGTCATTGCAGTCGGGGGACCTTATAATGGAACAATTTTTGATCAAAGAGGGCCCCCGACTGCAACGACACTTGTTGTTTAACTTTTTAGTTCGTTTTTGGCAGGGCAGTCGTGTTTTTAATATTTTTTTTATTTCACACATTTTAGTGACATATTATATAGTTTTGGAATGTGCTCATCAAGGCCTTTCATTTGATGCCCATATTGTAATAATAGAAGAAAAAAATTTTTTTTTCACATTTCAAAATGGCGTCGTACAGTCGCCAAATCGATTTTTTCAAAAAAAATATAGCCAATGTCACTCGGGATGCTGTAAGTATTCTAACGATACCCCATTTATCCAAATCAGTTCAGGCATTCAGAAGTTATGGTGGAATAAAGAAACTCACATACCCACAAACATACATGAACCCTGAACACATATACACTCTTTTTGCTTTGGGCAGTCGTGTAAAAAAACATAAGACTAAAAGTGTTGTTTTATAGATTCGTGTACCCACCTCAAGTTGTTTATAGTGTTGTTCTTGCTGCTGCGCGGCGTGGAGATGCGTCATGATATCCATCTGCGACTTGAACTGCTGCTGGTGGGCAGCTTCTAATGTCTGCTGTAAATGCTGGATCTTCTCAAGATTCTGCTGCCGAGCGGCTTCTAAGCCGTCTAACTGGGTGACAGGGCGAGGGCCTTTACCCCCTTGAGGAACTTGGCCACCCATCCCGGAGTTTATCATCATTCCCTGCATAAGGAATGAAACTTTTTAATTATATGTTGTTGAAAAAACATGGCTCTCTGCATTACCCCAGTAAAATGCTACATTTAAAACGCAAATTGCGATGTAAAGCTGCATTTTTGGTATGTTATTTGGACCCCTTAAGGGAGTGTGGAACCATGTTTTGCAAGCAAAAAAAAGTTGTGCTAGCTGCGTTATACTTGAAAAACTGCGAAATATTTCAGTTTTTGCAGTTTTATTAAAAACTATGGGCTTTTTACATTAGTTGCCAATATCATTTGAAAGTTTATTAAATTTCAAACAATTAAAGCCAAGCCACAGCTCCATATGTCTAATAGTTTTTAAGATATGATGCTTAAAACATTGACACTCACCGGCATGTCTAACTGCCTACACCGTTATTTTTATACAAACATGCTCACTTCACAGTCTCATAAATATAAAAGTTTACGCATCTCTGCAATGCTATGTATGTTGATAGATTAGGAAGGTGCTCGTTTTTCGAATAAGAATGTCAAATAAGCATAGACATTTCTCAATTTTACCAAAAATGCAGTAAAGCAAAACATAATTTTAATACCATATATCATTGTATGGAACGAGAAAATTGTTTTACCTTTTCCTCTTTTTGGATAAATTAAGAGGTGTCTATACTTATTTGACATTTTTATTCGATAAATGAGCACCTGACTAATCTATCAACATACAAATCATTGCAGAGATTCACAACCTTTTTTATTTATGAGACTGTGAAGTGAGCATGTTTGTATGAAAATAACGGTGTAGGCGGTTAGATATGCCGGTGAGTGTCAATGTTTCAAGCATCATATCTTAAAAACTATTAGACATACGGAGCTGTGGGTTGGCTTTAATTGTTTGAAATAATGCAGCTTTACATCGCAATTTGCGTTTTTAGGAAAAATGTTTGTACGATTTTACTGGCCTACATTTCTTTCTTGTATGTACAAACAAAGATTGACAAAAAGTTTAGAAACTGAACTAATTTATTTTTTGGTTGGTTAAATTGTTTTTATTTTATTTTAAAGCTGGCGTGATTGAGATGGTTCTTAGCTATAATTTAATGAAGATCTGTTCAGGTGTTAAGATCATCAGCTCATTTCCCACTTGACAAAAGGGTTTCAAATAGGAAATAAGTTGTCTTGCAATTTTGTAATTCGTACCGAAACTACATGAATCTCAAAATAGTGCTGATCGTAGCGGGTCTAGTAGTAATTTATTTACTCTTTTTAGTAAGAGTGAGATTATTGCGTAATACGCTGATTTCACTGTGGCTGCAGCTGTATATGTGCGATTGTTTTAAATGTGCTACAATATGGCACACATTTGATGTCTGGGGAAAAATGTGGGACGCTTTTGTAAAGGGGAACAATAACGATAAAGGCGGGACTGCTCCCAGTTAGAAATGGGCAAAAGACCTGATTTTTACTCGACTGCTGGGTTTAAACAGTTAACGCCTATATACCATTTTGTTGAACTAATTAAAATCTTTATAAAGTTTTGTCCTTTGAATATTTTTTCTGTATTTATATTGTTACACATTGTTGTACAAGTAATTATTGTTTCCATTGCAACGTCACATTTGACATATCAATAGAAATAAAAAAACTGTAAAAAGTTAGTTTAATATACAATGTGGGTTTTTATTGGGTTTAAACCCAGTGGTCGAGTTTAAACCGGGACGGTTGGCTTACCTGTGGATGAGGCAGCCCTTGCCCCCCCGCCGCCTGCATCTGCCCCACCTGCTGCATCCCGCTGCCCCCCGGCATGTTGCCCCCCTGCATGCTCTGCCCCTGCATGCCCGGCTGCATGTTGCCCGGCTGCATGCTCGCGCCCTGCATGCTGCCGGACTGCATGCTAGCGCCGGCCATGCTGTTGCCCGCGCCTATGTTGGCTTGAGACATTCCAGATGATGGGAGGGCGCCCGTTGCTATAGAAAAAAAAATAGACGCTTTAGCCCCTTCGCACACGAGTCATAGCAGAAACGTATCGTATGCGACGCGTATGCCGCACGGCTGTACGCGAGCGTTACGAGTTACGAGTTCATAAATTTTTGAACATGTCCGCAGACGATGCTTCGTCGAGTACGAGAAGCAACGGCAACGCATCGTTTGTAGAATATTTCGTTACAGTCGTAGAACAAATACGGATCTGCAATTTAGCAATTTTACAGGAGAGCCTTTCGCATTCATTAATCGGGCGTTGTACTACGCTCATAGAATCAAATCCGTCGTTATTCTAGACTATCTCTACTATCTCAGGCATTTAATTCCTTTTTTTCAAAAAAGTATCTTCAATCGACAAAACACATAATTACATGTCGATTTATGTAATAAACAAAAAATGAAAAAAAAATCAGAACCGTCTCTTTTCTATGACTGCAACGATTTAGAAACGCTACGACTCGTCTGCGAAGAGGCTTAAGGCTCCGTTATGCGAAAACATTTGTCTCTGTCTTTTTCTTTACGTGTAAAGAAGAGTATGGAAAATAACCTCACTTCTGCACTTTTTCGATGTTTTTCGTTGTTTTTTCATCATTATCTTTAGCACAATCACCTTTCTTGAAAAAAAGTTATTGGAGCAACTACACAGTACGTTAAAGTGTATTTTGATGTAGAATTGAATACGTTTCCGCTATTATTTACACCAAAAATATGACCCGCAACAAGCGCTTTTGATGATATTCTTTTTACAATCATCTGTGAGATTTATACGCCATTTAATACTTGTAGCAACTAGATAATCTCTTTAGCTTGTCGTATGTTTTGTTGTGGCTACAAATTTACGTTTTCTATATAAAAATATAGCCCGCGCAAATTTTTTCCTATCATGGATCCTTAAGGTGAATAAGTTACGTCATCAACTGGCAAATTTCGATTGAATGTTGATGGCGTCAGGGAAGATCGTCCGTTATTGTCAAAACCCAATATTATTTTGTATTCTAGGAATGAATGACATAAATTTATTCCGCAATGTTTACGCACCGCACCGCACTATTTACCACTTTATTGTCTCAATTAATGTCAATTGAGACAATAAGGTGGTAAATAGTTTAATGGCTGTTTGGCGCTAGTATGCTGCTATTTTTTTTGTTATCGCATCGCAGGGGTACTCTTTTATTGACTTCCGGACTGCCGGGAATCAGTCCGGCGAGTTCAGGACTCTCCCTTGCACAGGTCCGACAAGCCAATGCCAAGAGCTTCACCGTCACCTTCTTCCGTTGTGGAATATGAATGTAAAACTCCCGGCCAAGGCCCGCCGGATCTACGCAAAGGCATACGAAAACATTAGCAGACTTGACCCCCTGAAGGGACGCTCGGAAATGCTAGTGGCAGCCATGCTAGTGCCCGCGTCACATTCACTTGGGACATTTCTGAGGTAGGAAGAGCGTCTGTTGCTATACAAAACGTATACTTGTTAGGTACGTTTAAAACAATCTAGTGTTTACCCGACGCTGGCAGTTGCTTGTTGATTCCGTTATCTTCTGCTGTGGGTTTTGTGTGTGTGTATGTATGTATGTGTGTCAGTGTTAGTATACGACACTTACCGAGCAAGGTGGAGGCAGGTAAGGCGGGTGACATACCGGGTGGGGCGCCGCCCGACGCTGGCAGTTGCTTATTGATTTTATCTGTGTTATCTTCTGCTATGGGTTGTGTGTGTATGTATGTGTGTCAGTGTTATTAGTAAGTATACAACACTCATTGGGCATGGTGGAGGCAGGTAAGGCGGGCGACATACCGGGCGGGGCCCCGCCCGACGCTGGCAGTTCCATGTTGATTATCTGCGTTATCTTCTGCTGTGGGTTGTTTGTGGTATGTATGTGTGTCAGTGTTAGTATTACTACACTCACCAGGCATAGTGGAGGCAGGTAAGGTGGGCGACATACCGGGTGGGGTGCCACCCGACGATGGCAGTTGCTTGTTGATTATCTGCGTTATCTTCTGCTGTGGGTTGTGTGTGGTATGTATGTGTGTCAGTGTTAGTATTACTACACTCACCAGGCATAGTGGAGGCAGGTAAGGTGGGCGACATACCGGGCGGGGTGCCACCCGACGATGGCAGTTGCTTGTTGATTATCTGCGTTATCTTCTGCTGTGGGTTGTGTGTGGTATGTATGTGTGTCAGTGTTAGTATTACAACACTCACCAGGCATGGTGGAGGCAGGTAAGGTGGGTGACATACCGGGTGGGGTGCCACCCGACGATGGCAGTTGCTTGTTGATTATCTGCGTTATCTTCTGCTGTGGGTTGTGTGTGGTATGTATGTGTGTCAGTGTTAGTATTACTACACTCACCAGGCATGGTGGAGGCAGGTAAGGTGGGTGACATACCGGGTGGGGTGCCACCCGACGATGGCAGTTGCTTGTTGATTATCTGCGTTATCTTCTGCTGTGGGTTGTGTGTGGTATGTATGTGTGTCAGTGTTAGTATTACTACACTCACCAGGCATGGTGGAGGCAGGTAAGGTGGGTGACATACCGGGTGGGGTGCCACCCGACGATGGCAGTTGCTTGTTGATTATCTGCGTTATCTTCTGCTGTGGGTTGTGTGTGGTATGTATGTGTGTCAGTGTTAGTATTACAACACTCACCAGGCATGGTGGAGGCAGGTAAGGTGGGCGACATACCGGGTGGGGTGCCACCCGACGATGGCAGTTGCTTGTTGATTATCTGCGTTATCTTCTGCTGTGGGTTGTGTGTGGTATGTATGTGTGTCAGTGTTAGTATTACAACACTCACCAGGCATGGTGGAGGCAGGTAAGGTGGGCGACATACCGGGCGGGGTGCCACCTGACGATGGCAGTTGCTTGTTGATTATCTGCGTTATCTTCTGCTGCTGTATCACCTATGAAACAAACAAATATAAACACAAGTAGTCATTATAATAATGTACGCACGGCAGCACGGTAGGTTAAACAGTTTAACTATGAAAACAGCTCTTACTACGTACGGCATAAAGGCGGTCTCAAGGTCAATATGTATAGTTTGACGTGCCGTCCACTGTACATAACAATGGTGCCTAAATGACAGTTAACATAACATGGAATTTACGCGTGTTCGCACGCTACGGCCGACTTTACTTGCCGAAACGCCGACGTATATTTATAAAATACCTGTTAATTTGTTCTGTACATAGACAGAAAAATTTTCGCTGCACTCAAGAAGACCAACAAAGCGTGGAAAAGAGAAGTTAACATCATACGGACACGGTCTATGTAAAAAAGAGACAAAGGAAGTGACATGTGGCAATATTTTTTAGAGTAAGAGCCCCTAGCGTCCCGCCTAGCAATGAGCAATCACAGTTTGTTAAAAATATTTGTTAATCTTAATTATAATTTAAAATAAAGGTATCGTGGAGCCATGGTGTCTTGTGCTCTAAGTAATTGTGATGTAACAAAAAGAAATAATCCAAGTAATCACACTTTTCACAGGTAAATAAGATATTGCCACACATTTCTCTAAAACCAAATTTCTCTACATTTATTCGTTTATCGCCGAAGAAAACAGTATGGAACATAGTTTATTAATTTCCTTTGCCGTATATAGTCATATTTTACGTATCTCATATAAAATGTATGCATTCGTTTTCGGATCACCTGTTTATTGACATTGTTGTTCTTTGACATTCTATTTCTATGGTTCTGTAAATTCAACGCAAAAATTTAAAAGTGTATAAATAACAGATAGAAATACATAAACCTACATGGTAGTTACTGATACGACATGACAATTACTGATAAAACATTATAGTTACCTTCCTCAGCCGGTCCACGAAAGTCTGGTTGTTGGTAATGAACCCGAGGTACGGCTTTTTATCGGGCGTGTACGTACAATAATATCAACACTTTGATGTACACTGATACTGCATGATAGTAACTGACATTATACGATATTAACTGATACTATATGATGGTTACCGATACTACATGGTAGTTAGGTAGTTACTGATACGACATTATAGTTACTGATACATGATAGTTACCGATAAAAGACTATAGTTACCTTCCTCAGCCGGTCCACGTAGGTTGCCTGGTTTTTGTAAGTAATCCCGAGGTACGCCTTTTTATCGGGCGTGTACAATAATATCAACACTTTGATGTACACTGATACTTCATGATAGTTACTGACACTACACGATATTAACTGATACTATATGATGGTTACTGATACTACATGGTAGTTACTGATACGACATGATAGTTTCTGATACATGATAGTTACCGATAAAAGACTATAGTTACCTTCCTCAGCGGGTCCACGAAGGTTGCCTGGTTGTTGGAAGTAATCCCGAGGTACGCCTTTTTATCGGGCGTGTACAATAATATCAACACTTTGATGTACACTAATACTTCATCATAGTTACTGA
This sequence comes from Agriphila geniculea, assembly GCA_943789525.1. Taxonomy (NCBI): domain Eukaryota; kingdom Metazoa; phylum Arthropoda; class Insecta; order Lepidoptera; family Crambidae; genus Agriphila; species Agriphila geniculea. The sequence goes on from OX038888.1 coordinate 18,318,031, forward strand.
CACTACACGATATTTACTGATACTATATGATGGTTACTGATACTACATAGTAGTTACTGATACGACATGATAGTTACTGATGCTATATGATGGTTACTGATACTACATGGTAGTTACTGATACGACATGATATCTACTGAAGCTATATGATGGTTACTGATACTACATGGTAATTACTGATACGACATGATATCTACTGAAGCTATATGATGGTTACTGATACTACATGGTAATTACTGATACGACATGATAGTTACTGATGCTATATGATGGTTACTGATACTACATGGTAGTTACTGATACGACATGATATCTACTGAAGCTATATGATGGTTACTGATACTACATGGTAGTTACTGATACGACATGATAGTTACTGATGCTATATGATGGTTACTGATACTACATGGTAGTTACTGATACGACATGATATCTACTGAAGCTATATGATGGTTACTGATACTACATGGTAGTTACTGATACGACATGATAGTTACTGATGCTATATGATGGTTACTGATACTACATGGTAATTACTGATACGACATGATAGTTACTGATGCTATATGATGGTTACTGATACTACATGGTAATTACTGATACGACATGATAGTTACTGATGCTATATGATGGTTACTGATACTACATGGTAGTTACTGATACGACATGATATCTACTGAAGCTATATGATGGTTACTGATACTACATGGTAGTTACTGATACGACATGATAGTTACTGATGCTATATGATGGTTACTGATACTACATGGTAATTACTGATACGACATGATAGTTACTGATGCTATATGATGGTTACTGATACTACATGGTAATTACTGATACGACATGATAGTTACTGATGCTATATGATGGTTACTGATACTACATGGTAGTTACTGATACGACATGATATCTACTGAAGCTATATGATGGTTACTGATACTACATGGTAGTTACTGATACGACATGATAGTTACTGATGCTATATGATGGTTACTGATACTACATGGTAGTTACTGATACGACATGATATCTACTGAAGCTATATGATGGTTACTGATACTACATGGTAGTTACTGATACGACATGATAGTTACTGATGCTATATGATGGTTACTGATACTACATGGTAGTTACTGATACGACATGATATCTACTGAAGCTATATGATGGTTACTGATACTACATGGTAGTTACTGATACGACATGATAGTTACTGATAAAACATTATAGTTACCTTCCTCAGCCGGTCCACGAAGGTTGCCTGGTTGTTGGGTATAAACCCAAGGTACGCCTTTTTATCGGGCGTGTACAATAATATCAACACTTTGATGTCACATTGTGGAGGGGAGGACATCAGCGAAAAGTGGACGCAGCCCGCCTGCGAACAAACAAACAAGTATAATGCCGAGTCCATAACGCATGTTTTGCTCTACACAATCAACAAAAACATCTCAACAAAATCGTCTGTAGACGATTTTGTTGAATGTTGAGATGTTCTACACAAAACATTGTTTTGCGAAACATTTTTGTGAAGAGAAACAATGTTTTTACCATCGCCACTCGAAAAAGTGCGTTTAATTCAACGATAAGAGTGAATAAAACGCTGTTTTATTCACCGAGTGAATAAAAATATTTTGAATTTGGAACAAGCGCGCATCGTATGAATTATGCACAAAAAAATAAAACGTTCTGAAAGTATGGAGCTGTTCCATAGATAAAGCCTCCCGCCAATTTTATTTAGGTTCTTTTTAGTGTCTTATCTTTGGGATATTTTCTAAAAAATATCCCGCCAAATTAATAAGGTTCTTTTAAGTGTCTTATCTTTGGGTTCTTTTCTATATATTAGAAGGGGATTAGATGTTCAGTCTTGCATTGCATCAGTCTATTCCATCAGTCTGGTACGATCTTCAGACTGTAAAAAGTCTATATATATAAGTCTATATACAAACTGATGAAATGGACTGATGCCAGACCGATCATGTAATTTAGCTCTTAGCGTGGTTGTTTTATGTCATTGGAATACTTCTAGATTCACTATTTTCTAATGTTTAAATATTACTGATTACCTACCTAAATAATAAAAATATAATAACTATAAATACTTTCTGCCTTACTAATAAACATTTACCCGCGTTGTGTACGGGTGATACAGCGAAATCTTGACTAATAAACAAATTTTGACAGTTCCGTGACATACGCCTGTTGTAACGAGTGGGTAATTACTATGGAAACTTAAACTGTCACTATATACTCACGGGACCTAGTTTAACTGATGTGTAAATACGTAAAATGGATAAAAATAAAGTTTTATCATTATTTCGATGTTGTTTCTAGAACAATTCGATATGAGAAGTCTGTACTAGCATACAAAGCAATGAAACTGGTCAATCAGCCTACAATTTATATAAGAAACCGTATTACTGAAGTTCTGTCAAAGTTCCTTTTTATAAATTAAGCAAAATAGATTGATTCTATAATCCCATTATCATTTTAATAAGATTATTAACAAACCAACCGTTGCAATGCTAGATCGTAATTATCTAATATTGAATAAAAATGCACTAGTTTTTCACTCGATATATTTTATTTTATAGACATACATAACCTTTAAAAGAAAATAGTTCTTCGTTGTTCTTAAGCTTTTAATCGATGCAGCTTTCTTCAGGTTAGGATAGGGCAAAGATTGAAATCTTTGCGATAGGGTAGGTAGGTAGGTATATAAGTTTCCTTCATGTGCTCGATTCCTCGATCTTATTTCCACGATCTTTACTTAGGTATGATCTGGTGCTTGTTAGATTGTTTCGAGTACAAGTTAATAATTATAAATAATAAACATTATTTATAAAATTGGCAAGAATTACATCTCTCTAGCGTTGATTCCCTTGGGATGACATTATTATGCAACTCGTGAAGGTAAATCACAAACTGTGAAAATGAGGTGGGTATTCCAAAGCTTGCAAATCTTGGCTATTACTGAGAAAAACACAAAACAACCGAAAATAATAAAAGAAACGCATAAAATGTTGTGTATTTACATTTTGAACATTTGAAAATATTGGTTTAAAATAAGATCATTTGGCAATAAAAAATATTTTGAGTTGATTTATCGTTTTTCAGTACAAAATGTATGGGAAAAGTTTTTGACGATTTCTGTCGTTTCTAGTACTCATACCTTAAATGGTCCCATAGAGTTCTTTGATCCCCACATGAAATAGGATCGATTGGCATAAAAATATTTTTTTTGGTATTTTAGCATCTTTTTTTGCTAACGGTAATTTTTTTCCAAAATCTGTGAATGCAGTTCAGAATATCTTAAAAAGTTATGGATGGTCTCCTAAGAACGTTTTCCTGTAACTATAACGGTTAAGGTACCTGCCCTTAATGTACCGTCTCAAAAGTCCACCCTGTATACTTGTCTCAAAGATTAAGCCATGCATGTCTCAGTGCAAGCAGTATTAAGGCGATACCGCGAATGGCTCAATATATCAGTTTTGGTTCCTTAGGTCTTACTCAGTTTCTTGTATAACTATGGTAATTATAGAGATAATACATGCAATCAGAACTCTGACCCGTCGACGGAGGGCCTCGGGTGGCAGACTTTTGCTGGATAGAAAAATTCTGCAGGCCGCAATTTGCAGAGAGTTTTGAAACCGTTTTTAGGGTTCCGCTCCGTTCTGCTGTCCGTCTATCTGTCTGTCTGTCTGTCACCAGGCTGTATCTCAGGAACCGAGATAGCTAGACAGTTGAAATTTTCACAGATGATGTATTTCTGTTGCCGCTATAACAACAAATACTAAAAACAGAATAAAATAAATACTTAAGGGGGGCTCCCATACAACAAACATGTTTTTTTTTTGCCGTTTTTTGCTCGATATTAATAACTACAACAGTTAGACAGTTGAAATTTTCACAGATGATGTATTTCTGTTGCCGCTATAACAACAAATACTAAAAACAGAATTAAATAAATATTTAAAGGGAGCCCCCATACAACAAACTTTTTTTTCCGTTTTTTGGTATGGAACCCTTCGTGCGCGAGTCCGACTCGCACTTGGCCGGTTTTTTTTTACTTAGTATTATAAAAAACTTTACTCACATATCCGTTAACCATAACTTTAGTAAGAGCGTCGAGTGCCTCGCTAGGCTGCAGGTGGAATAGCACCGACTTGCTGTCTTTCAGGTATTGCCCGCCGATGTTGCTGATCAGCTGCTTCGGCATCAGTTGCATGAGGAGCTTGTTCGGCCAGGTGTCCACCTTCAGCTCGGGTTCCACTTCCTTGGAGCCGGCGGAGACCTGGTGGAAAACGCATTTTCGAAATATTTATGGCTAATAAATGAAAAACAATATCATACATTTGTTCCGATTCCAAATAAGTATTACTTGTTTATGGAAATCAGAGACAACTGTGATATCACAAACGTTCAGAACTGAGCCAATATTTCTACACTCGCGAGCAAAAATATGGAATCACAGGCCTATTTTCATACAAACGAGGTAACTTTGAAGTCTTGGTTCTCCGCCAGAGATTAAGCGAGCTGATCTGATGATGGCCATCCTGGGAGTGAATGGAGGAGATCTAGATCACTATACACACCCAACTGATCTGATCAGTATTCTAAGAGTTGCAAAGATCAAAGTACTCCGTTTCAGGATTTCCACACATTTTAATGCAATTTTCATGGTTTTTTTTAAATACCCAAATAGCTCTTAGTGTTGATCAGTTCAGTTGGGTGTGTATAGTAATCTGGATCTCCTCCATTCATTCCCTAGATGGCCATCATCAGATCACAGCTAGGTCAATCCCTGGCGGAGAACCAAAGCTTCAATGTTACCTCGTTTGTATGAAAATAGGCCTGTGATTCCATATTTTTGCTCGTGAGTGTATATTAACCTCACAGATAGCGACACCTTAGAAACCTGTGTGCAAGCTGCCAGAACCGATGCTTTTGAGGCGTATTGTCGTGGAGATCCTCATTGGTGTAGGAAAGGGGTGGGTGGGCTGTACCCACCCCAAAATAGTGTGGTGCCCTCCCAAGAAAAGCCTTTTAATTTTCTATTGCCCTTCAAAACTCTAACGCGGCTCTAACACCTTCCCCCCTAACTATGCCCCGGAACTGGAGGCCAGGCTCCTCCTAGAAAATATCTCTAGATACGCAAATGGAGATCCCTGGGTGAGACACGACTATAAGTGGGTGTCGTACCGTCGTAGGGCTGATATGATGATAATGAAACAGAGACAAAAAAGGAAGAAAAAAAAAGAAAGAAATTAATCCTTCAACGCCCGCCCGGACGCATGCGTCCAGACCAAAATCGCTTAAGCCGTTCTTCCGTCAACGCCCGCGCGGGCGCATGTGGCCGGCATAGATATGACATGACTGATGGAATTATATCGACAAAACCGTATTTTTTTCATAGATATCGGCTTCTGCTGTATGGGCAACTTTATTGACAAGCCTAATTTGTAATACTCTGTGATTGATTGCGAAATTATCGGGTTTTTCGTGAAAAACGGCATTTTATTTCTATATTGCCAGCCAGTGGGCCCCCCACCCTACTGGGTGGTTCTCTTTTTTTATACAATGCGGCAGGCCAGAAAAATTAAGAAATAAATAAATGAAGAAAGAAAGAAAAGACATTAATGAGCTTGATACTAGAGATGCACCGGATCCTACTTTTGCCGGGTACCCGGCAAAATTACCCGGCATGAAAATACGTACATTCCACTTCCCTGTTCGGGCGCGACTGACGGTCAAGTGAAGCGTTCGTGCCGGCTGGCGGACGCTCGGTTCCTTCCGAAGAAGAGGGGATGTACACCTACCCACAGGCTGTTATTTTGCCACTATTTAAAGACTTAACCCAGATCGTGCTAAACAGCTTTTATTTGTACTCTTTTGAATTATGAATATTAATTATTCTACTGATTTAATTAATTACCCGGCAGTACCGGGTATCCGGCGCCATTACCCGGTACCCGGCCGGATCCTGACAAAGTGCCGGATCTGCCGGGTACCGGATCCACACCGGGTACCCGTCCCATCTCTACTTGATACCTGACAGGACAGATGCCAAGTGGTCTTCTGCTGGTCGCCCGGCGCCTTGCCCTTCTCCATCCACTCTATGACGCCGCTCCATATGAAACTGCGTTGCGGCGCGCCCGCGGAGGGGCCCGCGCTTGTGCCCGCGCCCGCCGACGCTAGCATGCCGGGCATGCGTTGGAGGGCGCCCTGTGGACAACGATTTAACTATTTATTTAAAGGTCTCTACCCACTACCGTTCCGTCACCGGCCATGCACGGAGCGTCAACAATTGTCGGCGAGAATATTTTGCAGGAGCTGACACGGTCTGTGCATGACACGCGACGTTGCCGAGCCGGTGAGTATACGGGCTGTAACCGCGTATGATGGCCGTTATAAAAGCAAAATGAAACGGATTCCTATCGGTTTAGGATGTTTTATACGGGCACCATACGGGTTGCATACGGGCACCATACGGGTTGCATACGGGCATCATACTGGTTGCAAACGAACACAGAACGCCGTCGATCCGTTTCAGTGAGCATAGCAATGAGTATCGTGTTGCTTTTCGTGCCTGATACGTTCCTAGCCTTAAATAGTATTCCTTAGTTATTTGTACAAAACAGTGATTGGTCAAATAGATGTGTAGATCTTATAGTTGGTGCTAGCTGTGTTAATAAGGAAAGGAAGACTGACGTTCCTGCATAAAGGGTATAATAAGACCCTTAACGAAGCCGAAGTCCGCCCAACATCAGGATAATTTTTATCGTTAGACTTTACCTGGGAAATCAATAGATATAAAGCTATTGAAGGTCTAAGCACAGAATAAAATAATAGTACTAGCGTACAGAAGTTGCACTGCTTTGATCTTGAAGAAAGCCGACATTTTATATAACTAATCATTGCGCAGCCAAGCTAAATTGCACCTAAACATAACGCGTTAGCGTATGTTATTGATCTTCTCGACGCGACGGACTCGAACGGCAGGGTTACCTACAGCCACAGAATAGATATAAGTACTACCGTACAGAAAGGAAACTCTCCGCCCCGCCCCACAATCAATTACCTCACCCCACCGGCGCCCACCGCGCGAGTTCCGTGTGCTCATTCAATAGCTCGCACACAGTTGCGCGTGTGCAAAAACGTCACTGTGTAGCGTCTGTGTAATAGGTAGTTGAAACGCGATGCTTGTATGGAGTGCCCGAGGTGTGCCACAGCGGTGAGTAATAATAAAAGTATTACCTATATCTACTAACATTGAATATTTTAAATTAATGACTTCATTAAAATTGAGTGTAATCAACAATTATTTCACTTTAATGTAATTTCTAACTCTATTAAGTAAATAACGTTCAGTTTTTTTATAAACAAATACTGTGCTTAAGTCCATTTTATCTGATTTTTTTATTTAATTATTCAATTTTCACAAAAATTGAACCAAAAATGCCACTTAGAAAATAAATATTTTGTAAAATGAAGTCAATTTTGACTAATCACATCAATTAATTCAGTTCTTAATAACCAAGATAATTCAAAATACTTTACAGGATTCAACATATTTATAACTACTAATCTTTACACTTAAAAAAAGAAATGAAAGCGCGGGAATCGTCAAACGCTGTGAAACAGCGCTACAGCTATTCCGAGAGCGCGAGGGACAGCCCTGCCGATTTTGTCCAGTCTAAGTCAAAAACTTTTATATCGCGATTTTTATATATTTCCTAATTTTTGTCCAAAGACACATTATTAAAATTTTAAGTATTTCGTAACAAATAATGGCTTCAAAACGTTATCCCTCAATGTATTGCATGCACACGCACATAAACACTGCCTTTCAACTCGGCCACACGCGACTGTGTAGCACGCATTCGCAGGCGCGGTCTGCTGCGCGCGTTACATTGCCTAGTACGCAATGCTTCTTTTACACTAAAAATGGAAATTGTTTTCCAGCAATAATTTTGAACGGACATGGTCCCGATGATGGGCAGAATACACACGTTACCTATTACTGCGTGTTACTATAGACTTTAGTGTTAGGTGGATGATCCGAATATCCGAATCCGAATTTTGACAACATCACATACATTGCTCCAATCCCAAAGTAAGTAGCTATAGCACTTGTGTTATGGAAATCAGAAACAACGGTGGTATGACACACACCCAGACCTGAGACAATATTGAAAAGTTCATTTTCTACATTGACCCAGCCGGGGATCGAACCCGGGACCTCAAGAGATGGTGACGCCTTGAAAACCGGCGTGCGAACCACTCGACCACGGAGGTCGTCGATGATGGATGTTATGTGACTAATGCTAGCTGTATTAGTAAAGAAGACTGGTGGACCTACGTACAATCACGTTTGACTAACTTGAGGTCGAGTTTCTAACCTGTAAACGTGTGCTTTTGATATCTACCCGTAATTTTTAACCAAGAAGTGAGCTATATATTTTGCGACGCTCATGCTAGGGGGTTTGGAGAAGTTGCAATCACGTTTGACTAACTTGAGGTCGAGTTTCTAACCTGTAAACGTGTGCTTTTGATATCTACCCGTAATTTTTAACCAAGAAGTGAGCTATATATTTTGCGACGCTCATGCTAGGGGGTTTGGAGAAGTTGCAATCACGTTTGACTAACTTGAGGTCGAGTTTCTAACCTGTAAACGTGTGCTTTTGATATCTACCCGTAATTTTTAACCAAGAAGTGAGCTATATATTTTGCGACGCTCATGCTAGGGGGTTTGGAGAAGTTGTTTCACGTGTCTATCTCGCTCACCTATGTAGGCACCTGTGGCGGCGGGTATGAGGGTTGCGCGAGCTGTGTCAGCAGCGCTGATTGGGTCGGGTAGGCGGGGTGGGGCGGTTGGTTATACGTTACCTATACTGTATATGTCGCTCACCTGTGTAGGCACCTGTGGCGGCGGGTATGAGGGTTGCGCGAGCTGTGTCAGCAGCGCTGATTGGGTCGGGTAGGCGGGGTGGGGCGGTTGGTTATACGTTAACTATACTGTATATGTCGCTCACCTGTGTAGGCACCTGTGGCGGCGGGTATGAGGGTTGCGCGAGCTGTGTCAGCAGCGCTGATTGGGTCGGGTAGGCGGGGTGGGGCGGTTGGTTATACGTTACCTATACTGTATATGTCGCTCACCTGTGTAGGCACCTGTGGCGGCGGGTATGAGGGTTGCGCGAGCTGTGTCAGCAGCGCTGATTGGGTCGGGTAGGCGGGGTGGGGCGGTTGGTTATACGATACCTATACTGTATATGTCGCTCACCTGTGTAGGCACCTGTGGCGGCGGGTATGAGGGTTGCGCGAGCTGTGTCAGCAGCGCTGATTGGGTCGGGTAGGCGGGGTGGGGCGGTTGGTTATACGTTACCTATACTGTATATGTCGCTCACCTGTGTAGGCACCTGTGGCGGCGGGTATGAGGGTTGCGCGAGCTGTGTCAGCAGCGCTGATTGGGTCGGGTAGGCGGGGTGGGGCGGTTGGTTATACGTTACCTATACTGTATATGTCGCTCACCTGTGTAGGCACCTGTGGCGGCGGGTATGAGGGTTGCGCGAGCTGTGTCAGCAGCGCTGATTGGGTCGGGTAGGCGGGGTGGGGCGGTTGGTTATACGTTACCTATACTGTATATGTCGCTCACCTGTGTAGGCACCTGTGGCGGCGGGTATGAGGGTTGCGCGAGCTGTGTCAGCAGCGCTGATTGGGTCGGGTAGGCGGGGTGGGGCGGTTGGTTATACGTTACCTATACTGTATATGTCGCTCACCTGTGTAGGCACCTGTGGCGGCGGGTATGAGGGTTGCGCGAGCTGTGTCAGCAGCGCTGATTGGGTCGGGTAGGCGGGGTGGGGCGGTTGGTTATACGTTACCTATACTGTATATGTCGCTCACCTGTGTAGGCACCTGTGGCGGCGGGTATGACGGTTGCGCGAGCTGTGTCAGCAGCGCTGATTGGGTCGGGTAGGCGGGGTGGGGCGGTTGGTTATACGTTACCTATACTGTATATGTCGCTCACCTGTGTAGGCACCTGTGGCGGCGGGTATGAGGGTTGCGCGAGCTGTGTCAGCAGCGCTGATTGGGTCGGGTAGGCGGGGTGGGGCGGTTGGTTATACGTTACCTATACTGTATATGTCGCTCACCTGTGTAGGCACCTGTGGCGGCGGGTATGACGGTTGCGCGAGCTGTGTCAGCAGCGCTGATTGGGTCGGGTAGGCGGGGTGGGGCGGTTGGTTATACGTTACCTATACTGTATATGTCGCTCACCTGTGTAGGCACCTGTGGCGGCGGGTATGAGGGTTGCGCGAGCTGTGTCAGCAGCGCTGATTGGGTCGGGTAGGCGGGGTGGGGCGGTTGGTTATACGTTACCTATACTGTATATGTCGCTCACCTGTGTAGGCACCTGTGGCGGCGGGTATGAGGGTTGCGCGAGCTGTGTCAGCAGCGCTGATTGGGTCGGGTAGGCGGGGTGGGGCGGTTGGTTATACGTTACCTATACTGTATATGTCGCTCACCTGTGTAGGCACCTGTGGCGGCGGGTATGAGGGTTGCGCGAGCTGTGTCAGCAGCGCTGATTGGGTCGGGTAGGCGGGGTGGGGCGGTTGGTTATACGATACCTATACTGTATATGTCGCTCACCTGTGTAGGCACCTGTGGCGGCGGGTATGACGGTTGCGCGAGCTGTGTCAGCAGCGCTGATTGGGTCGGGTAGGCGGGGTGGGGCGGTTGGTTATACGTTACCTATACTGTATATGTCGCTCACCTGTGTAGGCACCTGTGGCGGCGGGTATGAGGGTTGCGCGAGCTGTGTCAGCAGCGCTGATTGGGTCGGGTAGGCGGGGTGGGGCGGTTGGTTATACGTTACCTATACTGTATATGTCGCTCACCTGTGTAGGCACCTGTGGCGGCGGGTATGAGGGTTGCGCGAGCTGTGTCAGCAGCGCTGATTGGGTCGGGTAGGCGGGGTGGGGCGGTTGGTTATACGTTACCTATACTGTATATGTCGCTCACCTGTGTAGGCACCTGTGGCGGCGGGTATGAGGGTTGCGCGAGCTGTGTCAGCAGCGCTGATTGGGTCGGGTAGGCGGGGTGGGGCGGTTGGTTATACGTTACCTATACTGTATATGTCGCTCACCTGTGTAGGCACCTGTGGCGGCGGGTATGAGGGTTGCGCGAGCTGTGTCAGCAGCGCTGATTGGGTCGGGTAGGCGGGGTGGGGCGGTTGGTTATACGTTACCTATACTGTATATGTCGCTCACCTGTGTAGGCACCTGTGGCGGCGGGTATGAGGGTTGCGCGAGCTGTGTCAGCAGCGCTGATTGGGTCGGGTAGGCGGGGTGGGGCGGTTGGTTATACGTTACCTATACTGTATATGTCGCTCACCTGTGTAGGCACCTGTGGCGGCGGGTATGAGGGTTGCGCGAGCTGTGTCAGCAGCGCTGATTGGGTCGGGTAGGCGGGGTGGGGCGGTTGGTTATACGTTACCTATACTGTATATGTCGCTCACCTGTGTAGGCACCTGTGGCGGCGGGTATGAGGGTTGCGCGAGCTGTGTCAGCAGCGCTGATTGGGTCGGGTAGGCGGGGTGGGGCGGTTGGTTATACGTTACCTATACTGTATATGTCGCTCACCTGTGTAGGCACCTGTGGCGGCGGGTATGAGGGTTGCGCGAGCTGTGTCAGCAGCGCTGATTGGGTCGGGTAGGCGGGGTGGGGCGGTTGGTTATACGTTACCTATACTGTATATGTCGCTCACCTGTGTAGGCACCTGTGGCGGCGGGTATGACGGTTACGCGAGCTGTGTCAGCAGCGCTGATTGGGTCGGGTAGGCGGGGTGGGGCGGTTGGTTATACGTTACCTATACTGTATATGTCGCTCACCTGTGTAGGCACCTGTGGCGGCGGGTATGAGGGTTGCGCGAGCTGTGTCAGCAGCGCTGATTGGGTCGGGTAGGCGGGGTGGGGCGGTTGGTTATACGTTACCTATACTGTATATGTCGCTCACCTGTGTAGGCACCTGTGGCGGCGGGTATGAGGGTTGCGCGAGCTGTGTCAGCAGCGCTGATTGGGTCGGGTAGGCGGGGTGGGGCGGTTGGTTATACGTTACCTATACTGTATATGTCGCTCACCTGTGTAGGCACCTGTGGCGGCGGGTATGAGGGTTGCGCGAGCTGTGTCAGCAGCGCTGATTGGGTCGGGTAGGCGGGGTGGGGCGGTTGGTTATACGTTACCTATACTGTATATGTCGCTCACCTGTGTAGGCACCTGTGGCGGCGGGTATGACGGTTGCGCGAGCTGTGTCAGCAGCGCTGATTGGGTCGGGTAGGCGGGGTGGGGCGGTTGGTTATACGTTACCTATACTGTATATGTCGCTCACCTGTGTAGGCACCTGTGGCGGCGGGTATGAGGGTTGCGCGAGCTGTGTCAGCAGCGCTGATTGGGTCGGGTAGGCGGGGTGGGGCGGTTGGTTATACGTTACCTATACTGTATATGTCGCTCACCTGTGTAGGCACCTGTGGCGGCGGGTATGAGGGTTGCGCGAGCTGTGTCAGCAGCGCTGATTGGGTCGGGTAGGCGGGGTGGGGCGGTTGGTTATACGTTACCTATACTGTATATGTCGCTCACCTGTGTAGGCACCTGTGGCGGCGGGTATGACGGTTGCGCGAGCTGTGTCAGCAGCGCTGATTGGGTCGGGTAGGCGGGGTGGGGCGGTTGGTTATACGTTACCTATACTGTATATGTCGCTCACCTGTGTAGGCACCTGTGGCGGCGGGTATGAGGGTTGCGCGAGCTGTGTCAGCAGCGCTGATTGGGTCGGGTAGGCGGGGTGGGGCGGTTGGTTATACGTTACCTATACTGTATATGTCGCTCACCTGTGTAGGCACCTGTGGCGGCGGGTATGACGGTTGCGCGAGCTGTGTCAGCAGCGCTGATTGGCTCGGGTAGGCGGGGTGGGGCGGTTGGTTATACGTTACCTATACTGTATATGTCGCTCACCTGTGTAGGCACCTGTGGCGGCGGGTATGACGGTTGCGCGAGCTGTGTCAGCAGCGCTGATTGGGTCGGGTAGGCGGGGTGGGGCGGTTGGTTATACGTTACCTATACTGTATATGTCGCTCACCTGTGTAGGCACCTGTGGCGGCGGGTATGAGGGTTGCGCGAGCTGTGTCAGCAGCGCTGATTGGGTCGGGTAGGCGGGGTGGGGCGGTTGGTTATACGTTACCTATACTGTATATGTCGCTCACCTGTGTAGGCACCTGTGGCGGCGGGTATGAGGGTTGCGCGAGCTGTGTCAGCAGCGCTGATTGGGTCGGGTAGGCGGGGTGGGGCGGTTGGTTATACGTTACCTATACTGTATATGTCGCTCACCTGTGTAGGCACCTGTGGCGGCGGGTATGACGGTTGCGCGAGCTGTGTCAGCAGCGCTGATTGGGTCGGGTAGGCGGGGTGGGGCGGTTGGTTATACGTTACCTATACTGTATATGTCGCTCACCTGTGTAGGCACCTGTGGCGGCGGGTATGAGGGTTGCGCGAGCTGTGTCAGCAGCGCTGATTGGGTCGGGTAGGCGGGGTGGGGCGGTTGGTTATACGTTACCTATACTGTATATGTCGCTCACCTGTGTAGGCACCTGTGGCGGCGGGTATGACGGTTGCGCGAGCTGTGTCAGCAGCGCTGATTGGCTCGGGTAGGCGGGGTGGCGCGCCGCCCAGCCGGCGCGGGCGGGCGGCGCCGCGCGCGGGAACAACGGCGCCGGCGGGCGGGTTGGTTGGACGGTGTTTACGCCTGGTACGCCGCGACTTTGTCTGTATATAGCATACAAAATATTATAACGGGTGTAACAAGACCCTTAACGAAGCCGAAACCTACGCATTCCGCCCATCATCAGGATCAGTTTTGTCTTTTGGACTATACCTGGGAAACCAATAGCTACGAAGTTATTGAAGGTCAAAGTCAAATTTTTTTTTTTTATGAAATCTTGTTTTATTCGTTATTTCCTACTTTTTGTCCAATGAAACATTATCAAAATTTTAAGTATTTCGTAACAAACAATGGCTTCAAAACGTCGTCACTCATTGGATCTCATGAGCACGCACATAAACGCTGCCTTTCAACTCGTACGCACGCAGCTGTGCAGCATACACTCGCAGACGCGGTCTGTTGTACGCGTTACATTGCGTGGTAATGTATACAAAGCTTTTTTGACACCAAAAATTAAAATTGTTTCCCAGCAATTATATTGAACAGAAATGATCCTGATGATGGGCAGAATACGTAGACTTCGGCTTCGTTGAGGGTCTTGTTACACCCGGTATAGGGTCATTTTAAACTTGTCACCTTACCGTCCTTTAAAGTCTGTGTCCAGTCCATGAAATTGAACAACTTTCTCCAATTAACATGTGTCGAATTTCGCCATAAAATTTCGGTCATCCTATACTGAATTGATCACGTGATCTCTTCGATTTGTATGGATAGTCGACTTTTTTATACATTTTTAGCCCTGTGTTCCTTAGAGAAAATTGTTCAGTTTTATGAACTGACTGAACACATCCTAGTTTGGATGGAAGTTTAGAATGACCCTGTATGTGTCGTAGGATAATCGTATAAACCGGATCTTTGCTAAAATCCTAGGTCAATTGTAAAGGACCGGATAATTGGAATCTAAAATAGATTTTCGCAATCGTCGGAGAAATTTTCGGGATACTTGTAAAAATCTCAGTATGTTTCGGACTATATTGGTAACTGGAATGCTGATTGGATAATCTAAGAGTGGATTTTAGTATGATTGATCCGAAGATGACGCTTCTTATAGGTCCTATAGGACTATAGGTAGCCGTTAGCCAATCAAAGGATCCGTCAGTCTATAACGTTGACATCGGCCAATCAGCGCGCGCAAAATGATTGTCATTCGCGATTTACCTAAGATACGCAGGACTTTTCCAAAAATCTTGAACATTACTCGGACGATTGCAAAAATCTGTCTCAGATTCTAACTATCCAGTTTTATTCCGATTTGTACGACTTACGACATATGCAAGTAATAAAAATGTGCACTTCTTTGGTAAATAAAGCGGTTTTATGAGGATTGTCAAGCAAACGGTCTCCATACAAACGGCGATAACGTTTCCCCCCTCTAAACCTTTACCTACAGCAATGAATTTTTTGTATGTTTTTGAAATGCCTAAAACTAGGGCTGTACGTTTTGATTTTTTAAATATCTATAATAGATTTTGAAATATTTGCATTTTAGTAATATGTGAAAAAAGTGCCAATATTTTTAAATCTACAATGAATATTTAAAAAATCAAAACGTGCAGCCCTAGTTTTTAGGCATTTCAAAAACATACCAAAAATTCATTGCCCTAGGTTAAAGGGCGGTAATAGGAAAACATGGTTTGCGCGGGCCATATCTTTACATAGAAAACGTAAACTTGTAGATGAGAGTCAATATGGCGGGTGTATCATGGCGAATCGAAATGTCTCAAATACCAAAAAAATGTACCTAAAATGTACTATTTAGTACCTGGAATTAAAAAAATTGTACCTAAATAAGAAAAAAGTTATAACGAAATCAAAGGTACACCCGCCATATTGACGTCAATATGGCGGGTGTTCTTTAATAAATCAATATTGAACCGTTATACATAAAATATAACTACATCAAAAAAATGTACCTAAATTGTACCTCAAGGCAAAAAAAACACATGCTCGATTACTTAAGTAGTTTCTGAGAAATCAAACAACAGTTTTTTTTGTGATCAACAAGATGGCGGGATCCCTTATGGTTTTAAAGTATATCACGGCTAGATTTTACCATTACTTAGTGCCATTCATATTTTGGTAACTACTATTTAGTACTATTCGCTTGGAACTATTTGGTACCATTCATCAGGTAATATTGTACCGCCCCATCTTAGAAAGAAATACACACGAAATGCCTATTTCAACCGCTGCCTTAACATGTTTAATAATATTTTTTCTGATATTGACATATTTAATAACTCCTTATCAATGTTCAAGGCTAAAGTAACACAAAAATTGAATACCTTAACAACATAACTACATCAACATTAAATAGTTTCTTTTAGTTTTCTAAATTCCGTTTATAGTTTGTTTGTAATGCAAGCAACTCAACTTTGTAATTTAATTAAGTTTCCTATTATCTTATCCCGCACTGCGCATGGTGTATTTAAAGCAACAATCCACTACTTTATGTTATTTAGTAATATTCGGCACTGTCTTGTCTATTTAATAAGGAACCCTTGTAACTACCCAAGTTAATGTAATGACTGTTATGTGCCAAAATAAAAAAAAAAAAAAAAAATAAAAAAAAAAAAATATTTTGTTGCCATATAGTACAATTTATTTGGTACCATATAGCACCATTCGTTTGTTACTATTAAGTACCATTCATTAGGTACCATTAAATAAAAATTATTTGGTACCATATTGTACCATTCGTTTGTTCCTATATGAATGGTACTATTTAGTACAAATTATTTGGAACCATATAGCACCATTCATTTGTTACTATTAAGTACCATTCATTAGGTACTATTTAGTATAAAGAATTTAGTTCCATATAGTACCATTTATTTGTTTCTATTTAGTGCCATTCATTAGGTACTATTAGGTACAAATTATTTGGTACCATATTGTCCATTTATTTGTCACTATTAAGTACCATTCATTCGATACTGTTTGGTACGAATTATTTTTCTACCATATAGTACCATTATTTGTTACTATTTAGTGCCATTCATTAGGTACTATTTAGTACAAATTATTTGGTACCATATAGTACCATTCGTTTGTTTCTATTTGGTGCCACTCTAGTACATTTTAGGTACATTTTTTTGGTATTTGAGACATTTCGATTCGCCATGATACACCCGCCATATTGACTCTCATAACTTGTAGCCACCAAAAAAATTATACGACAAGCTAAAGAGTTTACCTAGTTGCTACAAACATTAAATTGCGTATAAACCTCACAGATGATTGTAAAATAAAATCAGAATATCATCAAAAGCGCTTGTCGTGGGCCATATTTTTGGGGTAATTAATATCGTAAACGTATTGAAATCTACATCAAAATACACTTTAACGTACTGTGCAGTTGCTCCAATAACTGTTTTTCAAGAAAGATAATTGTGCTAAAGATAATGATGAAAAAACAACGAAAAACATCGAAAAAGTGCAGAAGTGAGGTTATTTTCCATACTCTTTACACGTAAAGAAAAAGACAGAGACAAATGATTTCGCATAACGGAGCCTTAAGGTTTCAAGAGTGGGAAAGGTAATCGCCGTTCGTATAGAGACCACTAGCTTGACAATCCTCTTAACAGCCTGGCCACGCGAAAGGCAAAGCAACAGGCGATTTCTCTCTCCATTGCGCGCTCGATTCACTCACTGGACAGAGATTAATTTCACGATTCATGACGGCATGTGAGGAATAAGGGCAAGTCGTAATACGAGTAGAATGATCAACGATTATGAAATATTTTTGTAAGAGAGGAAAACTGAAAAAAAAGTTTTTTTTACAAAGCGTCTCAAAGACATTTTAAAACTAGTATTTAAGTAAATTTGAATAAATGTAATTTGACGTACGTGTACACCTCTCCCTGTATGTCAGGCACGGGCGGCGGCGCGGGGCTCGGTGGCCGCTCCTTCAAACTGTAGCCGCGTAACAGCACCATATGGCGAGGGTCCTGGGGAATTGGGAAGCTGATATATCGAAATAAATGCGTGGAGCTCGATGCCGCAGTTGCTTAAGAGCAAATGCCGCAGAAGATTAATAGGCGATGGAGAACTGGTAGCAGCTAAGCTTAACAGTTTAGCTCACCGCCGAAAAGTGGCTTGCCTATCGGTCTTTTATAGATTGTACTTCGGTGAGTGTGCTCAAGAGCTGCATGAGCTCATTCTACCTTCTCCTTTCTACCATCGGACAACCAGACGCACTGCAGGTTACCACCCGCTCTTGGTTGATATACCTTATCTGCGTACCAAACGCTACTTATCATCGTTCATAATGCGCACAGCTATGGAATAGAATTCCCTGCCGGCGTCTGTGTTTCCGAGCGCATACAACCTTACTCTATTCAAGGCCAGAGTGAATAAGCACCTTCTTGGCAAGCTCGCTCCATCGTAGACCCTGTCTTTGCTTTTGGGCAAGACTGGGGTCAAGAGCAAACCCATTAACTATAAAAAAAGCCCGTAGCGATTTTGCCGCTGACTGCAGCTCTCTCGCTCGCACATTTCGCGTTTTCTTAAGCAACAGGTGGGATGACGTCACGCCCTTACAATCGCATCGCGCAAAAATTCGACAACTTAAATTATTTATTACTCTGCCATTTACTGACGGATTTCAAAATTTTCACTAGTATATAAACTTTAGGCTATATTTTAATTTTATGAAGTTAAATAAAGCAGTTTTAACATCATGAAACTTTTTTTTTTTGTAATGTCGAACATCTGAAATAAAGTAACGACTCACCTTGGCGAAGTTCCGTTGCTGTGCCTGATGCAGTTCACCGCCAGCATGCTCGTAAAGGGAGTGTAGCGCGGGAACGCGTTTGGCCGCCGCTATCGACACTTGCACCCCACGCTCGCCTAGCTGGCGCGCCGCTTGCTCTACTGTCGCTGGGGCGCCTTTTTCAAAATTAAGGTCCGTTTATATCTTCAGATACATTCTGTGTCATATTTTTCTATGCAGGGTCTGTGTTTGCGTAGAGTCAGCACGATAGATATACATACGTAAATACACACTGTATAAATATGATTTTTGTCTAACAAGACACAGTCATGTCCGATACACTCAGTGTTTGAAGATATAAATAAATCAAACTTTAATGTAAATTGCTGAACTAATTTCGGCATGAAAACAACAAACATGATTGAGAAACAGCATTAATTCAAGTCACTTGAACTAAACTCTGATCAGGGAGCTGTTATTCCATGGCTATCAAAATATTTAACAAGATTCCTAATAATATTAGAGATCTGCCTGTTAATAAATTCAAATCTATATTAAAGACATGGCTAGTAAAAAACTGTTTCTATACGATGACTGAATTTTTTAATTTTAAATGCTAATAATTTTATCTATAAGATTATGACTTGTAATTTTGAATGATATTAATGTTGACATAGTTACTATATTTTCCACTATTATATTTTGCATGCCAGCTCCTGGTGAATGTGATGTGACAATATGAAATAAATTAAGACCTTTATGTACCGCATTCTAGCAAATAAATTCTTGATTCTTGATTCTTGAATGTCATTTTGTTTAGAGTAATAGTTACTGTAACAAAGCATACAGTAGCTATTTCTCTACAGGACATAAGCCTAGTGTGGAGGCTAGATAACATATGCCTTTGTAATGTTTTTCGGAAAAAAACATATTTGTTTGTATTATTAGTTTAAAAATAAGGGGAAAGTCTATTGTCCTACCTAGCTTCTTTAAGTCTTTTAAGATAAGAAGCATTGAATTGGCATAACTCTTTAAAGACATATAAAAATTTAAAGCAATACTTTGACTTACCTGCTGGGGCCAGACCACCGGCATATGCTGCATACGGTGGCGAACAGCACAGTAATAACAAGTGCATGGGTATGTCTGTCCGTCCGAGCTCATCAAAACATGCTATGGCCGTGGCTAGAGCTTCTGTGACGCACGTGCGAGTTTCGGCATGCCCACCCACAAATCTAGAGTGATTAAATAGATGATAATAATGACTTACCATTAATTTGACTTAGGGATTGCTCCTATATTCGAGAATTATACATTTTGCTTACAAATAGTAGTATTTTTACATAAAGTGTCAAAATAAAAGTAAATGTGTCAAAATTTTATCATCAGTAAGCAAATCAAATGGTTCTGGAATATACGGGTTAGTTTTCTTAATCGTAAATTGGAATTTAAATACTAAGCCCGACCACATACACAACACGACGGAATCCTGATTCGGTATTCCGAACGGAATATCAATAATATATAAAAATTCTGTATGGAAAAATCCCGCATGTATGTGGTAGGTCCATAGATTTGTATGAATTAGCTGCGTTAGAAATTAAATTAGCATAGATTGTTTATTTATTATCACAGCTTGTTTGGTTATTTGTTACAAAGTTTTTTTTTTGAAGAGTTCTGTTTTTTTTAAATTAATCTCATATTTTGTTTTTTTTTGAATTGGTAAATATTTTGTTTCACAAACAAAGAAAAAGGGTGTTGACAGACAACAAAGTGATCCTATAAGGGTTTCGTTTTTTCCTTTTGAGGTACGGAAACCTAAAAAGTAAACATTTTGGTTAGTATGTAAGGTTAGCAAAGCT
Organism: Agriphila geniculea; assembly: GCA_943789525.1. NCBI lineage: Eukaryota > Metazoa > Arthropoda > Insecta > Lepidoptera > Crambidae > Agriphila > Agriphila geniculea. The sequence goes on from OX038888.1 coordinate 18,338,376, forward strand.
ATGAGCTGAACACCTTAAGGTTCACTTCTAGATTGAGTAGTCTGTATTGTCTTGCATTTACCCAAAAGTCACAAAATCATCTTTTGTATAAAACAATGGAGGCAGGTAAAAGACAAACTTTTAGATCCATCCTTGCAAGCGATTCGTTTTCAAACTGTTAAGGTCATAATACTCACTGCAACTTATCAACTGTCTCTATGACAGCCTGCGGACACTTGAACGGTCCGTATGTTGCAACAGGATAGCCGGGGTGGCAGTCTGCTGCCTTGTATGTAACTATACAGTATACGGAGCCAGTGCCTCCGCCTTCTTCCAACGCACCGCCGTGGAAGTACCTGGAAACAGTTGAAATATGTTATAAAATAAAAAATACAATACAAGTGTAATTAATAGTTTTTTTGTAATTGGTAACGAATTAAAGGCTTTTCTCCTGTCCCTTATTAGAGGATATTGGGAAAAAGTAAATTTTTCCACATTTTTTCCCCGATATCCCCCATGGGGGACAAAAGTCGGGGATAGAGGGAATAGGCCAAATGAAAGGTCTTAGTATTATTAAACTTGATTTTGTGACTCAAATTAATGAAGAACTAACTTGGTATGTAACAAGAAGCTTATTCGTAATAGAATTTGATTTTAAGCTTCTTGGCCTACTATTGAGCAGACTTACTTTTAGCATAAAGTATAGACAAAATAACATTTTATTTATTAATAGTAAGAATAGTCTAGTTATAGTAGATTTAAGTGAAATAAGCAACGACTTTTATTTATGTTGTATATTAGTGTTTTTAAGGGTTTATCTGTTGATATTGCACTAATATGTTTTAGACTGAAATATTACGACAACATCGTATGTAGCTTAGTAATGATAATAGTCAAATTAATAGAAATAAAACCATTAAATACTTACTCTAAAGTGGGCACAATGTAGTTTGTTTTCAGTTCATTCATGTAGGCTCCATTGGAAGGAGTAGCCTCTATCACAAATATAACTTCTGCCTGTATGGGCGAGTCGGGTGCATTAACGACCATTGTTAAACGGTTTTTACAGTCATCAAATGCTTTATTTACTTTTAAATAATTAAAATAACAAAAACAAGCGCAACCGAACGAAATGAAGTTGCAATTTTTGACGTTAACAATTGACATTGACAGTTAACAATTGCATAGATAAGGCTATGCATAGACGCATGTGACTATGGATGTATTTCAGCAGACTAATCGCTGAAAGTCACCGATGACTACGTATGCACTGACAGTTATTTATTATCCTTGTGGGCAAGAAGCTTATACCCCCAATGGAGGTTGCACGGCTAGTGTCATAGTGAAGATAGAAAAAATGTCCTTCAATGGACGTTACGGCTTATTGCTCTCTTCTTTAGTGTGACAATACGTGTTCGATGTTCATCGTTCGTTCGTTCGTGAGAAACGAAAACGTATTGTATGTAACACTAAAAAAACCGGCCAGGTGCGAGTCGAACTCGCGCACGAAGGGTTCCGTACCAAAAAACGGCAAAAAAACACGTTTGCTGTATGGGGGCCCCCCTTAAACATTTATTTTATTCTGTTTTTAGTATTTGTTGTTATAGCGGCAACAGAAATACATCATTTGTGAAATTTTCAACTGTCTAGCTATCACAGACACAGTGACAGACAGACAAACAGACAAACAGACGGACAGCGGAGTCTTAGTAAAAGGGGCCCGTTTTTACCCTTTGGGTACGGAACCCTAAAAAAGAGATAGCAATAAGCCGTAACGTCACTTAAATCTAAAGCAAAATAAAGGTAATAATGTATTAAAGAAATAGGCTTTATCTTAAGTATTAATAGTAGTTTGCACAACAAGTGCATAAAATGCACCATTTTACCCGAGACGTATATATCCTGATAGTCAAGTCAAGGGTAAAATCGGTTTTATGTACGAGTTCTACACTCTGCTTTTCACTTCGATTGTAAGGAAATTAAACAACAATATTGAAAAAAAATGAATGTCAAAATTGAAATACATTTTTTTCTTTAATTTTAGTGACAAATTACATAATTTTGGAATGTGATCATCAAGGCCTTTCATTTGATACCCATATTAAAAAAACAAAAAAATGTTTTATTTAATTTTTGTGACAAATTATATAATTTTGGAATGTACTCATCAAGGCCTTTCATTTGATACCCATATTAAAAAAATGAAAAAAAAAATAACTTTTAGTGACAAATTATATAATTTTGGAATGTGCCCATCACGGCCTTTCATTTGATATCCATATTCAAATATTGAAAAAAAAAATGTTTTTCTTAAATTTTAATTTTTAACATCAATTTAATGAAAGCAGAATTGCAAAAGACATGTCTTGTTTGGAATTCGTAAGTAAATATGATATGCACAAGTAATGAGAGAGGTAATAGAAAATTAGCATGGAAACAAAGTCAAAATAAAAATACCTAATACATTAAATCAAAAGTCTTTTTCCCCTTCAGTTAAGTGGTTCTCCTTTTTAGGGTTCCATAGCCTAAATGGCAAAAAACGGAACCCTTATAGATTCGTCATGTCTGTCTGTCTGTCTGTCTGTCTGTCTGTCCGTATGTCACAGCCACTTTATTCCGAAAGTATTAAGACTACACAGTTGAAACTTGGTAGGTAGATGTAATCTGTTAACCGCTTAACGAATTTAATAAAAAAATAAGAAAAATAAAAGATTAAGGGGGGGCTCCCCATACATGGAACTGAAACTGAAAAAAATTTTTTTCTTCAAACCAACACGTATTGGGTATCTATAGATAGGTCTTTAAAAATGACATTAAGGTTTCTAAGACAACTTTTTCTCAAAGTCAACCGTTTGAAAGATATTTACCGCCAAAGTGGTAAAATGTGTGTCCCCCCCCCCTTTAACTTTTGAAATAAGAGAGTGAAAAATCTAAAAAAAATATATGCTGTAGACCTTAATAAAAACTTTCAACCAAAATTGGTTTGAACGAGATATAGTAATTAGTTTTTGAGATATAGCACATTTTCTAAAACCGCAAATATAACTTTGTCATTCATACCAACACTGTGAAAAACAAAGTTATTTTTACAGACGAAAAATTATAGGTGGTATTAAATATGGTTTGGTATAAGGTAACTACGGAACCCTATGGCGCGTGGCCCGACACGCACTTGGCCGGTTTTTTTATTTTACTCTTACTTTGCTGACCCGCCCGTTTGTTTCCATTGATTTTTGGGTCTATTTTCTAAATGTACGTTGAAATCATTAAAACTAGCAGTAAAACTACTGTAGAGTCTGGTAACTGGTAAATCCTTCATTTACCAGTTACCCAGACATGTTGAATGTATGTGAATGTTTGTAATTAAAATACTCAAAATCAATGAAAACAAACGGGTGGGTCAGCAAAGTAAGAGTGTAATAAAAAAAGGATAACTAAGTAGCTAGGTAAAGGGAAAAAGAGACTTTTGATTTAATGTTTTAGGTATTTTTTTGGCTGTTTCCATTCCATGCATATTGTGTATTGCTACGGGCCTATCTCGTTAATTCCGCGTCATTTTTAGGGTTCCGTAGCCTAAATGGCAAAAAACGGAACCCTTATAGTTTCGTCATGTCTGTCTGTCTGTCTGTCTGTCTGTCCGTATGTCACAGCCACTTTATTCCGAAAGTGTTAAGACTACACAGTTGAAACTTGGTAGGTAGATGAATTCTGTTAACCGCTTAACGAATTTAATACAAAAATAAGAAAAATAAAAGATTAAGGGGGGGCTCCCCATACATGGAACTGAAACTGAAAATTTTTTTTTCTTCAAATCAACACGTGTTGGGTGTCTATAGATAGGTCTTTAAAAATGACATTGAGGTTTCTAAGACAACTTTTTCTCAAAGTCAACCGTTTGAAAGATATTCACCGCCAAAGTGGTAAAATGTGTGTCCCCCCCCTTTAACTTTTGAAATAAGAGAGTAAAAAATCTAAAAAAAATATATGCTGTAGATCTTAATAAACACTTTCAACCAAAATTGGTTTGAACGCGATATAGTAATTAGTTTTTGAGATATAGCACATTTTCCAAAACCGCAAATATAACTTTGTCATTCATACCAACACTGTGAAAAACAAAGTTATTTTTGCAAACGAAAAATGATAGGTGGTATTTAATATGGTATGGTATAAGGTAACTACGGAACCCTATGGCGCGTGGCCCGACACGCACTTGGCCGGTTTTTATATTAATGAATTCCGAACAAGACATGTCTTTTACAATTCTGCTTTCATTAAATCGAGCAATGGTTTCTGACATTAGAACATTTAAGCGTCATTTTAATTTTAATTTATTATATATGATATAGTCTGACTTTAAAAGAAGGACTTTTAAGATATAAAATATTAATTTAGTTAGAACAAAAAGATAAGTAGGATCTTGAATTTATAAACTTCTAAATAGCAGCTATTTAATTAAGATAAATACGCAAGTAATAAAACCATTGATTTTTGTATTTTTATTTGTTTATATCTATACTCCATAATAATACTGTCCGGAATAAAACTTGTATTCGTATCGTATTTACAGAAAATTGCACATGCTGTATAGCGTATATGATAGTAGTTTGGACAAACAAGCACTAAACTTGCATATCAATTTAGAGCACTATCTCCATGTCATTGTGCTCAATCTCCATAATATACAAAATTTTGTTTAAGACATTTTGTCCAACGTCCATTAATAAGTGAAATTTAATCCGTACTATAATTAATATTTTCAATTGCTTTTTCAATATTCATCTAAAGAAATACTACATGTCTCTAATTCAGGAAAGATTTTAGTAAATTTCAAATAATAGCGATAACTAATTAAAAAAAACGTCTCCTGTAAAATTTGCTCAATGGTCGATTGGCCATTCAAGAACTAGGGCGGCGACGTGTTAACACGCCGTATTTATTTATATGGACGTGTTATAAGATAAGTGTGCTCTTAGTGCATACAATGTTTACTTTGAAAACCGATGTCATCTGACGGCGCGGCGTGTTAACACGTGTTAAGACGTGGCGTCAGCCAAATATGCCCGTACCTTAATTATTAATTCATACATAATAAGCAGCACCCTAGCAGGTTATGTTTTTTCAGCTCATCATACTTTGTTTAATATTTCGGTTATTGATTTGAAAGTGATTCTGTAACATGTGCTTTTAAATAAATATATATATAAACATAAAAATTCTTCTTCTACCATCCTTACTATATATCCTTACTAATATTATAAATGCGAAAGTCCGTTTGTTTGTTTGTTTGTTTGTTACGCCTTCACGTCCTAACAACTGAACCGATCATTATGAAATTTTGCATACACGTTGTCAGGGGTACAGAGAAGGACATAGGGTACCTTTCATCCCGAAAAAAAGTATAGTTCCCGAGGGATAGCAAAAAACGTTTCCACGCAGACGAAGTCGCGGGCGGCCGCTAGTAATATTATAAATTCGAAAGTCCGTTTGTTTGTTTGTTTGTTTGTTTGTTACGCCTTCACGTCTTAACTACTGAACCGATCATCATGATATTTTGCATACACGTTCTTAGGGGTACAGAGAAGGACATAGAGTACCTTTCATCCCGAAAAAATGCATTGTTTCCGAGGGATAGCAAAAAATCTTTCCACGCAGATGAAGTCGCGGGCAGCCGCTAGTAAAATATAAAAACAACTTGCACGTCTCTCAACTGTTACAGTTTGACCATAAAGATTTGAAATTAAATAAAATGGAACAAAAAATTTTCAGTACCAAATGTACTCAGTGTTGCCAAATTATTCGTGATTTTGACGTATTTACATAGAAAATGGCGCCCTCAATTTATGTCAACTCTTTATGGTCAAGATATACATTACATTAGCAGCTTTTCTATTAGCGCTATCGCACACAGGCAACTTAGTCTCCCTGCAACTGTTTTGTCTCTCACATCAAGTCCACGGGTTTATATGGAAGCGCGCACACGAAGCGACACGGTCGTCTGCAACTTTTCATATAAATCACGTGAGAGACAAAAAAGTTGCGGAGACAAAAGTTGCTCGTGTGCGATAGCGCTTAAATGGCATGCTAGGTACTTCTGTGGCTGTATGTACATACAGACAGCCACAGAATTCTAGTATCTATCATCCCAGCTTACTAGCCAACACAGAATGCTAGTAGCATCCCAGCTTACTATGTCTCTACTATCATGTGTATCACGGCTAGTGATGGGCAGTGGATAAAAACTCAAAAGGTAAAAAACTCGGATATTTATCAAAAATGGATAAATATCCGTATTTATCCATTTTTGTCAGATATTTACCATAAATGGCGGATAAATATATTTAGAACTGTTTCTATACACTAGTTTTGGTCCCACGTGAGGCCCCGCCCGCGGTACTAATCCAACCACGATGACAACTGTACCTGGCAACATATAACAAGCGCACATTGAGAACTAGTCCCTAGACTAAATGGTGTCGTTTCATCGCCCACAAGTCCCTTGTCAAGGACGTGATTACCATCGCAAATGTGTTGACCAGGGTATCACGGCCATTACAAAAGGGTTTTTTTTAAGCACTGGAATGCACCTCTTGACCTCACAGATTAGGTTATATTATCTGTGACTACACCCTAGCATCTGTCAAAAGTGTCAAACTCAGCTGATCTTTCAAAAAATCTCTACTCTACTCCTCCTTCAATCAAATTAAAAGTTTCAAAGATAGAATAATAACCCATTTTTCTTATCTTTTTTAGTTTTTACTAAAATATATCAGTGATATAACGCTCTTCGAGGGATACGATATCGGTTTCCTTCGTATCTATTGTGATTCTGAAGTACTTGGAAATGGAAATATCTTCTCGTTCGTTTCACCTTGTCACCCGGCTCCTTCGGAATCCTCTAGGATTATCGAGAAGATTTAAAACTGTGAATATCAGAGCTGTGAAAGAAGAAGTAAACTCTGAGCTACTAAATTCATATAATCAAGATATTCAGGCTGGTAAGATTTTGAAACTTCTGTAAATATTTGAGTAGGTAGATAAATATCTCATCTATTCTGCAGGCCTAAGGTTACTAGATGGTACAACTATAAAATCCTAACAAAAGCCTGATTTCTACTAAAAAGTCCTGACAAAATTAAAATTTTAATTAAGTATACAAAATTAAGTTTTGGTTTTTCGTTTTTTTAGTTTTAGTTGTGTTGATTATTTACTGCAAATGTACCTAGCTGGTAAGGTAGGTTCTAGGCAGTTGATTGTTGCCCAAGAAAAGAAAAATATAGAATTACCCTAATTTCTAAGGTTTTTTCGTTAAATGTGAGTAATCCAAAAATATCTAACTATTTCCAAGTTCGGCCGGAATCCTGACAGGGACTCCAAAATCCTGACATCTCAGGACAAATCCTGACGTCTGGTAACCCTTATGCAGGCCCCTAGTAGGTTATTGTAAGATATAATTGAGTGTGATGTTTAACCTGTCAAGCCAGACAAAATGAGACAATAGATTTTCCATTGTTGTCCGGCCTCATGCGGCCGCCTTACGTTTAATGAATTATATCCACCAGCTAGCTCTCTTAAGTCTTCGGCCCCGGGGAAACGAGACACAAGAGATATTTCATTATTGTCCAGCTACCGGTATCTGCTCGGAGTTTGATGAATTAAAAAGCTTTTTTTTTCAGAAGATGGGTTTTAGTCCCAGAGAAATTACATTTAGCAGTATAAGTTTTATTACTTTCGCTAATTTTCATGAAAATATTATGTCCATGAGAATGACAGTGTTCAAAACGCCCGTAAATTAACCCAGATGCATAGGTATCTAATATTTACACCAGTGTTTTTGTCCCAAACTAAGCTTCGTTTGAATAAAAAGACTTTTTGTAGTGTTATTTAAAAATTACTCTCAATAACACTCAGCTATTATAGAAAAAAACCTTTGAATTTAAATAATAATAATAATACAATGGAGGTGTCATTTGTTTAGGTACAGTCAGCAAAGTTATGACCTTAACAGTTTGAAAATAAATCGCTTGAAAGGATGGAACTAAAAGTTCGTCTTTACCTGCCTCTATTGTTTTTATACAAAAGATGCTTTTGTGACTTTTGGGTAAATCCAAGACAATACAGACTACTCAATCTAGAAATTAATCTTAAGGTGTACAGCTCATAGTTTTGCTGACAGTACAAGCATTAAGCATTTTTTTAAGTTAAAATTTTCATGTTGTAATTCTGTCCTATCTAATACAATTTCTGTAAAAAGGCATAAGTAATCATGTCACATGCCTTGATTTAACTGAGATAAATGGTATTTCCATATTGAGTCTCCTCAAACATTTTTGACGGCATACTTTTGATAAACTTATTATCAAAACTATATCTGAACTACACAATATTGATAATATCTGAACCTGATAATGTTTATCAATCAATACTTACACTAGTGACGTCAATGATTATACATAATACTGCTTAAACTCATCACTACCTTATCTTGAGTTTAGTGACTCTAAACAAAATAGATAAATAAAATAAAATACGTAAATGTATTCACTATGATCACCAATTTAGGATCATCAATTTAGTCATTCACAAGTTTCATGCTGGGAAATGTTTCAATGCATCTGGAAAAAATAAATTTTATGTCCACTTAATAAATGGACATTTAAAACATTAGCACATACTTAATTATGTCGTGTAATGAATGATACACAAATGTATACAAAAGAAAGGTTTTTTTTGTAATTTTTTTTACACATAAACAAAATGTTTATCAGTTGTCTACTTTGGGAATTGGGATGCCATTTTTTCATTATAACAGGCAAAACAGTACATGAGCTTATCATGTTACATTTCATCTCATCTCATCAATTCTCATCATCACCGTTCTTCCATTGGCCAACGTTTTTGGTAGATATTCCAAAGACTCACTAAGAGTTTTGCTTAAAATTTTTTCATCCATACCGCCTAGAGAGTGGAACTTCTTGCCCGATAGGTACAATCTGGGGGCCTTCAAGTCGCGAGTGAATAGGTATCTTCTAAGCAAGCGCGTTTCATCGTAGATTGAATCATCGCTAACCATCAGGTGTGATAGCAGTCAAGCGGTTGCCTATCTATCATAAAAAACATCTTTGTTTACTATTGCAGGAGGCGCAGTGCCAGTGTTTCGTCGCGCGCTCCTGTTCCCCAGCCGTGTGGCACTGCAGGATGACGTCGGAATATACACGTACGCTGGACTGCACCAAGCAGCCACTGCACTCAGCAAGGAGATAGCGGCACAACTGCGTAAGTGCACTCTGTCTTAGAAGCTAAACATTTTAACAGGCATGGTTCACTCCACAGTTACAGTCATCTTCTTTTTCGACTTGCACGCGAAAATGACACTGCTGACTCACCAGTCTATCGTCACGTGATCTACTTAGCTGCGAGAACACAAGGATGCCACGCGCCGATATAGGGTGGGCAACAGTCTGGTGCCCAGAAAAAACTTTGCCTTAACTTGTTGCCCTTCAAAACCCCAATGCGGCTCAAGCACCCCTCCCCCTTAGCTTTGCCCTGGAACTGGAGGCCAGACCCCCTGGAAAATATCTCTAGATACGCCCATGATGGTGCGGCGGCGGCCTAGTGAACCTAAATTGACAACATTCCAAAATTTTTAGTTACATGTTTTTATGGATATAATGAAAATTTATCGTTTTTTAGGCAACACGTATACTGCCCGGCATATATATTGGCAAGAGAAAGAAAGGGACAAAAGATGCGCAGTAGCCATAAATACTAAGTTTATGGCTACCTATGTTATGGTTATCTTTTGTCTCTTTCATTTTCTTGCCAATATATATGCCGGCATCTGTATTTTTTCTTTTCCATTTATTTTTATACATACTCAAAATGAAATGTTGTCAATGGGATTGGCAACGCAAAGCTAATTGTAGATGTCGCTGCGTACGCTTGTTCCTAAGACAGTAAACGTTCAGAACAAAATGTATGGGAAAATAGGTATTTATTTTGTGGTACTTTTTTACCAAAAAGACCATTTGACCCAAAATGGATATAAAAGACTATTCTACAATGCAAATGCCGGTTTTGAAAGCCAAATTAAGACGTTTTTATTCTTACAGAATTAATCAATATTTTCTATATCCAGGTTTTTCGGAAATTTGTAAGAGCCAACATTTTTAAAGCCTATTACACACATTTTAATCATTTTAAAGCTAAAAAAACGATTATTTTAAGTAAAAGTTCTCTGTTTTCATAGCTCTCGTGGAACAAGCGTACGCAGCGCCATTTTGACAGTTGCCTTCCCCATTGCTCTTTTGTTTGGTATCGAACCTTTTGCACTTGTGCTATTAAAAATTTATTCTGTGGTGCTATCGAGTCATCGATTTTGAATTCGTCCACATGTAAAAATCAAACAAACCCCTGGAGTTCACCCATCATCGTCTTATTTGCAGTTGGTGAATCACAGCGAACAGTGGCATATATGTGCAGCAACGATGCCTCACACGTGATCACCCAATGGGCTATATGGATGACTGGGAATATAGGTAAGTTAAGTCAGACCCATATTTATTACATTTTATGCCGGATTGACACGATAAGAGTCAGCTTGGACCGAGTACATTGGGAATACTACTCGGTAGTGTCCGAAATCGAAACCGAAACCGAACTTTCGGCCCTAGTTCCAGTTTCGGCCGAAACCGAAAATTATTTTCACAAGTTGACGTGTTTTTTTACACATACATGGTTGGTGGTAGGGTTTGTTTCAAGCATCCTAAGGGTGGACAGATAATTAGAAACACAAGTCGTCTTTCATACAAACGAGATAACTTTGAAGCCTTGGTTCTCCGCCGGGGATTGATCGAACTGTTATCTGATGGCTATCCAGGAAGCGAATGGAGGAGATCCAGATTGCTATACTCACCCAACTGATCTGATCGACATTCTGAGAGCTGTTTGGATAAGTTTAAAATAGCTATCTGGATTTCCTTTATTCATTCCCTGGATAGCAATCGTTAGATCACAGCTCGGTCAATCCCTGGTGGGCGGAGAACCCCATTTGTAAGAAAATCAACTGGTGTTTCTAATTATCTGTCCACCAATAAAATAAAATAAAAACACTAATTAAAGTATGTACTAAAGTCACTGAAATGTTATTACTACGTATAGAAGCGACAGATCTACGGCACAAATTCTCGCAGCGATTGCAAAGATGGCGGCCACGCACGCACAGCGCAAGCGCGAGTTGTCAAAGAAAAAGTAGCATGCACACAGATGTGACACATTCTACATAATGATAAGGATATACCTACTTGTTTAATAATATTGCATAAAATTATAATAAAAACGCAATTCAATTAGGTAATAGGTGCATGTTAATACTTACCCGAAAAATAAAAAAGGAGGGTGGGCATTTAATTTAGTACCCGCAGTAATAACAATCATTAGGTATCGTCGAAAAGATTTTTTTATTAGGAAAAATATTACTATGGAAACATGGAAATATATTTACTAACCTACATAAGGATTTGGGTTAGCAAATATTTTTCCATGTTTCCATAGAAATAATAATAATGATTAGGATATACATACTTGTTTAATAATACTGCATAAAATTATAGTAAAAATGCAATTTAATTAGGTAATAGGTACATGTTAATACTTACTCGAAAAATAAAAAAGGAGGATGGGCATTTAGTGCCGGTACTAATAACAATCATTTGGTGTCATTGAATAGATTTTTTTATTAGGAAAAATATTACTATGGAAACATGGAAAAATAATTACTTACCCAGATAAGGATCTCGGTTAGTAAATATTTTTCCATGTTTCCATAGTAATAATAATGATGTTTAGGATATATCTACTTGTTTAATAATATTGCATAAAATTATACCTAGTAAAAACGCAATTTAATTAGGTGATAGAGACATGTTGATACTTACTCTAAAAATAAAAAAGTAGTATGGGCATTTAGTACCCGCACTAATAACAATCATTTGCTGTCGACAAATATATTTTTTTATTGGGAAAAAATATTTCTATGGAAACATGGAAAAATAATTACTTACCCAGATAAGGATCTGGGTTAGTAAATATTTTTCCATGTTTCCATAGCAATAATAATGATGATTAGGATATACCTACTTGTTTAATAATATTGCATAAAATTATAGTAAAAACGCAAATTAAATAGGTGATAGGTAATTAGGTACATGTTGATACTTACTCGAAAAATAAAAAAGGAGGATGGGCATTTAGTACCCGCACTAATAACAATCATTTGGTGTCGTCAAATATATGTTTTTATTAGGAAAAATATTACTATGGAAACATGGAAAAATATTTACTAACCCAGATCTTTGTCCGGAAATCGCGGGAAGCTCACAAGTGCTAGTTCTAGTTGATATCATAATTATAAATACGATTTTATACAATACTTTGCTATATCTGCTGCTTATAATAATTACTCTGTCATAGCATTAAAAAAAAACGAATTGAAATAAAAATCCATAATTGCAATTTAATCTTATAAAATTGAAATTCAAAAGAGAAGATAAGGCACTATCTAGCGTTTTTTTTTGCAAAAAAAATCGTGTTTTTTTCCAACCCTGCCACCGACGACGATGCCAAAACTTACTACTGATGTAGGTATAATACAGTCATAGCGCTGTGCTAAAATAGCCGAATTAAGCATTTCTCAAACAAAAACATATGTGTTGAAATTTTTTTTTCTAAACTGCCAAGTCAGATTTTGATGCCGCTTTGCACAAGGGTGTAGTTGAGGTATACCTACATAAATACAACAACAGTGTCGCTATTGGTTCATAGACCACTTCCCATACAAATTTTCCCACTCTCCTTTCTCATACTCTATCGAGCACTTCTACGCGCGTTTTTTTTTTCTAGATAGATATTCGTGCTAAGTGTAATGTACACATTCAAACTCGCTATTAGCCTCGCCTGCCTCGCCACTTGAGCGGGATGAGTATTGAGTAATTGCGGCAATGGAGCACAGTTGTTCCGTGCACGCACCGATGTGCCTCGACAGTAAAATATAGCAGGGACTTAAGATTAATAATCACTTTTAATTTATTTCTTTTTTGACAAACTCCTAAACATATGTATTTTTCGACTGACATGACAGCGTAAGTTAAGTACCTACAAGGTGGCGGCGGTGTCGTCCTACATCATAGGCGCTTTTTAACGGTATAGAATAATAAAGGTACAATATTGTAAAACTGTGCTATTAGTTCACCTATCCTAGTTTAGTACCTACGTATACAATCTGTATGGTTCACTTTACATAATCTATGATTTTCATACAAAATGTCGGGTCAGTAGAAATAATGTATAAAAAATAGTTTTGGTTGGTTTATGTTGATGTTTTGTTTACATACCGATGATAAGTCACTCCACTATTTTTTTGCTTCGAAGTGGAACAATTTTTACACGTCTTCAATACACAGATCGGCATTTTTATCACCACTATTGCACCGTGCGTTCGCGGTGAGCGTTGGCGAGTGACTAAATGAGTTGAGGCCAGTTGGCCTCAACTCATGGAGCAAAAATCGGGGCTGCGAGGTCGATTCCATACGTAGTAATAACATTTCAGTGACTAAAGTGTATTAAAGTATGTATGTATGTATGTCAACAAAAAATATCGTAATAATCAAATAATCAATATGTTAAACTTACTTTTGTATTTTTTTTTAATAATTAATATTATTATATTATTTATTGTTTAACAATAGTCGTATGAATCGTTATAATGTTGTGTTTTACACTACTACTGTCCGAATTGACCAAGCTTTTGACGTTCTCGCGCAGTCTGAAGAAAAGTTTCGAGATGACTAGTTACTGTTATAGTTAGTTAATATGCACGAGTTATAAATACTTAGATGTTTTTTCCCATTTAAAATCAATCGAGTAACTGAAGGTATACACATTAAACCACATAATACTTCAACTCAACACGATCGCGCCGATTCACGTCGGCTGATGAACTCAGAAGTTACCCGATTGAGACACGACAATTCACGAAAACCGAGTTTCGGCTATGCCGAAAGTTTCGGGCAATATTTGGCCAAAATCGAAACTGTGGCCGAAACTAGTTTTTTTGGCCGAAACTGGCCGAAACCGATACCGAAACTTCAGTCGGTCACTAATACTCGGACGCTACTCGTATCATGTAAACATGTATCCGAGTGCATTCGGAAGTGCTAGGTTGCGTTCAGAGGCTTAGAGTGCAGTTAAAAAACAACCAAACGGTTGTTTTTTAACTCACTCTAAGGTTAGGAACGACCAAGAACTTTAAATGTCAATGTCAATACAAAGTCTTCATTTTCCACTTGAAATAGGAATAATTTAAACTTTCCTTTGTTCAAAATCTAATAAAAACTGTTTTTTTTGCGAAGCTACCATGATTTATTTGAAAATTAGACACAAAAACACCAAAATACAAAATAATGTCAAATGACATTGACAGTTTTTCTATAGACAAACGTCAGAGCGTTTTACAACCATCAATTTTGATGGTTGTTTGGTTGCAACGCTCTGACGTTTGAAACGGGAAAGTTGTAACAACCGAACGTCACGCTCTAATGTTTGGAACGGCGTTAGAGCTTCCGGTTGCACTCGGAGCGTAGGTTCGGAACGACCCCCTACGTACGAAGCTGCTTCGCACGAGTGGACTCAGTCGTAACGTAACTCGTAACTCGGTCTGAGTCGGTCCTATCATGTCAACACAGCTTCAGCCTCTGAAGAGCATGTTTCCATGTTTAAGGTGCGTTTACACTAACGCGACTGGACATTTTTAACTTCCTCTTACTGACAAGATATCAACATGGTTATTCCCTCTTCCAAGCTGATTAAAAAAATGAAACAAAAAAATATAGCTTACAGTTGTAAATTGTTACTATTTCGGATTGTTATAAATAGGAATCTCAACCTTTATTACTCTTTGTTTGTATTACGCAAAGCTCTGTAAGGTAAGAGTAGAAAATATTTAGACTAAGATGTCTGAACAATCCAACGTGCCTTCTCTCTCACAAATCCTTATTTTCAGCTGTTCCCTTAACACCTCTGCACCCGCCAGAAATGCTCAAATACTTCATAACGGACAGTGACGCTAACCTCATAGTTTGTACACAAGACTTCGAGAAGATTCTAACACCAATCACCAAAGAACTGTCCAAGTCGTTACTGGTCACTGGGAAGGACAGAGAGATAGCTGCACAGCTCTACCAGCCTAATACGGCGTTCTTGAAGAAGCAGGAAGAAGCTGATGTGCTTCCTGATGTTGGGAAGACTAATGTGTGGTACGGGCAGGCGGATGCTATGCTCATATATACTAGTGGTAAGTGGGGGCTAAGATTAGACTTCTAAGGTATTTGCAGAGTTCTTTGCCAGTAGACTGGACAATGCTATATTCGCAAAATGACATTATGAAGCAAAAAAATGTCTTGTTCTCAAAATGCCACCCTAAAATGTCACATTGTTAAAAATCGTACTGCATAATAATCAGAGCGATTGTCAATACAGGGTTTTTGTCACCGTAAAAATCTACGGTTTACGGCGAAAAGCCATGTGTAATCGCCCTAACAGTAAGAATTGTTAAAGTCAGTTACGGACTTTTTGCGACAATGTGACAATGTAAGTATATACTAGTGGGGAGTGGGGACTAAGATTAGACTTCTAAGGTGTTTGCAGAGTTTTTTGCCGTATTAGAGTGAACAGTGATATATTCGCAAAACGATGAATTGTCTCAAAATGTCACATTCGCAAAATGAAAAAGTACCAAATTCTCTTAAATTTAAACCACATAATACATGTCACACGAGGAGATCGGTGGCGCAGTGGTTTGACACCCTGCGATTGCGGAGATTAAGCTACTTTCGCAAGGTTCGGTCATGGGATGGGTGACCAAAAATTTATTATCTAGAGCTCCTCCGTGCTTGGGAAGGCACGTTAAGTCGTTGGTCCTGACTGCATTTGCAGTCGTTAACACCCACTAATCCACATTAGGCCGGCGTGGTGGGCTATGGCCCATCCCCCTTATCCATCCATAAGGAAAGCCTGTGTCCCAGCAGTGAGGACAATAAAATGGCTGATGCCGAACTACTCAAATGTTATTCAAGCATACAAAAGTACTTAAGTCCAAGATTTAGGCTTGCAAAAACTAGAGGTTCATTTATGGGGAAAGGCATAGCCTTTATTAATAAAGTTCCACAACAAGTGATTGATCTTCCTTTGCATGAATTTAAAAACCATGTTAAAAAAACGCTTATGGGTAAAGGTTATTATAAAGTAGACGATTATCTTAAAGATCAAAATGCGTGGAAATGATGTAACACATAACTTGCTACTATAAGTACTTTGTTGAAGTAATATAACAATAAGTCTATGTTGTTGCCAATAATCCTGTCACCCTGTTGTAATTATTTGGTAACGATATATTAAAGTTTGTAAATATCGTTACTTATGGCTGTTACAGCTGATAAGTTTCTTGCGCCCGTTCTTCTTGTCAGCTAAAAAAGTCTGGAACGGGTGGTAGGAAAATATAGACGATTCAAAAGTACTTAATAATTAAGTTTATTTGAATAAAGCTTATTTGACTTTGACTTTCACTTTGAGTCATAGAATAGATATGCTTAAGTGCTCAACCGGGTAGTGACACTCCGCACTTTAGGTATGAAGCTATAAGTACGCGGCGGGCTCGACCGGGCGGGCCACTGACGTCATACTATATAATGGACGTCAGTGGAGCGGGCCAATGCAGAAGGTCGCGGGCCAAACGCGATCACGTTAGTTAATTAATTACTTTCTCACTCACACGCTCGCCGCGTCGCGTATTAGTCGCGCGCCAAGTACGTTTGTCACTTAAAGATATTTAACAAAAATTTTCTAATATTTTTGTTTGCTTTTCTTTTACCATAGTACGTACAATCGCTTTCCTTTTATGATATGTTACGCAGTTCATTTAATTAAAGCAAGACAACCCTATCGTCTTCAGAAGAGATGAAAGTATGTGCTGTGCGACCTGGGGCCCTATTTTTGAATCGATCGACTGGCGTCGAACGCTCGTTTCTCCTGATTTTTGTTCGACAAATCAACTCAAATGTATGAGCTGTCAAACGAAAATCAGTAGAAACGAGCGCTCGACCCTAGTCGAGCGATTCAAAAATAGGGCCCCTGCATTGCGCTTTATTGTATAGAAGCAAGAGTTGCTATTTATTCAAATTATCTTGCGGAGTGTCCCTTCTCTACTTATAGTATTACTAGCTTTCGCCCGGGACTTCGTCTGCGTGGAAAGTTTTTTTGCTTTCCCTCGGGAACAGTACCTTTTTTCGGGATGAAATATACCCTATGTCCTTCTCTGTACCCTTGGCAACGTGTATGTAAATTTCATGAGGATCGGTTCAGTAGTTAAACAAACAAACAAACGGACTTTCGCATTTATAATATTAGTAAGTGTAGCGGCGAGATTTACGCTACATAATAAATTATGAAGAAATGCAGGAGCAGCGAAAAGTATGAATTGAGCGCAGCGGCATCTACTATGCGCTTCACAGACTACGCAACACACCGTACAACAATGATTACACATCGACTTCACTAGATGGCGCCTGATGCGGAAACAAATGACGAATTAGTATGAAGCGAGAGGAAAACAGTATGGAAATCCTACATCTCGCTAACGGAGTTTTCTCAGCGACTCAGCATATATACAACTGCCAACCAAGAACGGTTGGACCGCGGTCCCCGAGCACAGTCACCTAGCTCGGTGGAAGTACTTCCCTTTTCGCTGATTACCTGGCGAAGAGTTCCTGCCCCTACATTGGGAGATTTACGCTACATAATAAATTATGAAGAAATGCAGGAGCAGCGAAAAGTATGAATTGAGCGCAGCGGCATCTACTATGCGCTTCACAGACTACGCAACACACCGTACAACAATGATTACACATCGACTTCACTAGATGGCGCCTGATGCGGAAACAAATGACGAATTAGTATGAAGCGAGAGGAAAACAGTATGGAAATCCTACATCTCGCTAACGGAGTTTTCTCAGCGACTCAGCATATATACAACTACCAACCAAGAACGGTTGGACCGCGGTCCCCGAGCACAAGTCACCTAGCTCGGTGGAAGTACTTCCCTTTTCGCTGATTACCTGGCGAAGAGTTCCTGCCCCTACATTGGGAGATTTACGCTACATAATAAATTATGAAGAAATGCAGGAGCAGCGAAAAGTATGAATTGAGCGCAGCGGCATCTACTATGCGCTTCACAGACTACGCAACACACCGTACAACAATGATTACACATCGACTTCACTAGATGGCGCCTGATGCGGAAACAAATGACGAATTAGTATGAAGCGAGAGGAAAACAGTATGGAAATCCTACATCTCGCTAACGGAGTTTTCTCAGCGACTCAGCATATATACAACTACCAACCAAGAATGGTTGGACCGCGGTCCCCGAGCACAGTCACCTAGCTCGGTGGAAGTACTTCCCTTTTCGCTGAATACCTGGCGAAGAGTTCTGCCCCTACATTGGTGACCACCGACACTGGACAGCAGCAACCTTCTGGAGCAATGGAGCAACAACAACAAGGTATATCACCCCTCATACGATCGAGATTGGAGCAGCCATCAAGGTCCACGATCAGCAGAAGAATGCGACTTGGTCCTGCGGCGATGACTTGGACTGGCGGACGACGGCAACACGGCAGCCCAGCCGGACTGATATCGGCGTGACAGTTCTGCATATGTAGCCATACCGCCCACGATGCAGCCAGCAGCACACGCCCGTCATGATGGAGACTGGAAGATATTATAAGTCTCTGTGGATGGAACGTTACTGGCCTAATCAAGTCTCTCAAGAGTTGAAAGGGGGGGGGGGGAGCGATGTAGCGGCGAGATTTATACGCTACATAATAAATTATGAAGAAATGCAGGAGCAGCGAAAAGTAAGAATTGAGCGCAGCGGCATCTACTATGCGCTTCACAGACTACGCAACACACCGTACAACAATGATTACACATCGACTTCACTAGATGGCGCCTGATGCGGAAACAAATGACGAATTAGTATGAAGCGAGAGGAAAACAGTATGGAAATCCTACATCTCGCTAACGGAGTTTTCTCAGCGACTTAGCATATATACAACTACCAACCAAGAACGGTTGGACCGCGGTCTCCGAGCACAAGTCACCTAGCTCGGTGGAAGTACTTCCCTTTTCGCTGATTACCTGGCGAAGAGTTCCTGCCCCTACAGTAAGGATGTATTCTGTGGCTCAAATTCAATTTCTCAATGAGGGCTTTACAAAATGACAAAAAACTGTAGGCTCGATAGATGGCGTTGATTAAAATGTATGTGTCAATGTACAGGTAGGCAGGCAGATGTAACCCTAAAATGTTTCTCTTTGGGCAGATGTCAGCCAGCGAGCGCTTACTTGCCTCTTTGGTACAGGCCGTTTATTTTTAAAAGCCAGTTTTGACACTTCTCTTTCCATCAACGCCATCTAGTGAGGCAAATAGTTACTATTTTTTTAAATGTCACTTTGAAAAGCCCTCATTCAGGAAACGTTCGTGAGTGTTGTTGTTCTAACTTATTTTTTCAACAGGAACAACAAGCAAACCAAAAGGCGTAGTGTGGACCCACAACATGCTCGGCTCCCAGATCACGTCCCTGCAATCCGCCTGGCAGTACTCCGCGGCGGACGTGGTGCTGCACACGTTGCCGCTGCACCATATACACGGACAACTCAACTCGCTTAACGCTTCCTTAGCTGCTGGGGCTAGGTATGCGCTTAAGTACCTATACTTATCACTAAAGGCCGGATTTGCGGTGGCAGGAATACAAACTTGCTAGTGATTACCAAATTATCGTAAATGTTTTTATATATCGATGTTTTGAAAATATTTTTGAAGTGGAACTTCTTTGATCGCGTCTGTATTTATTTTTTGTATTTTACCAAGGAGGATGTATTTCTTAAAAGTTTGACATTCTACTTCACTCACTTTGCTATCTTTGCATCAAGAAAAACTGCAGTGAGTTTTATTATTTATACTTTTAACGATTTTCACTTTTCTTAATGTAGGTAGGTAATTTCTACTATTGCCGACAGTAAGTCTATATATCACGTTACATAATTATATTTTTTTTATCGATAAATTATACAAATAGATAATCAAGTTGTCCACGCACTATTAAACGTCATTTTATTCGTGCTACCGCAAATCCGGGGTCTGCTTATCACTGCTCTTAAATATCACGCAACGTGATTAATCACCGTGAAAATAGGACAAAATTAATTTACCAGTAAAATCCGTAGGTGTCATTATATTTATCATATTACAGTATTTAGAGCCAACCTAAGTATCATATTGTACTTTTGTTTATTAATACTGTAGTTTTAAAAAATAAAATATGGGATCAGGTATTTTATGTTTTGTTTAGACCACAATTATCCATGACATAACATGCTTGTTATATTAAATTTCTAATACTAAACTTAGGCGGGAATATATTGTTTCAAAGCTGACTTTCTGGTAATAGCGGTAAAATTTAAACCAATTGATAATTGTCTTGCTTTTTCATATTTCTAATATTTTTTATTAGATAAGTTTTGCAATTTTTTTTCGATTAGGTTTCAGACCTTTAATAAAAAAAATGCTGCTAGTGCTCAAAGAAATATTTGAAATTTTAATGGAGAAAATGCTTTGTCGAATACAACTGCAAAAAAATGGTTCAGTAGATTCAGGTTTGTTAAAGTTTGTTGATAAACATGTTCCTCGCTGTGGTATCTTTATTATTTTTAGTACAAAAAGGCCTCGAACTTTTATGACTATCTAATAATAAGTAAACAGGGTGTTAATGAATTAACCAAAAATGGGAGAACTGTTTCTTCTGACCATCAAACTGAACAACTTTTACTATGGGACCAACTCTGAAATTGCAAAAAAAACGGCTGTTACAAACATCAAAATGTATGAAATAGCAGACTTTTTTCGCGATTTTAGAGTTGGTCCCAAAGTAAAAGTTGTCCAGTTTGATGGTCCGAAGAAACGATTTTCCTATTTTTGCTTAATTTATTAATACAATGTTTGTTTAAAAAGAAGAATGTAGTATATCAGTTATAATACCCATATTACAAACTTTGCTTAGTTTATGCTGGATGGCGCTGTGTGAAATTGTCCAAGCTTTTATTTATTTATTAAAAAATAATTCTTAAAATATATTGTCATAGAATCCGCATGCTACCCCAATTCGCGTCGCACGCTGTCTGGGCCCGTTTACTCGGCATGGGCGAGCGGGACGACGCCAAAGTGACCGTGTTCCACGGCGTGCCAGCGATGTACGCGCGGTTGGCCGCCGACCACGCCAAGATGTTTGACACGCCGCGTACTGCGGAGTACGTGCGGAATACGCTCTCGAGGACTATACGACTGATGTGTGCGGGGTCCGCGCCGCTGCCGGAGACGCTGCTGCGGAAATGGGAGGAGGTGAGTGACCAAATATCGAGTGACAAAAAAATCAAGTAGGTTAAAGTATTGCGTGATAAATATAATTGTATGATGACAAAATATCGATTGGGTGACAGTGAGTTTGAATTATTGAGTAAGTGCGAAGTGACATTGATTGACTAATCCACGATTGGGATTCTTTGAGCTTGCTTACTCTAAATTACCGTGTTCCACCTCGTATCAGCGATGTACGCGCGTTTAGCCACCTACCACGCCAAAATGTTTGATATGCCGCGTACTGCGGAGTACGTGCGGAATACGCTCTCGAGGACTATACGCTTGATATGTACGGGGTCCGCGACGCTGCCGGAGACGCTGCTGCGGAAGTGGGAGGGAGGAGGTGAGTGACCAAATATCGAGTGACAAATATCATGTGACAAAAAATCAAGTCGGTAAAAATATTGCGATTGTGTGACAAAATATCGAAAATAAATAGGGTGAAAGCGAGTATTATTGATTGAGTAACACAGAATGGGATTCTTTGGACTTGCTTACTCTAAATAACAGTATTTCACGGCGTACCAGCGATGAATGCACGGCAGCACGGTAAGTTAAACAATTGAACTACGAAAACATTACGTACGGCATAAAGGCTGTCTCAAGGTCAACATGTATAGTCTGACGTGCTATTGACTGTACGTGCGCTTGGCCACACTAAAATGTTTGATACGCCACGTACTGCGAAGTACGTGAGCGATCGTCATATTATTCCAAATACTTGCTATGCACTTGTACCATTCCAATTTCATCTGCGATTTAAATGATAAAATTATTTTAATTGGGATTCCAATTTACATCCATATTTTGTAAGTAAGAGTCAGTTCCCTTGTTCCAGATAACAGGCATCCGCCTTCTAGAACGCTACGGCATGTCGGAAGCAGGCATGGCATTAAGCAACCCCTACCGGCCCGTGGAGGGGCGCACGGCGGGCTGCGTGGGGGGCCCGCTGCCCGGAGTCGCCGCGAGGCTAGCTACGGCCACGGGGGACTCGCTTGAGCCTGTACTTACTGTGGAATGCGAACTACCTACTACACAGGTAGGTGACATCTTGAAAATAAAAGCATGGTTCTATTCTTGAATTATTATTTAGCATGATTTTCAAACAAAAACTTTAAAAAGAACTAACGATGACGGGATGCAAACGGATTACAAAACCTTGTCTGTTAGGAAGCGCTCTCTTTGAGCTACGTAGCATAGGTAAGTGTTGCTCTAAGAAACCCCTACCGGCCCGTGGAGGGTCGCACGGTGCGCTGCGTGGGGGGCCCGCTGCCCGGCGTCGCCGCGAGGCTAGCCACGGCCACGGGGGACTCGCTGGAGCCTGTCTTACTGTTGAATGCGAACTACCCACTACACAGGTAGGTGACATCTTGGAAATAAAGGCATGGTTGTATTCTCGAATTAATATTTGGTATGATTTTAAAATAAAAACTTTAAAAATTACTAACGATGGCGGGATGCAAACGGATTACAAAACCTTGTCTGTAAGGAATAGGAAACGCTCTTAGCATAAGTAAGTGTTGCTATATAGCCTTAAGAAACCCTTACCGGCCCGTGGAGGGGCGCACGGCGGGCTGCGTGGGGGGCCCGCTGCCCGGCGTCGCCGCGAGGCTAGCCACGGCCACGGGGGACTCGCTGGAGCCTGTCTTACTGTTGAATGCGAACTACCCATTACACAGGTAGGTGACATCTTGGAAATAAAGGCATGGTTGTATTCTCGAATTAATATTTGGTATGATTTTAAAATAAAAACTTTAAAAATTACTAACGATGGCAAGATGCAAACGGATTACAAAACCTTGTCAGTAAGGAAGCGCTCTTAGCATAGGTAAGTGTTGCTATATAGCCTTAAGAAACCCTTACCGGTCCGTGGAGGGGCGCACGGCGGGCTGCGCGGGGGGCCCGGTGCCCGACGTCGCTGCGAGGCTAGCCACGGCCACGGGGGACTCGCTTGAACGGTTATTCGCAAAACGTCTACTTCGCAGAATGTCGCTCGTCGCAAAATGTCGCTTTCCCATAATGCCTCTTTCGCAAAAGGTCGCTTTCGCACAATGTCTCTTTCGCAGAATGTCGCTTCGCAAAATGTCGCGATAGGGACTTAGTACCAGGATCACATAAATATGGAGAAGGTTAACTACTATGATTTTCAAAAAACTTTTTTTATATTACCTATATATTTTTTGAAAATGATTAATATAAAAAAAAGAAAGTTCTTGAAATTTATTTCAGTTAATCCCTCCATATTTATTTGATCCTGGTACTTTAGACACGTTTTTATTAGGAAGAAAAGAAAAAAACGAAAAAGATTTTTTATCAAAATTGATTAAATATTATAAAAAACAAAAAAGTTTTTTTTATCATAAAAGTCAACCCTCTTCATATTTATGTGATCCTGGTACTTTGGAGACGTCTTTATTACGAAGAAGAGAAAAAAATAATAATGTTTTTTTATTAAAAACACGTAATTATAGCGACATTTTGCGAAAGCGACATTCTGCGAAAGAGACATTATGTGAAAGCGACCTTTTGCGAAAGAGGCATTATAAGAAAGCGACATTTTGCGAATAAGCCGCTCGAACCTATACTCACTGTGGAATGCGAACTACCCACTACACAGGTAGGCAACATGTAACATTAACATGTTACAGACCGCTTTCCAGAATCGTACTATGGAAGGAGTCTTTGTATGAATGAATCATCGACTGGCGTCCTTAATTATGTGGCCACCCCACTATACAGGATGGCTTTTTGAGACGGTACATTAAGGGCATGTACCTTAACCGTTATAGTTACAGGAAAACGTTCCTGGGAGACCTTCCATAAATTTTTGAGATATTCTGAACATTCACAGATTTTGAAAAAAAGTTACTGTTAGCAAAAAAAATGCTAAATATTTTTTTATGCCTATCGATTCTATTTCATGTGGGGATCAAAAATCTCTATGGGACCATATAGGGTATGAGTACTAGAAACGACAGAAATCGCCAAAAACTTTTTTCATACATTTTGTACGGTAAAACGATAAATCAACTCGTAATATTTTCATTGCCAAACGATCCTATTTCTTATTGTAATTAAATATGCTCTTTAAGGCCAACTGAAATTTGAGGACAGAAACTACAGTACAACACCGGCTTCACACGCAGGCACAGTCTTTTACAACATTGCGTGGAAATGATGTAACACATAACTTGCTACTATAAGTACTTTGTTGAAGTAATATAACAATAAGTCTATGTTGTTGCCAATAATCCTGTCACCTTGTTGTAATTATTTGGTAACGATATATTAAAGTTTGTAAATATCGTTACTTATGGCTGTTACAGCTGATAAGTTTCTTGCGCCCGTTCTTCTTGTCAGCTAAAAAAGTCTGGAACGGGTGGTAGGAAAATATAGACGATTCAAAAGTACTTACTAATTAAGTTTATTTGAATAAAGCTTATTTGACTTTGACTTTGACATTAGATCAAAGAAAGTAGTTTCTGCACTCAAATTTCAGTTAGCCTTAAAGAGTATTTTTTTTCGTCGAAAGGAACGTTTTCCTGTAACTATAACGGTTAAGGTACCTGCCCTTAATGTACCGTCTCAAAAATACACCCTGTAAAGTCCGTTCGTTTAGATAGTGTCGGTACACCCGCAAGCACTTGTGTTCAGAGACAGGAATACCGGTAAGTTTTTGGTAACGTTATACAAAAAACGTTACTGATAACGGTAAAAAATAGCCATGATTCACGCAATAGTTTTAGCATATTAAGTGTTTTATACTTAAATCCAAGTTTTAGAAATGTATTGACATTTCGCAGAGTCGTACGTTTATACGGAAAGTCTGTATTATTAGCTTGTTTATTATCTTCCAGAATCGTGTCTAGTGTGGGAAGTTTTTTATTAGCATAAAATCTGTATACTGTTCGGACGTACTACATCACATTCAAAGTCGTCCGTTTTCGATAGTGGGATTCTTACGTTTTTACGTTTTTTTGGTGTTAATGGGCCTATTTTTAATATTATTCCGACGCTAATTCTTGGTACCCCATTATTTTTGAAGTATCTTTGATAGGTGCAGACAAACTGATTTCAAAGCAATGCTGATGGACATTGATTATAAGTTGTTTACATGTTTTACAAAACGCCCGTATTTTTTTATCAGGCTCTTAAACTGTCCTTCCAAGGATGAAAAAATATTTTCAGTATACGTAGCAGAGTCAACAATCACAAGCTTTCACTGCGGCGGTGCTTCGATGTAAACTGCCAAAATCCAAATTGACTTGCGGGTGTACGCCGCACGCGGTATCCTTTGTTTATGCGGCGGCATCCTTTGACATGCAGCGGCACGTGCAAAGGCGGTGCGATAAAAGGGCGACACTATCTGAGCGAATGCGCTTTATAAGAGGTTGTAACATTGTGTTACATTATTTTGTTACTCGATGGAAAAAATATATGAAAAAAACCCAACCAGTAACATTGGTACAGCTGAGGGTGCTTCACGTTGGGAACAAAGGATTAAAATCCATATTTTATTTACAGATATCATTGGAAAAGATAGGCATTCTACCTAAAGAGGGCAAGGAAACGGGTTCTGACTGGCAGAAGCCTACCGTGACCGTCCATAAGGAGAGCAAAGATGGCGTCTACCAGGGGGAACTGTTGCTCCAGGGGCCAGGAGTGTTTACAAGGTATATCTAATAGCTCTTTTTTCTTCCACGAAGAAGTCTCTCAGCGTCATTTCACCAAAAAGTGTTCTTCTTCTTCTTATCGAATCGAATGAGGATCAGTGGGCCATCTCTGGTGTTAGAGTTTATCAAGCCTCTAAATTGGCTTAACGACCGTTATCAGATGACAAATTGACAACAGCCGGGACCGACGGTTTAACGTGCCCTCTTAAGCACGGAAGCGCTTAGTTGTAATGCCACTTTACGGTCACCCATCCGATACCTGACCGGACCGAGCGTTGCTTAACAAACGTGATCGAGTACGATCAGTCTATCAAGCTCCGCCACGAGTGCTTCAAATCAAAAAGTGTTAATTCTCTTTAAAGATCTCCTTAATCTTTACTCTTTCATCATCAGATACTGGAATCGCGCGCCAAAACAGGACCAATCCGACTTTACGAACGATGGCTGGTTCCGTACAGGTGACACCGCTCAATATTCCGACGGAAAGTTCAGAATTCTCGGCCGCACATCCGTAGATATCATCAAAACATCTGGCTACAAAGTCAGCGCTTTACAAGTAGAATCTGCCTTACTAGAACATCCAGCAATAGAAGATGCAGCAGTTCTTGGTATAGAAGACGCAGATTACGGTGAAATTGTTGCGGCAGTCGTCGTGTTGAAAAGTAAGGAAAAGTTGGCACTACAAGACTTGAAACAGGAGGCGGGTAAGAAACTAGCGCCTTACCAGTTGCCTAAAAATTTGTTGATAGTGGACAAAATGCCGAGAAATGCGATGGGAAAATTAGACAAGAAGGAGATAAGGAAGTTGTATGGCGAGCAGTTGAAGTTGGTGAAGAAATAAAGGCGATTTTGGGTGAGCTCGTTTATGGCATTTTAATTTTTAATGGTTATTAAGTTACTTTTATTCAACTTGAAGTATAAACTACAAATCGTGTTATTATGCGGTGATTTTCATGGAAGCATGTTTTTGGTAAGCATATCCAAAAGCGGAAGATAAAAGATATTGTAAAGATAACCCACTAAAAACGCTTACGCCTGTAGCACACTTCCGCGGCGAAACCATACCAGCGAAACCGCAGAAGTTCTGCCATAAATTGTCTTCTATCGACAAAGCGGTTTCGTGTCAATATTTTCGCGGCGGAAGAGGTGTACCAACGGTCAGAACCGATCGGGCTGAAACGCGCGTGAAAAAGATAGCACGCATCATGGTAAATCTATACATTAGAACCCTATATTCTCATCGAGTCGCACTGAATCGTATCACACTGTACTGGGGGTCAAATCTGCTAATGTTTTCGGCAAAATCGTAGTTCAATGGTAATGCTTTTTGACACAGTTCTTGTTTCTTAAACTCAAAATCAAGACACAATATGTTTCCGTTATGGGTTTAAGAAACACAATGTGTTTCAGTTTTGGGTTTAAGAAATAAGAACTGTGTCAAAGAGCATTACCATTCAAACACCATTGAACTACGATTTTGACAAAAACATTAGCAGACCTGACCCCTAGTTGCGATTTTTTTCCCAACCAGTCACAGTGTGACACGATTCATAAGAGAATGAGATGAGAATATAGGATTAGAACAGGCTCATTTCATTCGCATTTGTTTCGCTTGTCGTACAACTGACAAGTCATGGCGGAACCTGTGCGGTGTTTCGCGGCGGAAGTGTGCTACCAGGCGTTAGAATTCTGTCGGCGATAACTTTTGAAAACTAGTTCCTAATATAAAGTCTCGATCTCGACTCTGTGACTGTGAATCGTTTGTTCAAAATTATTTTAATTTTGAACAAACAAGCAAAGGATATAACGTAACCTTCCGCTATCATTCTTCCATTTTAATTGCATGATAAGTTCAGATTAAAAGCTGAGATTCGTTGAAAAAGAATTTCAGTAGAAGAGGGTTCTGAGAGAGTAATTGTATGAAAAGCAGATATTTGTGTTTTTCGGAAAGTCGTGGAACAAACATTGTTTATAATGTTTCGACTCCTGCGAGGTTGTTGGTGTTTTCCAATCAATCGAACTACAATTAATCCGACAGAGGGACAAAGTTAATGTTAATACAATCGAGAACAAAAAATACGGGTCACCGCGTTATTTTCTTAGAAAACTGTATTTTTCCCTTCACTGTCTTTGAAATAATAAGTTTGAGCATCTCTGCAGTTGTTTCAAATAGGGTTTTGGTTTTTGCTGGATCTAAAACTAAAACTGGATCTTAAAATGCAAAAAAGCATATCAAAAGGTACTTAAATTAAATAAATAAAGTACAAATAACATTTTATTTTTAACTTTATATTCCATTGAAAAGACACTGTACTTAAATATATCCATAATGTAAACATAAGCCTTCACAGAGTTTTTGTTTTATTTACAATTACACAATTAAAGCGAATATTTGTAAAATACACGAGTTGCCTTAAATTTACTACTAACTGTTAATAAATGAAGATACTGTTTTGATTGAACACATCGATGTTTTCTGTTGTATTTTTTAATTAAATTTAAAATGTGCAATATGTCCAATTTAATGCATAATAATAATAAGACTGATGTAGTCACCAAAAAGTAGAACACAATGTATCGTTGTAAATTACAGTTCTATTGTCTTTGGAATAAAGTTGTTTATATAACTGCATAAATGCATTACATTGCTTAAGGCATATTTTTATCTCCACTTAAGATTATCACATTATGTAATGCCAGCCTTAGTAGTAGATATACTTAATATAGCTAAGTAATGAAAACATTGCTTATGAGGAAACAAGTTGTAGTCAATTGGTTAATGCCCGTTTGCACTAAACTTAGAAATCGAAGTCTTTCCTAACTACAACTCGACCAAATTAAAACGGTGTCATGAACTTAGCTGTCATGCAACTGTCATAATATGCCTAATTATTTTGGTCGAGTTGTGCTTAGGAAAAGACTTAGGCGATTCTTAAGTTAAGTGCAAACGGACGAATATCTCTTTAAAGGTATGAGTCCGATCTCGGCAGCAGCAGCAGTGGTGCCGCAGCAGTGCACTCCAAATTGAACCGTAATGTTCTGAAAGGCGGCTCAATTAGAAGTGACCGTAGAAGTGTGCGGCAGTGTCGCGCGACACTCGGAATGTAATCTCATATAAACCTATAGAGAATGTATGGGGACCAACCAGTAGTGCTGCGGCAACACTGCTGCTTGCTGCCGACATCGGAATCATACCTTTATGCATATACAACCGATTGCAATAAATAACCTTAAGAATCGGCTTAGTCTTTTCCTAACCACTACTCGACCAAGATAGTCAGGCGCATGACAGCTAAGTTCATGACACCGTTTTGGTAATATCTAATTTGTTCGAGTATTAGTTCAGAAAAGACTGACAATTTTTAAGTTTAGTGCAAACTGGTGGTAGTCTTGCAAGAGTTAAACATGTCAATTATTATATCTTTTTATATTTCCATAGGAAAGGCTCTTTTTATACTTGACATAATGGTTTTACCTACATTGAAGATGGATGTTAACAGACTTACTGAACAATAAAAAAACAGTAAGTTAATATCTTCAATTCAGAGGGCGCAGTGTGCACCGCCACTGAATCGAGAATCATGGTGCTTAAATAAAGACGACATTGTGTACTTAGTGAAAAGTACTTTATATCACTTTAACAAAATTTTCTAGCCTGTCGTGTTTTTAATTTTGAGAGAGAGAAAGAGAGATATTTTTTTATTAACACAAAGACCACACGTTACAATAATTAGAGTTTACAAAAAACAGGTCTTAGGGCTAACTAGGACCTACCTCAGCTTATGTTGCCATGACACATAAGTGTCACAGCAACGCTGGTATTCTGATAGGACCTTTTTATGCGCGGTAATCATGAGATAAAAATGTGACAAACAAAAGATTTTACATACATACATATTTAGAAAATCAAAATTAAGTAAAAAAAACGGACAAAATTCACTTGCCATAACAATAATAATGAATATAAATAACAATGAGAGACAAAGAGAGAGAAAAAAAACTTTAACCTTGGTTTGTCATTTGTTCCCAACGAGTCACCAGTCACACTGTTACAGGTTATTTTCCTCTGTAACAGTGTGACCGGTTAGGAAATTTCTTATAAAAAGTTCCCATCCAGTAACAGGTATGACTCGTTGGGATTTTTTTATTAAAAAATTCCCAACCAGTCACAATGTGACAGTTGATGGTGTGACTCGTTGGGAATAAATGTTTATTTTAATGGACTTTTATTGCGAAAAGTGACCACTTTATGATTCTTGTTTCAATGGCGGCGCTAGTGTGCAGGATAAGCCCTTTTAATAGGTATTATTCCAAGGAAAGAAATATATTATGTTAGAGGGCTTACGCACTAGCGGTCAACCGCGGGGCGGCCAGCCGCGCGGTTCCATTTAAATATGAAATTTCGTGGCGGTTACGTAAAGCAGTGTTTCTTTCAGACAAAATTCTCCGAGGAGGCAATTAGGAGGGTAGGCACATTTTTTAGGAACTGCGGGCCAAATAATTTTTTGACCTTAAGTATTCGTGTACCAAATGGCTATCATGTACTTCGATTTGCGGTTTTCCTTCGAAATTGGGCGCGTACGCCGATAACTAGTTTACGCGACTACCTACACAACACATTTTTTTCCGGGGGGTGGGGGGCGCTAGGGCTACTCTGGTAGGTAATAGGTATGTACCTGAAAGAAACGCTGACCGCATGTGCGAATGATCAGGAGTGATTGGATATTAAAATGGAAAAAGCGTCTAGCCGCGCGGTCTTCCGCCAGTACGTAAGAGGCATGCCCTATGTATTTACGACAAAAACGAAAAAGCGATTTTGATTGTATCGAACAAATGTTGTTATCAAGCTAGTCTTAGCAATTTAACTTAAGGCTTTAATTACTTATTGTGTTGATATTGTTATTGAATTATTTACTTGTTGAATAAAGGGAATAACATTAATTATTTTATTTGTTATCTTAAGTTTTTAAAATAACAATATTTCACTCATTCATTGGGGGGTGTACGCGTACAACGCTGCTGGAAGAAATTTTAATAGTAAAAATTATTGAAATTATTGAAAACAATCGTTTTTAATCGATTATAAACTATTTCTTATCTTGGAAAACTGTCAAACACAAAACTAAACCTTAGGTTTTTGTTATCATTGTTTCTAGATTATAGGTTTATTACGAGCGTTGACGAAATACGGTATTTCATACAACCTTACAAGTCCTTATTTTTCGAAATGAATGAAACCATGACGCCCTCCTGAGTGGCGACAGCGAATCTTGTAGAGTCTGTCTAAAAAGTCTGTTTACATGAGAAATTATTAAATTGTTAATAAAAACTTATACTGGTAACCCTGTTGGTGCTGTCAAAATTCTAATTGTAAACATATTTATTTATTTAGATGGGTATTGGTGGGGTGGTTGGGGATTTAGGTGGGTAATAAAATTACCTTTGAAATTACCCATGTAAACAGACTTTTTAGACAGACTCTAGTTCAGTAAAATTACGGGAGCTAGTATGACGAAATTGAAATAATTTGCAATAGCGGTCTTTCTTCTTTTGATAGTTAGATTAAATGGCTAGCTAAACTATAAAGCGAATACAACTAATTTTTACTAATATTTTTTTTACTTTACTGACCAAAATATTAATTTATTTGGTTGCGTTAGCAAAATTGTTAATTACATACTTTCTTTCCTTTTTGCTTGTTATGCATCTATAATTTGATTGTGAATGTACCTAAATCCAACAAAAAAAGTAACAACTACGCTGTATTTTTTTTGTATTCGTAAATATAGTTGGATTCGTACATATAGTGTTTTATAATCACATCAAAGTAAGATATGCAAAAATATAGCTTATTAGCAATTTTACTGAACTATTGTATGATCTACCGCCGCTGTCAGTATGTTTCGTCCGCCGCTGATCCCACATGCGCGATGCGCGCCACTCAGGACACATACTTACAAATTTAATACCACATTCCTGACACTGTTCTATCAATCTCAAATTCTCAATAATTGATACACCCAAGTCAAAAACATGCCAAGTGCAAATTCTTAAATTTTGAGTATACAAAAAAACTATCTGGCTTGCTTTCTTCTCCGGGCAAAGGTAGATCACCGGCACAGAATAGATATAAGTATTACCGTACAGAAAGGAAATTCTCCGCCCCGCCCCACAATCAATTACCTCACCCCACCACGCGATTTCGTGTGCCCAATCGTGTGCATTCAATAGCTGCTTGTATGGAGTGCCCGGGGTGTGTCACCAGGCTTCACTTAATTTTTCAATAGAATTTAAGACAAAAACCGCCCATCTAACCGAAACATGGTCTGTTTTTGACTTGAGTCGAATTTTCGCTCATGTGTTTGGCCAGTTTAAAGTGAACATTTGGTCGGTTTTATATATTGGACCTGTAGATTTCCTAACATACTTCCAATCTGCATCATTAACTCTATTTCGCCAAAATTGCTACTTGGTCTGTTTTTGACTTGAGCGTATTTTTTTTTTCTTTTAAAATTTCTACTGCCTATCAAATGGCAGGCGGTCTTTTTAATATCACGAAGGATTTGCCTGTAAAAAGCTACGAGCCGCTACAGTAGCATTCACCAAACAAGGAGGCGAGAAGGTTGCAGAGTAAATAGTATCCGACCAACTCGAATAGGTTGCCACCAAGGTAGCAGAGATTCCCATCAGCATCACTATCACAGCTAACAGTACATCATACCATTTTATATTATACTCATCTAAATTTGCGCTTATTCTACTGTAACTAAAAGTTTTATATTGAGTTTCCAACGCATTTTCAAAAATTAGCGGGAATTCAGATCCACCATTTTGTGAGTGGTAGCGGCCATTTTGTGTGATCGAATGGCCGTTGTTGAAAAGGTTGCCGTTTGATAGTAAGCCTCGTTTTACATAGGATTTCATGTAACAAAGCTTTAGGAAGAATAGTGGTGGGAATATGAACATGAGGGGTCCAGTTAGAGTGGACCCGACTAGACCCATGACGAGATCGAATCGTGGGACGGACTCTGCGAGGAAGACGGCCATCGCCAAAATCCCGGACCGTATGAGACAGCGTTGCATGCAGAACTCTGTAAAGTGAAAAAAATGAGATTTAGCATTTACAATGCTATTTTTTATACAATACTAAATTATACTATAAAAAATACAACTCGCACCAGATCATATACTCGGACGGGAATCGACCCCGCGACCTTTGGAAGTCCGGTTCAATGCTCTGACCGCTGAGGTACCGAGTCACTTTTATTTTTTGTTATTTTTGAGCCTTCACAATGGTTTAATAAAGTTATACTAAAAATAACTATAAAAATTATCTTGTCTCAGAATGTACTCAGATAGGTTTCGAATCTATGGCAATCGTAGAGTCATTAAACTTTCCCGTCGTAGACTTCTTTTCCAGTCATTTTCTACTCTTACTGTAGAGATTTGATCAAGTGCCGGGATTCGAACCCGGGACCTCTTGCGTGGTAGACCGGCATGTTGACACTGCACCACTCAGGTCGTCAAAATTCACTACTAAGCATTCTCTCAGTCTCATACAAAAATATTTCTCTTCATGTCGATGAGGGAATAAACATGGCGTAATAAGTAGTAGGTATATCAGTTGTCTAGCATCCACATTACAGTACGAGGCATATAACTTGAAATCGGGTGGGGATTGCGCGAAACGCGTATTTTGGGTATGCGTAGCGGTGAGGGGCGCGGGCGGCGGGAGAGGGGCGCGCGCTATTGGTCGCTCACAAGAGCACATGCGCGAACTTATCCCCACTCCGTCGAAAAAATTTCAAGATACGTGCCTAGTACTGTACAAGCTTTGCTTAGTTAGGGGCAAGATGGCGCTGTGTTAAATTGTACAAGTATTTATTTATTACATAAATTCAAGGCACAAAAAAAGCTCTAGAACTTACACTCTTGGTCTGTGTGTAACCTACTCAAGAATCTACTACGTCTTGGGACCAAGTCTTGGGTCTTTGGTCTGTACAATCCGCGCAGATAAAGAATGGGATTGAAAATGGCGTCGTTCATATTCACTTCTCGCTCTCACACTAAAAGCCACACCTATCGCTCTCTCACTCCCTCTCATTGTGGAAAGTGCGGAGAGCCGCCTTTTTCAATCCCATTCTTATTCTGCGCGGGTTGTAGTCTGTTGCTTCTATTAATATATAAACCTTTTTTTATGCACAACG
This sequence comes from Agriphila geniculea, assembly GCA_943789525.1. NCBI lineage: Eukaryota > Metazoa > Arthropoda > Insecta > Lepidoptera > Crambidae > Agriphila > Agriphila geniculea. Next base: position 18,372,761 of record OX038888.1, read on the forward strand.
GGATAGTGCTTGACCTTCACCTCACCTGATGCTAACATCAGGTGAGGTATCAGTGACGATAAGGCCGAAGGTGGAAGCGCACTACACACGGAATCCTCATCACTGAAGAACTGGCTATCTTACCTCTAACTGCCGGGACACAACAATTTTTAAATTGTTATGGCGTCAGACTTAGGTAAGATGGTGGTAGCTAGCCAAGCGGACTTGACATAAGCTCAACCACCAACCAAACCGAGTACACATTGTACCCCCCTGGGAATCGAACCCGGGACCCCTGCGTCTTACAAGGGTGGGCGAACCACTAGACCATAGAGGCGGTGAAAGACTCGTTTAGAAAAGGAGTAGGTAGCTTACAAACCAAGAAGTGTGAATCTATCATATTTTACCTCTGGGTATCTTGAGCAGGTCCTCAATGTGCTGGTAGAGCGCGTTGTTCCCGACGGCGCTGGAGAGGCACAGCTGCAGAGTCACCAGTAAAGCCACCACGAACAACGTCACCGACGGGGGAATACCTGGAAGAACAAATTTTGTCAAATTACAAAGCGTTTCTATAGCCAATTAAGTTACAATTTTTTAACGCACAACGGTATGATTATAAAAACGTGTCTTTTGCATTGTAAATAAGGTCTTACGTTGCCACGCAAAAAGGCGAACGGCGGTGGTGGCGCGGCGAGTGTTTGTTTATGCTCAACGGCCACGGGATAGTGGTTGGCCTTCACTTCACCTGAAGTTGAGTGACGATAGGCCGAAGATGGAATCGCACTACACCCGGAATCCTCATCACTGAGGAACTGGCTATCTTACCTCTAACCGCCGGAACACAACAATTTTTTTCTTTTTATTTAGGTAGAGACAGTCATACATTTATATTCATTGCAATAGAACATGATGTAATTAAAAACCTATTATTTTCAAATAGTTGTTTCGGCGTCAGACTTAGGTAAGATGGTGGTAGCTAGCCAGGCGGACTTGAAATAAGCCCTACCACCAACCTAACAAATTGTACACCCTCCTGGGAATCGAACCCGGGACCCCTGCGTCTTACACCGGTGGGCGAACCACTGGACCACAAAGGCGGTTAAATTTGCCTTGTAGTAAATTATTTTCAACGGCTTGTTGATGCCATCTCCTGATCCTATCATAAGGAGTGCCCCAGCAGAGGGGGCGTTATAATAGCTGTCGATAATAATATAAGTTGGTAACTACCAGTAGTTACCAACTTTGCGGTTATGATTGAAGATTATGGTGATATTGTGCATGGTTTTTTCCAAGAAGAAAACTAGAGAATTGCTGAAACGAAGCAGGAGAAATATAAGAACGATTGTAGGAACAGACACCTACTAGTGATCAAACGGACAGAGGACCCCATCTGTCCGCAATGCAAAGAAAAGGAAGAAACAAGCTACTACCGGGCATTTATGACAGAATGCCCGATATACGCATCACTGCACTGGGAGCTCTTTGGAGCGGACAAGCTTAAGTAAGAGAATCTAAAGCAGGTAACGATATGTCAACTCAGCAGGTACTGTAAGCGTACAGGTAGGTTCGAGGGTCCGACGCCGGTGGGGTAAATGATCACCCGCCTTCCCCTCCGGGGATTTGGGGAAATGGGTGAAATGGTTCCAATCAAGGTCCCCCTTCTTAAAAATAATAATCTTAATAATAATGGCTTTTTCTATGATTTACCTTGCAGTATATTATTCCCAACTGCTTGTTGATGCTTAGATAATAGATATGTAGTTAATGTTATTATCCTTACAGTTATGACTGAAGATGATGGTGATATTGTGCATGACTTTTCCATATATTTACCTTGCAGTATATTATTGTCGACGGCGAGCCCGTATCTGTTGGCGGCGAGCACGGTAGTGACGGCGAACATGAAGCTGGTGATCGCGAACCCCCCCACCACAGCCGTGTTGATGCGCCGACTGTCCTTCATGTCCACTTGGATCGTCAGCAGGAGGGGGTGAATGTCGAACTGTGGTTAACATAAAGACTGTATTTACTTCTAATACATTTGAGAGTTATAAGTACGAGGTTTTTGACTGGCAAGGCAAAGCGGTGAGAGGTGACGCAATGAGTTAAATACGGGGCGTGTGTTGCTATTGGCACTGGGCAGTGATGAGAGCGATCGAGCGCGCAATAGAAATATTCGCAGTTGGGCAGTCTAGTTGAGCAGTGGGAAAAAGAAGAATACACTCTTCGCTTCTCCGCGCCAGCCAGTACTTTCGATCGTGAGAGCGTTATATTTTTCTTGGGTTTTTGGAGAACAGCGGAGAACGCATTGTTGCGTAGTACATCATTTCCATGCAACGCGCTCACGATCGAACGTGCGTGTGTAAAACATCCAGACTCAGCACTTTATAATGTAACACTACAGGTAAGTTCATATTGCCAGAGTCATTGTCAAGGTACCAAACGCCATGAGTCACATTAAAATCACCCATAATTCTAACCATTAGTCACTACTTTTATTCATTAAACCAAAATCTTTACAGATCAAAAACTTATAATTTGCGATTGCGATCCAATTCATAAAGAGATAAACAAAATTTTGGTCATGTGTGGACTCTGTTTTTTTTTACCTGAAATGCGATGATCCCGTAAGCAATGAGGAAGTCTTGCATCGAAGGTTGTATGTCCAGCAGGCCGCCTGCGCTGGGCGGTGACACTGTGTCCGTGAGGATACAGCTCCACGTGGAAATAGCCACCGTGACCACTATCACCACCGACAGAAGGGCTAGAGGCCTAGATGGAAATGATTAATAATTTAGTAGCTGGCTCCTAACATGCTGCATGAAATATTTCAATTCCTAGTGGTGCAAGGTGGCGATGTGGAAAGCGACAAACAGTACTAAGTCTACTGATTTATTACTCAAAACTAGCAGCCACCCGCGGTTTTACACGCGTGGTTCCCGTTCCCGTAGGAATATCGGGATAAAAAGTATCCTAGATTTAATCTAGGCTATCTACTATCTGTGTGCCAAATTCCAACCAAATCCGTTCAGTAGTTTTTGCGTAATTGAGGAACAAACATCTCAACATCCAAACCCACAAACTTTCACATTTATAATATTAGTAGGATATAAGGATAAGGATACACTAACATTTTGGAAGAGGTGATTCATACTCTAGAGCAGCTGTTTTAAAAGAATTTGGGAACCAGCTCTACAGACCTACAGTGTGGCAATGGCAAACAAAATGTTAATGTAAGATGAAACTTGTGTAACACCCTCCTACCCTACCCAAAGACAAAAGGCGTTTCAGGGGTCTGAGAACATCTTTTACTGACAGAGTAAGGGTCTATTTTTTCAAATAAGCAGTGTCAATGGTAACATGGTAAGTATATATTATATATACTTACCATGTTACCATTGACACTGCTTACTATATATCATATAAATCTGGCATATTTTTTTGTTATCGACTCAACTCACTTCATGTCCTTAGGCGAGCCCAGCCACGGCACGGGGCACAGCAGCAGCGCGATCACCAGCATCCAGACGCAGTAGGTGATGCCCAACTCGCCCTCCGATATCTTGATACTAGGATAGTTATTATCATACAACTCACTTCATGTCCTTATGCGAGCCCAGCCACGGCACGGGGCACAGCAGCAGCGCGATCACCAGCATCCAGACGCAGTAGGTGATGCCCAACTCGCCCCCCGATATCTTGATACTAGGATAGTTATTATCATACAACTCACTTCATGTCCTTAGGCGAGCCCAGCCACAGCACGGGGCACAGCAGCAGCGCGATCACCAGCATCCAGACGCAGTAGGTGATGCCCACCTCGCCCCCCGATATCTTCCACCAAAACAGCTGCAGGCTCTGGGATGCTGGCAAAGAACAGGGAATATTAGGTCCTTATTGTAAAATAAGGACTCATTAAGAGTAATCTTAATGAGAAGAGAATCGATTTGAAGTTGGTAAGTACCGTACATTTCTATAATGAACAATGATTGTGGATTTCACCTTTTCACGATAACAGGAGAAAAAGCCTGGCCACGGGAAGCGGCGAACGGCGTAGCGACCTAGCTGTGACCTGTGAGGTGAGCAAGTCAAGCTTGCAATGTAGAGAATTCGTAAGAGTATTTTATTATCTGTTAAGTGTGATATCCGTAACGAATTCGAAACCTGTAAAACTAAATTTGTTCCGGATTTGTCATGTTCCTGACTCGTCGTAATTCGACCAGACCAGATTCGACGTACCTATTCCAGATTAGTCAGAATACAGTAGATTTTGGTGTTCAGAATTATTAAATACGCCAACAATTCAACATGCCTGAAACGATACCTATACGATCCAAAATTAATTCCCATTTGCATTCGTCTGATTTCTCGAAGTAACGTAATCGCCTCCGCGGTCTAACTCGCTTAAGTCAATCGCGTCAAATACGATTGGTAATGTGATCCGTTAATGCTCCATAATCATATTAGTTTCGACTGCGATGTGGTCGGTGGGCTTTATGAAACTTGCATAGGGTCTATGAATGAGATATATTTAATTTTATGACGTTGGACTGGATGCGTACAGCGCAGGAAAGATCGTCATGGAGATCGTATCCTTATTGCATGACCACCGAAACGCGAAGATTAAGCGATTTATCATGTTTAAGGCTCCATAATAGGATAACATGGTTTGCGCGGGCCATATTTTTTAATAGAAAACGTAAAGTAGTAGGCACAAAAAAAACATACGGCAAACTAAAGAGATTATCTAGTTGCTACAAGTATTAATTTGCGTATAAACCTCACAGATGATTGTAAAGAAAAATCAGAATATCATTAAAAGCGCTTGTCGCGGGCCATATTTTTGGCGTAAATAATAGCTGAAACGGATTAAATTCTACATAAAATATACTTTAACGTACTGTGCAGTTGCTCCAATAATTTTTTTTTTCAAGAAAGATCATTGTGCTAAAGATAATGATAAAAAAACAACCAAAAACATCGAAAAAGTGCAGAAGTGAGGTTATTTTCCATACTCTTTACACGTAAAGAAAAAGACAGAGATAAATGATTTTGCATAACGGAACCTTAACTGTCTTAAGACAATGGGTTGAGTTTTAACAGTTGAGAGTCGATAAAATCACGCGATATCGTGTGTCGGGTGTATATCGCTGCGGGCCAAAGTATTTGTTTGCAAATCTTCGTTACAAAAGTTTTCAAATCAAACCAAGATGCTATCCGTCCGTAATAAAACAAAAAAACCGGTCAAGAGCGAGTCGGACTCGCGCACCGAGGGTTCCGTACCATCACAATTGCACCATTAAACCACACTGCAGAGTAGTGCCATCTCTTGACCGATAGTGGAACTAATGTTAACCTTTTTAGTAATTTGATAATTTCTAAAAAAGTGAGCTATATTGAGCCATCGTTTTATTTTTCCTGTAATATTTAAATAAACTGCTATCACATAGATTTATTTCAGATTTTTCTCTTTGCAAACTTCAGAGATAAGGGGGGGGCGGTTTTTTTTTATTTTTTTTATTATAAATAGAAAACTATGCGGCCTAAAACAAAAAGAAAAAAATTATCGAAAACGTGCAAACGGCGCTCTTTCACATGATACCTGACATGCCCTAGTAGCCCCACTTCAAATTTTTAAGACCCCTTTTTAGTCCCTGTTGTAAAAAAGATATTTATTTTTTTATTTATTTCTTATTTGCAAGACTGAGTCACACCATAAGGGTTCCTTTTTTACCATTTTGGTACGGAACCCTAAAAACGGAGGGGGGGGGGGGGGGGGGGGGGATCACAACCTCTTAAAACTTGATAGGTTTATGAATTGCTATAGTTACATACATCTCATTCTCGCTGTATAGCAAGTAAAAGAGGCGCATTGATAACCATTCAGAAAACTGGCAAGTTTTAAGTGGTTCAATTGGGGGGCATGCCCGGAAAGTAGCATACCCAGCAGTTGGTTGCTGTGCCGCTGATAAGATTATGATGATAGAAGTTTCCTTACCGAGGATGAAGTTGGGTATACCAGCACTGAAGACGGTGGCGTCAATGAGGAAAGTGACCAGCCTCCTCGTCGGCTGGCCAAACGCCAGCTCTGCGACTGCTGCGTACGGGTAGCTGAGGGTGAGAAGGATGAGAATGACATTTACGGCCCGGCCACAGGCGGCGAGGCAGGCAGCGCAGCAAGCGAATTCGGTAATCACTGCGCAACTGCTGCGAGAGGCCGCCATCGAGATAGCGATCAGTGTGACCATTTGTGCAGATTTAGGGCCTAAATTTTAGCTGTGGCAGAATAAGTTGACGATTCAAACAAGTGGCAGAATTTGGCATATTTCAAGGATTTTTTTATTTTAAATACTTGTACATATTAGTATTTTTCTATATAAAATATTTGGCAGGAAATTATTTACTGAGGTGTTAAAAAATAATAAAAAAATCAGAAAAAAATTGTTTGCTTTTTATTTCTCAATGAAAATAAACTAGGAGCCCTCTAAACACGACATATATCGCGTGTTATAGCGTTTTATCGACACTCAACTGTCAAAATCCATTGTCATTTGACAGTTTAAAATGATAAATCGCAATTATCATAACGTTTTTTGTATGAGGTACTTTTTTGGTATTTTCTGGAGTCGGGTTTGGCAGATTTTATGCCAGTGTCGGGCAGATTCGCCATTTTTGAGATGGTCACCCTGATAGCGATAGATCGCACAGTGATTATTGAACGCCGCGCTGGCGCGCTACCTGCCGCGCCACCTGCCGCGCCGCCTGCCGCGCTGGCTGTGGCCGGGCCGTTACGTAAATAGGGGAAAAATAGGGCACAACTTATTTGTGGGAAGAAATAACATTAGTTTTGTTAGGTAATTTAGTACATAAAGCTCGCGCAATATAACTTGACTTAATTTTTAGTACCTACCACGGGACCTGCGCACTTAGAGCATGCTCTAAGCCTGCGCACTACAATTTTTGGACTGAAAATTGCAACTGTGCAAGCCTCATCGTCTATGGTTTGGTTCAAGTTATGTTGCGCGAGCTGTATGTACACATTTAGTAGTTAGGGTACTATTATAAATATATTCTGTGCTAATACGAGAATGCTTGCTATTTATAAAGAACACCGTTTTAAATAGGTGTTTTATACTAATGTGATTGATGACGTTTCGTAGACCTCTGTTTCTTCCTCCAAAATTAAATCGATTTAAATTATTTTTCATCAAAAAATAAAGAAAAGCTTTGTCTGTGTTCCTATGTTTTGCTTTTTTATTTAATTTCGTCATACTTGATTGCTGGATGTCTAAATAATGTAAATTTTTTCAAGTTTTTGAAGATTAATATTTTTTATTAATAATTTATGAAAAAAAGGAAAACATAGGAACACAGCCACATCCTTTTTTTTAAAGTATTTAAATTGGTCTAGTTCTGGAGGAGGAAACAGGGGACTTCGAAACGTTGATTTTGTCAACTTTCTATAGGATTTTTTCAATTCTCTCAACCGTGGTGTTTCCTCTTAAGGCGCTTTAGTGACCGAAAGTGGCGCCGCGGTGAATTTTATTTAATATTTTAATTCTAACACACAATTTTAATAAAACTGCTTGTGGAATTTTTTGCGCCCATAGTGTAGTATTTTTAGACGGTATCATTACATTCCCTCGCAGGCACTCGTCACTGCTAGAAGTAGATAGCAAAACTGCTAAAAGTGGCCGTTTTTGACACATTTGCTATCTACTTCTACGAATGACTGCGAGGGAATTTAGTGATACCGTCTAAAAATACTTGACTATTCGGCCCTAAAACTTCCACGAGAAGTTTTATTAAAATCCTTTTCTATTAACATCTTATTAAATGTAAACCCCTGAGGGCGTCACTTTCGGTCAGGGAATCGCCTTAAGGAAACCCTTCCAGTATTCAACTCAATATTGTACTTCTGAGCTGTGGAACTTTAAGCGATTGAACGCGTAGGTACTTGACGGTGTTGACGCACTTGACGCAATAACTGACCGTATTTTCTCCCTGATGCGTGGTGTGAGCTCCTGTGCGAGCAACCAGCTGCGACCGAGTAGTACTGCTGTGTACAACTGCATCCCAAATACGAACACCACCAACGGAACGCCGTATATACCTGCACAGGCAAATAGATTACTCATCCATCAGCCATTTTAATTTCCCTATGGGCCATCATAACATAACCCACTACTAGCCCCACTACGCTGCCCTGCCAAAGAAAATATTTAAGTACCTACCTACCTACACTACGCGAAAAGAAGCGACACTTACGTATGTGTGTCGTAAAAGTGCTCGCGGCTATGTGTGAGTGACGCAGGTGAGCGCGGGGGTGCCGCGGAGCTATCGGGGCGAGGAGTTGACTCCGCGGAGTCGCGCGAGATGAGAACGACATACACGAAGCCACAAAATAGAGAGAGACAAGACTGTCCCCGACGCAGCCCATGGTCGTCGGCGCCAGAGCTCACACATACAGGGGAGTGTCGCCGCTGGCTCTGCCCATTGCGGATTGGTGGGTAGGTAGGTGTTAATGACTGCAAATGCAGCCGGAACTAACGGTTTGACGTGCTTTCTGAAGCACGAAAGAGCTCGAGATATAATTTTGGTAATCTACCCAATGTGCCCAACCCTAGCGAAAGTTTGTTACCGCCTAATCGTAGGCCAAATCGCTTGAATCGGAAACTTGGATGACTTGGAACGATGAATTATTGCATTTTTACAGTAGACAAGACAGTATATATTCATTTTCATTTTCATTCAGTGTCTAGGGCAAAGTCAAAATTATGGGCAAAGTCAAATTCATTGGGCAGTCATTTGTCAATTATTTTATTTATTTTGTTAAAAAGGGTCGTTGGTGAAGGTTAGAGTTATTCTGTATCTAAGCCCTGTATATAGGTTGTTACCTTTTTTTTATATACTGAAGAAAAACGTATTTACGCGCTTCCCCCCCACAGGTGAGCGGGAGGGGGGTATGAGGGACTCGCTAGGAGGCTGTAGGTTGTTACCTACTGTTTGTTTGAAAGTTTCTTGTCCAAGAATACACGTCGCTCTAATAATCAATGTTAAAGAGCTTTAAGGTCTGTATCTAACTAATTTACGATTGTTAGGTATACTAATTTAGTGTAAAAGGCAGTTGTAGTTATGTAAATGCTACTGCTAGTGTTGCGGTGAGGGGCGCGGGCGGCGGGAGAGAGGCGTGCGTTATTGGTCGCTCACAAGAGCACATGCGCGAACTTATCCCTACTCCGTCAAAAAAAATTTCAAGATACATGCCTCGTACTGTACCTATGTACTTAATGCTACTGCTAGTGTACATTGTGTGGTCGCGAGTTCGCGACGACGACCGCCGGCGCTGTGTGACGTTTTTCATACTAACTCAATGACTTTTTAATATAATTGTACTAACTACATAAATAATCAAAGACTAACTAGGTAGTATCTACCTAACAATTACCTATCGCGCCCCAGAGTGTCGTGTCACTGTTCATCTCACCCAAGCTATCTGAACACACCACCATAACCGCATGAATTAACTTTTTACCACAGGATATAATACTCTTCGGCAGCGTGACCACAGGAAAGACCCCGAACAAGTCGACGATGCACAGTATAGTGAACAGCACGCTCAGCCCGCCCGTGGTCTCGCCCACGCTGTACTCGTCGTGGTGGCTCACCACCGTAGTCTGCTTGAGCGGGGTGCAGCCTGCCTCAGGTATTCGAGGCAGTTTCATCTTGAGATCTATACAGGTGGGAATAGGCTTGTTTTTAAAACTTAAGGCTGTATATCCGCATTTAAAAGAAATTATCGTTATTCCAAAGAAGTTATCTAAAGAATGAAAGCATTACTATTGATGTAAACTTTAATTTTAGGAAGCAAAATTCTTAAATTATTGCCGTATAGAGAGAAAAACATAATAAATTATCAGGTATTTTAAAACGAAGACAATCTGTTCAAGTGGAATTTCAAATATGCTTGTCAGAGGCATTTTTCACAAAAGTTTTAGCTGTAACAAATAAAAATACGACTCAGATTTATTTTTTCACTTATTGTTTCTATTGTCAAAGAGTGTTGAGTGAGTTATAGAGAGAGAATTAAAAAAAGATTTATTCACAGAGAAAATTAAATATTAAAAAATGCTCAAATCGGTACATCTTGACATTTGTATATTTATGTTATGTTTTTACGTAAGTAAAAAACTCTTAACTAGGTACCTACTACCTAGGTACCTAATTCACTTGTTTGCAATTTTATTGCAATGCATAGGTAGGTACCTAATAAAATTGTGTTTCATTTCATAACATGACTGCAATATGGAACCTTATTAATTAAAACGTTGATTTAGAACCGAATGAGTTAACGTAATTACCTAATGCTTTAACGATCACAAATATCACAATAGGTAGAGCCTTCTTGATTCTGACCAAATTATAGTTTTGACCTTTTTTTGCTAAGAATATCTATACTTGGCAATACAACTAGGTATTTATCTACCTTACAATATTAGTTAATCTTCGATAAATAGGTGCAAAGGCTTATTTATTAGCTTCTGTCTAAATTTTCTCAGAAAGTTCAGAAATTAAATACTTACTTTGCTCTGTGTGAATGAAAAATAGTAAATGTCTAGGCTACAGATAGTGAATATTACTGATATGCTCGCCTGTTAACGAGCAGCCTACAAGTATTTGTATAATTAAACCAGTTTATTGAGAGATTCAAGATAATTCAAACCACTTATGTAGTAATTTCGACGAAAACGCGTTGAGACAGCTGATCACAGTAGGTGGGGGAGAGGCCCTTTGACAACCTTCGACCTTCGGAAGTTGCATCATAAGGCCATTAAAATCTTGAGACAAATTTATTCTAAATTACTGTACCAGTAACAAATTAATTAGTCTTGATCAAAATTCAAATTAACAATAATGAAGAATGTCTGCACTGCACTGTGGTACTCTACGAACAAAGTTCTCTAGTTCGTTGGCGGTACTTAATGAGGCATAGCAATTAGAATTTTATTGCCAATTGATGTAGGTATTTTTGATATTTTTCCATCTTATTTACCTACCAAAAGTTGCCTTCTTTTGAAATTGATGTAATATATTTTTCAACCACGAAACCCTCGATATACCTACCTACTAATTGTCATTCTATAGACACAGCTAAAGAAGTAATTTACATTAATTTAATTTAAAAACAAATTATTAACGTGACTGAGACTCGAACCATGGCCTTCGTCAAACCGGACATCTGCCCTTAAAAATATTGAACTTTATTCTTCCTTAATTGCCAATTGATGTAGGTAATTAACTTTTTGATATTTTTCCATCTTATTTACCAAAAGTTGCCTTCTTTTGAAATTGATGTAAAATATTTTTCAACCACGAATCTTCGATATACCTACCAACTAATTGTCATTCTATAGACACAGCTAAAGAAGTAATTTACATTAATTTAATTGAAAAACAAATTATTAACGCTACTGAGACTCGAACCATGGCCTTCGTCAAACCGGATGCCTGCCCTTAAAAATATTGAACTTTATTCTTCCTTAATTGCCAATTGATGTAGATAATTAACTTTTGATATTTTTCCATCTTATTTACCTACCAAAAGACGCCTTCTTTTGAAATTGATGTAAAATATTTTTCAACCACGAATCTTCGATATAATTACCTACTAATTGTCATTCTATAGACACAGCTAAAGAAGTAATTTACATTAATTTAATTGAAAAACAAATTATTAACGTGACTGAGATTCGAACCATGGCCTTCGTCAAACCGGATGCCTGCCCTTAAAAATATTGAACTTTATTTATTCTTCCTTAATACTAAATAGGTAGTTAATATACAAACATACCTTATCAAAATCACCAAGAATTTATTAACTGCACAAAACCAGCTATGGGTCACATTATTGCCACCGACGTAACTATCATTATAACCGGTTATTCCAAAATCTCGACCTAAATATACATTTTCGTCGAAAATATTTCGACAACCTGCCCGCCCGAAGGTCTATACAATACTATAGAGCCATGGCTGGCCGGTTTGGATTAGAAAATTATAGGTCGTCTCAATGAAACCAATATAATGCGAAGGTATAACCGCACTCAGAAATGGTTCCACTAGATATATTGTTGTATCGTTCCGCCACGTTCAGCTTAGATTAATAACAACCTAGAACAATAGTTCCATACAAAGCGCACAGTCAAAAGTGAGGCAAAAAAAAACTGAGCCAAAATAGCTCAGTTTTTTTATGCACAACGGGATAGTGCTTGGCCTTCATCTAACCTGAGATATTAAGTGAAGATAAGGCCGAAGATGGAAGCGCACTACACCCGGAATCCTCACCACTGAGGAACTGGCTATCTCACCTCTAACTGCCGGAACACAACAATTTTTAAATTGTTGTTATGGCGTCAGACTTAGATATAAGATGGTGGTAGCTAGCCAGGCGGACTTGTAATAAGCCCTACCACCAACCAAACCGACTACAAATTGTACCCCCCCCCCCCCCCCCCCCCCTGGGAATCGAACCCGGGACCTCTGCGTCTTATACGGGTGGGCGAACCACTAGACCACAGAGGCGGTATCAGTTTACAGATTTTACAGAGGTTACAGTTAGCAGGAAAAGGTTTCAATTTCCCTACCTTTGGGGGATAACCTAGTTACCATTTTATTGGATTTTAGTTACGATTAGATAACTTATGAAGGATGAAATCTGAAAACTGAGCTATATCCGCTCAGTTTTTTTTTGCCTCACTTTACATACAACTACAAGGACTCTGCTTCTACGTGTTATTATTCTAAGTCGTTCATTTGGTCGGCGCGCGTAGGCGAGGTCTTAAACGAAGCTGATTATACGTAGTACTTCGAAACACCAACTAATTGATTATTGAGTACTTAAGTTGTAACCTTAGTTCCTACCCTAAGAACCAAATATAAGGGTGATAAGGTCTTAAAAAAATTGTTCAGCTACTTCTGATGCCGACTGTACTAGAGAGGTTGTTAAAAGTTTTACGGGATTTTTAAAATTCATTCAATATTAATGTTTGCACGTTTTTATATTTAAACACAATTCACAAATTAGCATGGGCGTATCTTACTATCTATTTTTCAGGGGGAGGGAGGGCGGGGGGGCTCCAGTTCTGGGGCAAATTTGGGGGGGGGGGATCCTAGAGCCGTGTTTGAGTTTTGAAGTGCAATACAAAATTAAAAGACTTTTCTGGGGTGGGCACCAGGCTGCTATGGGGTGGGCCCGACCCACCCGCCCCCATTCCCCCTTCCTACAGCAATGCCGACTAGTACCTGTTTTATGAACCACTGGGATTAGTGACACTATGTAGGGTAGGTAGGTACCACAATTCCGCACGGAAACAGGTACGAGTACCTATTTACAAGAAATGAAAATTAAGGTTTTAAATTAAAATCGTTTCCCAGCAATAATTTTGAACAGAAATGGTCCTGATGATGGGCAGAATACGTAGACCTCGGCTTCATTGAGGGCCTTGTTACACCCGGTATACGAGTAATAGATACTTACGTCGTCTGTATAAAAAAATTGATATTTTTTATTTCAAAGTCATCTAACTGCTAATAAATTAGAAATTCTAATCAGGGGCCGTACCGGCTAACGAATCGATTACCGAGAAGTCTGCCGAGTTTCAACTAAAAACAGAAAAATCAAAGTAAGGAATTTCGTCTTGTACTTTCTGTTGACGTAATTTGGAAGATAACGATGTTCGTGTGACATCATGAATTGGGGTTCGCTATTTTGGCCTAATTGGGGCTCGATTTATCTGTTTTAATTTGAAACCCGACAGACTTTTCAATAATCGATTCGTTAGCCGGTACGGCCCCAGGCTGGTAAGTTTCTTACATTCCTGTAGTTCTAGTTTTTCAATTTCGTTACATATTTAATATTTTTAAGTGTATTACCTCTATTGAAAACTGGCCTGACCAATTAGACTAGACTGCACTGACATGAAAAATATATGCAGGTCAAATGTAACATTTATTGTTCATTTGCAGTAAAAACTTTCCCGACTGTACCCAGCTCGCCGCACTGCCGTAAGTTGATATCCTACGACGTCGCGTCGGGGGAGATTGCGAGCGTTTACATGCCGCTCCGCAACTCGGATGCACTTTCCACCATCATGGCTCTACATACTACAATCATATTGTGATATCAATTACAACCTTCATAATTAAACCACCTTTCTAAGTCGGATTCATCATTCTTTTGAACGTAAGAAGTAGGTACTGGGGCACAAGGATGGATAAGGCCGATAGGTCGTACATTACATTACACCTTAGTTACGTGTGATTTGGAAGGCATAAAGTCGTTGGTCCCTGGAAGAGCTCGAGTTTAATAAGTTAAATTTTTTTCCCACCCATCTTTTGACCGATCTTACACTGCGCCGCCATCAAAGACCTCTTTGATTCATTAAAGAAAAAATGTTTAATGTCACGATGCGAGTCGCAAATCCTACCCCACCAAACTTTTCATTCGACCATCACGTTTTTTAGCAACAACCTAGATCTACACACAACAACGATTACGATATTTTTTGCAATCGACAAGTTAGATACCAATGTCAAAATCACAAAGTTTAAATGATATAAGAATAATGGATTTGAAGTTGTAGGGCAAAGTCAAAATAACGTGCCAAAGACAGAGGGCAAAGTCAAAGTTGACGGTAAAATTTAGGGCAGGGCAAAGTCAAAGTCACAAGATTTCTTTACCGTTTCACAGGGTTAAGACCATAGACATAGAAAAATTTTCGCTATTTCTATGGTTAAGACAAAGTCACGTCAGTCAGGAGGGTATGTAATGTAAAGTCGCTAGTTTATTATTGATACAGACTAACTTTTCAGCAGATATTGAAACTTGATGTGGATTAAACTAGGTAAAAAAAAAAGTCTGTTCATCCTTACTTGTCTTATTTAGTAAACAGTTTTTGTCAGTTGTCATACGTCTTTTAAACTTAAATCGTTATTTAAAAATATGTTAGTAACTTTATGAAATTGTTGTTAATTTATTAACAACTTATTTCGTAATCTATGTGTGGAAAACCATTTGTTGTATTTTATAAATGATTATTTCAAAAAAGAGTTGGGTGAAGATTGTTTACCATATAAGACAAGTAAGTAAGGATGGACAGACTTTAAGTAGAGGTAGGTTTTACCTATATTAGTATTATTTTACAGCAACAAAGCTAAGCGTAAGCGGATTTTATTAATGGATGAAAAACTACCTATACGACTTTCCACAAAACATAAGATAAGGGTAAATTGATAACGCTGATAATAAAGATGGCTTCTGAAGTCGTAATTTTACAGCTTAGAGCATTTTCAGGGTTCCGTACCCAAAGGGTAAAAACGGGACCCTATTACTAAGACTGCGCTGTCCGTCTGTTTGTCTGAATGTCTGTCTGTCACCAAACTGTATCTCATGAACCATGATAGCTAGACAGTTGAAATTTTCACAGATGAATGATGTATTTCTGTTGCCGCTATAACAACAAATACTAATAAAAACAGAACAAAATAAATATTTGAGAGGGTCTCCCATACAACAAACGTGATTTTTTTTGCTGTTTTTGGTACGGAACCCTTCGTACGCGAGTCCGACTCGTACTTGGCCGGTTTTTTTTACAGCAACAAAGCGCTGCTAAGCGCAAACTTTTCGACCAATTTGAATAAACCCGCGATTTGAATCACAGATTATGAACATAACAAACAGGAACGTCAAAGCTATAGCTAATCTGTGATGAAATATTTTTACGTTTCTTTGTACGTTAATGCATTTTTTCAATCTTGTTCTTTTTCAGAAATCTCTACATAAATTAAGTTTAAACCAAAAAAATATTATTTTTAAACAGTTATTTTTATTGACTTATTTTTATGTTAGGGGATTTTAGGAATAACTACAGAATAAATTCAATGATTCCACTGCGCATGTTCCATTTCATCGATTATTAGCACAGCATTTTTGACCATTTTGACATGAAGTAGATGGCGTAGCGCGCGACGCGAGTTCGTTTCCCTCCTCACCCCTCTCGTTCCTTTTGTGACATTTTGGGAAACGTACCATCGTTTCCTTGATAAAATTATTTCTAATAATCACATTAGGGCATGGTCGGTAAAGATTTTAACGCCAAAAACCGTGAAATAAAATCAGCAATCGTGGTTAACTTTTTACGGGCCAAGTGCAACTAAGCTATCAAGATTCCGCCGATAATTCAAAGCCTACCCAGTGGGTGGCTTATCTTGGTGAGTTCCCACAATTTTCTATGATAAATGCATGATATCCCTCTATTACATACATTTATTTCATTTAAAAACCCAATGAAAAAACATTGCGAAATTGCTAACACGAAATGAAAAGTGTTATGTTTCTCACAAATTCCTGTCAGCTATCAAGGATTACAAGTAGATTATTTCTAGACATTACGTCGAAGATTATGTAGTAGGGAACAGCAGACAATGATCTTAAACACGTTTCTCGCTACTTTAACGACGCATATCATGACAAATTGCATATTTTGTAATTTGATCTTCGTGCCATCTGTACTCACTACATAAAAATACTCTTCATTTTTATCTATAATTATGCCAACGTAGCTTCGAACCATATGTCAGAACTTGGTAATTCAAGGCCAGTTTGGTACGACTTTCCATTAGTTGACGTGGAATTTAAGGGTGGGAGGGGTGGTAGGGGGGACGGGGGGTCCTCCCTAATCCCCCCTTAAAATTTGGGAGTGCGGAAATGCATACTTTTTTTTAAATGAATTTTTAATGTTGCAAAAAAAGGAATGATAACAGCCAAATTACTGTTATTTTTCAGCAATTAAAGGAGGTGAGGGGGAGGAGAAGGGAAACAAGTTGAAACAACTCCCTCCTCCAATCCCCATCTGCCGGCGACGCGTAGTTTTCGAGAAATAAATTTTTGTGTAAACATAACCTCAAAACAAAAAATATGGAAATTAAGCAGGGGAGGCTAAAAAGAGGTGGGGAGAGGGGAGGGGACGTACGTACAAAATTTCGCACGTAAAAAAAGTCGTTTCTGGCGCTTCGCCGGCCGCTGCCGCGGCACGCTCGCTTCGCTCGCTCGGCTTGCGCGCTGGGTTCATGTACACCTAACATGCTCGTCGCTACGCTCCTCGCACCTATCACGTGACTTCCGGTCTTTGGTCACCATCGCAACAATTTAGCAGTGCTACCAACATAGTGCGCCGCCATTAAACGTCAAAAATGACGACACTGGCCTAAAATTAGACATTTTAACCTAGAAAATCTAAATTTTTAGAAATTTTTTTCTCGCGTCCTATTTCTTTCCGCACCTTAATATTTCGTATTTGTGTTCTAAATTATGAGTTCTTTACACAAAAAAAATATGAACTCTAAACTCCACGTCAACTAAAGGAAAGACGAGCCGCCAGTTTAAAAGCAATAAACTTAATTACTTTAAATTTCATTATTTCATCAAGAGAGCTATATCTCAATATTTGCATAGCAATGTTCCTGTTAGTGACACTTTTTTCAGGAGTTTTGCAGCATTGCAGTATATTTCTGACCTAATATTGTTTTAAGGTTGTAACCACAATGTTATTCCAATTAAAACTAATTAAATTCTTATTAGATAAACAGACAAAGCATATTAGGTAGATATCTTTATTTGGACTCCAAAAATGATTAAGTTTAGTTGACAATATTAAAAGCTCTTGATATACCTACATAAATTATATGCTAAAGTTGCACAAAGGTGAAACAACGGAAGAAAGTAAAAGATTCAGTAATAACTTTTATGATAAATGTACACTTACGGGCAAAAATATGGAATCACCACATTTCTTTTAACCTATTTTTTTAGCATACAATCAATTTAAGTAAATATACAGGGTCATTTTTTAACACCATCCAAATTTTTTCTAGGCATTAAGTATCATCAAAACTCTTCAATTTTGAAAAAAATAGGTAGGTAATTTTTTGCAAAAAAATATTTTGTCCGAGTGAATTATGACAACAGCATGGTTACTAGTCAAATACTATCGTCCTACATGTTTTGAATGAGAGGCAACAAGGAGGGGTTCGAGGGGCGGTGGTGCCGAGAGCTGTACGGCAACTGACAAACAACCCGACTGTCTCGTTCTCGCAGACGTGCGGAACATGAGAGAGAGAATTGCGCGCATAATCATCTGCTACGCACGGTGTATTGTGTCAGCAAATGTAGTTTTATTTTGGATAACTTTGTATAGCCTTAACTTAATAATTTAGTACTGGGCGATATTAAAAGAAAAAACATGTGTTTCATAATTTTTTTCAAAGATTATATGTATATAAATTTGGATGGTGTTAAAAAAATGACCCTGTATAATATTGGTATAATTTTAAAGAGCTTTAATTGATCTTTATAATGATACCAATTTCAGTTTTTAACCTCGATCCTATGCTGAATATAAGGTAAAAGAAACAGGGATGATTATACGGGTTATTTGTAAAACACCAACAACCTCGCAGAAGTAAATTACTAACATCATAAACAACAACATTAGTTCTACGACTTTCCCGAAAACAGACAAAAAGAATTCGACTTTCCATACAAAATGTCTGAACAGCTGATCAAGTTTTGTATGAAAAGTCGATTCTTTTTGGTTGTTTTCGGAAGTCGTAGAACAAATGTTGTTGTTTATGATGTTAGTAGTCTACTCCTGCGAGGTTGTTGATGTTTTACAAATAACCTTGTATATTTTTGCCTTTAAGTGCAATTAGTGTAACTCAAACTTAGCCTTCGTACACACTGACTGTTGATCGTGGGGCGTTTTAATATGAAATTTTGTGGTGGTTACTCAACCACCAGTGTGTACGAGGGCTTAGAATGGTGTTTGCTGTTTGACAAAAAATATAAAGTATTCTCTAATAAGTCACTATACTGTTCAGTGCTTTAGTATAGAGTATTGTATCAAGTAATTATTATTTTACTAAAATCACTTTTTTAAATGGCATTGTACTAAATAATGTATTATTGAAATGAATGAGCGTGTTTATTTTTATTTATTTACAAATACATATTTATTTATGAAGCCTGTGTTTGTATGGATATAATAATTTAAGGGGCATGCTTTTTTTTAAATATAACAATGTCAAACACGCTTCTTCATTTCTTTTTAGGTGTGAATATTACATACTTAAACAATGGAAAAGAAAAGAGACTCATTCTTCTTGGCCTTAGAGCATCGCGGAAGGGAGCAGCCTTAGCGATTATTACTCTATTCAAATTATTCTGGCATTTTTTGCGGGGGGGGAAAGTGCACACAAGTGCAGTTCCGCACACTCACATACAAAAAGAACACTGTAAAGACGACACCAACACATAAAAAATAAAACAAAACAGCAAAAATTTGTGTACGGATGAGTCACACATCAAAATATGACACGTTTTTGACATAAAGGGCTGGGCCCAACTGTCGTTGCAGCAATATCGATACGGAAAAAGGAATAAAGGTAACAAACTCAAATATTTTACATGGGGTGAACAACAACAAAGACCCAACAAGCAAAAAAGTCTCAGGATGCGCACGTTATTAGAGTGGTAGGCTTACAGGGGCCCTATTTTTGAATCGCTCGGCTGGCGTTGAGCGCTCTTTTCGACTGATTTTCGTTCGACATATGACTCAAAACAATGAGATGTCGAACGAAAATTAGCAGAAACGAGCGCTCGACGCCAGCCGAGCGATTCAAAAATAGGGCCCCAGGGCTCTTATAATTATTTTGTACCTTGTCATCGTTCTTAAATTAGTCTTCAACAAGTTAATACGGACTCAAGAACACTCAGTCTTATTGTCTAGTCTCATACACTCTTGCGTGCTCTTGTGTTTACAAGGGCTGATCGAACAGATGTTTCATTTTGATGTGATGTAATGTAAGGGGACAGTAGGTGGTCTATGTTCGCCAGATCAGCTAGTACCATCTGGAAGGAGCCTGTCGCGAAGAACCGCAAACAGATCAGAAGCTAGATAAGACCACAAATGGCCTTACTCCTCAGAGTTCATTAGATAAATTTGACATTTCCATATTTAAATTTTAAAGGAGCTTTAAAATGCATCTAATTTTCCTTCCTACAATACTTTAATGAAACATTAGGGTTTAATGTGGCATTAAAAAGATAAAAATCATTCTTGCAATTGAGTGTGAGTCTGTCAGAAGTTAAAAAGAATTTATAAATATTTAAGGAATATTTCAGGTATATCACATTTATGAGACTGCCTGGAGCAGGACCAGGCCATGTCCTTTATCGACAAACATTGTGATACGGTAACATCACTAAGTTGCTCATCGGCGAGAACTCGGATTTATCTAGCGACAGATCTGAAATTTGTACGGACGAGCCATGGACGAGCAGACCCGATGTCACTGAACAAATTTGACAACTAATCAAGAATAAAATATACGAATTTAATGTTTAAATGTAAACAAATAGCAATAATATGACAAAAAAATATTTTCATGTTAAATGTAACACCGTCTTTTTGTAAACTTGATGTTCCAGACCTCTTTTAACAGCAAAAAACTCATCAATTCGGCATTTTAAACACTGCAGCGTTCACATGCGCGACTGGACTCGGTCTAGAAAGAAATCCGGGCGCAACTGGTTTTATTAACCGCGTATGCCCATTTGGGCTTGTACTTCGGCAGAGGGGAAAGCTTCGTATGGCTTCTCTTTCTGGGACAGAAGCGCGTCTTACCGCGTCTTACTCTAAGGATCTAGCATTGCAAAATGTGGGATTATAGAATCAATCTACTTTGTTTAATTCATGAAAAGGAACTTTAACAGGTCTTCAATTATACGGTTTCTTATATAAATTGTAGGCTGATTGACCAGTTTCATTACCTTGTATGCTAGTAAAAACTTATTCTATAAAATTGTTCTAGAAACAACATCGAAATAATCTTTATTTTTATTTATTTAACGTATTACACATCAGTTAAACTAGGTCCCGTGAGTGTACATAGTGACAGTTTACCCACTCGTTAATAACAGGCGTATATCACGGAACTGTCAAAATTTGTTTATTAGTCAAGCTTTCGCTGTATCACCCGTATATATCGCGGGTAAATGTTTATTAGTAAGGCAGTAAGTAAATAAAAAAAATACGCAGATATAACG
This sequence comes from Agriphila geniculea, assembly GCA_943789525.1. Taxonomy (NCBI): domain Eukaryota; kingdom Metazoa; phylum Arthropoda; class Insecta; order Lepidoptera; family Crambidae; genus Agriphila; species Agriphila geniculea. The sequence continues at coordinate 18,393,903 of OX038888.1, forward strand.
CTTAAAACCGCTATTGTTGTGAGAACAATAAGTTCTTTAATCAAAAGTAATTTTTCATTTAAGTTACACATTGCAAAGCAATATTATGTAACTTGAATTAAATTACACATTATAACAACTTATGAGTGTAAAAAACAGATTTATCGCACTCTCATATAAGTATGATAAAATATATTCTGCGAACATTCAAAGTTATGTCGAACAAATCATAACGCACGTGCGTGTGATGGTAAACTTTACTGAAGTCAGCGAACTAAAATCTATGGAAGTGTAATTGCAAACAAATATTGCTTAAAAAATGGCACCATGGGGCTGAAAAAGTACAACCCGCTCAGCTTTCAGGTATGATTCCGATGTCGGCAGCACTGCTGCGCAGCAGTGCTGTGTGCTCCAAATTGAACCCTAATGTTACGTTTGAAAGGCTCAATTTGATGTGAGTGGAGAAGCGTCGCGACACTGCTGCGCAACACTGCTGCGCGACACTACTGCGCAGCAGCAACACCACTGGTCCCCATACATTCTCTATAGGTTTATATGAGACTACATTCCGAGCTCGGCAGCACTGCTGCGCAGCAGTGTCGTGCAGCAGTGTCGCGCAGCAGTGTCGCGCAGCAGTGTTGCAGACATCGGAATCATACCTATAGTCGGGCCAGCCAAGCACCCGGTGACTGACGTTAGTGTTCTTTTCAATTAATTGCAGTTTATATAAACTCTACAATATTGTAGAGAAAAGATAGAAAGGGAGAGTTCATTAGAAATGACGTCCTTTATAGTCAAATGGTGTAAAAGATGCAAAGAAGGCAGTAAAAAAATGCAGAAATAACGTATCTTATTTTTTCGTTTAAGTACAGAAAAGATCTATAAGTATACAAATTATGGTCGCTAATAAGCAACTAGTGTTCAGACGCTTTGTGCTGCATAATTAAATGCTAGCATTTTTAGCTCTATCCACTTAGTTGTACTTTTCATGTGGTGCTATTTTTTGAGCGGAATGCTTATTCCATAGCTTTAGTTCGCTAACTGAAGTGAAGAACCTTATGAAAAGAGGCTTTCACTGGCAGCCATTTTCTTTTATATTTTATGAAAACCCAAATAAGGATTTAAAAAGCATGGAAACTGTAGATCTCTAGGTCTACCCAAAATAAAATAGACATCATGCATGGCCACATATTTGTGGAGTAAGAAATTGCAACAGCGTTTAGCAGCATTGATATCTGTTAGCTGAAGGTTGACTGGGAGAGAATGCTTTTAGCATTAAATCTGCCTTTTGTAACATTTTTGTTTTATAAATGTACAATAAGATTTGTTAAATAAAAATAAATAAATTACTTGACATTAATATTTTGTTATAAAGAATAACGTCTAATAAAAAAATGTGATTAAAACCAAACATTAATTCGTCTCGCGTGCCACCTCCATACAACTTCAAACTTCTGTATTGGTAAGCACGCTTATTTATCGATTGTCCTTTTACGAAAAATTCGCAAATTTACCCTTACGCCGTTTTGTATTAAGAGCTGCTCCGATACCTGCGTGTGGTCACGTCGGTTTTAATATTTGGAATTCACAAAGAGCGGAACCATTGATATTGTTAAAGGCATGTCTTGTATGTCAATGAATTCGTTATTAATATGCATCACTTGATTGCATTCTACATTAATTAAAAGAAAAACTTTTATCGCGAGGTCTACAGCTCACGGAGTACGGAGCCACTCACTGACGTCCATTATACAAAGTACAGGCTAATGTCATGAAATGACAACAATTTTTTGTTCTGATTTGAAAATCGCCATATTGGCGCCGAGAGCAGTAGATTCTATACTATGGCAGTAGTGAGTGTACTTGGAACTAATTGAATTCCAAGTACACACACTACTGCCATAGTAGAATCTACGGCTCACAGCGCGATTTTCAAATCAGAACAAACGACTGGTGACGTTCGCCTGTCCAGCGTACTTGTATAATGGACGTCAGTGGAGCCTCTAGTTTATATTTATGTTTAGACAGCTAGTAGAGAATTCTACCACAGGAATACTTATATATTTTTTTGCCCTGTGATTATATCTACTGTCCGTAAGCAAAACGGACCGTTCTACAAATAGAAACGGGCACTGACGTCCATTATACAAGTACGCTGGACAGGCGAACGTCACCAGTCGTTTGTTCCGATTTGAAAATCGCCATATTGGCAATAGTGAGTGTACTTGGAACTAATAAGTTCCAAGTGCACTCACTACTGTCATAGTATAGAATCTACTGCTTTTATCGCCAATATGGCTATTTTCAAATCGGCACAAAAAATTGATGTCATTTCATGACATTAGCCTGTCCAGCGTACTTTATATATTATAATGGACGTCAGTGGAAACGGAGCGGGGAAAATGCTTGAAACTTTGTCCGAAACTTTGGAGTAAGCCGCTTCACAGGTTCCAGATATTTCTTATATAATGTGTTAAAAAAATACCCCTAAAGGCGAATATGGTAGATATATAGGGACCATCAAACTGAACAACTTTTACTACGAGACCAACTCTGAAATCGCGAAAAAATCAGCTGTTTCATATAATTTAATATTTTCGTTATTCATTTTTGTATGAAACAGCAGATTTTATTTGCAGATTTCAAAGTTGGTCCTAATAGTATAAGATGTTCAGTTTGATGGTCCCTATTTACCATATTCGGCATTAGGAGTTTTTTGTAACACGTTGTATATTCTAGTTTTAATTAAATTAAATAATATTATGTTGTTATACCAGATCCTGTAAGAGACCTTTAGTCTGAGTCTATCTACCTAAAGTAACTACGTAATTAAAACTTTTCATACACAGCTGAGCATAGAAGCATCTACGTCCGAACTTGGCCCTGTACTGCATGTCCGTTTGTAGTTTGCAGTCTAACGTAGTCTGGCGTTTCGAGCTAAAGTTACGGGTTGCCGAACGCGCAAATAAAATTAAAAATACCTAAAAATGAATAAAAAAAATGTACAACAAGAGATTATTGTGAAGGCTATGTCCTGCGCTTAGAGCATCGCGGAAGGGAGCAGCCTTAGCGATTATTACTCTATTCAAATTATTCTGGCATTTTTTGCGAGGGGGGGGGGGGAAAGTGCACACAAGTGCAGTTCCGCATACTCACATACAAAAAGAACACTGTAAAGACGACACCAACACATAAAAAATAAAACAAAACAGCAAAAATTTGTGTACGGATGAGTCACACATCAAAATATGACACGTTTTTGACATAAAGGGCTGGGCCCAACTGTCGTTGCAGCAATATCGATAAGGAAAAAGGAATAAAGGTAACAAACTCAAATATTTTACATGGGGTGAATAACAACAAAGACCCAACAAGCAAAAAAGTCTCAGGATGCGCACGTTATTAGAGTGGTAGGCTTACAGAGGCCCTATTTTTGAATCGCTCGGCTGGCGTTGAGCGCTCTTTTCGACTGATTTTCGTTCGACATATGACTCAAAACAATGAGATGTCGAACGAAAATTAGCAGAAACGAGCGCTCGACGCCAGCCGAGCGATTCAAAAATAGGGCCCCAGGGCTCTTATAATTATTTTGTACCTTGTCATTGTTCTTAAATTAGTCTTAAACAAGTTAATACGGACTCAAGAACTCTCAGTCTTATTGTCTAGTCTCATACACTCTTGCGTGCTCTTGTGTCGCACAAGGGCTGATCGAACAGATGTTTCATTTTGATGTGATGTAATGTAAGGGGACAGTAGGTAGAGCTGTCTATGTTCGCCAGATCAGCTAGTACCATCTGGAAGGAGCCTGTCGCGAAGAACCGCAAACAGATCAGAAGCTAGATAAGACCACAAATGGCCTTACTCCTCAGAGTTCATTAGATAAATTTGACATTTCCATATTTAAATTTTAAAGGAGCTTTAAAATGCATCTAATTTTCATTAAAAAGATAAAAATCATTCTTGCAATTGAGTGTGAGTCTGTCAGAAGTTAAAAAGAATTTATAAATATTTAAGGAATATTTCAGGTATATCACATTTATGAGACTGCCTGGAGCAGGACCAGGCCATGTCCTTTATCGACAAACATTGTGATACGGTAACATCACTAAGTTGCTCATCGGCGAGAACTCGGATTTATCTAGCGACAGATCTGAAATTTGTACGGACGAGCCATGGACGAGCAGACCCGATGTCACTGAACAAATTTGACAACTAATCAAGAATAAAATATACGAATTTAATGTTTAAATGTAAACAAATAGCAATAATACGACAAAAAAATATTTTCATGTTAAATGTAACACCGTCTTTTTGTAAACTTGATGTTCCAGACCTCTTTTAACAGCAAAAAACTCATCAATTCGGCATTTTAAACACTGCAGCGTTCACATGCGCGACTGGACTCGGTCTAGAAAGAAATCCGGGCGCAACTGGTTTTATTAACCGCGTATGCCCATTTGGGCTTGTACTTCGGCAGAGGGGAACGCTTCGTATGGCTTCTCTTTCTGGGACAGAAGCGCGTCTTACTCTAAGTTCTTGGCAAAGAACCCGGAAAAAAACAGCAAACACAATGAGAAAAAGAAAGAATTCAACAATGAGAAAAAGAAAGAATTCAACAATGAGAAAAAGAGAGAATTCAACAATGAAAAAAAGAGAGAATTCAACAATGAAAAAAAGAGAGAATTCAATAATGAGAAAAAGAGAGAATTCAATAATGAGAAAAAGAGAGAATTCAATAATGAGAAAAAGACAGAATTCAACAATGAGAAAAAGAGAGAAATCGGCAATGAGAAAAAGAGAGAATTCAACGATGAGAAAGAGAAAGATTTTAATAACAAACGCAAAGACCAGTTTGACAAGAATCGTGATTTAGAAAAACAGGAGGACAAAAATAAAAAACCATTTGATAAAAAGACGTACCGTTTGAAGAAGTACAGTAAAAAGTATAAATTGGAACAGTGGGAAGAGCAACGTAGAAAGAAGTTGTTACATACTTATTACAAAGATGTGAAAAACGATCCGGCAGCCGGGTCATATAAACCGAAGGGCTTTGACGAAGACACGACTGATGCCAGTGAAGTAGGCAGATTTGTGAGACACCCGGATTTAATAGAGAAAGAAAAGGAAGAAAGTACTTTTCAGAAGAAGAAGGATCCATATCATAAAGCAATGGAGCAATATAATAAATTAAAAGAGGAGAAATCGCAAAAGCAACAGGAAGTTGCAAAGATCAAAGAAGAGAAACAGCAGAAGCTGCAAGAGTATAAGAAGAAGAAACAAGAACGGTTTAAGAAACTGAGTAAGAAGACTAAGAAAGGGCAGCCCGTTATGACCGGAAGATTGGAATTGCTTTTAGAAAAGATACAAAAGGGATCCAACTAATAATAGAAGTAGTCTGACTTTTTATTTTGCCTTCAAGTAAACTTTTTAATTTTTTTATCCATAACAGATTAGTGCTTGGCCTTCACCTCATCAGATGTTAAGTGACGACAAGTCCAAAAGTGTAAGTTCACTACACCCGGAATCCTCACCACTGAAGAACTGTATCCAGTGATACAAAGTTTTTGGGTGGCAAAATGAAATGAATATTGCTTCTTTTGCTAAATAATAAATTAGAAAATACATTATAAGTGTATAAATGATGAAATCAGAAGCATTGCTTTTTAGTAGGGTATTAGGATAAAATTGAATAGGTAGGTAATATAATAATAGGCACAGTTCATAAATAAGCTAGCGTTTCTATGACGCCGCCATCTCTTTATAAAATTAATGAGTTATTGAAAATTGGCCCATAACCCATAATAAGGCGTATTAAGGTTCTTGGGCGTAACAAAAACAACTGTCAAAAATTAGTTTCTTTTTTTCCACCACACCACCGCCAACTTATACTTGTCGCACTGTATATAAGTTAAGCATATATGTAAAATTAATCACTATATTTCACTTTATAATAGCATAGGTACATTAAACATAATCACTATTTTGTATTCTGTGACAATATTGTAATAAGCACAATGAAATAATATATTATTATTTTAAAAACTTGGTAACTTTTTATATTTAATATCTTTATGTACCTATATCGGGTCATTTTGAACTCACCATCCTTTAAGGATGTGTCCAGTCCATGAAACTAAACAACTTTCTCTAAGAAACATGTGTAAAATTTCGCCAATAAATTTTGGTCACCCCATACTAAATTGATCACGTGATCTCTTTGATTTGTATGGAAAGTCGATTTTTATTTTACATATTTTACCATGTGTTCCTTAGAGAAAGTTGTTCAGTTTCATGGACTGAACACATCCTCAAAATTTGGATGGTGAATACAAATGACCCTGTATAAGAAAGTCTGACTTTTTATTTCTATCATTAGTTTTAGCCAAAGTTTATAGAATGTCGTCTAACGATTCGTTCGAATGGTAACCCTATTTCTACTAATGTCGTACATCATGGTTATTAGCACTACTAATGTAATGGAAGAAGATTATTTTTTTCATTGTTTATCAGAATGATGGGATTCAATGTCTTGTTTGTTCACGAAAATTGTGGTTGTTTGCTCAATGCCGTTTAGCTTTTGTTTTTAAATTGTTGTAAGTTTTTTTTACTAAGTACTGAACAGTTTGTGAATAAAAATCAAGGTAAATAATTTTTTTTTTACTTTCTCTTGCTTGACCAAATAAAAGGTATGACCAGTTTGACCCAAAAATTATAGTGTAACCTCAAACATCAGAATGTCATACTATAAATGTTGACCTTGAGACCTTGTCTATGCCGTACAGCGGTTCTCGAATTCTTTTGGCTACGGAACCCTTTTTGGTTCACCGATTTTGGGCGGAACCCTAGCTCAAGTAAGAAGTAAACTAACTGTAACATTGTTTATTTACGTGAAATCACACCATACTGGAGGCTTTTTGGCTTGGTGATCGCATCTTGTAAGTAATACTTTGACTAAAGAAGAACTTTTTAAGATAAAATACATCAGACTGCGTCGTCAGGAGCACGCTCTTACTCTGCTGTACAAAATACTATATGATCCAAGATCTCCCCCTTACCTTAAGGAGCGTTTCCAACCTCTCGGCTTCAGCCATAGTCGGCCACTTAGGTCCAAATCTGACAACCGCCTGAACACCCCTCTCACCCAATCTGGCTACTACAAAGAGTCTTATACAGTTAAGACTACAATTCTATGGAATAGCCTACCAAGTGAAATCCGCCACTCGGAATCCCTTGCTGTTTTTAGGAAAAAATTGTACGCAAACCTTTTAACTAAATCATAGTTTGCAACAACTATTATATATGTGTATGTTTATGTAGTGTTTTTTATATTTTTATTTATGTAATTTATATACTATTTTTTAAGTTTAAAATGTAATATTCTGTGTCTTTTCAGTATGTTGCTGGCACACTGCCTCTTTTAATAAATAAGTTATCCTTTGTAACAAAGGTTTGCCTGGAAGAGATCGCTTCCAGCGATAAGGCCGCCTTTGCCCACTATAGTTTTAATGTTTTTTTTTTGTAATTATTTCTGTAATGTGTGAGCAATAAAGAGTTTTATCTATCTATCTATCTATCTATTTATTTACTTAACTCTTGAATTTTCGCGAATCCCGAATGGTGTTACGCAGAACCATGGGTGGTTCTGCGTAACACCATTCGGGAATTCCTTCCGTACCTTCCAGAGGTCGGAACCTGCACGCGTAGCATGACCAACATCGAGATAAGATTCGACTCAGAGAACAATGGCTTGTCTACACCGAAATGTCACTTTTGTCGGGTTGAGATCGAGATACTCATGCTCGCATTTACAACTAGTAGACTCGTATTGTTCTTTGTCGTGGCCTAATGTCAAAAGTCGACAAACACGAGCTTTTCTCTTCAACTGACATTAATTTGACAGTTGAATCAGAGAAACTTGTCTACCACCCTTTGAGTAGTCGAGAAGGCCGAGAGAGAATCACAGACTAATAAGAAGATTCGAAATAGTTTTCTACGTATTTTATTTTTTATGAATCTAAATTTCGCAATAAAAATAAATCTAAATTATCCGTGCTTATATTTTATTCCTTAAAAACTTAAATTAAAATTATTTTCATATGTTGATTTTAATATTTCGTAATTCTCTCGTCATTTTACACAGATTACTAAATTAACAATTTCGTTAGTAGTCTGTGTTATCTTTTCAAAATACTCTCAATAAAAGAAAGGCAAACGAATTTATATCCATACAGCTATATTTAATTAGTTTTAAGAGTTTAGCGTTGTGAAATCTATAGAAAGGAACGGTGCTTTATGAGAAATAAAGTAATTATTTTCTATTGGCAATATTATTCTTCTCGAACTCGAGAGAGCTTGTCTACGGAAGAGAACGCTTTCTTGAGTGCCTCTTTATCTTAGAACTTATAAAAAAAATGAGAATCATGTTTAAACTAAATTATTTCGGATCAAATTAGATAATTTTGACGTTTATTGGTGTTGAAATAAAAAGATTACCTTTAAAATTCACTTTTTTTTATTAAAAGACATTAAAAGGTTTCGAAATTCTGAGAACGAGTCCCACCTGTCTGTCAAACTGTGCTCAGCAATCGAGAAGGTCGAGACGACAAGTCTTCGTAGACAAGAGTCTTGTTTGCTCATGCTACGCGTGCTGGCGGTCATTCCGTCCGCATTGATTTTTTTTAAATAATAATTTGTTTTATTTCTGGAACTATCACACCGAAAAATAAATAGAGTGAAGTCAAAGTAGATTCATTAAAACTACACACCAAATACAGAACCTCCACCTTTTTTGAAGTCGATTAAAAAGAGAGCCCAAATCATATCACAAAGGCGGACCTGAAATGACCGGCAGATTCCGATGTCTGGAATAAGAGCTGCTTTCGTAGCTCAACTGTTAACCTTGCCGTCTTGCACAAGATTTTCTTCTTTGAGGCCAACATAAATTGGTTCCCGCACAGTTAGCTGATTGGGAAGATAGATACTGGCGCATTTTCTTCTGTCAGATCTTATAGATCTATAATATCATAATCATAGACAAATTCTGATACGTGTTTCTCACAATCTTCATAAGCCGTTAGATCAAATTGTCTGTGAAGTAATAACAGAAACATCCGGCTCGAAGGACCAACATTTGTTTTATAGCTATTAGCATACTCAAAAGGATTTTAAAATAAAACAACTAGCTTGAATGATTGATCAAGAAGAAAATCTTTTTATTTTGTTATAATATTTTCAGCTTACTTAATCATAATCTTAATAATATTTTCGTTTGCTAAGCAACGCTTAGCTTAGATTCGGTACGGCCCCTGGCCGTACCGGCTAACGAATCAACTATCGAAAAGTCTGCTGGGTTTCAACTTAAAACAGAAAAATCAAAGTAAGGAATTTCGTCTTGTACTTTCTGTTGACGTAATTTGGAAGATAACGATGTTTGTGTGATATCATAAATTGGGGTTCGCACTTTTTCCCCATTGGGGCTCGATTTATCTGTTTTAATTTGAAACCCAGCAGACTTCGATAATCGATTCGTTAGCCGGTACAGCCCCAGCCTTTCTATTGTCTAATTTAAAAATCTATCGCAATCGCTTTCAAAATGTAATACATTGAAGCTTCTTTTTGGGACAAATAAAAACTTACCAAAGAAATTCAGCAATGTGTCAAACGAAAGCGATTGCGATAGATTTTTTGAATTGGACAATTAGCCCCCTGGCACAGAATATATACTCTAATGCCCCTGGTCTGGGATGAGTGACCGTTAAGTGGCATTACAATACAACTGAGCGCTTCCGTGCTTCGGAGGGCACGTTAAACCGTCGGTCCCGGCTGTTGTAGACGTTAGGCCAAGTTAGAGGCCTTATAGGCGGCTTGATAAACTGTAACACCAGAGGTGGCCACTAATACAATAAAAAAACCGGCCAAGTGCGTGTCGGGCCACGCGCCATAGAGTTCCGTAGTTACCTTATACCATACCATATTTAATACCACCTATAATTTTTCGTCTGTAAAAATAACTTTGTTTTTCACAGTGTTGGTATGAATGACAAAGTTATATTTGCGGTTTTGGAAAATGTGCTATATCTCAAAAACTGATTACTATATCTCGTTCAAACCAATTTTGGTTGAAAGTTTTTATTAAGATCTACAACATATATTTTTTTTAGATTTTTCACTCTCTTATTTCAAAAGTTAAAGGGGGGGACACACATTTTACCACTTTGGCGGTGAATATCTTTCAAACGGTTGACTTTGAGAAAAAGCTGTCTTAGAAATCTATAGACACCCAACACGTGTTGGTTTGAAGAAAAAAAATTTTTTCAGTTTCATTTCCATGTGTGGGGAGCCCCCCCTTAATAGATTATTTTCCTTATTTTTATATTAAATTCGTTAAGCGGTTAACAGAATACATCTACCTACCAAGTTTCAATTGTGTAGTCTTAATACTTTCGGAATAAAGTGGCTGTGACATACGGACAGACAGACAGACAGACATGACGAATCTATAAGGGTTCCGTTTTTTCCCATTTAGGCTACGGAACCCTAAAAAAATTAACATAGCAACAAATTATAATGTTTTTTATCACCTGAGGCGCAAGGTCTGTCTGGCGCCGCTGAAATCGCATGACGATAAATTGACGAGCTATAACCATTAACCCGGAGAAGGTTATATTTGGGTGACTTGGTTATCACAACGAATAGTCGTGATTTTTGACGTATTTCAAAAGTTATCTCACAATGGTCATGTTTGTTTATGTTGATACTATAATCAAAGTAAGATAGTGAAATACAACAAAATAATAATTAATAAATCCGGTTAACTTTCGCGTATCATTTAGTTTCAAAACAAAGTAGAGCTTGTAGTATGATTGATTAGAGAAAAAGCTGATAGAATCGAATATTTATCTCCGTGGATAGTAAGAGAATACATAATTAATGAATAAAGAACATAAACTTTTTTGACTCGGGAACACAAATGCAAATGCTACATCATCATCATATCAGCCGCACGACACCCACTGCTGGGTATAAGCCAGCCCAAGGATCTCCACGACGATCGGTCTGCTGCCCGCATCCAGCGGCTTCCCGCGACCCTCACCAGATCGCTGGTCCACCTTGTCGGGGCCCTAACCATGGAGCGTTGTTCGGTGCGCGGTTTCTATTCCAGATCCTCGCCGCCTGCCCCAACGGCTGTCGGTTATTCCCGCTATACGTCCCGCTCGCTACCACTTCAACTAAGCAATTCTTCACAGCCTATCTTCGTTATTTTAGTTCTACGGATCACGTGCCGGACTACAGCTGCGCCACAAAAAAAAAAGTAGGAAATCTGACATTTTGACTATGCCATGATGAAGTCTATAGTTTGTCGGAGTTTGTCGCCAAAAACCAGAGTTTGTCGCCAAAAACCAGAGTTTGTCGGTCTTCCGTTTAGGAGATACATGTGGCTCAGCTGTAGAGACGTCTCTACAGCTGCGCCACACAGATCTCGAAAACGGAAGGTCGTAGCGAAAATCTGATTACTTGTATGTATAGCCGTTACGCGAGGATACGCTGTGGAGACCTTTCTACCTGGATCTTGAGAACGGAAGGTCGTAGCGATAATCTGATTAGTCATATCTATAGTCGGTAGTTCGACCGAGTTTGTCGCCAAATACCAGAGTTTGTCGGCCTTGCTTTTAGGAGATATGTGAGATTTTCGCTACGACCTTCCGTTCTCGAGATCCAGGTAGAAATATCTCTACAGCATATCCCCACATATCTTCTAAACGTAAGATTGACAAACTCTGATTTTTGGTGACAAACTCCGACAAACTAATGGCTACACACTCGAGTTATCAGATTTTTGCTACGACCTTCCGTTCTCAAGATCCAGGTAGAAAGGTCTCCACAGCGTATCCTCACATATCTCTTAAACGCAAGACCGACAAACTCTGGTTCTTGGTGACAAACTCCGACAAACTACCGGCTACACACACGAGTAATCAGATTTCTGTTACGACCTTCCGTTTTCGAGATCTGTGTGGCGCAGCTGTAGAGACGTTTCTACAGCTGAGCCACATGTATCTCCTAAACGGAAGACCGACAAACTCTGGTTTTTGGCGACAAACTCCGACAAACTATAGACTTCATCATGGCGTAGTCAAAAAGTCAGATTTCCAACTTTTTTTTGTGGCGCAGCTGTAGTCCGGCACGTCTACGGATCTCTTCATATCTGAGTAATCCGATAACGCAGGGATTCGCACTCATTTCTATTTCGATAACGCAAAAAAAATGCTTCTCAGCATGTATTTTGGACATCTTAGTCCGGTCCCTAAGAACACTAAATGTATGGGGAGGTCAAAATTTTTCATTAGATGAATTCACTTGGTACAGATGTTACTTAGGTAAAACTGAGCTGATTTAGCTCGGTAGCCATCCGCCCCCCCTTAGCAGGTAGGGGGGGGGGGAGTGCCATTCAAAGTTTCGCGCCGCTGCGCTTCAGATAAAAAATCATATCTCCTTCAATATACCCACCACCTCAAGTGTGGTATCATTTTATGGTAAAACAGGGATGAGGAATTCATTTCTGAAACTTTTAATATACAGTTTCATAGAAAAAAACGTGTTAAAAAGGTAAAATATTGACGATAGTATCAAACTGTAAAAATACTAATGCTATGCAAATAAAAAAATATTATCTAAAAGAACATTTATTACGCTTTTAAAAAATATAAACTTTATATACAGTTATTGTACAATGTCTTTCTGAAAAAATTCGGACACCTTATGCGACGGAGTTTCCAAACGTTTTCAATTGCAACTATAAGTTGGTTTTTTCATACAAAATGTATAGAATACAAACTTAACTTTGGTACTTCGTTGTCGCTTATGTTCTTACGGTTTTATACTCTCTTTTAACTATCTTACGGTCAGATACATACTTAGACCTTTTTGTGGGAGTCATAACGACTATAGAAAAAAATAGACAGACTTGATCTCAGAATCAGCAAGTCACAAAACACCAACGCGACATGGCGCCAAAAAACTTAAGTTTTCAGAATGACCAATCAGGAAAACTTTCTACCACATTCAGTGTAAAGGTGCAAATAGTGTATAAATTATGGTAGGTAGGTAAGGTAGGTACACTAAGGACCTAGGCATAAAAATATATCCAAGAAATGGAACTATTGTTACATTGAGTATTTTTATATACTCGTGAGCAGAAAAACGGAATCACAGGCCTATTTTCATAAAAACGAGGTATTCTTAAAGCTGTGGTTCTCCGCCCAGGATTAAACAGGGTGTAATCTGATGATGGCAATTTAAAGAATGAATGGAGGAGACTTAATTTGCTAAAGAATCCAAACGGATCAGAAGAGTCGTTTATACCAGAGACCGTCTACAGTTTTTATTTAGTGTTACATTTTCCATACTTTTTAATTTTCGCTTGTTATTTTTTTAAGTTCAACCCAGAGCTAAACGACTCATCTAATCCATTAGGTTTCTTTAGCATTATGGACCTCCGCCATCCATTCTTAAAATTGCCATCGTCAGATCACACCTCGTTTAATCCTGGGCGAAGAACCAAAGCTTTAAGATTACCTAGTTTGTATGAAAAAAGGCCTGTTATTCCATTTTTCTGCACACGCGTGAATAAAAATTCTTAATGCAACAATAGTTTAATTTCTGCGATATATTTGAATGCCTAGGTGCCTAGGGTACCTACTTATTATAATTTAAACATTGTTTGATATTTAGACTTAATGTGGAAGGACGTTTTCCTGCCTGGGTCGATTTAAGATCTAAATTTTTGACGCCACGTCGCGTTAGTGTTTTGTGACCTGCTGATTCCGAGATCAAATCTGTCTATTATTTTCTATAGTCGTTATGATTTCCACAAGAAGATCTAAGTATGTATCAGACCGTAAGATAGTTGAGAGATCGAAAGAACATAAGCGACAACGAAGTACCAAAGTTAAGTTTGTATTCTATACATTTTGTATGAAAAACCAACTTATAGTTGCAATTGGAAACACTTGGGAACTCCGTCGCATACGATGTTTGATTTTTTTTCAGTTGGATATTATACAATAACTGTATATAAAGTATGTATTTTTTAAAAGCTTAATAAATTTACTTTAAGGTAGTATTTTTTTCTTTTGCACAAAATTAGAATTTTCAAAGATACTAACTGTTGAAAGAAAAAAAATTGCAAATCGATTTTTGATACTTTCCTCAATATATATTTTTTTCTAAGAAATTGTACATCAAATGTCTCAAAAATGAAATCGTCATGCTTGACATAAAGTTAACTTTGCATTCTATACATTTTGTATGAATAAAAACAAATTATACTTGTAATTGTTAGTGTCGGGAAACACCGTCACATACCATGTTAGATTTTTTTTCAGATAGACATTGTACAATAACTATATAAAACGAATATATTTTTTAAAGCTTAATAAGTGTCCTTTAAGGTAGTATTTTTTTTATTTGCACAACATTAGTATTTTCACAGATACTGACAGTTTAATAAAAAAATAGCAAACTGATTTTGATACTATCGTCAATATTTTACCTTTTAAACACGTTTTTTTTCTATGAAACTGTATATTGAAAGTTTCAGAAATGAATTCCTCATCCCTGTTTTACCTTAAAATGATACCACACTTGAAGTGGTGGGTATATTGAAGGAGATATGATTTTTTATCTGAAGCGCGGCGGCGCGAAACTTTGAATGCCACCCTCCCTCCCCCCCTACCTGCTAAGGGGAGGCGGATGGCTACCGAGCTAAATCAGCTCAGTTTTACCTAAGTAACATCTGTACTTGGTACAGATGAATGAATGATGATGAATTCATATAATGAAAAATTTTGACCTTATTTTCTTAGGGACTACTATCTCACTCGTAAATAGATTCGAACTCGGTGCCGCAATAGGCAGGATCTCTACCATTGCTCCCTACCGTCGCTATACTACAATAATTAACAAAGTCATCTATATCTGTCCTAAAATTAAAATCAAGTTCTATGAGGAGAACCCAATCAATCCGTATTGGGCCCGTCTTGCGTATTGGGTATGTATGGCCCATTCTCCTATTCACTTCTAAGGCCTATATCCAGCAGTGGAGGTTCAATTTCTGATGATGAAAATGAGGAGAACTAATGTTTGTTTTTACATAAAATAAGAATAAAAAAAAACATCACAATGTATTTTTTTATTAAGTAAGTAAATAGGTAAAATCCCAGCTCAGATAAAATTTAGGTAGATAGATATTGCAGTTGGCATTGACTCAGATTTACAGCCTGGGGTTTTAAGAAATAACTATATGACACCATGATTCTTGCGTAAACATCTGTAGCTCATGCCATGTTATCGCTTATTTGCACATCGCTGGTTTCCTCCACAATAGCTTATTACGAGTACATCTCATTTAGATTATCGGGCGTTATCAGCAGACTCGTGCGTGCTTCTCGTTTGTTTTATAGGGTTATGTGAATACCATAATTTTTTATAACTCGCCAATAATTTTCCAAAATAAGTATAAAGAAGACTAACATACAGAATAGGTACCATGGGCAACAGCGTCGCTTAACCACTCCTAGAGTTAAAATCCCTTGCACGCTACGCCCGCCCCACAAGATACGTTTAGTTCGTGCAGGGGTGATACGCCGATACGCGCGCACACGAATTAATTTTGTTGCTAACTGGTTAAGCGACGCTGTTGCCCATAGTACATAATTATGATTGCTCACCATACAAATAAACCCAGGAGGGATGGCCAAGTGGCATAGGTTGAAAAGGGGACAATTACACCTATGCTCCTACTACTGGATTCGATCGATGGAACCCTTGGCATAGCGGAAGGATCGCAACCTTTGCAGCAGTCTTCAATTTTATGCTTTGTCGTAATCTTCGTCGCCATCAGCGGACATCAGCTGAAAGAAAGCCTACTAATGACTATTGATGGTGGACGTGCACTATAAAATTCTTGTCCGTTCACTTTGCTCCAGAATGGTAAAATCACTTTAGTTTATTCATCTGTTGGTCCACATGAAAGCTTATTGTTGCCTGCCTTCAGAAAACTACCAATATACTTGATTTTTCACACATCCTTGTCATTTTTCGTCTGATTTTGATAGCACCTTTATTGATCTTTCTAATTTCTTCTTTTTTATAAAGGAATTTTGTTCTCTACTTGTATACCTTACCCTAAGTTTGTTTCCGTTATGATAGCCTCTTAATAACCTGATTAGCTATGCGGGCGCGTGTCTTTAATTGAACAACATTAGCTGGTAACGTGTTAGTTACGATTATTTATTTAATTCAGTGGGATAGGGTGGGTAGCAAAATCAAAAGTGATAAGATTTTTAGACGGTTTAAAATGGCACCATTGCCATTTTTAGAGGTAAAAAAATACAGGTACTTAATTTCGCTCCTCAACTACTCCCCTAGGTAGTAAAAGAATGAGGTTGGCAACGCAAAGCTAATTGTAGATGTCGCTGCGTACGATTGTTCCTTAGACAGTAGACGGGTACGTATCAGAATGTCTAAAGTTAGAATGTCTAAACTTAAAATGACAAAGTTCAAAATGTCAAAAATTCAAATTCAAATGGTTTAAAATGTCAAAAATCATTATGTCTAACTTCAAAATAGCAAAATTCAAATTATCAAATGTATCAAATACTTTACGAGTTAAAATATCAATGGTCATTAAGTCTAAGTTCACAATGATTTAGTTAAATTGGGTTGGATCTTAAAACGAATTGCCTTCTTTGAGGTTAATTGAGTCTGTGGAGGTGTCTTTGGGCTTCGCCTGAAATGCTTCATAGCAAATTTAGCTGCCGGAAATGAGTCTAAAAGTCTAAACTAGTCTACTGAGACTTAGAAACCGTAGACCGTAGGTCACGAGATAGGTGCGAGGAGCGTAGCGACGAGCATGTTAGGTTGACAAGAACCCAGCGCGCGAGCCGAGCGTGCCGCGGTAGCGGCCGGCGAAGCGCCAGGAAAAAATCTATTTCAAACTCAATTGTTGGTTTTTGTTTGCCGGCTACTGAATCAGTAACTGGCATCGGCTACCGAATCAGGGAGCGGCGCGGCTATGGTGATGTGCGGCGGAGGCACAGAGGTTAACACGCAATTATTTAACCTAATTAATTAGGTACCTAAATGAAAGAAAGGCATAAGTAAATTGTATACGTCATTATAATTATGTATTTGGACTATAAGACTTTTTAAGTTTTGATCATTTGAACTTAGACATTTTTGTATTTAGGACTATCTGACTTTCGACACTTCGAACTTTCGACATTTTAATCGTTAGATATTCAAATTTTTGACATTATGAACGTTGCTATTTTAAGTTTAGACATTCTATCTTTAGACATTCTGATACAATACTAAATAATATACTAGAAAAAATACGACTCGTACCAGATCAATACTCAGACGGGAATCGAACCCGCGACCTTTGGATATCCGGTCCAATGCTCTGACCGCTGAGCTACCGAGTCACTAGTGACATCGTCGATTTTTTCCTAGTATATCCTAAACTCTTACGCTGTAAGCCAGCGTTATTTCACCAATGTGAGGAATTACCTCGACATTCAATTGAAATATCTTTCCAGATATTTTAACAATTGATTAAGATGAAATAGCTATACAATTTTTAAATTTGAGATTTTTGCATTTACAATGCTATTTTTAAACAATACTAAATAATATACTAGAAAAAATACGACTCGTACCAGATCAATACTCAGACGGGAATCGAACCCGCGACCTTTGGATATCCGGTCCAATGCTCTGACCGCTGAGCTACCGAGTCACTAGTGACATCGTCGAATTTTTCCTAGTATATCCTAAACTCTTACGCTGTAAGCCAGCGTTATTTCACCAATGTGAGGAATTACCTCGACATTCAATTGAAATATCTTTCCAGATATTTTAACAATTGATTAAGATGAAATAGCTATACAATTTTTAAATTTGAGATTTTTGCATTTACAATGCTATTTTTAAACAATACTAAATAATATACTAGAAAAAATACGACTCGTACCAGATCAATACTCAGACGGGAATCGAACCCGCGACCTTTGGATATCCGGTCCAATGCTCTGACCGCTGAGCTACCGAGTCACTAGTGACATCGTCGAATTTTTCCTAGTATATCCTAAACTCTTACGCTGTAAGCCAGCGTTATTTCACCAATGTGAGGAATTACCTCGACATTCAATTGAAATATCTTTCCAGATATTTTTAAAAATTGTATAGCTATTTCATCTTAATCAATTGTTAAAATATCTGGAAAGATATTTCAATTGAATGTCGAGGTAATTCCTCACATTGGTGAAATAACGCTGGCTTACAGCGTAAGAGTTTAGGATATACTAGGAAAAATTCGACGATGTCACTAGTGACTCGGTAGCTCAGCGGTCAGAGCATTGGACCGGATATCCAAAGGTCGCGGGTTTGATTCCCGTCTGAGTATTGATCTGGTACGAGTCGTATTTTTTCTAGTATATTATTTAGTATTGTTTAAAAATAGCATTGTAAATGCAAAAATCTCAAATTTAAAAATTGTATAGCTATTTCATCTTAATCAATTGTTAAAATATCTGGAAAGATATTTCAATTGAATGTCGAGGTAATTCCTCACATTGGTGAAATAACGCTGGCTTACAGCGTAAGAGTTTAGGATATACTAGGAAAAATTCGACGATGTCACTAGTGACTCGGTAGCTCAGCGGTCAGAGCATTGGACCGGATATCCAAAGGTCGCGGGTTCGATTCCCGTCTGAGTATTGATCTGGTACGAGTCGTATTTTTTCTAGTATATTATTTAGTATTGTTTAAAAATAGCATTGTAAATGCAAAATCTCAAATTTAAAAATTGTATAGCTATTTCATCTTAATCAATTGTTAAAATATCTGGAAAGATATTTCAATTGAATGTCGAGGTAATTCCTCACATCGGTGAAATAACGCTGGCTTACAGCGTAAGAGTTTAGGATATACTAGGAAAAATTCGACGATGTCACTAGTGACTCGGTAGCTCAGCGGTCAGAGCATTGGACCGGATATCCAAAGGTCGCGGGTTCGATTCCCGTCTGAGTATTGATCTGGTACGAGTCGTATTTTTTCTAGTATATTATTTAGTATTGTTTAAAAATAGCATTGTAAATGCAAAAATCTCAAATTTAAAAATTGTATAGCTATTTCATCTTAATCAATTGTTAAAATATCTGGAAAGATATTTCAATTGAATGTCGAGGTAATTCCTCACATTGGTGAAATAACGCTGGCTTACAGCGTAAGAGTTTAGGATATACTAGGAAAAATTCGACGATGTCACTAGTGACTCGGTAGCTCAGCGGTCAGAGCATTGGACCGGATATCCAAAGGTCGCGGGTTCGATTCCCGTCTGAGTATTGATCTGGTACGAGTCGTATTTTTTCTAGTATATTATTTAGTATTGTTTAAAAATAGCATTGTAAATGCAAAAATCTCAAATTTAAAAACATTCTGATACGTACCCCAGTAGAAGTTCAGAACAAAATGTATGGGAAAATAGGTATTTATTTTGTCGTATTTTTTTACCGAAAAAGACCCATTTACCCAAAATGGATATAAAAGACTATTCTAAAATGCAAATGCCGGAATTGAAAGCCAAATTAAGACGATTTTATTTTTACAGAATTTATCCATTTTTTCTATATCCAGATTTTGCCAGAATTTGTAAGTGCCAACATTCTTAAAGCATATTACACAAAATTTAATCATTTTAAAGCTAAAAACACAATATTTTAAAGTAAAAGTCCTTTGTTTTCATAGCTCTCGTGGAACAAGCGTACGCAGCGCCATTTTGACAGTTGCCTTCCCTATTAGCAAGACACTTTGTGAGAAAATGATTAAAAAATCTACATGTGTCTTGGGTATTATTACGAATCTACACCATAATACTTACCTCCTTGTCCCATTACTAGAATACGTAAAACCTGCCATTTAAGTCTGAAAATAATGGTTTTCCTTGTGGGTATATTCCCACTGTACCCGTTTATTATCTGTTAACCAGTCGGCAACATCGTTCAAACAATAGTTAATTTCCTTCAATAAAAACTGATAAGCCGTCCGTTATGTAATCACTGCTCTGTAAAGTCTGAAGAATGCAAAAGTTGATTCTTAATTAAACAAAAAAAGATATTCACTATATTGATATTGATAAGGAAGACTGGCAATGTGAACTGGCTGATGTAACTCTTTAAGCAAAACGCGTGTGCCATCTAATTAGAACGAATTTATTGACAAATGAATGTATGTACGTCGCTTTAAGGTCAGCCCTACTCTCGAGGGAAATTGAAGGGATCGAGTTCACATCGGATCGAATAAACGTTAAAAATCTGTTATTTAGATACATTGAAAACGGTTACCATGGTTTCCATAGTACCGTTTTGACGTTTACTCGATTAAAACTCGATCTCGATATTCTCGATCGGGAGTAACCCCCCCAGGGTTCGATCTGTATGCTTTTTAGTACTGTTGCCAAATTTTCTGAGAAAAAATTAACTTACAGAGGTTTCCGAATAAAGTGGTAGTGTTTGTAAAAATGTTTACAGATTTTAAATATTGTTTTGAAAGAAAATTCCCTCAATCATTTGAAAATCTCATCCTCACTTTATACTAAGTGGCGACCAATTTTTAAGGAACCGATATAAAGGTTATCGTTGTTTCAAAAACCTTGACCAACTTGCCGCTTAACTCCAATCAAAAGTAGCAAACATTGTATATGAGAGCAAGAAAGAATGTAAACATGACAAAATTAAAATCTCTGGTCCTGCCCAAAAGATATAGCCCCCGGTGGACTGGATTGGAATGATCAAGTTGTTCGTTTTAAAAACCCTGAAATTACTGCCTTCTGCCAACAATTTCAATTCAATTGGAAATTCAATTTGGACTCGAATCCTCATAGTCCAATATCCAATATTACAAGCAACCTTACCTCACGATGTGGAAGATCAAAAGTGTGTTTCAGTATACTACTAGAATACTGGACTGGATTTTAGTAGGTTGCCATCGCATATCCTGGACAAACATTTATATTTTTTCGTTTTCGTACAGCTATATGACCAAAAATTACATCAAGGTGAAAGACCGCAACGTTTACCCATCAGAAGAGACATAAGACCAAAACCCGCATAGGTTGCCAGCTCCAACCGAGGCAGGTTTCAAGGTCAGCCAAGTTTAATGGGGCCCAAAAATAGGTATCTCGAGCATCTAGCTAGTCTAAATAAAAAAAACTCAAGGTATAATGACTTGTCTCTCCTCAAAGTTCAGTATTTGTAAACAAGATATCAGAGGTCATAGGACTTACATACATTGCCTCTACTGATACCCATATTTATTGATTGTATTCCCAGGCATCGCTTCGCAACAGGTGTATATTAAGTACAAAAAAAATACATTAAATACTATCGTAAGATTAATGATAAAAGCCCAGAAACAAATATCGTGAATTTGTCCGACAAAATTATAGGTACTTTAATTTGACTAAGAAATAGAGTTGAGGCTTCAGTAGCACATAGAATCTTTGTTCAGTAGTTTTTTCACTTCTACTCAAATTGAAATGATGATTTGACGACCTTCTTTGAGGTTTTGGCACAGAATATATATGGGTTTTAAAACAGATTCTACATAGAAGTCTTTGCAGATTCTGTTTCAATTTAGGTCTCGAGCAATTTTTAGTTGATTTTGGAGGAGAAGCAAGAACACTACAATAATATGATTAGCACCTAGCTTGATGGCGTGAGATTGCGTCTTCACATCACGTCGTGCCAAGAGCCTAAACATTTTTTTATTGAATTCAGTCGTGACACTCGTGACTCATGCCCAAGTATTTAGCATTCAAGTGTCATTCTAAGCGGAAAAGTTATCTACTGAATTAGAGTTTAACTTCATTTAAATGTTAATTTACTCTTTTTTAATGTTCGTCGTCTGCCAAGATCGTCTTGAATTCCGATCTATCGGAATCACCCTTAAAATTCTGGATCTGGAATTTGTGGGACAATTCTTTAATTGGGATGATGACTAATGAATAAAATAACGAAATACTAAACATATTAAACTTTTAGAGTAGCTTGTATACCTCTTTGCGTATTATTTGTTTTATTATGACCCTTCAAAGTTGGGTAGACTTCATTTAAAAAGTATAAAATTTAGTTATACTTTTAATTAGTCCGTAAAATGTATAGCAAATTTGTCTAAGAAACCATTTTGATAAACACAATATTTAATGTCTGCCGAACAAATTTCCTACGCATTGCATACAAACTACTCAAGCGTGACGTCATAATTCAGTAGCCGTTAGTATGGAGCGTTTTTGGTGAGTCCATTTGTGTGCATTTCAAACTGTGGTATCTATCTCGGGCAGTTTTCATGCTAGCGAAATAATTATTTTACCAATGTTTCTTTTTTGAGAGGTAATTTATGTAACATAAAATAAACAAAATGACATCATGCCTATTCTGCCTTGATCTATTCGTCCGTCAGAGTGTAGATATTCGAAAGCGTGAGTATTGAGTAGAAGTCGGAAGAACTATCGCAACTGTAAATCTGATGACCCTGAAGTTGACAAAAACAGTCAATCATCAATACGATTTCAATGATATACCTATTATGACGTCAAATCGGTCAGTACTTTCGAAATGTACTGCCTGTAAACCTAGGTATAAAATGTTGCACTCTTATTCCAGGCTATCGTCCTACATTTGCGCTACCCCACCCAGCTATCGGAATTGGCGCGGGGTCTGACCGAACCCCTGCACGTAAACAGATAGCAAGGTCACAGTTCATCGATGCAGGAAATTGGTGCTGAGGGTCTCGACATTCTGTTTACGAGGGAAATTTATTGGACTGCTGCGTATAAGGAAAAATACATAATAGGCTTGCAATTTTACTATAATTTTTTGTGTTGTAGGTAGTTTTAATTACGTTTCTATCTACGATTCTATATACATAGACAAATGTCTCTCAGTTGGATAAACTAATGATTTCCACTTGTAATTTGGTTCGTGATTCATGATTCCACCCCCTTCCTTTCTCTTGAATTGTCGTTTGACGATAAATATTCTAATCGAAGATTCTAAAGATGCCCACATTTCTTTGGATACGGCTAGTCCATTTGAATTTAAAAGATTGTGAACTAGATTGAAAGGTTTTAGAGCATTGATCGTGGGTTTAACTTCTTTATTCTTTTGGCAGGGATCCTGGCTCTTGAACTCAAGGTCGCGAGACTCCCGAGTTTGAACTTAAGCTTTCCTCAGGGTGGGAATTTAAAGATTGGTTGGAGTCTGTGACTTCTCCTCAAAGTTTATTCTGTTCTACTCGTTTATCTCGACCGAACTAAGATTATTTTTACAAACCCGACAGTGAACAAACCTCAAATCTAAAATATTTGGTCTCAGTTTATCCACTAAACCTGAATATACAGGGTCACTGGAAATATGACGTATTCCTATTAAGGGGTTATAGATGAGGTCAAAACAAATATTTTTTGTCATATAACTTTTTCTCAAAAAATAAATAGTTTTTGAGTTAATTGAAATTAAGTATTTTTTTACCAAAAGTACGTTTTCAGACACAAAAATTTAAAATAAAAGATAACTACTCATTCGATTCCAGATTTTTTACTATTTTAGGATAGAAAAGAATCTGAGTGTTGATAATGAAAAAAAAAAAAATTTCATAAAATACAGGTGTTTATAAAAAATTCAATCCTTAAATGCAATTTTTATTTTTATTTTTTTAGATTTTTTAGAAATAGCTTGAAATATTTTTAAAAAAATCCTAGTAACTAAGCGTGCATAATATTTTAAAAACATCACCATCTATTCAGCTTTCAGTTGAGGTATAAAACTTAATAATAGCTTAAATAAAAAATGAGAAATTAAGACTTAACCAAATAGCAGTCCCATTTCATGTAGCAAAAATTTCCTACTTCAAGCGCTTCGGAGGTGGCCGTATTATCCTACTTATTCCATAAATGTGAAAGTTTTCTTGTTTGGATGATTGTTAATCAATCACGCAAAATGGCTGAACGGATTTGGATGAAATTTGGCACACAGATAGTTTATAAGCCGGATTAAAACATAGGAGGATACTATTATCTTGGTTAAAGGTTCTCTAGGGATTTTCTCAAATGTAAATGCGAATAAAGTCGCGGGCAGAAGCTAGTTTGCCATAAATGATCATGCTTACTAAAAATACTTTCGTCCGAGTGAGTTTGAAACAGGATTATTTTCCGCCGATGAGTAAAAATTTATACAGACAGCATCAAAAATAACCATGCATATCAGCCATTTTTAATGACCCGCTGCTGGGGAACAGGCCTTCCTTTCCTTTTGGGATAAAGCGGACGGGCCATAACCCACCACGTGGGCCCAATGTGGATTGGTCGGTGTTAACTCAATGTACCTTACATTGAGCCCTTGGTTCTGGCTGCATTTACAGTCGTTAACTGACCAATCCACATTGGGCCCACATGGTGGGTATGGCCCGTCCGCTTTATCCATCCACAAGCCAAAAGGAAGGCGAGTTCCCCAGCAGCGGGGCATTGAAAATGACTGATATGCATGGTTATTTTTGATGCTGTCTGTATGAAATTTTGACTCATCGGCGGAAAAAAATCCTGTTTCAAACTCACTCGGACGAAAGTATTTTTAGTAAGCACGATCATTTATAGCAAACTAGCTTCCGCCCGCGACTTCATTCGCATTTACATTTGAGAAAATCCCTAGGGAACCTTTAACCAAGATAATAGTATCCTCCTATGTTTTAATCCGGCTTATAAACTATCTGTGTGCCAAATTTCATCCAAATCCGTTCAGCCGTTTTGCATGATTGATTAGCAATCATCCAAACAAGAAAACTTTCACATTTATGGAATAAGTAGGATAATATGGCCACCTCCGAAGCGCTTGAAGTAGGAAATTTTTGCTACATGAAATGGGACTGCTATTTAGTTAAGTCTTAATTTCTCATTTTTTATTTAAGTTATTATTAAGTTTTATAGCTCAACTGAAAGCTGAATAGATGGTGATGTTTTTAAAATATTATGCACGCTTAGTTACTAGGATTTTTTTAAAGATATTTCAAGCTATTTCTAAAAAATCTGAAAAAATAAAAATAAAAAATGCATTTAAGGATTGAATTTTTTATAAACTCCTGTATTTTATGAAATTTTTTTTATTTATTATCAACACTCAGATTCTTTTCTATCCCAAAATAATAAAAAATCCGGAATCGAATGAGTAGTTATCTTTTATTTTAATTTTTTTTGTCTGAAAACGAACTTTTGGTAAAAAAATACTTAATTTCAATTAACTCAAAAACTATTTATTTTTTGAGAAAAAGTTATATTACAAAAAATATTTGTTTTGACCTCATCTATTACCCCTTAACAGGAATACGTCATATTTCCAGTGACCCTGTATACACAATACCTGTTTATCTTGAATAACAAGCGGTTTTACGATTCCAAACGACATGATTTCAATTGTCTTATGTAAATAAACATGAAGAACCTTTAATTATTAAAATATTTACTTAAATTCATTACATTTTGTTATCTAGTATGTTTCTTAGAAATCTTAAGTAAACAGTTTGCACGCGACAACACGTATTTGTTTGATTATTGTTATGATTAAAATATGTCCTCGTATTTTTCTGGACAAAGTTCGTCTCGACTACAAGTAGTGTCCCCGTTTTGTATGACTGTCGTAAAGTGGTCGTAAAAATCACGCGCTTTGAGATCCGTAGATTTACTTAGTTCGTGGCCCAATTGTCATATCTTAGCGTGATATTGAAGAACACGTGTTTATCCTATCTAAAGCGAACACTCACAAATTGACTGACATTGAGCGTTTTTACCAAGACCAAGCCAAGACCGATAAAATTATAAATGATTGCACTGCTGCATGTATGCATCTTTTATTTGATTGAATCAGGCGTCACTTGGCGGAAGTCCCAAACCATTTTGAAAAAAGAAATATATGTACCGAGGGTTGGTTTTACGCACGATCTAACTCCTGAGGATGCTCCGGGTTGGGGCGAAACACGTGTAGAGTAGCCTAATTGGTGAAGGTGCAAGGTGTGTTGCTGTCTTGCTAAATGCAGGTTTGTGCACTGATATTTTGTGGTGTGCATGTGCATATTTTTGCGGGCGGGCGGGCGGTGCATCTTGCATATTGTTTGCGGAAGTAAGCTACATATATTTCTTTTTTCAAAATGGTATGTATCTTTGTTATGCTGATGTAATGTCACTGCTTGACTTGAAACATTTTTAGGTTTGGTATGGTGTCTGCAGAGTTAGGAACCCTTCATGATTAGGGGTGTCGTAAAAGAACCTCTAAATCTCACTTTCCTCCACCTCCGTGAACCAGAAAATGGGAAGTAGAGTTTTCCAATGAAAACGTACACTGCAATTTTCAACGCGTCTCTACGACGATCCATCCTCGGGCCTTTATTTTTGGGTACTGTGGTCAGGAAGGCCGGCCGACATAATTATATCAGTGTGATATCAGTAATTGTCAGATCAGATCGTGTCGGTCTCGTTATTACCCAATGTGAAACATCCACTAGACTTGCCTCGTTACGTCACATAAGCGGTTCGCAGCGGTGATTACTCACTTCTCACTTCCCTACATACAACGTACGAACGCCCATATCTCGCGATAACTCATCCCAGCAAACTTATTGATAACGACCTGCATAAATACTTCGTGCGCCCGCCATTATAATCAGTTTGCCGCCACACGGCTAACGAGTGACAGTTGACAGTTTACTTTTTAAATTAACTTCTTTAATTCTTCGGATCAGCTTGTCTGATCTGAAAACGCGTTGAGGTCGCATTCAGTTTGTGTTTAGCAACAACCAAAGGGTTGTTGCTTAGAAGTTACTAAAAGCTTTGAGAATTACGCTCATAAAGGTGAGAATTATTTTAGTTTAAAATTATGTGATCACATTTGCTATTATAGTACAGTAGCCCGTAGAACATTTAAATCACCAAAAAGGCTACCGTTTGCCGTTGTGATATAGTTATTTATTACGAAATTAAAGATACTTTAACCTAAGTTTTACAGATCGCAACCCGCCGTAACCTATATCTCCAAAATTGATATTTTTTTATTTTTCGAGGTTTACTACATAGTTTAGCTGTTGTCGTGTTCTACAGCTTGGTTTGATTGCCACCGATAAAAGTAAGACTATAAAAAGTTGCCATACACAGATTTAAGACCTGATGAAAATGGTTGGATTTTATCTGGTCTTAAATCTGTGTATGATCACTTTCCATAGTCTTACTATTATCAGTGGCAATCGAAAAAAGCTGTAGAACACTACAATAGCTAAACCATGTGGTAAACCTTGAAAAATAAAAAAATATAATTTTTGGAGATATACAAATAAAGGTTACGGCGGGTTGCGATCTGTTAAACTTGGGTTAAAGTATCTATAATTTCGTAATAAATAACTATATCACAACGGCAAACGGTAACCTTTTTGGTGATTTAAATGTTCTACGGGCTACTATACTATTAATGTTAAAAATGTTTTACAGTGAAAATTATAGAGCACAGCCACAGAATAGTGGTATATTAGTACTAGCACAGCTGAAACAATAGTTTATAGTGACAATAACTCAAATAGGAAATTCTTAATTGACATTAGGTTTTCTTTTGTCTTTTTAATAATAGTTCTGTTATTTGATCACGATCGCAAATAGAATAGTCATACGTTAACGTGAGCTTCAATTTTATACTTTCTACCATTTTTTTATGTAGTAAGCGGTGAAACATTAATTTTATTAGGAGTTATATAATTATTTAACTATTAATTTCTTGTAAGTACTGTGTGTGTCTTAAAATAAAGTTCTATTGAAACTCGAACAATAAGTAAGTCGAACAATAATAAGTACAAGTATCCTTTTTATAAGGAAATAAAAAAGGATACCTACTTATTTTTTTCCTTATTATCAACAGTTCTGTGAATTTACTTGTATTAAAAAATATGTCAACATGAAAGATGGGCGGAAGCACATTTTCAATAATGATATGACGCTTATTAGATATTATTAAATTAACTTAGTGAATTCTCTACTTTTTTAATATTTAAAAAAAAAATATACTTAATGGAAAAAAATATTAAAATTGACTACACTTTTACTAACTTTTATAACATTATACAACGTGTTACAAAATAACCCCTAATGCCGAATATGGTAGATAGGGACCATCAAACTGAACAACTTTTACTATGGGACCAACTCTGAAATAGCAAAAAAAAACCGGCCAAGTGCAAATCGGACTCGCGCACAAAGGGTTCCGTACCAAAAAACTCAAAAAGATTATGTTTGTTGTTTGGGAGCCCCCCTTAAATATTAGTTTTATTCTGTTTTTAGTATTTGTTGTTATAGCGGCAACAAAAATACATCATCTGTGAAAATTTCAACTTTCTAGCTATCACGGTTTATGAGATACAGCCTGGTGACAGACAGACAGACAGACGGACAGCGAAGTCTTAGTAATAGGGTCCCGTTTTTACCCTTTGGGTACGGAACCCTAAAAACAGCTGTTTCATACATTTTGATATTTTCGTCATTAGTTTTTGTATGAATCAGCTGTTTTTTTTTCTCGATTACAGAGTTGGTCCCATAGGAAAATTTATTCAGTTTGATAGTCCCTATCCACCATATTCAGCATTAACACAGAATATATAATAGTACTAACGTGCATTAGGCCCTAACTAAGGGTTATTTAGTAACACGTTGCATAATACAATGTTAGTGATAACTACACAATTTAATCAAACGCTAAGTGATATCAGACAGAATCGACCGCAACAACCAATTTCGTCATAGTGTAGTAGTGTGTAGTAGTGTAGTAAAAAAACCATGACGACAAAAGGAATATTTTATTCCTTTTGTCGTCATGGTTTTTTTACTCATCAAAATATGTCGCGACAGTGGCCTTGAATCTTGTTACGCGCCATGTCAATATTTTCATTAGGTATTCATTAATCATTTTAGGCGCCCGCCACACAGTGGTTTTAATCGGAGAATTATTGGACATGACGTGACCAAGCGATATGTTTCATGATTTTAAGCATTTGAACACTTTTCTGTTTGCATAGCCACTGAAAATTAGAAGTAGCATAGCTTCTAAAAAATATGTCCTTATAAAATTATTATTAATTGGTCTTTGTTCTTTTCTCTCTCTATATTCGAAGCTTTAAGCGTAAATTGTTCTCAATCTGCAAAATTAGTTCGAATGGAAAATTATTGAAATAAAAAATGTTAATATTGGAAACATGATTTATATTTTGTGATATATTAATGGTCACTGCAATCGGAATTTTAAGTCTTGTTACCTTCTTGTTTTAGACTGCAATGCTAACAATGCAGTTTCTAAATGTTTTTTAAAACTCGCTGCGCCGTATCGCTCTATTGCAAGATTTTTTGAATAAAAACTGCGACAGAGCTCGGTGTTGAAATTTTTACAGCAATGAACCGATCATTTTAGATGTTACAATTCAAAACTAGTCTAGGAACAACTGGCAGGCAAACAATCTAAACAAGAACAAGTAAATAAAATAAAAATAGATATATGAAACTTTTCTAGTGGCATAACTTTTTTTCCATCACATCTTGGTGTGGTTCCACTGTGTGCGTTATGACGTTTTGCGTACCTATCTTAATTGATGAAGAATTAGTGTAGGAATGTATGTGAAATTCATCAATTGCTTGTTACGAAACAATTTAAGATCGACTCTTGTGTTTACACGGTACAATCACGTCGTAATATGAGTTCAGGGGACTTTAGACGAAAAATAGATTAAGTATGAAAATCCATATTAACTTCTCAAGCTTACGCGCTCACTAGACATGAAGTAAAACTCTTTTTAACGGATATTAGCGCGGTTTTATTGAATGTACTTTGGTATTTAGTTGGTATTTAGTTTGATTTTTGGTTTTCCCGACGTTTCGGCACCTTTGCAGCTGCCGTGGTCACGGGGGATTTTTTAGACGTTCAGAAATTAAAATTAAACCAAATTTTTAATTATTTTATGTTGATTTACAATTTAATTTTATGAATTATTTAATGCTAAAAAGAGAGAGTATCTACTCAAACTACCACCATTTCATAAAATTGGGAGGCCCCTCCAAGAAAGAAATGGCGAAAGAAAACTTGGAGAGGAAGCCGACCTTTTCTTTTGTATTAATTTATTTATTTGCAAAAGGAACTAACCGTATCATTAGATCTTACAGTGTGTGTGAGGGGCTTTAGCTTGTGAATGATGGGGTCCCAAGCTGGTGGAATTTTCCAACCATCATCTCTATTGAAATTAGGATATTTATTTATTTCGATAGCCTCGCGGAGCATTCTAGGGATAAATCTACGTTCCCTAGCAAGGATTTGGGGTTTGTCAAATCTAATATAATGGTTGGGCCCCTCAAAGGCGTGTTCACTCACTGCAGACTTGTTATCGCGCTGTTTGTGTCAGTTTCATGTCAGCTACATGCTCTTTGACGCGGGTCCCTATGCTTCTCTTTGTTTGCCCGATGTAGGAGCGCCCACAGTCACAATCTAGTTTGTAGACGCCTGCAGCTTGAAGGGGGATATTACACTTGACAGCTCGTAGGAATTGGTTGATCTTCTTCGGCGGCTTGAAGTAAGTTTTGATTGACGCTCGCTTCAGAATGTTTCCAATCTTGTCAGTGACACCCTTCAAGTATGGTAGGATGGCAGGTTGACGCTCTACTGTGGCTGGTTTGGCGCGTTTTCTGTGATTGAGGTGTGGTACTTGCAACTTGTTGTTACGCAGTACTTGTTGGACGTGCTGAAGCTCAGCAGTCAGGTGTTGTTTGTCACAGATTCCGCGGGCTCTCTGAAACAAAGATTTCCCTACGGTAGCTAACTGTATAGGATGATGGTGAGAGTCACCATTAAGGTATCTGTCTGTATGGGTTGTTTTACGATACACTGTGTGGCTCAAGGTTTGATTCGGATTCCTGATAATGAGAATGTCTAGGAAAGCTAGTTTATTGTCTGCCTCTAACTCCATAGTAAATTGTATGTTGGGGTTTATGGAGTTAAGATGGTTAAGAAATGCAGGGACACTATCTCTAGGTAGTATTGTGAAAGTATCATCTACATACCGTTTGTAGAACCGGGGAGTCACTGGTGCTGTGGCTAGTGCTTTCTCCTCAAATGTTGCTGACATTTTCATGGAGGATTTTGAGGAGAAAGCACTAGCCATAGCACCAGTGACTCCCCGGCCATAACAACAAAAAATTGCTATGTTCCGACAGTTAGAGGTAAGATAGCCAGTTTCTCACTGATGAGGATTCCGGTTGTAATGCGCTTCCATCTTCGGCCTTATCGTCACTTAACATCAGGTGAGGTGAAGGCCAACCACTATCCCGTTGTGCATAAAAAATGTCCAACTCTGAAATAGTGATAAAAACAGCTGTTTCATACATACATACATACACTCACACCTGTTTCCCATGGGGGTAGGCAGAGACTATGGATCGCCACCTGCTACGATCCTTGCACACTTCTTTCGCTTCATTCACATCCATCAATCTTTTCATACATGCCCTGCAGTTTTTGTCACTGCGTACACCAGCCTTTTTGGCCACCAACTTAAGGGCTGACTCACAAAAAAAAACAGCTGTTTCATACATTTTGAAATTTTAGATATTAAGTTTTGTATGAAACAGCTGATATTTTTTCGTGAGATCAGCGTTGGTCCCAATAGTAAAAGTTCAATTTGATGGTCTTTACCATATTCGGTATTATGTACTCATATTATTGTAACACGTTGTATATTACGTAATCCATAGATGATTGATATGCTATCAGTAGTAAAAGATATATTATATGCCGCGACCTCACCGAAGTAACGCGTGACACTACATTTATCTCTCCTCAGACCAATTTTGCTGACTGGTAGATAACCTTTTATCTGGTCCTCGAATAAAATTCTGCGATGATAATGGTTACTAGCTGAAATTCAACGGACAAGGCGTAATATTAAGTAAAACATCGCTTAAAATATTTATAAAAAGTGGCAAGATTATGATGATAATTTATGAATATCATCATAATCAGTTTGAACATGTATAATAATTTAAAACAAAATGTACACACTTTTCAACTAATTACTTATTACGCCTCGCATACTCCTATCTTACCACAAACACACAGTACAGTCGGCGACAAATATTTGGACAGCCTCTACGCCCTTTAAAAACCTCTTAAGTGATCAATAAAGGCCTGATTTGCGGTGGCAGAAATACAAACTTGCTAGTGATTACCAAATTATCGTAAATGTTTTTATATATCGATGTTTTGAAAATATTTTTTAAGTGGAACTTCTTTGATCGCGTCTGTATTATTTTTTGTAATTTACCAAGGAGGATGTATTTCTTAAAAATTTGACATTCTACTTCACTCACTTTGACTTTGCTATCTTTGCATCAAGAAAAACTGCAGTGAATTTTATTATTTAAACATTTCACGATTTTCACTTTTCTTAATGTAGGTAGGTAATTTCTACTATTTCCGACAGTAAGTCTATATATCACGTTACATAATTATATATTTTTTATCGATAAATTACACAAATAGATAATCAAGTTGTCCACGCACTATTAAACGTCATTTTATTCGTGCTACCGCAAATCCGGGGTCTAGTGATCAAAAATGTAGAACGCTTAGGCGCATTTGGTCTATTTCGCAAAACGTCCATTTCGTAGAACGTCCATTTCGCAGAACGTCATTTTCGCATTTGGTCCATTTCACAGAACCACCATTTCGCATTTGGTCCATTTTCTAAAATTTCCACCCTTGCGAGCATAAAACGTTTATATTGGTAATATGTTTATTTTCAATCACTTATTGATATTTTTTGTTTCTCATAAATATGGAGTAGGTTAACTGGTTAACAGAGAAGGTTCTGCGAAATGGACCAAGTGGACCAAATGAGAATAGGACCAAATGCGCCTAAACGAGGGTTGGTTACAGTACGAGGCATATATTATCTTGAAATCGGGTTGGGGATGCGCGGAACGCGTATTTTGGGCATGCGGAGCGGTGAGGGGCGCGAGCGGCGGGAGAGGAGCGCGCGCTATTAATCGCTCTCGCTCACAAGAGCACATGCGCGAACTTATCCCCACTCCGTTGCAAAAACTTCAAGATATATGCCTCGTACTGTAGTTAAAGCTCCGTTATGCGAAATCATTTGTCTCTGTCTTTTTCTTTAAGTGTAAAGAGTATGAAAAATAACCTCACTTCTGCACTTTTTCGATGATTTTCGTTGTTTTTTAATCATTATCTTTAGCACAATTATCTTTTTTGAAAAAAAGTTATTGGAGCAACTGCACAGTACTTTTAAGTGTTTGATGTAGAATTCAATACGTTTACGCTATTATTTGCGCCAAAATATGGCCCGCGACAAGCGCTTTTGGTGACATTCTGATTTTTTTTTACAATCATCTGTGAGGTTTATACGCAATTTAATGTTTGTAGCAACTAGGTAAACTCTTTAGCTTGTCGTATGATTTTTTTGGTGGCTACAAGTTTACGTTTTCTATATAAAGATATGGCCCGCGCAAACCATGTTTTCCTATTACCGCCCCTTAAACGTGAAAGCGTAACAAACAATACTCCATGTTTAATATTACTAAGGTGATGATGAATGATGTCTGTTTCCAGGGAGCACCGGGTGAGTCCGGCGCGTTCGCGAGTGCCGGGCGAGCGGTACCGGTCCGCTCGGAGGAGGCGCGGCCTCGGCCAGCGCCGCGCTGCTGGCGCCGCGCGCTCAACGTCGACCCGCCCTGGCTGCGGCACGCGCCCGCCCGCTGACACCGCCCCCCGCCCCGCACGTGAGTACTCTTTACCCCGCCCGCTCTTGATATTCCTGGACTGCTCACAAGCACCCCGCTCCGGACGTGAGTTAACACAACGCCCCCATGTCACGCTCAAAGTTGACTCCCCGGCTGCGGCACGCGCCCGCCCAGTGAGTACTCATTAGTAGAGATGAATAAGGATAGCAGTTTGGCAGGATACCGGATATTCGGCCAACCATGTGGCCGGATAGCCGGATATCTGGCGGAACTTAGTTGTTTGGTGCATCACACGCACACACACACTTGCGTAGGCGGCGCGCGAACGATCGGGTGGACTTGGTTCGATTCGGGTCTATTTATTCACCGTAATTTTTCCTTAGTGCAGTATGAGTACTAATTAATTAATTTTCTATTACATTCATATACTATTGTGTGGTTTAAAAATTTAAAACAAAAACAAATCATATTTCTTAAGTGATACTAAGACTAATTAAATAAAGCAAATAATTACTTAAAAATATATTTTTTATATTACCGAATAGTAGTCATCCGGTATTCGGCCGGATAGTATTAAGGCGGCCGGATACCGGATAGTTACCGGATATCCGTTTCATCTCTATTAATTAGCCCTGCCCCGCACGTAAGTTAGGTATCATAAGCCCCGCCCCGCTCTTGTATATACCCAGACTGCTCACAAGAATCCCGCCCCGGACGTGAGTGTTCACAGATTCTATGTCAGTTCAGTTCACACCGCCCTCTCGTCACGTTCAACGTTGACCCCCTGGCTGCGCCCGCCTGCTAACACCGCACCCGCCCCGCACTTAAGTGTTCCTAGTCTGCTCAATAACCCACCGACCCTTATAAGGTCTGGGTCTGGGTTTACACCCAGATAGTCTGTGGCGGCTCACACACCGCCCTCGCGCTCAACGACGACGCGCCCGCGCCATGGCTCCGGAACGCACGTGAGTACTCTTAGTCTACTCAATACTCATAAGCCCCGCCCCGCTCTTGTATATTCCCAGACTGCTTACAAGCACCCCACCCCGTACATGAGTGGTGTTCCCAGACTCCTTACACACCGTCCTCACCCTCGCCTCACCTACTCGTACACGCAGAAATCCTTGGACTCCTCTACCAGCGCATGAGTATTCGCAGATTGTTTGCTTAAACACCACCCTCCTTCTACCTAAATACTGGAATTTGTGTCACTGCTGACGTGTCTATCTGGCACAGTCTTAAGATCCAATTGTACATTTTAAATGAACGAGCTGTTTGTTCTTATA
Source organism: Agriphila geniculea (assembly GCA_943789525.1). Lineage (NCBI taxonomy): Eukaryota > Metazoa > Arthropoda > Insecta > Lepidoptera > Crambidae > Agriphila > Agriphila geniculea. Next base: position 18,429,045 of record OX038888.1, read on the forward strand.
TCGATTGTTAATAGTCGAATGTAAATAGCTTAATCGAAATCGGAAGTCTTTAAATCTCTCCATGTCAAGAGTGTGTTTGGCCGGATCGTTCCATCCAGCTTATCTCAGCCAGGAACGCTCCTATCGCTTCGTGTCTAAACGTGGAATATGTTTGTCAACAGCTGACACTTGTGGACTAGCGCTAGCGAGCCCCCGCCATCAGGCGCCGAGGCTAGTTGACCCATCCCCACCTCCAACCGGGGAAGCGAACCCATCTGACACGCAGTCCAACATTCCAGGTATGATTACGTTTCTTTTGCATTGTAAATAAGGTCTTACGTTGCCTCGCAAAAAGGCGAACAGCGGCGGTGGCGCGGCGAGTGTTTTTGATGCTCAACAGGATAGTGGTTGTCCTTCACTTCACCTGACGTCAAGTGACTATAAGGCCGAAGGCACAGAATAACTAATAGTACAAGTACAGAAGCAGCACGCCGCAAAGTAATTTAAATAAATAGCGACTTTTGCACCGACACAATAAAGTGCAATTCAGATCGCGCAGCGCTAATAGCCTACAGTTATATTCAGCTAGTAGTTGCCTCTCTTTCTATCGCGTGCTCTTACCTTTTCTGCCGACGCAACGTTAGGGTTGATTTCTTTTAAATGAACTGCGTAGCATATATCATAATGTGAAAACGACAAAACAATTACTAAATAATATACTAGAAAAAATACGACTCGCACCAGATCAATACTCAGACGGGAATCGAACCCGCGACCTTTGGATATCCGGTCCAATGCTCTGACCGCTGAGCTACCGAGTCACTAGTGACATCGTCGAATTTTTCCTAGTATATCCTAAACTCTTACGCTGTAAGCCAGCGTTATTTCATCAATGTGAGGAATTACCTCGACATTCAATTGAAATATCTTTCCAGATATTTTAACAATTGATTAAGATGAAATCGCTATATAATTTTTAAATTTGAGATTTTTGCATTTACAATGCTATTTTTAAACAATACTAAATAATATACTAGAAAAAATACGACTCGCACCAGATCAATACTCAGACGGGAATCGAACCCGCGACCTTTGGATATCCGGTCCAATGCTCTGACCGCTGAGCTACCGAGTCACTAGTGACATCGTCGAATTTTTCCTAGTATATCCTAAACTCTTACGCTGTAAGCCAGCGTTATTTCATCAATGTGAGGAATTACCTCGACATTCAATTGAAATATCTTTCCAGATATTTTAACAATTGATTAAGATGAAATCGCTATATAATTTTTAAATTTGAGATTTTTGCATTTACAATGCTATTTTTAAACAATACTAAATAAATAACGCTGGCTTACAGCGTAAGAGTTTAGGATATACTAGGAAAAATTCGACGATGTCACTAGTGACTCGGTAGCTCAGCGGTCAGAGCATTGGACCGGATATCCAAAGGTCGCGGGTTCGATTCCCGTCTGAGTATTGATCTGGTGCGAGTCGTATTTTTTCTAGTATATTATTTAGTATTGTTTAAAAATAGCATTGTAAATGCAAAAATCTCAAATTTAAAAATTATATAGCGATTTCATCTTAATCAATTGTTAAAATATCTGGAAAGATATTTCAATTGAATGTCGAGGTAATTCCTCACATTGATGAAATAACGCTGGCTTACAGCGTAAGAGTTTAGGATATACTAGGAAAAATTCGACGATGTCACTAGTGACTCGGTAACTCAGCGGTCAGAGCATTGGACCGGATATCCAAAGGTCGCGGGTTCGATTCCCGTCTGAGTATTGATCTGGTGCGAGTCGTATTTTTTCTAGTATATTATTTAGTATTGTTTAAAAATAGCATTGCAAATGCAAAAATCTCAAATTTAAAAAAAGACAAAACAATTGGTTTTTTTATTTAGACATCCGTACACGGCACAGTAATGTCGATTCGACATTGTTACTATTATAAAGAGACAATACCACTTGTGCAGTAAGATGCCGTGCGACTACACAGGCAGGCGTGTGGCGGCCCTCAGCTCACTTGTGCCTTCGAAGGCACGGCTAGCGGTAGGTGCTTATCGCGCGACCTTGAGCGAGTGAAGGAGGCCTGCCGAAGGTGGAAGCGCACTACACCCGGAATTGTTATGGCGTCAGACTTTAAGATGATGGTAGCTAACCAGGCGGACTTAATCCCTACGACCAATATAATGGCTTGGTGTGTGATTCCAATTTACTCCTTTATGGCGAGCCTTTCCACTGCAATAAATAGAAAATCTACTCGCCGCGCCACCAGTTCTTTTGTTCCAGTTTCACCTCATTGCGTTGCCAATAATCTAAAATGGCAAGATTGTAGATACAACATTTACTGATTTGCAGCAATGCTATGAAAACCCTAAAATTATGACATTAATTTATGAAACATCTGCTCACCATCCACCAACCCACGGACCTTGAAACAACGCTGGCGCCTAGCATGATCATTGATCACCGATACACGATATGTATTTATCACGATTAACTGTCAAAAGACAATGGATTTTGAGAGTTCAGTGTCGATATACCGCTATATCACGCGATATACATCTTGTTTTGGTCATACTAGGAGGGGTCTTTTACCTCGTCTGTAATAGGAAACATGCATAAGTGACCGATTTTGATAAATTTGAGCTTGATCGCTGCGGACACGTATAAAAACATGATGGAACAGAAAAATCAATTAAAGAATGTATTATTTTAGTTTTATTACACAGGGGAAATAACGATTTTTTATTTTTATTTTCGGATATAATGAACTTAACAGTCGGATAGAATATCGAACAAGAAATAATATTTTGTATGACACATATGTACTTAAACGCAATATTTAGGGAGATTTTTGTAAATTCTTGGCTAACTCCATAATAATGCGCCTGAAACGTGGCATAAGTGACGTCACAAATTTTGACCGTTTTGTATAGAGCGTTTTCGGTGGCTGCTGCTGCGTGGCAACTTTAAGTGACTATATCACGAGAAAAAAAACGCAAGAGAAAAGTTTTAATATTACAGTTGATTTTCTCACGCATTATAGTTTTGATACAAAAAAATTGATGCATGTTCCCTATTAGCTCCCTACATTTATTATTTTATTTGACAGGGCAAACGAAAATGATAGTATCTGAGGAGCAACGCATACGCGTGATGGAGGGAGAGTGGAGCGCGCTGAGTGTGGCGCGCCAGATCGTGGCCGACGGCATGCAGGAGGACCCCTTCTACGTCATGGACGTGGGCGAGGTGGTGGCCCGCTACCACGCCTGGAGGCAGCTCATGCCCAGGGTCGAGCCTTTCTATGGTGAGCTGACGAAAAAAGTGGTCCTTCGAGCCGGATAGTTTAGATGTTTTTTCCATTTATGTCGGTTTTTCTACTCTATGGCTTGTCTGAAAACAAGTATAATGGATGTATGTAGAGTTCTGGCGAGTTCTAAGGTTCTTTCAAAACCGGTAAAGTTTTTCGGATTTTACATATTGTCTACCTCCTGCACTGCAGTAGACTATTATGGATTTTTATTGATTACTTATTTATTTGACTGACACCATCACAAAATATCAATACTAAAGATTTTATAGAAGAGTAATGATTTATTTAACTAAAGACATATACATACATACTAAACCCTGTAGTAGCTTTAAATTTTCCTCGATAGCTTAAAATAAAATGTCATCAGTAGAAATCGGATATATTTACCTAAAGTTCAGATGTTGGGTATTATTAAATATTAATTGCTTCGTATTGTTATTTTATTTTCTTTTAACATTTTTTTTTATTTTATTTTGCATTGCATGATTATTATATTGTTAGTGTATTTGTAATTATGATAAACTTTAATTCATTCATTTATATTATTGTTAGATTAAGCTTACTGGCGTTTTGGAATATTCTGTTAGCCTGTAAGTATTTTGAATAAATAAATAAATAAATTATGGTAAACACATTTTTTATCGAAAAAATCCAGAAAATTCGGGTTTTAACAAACGTGTGTATAGTGTATTATAATACACACATACACACAGCCGTGAGATGATGGTTGCTTTACTCTACTTTTATTGTCAGTGATTTTTACGAAGCAATCACTATATTCTTACGTTGTAACAAGTGTCAAATCGAGCCTATTCAACTTCAGTATAACTTCAACTATAAATGCTAGTCAAAAATTAAGTTTAGATAAATATGCATCCGATTATCCGATCCCTGGGGCCGTATTGGCTAACGAACCGATTATCGAAAAGTCTGCCGAATTTCAACTTAAAACAGAAGGAATTTCGTTTAGTACTTTCTGTTGACGTAATTTGGACGATATCTATGTTCGTGTGATATCATGAATTGGGGTGCGCCATTTTGGCCCAATTGAGGCTAGATTTATCTGTTTTAATTTGAAACCCGGCCGACTTTTCTATAATCGATGCGTCAGCCGGTACGGCCCCTGGTCCGATGATGATATGGTCCTTCGAGCCGGATGTTGTGTAACAGTATGTGATGGTTGTTGCAGCGGTGAAGTGCAACGACGACAAGTTGCTGGTGAGCACGCTGGCGGCGCTGGGCGCGGGCTTCGACTGCGCCTCCAAGGCCGAGATCGAGCTCGTCACCGGCATCGGCGTGCGCCCTGAGTCAGTGCTATACCTTATTCACACTTTTCATAGATTGTTAGGGTTCCGTACCTTGAAAGGAAAAAACGGAACCCTTATAGGATCACTTTGTTGTACGTCTGTCTGTCAAGACCTTTTCAATACAGTTGCTCGAAAATGTGAGCTTACGATGACAGTCCAACGTGCGATAAGTTGATTTTACCGCACGCCCGCGCCGTGCGATTTTGTTTACGTACGTTTTTCTTAATTTCTACTAGCTTCCGCCCGCGACTTCATCCGCGTGGACATTAGAAAAATATAGGGACCAGTATAAAATGACCTCTTTAGTATATGAAAGCTAGTACTACGGAGAGTTCAAGCTGTTTCCTTGGTTCCACCCATCTGAATTTGATGAAACATAGCTTAGATTTTAAGTTGAACCTCAATCTACTAAACTGTGAAAAGCCCATCAAATTTTTTTTAGCGGTTTTTGCGTTATTCTTATATTTGCGCACAAATATTTAGAATTTACAGTATTACTATATGTTATTGATTACAATTTCAGTAATACCTATAATGTTTTCTCGCAAATGTATTGAAAAACGTAGTATGACACACGGTTGTTAAGGTTTTTTAAAACTCGTGACGATTATAAGTCAACTCGTTTTAAAAACCTCCTTACCAACCTTGTATCATAAACTACTATTTATCTCGGGAATGCGTGGAGGTACAGTACGAGGTAAACATCATGACACTTTTCCGACGGAGTTGGGATAAGTTCGCGCATGTACACTTGCGAGCGACCAATAGCGCGCGCCCCTCTCCCGCCGCTCTCGTGACTCACCGCTACGCATACCCAAAATACGCTTTTTGCGCAATCCCCACCCGATTTCAAAATGTTTGCCTCGTACTGTATCTACGGGCCCTTGATCTACGTCTCTTCTAGGCAACCTTTTTTACATAGGGCTAAGTTACATAGCATTTAGAAAGTAAGTTCAATTGTTGACAATGACAAACCATTAATAAATAATAATAAAAAAAATAGTTTATTTTTACTTTTTTTCAATAGTTTTTATACCATCAACTTAAGTGGGCGTCCTAAATGTAAACATTATAGTGCAATTAAAATTTGAATATGAAATGGTAGCAAATGGTTGTCCTTTCTTAGTGCACACCTTCGCCCACTACGGCGTTCAAAAATTTTCGAGTATTTGTTTCGATATTCGTTAGCAAATTCAGTAATTATGACAAAAGAATATATGCGCAGTTCAGGCAACTAAACGTTATTTTTCCCCTTGTAACAGGCGCATAATCTTCGCGAACCCCGCCAAGATGGCGTCGCACATAAAGTACGCGTCGCGCGCGGGAGTCGACACCATGACCTTCGACTCGGAGACGGAGCTCGTGAAGATCAAGCAGCACATGCCGCATGCGCAGTGAGTACTCATCATCATCATCATCAGCTAGTTAAAGCACCATAAAGGTCCATCTATTTATTTTATATTGTCACTGAGAAGGGGTGCGTATCGGAAAGTCTAAAGATAGTATGTCTAAAATTAAAATGGCGAAGTTCAAAATGTCGAAAATTTTAATTCAAATGGTTTAAAATGTCAAAAATCATTATGCATAACTTCAAAATAGCAAATTTCAAAGTATCAAATACTTGACGAGTTAAAATATCAATGGTCATTAAGTCTGAGTTCACAATGATTTATTTGAATTGGGTTGGATCTTAAAGCAAGTCGCCTTCTTTGAGGTTAATTAAGGCTGTGGAGGTGTCTTTGGGCTTCGCCTGAAATGCCTTATAGCAAACTTAGCTGCCGGAAATGAGTCTAAACTAGTCTACTAGGACTTAGAAACCGCAGACCGTAGGTCACGGGATAGGTTCGAGGAGCGTAGCGACGAGCATGTTAGGTTGACATGAACACAGCGCGCGAGCCGAGCGTGCGAAGCGAGCGTGCCGCGCCAGCGGCCGGCGAAGCGCCAGAAAAAAATATTTCAGACTCAATTAGTGGCTTTTGTTCGCTGGCTACCGAATCAGTGACTGGCACCGCCACCGGCTACCGAATCAGGGAGCGGCGCGGCTACGGTAATGTGCGGCGGAGGCACAGAGGCTAGCACGCAATAATAATTATTTAACCTAATTAATTAGGTGCCTAAATGAAAGAAATACAAAAGTAAATTCTATACATTATATGTATTTTGAATATTAGACATTTTCAATTCTATTCATTTGAACGTAGACTCTTAATTATGACCATCTGACCGTTAGAAATTTTCGTTTTTGACATTTTGAACTTTTGACATTTTAGTCGTTAGACTTAAAATTTTCGACATTTTGAACTTCGCCATTTTAACTGTAGATATTCTTTCTAACTTTAGACTTTCTGATACGTAGGTATCCCTCTAAAGTGTATTACGAGAGCCCTTAATATTTTGAATGCGCATTTTTTACTGTGTGTGTAGTGTAATAACTAAACTCTATGGAAGTGAACTAAAATTTATAAAAGTGTAATTGCAAACAAATATTGCTTAAAAAAATGGCACCACGGGGCCAAAAAAGTACAACCGCTCAGCTTTAGTCAGGCCAGCCACACACCCGGTGACTGACGTTAGCGTTCTTTACAATAATTGCAGTTTGCATTGTAAAGAAAAGAGAGAAAGAGAAAGTTTATTAGAAATGACGTCCTGTGTAGTCAAATGGTGTAAAAGACGCAAAGAAGGCAGTAAAAATATACAGAAATAACGTATCATATTTTTTCGTTTGAGTATAGAAAATATCTATGAGTATACAAATTATGGTCGCTAATAAGCAACCAGTGCTCAGACGCTTTGTGCTGCATAATTAAATGCCAGCATTTTTAGCTCCATCCACTTAGCTGTACTTTTCGTGTGGTGCCATTTTTGAGCGCAATGCTTGTTCCACAGATTTTAGTTCGCTGGTTACAGGCCTTCCTTATTGATATAATACAGTGGTCATTGGGTGAACATATTGCAATTAGAATTGAAATCGCCCGATCCCTTAAAAGGCTGTCGATTCTAAGAAACAGTTTTAGACAACATTGTAATTGAACATGGGTTGTGATTGACGTTAGATTAGCATTGTTGTTGGATTCAAGAGATAGGAGGCAGATAGGTGCTTGTTACCGACTGCCAATGAAACCGAGACCAACGGCTTAACGTATCTAACGACGCTTCCTATTGACTGTAATCTAAATATAGTCATACATCTAAAAGCACGCGTGATCCTTCAATTTGACAACGTAATCTCGACAAGATTGCATAAGAATAGTATCAATTTTTGACTGACATAGTAACTTAAGTATGAAGATAATATTAATCTTACTGGTTTACATTTAAAGATTGTACATTTGATAAAGCGAATAAGGAAATACCGCATATGATTTTTGTACAGATACTTTTTTTATACAAGTATTTTAATGAAAATGATTTATAAACTTACACATAAACTTAATTTAGTTATTATTCAGGATAATTGAACACAACAAGGCCCAACCGATTATCGATTACAACAGCTATTGAATGATTAGAATAATGTAATGTAGACGATATGATCCAGTTTATACGGGGGGTACGTATCAGAATGTCTAAAGTTAGAATGTCTAAAGTTAAAATGACAAAGTTCAAAATGTCAAAAATTAAAATTCAAATGGTTTAAAATGTCGAAAATCATTATGTCTAACTTCAAAATAGCAAAATTCAAAGTATCAAACGTATCAAATACTTGAAAGTTAAAATATCAATGGTCATTAAGTCTAAGTTCACAATGATTTATTTGAATTGGGTTGGATCCTAAAACGAATCGCCTTCTTTGAGGTTGATTGAGTCTGTGGAGGTGTCTTTGGGCTTCGCCTAAAATGCTTTATAGCAAATTTAGCTGCCGGAAACGAGTCTAAACTAGTCTACTGGGACTTAGAAACCGTAAACCGCAGGTCACGAGATAGGTGCGAGGAGCGTAGCGACGAGCATGTTAGGTTGACATGAACCCAGCGCCAGAAATAAATCTATTTCAAAGTCAATTGGTGGATTTTGTTCGCCGGCTACTGAATCAGTGACTGGCACCGGCTACCGAATCAGGGAGTGGCGCGGCTATGTTGATGTGTGGCGGAGGCAAAGAGGTTAACGCAGTTATTTAACCTAATTAATAAGATACCTAAATGAAAGAAAATGAGTAAATTCTATACGTCATTATATGTATTTGGACTATTAGACATTTTAGGTTTGATCATTTGAACTTAGACATTTTAATTTTGGACTATATGACCGTTTGACATTTTCGTTTTTGACATTTTGAACTTTTTACATTTTAATCGTTAGACATTCAAATTTTTGACATTTTGAACTTTGCCATTTTAAGTTTAGACATTCTAACTTTAGACATTCTGATACGTACCCTATACGGGACTGTCTTAACTAGTTGGATTACTGAACTGTAATAATGTAAACCGGATATCAGAGAAATAAAGAAAATAATTTATTTGAGACAGAACAACTAGTTTAAAATATAACAATAATGATAAAATAAAGGCTGACGTAGTTTTGTCACAGAATAAATAAATAAATAAATCTTTAATTAATACAGTTACAATTGTATGGTTTTGTCCCAAATCGGTCCCGATTCAGCATATTGTTTGGCTTGTGATATGACCGGTGCTGATAACTGGATTATTCTACGAAGTGATATGTTTGCGTTAACTCTATAGGTTTGTGGTCCGCAACCGCTGCGACGCGACCGACGCCAAAATGTCCTCTAGATTAAGACTTACAATTCGATTAAACTAACAATAGACAGTTATCCGCGGCAACTTTACTCTAGAATGTATGGCAAAGAGTAAATATTGCAGATTAAAATACGTCTTGTACCGCAAGCGCTCTGAAGTTGTCCGTTGTACAAAGTTAAATTGATCGAATTGTATAAATATACATTCTACTACCCGCGCAGATTAAGAATAGGTTTGAAAATATCATCGCCCATGCTCTCTTATCGTTCACTGAACCTATATCGCTTTCTAATTCATACTTATTGTGGCAAACCCGATTAACCGAAATTTCCAGCCCCATTCTTTATCTGCGCGGGCTGTAAGTAAATACCTTTCTCTAGGTCCTAGAGAAAGATCCTACGTCCTAAACATGTGTATTCCTACTGCCATACAAATAAACGAAGAACAAGTTTATACCTAGTTTAATCAAAAATATTGCTTAGCAATATTACTCTCAAAGCGTCATATTCCTAAACAATTTTTTTGGTTATTCTAAGTATATTTGTACGGCAGCTAGAGTCTTGGAAGTTACAAGTGTACGATAACTCAATAGGTTGGTGGTTCGCATCCGATGCGACGCGACCGACGCCAAATGTACTAGGTCTAGACGTATAAATAGACATTTCTTTCTGTAGGAAGTGACATAAACGTTAACTCAATAGGTTGGTGGTCCGCATCCGGTGCGACGCGACCGACGCGCAGTGTCCGCTGGGCATTAAGTTCGGCTGCGACCCCGTCACCGAGGCGCCGCGCCTGCTCAAGCTGGCCGCCGTGTTCGGGCTAGAGGTCTGTATACTACATATGTCGGCGTCAAGTTGTACAATACACATGTATAGGCGTCAAGTTGTATACTACACATATCGGGTCATTTTGAACTTACCATCCACATTTTGAGGATGTGTTCAGTCCATGAAACTGAACAACTTTCTCTAAGGATCACATGGTCAAATATGTAAAATAAAAATCGACTTTCCATACAAATCAAAGAGATCACGTGATCAATTTAGTATGGGATGACCAAAATTTTCTGGCGAAATTTGACACATGTTTCTTAGAGAAAGTTGTTTAGTTTCATGGACTGGACACATACTTAAAATTTAGATGGTAAGTTCAAAATGCCCCTGTATATACGCGTCAAGTTGTATACTACACATTTATAGGCGTCAAGTTTTATACTACACATATTAAATCAATCAATTTTATTTTAATTTTATGTTAATTTATTTTGAATTTTAATGAAATTGTATACGATATTCAAGTTCAGTACTCACTATTTGATCTGACTATTTTTTCGCAACCTCGTTATTTGAGTTGGGTGAAAACTGAAAATCAGTGATTTACTCTACAAGTAAATATTACACTGAGTTTTCTCCTTTTTGCATCGCTACGACACACAATTGGAGTTTTGCTCTATTCTGTATTGTTTATTTTTGTTTCACTGTTTTATTATTATTCTTTAATTTTGTAATGTTGTTTGATTTTATTTTAACTTTGTGTGCATGCTTGGTGCAAATAAATACATTTCACTTTCACATGTAGGTTTCAAGTTGTATACTACACATTTAGGCGTCAAATTGTATACTGCACATGTATAGGCATCAAGTTGTATACTAATAAATAATATAATAATTAATAAAAATAGAACTCAACCTAGATATTTAACTAACTCTAAATATAAGACGTATCTTATTAAAACAAGAGTTATGAGGGGTTGCCAACTTTTTTTGTTTCAAATATAGTAGTTTCAAGATTTTTAGTGTAAAAATATAGTAGATGGTGAAAAAGTCCAAAAAAATATAGTAGGTTGAAGTTTTGTATGGAGGATTTTAAAGAAGTTGCATTTGTCATACTTAAGTAAGTACTATAACATTTTCATAATTTATTCAACAACCATAAAGACATGTGTTTAATCACAAAAAATATTATGCAATTACTTTGTTTTGTTGCTTTTGTTGAATTTTTTCACTTGAAAAATATAGTAGCTTTGCCTACTATATATTTTTTCAAAAAATATAGTAGGCGAGCCCTCAATATAGTAGGATACTATATTATATAGTAGGTTTGGCAACCCTAATGAGAATTCAGGCATCAGTCCCTTAACAATTGCATTAATATGAACCGTTCATTAGGTGGTAGGCGTGTCGTTCCACGTGGGGTCGGGCGCGCGCGAGACCGGCGTGTACATGCGCGCGATCCAGTACGCGCGCGCGCTGTTCTCCATCGGCGCGGGCTTCGGCCACGCGCGCATGGACTTGCTGGACATCGGCGGCGGATTCCCAGGGGGCTCCGACTCCGACCTGCGAGAGGTAAACTATACTCGAGTTGATTTTGAAGAGCCCGTACACATTTTGCCGCTGATTGCTATTCTCTCGCTCGCACATTTAATGATTTCTCAAGATAAATCTTTTTTCTTAAGGCTCGGATATGAGAAATTATTTGTCTCTGTCTTTTTCTTTACGTGTGAAGAGTATGGAAAGTAACCTCACTTCTGCACTTTTTCGATGTTTTTCGTTGTCATTATATTTAGCACAATTATCTTTCTTAAAAAAAAAATATTGGAGCAGCTGCACAGTACGTTAAAGTGTATTTTGATGTAGAATTCAATACGTTTCCGCTATTATTTACGCCAAAAATATGGCCCGCGACAAGCGCTTTTGATGATATTATATTTTTTTTTACAATCATCTGTGAGTATCCAATGTTTTCATCCACATTATAAACTATCTGTGTGCCTTTCATCCAAATTCGTCCATGGTTCGTATTAGGCGTGAAGAGGTAACAAGCTCTTAAACTTTCGCATTTATAATATTAGTAGGATAGAATTGGAATCATATAATATGATAAGTATTTAAGATTAGTATATTACCTTTTTAAAGTTCCTGAACTGATTTATTTTCCTAAATTATATAATTTGTTACTAAAATATCTAAATTAAAAAAAATAAAAACATGACCGCCCTGTCAAAAAATGAACTAAAAAATTAAATAACACTTCACTGCAGTTGGGGAATTCTTTGATTAAATAATATTCCATATTTACGGTCCGCCGACTGCCGACACTTGTTATTAATTTTTTAGTTCGTTTTTTGCTAGGGCAGTCATGTTTTTTAATATTATTACAAAATAACCCTTAATGCCGAATATGGTAGATAGGGAGCATCAAACTGAACAACTTTTACTTTGGGACCAATTTTGATATTAAATGCATACATTTTGATATTTTTGTAATTATTTTTTGTATGAAACAGCAGATTTTTTTCGCGATTTCAGAGTTTATCCCATAGTAAAAGCTGTTCAGTGGGGCTATTGCCCAAGTGTCGTCGACTTCGCCGTCGGCTTCATTTGACAGATGAATGAGATACATTGCTACTTTTTTTTGGTACCAATAAAAACTTACCAAAGAAACGTAGCAATGTATTACAACCATCTGTCAAATGAAGCCGACGGCGAAGTCGACGACACTTGGGCAATAGACCCACAGTTTGATGGTTCCTATCTACCATATTGGGCATTAGGGATTGTGGTAACACGTGTATTTTTTACCAAATTGTATAATGTATACCGTCGTGTTCCCCGCTAGGTGGCAGGCGTGATCAACAGCGCTCTGGAGACGTACTTCCCGGGGAACGGAGTGCGCGTAATCGCTGAGCCAGGACGGTACTTCGCCGCCGCTGCGTATACGCTGTTCGCCATGGTGCACGCCAAGAGAGAGGTGCGTTACATTTAGTAAAACACATTAATTAGGAGCGTTTTAGCATTTTGAAGCTCAAATAGGCTGCCTCAATCACACTTACGAACTTTTTTAAAAGATAAATAAATGACTTGATTTATTTTTGGTGAATATTTTTAATCATTAATAAAATAGTGACAGTGAAAGTGAGATTTGGCCATAATTATCTTTATGTTCATCCCTTTCTTACGTCTAACATTACATAATGTACTATCTCGCTCACATGCAACCTGTCATTTCTGTTTTGTTCCTTCCATCACCTTACTTTCAAACTGTTCACCTCTCATTCACACTCACGTTCCTTTTCATATTACATTTCAAAGTTACAATAGTATTAAAGCTTTGCAACTGCCCGTGACCACGGCAGCTGCAAAGGTGCCGAAACGTTGGCAAAATAAAAAATCAAACCAAATACCAACTGTACTTTTAATAAAACCGCGTTAGTATCAGTTAAAGTGTTATTGCATGTCTAGTAAGCGCGTAAGCTTGAGAAATGAATAGTATTAAAGATATTATAAATACATTATTTTTGTTGAAAACTTAGATTTAAATGTAGAAAAAAGAATTCAAAATTATGTTGTTTTGAAGTTATTTCATCAAGAATCCAAAATATTTCTATAAATATTTACCGTATGCTCGGTTTTATAATGAGAATAAACAGAGTTCTACTCTCGTAATTTTGTATAATGCATACGTCCGATCTGTTTTAGAGTATGCATCGGTGGTGTGAATCCACAATACAATGTATATATAGATTCTATTGAAAGAATTAATAGAAAAATGTGTAAACATCTACTTTTTAGGACCAGTCGAGATAAGCAAGCAACTATATATCTTCCTCCTTTAATAGATCGTCGTCTCGAAAGAGACCAAGTTTTCCTCTATAAGATTCTTAATAACCTCGTAGACACTCCTTTCCTCTTGGAAAATATATGTATTAGATGCCCTCGGACAAGTTCACGTCTTAACAAATTGTTTTCTTTACCTACTACCAGCACTAAATATGCTGGTAGCACTTTTCTGTTTAGAGCTTGTGTTGTAAGGAATATGATAAAAGTTTCACGTCTATAGATTTTTTCAATTGTAGTATAACTCAGTTTAAAAATCAAATACATGAATTGATTGATAATAGGTAATTGTAATTGTAAACATATCTTTAATTAACAGTTCCATTTTAGATGTAGCATAACTGTTAACTTACTCTGTGAATTTAATTAAGTTCAAATTGCCCTGTAGTTTATTTTGTATGTTCTAATTATTAGTGGAAACTTTGCTGATCACTGTTTTATATTATTTGGTAATACTAAATGTACTGTGAAATTGTTTGTTTCCCAAATAAACTAAAAATAAAATAAAATAAAATATTTTATTGACGATGTGTTGAAAACATTCACCAAAAATTAAAAAAAAAACAAAAGTGTGAGTGAGACAGCCTATTATACGAGATAGACCATAATTATGAACACTGCACTACTTAAACACAAGGTACTTTCCGCCCGCGACATGCCATCGTCGTGAAAATTTCGGAAATAATATTAGTCTTTCTTTTTGACAAAAACCGTTTATATAAATGTAATATGTATATTATTGTTATTGTAAAGGTGTCGCAAAAGGACGAGGAAGGCAACGAGCAACAACACACGATGTACTTCATCAACGACGGCGTCTACGGCTCCTTCAACTGCGTGCTCTACGACCACCAGCACGTGGTCGCGGAGACTATTGAGGTTGGTTTAAAACAATAACGCTAAGTTCATATGACTGCGCGGTACAAGATTATACAAAATTGTGTTATATTGTCTACCTACATTACCGCGCGTAAAGGCTGGTTTACATTATCTTAGTATTTAGTAGAGTGCTTAGTAGCGTGCGAGTAGATTCGAATGCGAGTGCTTTAGTAGTTTTGGTGCCTTTCCAGTGACCGTTTACACGCTTCCAGTAGAGTGTCATTTTCGCCATACCTAATACCTATTATTTAATTCAATTACACGTCACGCGTTCACCGGCAAATGCACTCTACTAAAGACGCTACTAAAATGACGATTTACATGCTTCCAGTGCGAGTGCGAGTAAAATATCGCGCGGGGGGTGAGCGGGCGCGCAGGGGGTGCTACTGGAAAGCGAGTAGAAAGGCTACTAGAACGTTACTCTCTTTAGTCATAAGACGACCGTTTACATGTTTCCACTAAAGCACTCTCCTAAAGCACTCTACTAAAAACTAAGATAATTTAAACCAGCCTTAAGATCTTGTACCGCGCGGTTCAAAATCTACAAACCTGCATCGACCCGTTCAGTTGGGGATTAGGACTTATCACCGACAGTCAGTTCACCGAATGCTATTTGCCAACCGCCATATCACCGAAGATTCATTTCACCGACAGGTTATTTTACCGACGGGTCATTTCACCGACAAGCCATTTGACTGAAACTCATTTCACCGATTTTATCGAAAGTGAAACAAAATCATGCATGTAGTAAATCAACAATTTTTATTTCAGACATTATTTGTCAAACCAAATCGAAATAATATGTCATTATTATTAATCAATAAGAATCAAGTACACTTATGAAATCGAAGAAATGTACTATCGGTGAAAAGAGTTTCAGTCAAATGGCTTGTCAGTGAAATGACCCGTCGGTAAAATAGCCTGTCGGTGAAATGAATCTTCGGTGATATGGCGGTTGGCAAATGGCATTCGGTGAACTGATTGTCGGTGATAAGTCCTAATCCCGTTCAGTTGAGCCGCGCGATTTGCGAAACAAACTGCCTCCTCCACGCCAATGTGGATGCCAGACTGCGCGCGTGCATACGTGATCATAAATGCTCTTACTGTGCGGTGACGCGTGTCACCGCGCGATCATATAAACTTAGCCTTGATTTATGAATCGGCTTCCATCTTGAGTAACAAGGTTTATTTTCAGACACAGTCCTGACTTAGGTATTATAAGAACCATTTTGGTACAGTAATCTGGGGTTAATAACAACTGCAGGGGTGTTTAACACTACAGTAACACTTTAGAAAGAAAAAAACAAGTATTCAAAATTACTTAAAAAGTTAGATCAAATTGATAATACACAGTGATCCACTCTAAAATACGTCCTTTTTTACCGCAACCGTTTTAAAGTTAGGCACTTCAGTTGTACATTGATAAATTAATCACATTGTATATAACGGGTGTAACAAGATACTTAACGCAGCCGAAGTCTATTCCGCCCATCATCAGGATCATTTTTGTCTTTTGGATTATACCTGGGAAACCTATAGCTACGAAGTTATTGATGGTCAAAGTCAACAATTATTTTTCTATGAAATCTTATTTTATTCGTTATTTCCTATTTTTCGTTTACAGAAACATTTTCAAAATTTTATGTATTTCATAACAAACAATGACTTCAAAAGGTCAACACTCAATGTATTTCATGAGCACGCACATAAACTTTGCTTGTTGCCTTTTAACTCGGCCGCACGCAGCTGTGTAGCATTCACTCGCAGGCGCGGTCTTTTGTACGCGTTACATTGCGTGGTAATTTATGCAATGCTTTTTCAACACCAAAAATTAAAATCGTTTGCCAGCAATAATTTTGAATAGAAATGGTCCTGATGATGGGCAGAATACGTAGACCTCGCCTTCGTTGAGTGTCTTGTTACATCCGGTATATTCTTTTTCTTTTAGAAAATGTACAGCCTTGGCCAAATGTATTAGCCACTCTACATTGTTTTCCTACTTACTATTTTAAACGATGTTATTTCAAATTAAACTAAACCAATATGAAGCATTATCTTGCTGAAACTTTACGTCGTTGTAATTCGTGTCACCGAAAATATTCGAAACCGACGGTTCAAGAGAGAGGTTTCAAGAACATTGATGTACTTTTGCGAGTTCATGCGACTTTCACCAATGAACATTTAGCCCACTCCATCTGCAGCCATGCATCCCCATACCATTATGCTGCCTCCTCCATGCTTGACTGTAGGCACCACGCACTCCGGCAAGAATTATTCGCCCTTTCGACGCCTCACGTAGGTCGCACCAGGGGTACCAAACACCTCAAAATTGGATTCATCAGACCAAAGCACATTGGACCAATCCTCCTCTGTACAGTGTTGGTGTTTAGTAGCCCAGGGCGATTCATGCTTTCTTGTTTGGTTCTGATAGCCACGGCTTCTTCAGTTCACGGAAAGTCTGATCTACCAGTTTTATTTCATAAATAATAAAACATAGGGATGGCTAATGCATTTGCCCAAGCCTGTATGTTTCTTTAACATCAATATCTTTGTTTATTCACGTAGCCCAAGTCCATGAAGCCGCAAGCGTGCTCCGTGTGGGGCCCCACGTGCGATGGCCTAGATTGCGTATTGCCCAGTACCCACCTCCCAGCGCTGGGCGTGGGCGAGTGGCTCATGTTCCGCGACATGGGTGCCTACACGCTGCCCGTGGCGTCGCCCTTCAACGGATTTCCGGTGCCTAAAGTTAGGGCGCTCATCGACGCAGCGCTCTGGTGAGTTCAATATTTTATGAAATCGTTTATGTCATACAGTAAGAAATTAATTTATTCAACAAAATATGAATTGCAGTGTCATTAAAATAAAAACTTTAAAAGTATCATTTATCTGCAATTTGCTCTTATTATAATTAATAGAGGCTCTTTTAATTTAGACCACTAAAAACGCAATTCTGCGGCACCGCAGCAGTACGTTTGTCACACTGCGCCCAAATTTTGCGTTTTTGATTTTTCATACAAAATCTGCTTGTACTTGTTCACTTATTAAGAGCGTGCAGTCTGCACACTAGCGCCGCCATTGGAAATAAAATCATAGTGTTTAAATAAAAAAGAAATTATGAATTATCTCTCTGGAGTGCACTCCGAACAAGCTTTGCGGTACTTTTTATCACTTAAACAATATTTTCTAGCCTGTTGTTTAGTTTTATGGACTTTTATTGCGAAAAGTGGCCACTTTTAACAATAAAAGTCCATATAACTAAACAACAGGCTAGAAAATATTGTTTAAGTGATAAAAAGTACCGCAAAGCTTGTTTGGAGTGCACTCCAGACAGATAATTTACTAATTTGTCTTTATTTAAGCACTATGATTTTTTTTCTAATGGCGGCGCTAGTGTGCAGACTGCGCAGCCTTAATCTTTGGTATCTCTACTTAATTATACAACAGTTTGATAAATAAGTTTCACAAATTACCTTTTTAATAAAACCTTTTCCGTTCCCAGGAATGTACTGAAGAACTCTCGGCCGCTAACTGAGTCCCACTTCTCGATCGGCGAGCGCATCACGGGCCCCCAGCCCGACCTGGAAGCGCCCCCCTCTCCGCCCCCCGCGCCCCCCGCCGCCCCCGCCCCCATGTTCGTGGAATGCGCCCTCAAGTGACGCGGGAACAAACACACACACATCGCTTTCGCCGGCTAATAATTTTCTACTCGATTTCTATTATTCAATCTGCGATAAGTTGGGGAAGGCAACTGTCAAAATGGCGCTGCGTACGTTTGTTACACAAGAACTATCAAAACAAAGATATTTACTTTAAAAATCGTTTTTGTAGCTTTAAAATGATCAAATTCTGTGTGTAGCTGTAAAGATATTCGCACTTTCCGACATATTTAGATATTAAAAAAAAATATGAATTCTGTAAGAATAAAAACGTCTTAATTTGAATTCCGGCATTCGCATCGTAGAATTGTCTTTTATATCCACTTTGGGTCAATGGGTCTTTTTCGGTATAAAAATACCACAAAATAAATACTTATTTTCCCATACATTTTGTTCCGAACGTCTACTGTCTTAAGAACAAGCGCACGCAGCGACATCTACAATTAGCTTTGCGTTGCCATCCCCAATTCTTAAAACAATTTGTCAAAATCTATAATTCAAATAGGTATTCGCATCAAGAAAAAGGTGCCATTGACATCGAAAATACTTTGCGTATTCGAAAGTTAAAGTAGTTTCCATTGCTAATTGTTTATAGAAATCGGGTCTTAATTAATATGAGTGAGAATTTCAATATTTATTTGTAATTATTTATTGTCGAGTACAGTCGACAGCATCGTCAAAAAATCATATATTTTGATTTGATGCCGACTGTACCGTAATTGAGTGAGATATGTGCAATGTACTTTTTCTTTCGACTAATATTATTCCGTTTACGTAAGAGTCTGTACGGAAAGAGAAACGACTTGCTTGATCACAGTTTTTGTCATTTCTGATAGCACTGTAAAACGTAATGAGGGAATTTTCAAAGTGACATTTAAAAAATAAAATAGTAATTTTTTGCCTCACTAGATGGCGCTGATGGAAAGAGAAGTGTCAAATTGGCTTTTAAAAATAAACGGCCTGTACCAAAGAGGCGAGTAAGCGCTCGCTGGCTGACATCTGCCCAAAGATATGTTAGGGTTACAGGGGTTACATCTGCCTGCCTACCAAAAAAATCACATTGACACATACATTTTTATCAACGCCATCTATAGAGCCTACAGTTTTTTGTCATTTTGAAAATCCCTCATTATAGTGCGACTATCTTGACTTGATAGATATCAAGATATTACAACATGTCAATAACGGTAATCAAGCATAAATCCAAAGTCGGTTCTCTTTCCGAACAGATACAGTACAAGGCATATATCTTGAAATTTTTTCGACGGAGTGGGGATAAGTTCGCGCATGTGCTCTTGTGAGCGACCAATAGCGCGCGCTCCTCACCACTCCGCATCCCCAAAATACGCATTCCGCGCCATCCCCACCCGATTTCAAGATATGTGCCTCGTACTGTACTGTACTATATTGTTTATTTTTGCTTTGACATTTATTTTACTTGTGTGATCTATTTATTATCCTATCAATAATTAATATATAATTTAAATGCCGACGAAAGCTGTTGTGTAGTTTGATCACGTAGCGACTTATGGTGGTCTGGTGTATACTTTCATTTTCGTTAAAGCTATTTTGAAATAATTTTCATGTCACTGAGTTGATGTCCTGCGATATAACGTTATTTAATTGTAACGCAATCGCGACTTTATTATTAAATTAACGTTTAACTTGACCACTGTGCTTTTATCATTTATTGTAAATTTTCATTTTAATTTGTTTAAATTTCGATTGTGTATGTAATTCTTTTTCGTATAGAATAAAATCTCGATGTATTTTTAAATAATCATGCAATACTTTTTAACTTTTTATAAATGTGGTGGTATCTATGGGTAGATTGATATTTTAAAATATTTTTCAATAAATGTGGATTTAGAAAAATGTTAACTTTAGTTGCCTAACATGTATTGTTCATTGACTAGCTTTTATGAACTGCCAATATTTTGTAGTTTTTTTTTTTTCATCTTTTTTGTGTTCGCAAATTTCGTGTTTAGACGTAGGACATCTGTCAAAGCGTAAAGTTCCGATTTGAATGTCATTTATTATTTGATGTAATGTTTCGTCGTTAGATGGGTTTCGCAAATATTTGTAGCAAATGCTTTTTGAATATACATTTCTGAATGTACATAGTTGTATTATTTATCGCACCTCATGTTCCCTTAAAATTAAATCTAACAGGATCACTTTTTTGCAATTTGCCCCGATTTGTTCCCAATCTTGTTCTACTAGGCGGTTCCATCGTAGAAATGCGTCATTTTTTTTTCACTTCGTTCACATTCGTAACTAAAGTTTTATAACCAGTCTCATTAGTGGTACAGTACGAGGCAAATATCTTGAAATCGGGAACGTAAGACCGACAAACTCTGATATTGGCGACAAACTCGGTCGAACTACCGACTATAGATATGACTAATCAAATTATCGCTACGACCTTCCGTTCTCAAGATCCAGGTAGAAAGGTTTCCACAGCGTATCCTCACATATATCCTAAACGCAAGACCGACAAACTCTGGTTCTTGGTGACAAACTCCGACAAACTACCGGCTACACACACGAGTAATCAGATTTCTGTTACGACCTTCCGTTTTCGAGATCTGTGTGGCTCAGCTGTAGAGACGTCTCTACAGCTGCGCCACACGTATCTCCTAAACGGAAGACCGACAAACTCTGGTTTTTGGCGACAAACTCCAACAAACTATAGACTTCATCATGGCATAATCAAAAAGTCAGATTTCCAACTTTTTTTTTGTGGTGCAGCTGTAGTCCGGCACATGACTTGACGTGCCGGACTACAGCTGCGCCACAAAAAAAAAGTTGGAAATCTGACTTTTTGACTATGCCATGATGAAGACTATAATTTGTCGCACAAAAACCAGAATTTGTCGGGCTTGCGTTTAGGAGATACGTGTGGCGCAACTGCAGAGACGTCTCTACAGCTGAGCCACACAGATCTCGAAAACGGAAGGTCGTAGCGAAAATCTGATTACTCGTGTTTGCAGCCGTTAATTTGTCGGAATTTGTCGCACAAAAACCAGAGTTTGTCGGTCTTGCGTTTAGGAGATCTGTGTGGCGCAGCTGTAGAGACGTCTCTACAGCTGGGCCACACAGATCTCAAAAACGGAAGGTCGTAGCGAAAATCTGATTACTCGTGTGTGCAGCCGTTAATTTGTCGGAATTTGTCGCACAAAAACCAGATTTTGTCGGTCTTGCGTTTAGGAGATATGTGAGGATACGCTGTGGAGACTTTTCTACCTGGATCTTGAGAAAGGAAGGTCGTAGCGAAAATCTGATAACTCGAGTGTGTAGCCGTTAGTTTGTCGGAATTTGTCACCAAGAATCAGAGTTTGTCGATCTTGCGTTTAGAAGATATGTGAGGATACGCTGTGGAGACCTTTTTACCTGGATCTTGAGAACGAAAGGTCGTAAGCGAATCCTCACATATCTCCTAAACGCAAGATCGACAAACTCTGATTCTTGGTGACAAATTCCGACAAACTAACGGCTACACACTTGAGTTATCAGATTTTCGCTATCACCTTCCTTTCTCAAGATCCAGGTAGAAAAGTATCCACAGCGTATCTTCACATATCTCCTAAACGCAAGACCGACAAAATCTGGTTTTTGTGCGACAAATTTCGACAAATTAACGGCTGCACACACGAGTAATCAGATTTTCGTTTCGACCTTTCGTTTTCGAGATCTGTGTGGCTCAGCTGTAGAGACGTCTCTACAGCTGCGCCACACAGATCTCCTAAACGCAAGACCGACAAACTCTGGTTGTACGACAAATTCCGACAAATTAACGGCTGCACACACGAGTATTCAGATTTTCGCTACGACCTTCCGTTTTCGAGATCTGTGTGGCTCAGCTGTAGAGACGTATCTACAGCTGCGCTACACGTATTTCCTAAACGCAAGCCCGACAAATTCTGGTTTTTGTGCGACAAATTCCGACAAACTATCGTCTTCATCATGGCATAGTCAAAAAGTCATATTTCCAACTTTTTTTTTTGTGGCGCAGCTGTAGTCCGGCACGTATCAAAATGATCTGAAAAACAAAAATCAATTTTATCTACGTAGTAAGAATCGTCATATTGTAAGCATTATGCACAGATAATTTTGACAGCTTTGTTTGCTAAGATAATTTTAGACACTGACTGCTCATATAAATATAAAACAATAAGTAGTAAGATATTTTGAACACCTTGTGCTTAAAACAATATGATGATTCTAACTACGTAGATCAAATAGATTTTTTGTTTTTCAGATCATTTTGTCTATTCTAGACGCTCATATCAATTTGACGCTAACTGTAGGTACTTATACTGTCTACTGACGGCTAAGATAATGTTAACCAGCCGTATGTGAGTCAACCGTAACTACTGTTTTATGATGAAAAATAAAATACATTACTAGCAACGTTATGAAACAGCATTTATTGAACATACCAGATAACAGACAACTCAGTTTAAATAAGCCAGAAAAGAAATTCCTAATGCAAATAAAAAAACAATTTACAATAAAAACGACTATCATACACATCAATATCTGCAGAAAATATTTTTTTAGTAATCATACTTAGTTCTTAAATACATTTCTTAGATTTTGTGTTACTGAAGAGAAATATGAAAAAAAAAACAATAATTGCACTATCGCAAACATTTTTAACAAATTATTACATGTAAACAAATGTTGAAATAATTATTCATGGGGTGATCGAAACTTAGAAATTCTCATAAAACATAAATACGTGTCGTGTAATGTAACGTGTTTTCATATTTTTTTATTAATTTTGTATAATACAGATACCTGACTTGGTCAGTTTAGTAATTCCAGAAATTATAACTACCAAACTTTCGGAAGGGGGGGAGGGGAGGGGGGATAATAAGACACCCATCCCCTCCCCCATGTAAATGGCCCCCCCTAGCTTGGCCACCGGAACACGATATATCGGGTCATTTTACACTTACCATCCAAATTTTAAGGATGTGTCCAGCCAGTCCATGGAACTAAACAACTTTCTCTAAGAAACGTGTCAAATTTCGCCAAAAAATTGGTCATCCCATACTAAATTGATCACGTGATCTCTTTGATTTGTGTGGAAATCTATTTTTATTTTACATATTTGACCATGTATTCCTTAGAGAAAGTTGTTTAGTTTCATGGACTGAACACATCCTCAAAATTTGGATGGTAAGTACAAAATGACCCTGTATATCGCGTGATATAGCGTTTTATCGACACTGAACTGTCAGTTTTTTGACAGTTAAACATGATAATCGCTTTATAATATCGAATTTCGGTGGTAATGCTAGGTGGTATACGTAAACTGCCTCTGCAATATTATTAAACTGACAAAGTTCTCCAATTGATTTTGAATCATAGTGTTACCTATTTTAAGTTTGAAATCGTTTGCAGAAATTAGGCATGTTGTCATAGCCCAGCAAGCTGCCGACTGTACAACAGTTATTGGTTAAGCTAATACAAATAGTGATAGTTTACATTAACAACTCTCAGCGCCTTAAAATGGGACATACAGCTTGACCATAGAGTTGACAAAAATTGAGGACGCCACTTTCTATGCAAAACACGAAAAAATCACGAATAACTTGGCAACACTAACTACATTTTGTACTGAAAAATTTTAGTTCTATTTTATTTAAATATTTCTACTCAGAAGGCCAAGCTGTAAAGTCACAATTCATTTGTTGTTATCACACCTCTTATTCCTACACTTTACTCATACAAAACCGAACTTATAAGATCCAAATCCTTACATTCAATCATCATCATATCAGCCGCACGACACCCACTGCAAGGTATAGGCCTCCCCCAAACAATTACATACATACACCTCAATCATATTTACATAAGATTCATGCATCATCAATTGGTACTCAATTAATAACTAACCATACATCATATATTGATACTCAATCCAGTTTTTATATTTAAATCTATATAATCATAATAGAAAATTGACAACTAAAATAAGAAATGCTATCGTAAACACACTTTTGAAACAACAGTTCTTTCAAGACGGGTTATTGATTAAAGCATACCAAATCATATTTATAGCATACATTTTGATACAATTTCACACATACAAACATACAAATGAATCATCTCTTTCATGCTCTTGGATTTATACAAGGTTAATTTTTAAGTATATCTAAAAATGAAATGGGGATTTCACACCACGTAAATGAACAACTTGTACTATGGGACCAACCACGAAATTGCGAAAAAAAAAATCAGCTGTTCCATACATTATAGTCGAGTCGATGTTGTACTGTTCTATGGAACAGCTGATTTTTTTTTCGCAATTTCGTGGTTCATTTACGTGGTCTGAAATCGCCATTTCATTTTTAGATATACTTAAAAATTAACCGTGTATAACAGAAAACGTGACTTTTCCATTGACAATAGAATTAAGTAACTAACTTAACATACTTCTAAGTACAGTATTTCAAACTAACTTCGTGTTTTTGCTTTTCTTAGTAACATTTATTTCGTTGCAAAAAAGTTGAAATTGTAAATGACTTTTGCCAAACTACTTTTTGTTGATTGTCTTTGGTATGACGATTGTTTTCGATGCCCATTCTTTATGTTGAAGTACTGTAGTAGTGGATTTCTCCATGGTTCAATAATATACTGCGCCAGCGCCAGGTATAGCATTCCGAGACAGAGGAAGTTACGTGAGTCACACAAGCTTACGTCATCTCCGTATCTCCGCTATCGGTATTAAAAATTACGCTTGAACTGTTTCGTTTGCTAAGAGAAACAAATCACTATTTAAATGCACTATAATATTTTTGTAATGAGTGTGACAGAAAAAAATCCTTCATTCTTTGCTTGTTACGATAAAGTCGCGAAACTAGATAGTGACGTAACCTTGTGTTTCTCACAGAATGCGAGAACTCGTTTTCTTAGAACATGGATTTCTCCAATTTGAACTATTACGTAAGGACTATTGTTTTTAAACAATTTTCATTGAAAATACAATATTGATAATTATTTATAGCTTCTCTAATATTTAGATATGAAAAAGCAATACTATAGAAGAAGTTAATTGATTTTTAAATTATATGTTGTAATGAGAAAGTTAGTTTGTATCTTATACATTTATTTGGCAGAATTTTGCTTAAAAACCTAAAAAATAATGACAAATTACAGTTGTATAAAAAACCGACACATGTCCGTCCACTTCTCATTTAAACCATATCACATTTTCACCTGAAACCATTCCACATTTTCACTTGGAATTGTTCCACATTTTCACTTAAACCGTTCCACATTTTCACTTGAAACTTCCAGATTTTCAGTGAATTCATTTAATTCACTTGACCGTGACACAATGCATACAAAATGTATATTCAAGGATAACCGCGATTTATTCGGAGCGGGATCTTTACATTATAATCCTATTTATCCTTACTTGTCCTATTTGGTAAACAATCTTCACCCAACTCTTTATTGAAACCATCATTTATAAACACAACAAATGGTTTTGCACAGATAGATTCCAAAATAAATTGTTAATTATGCATGATAATTTGATTAAGTGAACTAACATATTTTTCAATAATTATTTAAGTTTAAGACTCGTAGGAAGCGTGGGTAGGGTAGTATGGAGTGAGGGTATGCCACACGCTTCCTACAGACTTATTACAGGCAACTGTTTACTAAATAGGTTAATTATGAATAAACGTGCTTACAGCTTGACTATAAAGATTGAAAATACGTCAAAATCACGAATAACTTGGCAATATTGACAATATTTAGTACTGAATTAGTTCCATTTATTTAATATCTACTCTTTATGGACAAGTTGTATTATACAACGTGTTGTTAAAAAACCCTAATGCCGAATATGGTAGATAGGGACCATCAAACTGAACAACTTTTACTATGGGACCAACTCTGAAATCGTGTAAAAAAATCAGCCGTCATACATTTTGACATTTTCGTTATAAATTTTTGTATGAGATATGAAACAGCAATTTTTTCCGATTCCAGAGTTGGTTCCGTAATAAAAGTTGTTCAGTTTGATGGACCTTATCTGTGTTGTAAATGTTTCATACAAGAATTAATAAAGAAAATATCAAAAGGTATGAAACAGCTGTTTTTTTTTTTGCGATTTCAGAGTTGCTCCCATACCAAAAGTTGTTCAGTTTGATGGTCCCTGTCTACCACATTCGCCTTTAAACTCAAGCCACACAGCGGGCGTGGCGCGACGGGGCGCGGCGTGACGGGACGGCTGGCACGACTGTAGAGTTCACACTGCGGGCGTGATCTCGCCTACGTTCCGCCCCGCTGCGCTTCCGATCTGTATTCACGCTCGGCGCGACGGCGGCGTGGCGCGACGGGACGCGAAACGTCACGCCACGCTGGCCTGTGTGACGTCGTCCATAGTATCTAGTACATTACAACTGCTCAGC
This sequence comes from Agriphila geniculea, assembly GCA_943789525.1. NCBI lineage: Eukaryota > Metazoa > Arthropoda > Insecta > Lepidoptera > Crambidae > Agriphila > Agriphila geniculea. Next base: position 18,455,944 of record OX038888.1, read on the forward strand.
GTCGCGTTGCCGTCCCGTGCCGTCACGCCACGCCCGCTGTGTGGCTTGGCCTTTAGAGGTTTATTTGTAACACATTTTATTAAGATTTAGTTGAGTCCGGTGAGCAGGGCAATGTTGGTGCTGGGTTCATATCAGCAGATTTGTACGCTGTATGCGTTGAGGTAGGTCTGCAGGGCGTGGCGATGGGGCTCCTGGAGTGCGGCTACTAAAGGAGGGAGCACCCCGGGCGAAGCCCTGGCCAAGTTGCCTAGACTCTCCGCTAGGAAGCGCTTTGGGTCGTCTATGCCTGGAAACAATATTATACACTCAGAACATCGACCTACATTGTGATTTTCATACAAACATGCTCACTTCACATCCTCATAAATAAATTAAAAAAAACTATTCCCGTAAATGACACAAAATATCAGCGTAAGCTGAGAAAAAAATACAATTTCATATAACTAAACTATACATCTTAGTAACTATCAAATAATTCAAATGACATCTGCACCTGTACCACTGCAGTAACTTTTATTTTAATGGATTGATCAGAAATTCATCTCTCAAATAAGTATTCCAAATAACCAGTACAGTTTCTCCATTTTTTTTAAACATATAAAAGAATAAATTGATTCAATTTCCAAACAAAATTGTATGAAATGCTAAAACTGGCTTAATCTTTTTATTTTTTGTGGAAATCGAGGTTTTTGAAGATGGTTGAAATGCTTATTTGTAAGACGGAATTTTGATCTATCCATCAACAGAAAATCACTGGAATGATACATGTAGGTACTTTTTTATTTAAGAGAATGTGAAATGATGTAGTGTGGTGATCATACAGTGGTGGTCACATAATTAAAGACACCAGTCAATTTTCATACAAATGAGGTAACTTTGAAGGGTTTTGACGCAGATCGTCACTTTCGCAAATGGTCATCGCGAAAAATTTGGTCACTTTCGCAAATGGTCACTTTCGCAAATCGTCACTTTCGCAAATGGTCACTTTCGCAGAATGTCATTCACAATTTTCACATATAGGAGAAAAAAAGAAAAAATTGTGAATGACATTCTGCGAAAGTGACTATTTGCGAAAGTGACGATTTGCGAAAGTGACTATTTGCGAAAGTGACCATTTGCGAAAGTGACCAAATTTTTCGCGATGACCATTTGCGAAAGTGACGATCTGCGTCAAAACCCTTTGAAGCCGTGGTTCTTCGTCAAAGATTGACTTAGCTGTGATATGATGATGGCCATTCAAGGACTGAATGGAGGAGATTCAGACTGCTATACACACCCAACTGATCTGATCAGCATTCTAAGAGATATAAGAATCAGAGTTTTTAGTTTCACGATTTCCATAAATTTTTATGATATATTTGCGGTATTTTTAAACATATCCTTATATCTCTTAGAATGCTGAACAGATCAGTTGGGTGTGTACAGCGATCTGAATCTCCTCCATTCAGTCCCTGGCTGGCCTACACACCTAGGTGTGACACCTAGGTTGACCGAGGTCAATCCTTGGAGAACCAAGGCTTAAAAGTTACTTCGCTTATATGAAAATGGAATTAGACGGTTCTCACACTGGCACCGCGCGCGGTCGCGGGGCTCCCGCGCGCGTGTTTTACTTTGTATGCAAGTACATCAATTTGTATAGAAAACCGCTTGGTCCAATACACTGAGGCCGCGCCGAGGCGCGGGAGCGCGCGGCGTCGCGCGCCAGCAGGCGCGGAAATTGCGGGGTACAACACACTGAGTTCCATAGTATCGTGCCGGTTTTTGTATGTAAGCGCGGGACCGGCGTATGACGCCGACCGGCGCGGAGGCGCGTCGAAAACCGCCCGAATAGGCGGCGCGCTGCGCCGTCGCCGCGCGCGTGAAACGCCAAACCGCGCCCCGCGACGGCGCGCGCCGGCAGTGTGAGAATCGCCTTAATTATGTGACTGCCTGTGTATAACAAGTAGCACTCACTGGCTAGCGGGTCGCTGGCTGCGCCCCGGGCGCAGGCGAGGTGCGCGTACTGCGCCTGGTAGCCGGGCGCGTCGTCCACCTCGATGAAGTGGTCGTCGGGTAATGTCGACTCGTCCGTCGGCAACTCGAACAGGGATATCAGCGCCTGGTGGATGTCATGAAAATATTTTTAAATTATTTCGACAGTATTATATCAGGGGGATCTCACTTCGCGCTTAAACTTTTATATTAGCCTAGTTCGAGGCTGACTCAGTCGAGCCAGCGCAAAAGGGATGTCATGTCACACCCCGGACACTCCATACGACCGCTCCGTTATAACTATATACAAAACTACACAGATGACGTTTTGTACACGCGCAACTGTGTGCATAAAGCTAGGGCTACTACATATTGATTTTTCACCATTTTAATATAAATATGTATTTATCGGTAACAAGAAATGTTTCCATGAGTGATATTAAATGTTTTGCTCTGCTTTTTGCAACTTAAATTCACGCCGCCGAGCACAAACATTGACGGCTGTTGTTACTCACGACTAAACGAGTACCGAAAACATTAGGCTAAGTTCATATGAACGCGCGATTCCGCACGACGTCGCGCGGTGGAAGCATTGACATGATAGCGTGCACGCGCGGCAGTCTGGAAACGTGCCAGACTACAGCTGCGCCACAAAAAAAAAGTTGGAAATCTGACTTTTTGACTATGCCATGATGAAGTCTATAGTTTGTCGGAGTTTGTCGCCAAAAACCAGAGTTTGTCGGTCTTCCGTTTAGGAGATACATGTGGCTCAGCTGTAGAGACGTCTACAGCTGCGCCACACAGATCTCGAAAACGGAAGGTCGTAGCGAAAATCTGATTACTTGTATGTATAGCCGTTAGTTTGTCGGAGTTTGTCGCACAAAAACCAGAGTTTGTCGGTGTAGCGTTTAGGAGATACGTGTGGCGCAGCTGTAGAGACCGTCTCTACAGCTGAGCCACACAGATCTCGAAAACGGAAGGTCGTAACAGAAATCTGATTACTCGTGTGTGTAGCCGGTAGTTTGTCGGAGTTTGTCACCAAGAACCAGAGTTTGTCGGTCTTGCGTTTAGGAGATATGTGAGGATACGCTGTGGAGACCTTTCTACCTGGATCTTGAGAACGGAAGGTCGTAGCAAAAATCTGATAACTCAAGTGTGCAGCCATTAATTTGTCGGAGTTTGTCACCAAAAATCAGAGTTTGTCAATCTTACGTTTAGAAGATATGTGGGGATATGCTGTAGAGATATTTCTACCTGGATCTCGAGAACGGAAGGTCGTAGCGAAAATCTCACATATCTCCTAAACGCAAGACCGACAAACTCTGGTATTTGGCGACAAACTCGGTCGAACTACCGACTATAGATATGACTAATCAGATTATCGCTACGACCTTCCGTTCTCAAGATCCAGGTAGAAAGGTCTCCACAGCGTATCCTCACATATCTCCTAAACGCAAGACCGACAAACTCTGGTTCTTGGTGACAAACTCCGACAAACTACCGGCTACACACACGAGTAATCAGATTTCTGTTACGACCTTCCGTTTTCGAGATCTGTGTGGCTCAGCTGTAGAGACGTCTCTACAGCTGCGCCACACGTATCTCCTAAACGCAAGACCGACAAACTCTGGTTTTTGTGCGACAAACTCCGACAAACTAACGGCTATACATACAAGTAATCAGATTTTCGCTACGACCTTCCGTTTTCGAGATCTGTGTGGCGCAGCTGTAGAGACGTCTCTACAGCTGAGCCACATGTATCTCCTAAACGGAAGACCGACAAACTCTGGTTTTTGGCGACAAACTCCGGCAAACTATAGACTTCATCATGGCATAGTCAAAATGTCAGATTTCCAACTTTTTTTTTTGTGGCGCAGCTGTAGTCCGGCACGTAGTCTGGAATCAACATCACTGAGAATGGACGTGGATGAAGTAACTAAATTAACAAATTACTTTGTTGAATCGCGCGACACCACGCAGTACAAGATTACAGAGTACAGTACTTGCGGTAGTGCAAACGATATAACACAGTTTAGTATGATCTTGTACAGCGCTGTCATATGAACTAAGTCTGAAGAAAGAACTGAAGTCTTGAACGGGTGGTAGGAAAATATAGACGATTCAAAAGTACTTAATAATTAAGTTTATTTGAATAAAGCTATTTTTGACTTTGACTTTGACTAAGCCTAAAACTCGCAGGATGAGGTGAAGTAATTGATACTAGGGTGGGACGGGGAGTGTCCTTTCTGTACGTGGTACTTATAACTATCCTGTGGTCATATGTCAGTTAAGACAGAGCGACGCGACAGAAAGAGAAGCTATAATAGGCACGCAATTTGAAATTGTACTTAATTGCCATGCAGCGAGAGTAGCTTATTTGATTGTCCTAGTGCAGATGGGTTAGTACGTTCAGTCCTATTATATATTCTGATTATAGTCTTTTTTCGCATTCACAATGTTTATTTTTGTATTATGATAAATGCTAGTAAAAAATCGATTCAGTGGCTTGGTATCATAATTATAATTTGTTTGCGGAGAGTTGAAATACATTCAAACCGGTCAAAATCATATATCACCCTTCGGTTTTTTTGCTTCACCGTAGTTGGGTAAAAAAAGAAGAAAATTCAGGCTTTCTTAACCATCGATCAAGAATATCCTATGATCGAAGGTTAAGAAACCCGCACCCTGATTATCTAAGAAGAAACTATTTAGCGACCGGTTTCATTCCACATACATTGCTACTTTTCTTTGGTATGTTTTTTTTTAATCCAAAAAGAAGTAGCAATGGATCACTATCATCTATGAACTGCAACCGGTCGCTAGGTGGTTTCTAATTAGATAATCAGCCCGCCGGTAACGCTTCACGAACTAACGGCCAGAATAAAATTAATAATAATAATATAATCTGTTTAGGAATTAAGGATGATTTTCGCTTGTGGCTCGGTACTAAATTAAACGAAGATGTTTCCTATACAATGTCTTTATTGCGACTAGCTGTCACAGACCACACACATTGATTTTATAATAATCGAACGGCATTTAACGCATACTACAACATACCGCCCACCAAAGGACGGCAGTCCTTTCCAAAAATGGCAAAATTTACAAAGTAAACATCACAACTAACAAATTTGAATGATAGCAAATATGAAGTGAGAATATTACTTAAATTTTAATTTGCAAGTTTTGCTTCAACAAAGCTTAGTAAAATTTGACTACTACACAAATCAACATTGAATTGAACCATAAGAACAATTAATTTAACATGCAATTTAACTTCTTTAAGTAGGTACATTATCAATTTTTATCGATAGGCAGTGGACACAATTTAGACACTGATCGTTTTATCATATCATTACGGCACTTAACACTATACACGCGTGTTATACCATCAGGTCCGGGATGTTTCTGCACTACGCGACCTAAAGACCATTTCCCTGGCGGAAGTTGATCGTCCTTTAAAATCACTATATCTCCTATATCAAATTCTGGTTCACGTTTAAGCCACTTTGGACGTTCCTGAAGTCTCGAGAGATATTCGGTTTGCCATCTGTGCCAGAAGTCTCTCACGAGCTTTTGTGTCAGTTGCCAGCGCGATAGATGGTTAATGTTAACTAAACGTAGGTCAGGACATGGAGTAGTGAAAGGTGACTCGCCTATTAAGAAATGTCCCGGTGTGAGCGGTTCTAATGCATCAGGATCTGAAGTTTCTAAAGGTGTTAACGGCCTAGAGTTTAAGCACGACTCAATTTGGCAGAGCGTTGTAGTCATTTCTTCGAAGGTCAGGTTAGAGGTAAGTATTCTTCTGAGATGAAATTTAATAGACTTAACGCCTGCCTCCCATAATCCTCCAAAATTGGGACTGTAGGCCGGTATGAAATGCCATTGAGTAGAGTCTGCTGCTAATTCTTCGGCTAGATGGCCCGGCAATTCGAATTTAGCTTCGGCCCATGCAGCTGCTAGCTCCTTATTGGCCCCCACAAAATTCCTTCCCTGATCACTCCACAGGTGTGCGCATTTTCCTCTCCTGGCTGTAAAGCGTCGGAATGCTCCTATAAAAGATTCAGAAGTGAGGTCTCCCACCAACTCCAAATGGACCGCCTTTATGGCCATACAAATGAAGATGGCTATGTAAGCTTTCCTTGTCTTAGCTCCTCTACCTCTTGACATAAGAACTTGCAAAGGTCCAGCAAAATCAACGCCGCTATGTAGGAACGCGCGTGCGGGCGTCGTACGGACTCTTGGTAAGTCCCCCATAACTTGTTTTCTAGCCACAGCCTTTTGTCTTGCACATATGACACACTTGTGAACATAAGCCTTCACGGCGTTTTTTGCTCTGATGATCCAATATTTGGTTCTCAAATAACATAACATTAGTTGGATTCCTCCATGTAAAGTCTTCTGGTGGGCTTCTGCTATAATCAATGGTGTTAAATTATTATTGGTTCCCAATATAATTGGGTGTTTCTTTTCATCTTGCAAGTTTGAATTCCTCAAACGTCCGCCCACCCTGAGAATATTTCTTTGGTCAAGGTAAGGGTTTAAAGATTTCAAATGACTAAACCTTTTTACATTTTTCTGCTCTTTTAATCTAATTATTTCTTCTTTGTATTCTCTTTCTTGAACTATTCTTATACATGTTAATAAAGCATCTTCTAGTTCTTCTGTAGTAATTTCCATGCCTAATTTTTCAGATTTCTTTTTACTATTAATAAATTTCTTGCAATGTACTATTACTCTTATTAATTCTTGTAGTGTGTCAAAACTCTCAAAATTTATTCCATCTAACTTGTTATCATTATTTATCATTGTATTAACCAGTAATGCCTTCTTTCTTTCTATGTCTGTAGGAACTATATTTGGTCTTGAAAATTTAATGTCTCTTTCTTTTAGCCATTCTGGCCCTTCCCACCAAAGTTTATTTTCTACTAATTGTTCCAGATTTACTCCACGTGAACCAACATCTGCAGGATTCTCCTTTGATGCTACATGGAACCATTGTGTATTACAGGTGTTGTCCAATATTTCTACAACACGGTTACTGACAAATGGTTTCCATCTATTTGGATCTCCGAAGAGCCAAGACAAAACAACTGAAGAGTCTGTCCACGCAAAAACTTGATTTGTTGGTATTCCCATGGCCTCTCTGACTTGTGTAAGAAGCTTAGCTAAGAGCACCGCTCCCAATAATTCTAATCTCGGGACAGATACAGGCTTCACCGGTGCTACACGTGTCTTTGATGCGACGATTGCTGTTTTTAGCTCTCCATTCTTATTCTCGGATCTACAGTATACAACCGCGCAATAACCTCTCTGTGAAGCGTCGCAGAAACCATGGAGACTTACTGTGTTTGTATCTTTTTTATTTGTGTGTAACCATCTGTTGATACTTATTTTGTTAAGATGTTCAAAATTCTTCCTTAGCGTTAACCATTCTTCTTCCAATGCCTCGCTGACCCTTTCATCCCAATCAAACTGTTCAACCCATAACTTTTGTATTAACATTTTTGCAGGTATAATCGCAGCTCCGAGCCAGCCCAGGGGATCGAAGAGACGTTGAATGTCAGCAAGAATGGTTCTTTTGGTTATAATCCTTGGAGGTTCAGGAAGATTGAAATTATACTGAAAAGAATCTGAAGTCGTATTCCATGTAAGCCCAAGGGCCTTAATTGTACGCTCGCCTTGTATTTCCTCGCTTATACAAGCACTTCTTAGCGAGGGGTGGATCTTATCCATAAACTCTGTGCTATTAGAGACCCATTTTTGGAGCTCAAACCCGCCCTGGTGCAATACTTCAATCAAATCTCTGCTTACTTCGATAGCTTCATTTACTGTTTCACAACCACTCATACAATCATCTACAAAAAATTCTTCTAATATTATTTCTGCTGCTCTTGTTTTACCCTTGAATGTGCCTTCGTCTTGTGCTAGCTGTATAAGAGTTCTGACTGCTAAATATGGTGCAGATGCAGTCCCAAATGTAACCCTTAAAAGACGATATTCTTTGAGTTCATCAGTTGTATCCTTTCTCCATAATATTCTTTGACAGTCTGCGTCGTTTTTCATGACGAGAATCTGGCGGTACATCTTTTGTATATCTGCTAGAAAACAGATTGGAATTATACGCCATCTCATGATAAGATACCTCAGGTCCTTTTGCAGCTGAGGTCCAACGAGTAGTTCATCATTCATGGATTTATTATTTTCTCCCTTACACGACGCATCGAAAACGATTCTCAATTTTGATGTTTCTTTATCCTCCCTTATAACTGCGTGGTGTGGAAGATATATTGCTGCATTATTTCTTTCATCTTCTGGGACTTCTTCCATATGATTTAGCTGTAAATATTCTTCCATCACATTTGTGTATTCTTCCTTGAGCTTTGGATTTGCTTCTAACTTTCTTTCAAGCTGGTAAAATCTTTTGAGTGCAATATGTTTCGTTTCACCTATCACCTTGAGTGGATCTTCATGTTTAAAAGGCAGTTTCACTATATAGCGCCCGTTAGGTGCTCTGGAATGTGTGGTTGTGTATATTTCCTCACAAAGTCTCTCATCAGCTGTAATATTGCGTTTATTAGACTGATCTATTTCCCACATGTTTCGTAACATATTATCCATATCGATATCTAGGTGATGATGTAAAACAATAGAGTTTTCGTCTGAGTGTGAATCACTAATGTTCCCGAACAGAATCCAGCCAAGGTTGGTTTCTTGTGCGCATGGAGTGCCTGGTGGACCCTTGATCAGGTTGTTCTTAATTATCTCAGTATAAACATCTATTCCAAGCAAAACGTCGATTTTCCCGGGTGTGAAATAATTTGGGTCGGCTAACACTAATCCATTTATGTGCGGCCAATCACTCGGTTTCATTTCTTTACATGGTAAGTGAGACGTCAGATGTGTTGAAATGACATAAGCTTTAACTGGGAGTCTGAAATTTTCTTCACATCTTGATAAAACTTCCAGCTGTACCACATGTCTGACTGTTGTGGTTGTAGAACCAACTCCAGTTACTGTACCATGTATTGATTTTTTGCTAATATTCAGAGATTGCGTCGCTCTTTCACTAATAAAAGATGCCTGAGAACCCATGTCTATTAATGCCCTAAGTACTAAACCTTGCCCTGAACTACCTTTGACAATTATTAGTGCGGTGGCGAGTAACGCCTTCTGGTGCTTAGAACAAAAATGTGAGGCAACTGACACGTTTTCTTCTGTTTCATGTTTTTCTGTTTCTGTACCAACATGCATCGTTGAAATATTCTCTCTATTTTCTTCCTTGTCACTTGATTTTTCTTCTTTATTTTTACAGGTATGAAGCAGCGAATGGTGGCGTTTGTGACAAATTCTGCACGTTGACCTTTGTCGACAATAATAAACTGAATGCCCTTTGCCGAGGCAGTTGAAACACAAACGTTTTTCAATAACATATTCTGATCTTCTTTCTGGACTCCATTTACCAAATTCTTTGCAGTGACAAAGCAGATGTTCTTCGTTGCAGATGTTACAGGTCGGTGGTGAATGTGAGGTGGTGGCGGCGGCAGCGGCGGCGGTAATGTCGGCGGTGGTGTGGTAAGTACGCTCCTTAATTCTTGATTGTGAACTTGTGGTTATTGTGAGTTCCAGTGTGCAGATTATGCTTTCCAAGTATGAAATTAAATTCTGAAATGCAGGTGTTTCATTACATTCATTACTGACAAAACATTCCCATCCTTTATGTGACTCTTGATCCAATTTCTGAACAGTCAGAAATATAATAATTGGGTCCCAAGAATCGGTGTTAATGTTCATACTATTAAGACTGTTTATACATTCTTTTGTGTTATCTATTAATGATTTTAATTGTGATGGTGATTGATTTGTCACTTTCTTTATGGAAAACAATCTTTTGAGAATAGCGTTCACAATAAGTCTTCTTTGATTATATCTATTTTTCAAAGTATCCCACGCTGACTGGTAATTTTTATCTGTTATTTGAAAATGTTTTATGCAATTCTTCGCTTCGCCTAACACACATGACTTTAAGTAATGCAATTTTTGTACGTCGCTGAGGCTCTTATTAGTGTCTATAAGTGATGTAAAAGTGTCTTCAAATGATTGCCATTCGTCATATGCGCCCGAAAATTTTGGAAGCTCAATTCTTGGTAATTTAACCTCTGCAGCTTTCTCTGAACGAACCGTGGAAAAAGAAGCATTGTTTTCGTGGTTGCATGTGCTAGGGGCAGGGGCGGCAAGTGTTTGTAACAAGTCGATTAAGTCCGCTTTCAATGACGAAAATATTTCCTCGCATTGACTGTGCAAATCATTCTTAAAATATGGTAACTCACCCCTTTGTTCCTTTGTAGTCAATTTAAATAGGTTCGTATGTCCACTACGAAAGTTTGACCAATATTCTTCGACACATTTTATTCTTGTTTCCACATAGCCGATAGTTAAACGACACTTTGGTGATTTTTTAAAGTTTGTTTGCGCTTTAGTTATAAGTTCTAATAAATTATCCTGTTGATCAAGCACTTGTGAAACAGACATGTTCGTAATTATTCACTTTTTCACGATTAAACGACGCACAAATGATTAAGTTATTCATAAACAATAATTGCATTTATTCACTTCCCGATGGGTACGTAAAAACATGTGTTATCTTCGTTGAGCGAGCCACGGTCAAGGTCGACTAGTCCGATGCACGCACTTTCTATTTCGCGCAGTCCGGCTCGATATTGGCCACTATGTTTAGGAATTAAGGATGATTTTCGCTTGTGGCTCGGTACTAAATTAAACGAAGATGTTTCCTATACAATGTCTTTATTGCGACTAGCTGTCACAGACCACACACATTGATTTTATAATAATCGAACGGCATTTAACGCATACTACAACATAATCAATTAATTAAAACATATAAAAACTATTTTTCTTCAGTCAAACACCAGACTTTACCTGCATAAGTGGCGGCCAATTGCGCCCGGAACAGAGTACTATCAGCAAGCAACTTGACGCACCCGACGGCGGCCGCTTTGCGCTCCAAAGACCCGCTAACTTTCTGCATAAATACAAAAAAAAATGCCCATAACAAGGACAGACTTTACCTGCAAAAGCGGCGGCCAATAGCGCTCCAATTGTACCCGGAACAAGTTGTTATCGGCGAGCAACTTGACGCAACCGACGGCGGCCGCTTTGCGCTCCAAAACTTCGCTAACTTTCTGCATAAATACAAAAAAATATGTCCAAAATAAGGACACATTTTACCTGCATAAGTGGCGGCCAATAGCGCCCCAAATGCGCCCGGAACAAGTTGCTGTCGGCGAGCAACTTCAGCCGAAACTTTAACGTTTTCGTCAAAGTAAACTAGCAGACAATAACAGTATTTCTCTTCAGTAAAACATTAGAATTTACCTGCATAAGTGGCGGCCAATAGCGCCCCAATTGCGCCCGGAATAAGTTGCTATCGGCAAGCAACTTGACGCACCCGACGGCAGCCGCTTTGCGCTCCAAAGCCCCGCTAACTTTCTGCAAGTCCGGTACTAACACGCGCTCTACGTACATCGCGAACATACTGTTGATAATAAAAAGAAAAATGATGTGAAGAATATAGGTAGGTGAGTTTGAAAATATATACCTATACGTGGGTTAGTGAAAGTTTTCGGCTATTTATTTGTTTTTTTTATCATAAATGGGTTTGCTCTTGACCTCAGTCTAGCCCAAAAGCAAAGACAGGGCCTATGATAGAGCGAGCTTGCCCCAGAAGGTGCTTATTCACTCTGGCCTTGAATAGAGTCAGGTTGTATGCGCTCGGAAACACAGACGCCGGCAGGGAATTCCATTCCATAGCTGTGCGCATTATAAACGATGTGGAGTAGCGCTTGGTACGCAGAAAAGGTATATCAACCAAGAACGGGTGGTAACCCGCAGTACGTCTGGATGTCCGATAGTAGAAAGGAGAAGGTGGAATGAGGTCATGCAGCTCTTGAGCACACTCACCGAAGTACAATCTATAAAAGACCGATAGGCAAGCAAGTTTTCGGCGGTGAGCCAAACTGATTGTGCGGTGATTAAAGCCCAGGAACGCTCAACGAAGATTATAGGTTGTTCAGTACACTTTATACGAATGAGTGAATGTTGAATAAGTGTCCTGCATGGAGAGTAGATAAGTTGTAGGTTGTCAGCATCAAAGAGCGTGGCAGGAAAGCCCATTAACGCTGTTAGTTGATAGGACAACTAACTAATAAATGATAAAACTGATAGAATTAAACTGTTATATATTTAGAACAAAAACTATAAAATTATTATATAATAATGGTAAATGGAATGAGTACGCGTGACTTGATACACTGCTAATTGCGAACTGAATTGTATGAAATTAATTGCTAATATAAAGTAATTGGGTCATTAAAGAAATGATGCGTCGGCAATGTACGAGGTAGCTCGTACATATTCCCGGGCGAGAAAGAATGAGATTAGTGTGAGGGGATGAAAAAACCCGTGAATTACAAGGTGATATCATTTTAAGTAGGCATAACTTAAATAATAATGATAGCCCCAATAGTTAAATTATGATAATGAATAACAAGATGATAGGCATTTTTAATTTTAGACTATGTTTAAATCTAATTCGGGTCCACAAACTCATTCGGAGCGCGGAATTCCGGTCTAAACACTATTGGGGACGACCCCGTGTCCTGCACTGATACACTCGCGGTAGGCTTTTTAGCGAAAACACTTTTGCCTTTTAGCGACATACGTACACTTTTATCACTTTTATTTACGGACTCATTCACTTCACTACACTGAACACTGCTCGTCGAAGGGGCAGGCGTCGTCGTGGTGAACCCGACGGCTGGCTCCTCCCGCGGTGGCGCTGGCGCCGCCGGCGCCGGCCCCCGCACGCTCTGGCTGCAGCGCCGCGCGGCCCACAGCACTGCGCCGACACCCAGGACAGCGAACAAAATATAGATCGCCACGTAATGATGCACGTCGTGACTCGAAATTCTGCTTGCTAAGGGTTCCTCCTTTTTCATGATTTCGATATTCTTTTCTATCTCTTGGAGCTGTACGGTACGGTTATAGGTATCAAAGTTATCTTTTTGTTCTATGTCCGGTCGAGGCAATGAGATATTAATAATATGATTTATCTGTGAGATCTCTGGTGTCTGTATGTTTGAGCTCAACTTGATCTGATTTCCACTTTGTCTATGTGAATAAACTAGGGCATGAGCAGTTTTGATCGTACAACCTTGGTCTATATTGAAAAAGCCTGCATTGTTTATTTGCAGCGGTGTAATTTGATCGGCGCATATCAGTTTAAGTGAACATTTATCGCAACAGAAAAAGAAATATTTGTTTATTTTATTTAGTTCGACCCATCTGTTACTACAGGTTTCTGATATAGTTTTGCATTTCCGAGAAGTAGGAAATGTGTCACAAAAATCTTGATCATCCTTGATTATATAAATAGGCGTTTGTAGGTGACAGAGTGTCATTTGAGAATTAGTACCCTGTATACATGAGTTTAAATCTGTTTTTGTTATTTTCATAAAGGCGTCATGTTTCAGGTTAACAGCGACGTACTCTGATACTGGTACAACTGATATCTCCTTATTGTTATCAGCGAGGCGAGGTATCGGGATAAGTTTCAAAACTTCGTACACTTCTATGCCAATAAGGGGGATCTTGATTTCAAATATAACGAAACTGGGTGTCACTCTTGCTCGGACTTGCAGTAAATTATAAATATCTATTACACGGTCCAATTTCGTGATAGGCAACGTCAAATCTTTAGGTACTTGATCTGATATAACAGCCAGCTCATGGCGCAACTGTTCAGGCGGTATTAGATGAAAATTAAATCGCCCGTTATAAACATTAGTGACTGCGTCAAGTAATGTTTGCTGGATATTTCGTAAGCTGAATAGGATATTATTAGTTATCATAGCCGTTGAAAGGAAATCATTGAGAACAGAGGCGCTCTCAAGTTCGGTTTTTGCTTGAATAACGGCATTTTCCAAAGAACTGATCTTTCTGTGAATTAGTTTGTGTTGTTGGTCCATAACAACTTCTGTGCGTTTCAGTATGTTAAACTCTGCTTCGACGATCGATGTCTGGTTTTTCCACAAGGAAGCCAAATGATCTTCATTTTCTCTGATTAATTGAATGTCTAACTCATACTTTTCGGCGAAGCGATTGTCCAAAACACCGAAAAGGGTATTAGCTATATTTCCCACACCATTAAGTAATCCACGGCGACGGCGGCGTTTGTTTACATTATGATTAATTAAAAGATCGTTGTAATATTGCAGTTCACTGGCCTCATGACGTATCTGTAACAAGACTCCTTCGCAGTGTGATTGCTTGTTTAATATAATACATAAACCGTCTAAGTATTGTATGTATTTGTTAAGGGCCGTATAACCATCTTGATAAGGTTGAGTATCGTAATATACAACTAATCGCCAATCATCTCTTATTAATTGCATATCTTTTATACGATCGAAATAAATACTGTTATTTCCTTGAATAGGAGTTACATTATAAAAACAGTGTGCGGGCTGCAACGTCATAAAGAAAAATAATAGGGATGTCACAATCGTGGCAAAGCTATACTTTCTTGTATTTTTTGTTTTTGATTTTGGTTTTTCTGATTTATTTTCTTTCTGCTTAACTTCTTGTCGTTGTTCTTCTTGATGGACGGGTAGTATGGCCAATTTTACAACAGGCCGCTTCATTAAGCCATTTTTCGTTTTTAATGTCACTACCCTGACATAGCCGTCGCTTCCGGGGTGTAACTCGACTACTCGGCCTAAACTCCATTTCCCCGGCGGCAGATTCTCATCCTTGATGATGACAACTTCATTTAATTTAATATTGGTTTGTGGCTTTCTCCATTTACTTCTTACCGTCAGCTGAGTTAGATATTCTTTACGCCAGCGGCTCCATAGGTCACTAAATATTTTTTGGACATGATTCCACCTTGTTCTTAAATCCTTTTCTGTATCATATAACGTTAATAAGGGGCCACTGGAGAGAAAATGTGCCGGCGTTAGAAAATCTAAATCATCGGGGTCCTCCGTGAGTGGGCATAAGGGGCGCGAGTTCAGACAGCCTTCGATTTGTGACAGAAGAGTTGTAAATTCCTCATAGGTTAATTTTTGATCGTTAATTACTCGTTTTAGATGGTGCTTTAGACTTCTTACGGCTGCTTCCCACAAACCCCCCGCTGATGGCCAGGAGGGTGCATTAAAGTGCCACTCAATCCCCATACTTTCTACTTCTGCTCTACATTCTGGATTTATTGTTTCTAATATTTCTGATAATTCTTCTCTTAATATTCTGTCAGCTCCTATAAAATTCTTTCCTTGATCACTGTACATATGACGTGGGAGGCCTCTTCTAGCTGCCATCCTACGCAATGCTGCGAGAAAAGCTGATGTTGTGAGACTGGAAACAAGTTCGAGGTGCACCGCCTTGGTGGCCATACACACGAACACCGCGATGTAGCCCTTCGTGGTCTTGATACCACGACCCTGATTGGCTTTGATGTAGACATGACCCGTATAATCTACGCCGCAGTGATAGAATATTCTAGAAGGTTCTGTTCGTGCTGCAGGCAAGTCACCCATTAGTTGATGCTGTAATGATGGGCTTTCCTTCCTACATGGGACGCACAGGCGTAATCGTTGTTTGACAGCCCTGATGCCGCCAATCATCCAATACCTTTGTCGCATAAACGCCGTGGTCAAGCGGGGCCCACCATGGAATGTAAGTTTATGCGCTTCATCGATCATGAGGTCAGCTAAACGAGTCTTGCTTGGGATAATGATAGGGTGTTTCATTTCTGGATCGATGTTAGCGTGTCTTAATCTTCCTGTTAATCTTAGTATCCCTCTTTCGTCAATCATAGGGTTTAAATTGTGTAATTTACTGTTGCTGCTAATATTTTTACCTTGTTTTAAAATATCAATTTCTTCACTAAATTCGTCGGTTTGTACTTGGTTAATGATAATTAATTTTGCATCCCTTATCTCATTGATTAATAAATATGGTGACTTACTGTTTCTGTATAAAAATCTTCGAATCCATGCAAGTATTCTGATAGCTTTTGGTAGTGAACTATACTTAATCAGAAGTTCGTTTACTAAATCGTTTTGATAGCGTTTTTGTGTAGATAGTACTGATTTGATTTGGCATAATTCTTGATCTGTAGAAAAAATATTTTTACTTTCCTCTTCTCCTGACTGATAAGTTGATAGCCAGCTGGAGCCGTTCCACCAAAGGCTGTGTTCCTTTAGCTGAGGAGCCGTAAGTCCTCGGCTGGCGCAGTCGGCAGGGTTCTCCTTCGATTGAACATACCTCCAACTTGCTGATGGTACCGCCTCTGTGACTTGTTTTACGCGGTTTGAAACAAATGCTTTCCATCGACTAGAGTCCCCGTTAAGCCAGCCTAGCACCGCCATCGAGTCGACCCAGGCGAAAATTGTGACGTCATGATTCATAAGGCAATTCTTGATTTTTACTATCAGTTTAGCTAATAAAACTGACCCACATAATTCCAAACGTGGCACGGACGTATTTTTATTGAGTGGAACAACTTTTGTTTTGGCAGCAACTAACGTTACTTTCGATTGATTTTCTCTCTGTACCTTGATGTAAACGACAGCGGCATAAGCTTTTGTGCTCGCATCACAAAATCCATGCAGTTCTATCGAGTCTCTCTCCTGCGTTTGAAGCCACCTTGGTACTTGACATTCACCAATGACCTTGATATGCTCTTGAATTCGTTGCCACTTATCGTAGATGCCTTTTGGTACGGCTTCATCCCATGAAATATTTGCTTTCCATACGTCTTGAAATAATATTTTTAATTTGATAGTGAAAGGAGCCAGCCATCCCAGCGGATCGTATAATTTTGACAGTTCTGATAAAAGTGTTCTTTTGGTTAGTTTTTCGGGGGCTGAAGTACATGTTATACTTGGATGAAAGGTGAAATAGTCATCTTGTGGACACCACCTTAACCCCAAAGCTTTTGTTGTTTCAGCTTGCTTGAAATGAAAACTATCCTGCTGTTTTTGGTCTGCATCAACATTTTCTAATAATTCCGGTGAGTTCGATTTCCATTTCCTGAGATTAAATCCTCCTGATTTTAAAAGGTTAATAAGGTCATTTTGTAACTGTTTAGCGGTAGTAATGGAGTCGGAGCCGTGGATGAGGTCATCCATATAAAATGAATTTTCCAGGACAAAGGGTGCTGTACTCTCTTGATAGTTATTTTTCTCGTCACTAGCCAATCGTTTCAGCGTCATCATGGCGAGAAACGGCGCAGCCTTTGTTCCGAAACTCACCGTGGCCAGCTTAAATTCCTTCAATTTTGAATTCTGATTATCTCTCCAAACAATTAATTGTAAATCTTGATCCTGTTTATTTAGCCAAATCTGTCTAAACATTTTTTCCAAATCAGCCGTAAACGCATATCGATGTTGTCTCCACTTGATAAGGAGATTCTGTAAATCTTGCTGCAGATTTGGACCCCGGCACATGACGTCATTTAAGCTGAGGCCCGTCGAAGTTTTTTCTGAAGCGTTAAAAACAACGCGTAACTTGGTAGTAGTCGAGTCAGCGCGCATGACGGCATGGTGAGGTAAATAACAATTTAATTTGTAATCGGAGTCGGCCAGCGTCATATGACCGAGCGATAAATATTCATTTATAAATAATTTGTAGTCATTTGATAATTGATTGTTTCTTGCAAATTTTTGTTCTAATTTATAAAACTGGGCTACAGCCTTGGATTTAGAATGACCTAATTTATCTTGATAGTTAGGTTTTAAAGGCAATCTGACCTCATAACGCCCGTCTGCTCGTCTTTTTGTCGTAGACTGATAAAACTTTATACATTGCTCATCTTCCGTCGATATTGAGGTTTCATCTGAGTCGGTGATGTCCTCTATTTCCCAAAATTTCTGAATCTGTTTGATGTTATTTAAAACGACGTTGCATTGAAAAGTTCTTACATTGCCGCTTAGTATCCACCCGAGCTGCGTTTGCTGAGCAGTCGGGAGGTTTGTGTCTGATCTACACATTCCGTCCATCAATATAACAGAATAAATATCGGCACCCAATAAAATGTCTACAGGCCTACTTTTGTAAAACTCTGGGTCTGCTAATTTAATATTATTAAGATATGACCAATCTGGTTTCGAAAATGTATAGCTTGGTAGGTTTCTAATTAATTGATTCATTATCAAAGCATTTGTTTTTAAAGTAAAATCGCTGACGGTTGATGAAATTTCAACAGTGATAATCCCCTTGCAGTTACTTTCCTTATCACCAATCCCGGAAATAACGCCCTTGCATGACATTCTAGGTATTTTCAGGATCTGTGCTGCTTGCTCAGTTATTAGTGAAGTTTGCGAACCCTGGTCTAATAGGGCGCGCATGACGTAATAGGTACCATCGGCTGCTTTGATATTCACGATGGCTGTCGGTAACAAGACTTCTAACTGATCATCCTGCAACGACACGTGTGAGCTGCTTCTTACTTGTCTTCCCGCGTCAGCAGAAACGGTTGCATCGGCGGCGGCGCCGCCCTCACGCTTGTTCGAGTTTTGCCCATTGCGACTGTTATAAGCGGTTGGGCGGGCGGGTTGCGTAAACGCCTCATGCAATAAGCGATTATGAGCCTTATTGCACAAACGACAAAATTTCTCTGATAGGCATGGTTGTCCTCGATGATCATAGAGACAATTTTGGCAAAGATTTAATCTATTAACTGTTTTTAATTTGTTGTGAGGTGGCATCTCCAAAAATTGAGGACAAAAATAAATTCCATGCTCGGTACTGTTGCACAATGCACAAAGGTAACTTTTTGCTGATACGCTCTTTTTGTTTATAGGTACTGGCGAATTTATTTTACTGCTTGCAAATGAGTTTTTGTAGTAACTCGGTCGCTGCTTACTGCTATTATTATAATCATTTTTACTCGGGCCATGAAATTTTTGTATCGGAATATCTTGTTTTCTTCGTGACGCTTCTAATGACGTAAATTTGGCTTCCAAAAATTGTAAGAATTCTTTTAAATTCGGTATTTCTCTCGGATCTTGCACAGATTCCATATAATCGGTATAGGAAACGGTATCTAATTTCTGAGTCAATAAATGAATAATAATGGGGTCCCAGGATGTAATGTCGACTCCCAAATTTTTAATTGCATTAAGACATTCTTGAATGGTATCATGAATACGTTTTAAATGAGTGGCTGATTGATGTTGTGTCGATGGAATATTCATCAAAACGTTCATGTGGGAACTGAATATAAGCTTCTTATTATTATATCTCTGATTTAATATATCCCAGCAAACTAAATAGTTATCGGAACTGATATTTAAATGTTGAATTAATCTTTCTGCTTCGCCTTTTACTTTGGACTTTAAATACTGCATTTTTTGTGCGTTAGATAATGAGCTGTTACTGTGGACGGTTTCATTAAATAAGTCCTTAAAAGACACCCAGTTATTATAATATCCATTAAATGTTGGAATTTCCATCTGAGGAGTAGATTTCTCTCTATGGGCCAGAGAACCCATTTTCTTGTTGATGGCCTTCTTGACGGACTGGTACTTACTCTCATAAGATGAAAATGTTTTTTCATACTCCTCGTTGGGTTCGTTGGAAAGGCTGTCCATCTCCCAATGCAGCGAGTCGATTGCGGTCCAGCGGGATTGGATGGTTTGAAGTAGATCTACAAACTCCCATTTCTCGTTCACTGATTCCAGGTCGATTCCCGTGATAGTTCGGTGAAACGCCTTAAAGTTGCTTTGCTGTTTCTTAAGCATCCCGTCTAATGTGCCTACTGTTGCATTATGCGTACTCACCCTGCTGCTGCTCGGTTGTAATGTGCTCTGGATGGGCTCATTCGGTTTTGGCACGAACGCAGGAGGCTTGATAAGAGGTGACTGGGCTCTCTCCTCCGCCATCGCCTGATAACTTTGAATATGAGCTCTAATGTTACCGTACCTTTCTTGCACTCTCTCTAAATCACTGTTTAAACGGTCTTTCATTGCTGGATCCGAGTCGACCAAAGACAATTTGGAATAATTAGACTCGTACTCAACCCAATAACTATCGAGTATATCCAACCTTTTTTTAATGTAGTCAGCGGTTTTCCTGCTAGCCCCATCTTTTTTGAAACTGGTGTATACATTTTCGATGGCCGAAGCTAGCTGCTGAAGATTTGCTAAGATGTCGTTGACTGAAGACATTGCTGTTAATGTATAATGGACTGATCTTACTTGAGGTACTGCTTACTGCTGCTGTATGGCAACGAATCTGGGTAGATGAGTCGCCTCCTTTGCTGATGACACTGAACGTCCGTAAACTTGCTGTAGAACGTCACTTAATTGTCCTGATCCACTTAATATTTATCAATTCGATATGATAGTCACTGATTAATGTACTGTACAAATGCACTGTTTCAATTGTTCGGTAGCCGAAACTAATAAGACACGTTGCGGTTAAAGTTCATTCACTCGCGCGACACGTGTAAATAGTCCCGCTTTCCCGAAAAGCTCGAAGGACCAATGTTAGTTGATAGGACAACTAACTAATAAATGATAAAACTGATAGAATTAAACTGTTATATATTTAGAACAAAAACTATAAAATTATTATATAATAATGGTAAATGGAATGAGTACGCGTGACTTGATACACTGCTAATTGCGAACTGAATTGTATGAAATTAATTGCTAATATAAAGTAATTGGGTCATTAAAGAAATGATGCGTCGGCAATGTACGAGGTAGCTCGTACAAACGCTCAACGGCGATTATAAGTTGTTCCAACTTCAAATTAATTAGGTAATGATTGAATAAGTGAATGATTGAATAAGTGAATGAGTGTATGATTTTATAATTATATGATTGAATGAGTGCATACACTCATTAATAATAAATAATCCTTACTAATATTATAAATGCGAAAGTCCGTTTGTTTGTTTGTTTGTTACGCCTTCACGTCTTAACTACTGAACCGATCATCATGAAATTTTACACACACGTTGTCAGGGGTACAGAGAAGGACATAGGGTACCTTTCATCCCGAAAAAAGGAACTGTTCCCGAAGGATAGACAAAATACTATCCACGCAGACGAAGTCGCGGGCGGAAGCTAGTAATTTAATAAGTGAATGATAGAATGAGTCATAATTTTTCGTGTGATTGTGAGTGTATCCTCATTTGGCCTGCACGCAGTAAGATGAGCTGTATTATAAGGTTGTCAGTGCCGAAATGCGCGGCGTAGAAGCTAAAGAAGGCTCGATGATATTTAAAAGTTGTTTGGACTTCAAATTAATTAGTGAACGATTGAATAAGTGAATAAGTGTATGCTTTAATGAGAGTATGATTTGATGAGTGTATGATTTAATGAGAGTATGCTTTAATGAGTGAATGATAGATTGAGTAAATGATTGAATAAGTGTATCACTCACTTGGCCTGCACGGAGTCGATGAGCTGTATCAGGTTGTCGGCGCCGAAGTGCGCGGCGTAGAAGCCCAGGAACGCGATCAGACCGCGCACGTATTTGGTGGTCTTGGACGAGGACAGCCGCTGGAACAGCAGCGTCATTATCTGCTTCGAGTACTGTTGCATCACTGATCTGCGTATCAACGATACATTCAAATTAGTCCAGAAGAGTATGAGAATAATTACATGTGGAATGGAACGTAATGATGAGTGAAAAAGATAGCACGTTAGAAGTAAGATTCCTTTTTGGATATTATATTGTTTTACGGTGACACAGTCAATGTGGAGTTAGAAAAAGGATTGTAAAACAAAAAAAAATTTAACAGTTTTACTCCAATCCTATATACATTTATAAGAAAGTTTGTTTTACATACTCCTTTAGATTCATTTATTTATTTTTCTTTATAATTTTGTTTATTGTAATCATTCATCATCATAGACGATTAAATCACATCTAAATCACAGACTTTGATGTACTGTATGGATTTTCACCATGTACCTTTTTATTTTTGAGACTCCGATATTTCGGCGCAGTTGCATGCGCCATGATCACGGAAGAACTGTCGGTTGTCACGTGCGGGTAGATGTTATTGGCAGACGAATCGGTCTACCCTCCGTCTAGTTCTTTTATTACGGTCGGTACCGGTACCATTGTCTGCAAACTCACTATTCACTCGAATCTGTTCTCGACACACGACACTCACTGTATCTTTACGCTGAACGGCACTTTTTTTATTTTTGTTGTTTTGACACAGCCGGACTACTGGATTCCAGACACTCGACAGTTTAAACCCATCATCACGATTGAAATTTTTGTATTTGGTAATTTCAATCGCTTCCCTGACCATTCTTGGTATGTAGTGGCGTTCTGTGGAGATGATCTGAGGGTTATGTAACTCGATCCAGTGATTTGTGTCCGAATGAATTAAATGTTCAGCGATGGCCGATTTTTGCGTATCGTTGTTTTTGACCGCTTTTATGTGTTCCTTTATACGGCATGCTATTGTGCGTTTAGTTTGGCCGATATATGAACTACCACAACTGCAGTCGATCTTATAAACACCAGGTTTCTCCAAAGGAAAACTGTCTTTCGGGGACCGTAGACATTGCGAGACAGGCCGAAGCATTGTCGTGATGAAATAAAACATTTTCTTTGCTAGATGCGGTCTTTTCTTCAGCAGCTCTATATTGAATCTATCCAACAAAGCAATACGATAAGCTCCGGTAATTGTCTTGCCTTTCTCCAAAAAATCGATGTAAATAACACCTTTGCTGTCCCAAAAGACAGTGGCCATCTCTTTACCAGCCGAACAAACAGTTTTTGCCTTCTCTGTGGCACGTTCACCGGTAGAAGTCCACTGTTTTGACTGTTGCTTCGTCTCTGGCGTTTAATGGTGGACCCACGTTTCGTCAACTGTTACGTACCGACGAAAAAAATCACTTGGATTGCGGTTATACAAACCTAGCATTGTTTAGAAGTTGTTACACGAATTCTTTTTTGGCCGACTGTTGGCAAACGCGGCACCCATCTTGCAAAAAGCTTTTTCATGCCGAGAATATCGTGCAAAATATGAAAAATTCGTTCGGTAGAGATGTGAATAGCATCAGCTATCTCGCGTATCTTCACTCGACGGTCTGCAATAACAATGTCGTGGATTTTGTTAACAATGTCTTCAGTGGTGACCTCAATCGGCCTTCCTGGGCGGTCGGCGACAGTTGTGGTGGTACGAACACAACGAAATTCAGTAAACCGCTTATGAACCATTCCATGAGATGGAGCAGAGTCGCCATAATATTTTTCAGTTTATCATTCGTCTGCTTAATGGTTTTACCACGTAAAAAGTAGTGTTTTATCAATACGCGAAATTCGTTTTTCTCCATTGTAAAAGGATATCCCGACCTCACTTGCATAAATGCTTCCAATTTTTTTACTTTCGCGCTAATTTAAAAAAATGTAACAACATAAGCTCAGCAAGGAGCTCTAAATTAAGACAGGAAAATTAAATTATGAAAAAATATTGTATTCAACATTAAAGTCACGGACATATCAAACTGCCCTCGTATATAACTGATTTAAGCTGCCCAATATGGTATTTTTATCATCTCGATTATGTTAATAGTCGCCTTTTTTAAATAAAAAATATAAGCAAATTTTAAATGTTTTGTGCGCCCTAAGGTTGTCGCCCAAATAGAAATTTGGTCGTCCGTTCTGAACAACTAATTACTCAATTTGTATTTCAAAGTCACCCATTTTCAATATTTATAGTCACCCTCAGTCCGTCGCCTACTTAGTATTTCAGTGCGCTATAATAAGTATTTTTGATACCTAAAATGGTAATTTGTTGTTACCCGATTAAATACTAGTATTATAGTTTACTGCGTATTTTAAAGTTTTAACAGTAAGCTGCTAGTATTCAAACGCATAGAAAAGTGGCCATTTGGGTAGGGCACCAGCAAGGGTTTAAGTGACAAAAGTTTGGCAAACACAAGCACAGAATTACTAATAGTACAAGTACAGAAGCAGCACTCCGCAAAGTAATTTAAATAAATAGTGACTTTTGCTCCGACACAATAAAGTGCAATTCAGGTCGCGCAGCGCTAAATAGCCTACAGTTATATTCACCTAGTAGTTGCCTCTCTTTCTATCGCGTGCTCTTACCTTTTCTGACGACGCAACGTTAGGGTTGTCTTCTTTTAAATGAACTGCGTAGCATATATCATAATGTGAAAAACGATAATTGTTTATTGGTTTTTTGATTTAGACATCCGTACACGGCACAGAAATGTCAATTCGACATTGTTACTATTATAAAGAGACAATACCTACTTGTGCAGTAAGGTGCCGCGCTCGTACGGCGGCGGGCGTGTGGCGGCCCGCTGGTCACTTGTTCGTTCAAACGAACGGCTAGCGGTAGGTGCTTATCGCGCGACCTTGAGCGAGTGATGGAGGCCTGACACAAGTTTATACTCACTCTCCGAATTTGAACAGCATAGTCTGCATGAGGTAGAATCCCTCGTGGTCGTTCGTCTTGGACGCTATTAGCTTCTGGAATACTCCTAGAATGGCGTTCTGCAACAATAGAGGTGGTTTGTGATTAACTTTCGATCTAGCTGAAAACTTACTGCACTTTTTACATCAACTGAAAATTGTTGTCTTGAATATTATGACGAATAAAATATCTTTCATTTCTTTGCTGTTCCGATGAAGCTGAAAGTCAAATTAAGAGAAAAAGTTTTTAAAAACAAACCAAGAGAAAAAACCGGCCAAGTGCGAGTCGGACTTGCGCACGAAGGGTTCCGTACCAAAAAACGGCGTATTCTGTTTTTAGTATTTGTTATTGTAGCGGCAACAGAAATACATCATCTGTGAAAATTTCAACTTTCTAGCTATCACGATTCATGAGATACAGCCTGGTGACAGACAGACAGACAGACGGACAGTGGAGTCTTAGTAATAGGGTCCCGTTTTTACCCTTTGGGTACGGAACCCTAAAAACCAAGTATAAATAACTAGCGACCCGCCCTCTATGAATACGTATAAACCTTCCTCTTGAATCAATTTATCTATTTAAAAAAAACTGCATCAAAAGCCGTTGCGTTGAGATCTAAGCATACTTAGGGACAGACAGCGGGAAGCGACTTTGTTTTATATTATAACGGGTGTAACAAGACACTTAACGAAGCCGAAGTCCACGCATCCCGCCCATCATCAGGATCATTTTTGTCTTTTAGACTATACCTGGGAAACCAATAGCTACGAAGTTATAGAAGATCAAAGTCAAAATTATTTTTTCAATTTTATGTAAATTGAAAAAAATATTATTTCAAATTTTATGTACTTATTTCGTAACAAACAATGGCTTCAAAACGTCATCACTCAATGTATTTCATGAGCACGCACATAAACGTTGCCTTTCAACTCGGCAGCATGCAGCTATGTAGAATTCACTCGCAGGCGCGGTCTTTTGTATGCGTTACATTGCGTATGAAAGCTTTTTTAACACCAAAAATTAAAATCATTTCCCAGCAATAATTTTGAACAGAAATGGTCCTGATGATGAGCCGAATACGTAGACCTCGGCTACGTTGAGTGTCTTGTTACACCCGGTATAGTGAAGAGCAATCACTTACCAATCGTCCGGACTGCAACACGAGCTCGGCGCGAGCGCTCACGAACGCGCACAGGAGGCGCACGAGTGGGCGCACGTTCGCGGCGCGCTCCCACAGCGGCGGCGCCACCAGGCACGGCAGCAGCGCGCCGTACGGGTCGCCATCACCCGCCGGTGACCCGTTGGTAGCTCCGCGAAGCTCCAGTAGTAATGACAGCATTTGGAACACGTACGGCATGAATTCTGACGTACAAAAAAGTAAAAAAATCTTCTTTTAACGAATTAAAACACTTATGGCCGAATACTCAAACGCTATTTAACTTTGAGCGGCTCTCAAACAGCATGCTATCTTTGTCATATCTTTGACATTTAATGCGACAGGACGACGTTTGAGAGCCCCTCAAAGTTAATTAGCGTTTGAGTAGTCGGCCATTAATGGGTTAGAACGAGCATCTTATTATTTATGGGCTATCCACATGCACAGGTCCGGCCTTAAAGAGGCCGCGTCTCCCCCACACACGCTGAGAGTTGGCCGGAAGGCCGCGGTAGGCCACGCCTCTCCGTACGATCCTGCAGGCCTGGCCTGTGCATGTGGAGGACCTATTTTGGGCGACGCGATTAAACATGGCAACCACGCGCCGTACGGCGCCGTCGCTCGCCGGCTACCCATTGGTAGCTCTGTGAAGTTCCAATAGTAGCGATAGCATTTGAAACACGTACGGTATGAATTCTAACGTAGGAAAAAAGTAAAAAAACCTTCTTTTATTGAATTAGAACGCTCTTAATGGGTTAGAACGAGTATTTTATTATTTAGGGGCGACGCGATTAAACATGGCAACAATGCGCCGTACGCGTCGCTTTTGCCCGCCGGAAGCCATTGGTAACTCAGCGAAGTTCCAGTAGCAGCAATAGCATTTGGAACACGTACGGCATGAATTCTGACGTACAAAAAAAGTAAAGTAAGCTTCTTTTAATGAATTAGAACACTTTTTATGTGTTAGAACGAATATTTTATTATTTATGGGCCCTCCACATGTACATGCCTGGCCTTGAAGATGCCACACCTCCCTGTACACACGCTAAGATTTGGCCGGGAGGCCGCGGGAGACCGCGTCTTTCCATACGACCCTGCAGGCCGGGCCTGTGCATGTGGAGGGCCTATTTTGGGCGACGCAATTAGCACGGCAACAACGCGCCGCCGTACGGTAGGTAACTCCGCGGCATGAATTCTGCCGCACAAAACAAATTACGTTATATTTAATTTATACTAGCGCGACCACCCGCGACTTCATCTACATGGAATTCCAAATCCCGTGAAAATGCTGATGAAAAAATAGCCTATGTCCGTCAAGGATAGTACAGCTTTCTATTAGTGAATAATTTTTAGAATCGATTGACTAGTTCCAGAAATAACCCCCAACATACAGAGAACTGTCCACTATTCCCTGTTCACAATGATTTAAACTTAAAAATTTCAAATATGTCAGCTCCCCTAGCATGACCACCGAAACGTGATATGTTTTACTGTCAAAAGACAATGGATTTTGACAGTTGAGTGTCGATAAAACGCTAAATCATGCGATATATTATCGTGTTTCGGTGGTCATGCTAGGGGGTAGAATTGGACATGAAATATTAAATACTACATTTCCTGAACTCTTGAAGCCTGAAATATGGAATAATGTTACGTACCTTGGACATCATTCTGCAAAATATCTTGGAATATCGGGAACAGGGCGTCTTCGAACGCGGAGATTGCATTGGGATTGGACTTAGTGACCAACCTGCAAGAAATCATGAAAACTTTATTACATTACAGCGATTTATTGATGAACAGTGGGCTGATTGTCTAACTTTGCTGCAATCAACTTTGACAGAAATCGCAGTGACATTGCTGCTTTAGTAAGAACCAATGTGACAACTATCTTACTTAAAGCAGCAATGCAACTGCGATTTCAATCGATTTCAATCGAGAATTGTTAGCAACAGAGATACGTAATCGGTGGGCTGGTCACAAACTAATCAAAATTATGACTGTAATATGTTCTAGCTCAGCCCCCCCCACATGAAAAAGTCTTAAGAGTTCATTGGGTTAGGTTATTATTGCCACAGATTACATAATACTATAGTACAGATACCTCTTCCCATACTAAAGAAATGGCCCGTCGTCGTAAGGCGACTATCGGGGCGATTTAAAATGTTTTTCTTGTATTATAGATGGCGTCGCTGTCGTCGCAGCATGCCTAGCACAGATAGCAACAAACTTTACCAAATTTTAAAAGGAACGTCAAAATCTTTGAAACGCAAAAAGCAAAACAATCTTATTAGTACAAATTATTGCCTTTTTTACCTGTATTTGAATATTACAAAAACAAATCGAAGCAGGTACCGCCATATAGTGAGGTAAATTTAAAGTAATTCAAACTTTAGTTTAAATTCACCTCACTAGATGGCGGTACCTGCTAACTAAGCCACATCTGATGTTCCTAGTGAGACCCAATGGTATTGCGAACAAAAACGCGCAAGCCGAGAGAGCGGAGCGAGCGTGCCGCGGCAGCGGCCGGCGAAGCGCCAGAAACGACGTTTTTGTACGTCAAACTTCCCTGCTCCCGTTTTTTACACACATTGCTGGCTGCGCATCCGGTAATTGAATAGAATTTCTAGTAGGTAAAGTATAAAATGAATGATATTTCATACATTCACTGAACATTTCAGGCATTATGGGTGTTACTATGTATAATAAGTATATATTTAAAAAAGTATATAAGTAGTATATCAGTTGTCTAGCACCCATATTACAAGCTTTGCTTAGTTTGGGGCTAGATGGCGCTGTGTGAAATTGTCCAAGTATTTGTTTATTTATTATATACAATACCGGATTTACACATTGCCAGTAACAAATATATGTGTATTTTAGTAAACCCTCGCACGCGTCATAATACCTCGACTAAAAGTGATGTATGTGCTAAAGTCTGTTCATCCTTACTTGTCTTATTTAGTAGTTTTTGACAGTTGTCATACGTCTTTTAAACTTGAATCGATATTTAAAAATATGTTAGTAACTTTATGAAATTGTTGTTAATTTATTAACAATTTATTTCGTAATCTATGTGTGGAAAACCATTTGTTTTATTTTATAAATGATTATTTCAATAAAGAGTTGGGTGAAGATTGTTTACTATATAAGACAAGTACGGATGGACAGACTTTATACATATTTATCCACCTATTCATAAATTACAAATGCAAGAAAAATCTGTTGCGCCTGCCAAAACCTGCCCCGAAATGAACTAATATTTTGCAGTTGTGATTAATTATGTTACTTTACTTTAGAGAGATGGCAATGGCAGACCCCGACGGATTTTTCTTGCATTTGCAATTTATTTAAGCGATTTTGCGGAGTGCAACTTCTGTACGCTAGTACTATTGTCTATTCTGTGGTAATACTTACGATACAGCCAGAGACAATGTTTCGAACAGGTAATGGTTGAAGTGTGGCTTGCTCGGATTCTTGGCGACGACGGCCAACATATGCGCTAGTTTGGGCAATGCCTCGCCTAAAAAAGGCAACGCGCTGTCTTGTAGGCACGATATGGTGCGGAGGATAGCTGCAACAATAACAGTACATTATGAAACAAGTTAGCTTAGGTTGCTCATTGCACACGAGGCTGTGGGTTGCAGCCCGAGTCATAGGCGAGGGCGTAACTCAGTCGAGTGTGCAATAAGCAAGAGCTCACGAGTTTCATACGACGTTTTCCAACACATTTGCGAGGAAAAACAAAGTAATTTACGTTATATGAGGTCTCACAGTGCCCACGGACGCACAGGCAGCGTTCCAACTACCAATCACACGCAATACGTATAACAAACGAACTGTATTTCAATTCAACACAGTGCGATCAAATGTTGTTGAAGAGTTGTTTAAGTATTGTTCTTGAATAGGGTGTTAGTAACTGTTATGGACACTTTGCTGCCACTGTCAGCCACTCACCCTTCATGACGTACTCGTTGTGTCGCGCGGGGTCGCTCGCGTCGAGCGCGCCCAGTAACGCGCCCAGCAGCGTGGCGGCGTGTGGTTGCACCACCCTACTCGTTACGATTCCCGCCACTATCAGTTTGTCTATGGCGCAAGCCGCGTATGTGCAGACAACGCCGCGGGCGGACACGTGTTGGATCTAAAGGAAAGATAATTATACAGGATGAGGTGTTATTAAGTACCAATCATTTTCAATACGGGATTTAAAGAATGACAAAAAACTGTAGGCTCGATAGATGGTGTTGATAAATAGGCAAGTGTCAACACCGCTGACAACCAAAGAACGTCAAGAAATGAAAATGACTAGCGTTTATTTTTCGATGCCAATTTTAATGTACGATTCAAACCAACCGGCCCGAATCTCAACGCATTTTACCTCTGCCAGCGTGTATACAGTAGTTAAATTTCATATTGCGGGCGGAGCCGACCGGGTGCCGCGGTTTCATGCGGATACGGAATTAACTACCTGTAAAGACGCTTTATTTTCCTCTGGCAAAGGTAAAATGCGTTCCGACTCTGGCCGGTCTGTTTGAATCGTACATAAGACTACTTGTCCATCAATGCCCCATCTAGTGAGGCAAATATTTACATTTCTATTGTTTTTAAATGACACTTGGAAAATTCTTTGGTATGGGCATGTTATGAGAAAGGATAAAAAGCATGTTACTAGAAGAGGAATGAATATTGATGTTATGGCATAAGAATAAATAAAACTTACTAGAACGGACACTCCCGCCCCGAACGGGCTCAAAGTCACGATATTAGCCTACTTGTTAAACAAGAAACTCAATCGGGCCGCCACGGCCGGCGTCGCCGCACACGCGTTTGCCTGTTTGTGGGTTCCGTATGATCTTAAAAACAAATTACAATGGCGCAAGAATTGTGGTGTGTTTGGTCATACAACCGCCTTAAAGTATAATAAATAGAGTATCAGTAATACCCAGCTTTATACAATACTATTTCGTATCTATTCTGTGATTTCGTTACGTGATGAAAGTTGAAACATAACGAAACAGTAAGAGGATTAAAACCTAAAAATGTTGTAGAAGAAGGTAGGTACATTTTTGTTCAAAATTTAATTTAATTTCCATACTAAATGTTTATTTACTTTATTTATACAAACTCAGGAGTAGGTAAGTTCTTACCCAGAAAAAGGTAATAATTTATTTCTGTATCTACTAACTAGACTAAAATAATGATTTAAAACTAAAGAAAAACTCATATTTTAGCGATATTATCTTTAAACTTAAGCAATATTTAACAGTAAGCAACCCTGGCAACAAGCTTGGACGACAGCGGGGCGTAGCGACGTGAAGGGGGAAGTAGTTATACAGGGTCACTGGAAATATGACGTATTCCTGCTAAGGGGTTATAGATGAGGTCAAAACAAATATTTTTTGTCATGTAACTTTTTCTCGAAAAATTAATAGTTTTTGAGTTAATTGAAATTAAGTATTTTTTTACCAAAAGTACGTTTTCAGACACAAACATTTAAAATAAAAGATAACTACTCATTCGATTCCGGATTTTTTATTATTTTGGGATAGAAAAGAATCTGAGTGTTGATAATGAATAAAAAAAAATTCATAAAATACAGGTGTTTATAAAAAAATCAATCCTTAAATGCATTTTTTATTTTTATTTTTCAGATTTTTTAGAAATAGCTTCAAATATCTTTAAAAAAATCCTAGTAACTAAGCGTGCATAATATTTTAAAAACATCATCATCTATTTAGCTTTCAGTTGAGGTATAAAACTTAATAATAGCTTAAATAAAAAATGAGAAATTAAGACTTAACTAAATAGCAGTCCCATTTCATGTAGCAAAAATTTCATACTTCAAGCGCTTCGGAGGTGGCCGTATTATCCTACTTATTCCATAAATGTGAAAGTTTTCTTGTTTGTATGATTGTTAATCAATCACGTAAAACGGCTGAACGAATTTGGGTGAAATTTGGCACACAGATAGTTTATAAGCCGGATTAAAACATAGGAGGGTACTATTATCTTGGTTAAAGGTTCCCTAGGGATTTTCTCAAATGTAAATGCGAATGAAGTCGCGGGCGGAAGCTAGTTTGCCATAAATGATCGTGCTTACTAAAAATACTTTTGTCCGAGTGAGTTTGAAACAGGATTATTTTCCGCCGATGAGTCAAAATTTTTTACAGACAGCATCAAAAATAACCATGCATATCAGTCATTTTCAATGCCCCGCTGCTGGGGAACTGGCCTTCCTTTTGGCTTGTGGATAGATAAAGCGGACGGGCCATACCTACCACGTGGGCCCAATGTGGATTGGTCAGTGTTAACGACTGTAAATGCAGCCAGAACCAAGGGCTCAATGTAAGGTACATTGAGTTAACACCGACCAATCCACATGGGGCCCACGTGGTGGGTTATGGCCCGTCCGCTTTATCCCAAAAGGAAAGGAAGGTCTGTTCCCCAGCAGCGGGTCATTAAAAATGTCTGATATGCATGGTTATTTTTGATGCTGTCTGTATAAAATTTTTACTCATCGGCGGAAAATAATCCTATTTCAAACTCACTCGGACGAAAGTATTTTTAGTAAGGATGATCATTTATGGCAAACTAGCTTCCGCCCGCGACTTTATTCGCATTTACATTCGAGAAAATCCCTAGGGAACCTTTAACCAAGATAATAGTATCCCCCTATGTTATAATCCGGCTTATCAACTATCTGTGTGCCAAATTTCATCCAAATCCGTTCAGCCGTTTTGCGTGATTGATTAACAAACATTCAAACAAGAAAACTTTCACATTTATGGAATAAGTAGGATAATACGGCCACCTCCGAAGCGCTTGAAGTATGACATTTTTGCTACATGAAATGGGACTACTATTTAGTTAAGTCTTAATTTCTCATTTTTTATTTAAGCTATTATTAAGTTTTATACCTCAACTGAAAGCTGAATAGATGGTGATGTTTTTAAAATATTATGCACGCTTAGTTAATAGGATTTTTTTAAAGATATTTGAAGCTATTTCTAAAAAATCTGAAAAAATAAAAATAAAAAATGCATTTAAGGATTGATTTTTTTATAAACACCTGTATTTTATGAAAATTTTTTTATTCATTATCAACACTCAGATTCTTTTCTATCCCAAAATAATAAAAAATCCGGAATCGAATGAGTAGTTATCTTTTATTTTAAATGTTTGTGTCTGAAAACGTACTTTTGGTAAAAAAAGACTTAATTTCAATACTAAATAATATACTAGAAAAAACACGACTCGCACCAGATCAATACTCAGACGGGAATCGAACCCGCGACCTTTGGATATCCGGTCCAATGCTCTGACCGCTGAGCTACCGAGTCACTAGTGACATCGTCGAATTTTTCCTAGTATATCCTAAACTCTTACGCTGTAAGCCAGCGTTATTTCACCAATGTGAGGAATTACCTCGACATTCAATTGAAATATCTTTCCAGATATTTTAACAATTGATTAAGATGAAATAGCTATATAATTTTTAAATTTGAGATTTTTGCATTTACAATGCTATTTTTAAACAATACTAAATAATATACTAGAAAAAACACGACTCGCACCAGATCAATACTCAGACGGGAATCGAACCCGCGACCTTTGGATATCCGGTCCAATGCTCTGACCGCTGAGCTACCGAGTCACTAGTGACATCGTCGAATTTTTCCTAGTATATCCTAAACTCTTACGCTGTAAGCCAGCGTTATTTCACCAATGTGAGGAATTACCTCGACATTCAATTGAAATATCTTTCCAGATATTTTAACAATTGATTAAGATGAAATAGCTATATAATTTTTAAATTTGAGATTTTTGCATTTACAATGCTATTTTTAAACAATACTAAATAATATACTAGAAAAAACACGACTCGCACCAGATCAATACTCAGACGGGAATCGAACCCGCGACCTTTGGATATCCGGTCCAATGCTCTGACCGCTGAGCTACCGAGTCACTAGTGACATCGTCGAATTTTTCCTAGTATATCCTAAACTCTTACGCTGTAAGCCAGCGTTATTTCACCAATGTGAGGAATTACCTCGACATTCAATTGAAATATCTTTCCAGATATTTTAACAATTGATTAAGATGAAATAGCTATATAATTTTTAATTTGAGATTTTTGCATTTACAATGCTATTTTTTTTTCTAGTATATTATTTAGTATTGTTTAAAAATAGCATTGTAAATGCAAAAATCTCAAATTTAAAAATTATATAGCTATTTCATCTTAATCAATTGTTAAAATATCTGGAAAGATATTTCAATTGAATGTCGAGGTAATTCCTCACATTGGTGAAATAACGCTGGCTTACAGCGTAAGAGTTTAGGATATACTAGGAAAAATTCGACGATGTCACTAGTGACTTGGTAGCTCAGCGGTCAAAGCATTGGACCGGATATCCAAAGGTCGCGGGTTCGATTCCCGTCTGAGTATTGATCTGGTGCGAGTCGTGTTTTTTCTAGTATATTATTTAGTATTGTTTAAAAATAGCATTGTAAATGCAAAAATCTCAAATTTAAAAAAACCGGCCAAGTGCGTGTCGGGCCACGCGCCATAGGGTTCCGTAGTTACCTTATACCATACCATATTTAATACCACCTATCATTTTTCGTATGCAAAAATAACTTTGTTTTTCACAGTGTTGGTATGAATGACAAAGTTATATTTGCGGTTTTGGAAAATGTGCTATATCTCAAAAACTAATTACTATATCTCTTTCAAACCAATTTTGGTTGAAAGTGTTTATTAAGATCTACAGCATATATTTTTTTTAGATTTTTCACTCTCTTATTTCAAAAGTTAAAGGGGGGGGGACACACATTTTACCACGTTGGCGGTGTATATCTTTCAAACGGTTGACTTTGAGAAAAAGTTGTCTTAGGAACCTCAATGTCATTTTTAAAGACCTATCTATAGACATCCAACACGTGTTGGTTTGAAGAAAATTTTTTTTTTCAGTTTCAGTTCCATGTATGGGGAGCCCCCCTTAATCTTTTATTTTTCTTATTTTTGTATTTAATTCGGTAAGCGGTTAACAGAATACACCTACCTACCAAGTTTCAACTGTGTATTCTTAATACTTTCGGAATAAAATGGCTGTGACATACGGACAGACAGACAGACAGACATGACGAATCTATAAGGGTTCCGTTTTTTGCCATTTAGGCTACGGAACCCTAAAAAAAGACTTAATTTCAATTAACTCAAAAACTATTAACTTTTTGAGAAAAAGTTATCTGACAAAAAATATTTGTTTTGACCTCATCTATAACCCCTTAGCAGGAATACGTCATATTTCCAGTGACCCTGTATAAATGGCGGCGTTTGGGACTCGGATAAAGAAGAGTCCGTTCTAGTAAGTTTTATTTATTCTTATGGTTATGGCTGGAAAGTAAGAAGACCGCAGAAAAGATGGATGGATTGTGTGCGGAATGATATGAATGTGAAGAGAGTGGAATAGGAGATGACGAGTGACAGGAAGGAAGGAAGAGAAGAACGCACTGCAACGACCCCAAATAAATAATGGTAGTACGGGGATGATGATGATGGTGACTGGAAAATCCCTCATTCATTCCAAATCAAAACCAAAAAAATCACAGTTAAATTATATCATGATTGACCAATGGGGATCCATACGTAAAGCTAACCGCAGATGGCGCCAGCGGCGACCCGACCGCTATCAATGGTTTTGATTGGTTAAAATACATCAGAAATTACATTGGACATTCGAAACAACCAATCAAACAATATCAGGACAGTCGCTTGTGGCGCCATTAGATCCTCAGTATTCATTCATCACGATTATTGATTCATTCAGAATCGACACAAAAACATATACAGGGTAATTATTGGACCCCTTTTCAAATTTTGTCAGGTCTTTCTATGACAGCAGTACAATCAATCTATGAAGTAATTTATTTTTTATTTTTACCCCAAACTTTACCCTACACAAATAGAAATTTTTGTCACTGTTTGTGCATCGTACAGGTCGACCCACGCGAGCCCTCCTCCCGCCACCAGGGCTGGAAACCGGTTTCTAATTAACCAGGTTAATTTCGATCTCAAACAGGTTTTTTCGTAAGTGTTCACTCGGAGCGGAACCGATTCGCGAGCGATATTGCTTCTGGGATAAACCTGGTTAATTCCACGACGCGCGTGAATAGTGCAGCGATATATTTTGTCTCTTTATATCTGCGGGCGGGATTTATCCCAGGTTTATCCCAGAAGCAATATCGCTCGCAAATCGGTTCAACACTTACGAAAAACTTGTTTGCGATCGAAATTAACCTGGTTAATTAGAAACCGGTTTCCAGCCCTGGTCTTTCGTTTCGTTACTTTGCATCGGGTGGACGGAGCGAACAAAATCATTTTGGTATTAACCAGGTTTTGGGAGCGGAATCAAAACCAAAACGGTCTACGAGCTTAACCAGAAATAATACCGGTTTCGATGAGCAGAATCGACATAAAAAGGCTCTTTTCAAAATGTATGAAGCTGCGCGAAACCTGGTTGCAAATTTTAAACAGGTTTTCCAGCTCTGCCCGCCACTCGCCTTCCCCCGCTCGCGTCCCGTGCGCGAGAGTGAGCGCGCGCGCGCGCACCTAGATTTTTTTAAGCCATTGTTTGTTACGAAATACATAAAATTTTGATAATGTTTATGTAGACAAAAGCACAGAATACATAATAGTACAAGTACAGAAGATCCACTCCGCAAAGTAATTTAAATAAATAGCGACTCTATCCCATACACAATAAAGTGCAATTCAGGTCGCACACCGCTCCCACCCTACAGTTATATTCACCTAGAAGTTGCCTCTCTGTCTATCGCGTAGCTCTTATCTCTTCTAACGATTTTAGGGTTTGTTCTTCTAAATAATAATTAAATAATAGGTACTTAATGTACTTAAATACATTTCAAAAAAACCAAGACTAGGTACAGTCGACGCCACATTAGACTATACATGCTGACTTTGAGGCAATTTGCTTTCTTACGAAATACCATTGTCATTAATAATTAACTTTATTTCGAAAGTAGGTATGTAGTACCTACCTCATCTATAAATTATTATTGCAATAAATACCTAGTTGGGTGAAGATTGTTTAGCAAATAAGACAAGTAAGTACCTAAGAATAAACGGATACTAAATAATATCTAGGTAGTAGACAAGCACTTCTTAGGGTGGGTACTCACCAGTGGCGAAGGGTCCATACAAGCCGATTCCCATCGGCTTACCTTTTAAAATCCCATCCCCATCGATCCATTATAACATGTCATTACTTAATTTTTTTCGCCATTTCGGTAAGATTAATTAATAATGGCTACAATTATTTTTTATGAATTTCTAAGTATTTACTTAATTGTCTACTCTAAAAACGCTCGCGCGCGCGCCGCGCCCCGCGTGCAAGGAATATCAAATCAATTTTCGTACAAAATCTCCTTGAGGCAAGCCGACGTCCTTTAGCTTCCTTTTTGCACTGTGTCTTGGCGCGGTTGCCACGGGCAACGGTTGATTGTTATTACTCTGTCTCTTTCTCACCAACGCACCACAATCGCGTGCCTTTCGGTTGAAAATGGTGAAAGGCAAGCCGGCTGGCTGTGGCTTAAGTTTTCTCTCTCTTTCTATTTGAAGCGATGTTAACGTTTCTTTTCTCTTTCTGTTATGAAGAGACGAATAAGTTTTAAGATGCAAAATAAACAAAATAAGAACGATAGAAGAAAATACATCGCAAATTAGATATTTTTATTTAGAAGTATAATAGTATGTTTCCGCCATTATCATTGTTTATGTGAGTGTTTGGAACGTGATTAGTTTTTATCAAAATAGTGAATTAGTGAGTGAGAATCGATACTTTTTCCCGGTTTTTGTTTATTTTAATGTGTTTATCTCATGTATTTGTTTATTGCGGTAAGTTTTATTTGCCATAATGAGCCATAATGGCTCTAATTAATATGAATTGTCGTTTAAGTTTAACTGACTAGCGCGGCGAAACATTGTTTTCCAAACTTAAGTTATGGTTACGTTAGCAAGATGGTTTTTTTTAAACATTTTCAATATAATACATCTTTCTACGATAAGGATGACAAGCAGTTACAAACTCAATAAAATGTTTTGTTTTCCATGATTATTATTTCTGATTCTAACTCAGTATAGAGTAGCGCGGGCTAGACTGTCACTATTTTATCAGTGCTTTTTTGCATGGTGAAATTGAGGCCCTAACTTCTGAAGAAACGCTTGAAGCTTGCATCACGCGGTGGTGTTTTTTGGTCCGGATTACCTTCGCCATATTTCGACCCCTCGCCACTGGTACTCACTTAGGTTCGCGAACCTCCGCGCTCCGCGAACATGCACCGAAAAAATCGTTTATCCTCTGCTGGAACAGGGCGCCCAGGTGTGTACGTGAGCGAACACGTATGCGAACTTGGTTCGCACAGGTACACACTGTAGCCAAAGTAAAAATATTTGTTTTTGCTATGGATCACTGTTCGAGGTTCGCGGAGCGCGGAGGTTCGCGAACCTAAGTGGGTACCCACCCTTACGTTTCGATGTCGTTTTAAACTTTTGGAAGTGTGAAAAACGTGAGGTTTGGATCCTTTATATTAGTATTAAGATGAACGCGGCGAGTAAGTGACTATCGAAATTAAACTGCTAACAGCCAGCCAACGGCGGCAGCCCTCTGAAATTAGTCCGTCCGGACGGACCCGCTGGCTACTTGTAGCTTCGTACCTAAAGCGCGGAGTGCGCCTTGCCTGACAAAAGTTAGGAAATAACGAATAAAATAAAATGTACTTAATAGAAAATTTTGATTTTTTCTTTTACTTTGACTTTCAATAACTTTGTAGCTATTGGTTTCACAAGTATAGTCTGAAAGACAAAAATGATCCTGATGATGGGCGGAATGCGTGGGCTTCGGCTTCGTTGAGTGTCTTGTTACACCCGTTATTATTTACTTAGAACTTACCAGAAGCGGGAAAGCTTCAATGAGCATTTCTTTAGGAAGCAACGAGCGGAATGTCATAATGTACTTGATGGCGTCCGCTTTCAGGACTGGCAACTCGTTCACTGAAACAAAACGATACTATGTACAAAGTGTTACAAAAATACCTCTAATGCCGAATATGGTAGATAGGGACCATCAAACTGAACAACTTTTACTATGGGACCCACTGTGAAATCGCGAAAAAAAAAACAGCTGTTTCATACATTTTGATATTTTCCTTATTATGTACTAGCGGCCGCCCGCGGTTTCACCCGCGTGGTTCCCGTTCCCGTGGGAATATCGGGATAAAAAGTATTCTATGTTTTAATCCAGGCTATCTTCTATCTGTGTGCCAAATTTCATGCAAATCCGTTCAGTAGTTTTTGCGTGATTGAGGAACAAACATCCAAACCCACAAACTTTCACATTTATAATATTAGTAGGAAGTAGGATGAAACAGCTTGTTTTTCACGCGATTGCAGAGTTGGTCCCATAGTAAAAGTTGTTCAGTTTGATGGTCCCTATCTACCATATTCGGCATTAGGGGTATTTCTGTAACACGTTGTATATTTATAAATAAATAATATTTAATTTTTGGTGCAAGCTTTTATTGCCGACTGCACTTTTGTCCGCCATATTGGACTTAGAGTGACGTCACTTTATTTTTCGAGTTGTTCTCAGCAAGCCCTTTCATTTGATACCCATATTGTAGAACTGCAATAAAATTAACTTGTTCGCCATTTTGGGTGTTCCGCCATCTTGGTATTAGAATGACGTCACACAGCTAACCACGCATTGTCATCCTAACAAAACGTGTATACAAAATTTCAGCTCAATCGGTTGAAGATGCTGTTTCAAAATTGAGTTGCAAGATTCCACCCGCACATACATACCCGTAGTGGGTTATGGCCCGTCCTCCTTATCCACCCATAAGGAAGGCCTGTGCCCCAGCAGTGGGGACATTAAAATGGCTGATGGACAGATACATACCCGCACGCACATACATACATATGTCCATCAGCCATTTTTAATGTCCCCACTGCTGGGGCACAGGCCTTCCTTATGAGTGGATAAGGAGGACGGGCCATAACCCACCACGCGGGCCCAATGCGGATTGGTGGGTGTTAACGACTGCAAATGCAGCCGGGACCAACGGCTTAACGTGCCTTCCGAAGCACGGAGGAGTTCGAGATAATAAATTTTTGGTCACCCATCCCATGACCGACCCTTGCGAACGTTGCTTAACCTCCGCAATCGCTGGGCCAGGCGCTAAACCACTACGCCACCGAGCTCCTCCTACATACATATATTGCAAGTTAAATAAAAGCTTGTAAAAATTTAAATTAAATAGCGCAGGAGCCAGGGACCCTTTTTTGAATCGCTCGACTGACCTCGAGCGACAGCTGCCGAGCGATTCAAAAATAGGGTCCCAGGTCTTTACGTCAAGGTCTCCCACTTAGCTTTGCGAACCGATGGCGTAGCATCTTTTATCAATGAATTTCAGTTTTGGACTCACCCGCGGGCCGCCGTAGTTCAGGCACGGCTTGGGTAGTAAGGAAGTGCGCGAGATCCACTAAAGGGGACGCTTTAGTAACTCCCGCGGCTTGAGTCCCGCCGCGGCTGGCCAGTGACGTCACTAGGTACATCGCGGCGTCTTTCCCTCGCCACGCGTTCGCGCCTTCTTCGCTATATTTCTGTAGCATCAGCTGTGAGAAAAGCAAGGAGAGTTAGATGAAGAAATGTGAAACTTTACACAATGTGCGAAACACACCGGATGCGTAAGCGTGCACGTAGACGTACCATGACGTTGTAATGTCTGAAAATTTATGAGACATGCCACACCGCTTGCGTAACGCATCGTAGACTGATGCATAACCTTACGCATTGCAGCTCGTGACGTTGTACTTTTTTTAAGACGTGACGTTGTACTCAATGGCATTCCCTATTGGACGTCACACCCGAACACGCACGTATTTTTGCTGCGCGTCACTACGCGCGTGTCTACGCAGCCGGTGTGCCCAGACCTTTATCCGCACGAGGTCGTAGTGTCCACTTCCGAGCCTCCTATGTATTACACCCCGGTCACTCCATACAACCGCAGCGATTAACTACCTATAACAAAGACGACGTGTTTGTACACGCGCAACTGTGTGCGTGATGTCTAGGGCTACCGAGTACCGTTTCACAGAATTAGTATAGTACCGTGTCAGGCCTCCTTCACTCGCTCAAGGTCGCGCGATAAGCACCTACCGCTAGCCGTGCCTACGAGGGCACAAGTGAGCAGAGGGCCGCCACACGCCCGCCTGTGTAGTCGCGCGGCATCTTAATGCCTGCGTAGGTATTGTCTCTTTATACTAGTAACAATGTCAAATCGCCATTACTATGCCGTGTACGCAGTATGTCAAAATCAAAAAACCTATAAACAATTATCGATTTTCACATTATGATATATGCTACACAGTTCATTTAAAGGAAGACGACCCAACGTTGCGTCGTCAGAAAAGGTAAGAGCACGCGATAGAAAGAGAGGCAACTACGATTAGCGCTGCGCGACCTGAATTGCACTTTATTGTGTTGAAGCAAAAGTCGCTATTTATTTAAATGACTTTGCGGAATTCTGCTTCTGTACTTGTACTATTATTTATTCTGTGACCGTGTGCAGTCTTTATGGGTTGGGTAGGTAGGTACCTACTTACTTACCTAGAAACTTTAGTAATAATGATGAATGAGCCACGCTCTGTATTCCAAAGCCGTAAATGGGTTTTATAAAGTCACAATAGGTATCTACTTATTTGTACAATATACTGAGACAGTTGACACTCCACTAACGAATTTACTCAATAAATTCATTGTTTATTCACATTTGAAACACACAATTATCGTAGGTACCCACCCATACATAAAACATTATTTTGATAACATAACAAAATCTCGTCAAGCGCCGATGGCCGAACAATAAATAGATCGCCGCGCGCCGCATGGACTGGACTGGACGGACGGAGCGTTGACACACGACTAAAATGAATGAGCACACGAACTTAGTGGTGGGCGACTCGGGTCAAATAACTCGGTTAACTCGAGTTACTTCTCCAACCCGTCAACTCGGGTTGGTTTTTTCCTAGCCCGGGTCAACTCGGTTGACGCGCCATGTGGGCCGCCCCACGTGGTGCGTACGTGTCTTACCAACCGAGTCAACCCGGGCTAGGACAAAATCAACCCGGCGCGCGGCGGGCCAACTCGATTCGGTGCAAGGCATTGTATCATCGCTCGCTCGCACTCGCCTCGCGGCCCGCCGCTCTCTCCCCGCCCGCGTTATATCACCTTTTTAATGATGTTTAGAAGTTCCTTAGTATTTTTGTTATTATATTTTAATTTTGTAAAAGAAAAACTTTAGTTAAGTTAAGTAGTTAATTTTTTAATGCTAAATAATTTGTTGAATGATGAATAATGTATAAATAATATTACAAGTAATAAGCAATACTTATTTAAAATTATCATTATAATAAAAAGCTTCATTTAAGTATACATCTCTGTACCTAACTAATGCGCATTTGTTAATGCCAAACAGTTGGTTAATTATAATTCAAATCCTGATCTCTTTGACTCTTTTACTTTGCAACTTGCAACGGCGACTTTGGTTCGTTTCAATAGTTATCAAATACAAACGAAACGAGTTGAAGCCCGGGTTCGCACTCCGCATAGATTTCAACTCGGATAACTCGAGTTG
Source organism: Agriphila geniculea (assembly GCA_943789525.1). Taxonomy (NCBI): domain Eukaryota; kingdom Metazoa; phylum Arthropoda; class Insecta; order Lepidoptera; family Crambidae; genus Agriphila; species Agriphila geniculea. The sequence goes on from OX038888.1 coordinate 18,498,291, forward strand.
AAAAAATTGCGACTCGTCGGCGCTTGGCCACCCATATCGCTGAACCGAGTTGACCCGAGTTGTAGCCCGGGTCAGCATTAATTTCAACTCGGGTGACCCGAGTCGAAAAAATAGCGACTCGGCCCATTGCTACACGAACTCGCGTGGTGGGGTGAGGTAATTGATTGTGGGGCGGGGCGGAGAGTTTCCTTTCTGTACGGTAGTACTTATATCTATTCTTTTATTTTTATTTTTTTATTTTTTATTTATTAAGGAAACAGATTATTCTGTGATATATACTACACCACACAATACCTGCACGTATTGCCCGAATATGTGCATGATCTTGTCCTCATACTGCTGCGCGAGGGTCCGCACGAGGTCGCAGGCGGCGCGCCGCCGAGTGTCCACGTCAGAACCTTCTATGTCCCGACGGACGTACTCTTCGGGATTGTCCTCGAATAACTCCATGTCGGACTCTAACACAAAAAAGATTGATTTTTTTATGCTGCTTTAGGCTATAAACTGGATGACACCTAGGGAATGCAATCTCGATTTCGAGATCTCGGCCATTTTTGACGAGATTAATCTTGGCTAAAAATCCGACAAGATCTCGCGAGATAAACGAGATTGTATAGGAGCATAAATACATGTATTTCCCGTAGCTTCTGCGATGATTCCTTCAACATCTGCTACTAATGGTGTTACTGACACTGATGATATTTCTCTTTTATTACTTTCCGAGAATATCGAGGAATGAGGAAGTATTTAATTACAGGAAGAACTTAAAGGATCTTTGACTGCATTAAAAGAGCCAAAAGAGAAAGCAATCGCAACTGCTTAGTTGCGAGTCATTGATTAAAAAATAAATTAATCTTTATTAAGCCCCCGGCTTCATATCATCATTTCTTTTATTAGGACGATTAAATGACGACTTAATGCTTTTTGCGAAACTATTTCCAGAATTTTTACTTATACATGTAACTAAAAAAGAAGACTTTTTTTATTAATGAAACTTGTAGAAATAGCTAACTTATTATTTCCCTATCAAAAATCCCATTACTGTAAAAAATTGTAAGGAAAAGAAAAACAAATTCACCAATCTCGCGAGATCTTGCCATTTACGAGATATTGATATTTCCTATCTCGCGAGATCTCGGCTTCGCCAATCAAGACCCCCTGGTGGTCAAGTCTGCTAATGTTAACGTCAAAATCGTGATTCAGTGGTGTTCGGATGGTAGTGCTATGTATATAATATGTTTCCGTTTTGGGTTTAAGAAACACAATATGTTTCGGTTTTGGGTTTACGAAACAAGAACTGTGTCAAAAAGCATTACCATTCAAACACCATTGAACCACGATTTCGACGTTAACATTAGCAGTATTGACCCCCAGTTCAGTTCAAATGCATAGATTTTTCACACATTTTTATATTTTCGTTATAATTTTTGTATGAAACAGCTGATTTATTTTTCGCCATTTCAGAGTTGGTCCAATAGGTTTTTTTTTAATTTGATGGTCCAAAGAAACGGTTTTCTTATTTTGCGTTAATTCATTAACACGTTGTAGATGTGATCGTCATAGATCGTCGTCGATAGAAGACAATTCATGGCGGAACTATGGCGGGACTACGGCGGTTTCGCTAGTACTGTTTCGCGGCGGAGGCAGGCCTCCTTCACTCGCTCAAGGTCGCGCGATATGCACCTACCGCTAGTCGTGCCTACGGAGGCACAAGTGAGCAGCAGGCCGCCACACGCCCGCCTGTGTAGTCGCGCGGCATCTTACTGCCTGCGTAGGTATTGTCTCTTTATAATAGTAACAAAGTCGAATCGGCATTACTGTGCCGTGTACGGATGTCTTAATCAAAAAACCAATAAACAATTGTCGTTTTTCACATTATGATATATGCTACGCAGTTCATTCAAAAGAAGTCAACCCTAACGTTGCGTCGTCAGAAAAGGTAAGAGCACGCGATAGAAAGAGAGGCAACTACTAGGTGAATATAACTGTAGGCCATTAGCGCTGCGCGACCTGAATTGCACTTTATTGTGTCGGTGCAAAAGTCGCTATTTATTTAAATAACTTTGCGGCGTGCTGCTTCTGTACTTGTACTATTATTTATTCTGTGGCGGAGGTGTGCTACAGGCGCGAAGGAGGATTACTCACCTCTAAACTCCATGTTTGGTATGACGACCTTCTCACAGATGCTGCTAAGCGTAGCTGGGTCTTCGAATAAACTTTTATAGTTATTCTTCTCTGCGATCTTCGCTAAGAAGGTTAGGGCGTTTGACACGAGCTACGGGCAAACCGAAACAATAATTTATTTATTTTATTTGCGAATGAATCGGCATGGATGTTAAATAAGTCACTACATTAGTTAAGGCGTTAACATGCGTCAAATAACAATGTTCAATTCAAATTATTGAAAGATATATAATGGATAAAATATATAATGTACTTGAAATAATACACAATACGCGATTCTACTTACATACTAGTTCTACTTACCGCGTCGTACTTGGGCTGCGTATTAGTCGCCAGCAACATATTCCAGACGGCGGTCACGAACCCGGCCGCATACGGCACGAACTCTTCCTCGTACTTGAGCGTATAAAGACGCGCACTCGCACGATTCTACTTACTTACTTGTACAACTTACTGCATCGTACTTGGGCTGCGTATTAGTCGCCAGTAACACATTCCAGACGGCGGTAACAAACCCAGCTGCGTACGGCACGAACTCCTTCCTCCTCGTACTTGAGTGCGTAAAAGGCCGCGCACTCGCACGATTCTACTAACATGCTAGTTTTACTTACCGCGTCGTACTTGGGCTGCGTATTAGTCGCCAGTAACACATTCCAGACGGCGGTCACGAACCCGGCCGCGTACGGCACGAACTCCTCCTCGTACTTGAGTGCGTAAAAGGCCGCGCACTCGCACGATTCTACTAACATACTAGTTCTACTTACCGCGTCGTACTTGGGCTGCGTATTAGTCGCCAGTAACACATTCCAAACGGCGGTCACGAACCCGGCCGCGTACGGCACGAACTCCTCCTCGTACTTGAGTGCGTATAGCGCGGCGCACTCGCACACTTCTGTACGCAACTGTTCTAACACGCCCGGTTTTTCTTCATCACCCTGTACGGAAATAAAAGGGACTTTTCTGAGTCAAATCACTCACTTCTTACACACGACAGTACATGAACTTATACTGCGAAAACAGCTTTTATTACGTAGGACATAAAGACAGTCTGAATGTGAACATGTTACGTGTGATGTGATGAACTTACGTCACAATGAATACAAAATTATAGTTATGTTGATCATACACAAAAAACAATTTGAAGATTCTTGCGTTATTTTTATTGATTTTGTATTTTGCAACATTTAAGTGGACATGATCCCTCAGATGGTTACGTATCAGAATGTCTAAAGTTAGAATGTCTAAACTTAAAATGGCAAAGTTCAAAATGTCAAAAATTAAAATGCAAATGGTTTAAAATGTCGAAAATCATTATGTCTAACTTCAAAATAGAAAAATTCAAAGTATCAAACGTATCAAATACTTGCCGAGTTAAAATATCAATGGTCATTAAGTCTAAGTTCATAATCATTTATTTGAATTGGGTTACATCTTAAAAGGAATAGTCTTCTTTGAGGTTAATTGAGTCTGTGGAGGTGTCTTTGGGCTTCACCTGAAATGCTTTATGGCAAATTTAGCTGCCGGAAGTGAGTCTAAACTAGTCTACTGGGACTTAGAAACCGTAGATCGTAGTTCACGAGATAGGTTGACATGAACCCAGCGCCAGAAAAAAATCTATTTCAAACTCAATTGGTGGATTTTGTTCGCCGGCTACTGAATCAGTGACTGGCACCGACTACCGAATCAGGGAGCGTCGCGACTATGGTGATGTGCAGCGGAAGCACAGAGGTTAACACGCAATTATCTAACCTAATGGGGAATGTCCGAAAAAAGTCAATAGGCTGAATATTTTTTCATAGGTAGGAATAAGCTCCCTTAGTTATAGAAAAAATTTTCAGAAATTTCGGTTGCGTGAAAAAATTTAAAAAAATGAAAGTCTCTTCGACTTCACAAATGTAAGAAAGTAACAGCAGAATGGAGGTTGTACCTTTGCCAACACCTGCCACTATGACAACAAGAATAAAAAAAAAACAATTTTGACATTTTGTGTTAAAAAATTTTTTTAATACCGTGTTGTGGTTATAGCAGGTGATGGCAAAGGTATTAATCTCCATTCTGCTGTTACTTTCCTATATTTGTAAAGTCGAAGAGACCTTCATTTTTTTAAATTTTTTCACGCAACCGAAAATTCTGAATTTTTTTTCTATAACCAAGGGAGCTTATTCCTACCTATGAAAAAATATTCAGCCAATTTGATATTTTTCCGACATTCCCCATTATAGGGTACCTAAATGAAAGAAAATAAGTAAATTCTATATGTCATTATATGTTTTTGGACTATTAGACAATTTAAGTTTTGATCATTTGAACTTAGATATTTTTATTTAGGACTATCTGACCGTTTGACATTTTCGTTTTCGACATTTTGAACTTTTGACATTTTAATCGTTAGACATTCAAATTTTTGACATTTTGAACTTTGCCATTTTAAGTAGACATTTTAACTTTAGACTTTCTGATACGTACCCCCCTCAGAGTCACGTGGTCATGATCCTAATGTTGTCTTCTTCCCAAAGTCGTCAGATCACAGGATTCCAAAATTCTTTATAGAAATATATTCATTGCAAAAAAACTTCCTTAAAATCGAATAACTGAGTAAATCAATCGACACTGGCGAAATTCAAAAGGCAAAAAGGAGAAACCCAAAACGGCCAAAGCACAAGAATTTGTTTACAATTAACAAGTGTTTTCATATCACATTCGTTTTAAAATATAAAAAATCTTGACTTTTTTTAATCGACTTTAATACTGGGTGTAACAAGACCCTCAACGAAGCCGAGTCTACGTATTCTGCCCATCATCAGGACCATTTCTGTTCAAAATTATTGCTGGGAAAAGATTTTAATTTTTGGTTTAAAAAAGCTTTGCATACATTACCACGCAATGTAACGCGTACAACAGACCGCGCCTGCGAGTGTATGCTGCACAGCTGCGAGTTAAAAGGCAACGTTTATGTGCGTGCGTGCTCATGAGATACATTGAGTGATGACGATGACGTTTTGAAGCCATTGTTTGTTGTTGTGTGCAATTTTGATATTGTTTCTTTGGACAAAAATCAGGAAATAACGAATAAAATAAGATTTCATAAAAAAAATGTTTTTTTTTTTTACTTTGACGTTCAATAACATCGAAACTATTGGTTTCCCAGGTATAGGCTAAAAGATAAAAAAGATCCTGATGATGGGCAGAATGCGTGGATTTCGGCTTCGTTTCACCCGTCTGTTACACCCGTTATAAAATTGAATTTAAACAATACTTCAATATACGATGCGATTAAATTGACAAAAGACAGTGATCACTCGAGAATGTAGAGCAGAATAAATTTTACAGATCAAAATACGTCGTTTGGTACCGCAACGCAAGCGCTCCGAAATTGGTTGTACCATGGGCAACAGCGTCACTTAACCAGGCGGTCAAGTCTGCTAATGTTTTCGTCAAAATCGTAGTTCAATGTTGTTTGAATGGTAATGCTTTTTGACACAGTTCTTGTTTCTTAAACCCAAAACTGAAACACATTGTGTTTCTTAAACTCAAAACGGACGCACATTGTGTCTCGATTTTGGGTTTCAGAAACAAGAACAGGGTCAAAAAGCATCACCATTCAAACACCATTGAAACACGATTTTGACGTTAACTTTAGCAGTGCCTGTGCTGCTGTTGCCCGTGGTACATCGTTAAATGAATCGCATTGTAATAATACTATACATTATAAAGTTTAACTTACATCATTTTCGAGACACGGCACTTGGACTTGCAATAGGGTTAGCAGATTAGGCATCCAGATCGGCATGTTATCCTCGAAAAACTCCGGTAGATCCTGGTAGTTCAGCGAGTAGAACACTTTGCAGATCAGCACCAAGGAACCATAGATCACACGGAGGGCCTGAGGGTTGTCTGCGTGCTTTGTGGTTAGGTCTATTGTTGCCTAAAAATAGAATAATAGGTTTAAAAATATTTGAGTTACAGATTGATTTATTTAACTACAAACAAACCCGTGCAGGGACTGTACCGGCTAACGCATCGAAGTTAGGCAAATCTGCCAGGCTTGTACGAAACCTCCGATTACGAAAGTTATAATTTACAAGGATTATTTTTTCCTCATTAGATCATCATCATATCAGCCGCACGACACCCAATGCTGGGTATAGGCCTCCTCCAAGGATTTCCACGACGACCGGTCCTGCGCTTCCCACATCCAGTGGCTTCCAGCAACTTTCACCCTCACGTCGGTCCACCTTGTCGGGGGCCTACCCACGGTGTCGTCCGGTGCGTGGTCGCCATTCAAGAACCTTTCCGCCCCAACGGCCATCGGTTCTTCTCGCTATGTGTCCAGCCCACTGCCACTTTAGCTGAGCAATCCTTCGAGCGATGTCGGTTACTTTAGTTCACCTGCGGATCTCCTCATTAGATGGCGAACCCCAATTCATAATGTCACACGAACATCGATATCTTCCAAATAACTTCGGCAAATAGTACAATACGAAATTCCTTACTTTGATTTTTGAAGCTCGGCAATAATTCGAAAAGTTAGCCGGTAGAGCCCCAGTTAAAAAATGGAATCGATAAACGCTCATTGCTCTTTAGGTGTAAATGGCAGCTAATCTCAAAAGCTTAAATCAGATGGCGCTAGTGAGTTTGGGGGTCATGCTATCTGTCAAACTATGTTTCTATGTAAATATTGGGCGTATATGGGAGTAGTACTTTTAATTGTGAAATTAATATGCCTCAGTGTTGTGTTGTGCCCTTGTTCTCATCGAGAATATCGAGACACAAGTTTTCCAAAGATAAACAGTTGAGAAAAAAGTGGATCGTAGCTATAAGGAGCCCTAAATTTGAGCCAAGAATAAATGCACGAATTTATTTTGTTCAAACAGATTACACAATGCCACTAGATTCTGTTGTAGAAAATCGTAAATATTGTGTATTTGTTATATAAATGGTAGTATTTAATCGGGTAACAATAAATTCCCATTTTGGGTATCAATAATACTGAATTAGCATACTGAAATACTAAGTTGGCGACGGACTGAGGGCGACTACAATAGGGATGTTGACTTATGAATAAAATAACGAAATACTAATAAAAATCGTAAACATATCAAACTTTTGGAGTAGCTTGTATACCTCTTGGTTTTATATATTACGTATTATTTGTTTTATGACCCTTCAAAGTTGGGTGGACAAGTCCATTTACAAAGTATAAAATTTGTTAAAATAAATAATACATTTAATTAGTCCGTAAAATTTATAGCAAATTTGTCAAAGAAACACCATTTTGATAAACACAATATTTAATATAGCTGCCGAACAAATTTCCTACGCATTGCATACAAACTACTCAAGCGTGACGTCATAATTCAGTAGCCGTTAGTATGGAGCGTTTTTGGTGAGTCCATTTGTGTGCATTTCAAACTGTGATATCTCGGGCAGTTTTCATGCTAGCGAAATAATTATTTTACCAATGTTTCTTTTTTGAGAGGTAATTTATGTAAAATAAAATAAACAAAATGACATCATGCCTATTCTGCCTTGATCTATTCGTCCGTCAGAGTGTAGATATTCGAAAGCGTGAGTATTGAGTAGAAGTCGGAAGAACTATCGCAACTGTAAATCTGATGACCCTGAAGTTGACAAAAACAGTCAATCATCAATACGATTTCAATGATATACCTATTATGACGTCAAATCGGTCAGTACTTTCGAAATGTACTGCCTGTAAACCCAGGTATAAAATGTTAATAAAAAAACACTGTATTGAAAAATTCAGAATCAATGTCACAAGTAAAATTGAAACATTACCAGAACCAAATTTTGAAGCCAATAACCTATATAATCATTTATTTAGCATAGTTCAAACTGAATTTAGTGAAACTTTTAAACAAAAAGTGTTCAAATGTAATGATAGTACGAAATTTAGTGACTGGGCCACACCCGGTATATATAAGAGCAGAAGGAAATTATACGAACTTTATGCAGAGAAAGCTACTTCTTGTGATCCTAACTTCATTGAATTTGTCAAGAAGTATTCACAAACATTCAGAGAAGTTTGTATCTTAGCAAAAAACAAGTACTTTTCAAATAAAATTAAATTAGCTGACAATAAAATTAAGGCTACTTGGAATATTATCAATAAAGAAACGGGCAAATCAAAATCCAATATAAATTCCTTCTGTTTAAAAACTGGTGATCAAACTTTTGAATCTGACAATGAGGTCGCTAAAGTTTTTGAAGATTTCTTTGCTAGAATACCTGCAGAAACTACCAGTACTCTTAGTGCTTGTCCCAACATCGCTGTCTCCCTTCTGGAGTCTAGTGTTGATAAGTGCAATGAAAGTTTTTCCTTTAAATATATAAATAGTGCAGATATCATTAAAGCTTTTAAAACAATTAATGTTAAAAAAACAGAAGATCTTTGGGGCATGTCAACAAGCATTATTAAATCAATAATTGATATACTAGCCCCTTACTTGGCTTTTATTTTTAACAAATGTATTGACGAAGGGGTCTTTCCTGATCTAATGAAAAATAGTAAATTGATTCCTCTTTTTAAATCTGGGGATAAAAGTGACCCAGCTAACTTTAGGCCAATATCTATACTACCAGCACTTAGTAAAATATTTGAAAAAATTATATATTCCCAATTATTAGATTACTTCACATACAATAATATACTTCATAAAAATCAGTTTGGATTTTCCAAGGGTAAAAGTACTACTGATGCTGGAATTGCACTTCTCAAACATATTCTTGACGCTTGGGAAGAAAAGCAAGATATAATTGGCATTTTCTGTGACCTTTCTAAGGCATTCGATTGTGTTGATCATCAAACACTATTAAAGAAGCTAGAACATTATGGTGTCTCTGATAAATCAGTTAGTCTTATGAAATCGTATTTGTACAATAGAACTCAGAAAGTAGTGATTAATAGAACTGAATCTACCGGAGCCCCCATCAATATGGGTGTGCCACAGGGATCAATATTGGGCCCATTGTTGTTTCTAATTTATATAAATGACCTTCCCAACTACGCGAATAATTTATGTGAGACAGTACTATTTGCGGATGATACTTCTTTAGTTTTTAAAGTAAACAGAGGTAATAACTGTTCGGACGAAGTAAATAGTGCCCTCTCTAAAGTTTCATACTGGTTTAATAGTAATAATTTAGCACTTAACCCCAAAAAAAACTAAATGTGTTAAATTCTCATTACCTAATGTTGAGCAGACAAAATTAAATATTAATTTGAATGACGATGAAGTCGAGTTTATTGAGAGTACAAAATTTCTAGGTATCACACTAGATTCTCGACTGCAATGGGATCCACATATTGAGGCCTTGTCAAGTAGACTTAGTTCAGCGGCATTCGCTGTTAAGAAAATAAGGCTTTTAACTGATATTGAAACGGCAAGGTTAGTATACTTTAGTTATTTTCATAGTGTAATGTCATATGGACTGCTATTGTGGGGCTCAGCTGCCAGTATTGAAAATATTTTTGTACTCCAAAAAAGAGCTGTTCGCGCCATATACAATCTACGGCGAAGAGATACCTTGAGAGGATTGTTCAAAGAAATAAATATTTTAACTTTGGCAGGCCAATACATTTATGAAAATTTAGTTTATGTAAGGAAACACTATGATTCATTTGCTAAGAACAGCAATATTCACCAGTTTAATACAAGAAATAAAGATAAACTTGCCGTTCCAAGATTTAGGCTTGCAAAAACTAGAGGTTCATTTATGGGGAAAGGCATAGCCTTTATTAATAAAGTTCCACAACAAGTGATTGATCTTCCTTTGCATGAATTTAAAAACCATGTTAAAAAAACGCTCATGGGTAAAGGTTATTATAAAGTAGACGATTATCTTAAAGATCAAAATGCGTGGAAATGATGTAACACATAACTTGCTACTATAAGTACTTTGTTGAAGTAATATAACAATAAGTCTATGTTGTTGCCAATAATCCTGTCACCCTGTTGTAATTATTTGGTAACGATATATTAAAGTTTGTAAATATCGTTACTTATGGCTGTTACAGCTGATAAGTTTCTTGCGCCCGTTCTTCTTGTCAGCTAAAAAAGTCTGGAACGGGTGGTAGGAAAATATAGACGATTCAAAAGTTCTTAATAATTAAGTTTATTTGAATAAAGCTTATTTGACTTTGACTTTGACTTTTGACTATAAATATTCATAGGAATGAACATAAACACAAAATTGATTGGTAATGGTAAAACAAAAACACAAATATGATTGGTAATGGTAAATACTTACCACAAATAAATCCGTTAACGGTTTAGCAAAATTTTCTAACACATGTTTGATTTCTTCCCAAAGTTTTTGTGATTTGAACTCATATCTGTACCTCTTGAAAAGTGAATGGGCCGTTCGGAGAATACCGTTTATCACATGAAAATCGCCTGAAATGACAAGTTATTGTACAATAAGCATGAAATACATGAAAAAAATAGGAAACAGTCGAAATATTAATATTGTCACAACAAAGTCAAGTATTTTCTAAAGATTTTATGATAAACTAGAAATTACATTTTTTCTTGTAAATACTGAAATGTAATTTTCAGAAGTAATAGGTAGGTATAGTAGTAGATTTTCAAATGTAGTTTTGAGGAGCTCGATGGCGCAGTGGTTTAGCGTCTGGCCCAGCGATTGCGGAGGTTAAGCAACTTTCGCAAGGGTCCGTCATGGGATGGGTGACCAAAAATTTATTATCTCGAGCTTCTCCGTGCTTCGGAAGGCACGTTAAACCGTTGGTCCGGCTGCATTTGCAGTCTTTAACACCCACCAACCCGCATTGGGCCCGCGTAGTGGGTTATGGCCCATCCTCCTTATCCACCCATAAGGAAGGCCTGGCCCCAGCAGTGGGGACATCAAAAATGGCTGATGGATAATTTTTAGAGGTAAAATAACTGTGAATGCACTGAAGGAAACGGTAATTAAGAAAAAAAACCGGCTAAGTGCGAGTCGGACTCGCGCGCGAAGGGTTCCGTACAAAAAAACGACAAAAAAAATCACGTTTGTTGTATGGGAGCTCCCCTTAAATATTAATTTTATTATGTTTTTAGTATTTGTTGTTATAGCGGCAACAGAAATACATCATCTGAGAAAATTTCAACTTTCTAGCTATCACGGTTCATGAGATACAGCCTGGTGAAAGACAGACAGACGGACAGCGGAGTCTTAGTAATAGGGTCCCGTTTTTACGCATTGGGTACGGAACCCTAAAAACAATGAAAATTAAGTTCTGGTATTAGAATTTTAAATTAGTATATTAACTTAAGTGTTACTGCATACCTGTCGCAAACTTCTCAACCATTTCCGGTATAAGACTTGGCCATTTTTCAGGGAAATCACATTTGCCTATAATGGACACGGCATCACTAAACTGTCGCTGTATTGACTCTGGAGACTTCAGCATAAGAGATACAATCAGGGTCTTTATCGTGTTACGGTCATTGATGTGTATTCTGTCCACTCCATCTTCATCCTGTTGAAAAAAGGTTTTTAACCTAGTTTAAATTGAACATGGTTAAACATTATGTTAGGTGGAGTAGACCCCTACCATGACCTCCGAAACGCAATGTTACAGTACGAGGCACACATTTTGAAACGCATATTTTGGGTATGGTACGCAGGCGGCGGAAGGGGGGCGCGCGCTATTGGTCGCTCGCAAGTGCACATGCGCGAACTTATCTCCACTTTGTCGAAAACGTGTCAAGATGTTAGCCTCGTACTGTACAGCAATTAATCACGTTTAACTGTCAAAAGACAATGGATTTTGACAGTTAAATGTTGGTAAATTGCTATACCACGCTATTTTATTACGAGTTTTGGTGGTCATGTTACAGGGGCTGATTTACAGCAGAGATATGAAATCTATTTAATGCTGCAGTTGTAATATCAATCAACACCCTTTCAGTTATGTTACACAACAATGACTCTAAAGTCTATATAATAGTACCTACAAATGTACAGAAGCCCATCCGCATGAGGAAAATCAAATAATAGGCTACTCTCGCTGCACAGCAATAAAATACAATTTCGAATTACACAGAGCTACATGCCTATTATTGTAAGTACTTCCAAAGCGCTTCTCTTTCTGTTGCATAACTCTGTTTCAACCGACACATGACATGCCTCGTGCGCTGGCTCGACAGATTCAGTTGCGGTCAGTAGGCTACTATAAAACTTAAAACGCGGAGTGACCCCCCTGATCTAACATACAACTAAAGTTTGACACTCACCGCTAACAAGGCTAAGCGTATGCTGAGAACCAAGTGGCAGTATAGATTTTGCAAAGATGCCCCCTAATTACAAGCTCTTAATACTTGACAATTTGCTAAATGGCTATCAATGCATCTCTTTTATTTTAATAACCCCCAGGGCAATTAAAACAGACACAGGTTATACATATTTATGTAGGCCCGAGTAAGACAGGCATATCAGCACCAGCAACTCAGCATATCGTCCACGAATATGCAATTTCCTAACTTTACAGGAGAAACAAAAACAATTATATTTTCTGCGTAACAATAAAATAAAATCAATTTTATATCAATAGTTTTATAGTCATTTATTAGTTATTCTATAAATAATTAAATGCAAAAATTAACGTTATCCCTACTAATTAAATAAAAAAGTCACATAGGTGGTTTGACTCTTTTAAAAAATGCATATTCGCGGTGTTGTAATATAAGCGACGATATGCTTACATTAATTACAGCCTCCCCTACCCTAGCATGACCCCCAAAACACAATATACAGGGTTATTTGTAAAACACCAACAACCTCGCAGGAGTAGATTACTAGCACCATAAACAACACTTGTTCTACAACTTTTCTGCAAACAGACAAAAAACAATTTACTTTACAAACAAAACTTGATCAGCTGTACGGAAAAGTCGCAGAACAAATGTTGTTGTTTATGATGTTAGTAAAATCCACTCCTGCGAGGTTGTTGGTGTTCTACAAATAACTCTGTATATTGTGTTTTATCGACACTTGAATGTCAAAATCCATAGTCATTTGATGGTAAAATATGATAAATTGCTATATTGTATGTGTTTCGATGGCCATGCTAGGGTGGCTGAGGCACAGAATAACTAATAGTACAAGTACAGAAGCAGCACTCTGCATAGTAATTTAAATAAATAGAGACTTTTGCGCCGACGCAATAAAGTGCAATTCAGGTCGCGCAGCGACCATTATATTCACCTAGTAGTTGCCCCCCTTTCTATCGCGTGCTCTTACTTTTTCCAATGACGCAACGTTAGGGTTGTCTTATTTTAAATGAACTGCGTAGCATATATATATATATATCATAATGTGAAAAACGGCAATTTGTTTATTGGTTTTTTGATTTTGACATTTGTATATGGCACAGTAATGTCGATTCAACATTGTTCCTAAAAAAGAGATAACACTTAGGCCTGGTTTACATTAGTCAAGTAGACGACCGAGTCGAGTAGCGAGTAGAAATACATTGCTTGGCATGTTCGTCGATTTTAAAAGAACGTCAAACTGTTAGAAATTGTATAAGCCCTACATGAACGCAGCTATATTGTTTTGAATGACGTTTTACAAGCTGTCATCTGTCACTCTGAATTACTTGCACTTCCTGCTCGCGGCTCTCAGCCATTTGTGTGTGTTTTTGTGTCGTCCCAATAAACAATAATTAATCCTAATTCATCGTTATCAATCTGATATAAATAATGTAATTCAAGATTTTATATTGAGAATAAAACTCTGGATATTACATAAAAGGTGTTTATTTGGTTGATCACGCCGAACACGCCATTCCATTGCCACATTGAAACGTCTGTTTGAACAGGTTTTGGACCCAGTAATTATTGAAAAGAGAATCAAAAGGCGTGCAACGAGGGATCGACGTGTAATCGCCGTTGTATGTATCACCAAATTTCACTGTCGACCAGATTCATTGTCATAAATGCCTACATTGCCTACGCAATCAGAAAATATGTCTACGCAACCAGCGATACACATTACAAATCAAGTGGAGAAGCTGAGTGGAATCTCATCTTATCAAAACTGGAAGTTTTCGTTGAAAATGTTACTCACTTTAGAAGGTTTGTGGGACTGCGTGATCGGCACTGATACTGACGCCGTGCGTGATAGCCGCGCCTTGGCGCGTATTTGCCTGGCACTACAACCCAACTTGTACCAAATAGTTCGATCAGCATCAAAAGCTAAAGAAGCATGGGAGATGCTAGCTCATACATTCGAGGACAAAGGTCTATATCGCCGTGTTCTGCTACTTAGACAGTTACATCGAGTTGACTACAGTAAGTTTAGCAGCATGACTGAATACATAGAAAATGTCACCGGATTAGTCCAGCAGCTCTCTGACATTGGAAAAGTTATAGACGACGGTGAGGTGGCTGAAATTCTACTTAGTGGCTTACCGCAGGAGTTTGATACACTAGTCTCCGGTCTTGAAACTGCAAATTTAACAAGCTCGCTGACTTCTGAACTGGTGAGAACAAGATTACTTCAAGAAGAACACAGAAGAAATGGAAAATATGATAATGATGCTTCAGCTTTTCATGTAAAGAAAAATAAACTTTTCAAGTGTGATTATTGCCGTAAACCAGGACATACAGCGAAGCGATGCTTTAAGAAAAAGAGGGATGAGAAGAAGAAAGAAGAACATCACTCCCTATATGCATCTGCTTATGTTGCTCACCACAATGATGTCATCATCGACAGCGGAGCCTCGGCTCACATGATCAATGATGCTAGGTTAGTAAGAAATTTTAAAAGTTGTGAAAATAACTCAATTTCTATAGCAAATGGTGGTCAATTAGAAATGTCTGGCATTGGCAATTTAGTTTTGTCTACTGACAAAAATAATATCACTTTAGAAAATGTTTTAGTTGTTCCCAATCTGTCAACAAATTTATTGTCTGTAAGTAAAATGTGTGACAATGGTTTTACAGTAGTTTTTGATAAAAATGGGTGTCATGTTTATAATGAGATAAATTCTTTAACTGGCAACCAAATTTTAGCTGCTACAAATGTGAACGGTTTGTATAAGATACAGCAGTGCAAGCCGCATGTGTTGGGGCATTCCATGCTGGTGCATCCTAGGCAGCAGCCAGAGAGTGTCAATACTGCATTGGTGTCTGCGACAGTCTGGCATAAACGTTTAGGTCATATCGGCAAGAAAGGTATGAATAGTCTAAGGGGTGGTGGTATATGTTCTGGTGTTGTTTTTCAGGATGACAACTCGCCAAACAAGTGTATTCCCTGCTTAACTGGAAAGATGCATACAAAGCCTTATCCGAAGCTTGTGGGAGCCCAATCTACCGTGCCACTCCAGCTTGTGCATTCCGATGTCTGCGGACCCATTCAAGTCAGCAGTTGGGGCGCGTTATATTTTGACTTTGACGGATGATTGCACTAGAAAAACCTTCGGTTATTTAATGAAGACAAAATCCGAGGTGAGTTCACATATTGTTAACTTTAAAAATATGGTTGAAAAACAAACAGGTTTGCAGCTTAAAATTTTAAGAACTGATAACGGTACTGAATACTGTAATAAAACGTTGACTGATTTTCTTAAAAGGGAAGGGATAATACATCAAACATCGGTGCCTTATTGTCCACAACAGAATGGAGTTGCGGAACGCGTTAATAGGACGATTTTTGAGAAAGCTAGGGCCATGTTACATGACGCGGGTCTGTCTGAACGTTTCTGGGGAGAAGCAGTAATGACTGCTATATATCTGAAGAATAGGTCTCCTACCAGCGCGTTGTCAGATGACATTCCAGAGAGTAAGTGGACTGGACAGCCAGTCGATCTCAGTCATTTGCGCGTATTTGGCTGTGTAGCATTTTCTCACATTCCTGATGTAAAACGTCGTAAACTTGACGCTAAAGCTAAACCGTATATCTTTGTTGGCTATGGTGAGACTTTAAAGGGCTACCGTCTCCTTGATCCATGTAAACCTAAAAAGATTATGTATTCGCGAAATGTTACTTTTTTAGAAGATGAATTTATTGGAGGACTTCACTTTAAAACACAAAGCAGGAATAATGATTTTATCTCACATGAATGCATTATAAATAATAATAGTTTTAAAAATATTGATTATGAAATTTTAAATATTGACTGCGATAATGATAATGCAAATAAAATGAATGATAAAATTATTAATAATGTCTGTGATAAAATTAGTCATAAATCTACTACGGAATCACCTATTTCAGGATCTGAGAGTGACCTAACACCTCCCTTGTGGTCTCCCTTGTCGGACCTGCTCTACTGTACTGGTGATGAAGATGATGGTTGTGATGGTGATGAGGATGATGTCTGTAAGGACACTGTGTCTTCTCTGCCTGATGCCACACTTCAAGGAGGAGGTGGTAATAACGGTGATGAGGATGATGTCTGTAAGGACGCTGTGTCTTCTCTGCCTGATGCCACACTTCGAGGAGGAGAGCTTGAACACGTGCAAAGTGTTGCTTCTGGCTCGCGTCCCGTACGTAGTAATAGAGGTAAAATTCCGCTTAAATATAATGATTATGATTTATCGGCTACGCTAATTGAGCAGAGTTTATCAAATGAGCCTAATACATACGAGCAAGCTACGAAGTCTACTGAGTGTGAGCAGTGGCTTCACGCCATGAAATGTGAGTATGATTCATTAATTAAGAACAATGTTTGGACATTAGTTGATCGACCAGCAGCTGAAAACATTGTAAAGTGCAAGTGGGTCTACAAAAGGAAACACGATGCCACAGGCAAACTAGATAAGTATAAAGCTAGATTGGTTGCCCGTGGGTTTAGTCAACAAGAAGGTATAGACTACAATGACACTTTTTCACCCGTTGTCAGACATTCCACCTTGAGAATCTTATTTTCCATTGCAACAGAAATGAATTTGCAGATGGACCACATTGATGTTACCACAGCTTTCCTAAATAGTGATCTGGATGAGATTATATATATGGAGCAGCCAGAAGGTTTTTGTTCAGATAAAAGTAAAGTATGTAAGCTGAATAAAAGTATATATGGTCTCAAACAGGCTAGCCGCATGTGGAACTTAAAAATTAATAATGTTTTAATTCATAATGGATATACTCAAAGTAAATGTGAACCATGTGTATATATTAAGAAAAATTCTAAAGATTATATAATAATTGCTCTGTATGTCGATGACTGTTACATATTTCATAACGGATGTATTAAAAATGTTTTATCATTACTAAAAGAAAACTTTGAAATACGTCATCTTGGCCAATTAAAAAAATTGTTTAGGCATGAATGTCACTAGATATAACAATACAATTGTGTTAGACCAGTCTAATTATATAAGATGTTTGCTAGCTAAATTTAATATGAGTGACTGCAAGCCAGTACTTACACCGTTACCTGTGAATTGTAAGTTACAAAAGTCTGATAGGAAATGTCTTGATGATGAGATATACAAATACAGACAACTGTTGGGATGTTTAATGTATTTGAGTGTGTGCTCGCGCCCGGACATTTCATATGCTTGTAGTCAGCTTAGTCAATACAGTACATGTTTCGACATGAGTCATTGGCGCGCAGCAAAGCGAGTACTTCGTTATTTAGCAGGGACGATCAACTATGGTCTCCATTTTACAAAAGGTAATAATTTTAATATCAGTGCTTATGCAGATGCTGACTGGGCTAATGACTCATCAGACAGAAAGTCCTACACTGGATTTGTTGTAAAATTAGGTAACTGTTTGATCAATTGGGAAGCTAGAAAACAGCGTAGTATAGCTTTATCAAGTACGGAAGCAGAGTACTTAGCAATAAGTGATGTTTGCAAGGACATTTGTTTTGTGAAAAATTTCTTGTCTGAAATTATTAACAAAACTTTTGATGTAATTGTATACAATGATAATCAAAGTGCTCAAAGATTATTACTGGTAAAGGAATATTCGCATAAGAAAACGAAGCACATTGATTTGCGTTACCATTTCATAAAGGACTTAGTACAAAAAGGAAACATAACTGTAAGATATTTACCTACTACTGATATGCTAGCAGATGTATTGACAAAGCCACTATGTGCGCAGAAACATTGTAACTTTGTAAATTGTCTAAATGTGAGAGTTCGTGGAGCAAATGTTTAATGTTTTGTTGTGTACCTAATTTATAAATAATAATATTATTATATTGTGATGAATCATGTTATGTATAATTATGTAGAGTGGCTCTAAAGGTAGAGTAGGGAACTCTTGATTAATTATGTAGAGTTTTTCAAAACTAAATGTAGAGTCTTTTTAATTTTTGTTTAAAGTCACATTAGTTTTCTTTTTCATTCATGTAGCGCTTAAGGAGGAGTGTTAGAAATTGTATAAGCCCTACATGAACGCAGCTATATTGTTTTGAATGACGTTTTACAAGCTGTCATCTGTCACTCTGAATTACTTGCACTTCCTGCTCGCGGCTCTCAGCCATTTGTGTGTGTTTTTGTGTCGTCCCAATAAACAATAATTAATCCTAATTCATCGTTATCAATCTGATATAAATAATGTAATTCAAGATTTTATATTGAGAATAAAACTCTGGATATTACATAAAAGGTGTTTATTTGGTTGATCACGCCGAACACGCCATTCCATTGCCACATTGAAACGTCTGTTTGAACACAAACACACCACGTAATGAACTTCTACTCTCCTAAAGCACTCTACTAAAGACTAAGATAATGTAAACCAGCCCTTACGCAGGCATAAGGTGCTGCGTGACTACACAGGGACAACAACAGTCAGGGTTGCCGCCGCGCTTGTGAGTACACGCGTGCGTTATTCTGTGCCTCTATGACGGTCAATCGATCATTATTTATTGCTCCCAGCACTGTACCGTACACTATTATAATTTATAAATAACTAGCGGCCGCCCGCGACTTCGTCTGCGTGGAAATATTTTTTGCTATCCCTCGGGAATAGTATTTTTTTTCGGGATGAAAGGTATCCTATGTCCTTCTCTGTACCCCTAAGAACGTGTATGCAAAATTTCATGATGATCGGTTCAGTAGTTAAGACGTGAAGGCGTAACAAACAAACAAACGAACTTTCGCATTTATAATATTAGTAAGGATTAGTAAGGATGGAGAATCGTAATACTAATAATTGTTGCGTGGACGGTTGACGCAATAAACAGAAGGATTCAAAGTTTTCATTTTTAGGGTTACGTACCAAAATGGTAAAAAAGGAACCCTTATGGTGTGACTCGGTCTGTCTGTCACAGCTGGATATCTCGAGAACTACTAATGGTATCAACTTGAAATTCGGAATAGTTTTAGATGACATTCGCCCAACTATTTTGTAAATAAGAAATTAATAAAAAAAATAATTTTCTGAAAAATATGAAGTGGGTTCTACTAGGGCATGTGGAATATCATATGATAGAACGCCGTTTGCACCTTGTTAATCATTTTTCCTTTTTGTTTTAGGCCACATAGTTTTCAACTTATGATGAAAAATATAAAAAAAAAATACCGCCCCCCCCCTCCCTTATCTCCGAAGTTAGCAGTTTATATAAAGATTACAGGAAAAATAAAACAATGTCTCAATATAGGTAGCACACTTTTCTAGAAATTATCAAATTTCTAAAAAAGTTAACATTAGTTCCACTATCGGTCAAGAGATGGCGCTGACCTAAAGCTGCAATACTAATTTGATTATTCTACTCTGCAGTGCGGTTTGATGGTGCAGTAGAGCGTCGATTATCCGAACTAATTGGGGGACGTGGGTGTTCGGGAAACCGGTATTTTCGGATAATCGAACTAATGTATGTACATATATTGATTCAGCCATACAAATTTACGTACAGGTAAATGAAAACCATATTATTTACATTAATGAATATCTTTAATGACGCGTGTGTTATATCTTTTTAATTATTTTATAATTTTTAGCACTAGTTTTTTTGGTTGTTTAAGTTAAATTGATATTTTTTAATACCGGAAGTTGATTCGGTAATCATTCAAATCGTAAAATCATTATTAAAACCACTTTTACACTATTTATTAATTACAATACTTATATTGTACCATAATTTTGGTTTTTCCATACATTTTCATCCCTGTAGTTACTTAAATAGAGGTAAGAGTAGTACAGTTGATCAATTTTGTACACGTGTTTCCGTACTGACAGTTCGATGACGTTTCTTGTTTGTCACTGCCTATAAAAGCGAGAGCTCAGCCCTTTGTGGCACTTTTTTTGGTCGAGCCGTCGGACTGAGCAGATCAGCAGTTAAGTGATTTTCCTGTATTTTTTTAAATATAGAGTTGTATGAATATAATATCGTTAGGTTCTGCCTAAGTGTTGTGTGAGGTGAATAAGTAGTGATATCAGTGAGTAATATAATTAGAAATAATATGAATTAATAATATTATGATAATGATCAATAATGAATAATCTAAATAGATATGAAACGTACTTTCTGATATCATTATTTGTTTTAGTTAATTATTAAGTAAACACATATAATTTACATAACTATACTTACTTTTCATTTTATAGCTATCCCGTTACTTGATAATAAAGGTTTAAAGTTTACTTTCATATTTTATTGAATAAAGGTTTAGAGTTTACTTTCATATTTTATTGAAGTGGTTTATTTAAAATAAATAATTGTCATATACTCGTTTTGGATTTTATTTCTTCAAATGCTATTAAACAATCTGTCTTTTCTTAACATCAGAAGTGGGTATCCAAGTGCCATACTAATCTCACTATATTTCCAGGGTTCTCGTTGCTACTAAAATGGCGCAAGAGATTCTCCAAGGGCTGCTTACTGCTATCAAAGAAGCATTAACCAGCAAGAATCGGCAGGATGACGTGGCTCTCCCGATATTCGATCCAGCTACCACTGACAGCGGCGCAGCGGCATGGTGTGCGGATATAGACAAACTCGGAGAGGAGTTCGGTTGGAGCGGGCTAGTGAAAGTTGCAAAGGCAGGTAAGGCCCTCAAGGGCTCTGCTTTAATGTGGTTCGAGTCCTGGCAACCTCAGGAAGGTCGGTCATGGGAAATTTTCTGTGCTGAATTAATTTCGTTGTACCCGGAAAAGAAAAATCTCTCGGAACGATTGTACAAAGCTGTAACGTATTGTTCAGACTCTGCTGACTCGTACTGCGAGTACGCAAGAGAGAAAATTAGATTATTGAAAAACACTAAAATTGTATTTTCTGAGTCTCAGCTAATAGAACTGGTTTGTGGGGGTATTCGAGACAATAATGTGAAAATAGCATCTTTTAACAGTAGTGTCAAGACAACATCAGAATTAATAGCTTTGTTTTCTGCCTACGTAAAGACTAAAAAGCGACCATTGGATCAATCGCTTGAAAATTTGTCCGGACCAAGTAATATGAAGCGTTTCAAGCCAAAATCCGAAGAGCATGATAAAAAATGTTTTACATGTGGTGAGAAGGGACATTTCCGTTCTCAGTGCGTTAAAACTAGTGAACCAACCCCCTTACCTAAGGATATTAAAAAATGTACTGTTTGTAAGAAAATAGGGCATGATGCAGCAACTTGCTTTTTTAATCGTGAAAATTTGAACAAACAGCCAATAAAGTCCGATAAAAATCAATGACTAGATACTCAGGTCAATACATTTAATAATGTTTCAAATTTTAAACCTACTATTGTTACCATTCGCAACGTGTCAATTGATTCTCTTATCGATACAGGAGCAAGTTGTAGCATTATACGAGAATCTATTGCCAAATGACTAAATTGTAATTTTTTACCATGCTCAATGTATGTTAATGGATTAGGTAACGGTAAAATACATATTTTTGCAACTATCACAGTGCCAGTTAAATTTGAAGACGTTTGTATAGAACTAGATTTACATGTGGTCCGCGATAAAAATTTTCCATATGATCTTCTTATTGGTAGAAATGTGGTAAGTCACCCCGATATTCAATTAACTGTAGATTCTGAAGGCTGTAGGCTAGCACGGAAAGAACTGTCTCCTGCTGGCACTGCATACTTAGCTGATGATAATCCATATGATATTTTTGATGAGCTTCAATCTTGTATACAGAATTTGGACACGAATTTACGAGAAAGTATTATTAAAATATTCAAAAAGTACCCTAACGTCTTGCCGACACCTACTCATATTGGTTATGTTCAAACTGGCCAATTAAAATTGAGATTGAAGAATGATGAAGTTGTAAATTACAGACCGTATAGGCTAGCCCCCGTTGAAAGACAGAAAGTAAGCATAATTGTTAAAGATTTACTTGATAAACAGATCATTCGCGAAAGTCACTCTCCATTTGCAAGCCCCATTTTGCTAGTGAAAAAAAAGGGGGGCGATGATCGATTATGTATTGATTATCGTTCATTAAATAAATTAATAGAAAAAGACAGGTACCCGCTACCATTAATAGAGGACCAACTCGATCGTTTGGGTAATGCAAAATTCTTTATATCTATAGATATGAAAAATGGGTTTTACCAAATTCCTGTAGCCCCTGATTCGATAAAATTTACAGCTTTCATAACACCCGATGGACATTACGAGTTTTTAAAAATGCCATTCGGTATTTGTAATGGTCCAGCTGTCTTTCAACGGGCAATTACCAAAGCGGTTCAACATTTAAAATTTTTACTAACGTACATTGATGATTTGTTGATTCCATTTACTAGTATTGAGGAGGGTCTTTCATATTTAGAACTTACAATAAAAGCACTTTCTGAAGCCGGATTTACCATAAATTTAAGGAAATGTAAATTCTTTGTTAGTGAAATTCAATATTTAGGTCGACATATATCTAAAGAGGGAGTTAGACCGAGTGACGATAAGGTCTTGGCCTTAGTAAATTCTCCAACACCTAGAACTGTTAAGCAAGTGCGCCAGTTTATGGGCCTCGCTAGTTATTTCCGGAAATTTATCCCTGAATTCGCTCCCCGTACAGCTTGTATCACTAAATTGACCAGTAACAATCAAAAATGGGAGTGGGGGTCTGAACAAGAGAGTGCCCGAAATTATGTTATACAATGTTTAACTTCTAAACCCTTACTAAGCATTTATAATCCCGATTTGCCAACCGAATTGCATACGGATGCTAGTTCTCTAGGATATGGCGCCATTCTATTGCAAAAAGATAATAATAATGTTAGTAAAGTCGTAGCATATTTTAGTAAACGCACTTCTCCAATTGAATCTAGATATAGTTCATATGATTTAGAAACGTTGGCTATATACAATTCTTTAAAACAATTTAGAGTCTACCTGTTAGGTATTAAATTTAAAATCATAACTGATTGTAATGCTATCAAGTCTACAGCAAATAAAAAAGATTTATCTCCAAGAGTAGCACGTTGGTGGACGTATCTACAGGACTTCGATTTTGAGATAGTCTACAGGAAAGGCAAATTCATCAGTCACGTGGACTTTCTTAGTCGTAATCCTGTTGAGACACCCATCAAGACTACACCTGATTGTTCGTTCCATTCAATTAACCTAATTTCAAATGACTCTCGATCTTGGCTTGAAATAGCACAGCAGAATGATCCAGAACACTTTCGTTAATTGAACGGGCTGAGGTAGGAGACTTAGATGAAAACCAGTATGTCGTATTAGATAATTTATTACATTACAAGGCTGATCCGAACTCTTTACCTAAATTGTTCGTTCCCAGAAACAGTAGAATTCCTTTGTTGAGGCTGTTTCATGACGAAAACTGTCATGTGGGCTTTTATAAAACATTAGACAAAATTAGAGAAAATTTCTGGTTTCCATCTATGGCAGCATTTGTTAAAAAATATTTGTACCATTGCTTGATTTGTGTAGAGCGAAAAGGTCATTCAGGCCCAAAAGAGGGGCTACTACATCCGATATATAAATCAGCGGTGCCCTTCCACACTATTCATTTAGATTGTACAGGTCCCTTCCCACAGTCACCAGAAGGCTATAAATATATCTTGTTAATTATTGACGGCTTTACTAAATTCTGTATTCTGAAAAAGCTTAAAACTTTAGGCGCAACCGAGTTAGTACCTGTGATTCGAGACACAGTGACCCTATTTGGCACCCCATCATTAGTAGTCACTGACCGCGGCACAAACTTCAGCTCCAATTCAGTTCGTTCGTTATTTCGAGACTTAGAAATAGAGCACCACATGATAGCCACCGGAACACCACGAGGTAACGGTCAAGCTGAAAGATACGTCTCAACCGTTATCAATATGTTAACTACTAAATGTGGTGATTTGTCAGAGTGGCCGAACGAAGTATGGAAAGTACAGCAGTCCTTAAATACCACCATTCAAAAATCCACCGGTTTTTCCCCTATACGTCTACTTATTGGTAGTAATGCGAATATACCTTGTGTTCAGGCTCGCTTAAACGAACTTTATGGTGATCATGCTGCACAACAAGATTTTGACATTCGAGCAGATCGAGAACTCGCTCACAATCGTCTCAGGGTAGTGGCTCAAAAATTTAAAGAACGTTTTGACGCAGTACGCCGTCAGAAAAAAACGTACCATGTTGGGGATATTGTTTATGTCTACCAGGATCATAGACGTCACGAAAAGTTAAAGCCAAAATTTAGGGGGCCGTACGAAATTCAAGAGATTTTGAGTAATGATCGTTATGGTTTGCGTGGCAGAGGTCAAAGGAACCTTGTTATTTCTAAAGACAAGCTACGATATTGGCCAGGTGAAATGGTCTAATATAAGAACACTACTGTTAAAGATGCTATTCATGTTTAAATATTGCTATTTATGAGAAAACATTGATTGATATATGCTATTTATGACTAAATATCGATAAATTGATGTGTTAATTATTATAAATTACTGTGACTGTGAAATATTGATTTAAATATGCTATTTATGATTAAATATTGATAAATTATGTTACTGTGGCTGTGCCTGTGCCTGTGGCTATGCCTGTGGCTGTGGCTGTGCCTGTGGTCGTGCCTGTGGCTGTGCCTGTGGTCGTGCCTGTGGCTGTGCCTGTGGCTGTGTTTTGAAATCTTAAATTAAGATAATTGATTGACAGAAATGAATTTCAAGGACCAAATACATAGTAGAATGACCATGTCATATCTTTTTTGTGTTATTTATGTTCTGCAATTTTTGTGTAATTTAAAAATAGCCCTTAAAATAATTTGTTTTATTAAAATGTACTTCGAGAACGAAGTACATATCAGAATGGCCGTGTTATATCTTTTTAATTATTTTATAATTTTTAGCACTAGTTTTTTTGGTTGTTTAAGTTAAATTGATATTTTTTAATACCGGAAGTTGATTCGGTAATCATTCAAATCGTAAAATCATTATTAAAACCACTTTTACACTATTTATTAATTACAATACTTATATTGTACCATAATTTTGGTTTTTCCATACATTTTCATCCCTGTAGTTACTTAAATAGAGGTAAGAGTAGTACAGTTGATCAATTTTGTACACGTGTTTCCGTACTGACAGTTCGATGACGTTTCTTGTTTGTCACTGCCTATAAAAGCGAGAGCTCAGCCCTTTGTGGCACTTTTTTTGGTCGAGCCGTCGGACTGAGCAGATCAGCAGTTAAGTGATTTTCCTGTATTTTTTTAAATATAGAGTTGTATGAATATAATATCGTTAGGTTCTGCCTAAGTGTTGTGTGAGGTGAATAAGTAGTGATATCAGTGAGTAATATAATTAGAAATAATATGAATTAATAATATTATGATAATGATCAATAATGAATAATCTAAATAGATATGAAACGTACTTTCTGATATCATTATTTGTTTTAGTTAATTATTAAGTAAACACATATAATTTACATAACTATACTTACTTTTCATTTTATAGCTATCCCGTTACTTGATAATAAAGGTTTAAAGTTTACTTTCATATTTTATTGAATAAAGGTTTAGAGTTTACTTTCATATTTTATTGAAGTGGTTTATTTAAAATAAATAATTGTCATATACTCGTTTTGGATTTTATTTCTTCAAATGCTATTAAACAATCTGTCTTTTCTTAACACGTGCACATCTTAAGTGACATACGAGTACAGTAACAAGTGAAAAAGTGGCGACAAGTGGGCGAAAACTGAAGCGCGGGCGGCGCGCGCGAGACCCGCGTTGTGGGAGGTGGGAGCATTGAAGCGCGCGTTACTATAGTACGAGGCATGTAACTTGAAATTTTTTCGACGGAGTAGGGATAAGTTCGCGCATCTGCCCTTGTGAGCGACCAATAGCGTGCGCCCCACTACCGCCGCCCGCGCCCCTCACTGCGACGTGTGCCCAAAATACGCACCCGATTTCAAGTTATACGCCTCGTACTGTACGTTCGGATAAGCGGTTGTTCGGTTGAGCGACGTTCGGATAATCGACGCTCCACTGTACCTACATTTCTGGATTTAAGGATTCCGTAACCGGCAACAGTATGGTGGCGGTGGCATTAAGACCTCAAATTTGACACATAGTCTAATGTGGCGTTAACTGTACATCTAGCCTAGGTTGATTTGAAACGTATTTTTTTCACATTTAAGTAGGTAGGTACACATTATAAACACAAAACTTGTAATAAAGTATTTAATCTTTCAAGCACAGAAAATGAGACAATACATTTTCCATTGTTGTGTTGTGCGGCCCGATGGGGCCGCTCGAGCGTTGAAGGATTAGAAGAAGACAACCCTAAAGTTGTTAGAAGAGTTAAGAGCTACGCGATAGAAAGAGAGGCAACCTGTAGGTGAATATAACTGTAGGCAAGGAAGCGGTGTGCGACCTGAATTGCACTTTATTGTGTCTGAGCAAGAGTCGCTATTTATTTAAATGACCATGCGGAGTGAATTTTCTGTACTTTGTACTATTATGTATTCTGTGGCGGTAGGTGCTTATTGCGTGACCTTGAGCGAGTGATGGTGGCCTGGCTGAGGGTGTAATTATTATGTGGTCAATTTATTGATACTAATAAATACAAGCTTACCACAGCCCAGTTCCTTTTGATATAGTTCTTGAAGGCGATGGCGGCAGCTACTCTGATGGTCATGTCGACGCCATCTTTGTTGATGAGGTGAAGCAAAAGAATAGCATAATTCTGGTTCACCTCAACACCTTCCAGGAATTTTTCAGCTGTAAGCATATTGTATTTTAATTAATTTCCTGTCACTACAGGATACATCATCGATGATGTACTGGTACCCAAGAAATGCCATAAGGAAATGTGGAAGGCCACACAAAAGATGCGTTGACAAGATAAGGGCCATAGCAGGATCAGCTTGGATCAGAGAGGCCGTAGAAAGGAAATTGTGGCGCCAAATGGAGGAGGCCTTTGCCAATATGCAAACAGACTAACAAACAACAGCTAATTACAACAACTTTTAATATGAATCAAAAAGTCTGAAGAAAGGTTTATCATCAAAAAAAAAAGTCTAAGTGCGCTTCCACATATTATAGGCATGCATCTGTTATATCCATACATATGACAGACACACTCTTGAGTCTTAAGCCACTCTTACTCCACAACTAAAAGACCTACATGTGAAAGTGCACTGAAAGGCTCAGAGTTTTAAGGTGCAAGTCTTTTTTAACACCCAGCGGATTAATGCAATGTTTGTTTCTTTACATTCCCGTACAAATCTCTTAAGTGCTTAAGTTCAAAAGCAAGTAAATGTGGAAAAAAAACTTAAACTCCGTTTTCTTATTTTTCCAACTTGTAAATTAATTGTTAGTATGTATAAAAACACAACTTAGGCGCTATTTTGTCGTAAGTACTATATATTGTTGTGAAATCATGTGAGTTTTAAAGAAATAAAAATGTACAAGAACTCAGTTTGTACACCTATAAATTACTATTGATTAGTATTCAAGTAAAAGTTGGTAGTAAAATAATAAACGATGTCTAATATAAATTACTGAAGAAACTCAATAATTTCAGTTAGGAACACATGCGGTTGAAATCGTGTTTTGACATTTTTACGTACCGGGTCTTCGTACATTCGGGTCGGGATTCAAAGTTTGCTGCAAATAGTTGGCGAGAGTCACCAAATTCTCGTCTGTTACCTCCATTATGAAAGTAATTGGACGTGCGATTTATCTTTTGCACTTATTGGTAATAAATCAAGTTTTAATCCGCGTTAAAAACAGTTCAACAATCAAATCAACGCATGAAAATTTCTTTCACATCACACAAAAAAGACATTTGATTTTGATGTCTGTCATGTTATGTCAAAATGGGTACATTCCAAAACACTAATCGCTGAGTCATCTGTCGTCACATTATCTTACTTTCCATGGTTAAATAGCAATAAAAAAAACTTTTTTTTCAAAAGTGTTTCTTTACAGGCTTACGGAAAATTATATTAAGCCAATGTCATACTTTGATATTTAATCAATGGTATCGATACATGATCTACAGCTTATGTATATAAAAACAGTTTTTCTGGACCACCGAAATGTACTACTACATTTCGATGTTCTGGACATGTGAAATAAAAATAAATAAATTTAAAAAATATTAAAAACACTACTGCCCCCTGCCAAAAACGAACTGAAAAGTTAAATAACAAGTGTCATTGCAGTCGGGGGACCTCTTTGATTAAAAATTGTTCCACAAAACGGTCCCCCGACTGCAATGACACTTGTTATTTAACTTTTTAGTTCGTTTTTGGCAGGACAGTCATGTTATTAATATTTTTTAAATTTATTTATTTCAAACTTTTTTGAATCTTTTTTGTGATATATGTAAGCGATGATTTTATAAAATAAAACATTTAAATGTTTCAAATTTTGCAGTGGTATACCCCTAGTAACTCAATTTCCA
Source organism: Agriphila geniculea (assembly GCA_943789525.1). Classification (NCBI taxonomy): domain Eukaryota; kingdom Metazoa; phylum Arthropoda; class Insecta; order Lepidoptera; family Crambidae; genus Agriphila; species Agriphila geniculea. Next base: position 18,527,276 of record OX038888.1, read on the forward strand.
CAGGAGTTCTGTTGGGCCTTCGCAGTTCAACACTAGTCCAGAACGACCTTGACGATAGATAGGTACTTGACTTGTATTTGGTTGTCGTAAACCTACCAATATTTCAATTTTTGTACAATTCCTATTTGATTTTGAGGAGTTCCCTTGTGTATCTTCATAACCTTACGTCCAATACCAATGAAATTAACATGGTATCATCCTTGTTGAAACTCAGGAGAGCCTTTTTATGCTATGACTTGTGGAATTTTTATAGGCTAATGAAATTTTATTGGTTTTTGTCTTGTTCGTTACTGTCAATAAAATAATTGAATGTCACTAAAGTAATTTTTTATTTCTCTTCAACATACACGAAATATTCGCCGTTTTTACGAGTTTTCACATCTGGCGACCGCGAACATGGAAGATTTAATAAAAAAACGAACCATTGCACGGCGATTTTTTACGATTGCAGAGAAAGGTGTCGTAGTGGCATTCGACGGCAAAAAAGCAGAACTTCCGGCCTCGATAAGGTATTTTGAAGACAAGGCGGAAGACTTGTTTGATATCGACCGTAAAATCAGTGATCTCCTATTCCAAGGTGATTTAGAGTGCATATTTTGCCAAAAGGGACACCCGTCAGTTGAGTGAGTGTGCCAAGCTGACAAAGTTAACACTTGAGAAATAACGGGAGCTGCTGAAAGAAAAGAAAGCATGTTATATCTGTTTCAGAAGTGGTCATGGCGCTTAAACCTGTCGCAGCTTCCCGAGATGCATGATTTGTGCCCGACGACACTTCGGCATCATGTGCCCTCGGTTAGACGGAAAGACAGACATGTGTGATATAGGGTTACTGATAGGTGCCGACATATCAGGGTTTTTACTGTCAGGCCAGATTGTTCATGTCGAAGGTAGCCTTGTAGCTATAGATACGAAATTAGGTTGGACTCTACAAGGTCAAGTTAGTAGTGAAACAGTTAATAGTGCTCATAGCACACCCGCCCCCGGACCGCCTAACTCTCTCGCTTTGACTCTGGCTTTGGTTTATGACGTCAGTGCACTGTCCGTCCTTGTCATCGTGTTATGTCGTGTCATGGATGTATGATATGACAAGGATGGATATAGTCTAGCTATCGCTCTGGCTAAAGCTTTGAGTTAGGTGGTAGGGCCCCTCTGTTCATAGTGTTTCATGTTTCATAAATAGGGACGGGAAAACTAAAAGAAAGATAAAAAAAAACGTAAGGCCTGGTTTACATTAGTCAAGTAGACGACCGAGTCGAGTATATTACGTTTAAACAGAGTGCGTTTTATAAGAAATTAAAAGAAAAATATGAAATTCGTTTATTGTATTTTATTAGACACACTTGACACACACGAGATTGTTGACATGACAGAAAAACTTTTTAAAGAGGCTAGACAAGGCAAGTAAATTGCTTATAAAAAGTATCAATGTCGGTTACCAACTCTTTGGTTCCAACACTTTCCCTCATTGAAAGCTCTTCATAAGCACCAGGCCAAGATCCTCTCGCATTGGAATAAAGACTGGTCTTGGAAATCCCTTAGTCATAATGTCAGCGATTTGATTCTTCGTAGAAACTCGTTTTACTACGATCTCCTCTTCTGACACCAGTTCTCTAACATAAAAGTGTCGAATCCTGATGTGTTTCGTACGTTTGTGAAATTCAGGATTGTGGGCTAGTCGGACAGCGGCTTCATTATCCACACTCAGTGTCGGTGTACATTTCAGTGTCGTAAGCTCTGTCAGTACTCTTTTAAGCCAAACCATTTCTCTGGCAGCTTCGCTTGCAGCCACTAATTCTGCTTCTGTAGTAGATATGGCTACTGAAGTCTGTCTTTGACTAAGCCAGGCTATTGCGCCACCTGCGTAGCGGCAAACGACGCCCGTCGTTGATCTACCAGTTGTAGCGTCACCACCGTGATCAGCATCGCTAAACCCTTCCAAAACCCCGATTAAATGATCAGGTTTATATCTTAGACCGTATGACATAGTCCCTTTTAGGTATCGCATGATCCTTTTTACTCTGAGCAAGTCATCTTTTGTCGGTGATTCTAGTTTCCTAGATGCGACTCCAACTGCATAAGCTATATCTGGTCGCGTCGCTACCATCAGATAAGCCAAGGCTCCGACAGCTTCACGATATGGGAAAGACGTCTCATCGCGTTCATCAGTTAAATCGATAGCTTTCCCTGATTCAAAAGATTCTTTATCGATCGGCGTTGTAATCGGATTGCAGTCGCTCATCCCAAAACGCTCTAGTACTTTTCTAGTGTAAGCTTCTTGCTTTAGTACGATTGATCCTTTACATTGCAGTATCTCCATGCCTAGATAGAAGGTAGCTGGTTTTGCGGTAACCTTTAGCTTTTCTCGCAAGTTGCTAAGAAATTCGTCAGCTAGCTTCTGGTCCGATGCTGCTACTAATCCATCGTCAACAAAAAGCGTTAGAAGTATCTTCTTCTCTCCAACTTTCTTTTTATATAGACAAGGATCTGCCAAGCTCTGTACAAACCCAAGTTCCTTTAAGATTTCGTGGAACCGATAATTCCAACATCTCGGAGCTTGCTTTAGTCCATATAGACTTCGGTTAAGTCTGCAAACTCTATTGGTGCCATCACTGAAGCCTTCTGGTTGCTTCATATAAATTTCCTCTTCCAGACGACCGTGTAGGAACGCCGTTGTAACATCAAATTGAGTAAGGTGCATTTTTTCACTTGCAGCTACACTTATCAGTGCACGTATGGTGGCCATTCGAGCTACAGGACTAAAAGTTTCTTTGTAGTCTGTTCCTTCTTTCTGGCGGAAACCTTGCACTACAAGGCGTGCTTTGTACCTTTCAATTGAACCATCTGGGTTTCTCTTGATTTTGAAAACCCACTTACATGGTATTGCTTTACGACCTTTGGGAAGTTCCTGTAAGGTCCATGTCTTATTTTCATTCAGTGAACATATTTCACTTTTCATTGCTTCAAGCCACTTCTTCATGTCACTACTTAACATGGCTTCTTTGTAGGACAACGGCTCTGGTATCATAGTACTAAGAACAGCCATAGCATAATCGTCGAATTTCGCTGATGGTTTGAGGGTTGATCTATCACGTAAGCTATACCTCGGTTCAGGCTCACGGTCCTCATCCGCGTCATAAATTTCCTCAATAGGTTGTGTCGCGAATTACGGTATCGCGATGTCTCTAACTATCAAAGTAAATACATTGATTAAACATAATAACAATTAAATGGCAACACTAAATCAGACAGACAACTCACCACTTTCGCCCTTCCCTAGCGCGTATGCGCTTGAACTAATCTGTCATTCTAACCTCATAAAATGAATGTGATGATCTTCTTCAACACCAGTGTAATCGTAGTTAAAGGAGGCCGAGTTTGCAGTAGCACCGAGGATTTCACAGCTAAGTCACATACTTACTTAATCTAGATTTATAGAGTATCGAAAGCAATACTACTGAGCCAAATGTTCGATCCTGGTCGTGATAGGATCGACTGAACGTGGCCAGGCCTGATCACGTAGTTCGCCGGTGGTGGATGCCTTAGGCAAGCAGAAACCATCGGCGGCGAGATGTATGCAGTCCCAAGAATAAGCCTTTACCTAAATGTGTTCACCGACGGGTGGCCAGGTCCGGACATTTAAGAGGGAATGAACAACTGCATACTGGAGGCTAAGGCGAATGAGGAACGCAGGGTCCTGATTCGATTAGCTCCTTGATGTAATAAACATATTAGTAAAGTTTGATAAAGTGAAACAATGAAAGAACAGCGCTGGAAGGGGGCTGCCTGTCACAGGCAGCCATCTTCCAGGCTTGATAAGAAAGATTGGCAGTAGTACATGTTTATAAAGTAATATCATAAAGAATAAAGGACATAACAGCGTTGAATGATTTAATAATACATATTAAAGTTAACAGTATAAAGTAAATTGTCTTATTAGTATCTGATAAACTAGAGAAAGTAGGTGTGTGCTTAGCCCAGATAAATATGGGACATTATACTTACAGGTGGGACATAAATAAGATGAAGAGAAGGAAACAGTAACGGATAATACAAGTATACCACTTCAGTGCCCCCGGGACTGGAGAAAATGGAAAGGTTGGTTGAGAGGACGACATCCTGAAGGTATGTGTCTACACAGTGTCGCGCTGGATACCCTTTATAACCTTAATGACAATGCGAAGCACCCCATAATAATAATAAATTACTAAACTATATATTGACTAATTATAAATATGTAAGTAGTTCACTGAGAGAGATTATAAAGGGTCCCGGTCTGGTCGCGACAATGGTGGAGGAGCTGGGATATAGAAGAATCCCGATCAAGCAACCCAAAGCGAAATCTCAACCAAACTTTCCATTGGTAAAATTCTCAGAAACAATTAAATCCTATTCCATTTCTGTAAAACTGAATAGTAGTGACATCTATGAGATATTTTTGGTACTGGTTCCTTATAAGCAAAACCACATGAAAGCTACTTAAAGGCGCCAAAGTTAAATTATACCATCATTGTAAAAGCATGGTATAATTATTCATGTACGGCGCACAAATAAATGCTAAATTGAAAGTTTCTTAAAGATACCTTAAATTGAAAGATTATAAAACGAGTACACATAGAATGTATAGCGTTTGGAATTAATTGAAATGTCCACCTCGTAGTTTGGTGTGTATTTGACTTCGCGCTAACAGCGCTGTCAGCGTGATTCGGAACGCGGCCTTTATTTGTCAAATGAAAATGAACCTTAACCGGAAGTGATGTAAAAGACGTCATCCGTCATGTAAGAGGGCAAATGAACGCACTCTTAATAGATTTCAATTGGAAACTGTATTTGATTTAAGAAATAAACTATGTAAAATTCGGCAACTAATTTACTTAATGATGTTGTAAACAATTACACTGGATAGGTTGAAGTAAACAAGTTACGCGTGGTCTCTTTGAAGACAGGGAAGTTCTTTCGTACTTTGAAGATGGCGTCTTGGGAAGGTGTTGAGAAGTCTGCCTGAAAAGGATAAAATCCTAAATAGTACTGTTTATTTTCCACAGGAGCGTCATAATTCAGTAATAAAATTGTGATTAAACGACAAATTAGTCTCAGGTAGACTACATAACTAAGTACTGGTTGACGTTGGAAAGGTCACAGTTGTGGCAAAGAAGTAAGAAGATTCCTATGAGAAAATTACCTACCTTTAAGTGCATATTTCCAAATTGAATGAAAGGTCTGATTGAATTGATGATCAGGATCGACAAGGAAGATAGCAAGGTAAACTATTGACATTTTAAGCTGTGGTAGTTACCAAGTCAACTCATATTCTGTCAAGTCTGACAGTAAAATTATTCTAAGGGTTCTGTAGGCAAGCGATTGTGGCATGAGGTGAGATACTCATGTATACCTAACAATAAGGTTGTATCATCTGAGTTTATGTAAAGATTACTAACCTAAAGGTTGATATTTCTAAATAGGTGATCGAATAAATATTAAATCAAGTCGCTGATGACTACATAGGTACTTAAAATTCATAAATAATAAACTAATAGAAAGAACTAAGGTACACATTTTCTTATGTTCATGATAGGTATAGTAAACACAAACTAAATAATATTTGCAAAACAAAATTAAACCAACGGATAAACATGTTTCTAAATGAATATATTCAATTTGATTGTATTTCATGCAAAACAATAGTCCCATTTGACCAAAGTACCTCTAATCTGATTTGGTACTCGTTTAGATAAATATTATGTTAATACATGGGGAACGTAACATTCTTTGTGGATGCATACACAAATAATGTTGGTTCTTCACATGTGTAAGTATGAGTTACAAAAATAATACCAATATTTTCATATGATCTGAAAGGGTATACTGGGGTAAATTGCAGAGCATGAAACACTTTTAGAAATTTAAAGTTTTGAAACTAAACTGATGAAATGAACCTGCTTATCCGTCAATAAGGATGATAACTGATGAAATAAAATCTGAATTCAATTGAATTCTAAAACAATTATAGAAATAATTTTAAATGAAGGAATTTATATTACAATTACAAGTTTATGGATGTGTTCGACTCAGAGAACACACCGCTTTATAGAAAATAACTTATTTCTCACATCTTGATGAAAATTAAAAAATATACAGGGTGTCAGTTTTTGGTATGCTACTTATTAGGGAGGGTACCGACAGCTGACACGCCACAGTGTATACAGGGTGTCAATTGTCGAAATGTTATTTGTTTGTGTGGTTGGTCGACGGTTGGCAGACGGCTCATTTTTGAGGTGCAAACTTTCGACTCGTGTTTTTAACATACAGGGTGATAAATAAAAAACTTTTTTTTTCTAAGAAATATTACATTACGTGTATTAGGCGATTTGAAACTAACACTATATAGGGTGTAGGGTTTTAGAAAATCAAATTATATGGTATAAATTTAAAATTTTTTGATTTCCAGAAACATGGAAAAAATTATTCTAAATAGGCTAGAGTCTATAGCTAACGCCATAGAAAAGCTTACCTTAGAGGCTCTCGAGTACAAAGATAATATTAACCTAAAAGATGCTGAAAACGTAGAAATATTGCTCACAAAACTAGACAATGCGGTAAAGAGGTTTGGTACAGAATTAAATCAGTGTTTGTCGATAAATGAACTAGGATCCTTCGTGGAAGAGATCACTTCGTTCAGTGAGATACAACTACGGGGCGAAGAAACTTTCGCAGAATTAAATATCAAGCTGAAAAGAGTAAAAGAAAGTGCTACACCTGCAGCAACGCCTGGTAGAAGTATCGCATTGACCGGAAAGTTACCTAAACTACAATTAGCAGAATTCTCAGGAGATATACTAGAATGGTACCAGTTTTGGGATCAGTTCAGTTCCAACATAGGGAACCGAGATCTGTCTGATGTGGATAAACTATCCTATCTCAAGGGTTCTTTGAGAGGCGATGCGAAGAGGATCATCGATGGACTTGAAATTACCAACAAGAACTACGAGGTAGCTGTATCTATTTTAAAGGGGAGGTACGGCAAGGATAGTCACATAGTGGACGCACACTACGCAGCTCTACATAAGATTCCTAAGGCTTCTAAGGGTAGCATAAAGGACCTGAGGGAGACCTTTAGCCAAGTTGAGAAGCACCTTAGAATTCTAAATTCATTAAACCAAAATATCAACCATGATCATCTGAGATTTCTCATCTTGGAGAAGATGCCTTCGGACGTAGTCTACGAGCTAAAGTTGAGAGCGAATACTGAATCTATTGAGGAGATCCGGCAACATTTGGAAGTGATCATTTCGGCAAGAGAAGATGCGCAGAGAATTACTTCTGAAAATGTAGAAGAGTACACTACTCAATCTCTACACGTGAATACGTACGTAAAAGGAGGGAAACCAGGAAAACCCAACCGAAGCCAAAGAGATTTCAAGAGACACAAATTTATACAACAAAGGCAAGATATTAAGAAGGAAGATAGATTCAACGAACCTGGATCATCTCACAAATACAATAACTACAACAGACTTCCATTGAAAAGGAAGCTTCAAGAACGAGAAAATAATAGGGATGCTCCACCGGGAAAGAAAAGGAGAGGGCAATGCGTTTTCTGTCAAGGATCACATTTTAATGATCAATGCGATAAATTCAAAACCATAAAAGAAAGGAAAGGAAGATTAAAGAACAGATGTTATCGTTGCTTAGGCCTCGGCCATAAAGGAAATAATTGCAAGAGATCTACTTTCTGCGTTCACTGTAAAGAAACTAATCTTCACAATAGAGCACTTTGTTTAAAAGGACAAACATCTAACTCTGAAAGTGTCACAACTCTTCACGCCAATTCCATTAACTCCACTATACTGCAAACAGCAATAGTCAAAGCCCGACGTGAAAACGATGATACCAAAGAAGAAACTTGTCGAGTTTTGTTAGACTCTGGCAGCCAGCGTACCTACATCACACAAGAAATAGCTTCTAAACTAAAACTGCCCATAGAAGAAGAAAATACTCTATCAGTTTTCACATTCGGTGCTAAAACTCCTCAAATCATTGAAAGTCCAATAGTTAGGCTACAAATGAAAACCAGAACAAACGATATTCTGGAAATAGAAGCAAACGTTGTCCCACACATATCACATGGAGTTCCTTATTCAAATATAGACTTAAGCAGAAGAGAAGAAAATCTAATTTTGGCTGATGACGGCTCACTGTCACCGAAAGTAGATATTCTAATTGGAAACGACTTCTATTTTTCATTCATACTAGGAAACAAAATCCAACTGGAAAATAATTTATACTTGATTGAATCAAGATTTGGTTACATATTGACCGGAAGAACCACGGCTAAGGATGTGGACCCATTATCGGTGATAACGTACTTCCAAGGAGTAGAGAACAAATTAACTCCGCCTGACTTACCATTATACAATGGAAGCATCAAATGTTTATGGGAATTGGAATCTATAGGGATATGCGATTCACCAAATCTAACTAGAGACGAAGAAGTCATCAATCAATTTAATGAAACAATAGAATTAATAGATGACCGATATACGATCAGCTGGCCATGGATCGATTATCCACCTGAACTAGAAACCAATTATGGTCTTGCAATCGGTAGACTAGTAAATTTATTGAAGAAACTAGATTCAGAAGCATTAAAGTCATATAACGCCACGTTACAAGAGCAGTTAGAGAAAGAAATTATAGAACGCGTACCCGATCAAGAAAGGTGTGATATTGGTATAGACCATCCTATCCATTACCTGCCACATCATGGAGTAAGTCATCCAGGAAAACCTACACGTATCGTATACGACGCGTCAGCGAAAACAAAGAACAGCAAAAGTTTAAATGAATGCTTACACTGTGGTCCACTCATGTTGGGAGACCTGACAGGAATGTTGTTAAGATTTAGGTCACATCAAGTGGGAATAACCGCGGACGTAGAGAAGGCATTTTTGCAGATCGCGTTACACAAAAAAGACAAGGACGTGACTAGATTCCTATGGCTAAAAGACATAGAAAAGGCAGCCACGGAAGATAATATTCTACATTTACGGTTTTGTCGTGTTCCGTTCGGAGTGATATCGAGCCCATTCCTGTTAAACGCTACTTTGAAACACCATCTACTGCGTTCCAATGAAGAAATCCTGAAAAGGATAATGAACGACATTTATGTGGATAACTTAGTTACGGGAACGGACTCCATCCATGAAGCAATTGAAATGTATGAGTCATGCAAATTTGCGTTCAAAGAAATTTCGATGAATCTTCGGGAATGGAGTTCTAACTCCAGACAATTCTCAAAGGAAATAGATCCAACTGACGTTTGCCAAGACATAGAAGTGAAAGTACTAGGTCTGAATTGGAATACAGAAGAGGACACTATCAGTTTAAGGCCAAAGAAAATAACAGAGGCTAATACGAAAAGGGAAATATTAAAAAACGTAGCTTCAGTATATGATCCATGCGGATATGCTGCGCCAGATCTGCTGCCAGCAAAACTTCTACTTCAAGATCTATGGGTAAACAAATTTAAATGGGACACTCCTTTACCAGAAGAGATAACTAAAGAATGGCAAATTATTAGAGAACGACTAGAAAGAACAAAGAATATTGTCTTACCTAGAAGATATTTCAAACAAAAGGGCAATGAAGACATTCAGCTACATGCCTTTACAGATGCGTCGACCAAAGCATACGCAGCTGTAGTATACATTTCTAACGGAAGAGAGTTAAGTTTCGTGATAGGGAAATCAAGACTAGTACCCATCAAAGATCAAGACAATCTCAAAATTCCAAGACTTGAATTATTAGGACTTCTGATTGGTAGCAGGCTACTGAAGTATGTAAACAAATTTCTGAATTTCGAATCCAAAAAGAATACTATATGGACGGACAGTCAAATAATAATCGATTGGTACTACGGCGGTAAGCTATTACCACCATTCGTAGCGAAAAGAATAGAAGAAATAAAGGGAAATGTGTCAGCAACGATAAGGTATGTACCAACAGAGCTAAATCCAGCTGATGTAGCGACTAGACCCACAGATTCTGAAAAATTCAAGCACAAATGGTTATCCGGACCAGATTACCTGCTAGAAGACTGCAAGAAATGGCCAAAGAGTCGTAGGAGGGAAGTTTCTCCGCTTACTCAAGATGAAAGTGTACTGATTGCCACGCATTCCTCTGTGGATCGTCAATTTTCTTTTCCCATTGGGGAGGGTCTCACGAGTGGAGAACCAAGCTCACAAAATCAGAGACAACAATTAAATGAAGAATTGCAAAAGAATCCCTCAGAGAAATGCGAGGACGATACACTGTCATACGTACAAAAAATCAAAAGAATCCAAGCAAAACATTTTCCTGAAGAAGTAGTAGGTAAAGATACAAATTTAAAGAGAAATTTAAACGTGTTCACTGACGTTGACGGAATCCTACGTTGCAAAGGAAGACTACAAAATGCTGACTGGTCTTATGACAAAAGATATCCAATACTGATTCCAAAGGACTGTGAATTTACTAACACCGTGATCTTAGAAACACATAAAAAGAACTATCACGTAGGTGTTAACCACACTCTAAGTCTGATCAGATTGTTATATTGGATTCCTCAAGGAAGAAGTCAAGTTAAGAAAATACTTAAAAAATGCACAAATTGCGTTAAGCATGGAGGAGGTCCATTTAAACTACCACCACCTCCTGCGCTTCCAAAGGAAAGGGTAAATTATAGCTCACCATTTACATACACCGGCATGGATTACTTAGGTCCTCTCCAAGTAAGGACCGACGGTAAAACAGCAAAACGATGGATATGCCTGTACACTTGTTTGGTAGTACGCGCTGTACACCTAGAAGTTGTCAAAGATCTTACAGCAGAAGAATGCTTATTAGCACTACGAAGATTTATATCTTGTAGAGGCGTACCGGATAGAATAGTTTCAGATAATGCACTACAATTCAAACTGACTGCAGAAATACTGTCAAGCAATTACTGCATCACTAACGAAATAGACTGGAAATTTATTCCACAACTAGCTCCTTGGCATGGAGGATTCTACGAAAGACTAGTTGGACTAGTTAAACATTGTCTCAAGAGAACACTCACAAAGAATCTATTGAAAGATAATCAACTTAACACCATTATAAAAGAAATAGAAGCGGTGATAAATACGAGACCATTAACTTGTGTAGGATCTGATCTGGAAGACATTCTTAGGCCTTCAGATTTTCTAACCTTGAACAAATGCATCACGACAACACCTTCGGATGCTGAATTTCCACAAGAAGGCACGGTGACAAAACAAAACCTAGTAGACGGTTGGAAAATAGGACAAAACATGTTAAAGGAATTTAAAAGGATGTTCATCGAGCAATACCTGCCGAGTTTAAGGGAAAGATATCGTCACGCTCTGAAAGAACCAAGGATTACTAAGTCAGAAATCCCAAAAATAGGAGACATAGTACAAATTAAAGGAGATACGAAAAATAGAGAAAACTGGAAAGTTGGAAGGATCACATCTCTGCTTAAGGGAGCAGACGGTCAATGCAGGGTGGCACGAATAAAGGTGAACGACACGGAATTCACGCGCTCCATCGCTCATCTTTACCCATTGGAAGTTGATGAAGAAGTACCTGGAAGAGAAGAGGTTATGTTTGAATTCGAAAGAGAAGACGTAACAGCAACGTTAGACGACTTACCTCTGTTAGAAGAATTAGACATAACTAGTCTCACCAAAGATATCTCTTCAGCTCCAAGAACCACAGAAGAACTCGTCGACAAACCTGAAACAGAAAGCAGACAAACAAGTATAATAGAAACAGTAGACCAAATACCTCATAGAATACTTACCACAGAAGATGATATCCAATCAGTACATGATGAAGGACGTGATGATAAGAGCACACCTAAAAGCATCAACATTAATGAAAACACACAACCCGAAGAAGTGAGAGAAGTAAGAGATGCGTCTTTAAAGGCTCGTGAAAAGATACGCGAGTGGACGCGTAGATTAATGGAGAACATGTAACTTCTGTCGTCGTCGGGAGTGTCGCGAATTACGGTATCGCGATGTCTCTAACTATCAAAGTAAATACATTGATTAAACATAATAACAATTAAATGGCAACACTAAATCAGACAGACAACTCACCACTTTCGCCCTTCCCTAGCGCGTATGCGCTTGAACTAATCTGTCATTCTAACCTCATAAAATGAATGTGATGATCTTCTTCAACACCAGTGTAATCGTAGTTAAAGGAGGCCGAGTTTGCAGTAGCACCGAGGATTTCACAGCTAAGTCACATACTTACTTAATCTAGATTTATAGAGTATCGAAAGCAATACTACTGAGCCAAATGTTCGATCCTGGTCGTGATAGGATCGACTGAACGTGGCCAGGCCTGATCACGTAGTTCGCCGGTGGTGGATGCCTTAGGCAAGCAGAAACCATCGGCGGCGAGATGTATGCAGTCCCAAGAATAAGCCTTTACCTAAATGTGTTCACCGACGGGTGGCCAGGTCCGGACATTTAAGAGGGAATGAACAACTGCATACTGGAGGCTAAGGCGAATGAGGAACGCAGGGTCCTGATTCGATTAGCTCCTTGATGTAATAAACATATTAGTAAAGTTTGATAAAGTGAAACAATGAAAGAACAGCGCTGGAAGGGGGCTGCCTGTCACAGGCAGCCATCTTCCAGGCTTGATAAGAAAGATTGGCAGTAGTACATGTTTATAAAGTAATATCATAAAGAATAAAGGACATAACAGCGTTGAATGATTTAATAATACATATTAAAGTTAACAGTATAAAGTAAATTGTCTTATTAGTATCTGATAAACTAGAGAAAGTAGGTGTGTGCTTAGCCCAGATAAATATGGGACATTATACTTACAGGTGGGACATAAATAAGATGAAGAGAAGGAAACAGTAACGGATAATACAAGTATACCACTTCAGTGCCCCCGGGACTGGAGAAAATGGAAAGGTTGGTTGAGAGGACGACATCCTGAAGGTATGTGTCTACACAGTGTCGCGCTGGATACCCTTTATAACCTTAATGACAATGCGAAGCACCCCATAATAATAATAAATTACTAAACTATATATTGACTAATTATAAATATGTAAGTAGTTCACTGAGAGAGATTATAAAGGGTCCCGGTCTGGTCGCGACAGGTTGTTCGATCCTATCATAAAATTCACTCGTAGCTTCTTGATAAAGATCAGATAATTCTTGAACTCCATCATCATCTCCCTCTAATTCGATCGATTCAATGTTCGCTGGTTCTTCGAATGCATTGTAATCTCCCTCTGATTCGTTAGGGTGATCGACAGCGATTTGGCGCTGCGTATTCTGCTCCAAAGGTGTGACGTCAGGTATGCAGTCAAGTGACACGGTAAACTCGTTCGCGTTGGAGTTTATGTCCTGCGCTTCTGTTTTTGTTTCATCCTCAGTAGCAATTGATGCACCTGGTTTCTCGTCAAAAATAACATCACGAGATCGAATAAGGCGATTCCGATTGCCTTCGTTTACCCAGATACGGTATCCGTCAATATCATATCCAATTAGGTAGCCTTTCACAGCTTTCTTGTGTAACTTTCTGCGTTTTTGTTTGGGAACATGCGCGTAGCAAGTACTGCCGATAATTCGTAAGTGCTTGATGGTCGCCTTTTTTCCAAACCAAAGTTCATAGGGCGTTTTCCCTTCCACGGGTGTCGGGCCGGTTCGATTGAGAATATAAACAGCGGTGTTGACGAGTTCTCCCCACAATTCTTGCGGTAACTGCTTTTGTGCATGCATCATAGCACGTGCAGCTTCAACAACTGTTCGGTTCTCACGTTCGGCGCAACCATTTTGTTCTGGAGTGTATGGACACACGAGTCTCTGTCTTATTCCCTCCTTTTGTAAAATTTCTCTGACCTTCTTATTATCAAACTCGCCTCCGTTGTCGCTGAGTAGTTCCTTGACTGTATGGCCAGTGTTATTTACTTCAGCCAGAACCAGCTTAAGCTTCTCAGAGACCTCTGATTTCTCTTTCAACAGATAGATAAAGCGAAATTTGGTAAAATCATCTTTGATTAAAAGAAAATATCGATATTTGGAGTAGGAATACGGGAACGGTCCACATACGTCCGCGTGTAGCAGCTCACCTGCTGTAGAAGCTCTAGTTCTCGTACCAAACTTTAAACGATGAGCTTTGCCGTTAATACAACCTTCGCATAAGTCGTTATCGGAGGGCAAAATGATTCCTAATTCACGCTTCACTAAAGTTCTAACGTGCTTCTTATTCTGGTGACCAAGTCGCTCGTGATACAGCTGAGTCTCTGTTGCCATGAAAACCTCTAAGCGATTCTCGGGTTTCATGTTCTTTACATCAAGTTTGTAAAGTCCTCCATTTTGGCAACGACTTCCTTTTAGCTTCAGTACTCCGTCGATAGACATGCTGCATTGTCTCGGGCTCGAGGAGAACACGCTGAGTGGATTCTTGTCATGAGCAGCTAGTACAGAAAACAAGTTTCTTTGGATTGATGGAACATACCAAACATCTTGTAAGGTAATCGGTACTCTTTTTCCGTTAACATAAGATTCGATGATTACAGATCCCTTGCCTTTGGCGTGAATTTTGTCTCCGTTAGCTGTGGTTACTGTAGAAATCTCGTCAAAATGTTCGAAGGTGTGGAATAAGTCGCTCCGATTCGTGATGTGGCTTGTTGCACCATTGTCAACCCACCAGTTTTCTCTGTCAGATTCTGCCAAAAGAATTTCCACCGGGGCTGCTGTCTGTGTGTTCTCGACAGACATTAATGTCATGTTTGCGTTTCCACTCTGATGCGTAGAAGGTTTGGGGTTCTCGTTCTTGGGTGGTTTTCCGTCTTTAATCCACTTTTGGCAGTGTCTTACACGGTGTCCTTTTTCCAAGCAGTAATTACACCTCAAATTATTATCCTTCTTCTTCGTTTTCTTAGTGCTTGTACTTGCGGTTAAAACTTCTTCATCGGGTACGTGTTTACTCGACAAGGCTCTCTCAAAAGCACATAGATGGCTCGTAATATTTTCGACTGTTCTCTCAGACTTAGGTATTAACAACCAGCTGCTTCGGAATGAAAAATATTCTTCACTTAGTGTGTCTAAAATCTTGCAGATAAGAAGCAATTCGGGTAACTCCTTCTTGTCGTCGGATTGTGACAATTCTATATTAAGTTCAGACCATATATTTTTCAATTTCGATAAATGCGTAGCTATATCATCGGATGGATCTCTCTTGAATCCGAAAAAACTCATACAGAGGTTGTAGGAGCGGTCCTCACTAATACCATCGTAAAGTCGGTGGAGCTCTAGCCATACTTCACGAGAAGTGGTGTAGCGCATGACTTTCTTTAGTGTGTCTTCCTTCATGTTTGACGTAAGGAGTAGAAGAGCGCTTGTATCAGCCTTTACATAAGCTGCGAGTTCAGCTTTGTACGCACTGACTGATGCGTCACCTTCAGCGGTTTCTACGAGTGTCGGTCTACTAAATTTTCCTTCGACGACTTCGAGGGCGCGGTCGACTGATCTGAGTAGGATACATACTTTGTACTTCCAGGTACTCCAGTTCGATTTTCCATCGAGTAGTCCGATTGACACTTTCGTAGTCAGATTTTCCATTTTGATATTTTTCTCCGAAAAATTAAAATCTCTAATGGCCCATAACCTATTACGTTTAAACAGAGTGCGTTTTATAAGAAATTAAAAGAAAAATATGAAATTCGTTTATTGTATTTTATTAGACACACTTGACACACACGAGATTGTTGACATGACAGAAAAACTTTTTAAAGAGGCTAGACAAGGCAAGTAAATTGCTTATAAAAAGTATCAATGTCGGTTACCAACTCTTTGGTTCCAACAGAGTAGCGAGTAGAAATACATTGCTTGGCATGTTCGTCGATTTTAAAAGAACGTCAAACACACCACGTAATGAACTTCTACTCTCCTAAAGCACTCTACTAAAGACTAAGATAATGTAAACCAGCCTTAAGACGTAGAGAATTTTTAGAATGTTTTACATGTTTTATTAATCTGCTTCATTTACACAGATGGATGTATGTCTATGTGAAATTAAGAATACGCAGATATTTTAAGGACCTATTATCCTTACTAATATTATAAATACGAAAGTCCGTTTGTTTGTTCGTTTGTTACGCCTTCACGTCTTAACTACTGAACCGATCATCATGAAATTTTGCATACACGTTGTCAGGGGTACAGAAAAGGACATAGGGTACCTTTTATCCCGAAACAAAGTATTGTTCCCAAGGGATAGCAAAAAACGTTTCCACGCAGACGAAGTCACGGGCGGCCACTAGTTTAGAATAAGTAGAAGCAAAAGGAAATTAAGTTATACTATCTACTAAGTTCTGGTGGGGAGGGTTCTGGAGCAATACCTATCAAGTTGATACGTCTAATACGTTTAATTTGATTGAGAAGAGCAACTGCCGAACTGTATTGCTCTGAGTAGTTTTTTGTTTAGTGTTATTTCCGGTAAAAGATGACAAAAGTTGTTTAAAGGTTAAATGTACTTTGAATGTTTTCCGTTTTCTCTCGCGAGTGGAGGATGTTGAAACTCAGGAGAGGCTTTTTATGCTATGACCTGTGGAATTTGTATAGGCTTTGGTTTTTGTCTTTGTTCGTTACTGTCAATAAAATAATTGAATGTCACTGTAGTATTTTTTATTTCTCTTCAAAATACACGAAATAATTCGCGGTTTTTACGAGTTTTCACAATCCTTAAGGTGTCTTCTTTAAAAAAAAAAAGAATCATTTAAATCGGTTCATAAACAAAAAAGTGGTATAGGTAATAGTTGAACATCCGTCGGAATTCATATAAACTGGTAATGAAAACGACAGTATTTTTAAGATTACTTGAAAACTACTGAACCGGTTTCAAAATTTCAAAAAATGGGAACAAATTGGGAACAAACCTAAAGGTACAGCCTTCTTCGAGTAATCGGTGTACATAGCATACATATAAAAAAAATAAAGGCGATGAATAGATAAACTCCTCCTTTCAAATTTTTGAAGACGGTTAAAAACATAAAGTTACCTAAGTATATTAAATATATGGTTAAAAATGAAAATATTTCTTTTGAAAAATAAACACTCTTATAAAATGAGTTTTCAAATTGTACTATTAGCACAGAATAACTAATAGTACAAGTCTATGGGACACCTGAAAACTCATACATTGAATATTATCCAACTTTAAGAAAACATTTCTTTTTAATTTTCCCTCCTTTTAGTGGTTCTTATTAATATCAATATATCAAATTGAACTACTCAATCAATAAGCTAATAGAAACTTCTGGGTAAATAATTGCATCTGTTTAATTGTCTTAAATTAATTTTGAATGTAAGGGAAACCTATTAACAGACGGGTACAATTTTGTTGAGAGTTTCCTTAGAATGTATAATTTGTGGTGGTGATCGATGCCTCTGCTGAATGATCTTATCGGGTTCCACGAAATAGCTGTGTGACGACGATAATTAATTTCATTTAAAGATCGTTGTATATTTCTGTTCACAAATTCATTACAGCGTTATCGCCATACAAAGAAATATTTCTACTCTTATCATCATTAAAATAAAATGTAATTCATTCCTGGCCGCCGACTCTTTTTATCCTAGACCGTCCTATAAAATGGTTGATCTCCTTTAGTCTATTGGAATGCACCCAAACGCCAAGGGGCTACCATAATTTTGTCAATGTAAATTGAACATCACTATTTATCGATATCAATCTCGACGACGACCTCCGAATTTGATCATCTAAGGGTGGGTCCATAGCACATGTTTTGTTCAACACAATCAACAAAAACATCTATACAAAACATTGTTTCCGAAACATGTTTCTCTACACACGCCGTCCACAGCGATTGCGTTGTTTGTGTAGACAAAACTTCAGTGTTGCCAATTTAGCATTTTATGTTAGCCTATTATTATCCCCATCAATTGGTAATGCGCTGGAACCTTGTCACATTAACATCCACGTTGACGTGATCCGCAACTAAAAATGTCATGAAACAAGACAATTTTAATAGGTAATCTAATATATTAATTATTGAATTATTATTTTCAATAAGATAGGGTCTAGGTGTAAAAAAATTACACAATAGTTTTTTTGTTTTTGAGGTTAAAATCAAGGCCAAGTGACGGGGATAGTACTTATCATGACTCGAAAATGTATTATATTTATAAGTGACCAAAGGTTTCGGTATATCTGAAAATATAACTATCAAGGTCAGTTTGACAGTGGCATTTTTTGTTTCCATTTTTGCTAGGAGATTTAGGTAGAGCGTGTTTTTTTTCTTTGGTTTATTTTACTTGACCCATTCATCCGGAAAATATGTCTAGTTTTGCCTTCGAGTAGAATGTTAATAAAAAAAGGACAATTTTACATTTATTGTGATGATAAATGAATAAAACCTGTTTTGAGAATCAGTATTTTTACCGGTATATTTTGCATGTGCAAGTTGTATATATTTCAGTATTTTTTTGAGGTGCTTCGGTATTTTCGTAAAATTTAATCTGGTCACACTGATGTTTTGTGTACGTGTTTTCCACCGGGCATGGAAAGCAAAAACATTGTTTCTCTACACAACAATGTTTCGCGAAACAATGTTTTGTGTAGATGTTTTTGTTGATTGTGTAGAGTAAAACATGAGCTATGGACCCGCCTTAAAACGGTAAACATGGTAAACCCTACGACAAAAAAGCAGTGGGTGCATTCCAACAACAAACAAATTATTGAGTCTGCGATCGCAGTAGAGTACATTTTTAAATCCGCTGAATATTTTTTTATAGGTAGGAATAAGGTCCCTTAGTTAGTAATAATTTACGTTTGCGTGTTACAAAAAAAAGTCTCTTTGACTTCACAAATGTACAAAAGTAACAGCAGAATGAAGATTATACCTTTGCCATCACTTGCCACAATCACAACATGGTATAAAAAAAAAAGTTTCAATACAAAATGTCAAAACTTTATTTAAACACGTGTTGTGGTTGTAGCAGATAGCGGCAAAGGTATAATCTCCATTCTGCTGTTACTTTCCTACATTTGTGAAGTCAAAGAGACTTGTTTTTTTATTTTTTTCACACTACCGAAAATTCTGAAATTTTTTTCTACTACTAAGGGACCTTATTCCTACCTATAAAAAAATATTCAGCCAATTTATTTTTTGCGGACATTCCCCATTACTTACCATGGTTAAAATATACCCATAGAGTATATTTTAACCATGGTAAGTAATGGGGAATGTCCGCAATATATATAATATACCCATAGAGTATATTTTAACCATGGTAAGTAATGGGGAATGCATGGAAATAGTACTATAAACCGGAATGAGCGCTTCGCCCCAAAACGAGCTGACAGAGAGGTCAAGTAGATGTATGTGTCCTTTTCTTCATTAGGGTGACCAAACCGTATGGTTGGCTGGAGACATACATAATACTTTAAACTGTTTAATATAAACTTAAATACCTAGGTAGTTCTTTATTTATAATTGACACTTTTTACCGCGTTTTTATTAGGTTGCTTGCTCTTTTGTTTGTTTGAGCACAAATTTTGCAAACGATTTTATACCAAATTCCCGATGAGCTAGAGACTTGAAACTTTGAACACAGGTCAGAAATGGAAGGAAATGCAATATTACAGTGTGATTGAGGTGATCTGATAATGGAGCCGGAAGAACGCCACAGGAACTCTATGATGAATAAAACTATACAACCCCATCGTGTTTGGGCTTATTAGAATTGTCTTGACAAGCACTCTGACGGGAGACGAGGTTCAGGGTCGGATGATGAAGTCTGGATTCCATGCCATAGGAACTCAATATTGAAATCATGCAACCCCATCGATTTTGGGCTCGTTTGAATCGTCTTGACGAGTGCTCTGTTGGGTAATAGTATCCAAGAGTCTGATGATGGAGCCGGAAGAAGGCCACAGGAACTCTGCAATAAAACCTTTCAACCGCATCGAGTTTGGACTCGTTTGAATGGTCTTGACGAGTACTCTGATAGGCGGTGGTATATTTTTAGTTTAGCTCGTTAACTAAAAAAAAGAAAATTAATATTTATTTTAAAAAAATATTTTTTAAGAACAAATTATTTATCACATTTTTATTAAGTTGCTTTTTTGTTTTTATTTTTTAAATATGGTAATTCAACCAATTAAAATCTAGTTTATTCAATCTAATTTAATTTCAAGTGTAAATAATTACGCAACTTTAAAGTTTATTCCAATTTTTAATAAAAATGCAATGTGCGTGAACTTCGGAAAAACAAATAAATGTTGGAAAAACAAGTAAAAGTAGGAAAACATTGTCTAGTGATCTGTAGTTAAAAAAAGATGGAAACGATTTTCGACTTTATTGACGTTTGAAATTCGATTGTCTAATTCGATCCCATAATTATATTTACTTTGCAGTTTCATTAAAAACTGTTATTTTGGTAAAGATGTCAATAAGGTCAAAAATACTTGCACCAATTTCTTTACTTGTGAAATTAATAAAATGGGTGTAAGAGATTTACGAAGACACAATGTTAAAAATATAAAAAAAAACAAAATGGCGGCCAACTATATTGTTCGTGGGCCGATTTTATGAAACTCGATTTTGTTACTATTTTGATCAAAATATAACAAAGAAATGTTAAAAATATAAAAAAATATGGCAGCCAACTCTTTTATTTGTGGGCTGATTTGAATGAAACTCGGTTTTTAGTACTAATTTGACAAGAAAATAATAACACAATATGTATTGAAAAAATTAAAAAATCTAAGATGGCAGCCAACTTGTTTGTTTTTGGGCCGATTTCGATGAAACTCGGTTTTTGGCAATATTTTGACAAGAAAATAACAACGCAATTTTTAAAATACTAGAAATCTAACATGGCGGCCAACTTTTTTGTTTTTTTGGACCGATTTCGATGAAACTCGGTTTTTGGGTACGATTTTGACAAGAAAAACCAAGTTTCATCGAAATCGGCCCAAAAACAAAAAAGTTGACCGCCATCTTGGATTTTTAAAATTTTCAACATTGCGTTGTTATTTTCTTGTCAAAATCGTACCAAAAACCGAGTTTCATCAAAATCGGCCCAAAAACAAAAAAGTTGACCGCCATCTTGGATTTTTTAAATTTTCAACATTGCGTTGTTATTTTCTTGTCAAAATCGTACCAAAAACCGAGTTTCATCAAAATCGGCCCAAAAACAAAAAAGTTGGCCGCCATCTTGGATTTTTAGTTTTTTAAAAATTGCGTTATTTTCTTGTCAAAATAGTTCCAAAAACCAAGTTTTATCGAAATCGGCCCAAAAACAAAAAAGTTGGCCACCGTCTTGGATTTTTAGTTTTTTAAAAATTGCGTTATTATTTTCTTGTCAAAATAGTTCCGAAAACCAAGTTTCATCGAAATCAGACCATAAACAAAAAAGTTGGCCGCTATCTTGAATTTTTAATATTTTAAAAATGCTTTGTTATTTTCTTATCAAAATAGTGCCAAAAACCGAGTTTCATCGAAATCGGCCCATAAACAAAAAAGTTGGCCGCCATCTTGAATTTTTAATATTTAAAAAATGCTTTGTTATTTTCTTATCAAAATAGTGCCAAAAACCGAGTTTCATCGAAATCGGACCATAAACAAAAAAGTTGGCCGCCATCTTGAATTTTTAATATTTTAAAAATGCTTTGTTATTTTCTTATCAAAATAGTGCCAAAAACCGAGTTTCATCGAAATCGGCCCATAAACAAAAAAGTTGGCCGCCATCTTGAATTTTTTAATGTTTAAAAAATGCTTTGTTATTTTCTTATCAAAATAGTGCCAAAAACCGAGTTTCATCGAAATCGGCCCTTTAACAAAAAAGTTGGCCGCCATCTTGAATTTTTTAAATTTAAAAAATGCGTTGTTATTTTCTTATCAAAATAGTGCCAAAAACCGAGTTTCATCGAAATCGGCGCATAAACATGAATTTGATTATTAATATAAACTTTACCCCTCGCCTGCGACTTCCAGTTATTTCCATTGATAGAACAATTTCGTTTTTGGGAAATCAGAAATGGTGTAGTATTTATGGTCACCCTAGTTTTGTAAAGGAATATTTCCCGAATATTGAAATTCTAAAATTGAAATTTGGCGCCAAAGTCAAAATCGGATCGGAGTTGCCAGGATTGACACTTGAATTTATACAACTACAATAATGCTGATTAGCATTATTGTAGAAATCTAATTAAATCAAAGAGTAAGTTTAGTTTTATTTTACAATTACTATGTGTTATTCTAAATTAATATTTAAGTAGTATATTTTCAATATTCCACTCGGAATCCTTAACTTTGACACACTACGTGATTGGTAACGTACATTTTTTTTTCCTACTATCGTGGTATTATTGTTTTGTAATGGCAATTGTGCGAACGAGACACCGACCTCCACCTAGTGTTGTTTCATTCACACAGTAGAGTCTTCAGTCAATGTCATCGATAGAATTTCAACTCTATGACGAAGGCAATACAGTTGAATTTCTTTTGAACGAATTGTGAAAATTTTTGTATAGTACTCACTCCTTATATGAACCTCCTTGGGGGAATGACCGCAAAAAAATAAATTGGCTGAATATTTTTTTATAGGTAGGAATAAGGTCCCTTAGTAATAGAAAAAAGTGTCAGAATTTTCGGTAGTGTGAAAAAATAAAAAAACAAGTGTGAAAAATTAAAAAAAACAACGGCGACCGATGACTCAGCGATTAAGCTGTTGGAATGCATCTAAGTCACAATCAGCCTTTCTATTGTCTAATTTAAAAATCTATCGCAATCGCTTTCAGGATGTAACACATTGAAGCTTCTTTTTGGGACAAAAAAAAATTTACCAAAGAAATCAGCAATGTGTCACATTCATCTGTCAAACGAAAGCGATTGCGATAGATTTTTTGAATTAGACAATTAGCCCCCTGTTTTGTAACTAAAGTCCAAGAACCATTGACCTGCATATATTTACACTGGACAGGCTTATGTCAAACTGTTTTTGTGCCTATTTGATTACCGCCATGTTGGCGCTGTAGGACGTAGCGTGAGCATAGCGTGCGTACATGGTACTAAAGTTTGAAGTCTGGAGAGACTATCACGTCAACCATTTTCATATTGTACGTCAAAATTAGTTCTTTAGACGCACGCTTGTGGCGTTTCAAATAGGCACAAGAACTTTGCTGTCAAATCATACAGACAGCCTGTCCAGTTAAATAAAAAAACTTTTACATGTCAGTGCCAAGAACCTTATATTCATATTCTATACTGTGCGCCAACAGTGACTGTCAGCGATATATTTTTTTTAAATAATCGATATACGCTTTCGATTCGAATCAATCCGAAATACACGAAACATCAGATATCGATATTTATATTAATATATATTATTTGATATACTGAAAATCGTTCTCTAGTAAAAACGAAATCGACATCGGCCATTTTTAATGTCCCCACTGCTGGGGCACAGGCCTTCCTCATGGATGGATAAAATTATAATATAAATATTATAATCTAACCCCCTTACTAATAAAGATTGAATAGCAGATGTATAGTTACACAATGGTTACTCTCTGTCAAACTATTTGAGTTTGACATTAAAAAGAAAGTGACAAAACACTGTGTAACTATGCAGCTGCTATACAATCTTTATTAGTAAGGGGGTAAATGTTTTGCTATTATCAAGCGGTCACTGTACTGTACTGTATAACTCCAACCAGCGCGCACGGCAACTTCCACCTACTATTCATTCATTCGTTCTTTGTGCTGTGTACATAGTCTTTGTGACTGTGATGTGATGACATGTGATTATAGCATTTAAATATTTGGCAATCAATTGGTGGTCTGCTCTGTGTCATCTGAAAGGCTTTTTTCAAACGTCGCGCAGATTTTAAACCAGCAGAGAATTCGATTTCAAGCTTTTGGTTTGAAAATTTTGTTTGTGCTAGGTTTAAAAACAATATTTGGAATGAGGGATTTTAAAAGTGACATTAAAAAAATTAAAATAGTAACTATTTGTCTCACTAGATGGCTTTGATGGAAAGAAAGGTGTCAAAATTGGCTTTTAAAAATAAATGGCCTGTACCAAAGAGAAAAGTAGGTGCTCGCTGGCTGACATCTGCCCAAAGAGAAATATTTTAGGCCTGCCTACCTGAGTACTCTTCGAAGCTTAGTAAAAAAAATTCATTGACTGACACATACACTTTTATCAACGCCATCTATCGAGCATACAGTTTTTTGTCATCATTGTAACAATATAATGGAGGAGGCAACTGTCAAAATGACAGTGCATACGCTTGTTCCACGAGAACTATAAAAACAAAGGACTTTTACTTTGAAAATCATTTTATAGCTTTAAAATTATCAAATTCTGTGTCATCATTATCATATCAGCCGCACAACACCCACTGCTGGGTATAATCCTCCCCCAAGAATCTCCACGATGATCGGTCCTGCACTGCCTGCATCCAGCGGCTTCCCGCGACCTTCACCAGGTCGTCGGTCCACCTTGTGGGGGGCCTACCCACGGAGCGTCATCTGATGCGCGGTCGCCATTCCAGAACCTTTCCTCCCCAACGGTCATCGGTTCTTCTCGCTATTTGTCCAGCCCACTGCCACTTCAGCTGAGCGATCCTTCGAGCGATGTCGGTTACTTTAGTTGTCCTGCGGATCTCCTCATTTCTGATTCGATCACGCAGGGAAACGCCGACCATGGCTCTCTCCATCGCACGCTGGGTGACTTTGAGCCTCCTTATGAGACCCATAGTTAGCGACCACGTTTCACTGCCGTAAGTCATCACTGGCAACACACACTGGTCATAGACTTTCGTCTTGAGACACTGAGGTAAATCGGACGCGAAGATTTTTCGAAGCTTCCTGAATGCTGCCCATCCGAGTTGGATTAGACGAGAGATCTCTTTCTTGAAGTTGGACTTACCTAACCGGACTGCCTGTCCTAGGTATACGTAATGGTCAACAACTTCAATAAATTGTAGTGTTCCCAACATGAACTGAAGCTGGCACAAAATGGGCATTCGACATGATTTTCGTCTTATCCATGTTCATCCTAAGACCCACTCTTTGAGAAGTACTACGGAGATCTTCGTGCATTGTGTTCAGGTCTTCCAAGGTTTCAGCCATCAGAACTATATCATCGGCAAAGCGAAGGTGTGTTCGGTACTGGCCATTAATATTGATGCCGAGTCCTTTCCAGTCCAAGAGCTTAAAGATGTTCTCTAACGCAGCTGTGACCAGTTTCGGAGATATAACGTCTCCCTGTCCCACACCACGCTGCAGTTGAATAGGATTTGTGCTCTGGTTCTGTACTCGGATCGACATGGTGGTATTTTTGTATAAGTACCTCAACACCTCAATATACCTATAGTCCACTTGGCACCTTTGGAGAGACTGCAGCACCGCCCAGGTTTCAATCGAATCAAAAGCTTTCTCATAGTCCACAAACACCAAGCAAAGTGGCATATTATACTCCTCGGTTTTCTGTATAACTTGCCGCAGTGTATGGATGTGGTCTATGGTGCTAAAGCCTTTTCGGAACCCGGCTTGTTCGGAAGGTTGGAAGTCGACGAAGCGAGACGATTTGTAAGGACGCTCGATAACAATTTATAGACATGGCTCAGAAGTGAGATGGGTCTGTAGTTCTTTAAGAAGGACTTGTTACCCTTTTTAAAGAACAAAATCACCTCACTTATGTTCCATGCCTTCGGCGTTCTGCCCTCGACGATGGTGGAATTGAAAAGCTTTTGGAGGACTTTAAGTATTGGCTTACTTACTTACTTTGTTAAATTCTGTGTAATAGGCTGTAAAAATGTTGGCACTTACCAATTTCCGAAAAATCTTGACATTAAGAAAAAATAAATAAATTCTTTAATAAAAACTGTGAAGAAGCTACTCACCTTCTTTGTAATGTCGAGTCTATGATTGTGTACTGTGACATTCAAAGTTATGCTATGCTATGTCCTTGTGTTTTAGGCCGGCCACACACAGACGGAATCACGCAACGGAATTCCGTACGTACGTGATTCCGAACGCAGCAGCTGCATAAAAAATCTATGGGCTGCCACACACAAGCGTGTTTTTTCCGTACGGAATCTTCATACATTGTCGAAATTACGTTCGGAATTCCGTTACGTGATTACGTCTGTGTGTGGCCGGCCTTATACTCTCTCTCTGTTAAGCTGTCATTGATTGGTCTATATTTTTTTACAAATTAAACTCATGATAACTTTCTCAATTCTTTTTTCGTTAAAAAAACGTCTTAAGTTGGCTTTCAATTCCGGCACATGCATTGTAGAATAGTCTTTTTTATATCAATTTTGGGCAATGGGTCTTTTTCGATAAAAAGACCCTTTGCCCAAAATAAATACCTATTTTCCTATAGATTTGTTCTAAATATCTACTCTCTTAGAGTCCCCACAAACTACAGACCAAACTGTCGGCCGATAGTTGGAATCAGTATGAAGAAGTATGCAAGTGCGCACACTACAACGATGGTATCGGCCGATTCTTCATACAAAACCAACTAAGGGGCCAACTGTCGGCCGATAGAAAGTCTGTAGTCTGCGGGCACGCTTAGGAACAAGCGTACGCAGCGCCATCTACAATTAGCTTTGCGTTGCCATCCCGGTTCTAATACTGGTTTTACTTATTTGCTCTCAATTAATTTTTCTTCTAGTAAATATCGTGAAGTTAAAAATATAAAAATATAATCTCAAAAAATCGATATTTTTATCAATATATCGCAAAGTGTCGATACAACATTTCGATATATCGTATCGGAAAAATATCGATATATTTTCCACATGAACATCCCTCTCTGTGTCTGTGCTGTGCGTGGGCTTGCTTTGCTACAAATTAGTAATCTGTGGTGGTGGTACGGTGTGCCGTGTGGTTGCGCTTGCGTTGTGTATCTTGCAAATTAATTTCTTTAAGTTTTTTTCTATGTCTTTAAGTGTGATAATGCTGGAGCTGAACAATGCACTTTCTTTCTTTTCTCTCTTTGCCCAGCCCAGTGTCATCGTCAAGTCCCAATTTTATAGAATAAATAGGTAGTTTGTAGATTTGTTCAGTATAACGGGTGAAAGTTATAAAACGCATCGGCATCAGTGGGTGATAATAATAATCATTGTGATTAATGTGAAACTGGATTCCATCCACCTACATGATTGTTAATTTGGTACAAAGCCTGCCCTATGTTCAAAAACAACAAATATTTTGTTTTATCTCGTCTCGTTTCTGTTTGTCATCTCTTGAACATGGTGTTTATTTTGTTTGTTGATTGATGGTATTGACGTGGTAGACCGTCTTTATCGTGTCTGCTGTTGTTTATTCTCGCGAAAGACACGCTCAAAGGCGAGCTAAGTCCTCTCTCCTCTGTCTTGTCGCATTTTTGTTGGTTCAGTTAACATGTGGTGTTTATTTTGTTGTTGATGGTAAACTGTCTTTCCTGTTGGTTGTTTGCTCCTTTAAGTTGAGCCTTTTCAGTTTAGTATTAAAATAATTAAACTAAATAATCTGCTTCCTACATACACCCAAACATGTGGTTCCTTGTTTGAGCGAGGACTAGATTTTGTTTTTATAGGGGTCACACCGCATTGAAATAAGAGAACTTTAAAGCTGCAAATTGTGTGTTAACTTGGTGTAAAAAGATAAAGAATGACAAATTGACATACAATCATAAAATAAACTATAACAAAAAAGTTTTTGTGTTGATTAGTATGCCTGTGTGGTGTTTATGAGCGGTTGCATATTGTAAGAAAATAAGTTGGTTTAGTTTTTGTCCGTGGGTAGAAAAATGGTTAGTGTGTCCGGGGTAAATGAAGTCAATCCACAACAAATTTTAGTTCATGAAGTGTTACCTATAATATTATAATGACCGCTTGCGACTTCACCTACGTGGAATGTTTTTTCTATCCCCCGGGAACAAAACATTTTTTCGAGATGAAATGTACACCGCCCGGCACGTACCTTGGCAAGATAAAACGAGACAAAAGATGCGCAGTAGCCACAAACACTAAATTCGGCGTTTTGTCTCATCTTTGTCTTGCCAAGTTATATGCCGGCACCTATACTCTATGTAGCAGTTCAATATTGTAAGAAAATAAGTGAGTTTAGTTGTTGTTTGTGTAGAAAAATGGTCAGTCAAAGTGTGTCCAGGGTAAATGAAGACGGTCCATAATGTGGTAGCTTTAGTTAAATATAAAAAATCAGATCAAAGACTGCCTCCCGGCATTAGTTGTACCAATCAGCGACAGTCTCTGCAGATAATGCAGGCCCATCACCTTCTGTCACCTCTCTCAGAATTTGATGGTAGGAGGCTTGATCACTGGTGGCAAACATAATTTGGAAAATGACGGGTAGCGGCAGCTTCAAATAGTCGAACCACATTCCTGCAGCTCTGCTGACAGATTTAGCTCCACGGCAATTGCTTTTCCGGCAACGGAATTTGCCCAAATGGCCTGCTCCCTCACTAGTGGTCAAAGACATGAGCCGTCTATGGTATATACACATCTTCTCCGTGGGGATAAGGCCTCTCTCCTCGGCAAACTGTAAATACTAACCTCAACTCATCGGCAGTGTAATGAACTCTCCTGCCAGAAGAGCCAGTCGGTGGTGGGATGTAATCCTCATCAGACGATGATTTAATATAAAGTTAATTGAATTTATGAACTAAATTAGTATTGCACATACTTGTAGTTGCTCCTCTTCGAACAAAATTCAATTTCAATTTTGAACTTTAGTAAAACCAGTTTCTTCAACATTATAATACTTATTGAGTTTAGGTCGAAGACCCCAAACACACGTTCTAAATTGTCAAAAAACTGATCTAGCGATGGGCCGAGTCGCTATTTTTTCGACTCGGGTCACCCGAGTTGAAATTAATGCTGACCCGGGCTTCAACTCGGGTCAACTCGGTTCAGCGATATGGGCCGCCGAGCGCCGACGAGTCGCAATTTTTTTTCAACTCGTTTTGTTTGTATTTGATAAATATTGAACCGAACCAACTCGGTTGCCTTTGCAAGTTGCAAAGTAAAAGAGTCAAAGAGATCAGGATTTGAATTATAGTAATAGCAAATAGTAAAGTTATAACAGATCAACTGTTAGTCATTAACAAATGTGCATTAGTTAGGTACAGAGATGAATACCTTAAAGAAGTTTTTTTATATAACGCGGGTGGGAGGAGAGCGGCGGGCCGCGAGGCGAGTGCGAGCGAGCGGTAATACAATGCCACACACCGAATCGAGTTGGCCCGCCGGGTTGATTTTGTGCTAGCCCGGGTTGACTCGATTGGTAATACACGTACGCACCACGTGGGCGGCCCGCTTGGCGCGTCAACCGAGTTGACCCGGGCTAGGAAAAAACCAACCCGAGTTGACGGGTTGGAGAAGTAACTCGAGTTAACCGAGTTATTTGACCTGAGTCGCCCACCACTAAACTGATCTACATTGTTTTTTGAAGCTTGTTGCTCGTACCAAGCTTGTGGCTTGTGCACATCTAACAGAGTTTTATACCTAAGCCATTGTACTCTGGCAATCTGGCTGAAAAAGCTGACCTTTGTAGGTTGTACCTCATGATACACCCACGAGGCTCCACCGGTGGATCTGAGGATATTTTTTTAATCCACTGGTGGGTCTACAGATATTTTTTTGCCACATGTGACATTAAAAGCTGGCCGATAGGAAGAGCGGCAAAATGTTTAATGATTTTTCTCCATGATTAAAAATTTTATGAACAGAAAAGAGTATATAATACCAATCATAATTTCTTACATAGATTCTAGCAGTTTCTATAGAATAAAAACCAAAACTTTTAGCATTTATCCTCACACCTGAGGAAAGCGCTTGAAGAATTGTATAAAGTCGTTTAATTAAAATCAACTCCAGTAATTTCAGCAGAGCAGCTTGCGTTGCCAACAATTCTTCTAGCAGTATTACCATCATTGGTATTACCTACCAATTACTTTTTTGGTTTGTCTGTGATCAACCCTAGCTCTTCACGGAAAACGTTTGTGTACCATGCCTTCTTTCTTTAGCTTTTTTTGTTCGTCTGATCATGGCCTGAAGGACAGGTTGTAGGAAATATGTAATATCATTTTCATATGGGCATATTGATAGGAAACTTCATTTTCGAGCCTAGCTAGATTGGTGATAGCTAGATTGCTGCAAAGGCTTTATTTGGTTCTTTATTTCATCAACAACAGCTTTAGTTTTCTCCGGAGTCTCTTTACAAAATTCGATTGATATCGTTAAGCGGACAGACCCAGGTGCTGGATTTTGCCAAACAACTGCAACAGTTACTTCATCAGTCAATCGAATAGGCACCAAAGAACCAGTAAACAAATTTGCATCAGAAATAACTTCAGACTCCAGTTAAAAGGTGGGCGAGGGCAGATAGCTTTTTAAAAACTGTTATCGGAGGTGTTTTTTTTTTCGCTCTCAACCTGAGGGGCTCGGAGCACCTTCCTGGACACCGAGGGGAAGCAGCTATTGTAAGCCAGAGCAAGTCCGATCTTTATTTGAATCAATGATATACAAGAAACCTTATTACTAATACAATGGTGTCTGTAAGCTTATCTATTTAAGTCAGAACATGAGTACGGAAACAATAAAGACTGTGGTAATGAGAGGTCTAATTGTTCTGCTTCCTGGAACGTGCTATCTTGTTATTGCATCGTGGGTCGTGGGTACATCACACCTACATAACTCTCCTTAGGAAGTTTTTGCTTGTACTCACTTTGACCAGAGTAACCATCACAGCCCCATTTACTGTCTAAAATATTTATATTCGATACAGTAGACGGATTTCCAAAATTCTAGCTACAGTATGATCCAATAATTATTGTAGTTCCACAACTTTTGCACCTGTATTTACGGGGGGTATGGGTAGCAAATCGTGTTTCGAATTTTGCAATTTATAATATGGTGGGACATGAAACATTTCGTTCATTTGTTAACTTCCTCAAATACGAATATTGTGCTTTAGTCATATCAAAATCGATAAAGATGCTGAGTGCTTTGTCACCTGAAAGCATACATGTCTGGCTTGCGTTGTCGATATAATTGGAGATCAGGGTCTTTTTTTTCTTTATCAGAAGTCCTTAATGCTTCTACGACCTTTGCTTTTATTCCTTCTCCTATTGCCCGTAAGGTCTGAAGGTACGTATTTAAGATGTGTTCAAATCCATATTCCCTTAGCAGCTAAATATTTTTTTTCTTTTGCTTGAATCAGATGAATCTCCATAAGACACACAATGTCTTCCGCGTTTTCCAGAGGTGGATGGTGTGGATCGGTTGTTGCGTCTTCTATGTTGGACATCATTACGGAATATTAAGAATCTAGTCAATTTCTGTTTTTAGATAAATTAATTAATAATTCTTGATCCGTGACGCTGCGGCCCAGCGTTTATTAAACGATGGAAGAATAGGCCTTTGAATGTCACTAATGATGAAACACAAGTCATCTTCAGAAAAGTGATACTTTACTTTTAAAGTTGTTAATCGGGCCTCTGTTGTCCATTTTTTTTTAACACGCTGTATATACTACTTAAAGAATTCGGGCAGTGCGCATTTATTCCACACTATCTTTACCGCCAATTAAGTGCAAAATTGGTAAAATGTCGTACTATGTAATTCCTGATACATTTTGATATTGTTTTAATTGGTTCAAAGCGAATGTTTGTATTGTAGGCAAGACCAATAATTGATAAATAATTACAATACTATGTTCCTCTTTATTTTTATCAGTGGTTAAAATTGAAACCGCAATAAATAGCTATTTTTCCCTTATCTCACTATGTCGCTTTTTGCCTGATAACTTCGAAGTTCGCACGTACTAGCAGCAATTTATAAGTATTTATATTAGACTAGCGGTCGCCCGCGACTTCGTCTGCGTGGGAAGTTTTTTTGCTATCCCTCGGGAACAATACTTTTTTTCGGGATGAAAGGTATCCTATGTCCTTCTCTGTACCCCTGACAACGTGTATGCAAAATTTCATGATGATCGGTTCAGTAGTTAAGACGTGAAGGCGTAACAAACAAATAAACAAACAAACAAACGGACTTTCGCATTTATAATATTAGTAAGGATATTTACTTAACAAATTAAGCGTAAATCTAAAGCGTGGGTGATTACCAAAAGTCTTGATGAACTTGAATGATATACTTTTATTCGTTATATACCTGATGCATATAACAAGAAACATATAGTGTTCTGAATTCTTCGCACTATAAGGTTTTCAGAAATGTATAACACTCAATAATTATTTTTACAAAGGTCTACAGGACATTAACTTTGAAATTGAGAAGCGCACGGGATCGTATTCCACGTCCACAGAAACGTTAAGTATTTGGCTTTTAAAGATTATTTCTTAAATTAATATTATAAAAAAATTGTGTAGTGTAGTAAAAATTGATTATCAAGCTACTGAATAAAAACAAAATTGAATGTCTAAAGTGACATTAGTAAAAACAATTTTCGATCAGCAGTTGTTCTACCATTTTCCACGTCGATGCCAAAGATAGATTCTGCCCAAACTGGGCTGTTTTTCTGTGGCGTCGGCTTCTTTGCTTTGTCCAAAGCGGTTGCGGTATTTCTGCTGATGCAGATCTCGCTTTTGGTTTTTGGGGGCCAGGGTTCTTCTTCCCAGCCTCCGCTGGGTCGAATATTTCCGTTTTCCCTCGATAGCCAGGGGATATCTTCTTAATCTCTTCAGGTGTGTAGAGTTTGTTTTCTTGTTGGTTTTGCATTTTCAAAATATTCTCATCAGCTTTCGGCGTAGAATAAATTGGGAAATAAATTTGTGTAAAATAAGTAGGCAAAGTCACCAATATATTACTATTTTTTTTACACAAGCTAATTTTATTTAATATATCGCACCCCCGGTGCGATGCGACACTGTCACTTATGCAAAAAAGCAATTTTTCAGGAGAAGCATTTAAAACTTTTGACATTTCATTAAATTAAACAATGACTTTAGAAGATATAAGCAAGCTTAATAGCTTATAATAATGTGTCAACTTTGAAGTTCACTTTAGGATATATAATGACAATCGAATATTTTAAATAATGTATTTTACCATTATTTAAACATACAAACCCTCTCAGAAGTGATGTTGTGGCTCTAAGAGGAAATAATAACTGTAGTTATGACACATTGAGTTAATAAAAAGAAAAGGAGATCAAACTTTTTCTTAGTTTTATTTTAAATCACAAATATGCATTGTTGACGAGAGAAATAAAATAAGTCAAACTTAATCACTGCGCGGTGCTCAAAATGGCGAGAATTTTCAGTTTCGGTCGACATGGTGTTGTTGCTTGTTCCAGGGATGAAGTGTTAACGAACCTGGTTGAACAAATAGGTGTTAATGTCGCAACTAGTCCTATCAGTAACGAGATGATACCTTATCGCTAAGTACCTTAGGTCGCGAACTTATCAGCCGCCCCTCGTGTATGTATTTTATTTCTTATCCTATTTAAACAAATAGATTATGTTATAAAAAAATAAGCAAGGAACTATATCATACAATTTATTAAAGAAAATTAAGACTAAACAAAATACAGAGCTTTCTTAGAAACTAAACTTAATATGTAAGTGTTGGAGAATATGATATTTCGGACAAGTTTACTAAGTTGTTCATCAATTATGATATATCATATATTATGTATTAGTACTTAAACCAATCTCTATCATTTATTTATCCTCCTCCTCACTCCAATCAATAAATTATTAATTTTGAGGATTAATCGGACGTGTACACGGTGAAATTGGTCTCGAATAACCTGATGCAGTTGTATCCATTTCAATCATATCTCTTTGATCTTTGCACGCTGGATAATATGCCTTAATGGGTAATGATCCATCGACGTTGTCTTCGGAAGTAGCCATTTGGGATAGGTGAGTGTTGCAAGGCGTAAAATATGGAATTAAATCTTCTTCTCCTAACATAGATTGCGGTAGTTTTCCATAAATATAACACATCTTATGTGATGAGCAAAATGTTTTAGATTGCTTGTTTTTCATAGCTTTTCAATAATTTCCTTGTCCATTATAATTACTATGGAGGATTCCACTTAGTATGTAAATGTCACGTCACTCAACCCAAATTTACTCCGATGGCAGGTAACTAAAATTATGTGAAACATGCTCAGATAAAACCTGCTAAATACAGTACTTGCTCTGCTGTGAGTAGCGGGGGCGGCATCGTTTGCAATCGTTTAAATAGAACGACCAAATCAACAAAGTTTTCTTAAAATAACACTGGTAGAATATCGCGCATATTGATTGGAATAGAAAACAAAGGCCAAAATAATTTTAAGTGTTCGTTAAATGTTAGTGTAGATTTTTGCACAGATCTTAAGCAGCCATTACATGGTCATGCAAGCGTCAGTCAATTTCCATCAGTCATGAATTACGTTTGACTGATGGAAAGAACAAATCACATCATGCAACCATCATTCACTACATTATACGGTAGGTTAATCGTCAGTCACAGCCCGTGACTGTGGTTAAACTGACAGCAAAACCTACCGTGTAATGAATGCCTTAGGATTCAGCGACTTCCTCTGTTATGTTGTTTATCGACTTCCTCTGTTATGTTGTTTATCGACTTCTTACTATGTTCATAGATCCTGCCACTAGTCTTTGTGTAGAATTTGACACGAACGTCGTCGTTGGCATGCTTCCAGTGTTTGCCTCCAGGCACCTTGGCTAACTTTTTGAGATCGTAAACGTCTTGTTTTATATTATGTGTGGCGGTGGCGTTAACGTTTGTAGATGGGTACCTCCTTTTCGAGCCTGCCCAACTGTCGAAGGCCTTTGCCAGTTTTTTGTTTTGGATTCATCAATAAACTTATTAATGCTATTATTGTTGCCTGCTTGCTAAACAGATTTTGACAATTCGGACTCTGCCATAGTGAGCATACCATTAAGCTCTTCACTGTATGCGCTGAAATAACAGCTATTGAAAGAATTAAACACTGAATAGGTACTGCACTTAGTTGTTTAAACACAACAATTGCATTACAACTGTTATTTATTTTTATAAAAAAAGGGCGTGGCACGCGTGTTAAGATTTTTTCAAAAGACGGTCACAGACTAAGTAAACCTTAATGTCAAAACACAGAGTAATTTAGTATAAAAATTAATTCTATTGAATGAAATATTTTCATTTTATTTTATCTACGAATCAAAACTTTGCGAAGATACGTACGTACATAATTTCTAATTTCAGAGTTTAAAATAATTTTCCGGGGTTTTATGCATATAGTACCTTATCCATCTACCATATTTGGCTTTAAAGTTATCACCAAACATCATGAATAGCGTATCTACGTGTCTTATCTTTTCCTTCCACTCTCACTAGGACATTTTACACCACTAAGTACCGCTTAGATTATGTTCTGCCACATTTATTTATTGCTTCTCGACTATAATACGACCTTACAAGTTCTCATTGCAAACACAGATTTCAAAATTATGAAAATTATTCAACTGACTGTGGGTGGGTTATACTAAATTACTATTTTTATCGTTTATATTCTCTATATTGCATATATTTATGTTTTTTTCTAGTATATTATTTAGTATTATGAATGATATAAAACAACGAATATATTAATTAAAAATATTGCCTATTTCAAAATCATATACATATACAGATTCATATATCTTCAAAATCGAGAGTTTATTTGAGCAATATAAATTCCTAAACTTGAATTCAGGTGTTTGAAGATTCAGCACATCCAACGTTTCATCTGACATAAGTTTCTTTTTCTTTGTACCCATCGTTGGTCTTACTACTGAAATAAATAGATCGGACGAAAGAAGAAGGAAATTAAAAATATCTTTATTAGAACTCACTCTCCTCTTCTACGCGACACGTGACACGCGACATGTTCCCTGAAACTTCTGAAGTCCTTGTTCCTCGTTTCTTTATTGCGTTTAAAGCGATAATTTTGGCTCCACGAAGCTGTATCGTGTGCGCTGTTGATGACATGTAGTACCAGTTGTACAATTCAACATACTTCTCAGCAGTTATGTGCGCATATTCCACCACCCAAAAAAACAATACCACCCCCAATTAGTTTCAACCCCATCAATTAGATTGCAGGCGGAAACCCACGCCGCGCGCGCCTCCTGACCTGCTCAATCTCAATCAATTCAGCTTCAATCAAACTATAAAGTATAAACACCGAACCCTAAATCGAATATAACCTGACCTAAATTATAAGATTGCTTGCTTCGCGACGCGATGAAACTTGTTTGGGCCGCTTGCAACAAAGTTGCAGTGCAACTTGATGCTTTCGAAGATTGCAGTTCGCCTTCCTTTCTCTTTTGACCTCTTTTTTGGGTTCGTAACGTCATTACGTTACGAACATTTTTAGCGATGCGCGATTATGAATGATCATTCGATTATCTCAATCATTCGAATAATTCGAATGACCATTAACATGTATTAAGTAGTAATGTAGAATTGTAGATATATTAAAAAACCCATCTGAAAATAAAACATGTTTTGTTAGAACCAAAACTATAAGTCTACTTATAAAGAGTTTGAAATTATGAAAATGACTAAACTCACAATGGGATTATGCCAAATTACATTTTTTTATCGTTTATATTCTCTATATTGCATATATTTATGAATTCCTTGGATTTATTTAGTTGTGTCTGCTTTTAACCGACTTCAACTCGACTCAAACTCTTATGTGTTTCACTTATATTTTTTGTCATTATCATCCTGTATATACTCGTATATTTATATGAGACGCGGACTGATGGCGACATCATCTCAAGCACTTGCATATATTATTTCCTTTATATCCCATCGTTTTGTTTGTCACCTTGATGTGATCAAAATTGTTTTCATTTATACCACAATCAAATGCATCTCTGTCATCACGCAAAAGTTTCCAACGATTTGAAGTTTTTGGATTTTGGATTTATCCAAGGAGAAATTTTGCCTTTTTCAGGCAAAGCTTAATGGAGTATAGCAAGCTTTTGCTCTCTGATCATAAATCTATCACATGTGCAAAGTTTTCTGACATATTACCTTTGCAACCTTTGACTGCTAGTGTCACCTAGAGTCTCTTTTCTACTACGAGTTTTGGTAGAAAATAGTATTGAGGTCTCGTGTCTCAATCACTTTACGAAACAGTCACTTTAAAAAAAAATAATAAAATAAAAAAAAATTGCCTTTATTCTTACCACAATACTTAGCATGCTTTACAAAGTAACAATAATTATAAATAGAAAATTTGATTTATCAAATTTCCATTGATTTAAATTAAAATATAAAAATAATTGTTAAATATAAAAATTGCATTGATTTTAATTATAATGGTAATTTTTAAATAAAATTAAAATATTAATTTGTGGAAGACGCCTCCTTGGCGTAGGCCTCCCCCAGCCTCCTCCAGTCTCCCGGTCTTTCGCCTTCCTCCTCCAGTCTGGTCCAACTCTTTCCTTAAACACGTCCTCCCATCTTTTCTTCGGTCTACCTCTACTTCGTTGTCCTTCTCTTGGTACCCATTCTGTCAATTTTATGGTCCATCTATCACTTTCTAATCTACATACATGACCTGCCCATCTCCATTTCAAACTTCTTAATCTTTCCAGTACATCAGTTACGTGTGTTTCTTTTCTTATGATGTCGTTTTTAATTTTATCTGATAATTTTATACCTAACATGCTTCCATTTTCCGCTAGTGAATAGCTAATTTGCTTTCGTCTTTTTTTCGCAATGACCATGTTTGGCAGCCGTAGGTTAAGCTTGGTAAAATTACCGTATTAAAAAGTTTGCCTTTAATTTTTATGTTTATATCTCTATTTTTCATGACTTCTTTTAAGCTCCAATATTTCTTCCAAGCGATTGCAATCCTTCTATTTATTTCTTTTTCTGTCTGATCTTCAAACGCAATTGATTGACCCAGGTGAACAGTCACTTTATTAATTGCTTATTTCAGTTCGGCCTAAACTTTCATAAAGCTAATTTCATTGGAGTACATAAGAGTTATTGGTGCATTTATAATCTTGCGTGGTACTAGTAAGTTAGTATCTTGTCTGCTAATTCTTTAGCAAAAAAAGATTTAACAGCAATAATTGAGTCAGTTTTCTCGGGGCCCAATAATGAACGTTATGATAGTTTGTAATCCCATCTTTATCAAATTTAGACTCATCTGTCCATAAGATTTTTTTAAGGAAAACTTCGGGTCTTCAACGTCAGCATTTAACAAAAATCTGCAGAAATCCAACCTTCTCACGGGATTTCTCTCTTCTATAGCATGTACCGGCGTATAATTATAATGGGTTATAGGCCCGCTGTATGAACGGTAAACCATACTTTCCATTGCGAGAATCCTAGATCACGGGCAACAATATTAGTGGAAGTGGTTGGATCTAATCGAAATCGTTCCACTATCTCATTCGTGTCCGTCTTCATCAATCACACGAAGTCTTCCCAAGTCTATGCGTCGTCTAGAAACGGAGCCAGTTTTTCGAAGTCTTCGATAAACTCCGTCGAACACGCTCACATCCGGTACTCGACGGCCGGGATAGCGTGTTATGTACTCATTGAGAGCATGTGCGGACACACAGTTGCAGTATTCGTAGCAAATTATCATGTCAGCATATTCCTCATTCGTGTAGGTCATCATCTTTAACAGTTCCTTATCACAAGCACAAATGAGAGTCCAGTTTACATCTAGTAGATTCATCTAAAAATCAACTATAAAATCAAAAAGTAGCTAGTTAACCGTTGAGTCGAGCGGTTAAGCGGAGAACTTGGCGAGGGTAGGCAAATGAATGAACCACTGTATTTAGTTGATATTAGTTTAATAAAAAGAAAGGTAAAATGAATTACAACTTTGACTGATTGTTATTATAAGCTTAAGTTAAGTTACTCTCAAGAACAGCGGTGGTAGAATGATTTTCAGCTTGCTCCCTTGAGTTTTATATGCCAAATGTCCCTAATTACAGGTTATTCCATAACCTAGTAGGGTCAGCTAAGACTTTATTATAATATTTTCTTTTTGCCTTAAATCTGTACTTGCTACTTGTTTACTATAGCTATAGCTATTTCTGTTGTGACTTTGTAATTTTGGCATGAATAAAGATTATTATTATTATTATTATTATAAATGTATCCAAGACGTCTGTACGTGGTTTCCACGAGTTTCTCTATTTAATCACGGCCGTAAAAAAATAGTTTCCGACCGAAACTGAAATTTCAGCCGAAACAATAACCGAAACCGAACTTTCGGCCCTGGTTATGGTTTCGGCCGCATCCGAAACTTTTTTCACACAATAAATTGACATTCTTTTTCTTTGTATATAGAAATATAGACACTTAACATGTTTTAAATAAAATAAATAAGTAACAGTAATGAAAGTGTGTTATAAAAACAGTTCTTTATTTATGTTAAATCAACAATTTAAACTAAAAATATAATTATTACATTAAACTTATTTTTATAAGTCAACTTTTTTATTAGTCAACATTATCACAGTTTGTGTGACATTATTTAATGTTTATTTACAGTCGTACCATGAACAGTTATTTGTTGTGTTTTACCGTACGTACGTACTACCCGTCCGAATTTCCTAAGCACCTCTCGCATTAAGAGAAAAAGCTTTAATATGACTAGTTATAGTTAGGTGGTAAATATGCAGGACTTATAAATAGACGTTTTTTCACAATTAAAATCAATAATCTGAAAGTATAATCATTAAACCACGTAACCACCTCACGCCGGCTGGCGAACTCCGATCGACACGCGACAATTCACGAAAACCATGTTTCAGCCAAGCCGAAAGGTTCGGCCAATATTTGGCCGAAACAGAAACTGTGGCCGAAACTAGTTCTGTTGGCCGAAACTTCGGTCGGTCGCTATAAAAAATGGCAGTAAATTAAAACATTGTAATGTAAAATTGATAAGCCTGATTAGTGTGACGTCCTCTCAGGCACGATTTTAACGACTGGTGTAATATCGATAAAAATGTCGTAAAATATGATCGTAAAATATTAAGTTTATGGGAACTCCAAGATTTCCATGGAGAAAACAAGGTCGATGTATCGTTGAGCAATAAACAGTTTATATAACTCCTCCCCACTCAAGATCAAAATTACATAAATTAAATTCGTGTCATTTGTCGTCATTTTTAACATCCGTAAAGAAATCTTGGATTGTAAATTATATGACAAATTTATGATAAAATTTTATAACTACAATTGTTACTTTTAATATTTTAGTTTGGTTTCCTATGGTGCTAACTAATAAGCGTAACCTTTACCCGTGCTAGAACTTAAAATTACGTACACAAGTTTCAAATCGTAATTCTGGTACAAACAAGGGGCACAATAATAGTCCTTATAGACTAATTAGTAATTACACCATTACCAATCCATTATTGGACTTAATCAATAAACAATAACAATTTTAATAATAATGAAACTAATACAAAATCATTATTCATTATAATAATGAAATTAATTGATAGACCATTATTACCAATCAATAAAGATTAGTAATTATAAGGAAATTAATACAAAATTTCATTGTTAGTTATAACGATGAAATTAATACATTATTATTTCAATATAAAGCATTATAACCAATACGTTTATAATATATTATGTATGTCGATTACCACTGTCTCGTTGAAACGTCGACTAAGCTTTAAATGCTATTACAATATGCACGTTAATTACAAGATTTTCCGTTGAAACGTTAATTATGCTTTCGATACAATTATAATATGTTAATTACAACATTTTTCGTTGAAACGTTAACAAT
Organism: Agriphila geniculea; assembly: GCA_943789525.1. NCBI lineage: Eukaryota > Metazoa > Arthropoda > Insecta > Lepidoptera > Crambidae > Agriphila > Agriphila geniculea. The sequence goes on from OX038888.1 coordinate 18,568,128, forward strand.
GCTTATGTCGATTGTAACAGATCCGTTAAAACCTCGACATTTTTGTACAGTATTTGTACTATACTCAAATATACTTCACAGTTTATAAGCATTTCGCTTTATAATACATGATATTTATTAAATTAAGTCATTTTAATAATTCATAATTTACGACAATTCATTTCTCTAATAACATTTTAATAACATTTTCTTTTCATTATAATGAAATAAATAGTCTTGTCTCATTTGGAAATTATTCATTTATATGATTAAACATTTCAATATTATAGAACAATGCATTTTGTCATTTCAACATATTTCATAATGCAATTTAGGACATTTCTTTATGTCATTTATAATTATTTAATAGATTTTATACATCATTAAATATTATTAATTAGTAATGCCACCCAGGGATACTAAGAAATTTACCTATTTCGCCCACGGTGTTAGTGATGTGCTCTAGGGTTTGATTCCCACTAGTCGATGGTTTTGGCTCGGGAGGTTTTTCCTGAAAAACTAAGTCTTTTTCTTGACTTGTTGAGGCTATATAGGCTTTATTATTTGTTCCGGTTCTTCCTGGACAATTTCATACTGAGACTCTGAAGTCTTTCGAGTTTCTAAGACCTTATCCGGTCGCCTAACGTTTTTCAAGGGTACTTTAGTTTCTCTCTGCCCTTTTTTAACTGGAACTACGTTTCTTTGAACTTCGCATATTACTTGCGCTTTTTCATAACGCGGTTTCCTCTTTCCCTTTCGGTTATTTACAGGTTTTGTAAAGATTTTATCTCCTTCTAGTAAAATTTTATCACCAGTTTTACTGCGTTTTACTTTTTCATTAAGTAATTTTTCCGATATATGCTTATATAAATAAGACGTTCTGTTAGCGTGTTCTTTAAGTAATTGTTGCATATAATTCTTTTGAAAATCTACATCCAACCAAATACTACTTCAAATGGAGTTGATCCAGTTGCTCTCGTATGTATAGTATTATTATGTGCCATTATAGCATAAGAAATAACGGTCGCAGCGTCCGTAACTTTTTGCTCGTATTTAGCCAATCTATAGACTTCAATAATCGTGGAAAGAAATCTTTCTACAATTTCTATAGAATTAGGATTATTTGGAGTTCCAATATGTAAAAAAAAATATAAAATTGTAAAGTTTTTTTAATTAATGCATTATTAAACTCTGAACCTGGATCACAGCTAATTTTATTAGGTGTTTCAGAAAAGGAAAAATATTTTATTAGAGCTATTACTGTCTCTGGAGTTGATTTATTTTGAATTTCAATTGCTTGACCTAATTTTGAAAAAGCGTCTACAATTGTTAGGTAAATTTTTCCTTCTATCAAAAATAAATGTAGGAAGAGTTCTTGAAATGGCTTCGTTTGAGTTTGCGTAATTAAAGTTTTAAGTTTGATAGGATTTCTATCATATTTCATTAATTTACATAATTTGTTCTAAATTTTGCCAATAATAGTTCTATAATTCCTCTATGACAGGTTTTTCCTTCATGATAATTTAGAATTAATTGTTTCTGTTCGTCTTCGTTCTCTACGAAGATTACCTACGCGTTCCGTGCATTCGAAAAGTCGTGCAGGACTATTCTGATACAGTTCAAAATATACTTTTGTGAATAACTTTCTGAAACCTTTATTATCGAAATAAATATAAAACCGTTTTTCTTGTAAAGAAAGATCTTGAAGAAACTTTTTAATAAGCTTTTCATCTAATGGAAATGGACTTCTAAAATCTTTTGTTTTTCACGCGACTGATCAGTTATTTTTAAATCATTTCTTAACCAGTGTTTTACAATTATTTGGTCAATTTTAGTGTCAATTGCTTAATGCAAAATAGGAATACCGCCCATTGAATTTTCTTGATCATTATCTGATTCATCATATTCTGAGGCTGTTAATGTTTTTTCTAATCAATAGAAAATTCATCGTCGGCTATCGTAGCCGCTGCAGAATCGTTTAGTTCTATATAATTTACTTTAATTTTGGATAAAGTATCTGCATTAGAATTTTGTTTTCCACTTTTATAGATAATTTCAAAATCATATTCTTGTAAACGTAATTTCCATCTAGTTAATTTACTATTGGGTTCTTGTAACGAATATTACTAGTGGTCTATGATCCGTTTAAATGAAGAATTTTCTTCCATACAAATATAGTCTAAAATGTTTAGTTGCCCATATTATCGCTAATAGTTCCTTTTCAATTGCGCTGTATTTTGTTTCAGCTTCATTTAATGTTCTACTAGCGTAAGCGATTGGTTTATCATGGCCAATAGTGCCTTGCGATAAAACTGCACCTAATGCAATGTTTGTTGCATCATTCGTTAGCATAAAGGGCTTACTAAAGTCTGGAAATTGTAACAATGGAGCATTAACTAACAGCTCTTTACAAGTTTCCAAAGCTTAATTATATTCCTCATTAATTTTAAACTTTGGTTTTTCTTTAAACACTTTGTAAATGGTTTAGTTATTTTCGAAAAATCTTATACGAATCTCCTATAATATCCAATTAATCCTAGAAATGCTTTTATTTCTCTAGTTGTTTTTGGAAAAGGGTATTTTAAAATAGCTGATACTTTATCTTCATTGGGTTTTAACCCATCTTTGGTTATTGTATGTCCTAAATATAGAACCTGTCCTTAAAAAAAAATCAGATTTATCCAATTGAAACTTTTAATTGGCTTTTCCTAATGTTTCAAAAATTAATTTTAATTTAGCCACATGTTCTGGAAAACTGTTTGAGAAAACTATAATATCATCCAAATATACTAGTTACTAGACAATGCTCTCCTTGTAATCCATAGTTCTTGGAACGTTGCAGGAGGTCTTAAATCCAAAAGGCATTCTTTTGAATTCATAAAGCCCAAATTGTGTGGAGAAAGCCGTTTTAGGTCTATCCTCCTCCTCAATTTCTATTTGATATCCACTTGCTAAGTCTAGTGTGGAGAAGTGAGTACTGTTTCCTCACTTGTCAAAAAGATCGTTAATATTAGGTAAAGGATATTTATCATCAATAGTTATTTCATTTAAGTTACGGTAATCGATTACCATAGGATACTTTTGCTCTCTGGAGGCATCCAATTTTTTTTGGTACCAGATATACTGGTGCACTCCAGGGCGAAAAACTGCATTGTATTAGGGTGTGTCCCCACTTAGGTTCGCGAACCTCGCGCTCCGCGAACCTCTCTTGCAGGTTCGCGGAGCGCAATGTGGACGCGCGTGTGCTCCGCGCTCCGCGAACCGCGCTCCGTTCCCGTGATTAAATTAGCTTTATTCATATAAACTTAATTATTAAGTACTTGTGTCTCCACAGTATTATTATTGTGTAATTAATAATGAGTGGAAAAGAAGGGGTAAAACTTTGAATAGACAATCATGCCTATGTACAGTCAGCAGCACATCAGGTTATACAAAGTGTCAAAAATTTTAAATTTATTTTGAACCTTGTCTTCACAATGAGGGCTTTTCGTAATGACAAAAAACTGTAGGATCGGATAAAAATGTGTGTCAACCAAACTACTTGGTCCAAGTATACTTTGATCATGTTAACGTAGCTTTACTATAACTTAAAACAGCAAGTCTGTCTGTCTGTGTGTTAGTGATTATCGAACTTATTTCTAGCTTGGCATTCGGATATTATGGCCTTTCGTAATCGGCAACACTGAGCACACTGGCTACTTACTACTAAAACCGTGTGAACGACTTTTCACACGGTTTAAGTAGTAGTAGTAGCAGCATTCATACGGAACCCTAAAAACACACCTTTCCCTGTTCCCCTGCTTTTGGCTTCTTTTGACTTTTCCCTACGATGTTCTAATAACAATATTTTGATTTTGTTCTTGAACACCGCACTAGGTAAATCCATAATCGTTCCAATTTCCGCCCACGCGTCTTCTTTCATGTTGGCTTTATGGTAATCGTGGTGTGACGGATCCTACAGCAGTCTGTGATATAAGTAGACCTCAATTAGCGTTAACAGTTTTTCTTCGGACCACTCCATAATTTATAGATAATAAAAAAATGTAATTCAGTAAAAAAATGCGTCTACTCAAATCTCAAATCAATGAGCGCGCGTGTCACTGTAAACACGTCCACAGGCGAACTGTGCTCCGCGCTCCGGGTTCGCGTGTTCGCATCGGATCGCCAATGTGGAGCGCGCTCCGAGGTTCGCTGTTGCAGGTTCGCGGAGCGCGGAGGTTCGCGAACCTAAGTGGGGACACACTCTTACATTATCATTTAATAGTTGTTCTATATGTGATTTTATTTCAGCCGTTTGGTCTGGTGGCCGTCTATAAGCCTTAACAGTATTGGATTATTATTTGTAGTTCGTATAGTATGTTTTATTTCATTTGTGATGGACATGGGAATTCCTTCGCAATAAAATATATCCCTAAGTATACTGATAACATAAATCATAGATCAGATTTGTTTTTGATTGATTTCTATATGATCTAATCGCAATTTATTCAAGTTTTGGATTAATAAATGATCCTCATAATTATTTTGATTTGCGTAGTAGCAAGGAATTGAATTATTTTTCGTGAGTTTAAAAAGATTAAAAATGGTCAGTATCATTTCTTGATCGGTTTCATCTCTAATACTGGTTGTAGCATAACCCTGTTCACATTGAACAATTGAATTGGCGCGAACTCTACTTCGGGTAATAAACCAGAACCATTAAAAATACCGGTGGGCACGTTCACTTTCGGAACACAATGCGGTCGTAAATTTATGGTGACCGGCTTAAACTCTGGGTTAAAGCATATAGAAATAATTTGTTGTCCCAGTTTAATTTGAAAATTATTTTGGTTATGCTCGGCGCCTAATCGTGACATTAAATCGATACCGATTAATCCATCAAATTCGTCAGCTATGTCGTAAATGTAGAATTTATGAGTTTCATTAATATTAAATAAATCTGTAGTGATATTAGTACACAGCCATTATGCTTGGTACAACCATGTGTAACCAACCTTGGTACAACCAAACCACACAATTTCAAAATTTTAGTTAAAAATTATAATTTGCTATGGTTGGGCTTATGAAAGATCGTGCGCTGCCTGTATCTATCATAAAGTCTCCGTTGAACTTTTTAATTTTAATATAAGGTAACCTCGGCTTTAATGCCTTTACTTGAGGCTTTTACTTTAAAAATTTTATTTGACCTTACGTTTTCTTCGTTCACGTCTAACGTTTTCATTTGCTCGCTGTTGCGATGTAGAAGGGCCTTCGTTAAGGTTTGGCAAAACTGCACAAAAGGACGATCCATTCGTCTATTTGGATTAAAGTTTTGCCGAGATGCGTTCAATGGTACATTCTGACGATTAAAACCATAATTATTATTTGATTGATAGCGATTAACATTATTATTAGGACGATTCCCATTTCCATGGAATCTTTGTCCGTGGCTAACCAGTGGGTGCCATTGGTTTTGAGGTGGTTGTATAGCGCGATTATTATAATAAGGCTTATAATTTGAAGGCTTATTACTTACAAACGTTTTATCATTTTTATGACGAAGTTTTTATTGTTTATGGAAGTTTTCTTCTTCTAACACGATCAGTAGGGCTTCCTCTAAAGTTTCGAGATGTTTAAGTCTCACGATTCGCAACGCTTTATCATTTTTATGACGTAGTTTATATTGTTTATGGAAGTTTTCTTCTTCTAACACGATTACTAGGGCTTCCTCTAAAGTTTCGAGACATTTGAATCTCACGATTCGCACTAAATCCTCCAGCAGATTATGTAAAAAGACATTTAAAGCTATATCATTATAGATTTGACTTTTGTTCCTCCGTACGGACTCTTCGTTAATTAAATAGACTTTTGAGAATAAATTACTCTGTCTCGATAGGATTCGATGACAGAAATCTAGATATCGTTCCTTAGGTCTTATTTGAATGGACTCTAATTTTATTGCGATACATTCTTCGGAACGAGGATCCCCAAAATGTTGATTGAATAAAGCTTTTAGTTCCTCATAAGAATTAATATCCTGCTTTTCACTTATTAAAGCAGCAGCCTTACCAGTCAGTCGACTAGTGTCGACATGTAAATTATACTCTCGCTGAGCTGCATTACCATCACTATAGCCTGACAGCACAAAATCAGATTTCTTTAAATATAAGGTTAATTGGCGATAGTCACCATCAAAGATTGGTATTATTTTAACCAAATCCGTGGGTATAATATGCTGTACATCATCAACATTTTATAAATTTAAGGGCGCACCGTGCATATCCATCATATTTTTATAAATTTATTTTTTTCACTTGGTTTGACAATACTAATGTGCAAATACAATAAATCAATTAAAGATTCGAAGGGTGACAATAGTTCGATCAAAGTAAATCCTCTTGCAAAATGCTATAAATCAATTTGGATCAGCTTTTTTTACAAAATTACAATAAATTAATCGAAATAATTGTTCGCTTAGCGCCTATGCTCACTTTTCATGAATCAAAGTACGTAATAATAATCTGTTAATTGTGTCAAAATGGCGTCAATCAAAGAAATAATCGCCCGTAGATAAACACGTTCTTCTGCGGAAGCGTTATTTCTATGAATGAACTCGAAAAATGGGAGATATGATGATTCCTGAGCTCCTCTTTAATATGCTCCGATTCTTATCTTGAAAATGAAGAGAAGCAATTTCTAAATTTCAATTAAAGGGAGATATAAAGATTCTTGAGCTGTATAATATCTACAGCTTCTTGAAAAATTAAGTGAAGTTATTAAGGAGGATATGAAGATTCTTGTGTTCCTCTTTATATCCACCGATTCTACCAGACTTGAAAGTGAAGAAAAATAAACTTGATACCCGCTGTTCTTAGACCTGGACTTCCCGAATGTGGCTTGTTTGCTCGACGATCTTTGTGAAGTGGCTTCTAGGAATCTTCAGTGGAGTGGAGCCCGATTTCTTGTCAGCTTCGATAACCGATGACGATTAAATAATTTTTATGTTTGCTGATCGCGTACGCAGGTTATATCGTTAAAACGTGTTACTTGTTTTCCGGACAAGTCGCGACGCGATCCTAACGACTGCGCTAGTTAACCGTCGAGTCAAGCGGTTAAAGGTGCCCATACACGGTACGATCCGTCGCTACGATCATCTGAAACGATATCGTGACGATGTATCGCAACAAAACTGCCGCTCACACATGAAACGATTGGTCGTCACGATCGATCATTTGCTGGTTTGAAAAAACAGAGTGACGACGTGTTCAAATAATTCAAGACGTGACTACAATGGAAAACGAACTTCTTTTTCTTAGTTTTGTGGCAGTAACTTTGATTCGGTTACGGAAAAAAAGAAACAAACCTAGAAAAATGTGGTTTAAGAAATGGCTATTAAAACGACATCAGTACTCGCATGTAAATATTTTAAAAGAATTACGGTTCCATCCAAAAGACTGGCACAACTACATGAGAATGACTGAACCTACGTACCTAAAATTATTGAAATTAGTATCACCTAAAATACAGAAGCACGATACAAACATGAGGCAAGCTGTCAGTATTCACGAACGCCTTAGTGCAACTTTGCGTTTCCTAGCCACTGGACGATCCTATGAAGATCTAAAGTTCTCATCTATCATTTCACCACAGTTACTGGGGAGAATCATCCCAGAAACCTGCGCCGCCATTTACGAAGCATGTCACGACTATTGTAAGGTATGTACTGCAATAAAACATAAATCATTCTTAATAGTTATAATCATTTATTTTCCATTCATATAGGCAGTTAAACATGGTAGGTACATAGTTAAACATTAGGATTGAAAGTTTTCAAAAAAATAAATTAAATTTTGTTCTTTTGCACCTGACAACTGTTCTCCCGTAGGTCTCTGTCTGGCTTGGAGTAAAGGTGGAGTTTGAGGTTTGGAGGACTGATTTTCAGGAATGTGTAACAGTGTAGTCTGTTCTTCTGGTGGTGTCTGAATTTCTTGTTGATTTGAAGGAATGTTTTGTGACAAATGAGACTGTGAGAATGGAGACTCCTGAGGTTGAGAGTATGGAGACATCTGAGATTGAGAATAGGGAGATGTCTGTGGTTGATAGTGTGAAGAAGTGTGAGATTGAGAGTATGGGGAAGTGTTAGGTTGAGAGTATGGAGATGTCTGTGGTTGATAGTGTCAAGAAGTGTGAGATTGAGAGTATGGGGAAGTGTTAGGTTGAGAGTATGGAGATGTGCGAGGTTGAGAGAATGGAGATGTGCGAGGTTGAGAGAATGGAAAAGTATTTGGTTGCCAATCTTGGGAAGAGTTATTTAAAATATTATTTACTCTACTTACACATTGTCTATTCAGGTTCCCAAGTTCGGCTTCTAACAAGGTTTCATTAATAATTTTTTCCGCCCAGATCCGTTGATCTTTAGGTAATGATTTTAATTTAGAAGCTACAGTTTTTCCAAATATGTCACATGTATCGTCAGGTTTAAGAGACAAAATTTTTTTATTTATATTGTCAAGAGTTAAATCTATTGTTGAATTTGACACCTGCGAAGATTTCTTGCGCTTTAATTGACTTGGTGTAGGTGGAGGTGGTAAAATATCGTCATTTTCAGCTTGAGTTCCACTTGGTGACGGATTTTCGTTGGCATCTTCATGTTGTTCCTCTGTAATCGTCTGTAATAAAAGAAATTTGATTTGTTTCAGTTACCTTCGAATGAAAGTGAATGGAAAGCAATTGGAGCTGATTTCGAAAAACGATGGAATTTTCCCAATTGTCTTGGCGCTGTTGATGGCAAGCATATTAAAATAAAGCCGCCGCCTGAATCTGGTTCATATTTCTTTAATTATAAACACTTCCACAGTCAGGTTCTGATGGCAATTGCTAATGCTAATTATGAGTTAATTTATTTTCACTTTGGTACAAACGGCCGAGTGTCTGACGGTGGGGTTATAAAAAATACAGATTTTCATCAAAAACTTATAAACGGTACATTGGGGTTGCCACAACCAGATTCAGTGAATGGAATAACGCTTCCTTATGTGTTTGTTGGAGATGAAGCTTTTGCTCTAAGGAATAATTTTTTGAAACCATTTAATAAGTCACAGCTCAATGAAAAAAGAAGAATTTTTAATTACCGTTTATCCCGAGCAAGACGCATAATTGAAAATGTATTCGGAATTTTAGTTGCTCGGTTTGGAATACTGAAAAATGGAATAAATTTGGACTTAGATAATATTACTCCAGTGGTGATGGCTTGTTGTGCACTACATAACTTTTTACGCCGTGAAAATCCAGACACCTACTCCCCGCAAGATAGCTTTGATAGAGAAAACTATGAAGTTGGAGAGATTGAAGAAGGTCTACATAGTAACTTGATTGGTCTCGAGAGAAGAAGGGGATCCGGTTTTCACTCAGCAACAGAAAATAGAAATTTGTTTGTAGATTATTTTAATGGAATCGGTGCAGTTCCTTGGCAGAACAATTATGTGTAGCACTTAAGTACATAAGTTAATTTAAGTTGGAATTTAAATAAAGATTTGTACTCACCGACTTTGTGGAACTTTCTCCTTCACGTGGCATTTCTTGGTCTTTTAAGAACATTAAATTTTCAAAATATGACAGTTTAGGCGAATAAACTTCGTCAGCACTGCTTCCGGATAACAGCGAATCATTCTGTTTCTTCAATTCTTTACGAAAGACTGTCCTTAGGTTATTAATTTTCTTTTTAACTTTATTCAAATCAGCAGTTCTGTCAATTATTTTCATTTTCTCCAAAAGTACATTATAACACACCGTTCTCTTCACGTTGTTGTGATAATCTTTAAGTCTTATTTTCCATAAAGGCTCTTGTTCTCTGAATAATTCAATAAATTCAATCAAATCGTCGTTACTCCATGTAGTCATTTTGTTGTTTCGTTCGTCGAGTGTAGGCTAGGTACGTAGACAATAGACATGCAGCGCGTGCGGCGGCCGGCGTTGACTGAGACAAAAATCGAATCGTTGATCGCAAGGCGCCATACACTGTCGATTTATCGTTACGATTGGTCTGATCGCAAGGGATTCTGTGACGACCTCCGATATCGTTTGCGATCAAGTAAATCGTTAACGATGTGAACATACACTGGCGATCCGTCGTTTCGATCGGTCTGCAACGACGGATCGTACAGATCAATCGTACCGTGTATGGGCACCTTAAGCGGAGAAGTTGGCGAGGGTAGGCAAATGGAGGAACCACGGTATTTAGTTGATATTAAGATAAAAATGAATTACAACGCAATAACAATCATATCAAGTGAAATACGATTGTAGGCCTTGATAGGCGTTAAGGCGTTTCTTTTAAACAAACATAAGTAAGTGTACATAAATAAAAATTAACAGAGAAAATAATTTGCACGAGATATTTTTAGTACTAACTTATTAGGAAAGGTTATATTTATCACTTCTGCCTACTTATGTAGGCCCAATTAAAATACATAACACAACTAGTATATCGCAATTTTCTATTAAACTAAAATCAATTAAAATGAACAAATAATGTAATTTGACATAGTTATATTATACTATGGTCCTATGCATAAACTGTTTTTATTAGATCAATGTGTCTCACGATTTTAGGCCTTGATAGGCGTTGAGGCGTTTTTAAAGAAACAATAATGTACATAAATAAAAATTAACAGAGAATATAATTTGCACAAGATATTTTTAGTACTAACTTATTAGGAAGGTTATTTTTAACTTCTAAAATACATACAACTAGTATATCGCAATTTTCTATTAAACTAAAATCAATTAAAATGAACAAATAATGCAATTTGACATAGTTCTATTATAATATGGTTTTATGCAGTTTTATGCATTTTTTTACAGTCACTTGTATTTTCTACATTTTCAAATATGAAAATACCCTATTCAAGAGGTTCGGCACTCAAAACTATATCACCATCGAGTTCTGGGCACTCATCAAAAGCATGATTTTCAGCATCTGATCTAGAATCCTCTGTTTCAGTTGGTGAAAATTCTTTGTCTGTTTCAGATTCAGGTACGCCAGACGTATTGGGTTGTGCAGGTGTAAGTAATGCTAACGCCTCTGGTAGAAGTGGTAGCTTCCTTAACTTATTCTGCCTATGGCGCAGCCGGATGTTGGAGATTAGTGGGTCAGACGACTCGAGAGCTCTGTGAAACAAGTCTAGCATTGTAGCCGTCCGATTCTTTTTTTGGCAATGATGCTCTCGGTCATGTCTCCAAAATTTGTTTCGTGATTCGGCAGCTTGTTACGATAACATACCGATAGGTAAATCTGTTGATTTGATAATATTTGCACCATGTACCAGTATTTTATGTATTGTTACTGTCATTGGATGCCAGCCGTAGTGGGCAACGTATTTATTTATATGCAAGTTTCCTGGAGAAACTAGCAAATTTTTCCCCGTCATTAGGTAAGCTGCTTGACAGTACTATTAATATGATGTGAAGGTCTTCGAAAAGCCATTTTTCGATATCTATTATACAGGGTGGTCCAATTAGTGGCGTCAACATTTTTTTTTAGATTCCTCGCACCTTCGGGTATCCGAAAATACCCGATGTATATTCCGCGATTTTTCTTAGTTTTCGAGGTATAATTTTTTTTGTGTATTTTTAATGATTTCTGCCAGCGAGGTTTCAAAAATTCATATCTTTTTTTCGTATTTTTTTTGTGAAATGATTGTAATTGAATGTAGTTTAAGTAAAAAAAAATCGGCTTCCTGAAATTACTTAAAGTTACTGAAAAAAGGCTTGAAAGTTGAAACTTAAGTTTTTGGTAGGATTTACTCAAACATTCAACTTCAATTTAAAAATACAAAAAGGAGTTTTCATAGCTTCTGGCTAAGTTTAAAAACTCCGCATGCTTCTAAACTACCAAAATCATAAAAAAAAATTTTACCTAAATTGCCTATTTTTTTTTTGTAATTAGCCTTCGAAGGCGGATAGGCTAAAAATCATTGAAACACGATTAAAGCATTAAAAATTATTTTATCTACTTTTTATCAGTGTTATGGTAAATTAAACATAAAAATTTAATTTTAAATAAAATTTCAATGAAATTACTGTAAAATAACTGTAGTATGTGTAATTTTAATAATTTCAGTCTCACCATTAAGATTTAAAATGTGAGCAAGAATAAAAATCAAAATTGCTAGTTAACTAGGAAAAAACCTGTTTTTGGATAACAAATAAAAAGCACAACTCACTGAAAAATTACTTTATTACAATAAATTTTCAAAATTCCTTCCTCCAACCTGAATACATAATCGACAACGTCTTAAAAAGTTATGTTTTAACTGTCTAAAGCTACTCGAATGTTCTTGCTTGATTTTTCTTTCCGCTTCTGTTAGTTTTTGCCTTAATTCTTGTTCACTGTTACTTTCCCTCGCGTACACCAGCTCTTTGTAAAATCCCCAAATAAAAAAATAGATAAGGTTGAGGTCTGGCGAACGCGCAGGCCATTCGATCGGCCCTGCACGCCCGATCCATCTTTCGGGATATGTGTTGTTTAAATGCTCTCTTACTTGTGCCGCATAGTGACAGGGCGCGCCATCTTGTTGTAAAATCATCCTTTGTCGGGTCTGAAGATTGACATCTTCTAATAATCCATTAATGTTATTTTGTAAAAAATGAAAATAACTGTTTCCATCCAACCTGGCTGGCAATTCAAAGGGGCCAATCAATTCTCCATTTAGGACCCCTGACCAAAGGTTGACACTGAAGCGTGTTTGAAAATTTGACGCCCTTGCCAAATGTGGGTTTTCTATGGCCCAGCTGTGGTAATTATGGATGTTGAAAACTCCAGTCCTTTCAAATCGAGATTCGTCGGTCCAGAGTATTTTATTAAAAAAATCAGGGTCTTTTTCACATTGTTGCAACATTGTTTGACAAAAAGCCACTCTTCTCGGGTAATCAGACTCATGGAGCTGCTGGACGCGCTGGATGTGGTACGCATGGTATCCCTCTGCAAACAAAAATCATTGTTAAGTACCCAACACAGGTTGATTGGTTACAGCGAGGTCTGTACAAAATGGGTTTGGGAGAAAGAGACAATTACCTAGATCAGAGATAGGCTTACTGCTATCTAGTTAGACGATGCTTACATAAAAACAAACTAAATTAAACCTTCCTTTTTTACAACACCATTAAAAACTTAAGTAATACCAACTTTCTGGCTCACCACCATCGATCAACAATACCACAAGATACTCCCTTGGAGTACCAAAAGTGATCAAGAAGCATAAATAGAATTAAATAAACGATAAATTCAAATTTGGCAGTTCGACAAACTTTTTGTTCCGGTTTCAGCGGCGCTATGTAAACGCTGTGTTGACTTTTTTCTTCTTATGTAGTTAGACTAGTTAGTTCACTTCTTTGGCCACCGGCACATAAGGAATTTTACCATTATTAAGTTTCGAATAAGTAATAAAAATCGATGCTCACCTTCCTTAAGAATCCTTAAAACCGTAGTCCGTGGAATCCCGGTTTGCCTACTTATTTTCCTCGAGCTAGTAGACGAGTCTCTTTGAATTTCTTCCAAGACTTCTTCTACTTGATCCTCATTCCGGGGTACAGTTCCGCGAGGTTGATTTCGCCCGGGGATACGTCCAGCCATCAGGGTATTATGCGTATTGATAAAAACCCTGCTGTCCGGGTCATGCTCCATTACTTCTCCTCGTCTCGCCAATGCCTCTCGATAAAGCCTCGCAGCTTCACTACCATTGCCTTGGGCCACGCCATAATAATAATGCATCTCTGCGTATTGACTTAGAGAATAACTCATGGTGCTGCACAACAAATCACTGAGTAGTAACAAGCACAGGTTGTTCGTTAGGCGAATCAAGGTCCAAATCTCAAGCACAAGTAGTTCGTAAGGCAAATCAGGGTCCGAAACACAAGCAAAGGTAATCGTGAGGCAAATCAAAGTCCAGTTAACACAGTGTAAGTAGTTCAAGGGAGAAAACTTTGGCGAGAGCAGTCTTAACACGCGCGATGGCAAGAAACGACTAATGCCCGGTTCCTATATCTGCGAAACGATCCGTTTTAGTTACGAACAGTTGTTTTATATACAAGGCGTAAGCTAAAACCGTTCCTATAAAAAACGTCTCGTCATGCAACTTACTGACGGCTTGCTACTAACGGATGGGAGGGTTACCGGTAACGGACGGTAAGCGTATTGTACGGAGATGAGTGTTTGGGGTGTTCCTATAAATATTTTAAACGTCAGTAGACTGTCAAGATTACTATTCGTTATGTCATTTGGTTACCCGTCAATTTCGGTCGGTTAGAGTGTGGTTAAAGTAGAGATTATCAAGTATTTTATTGTTTTCCCTTTTTTATTTTGAAATGTCGAGTTAAGAAAGTGATAAAGAAGTGTTTGATATTATAAAACTCCAGTGAGACTGATTTGGAAGAAAATAATAGGCGCGTTAGAATATACAAAGAATAAGTGGATTATTTAGCGACGCTGGATTCTTACGAATTTCAAGTAAGATTTCGACTCGATAAGGAATCTACTGAACAGTTACTTCTTGAAATTGGTCTCTTTCGTTGTTAATATTGGGTGGCTTTGTATTAGATCCACAAGCAGGGAAACCTCATCCTTGCTCATAGCCTTCTTTGTTTTCTGTAACAGAAATATCCCGAAATGAAGATTTACCGAAGCGAAAACGTACAACTATCTAGAAATAGATCAAAATTCAAATTGATGTTATCTGTAGGTACTCACCGGAGTAATTCCATTTCAAACAACGACTTCTACTTTGTTGATCCTTAAAGAACACTACAGGAACTGTGGTGTGGAAATGTAATGTATATAATATATATGTACTACACTTTATAAATACAATACCTACTACATATAACTAAAATTTTTGGCCATAAAACATCAAACAAAACAACCGTATTATCAGCGAGCGAACGAATAACTGTAAAGATGGAGAACCCAAGAAACATTTGGTTACCTGATGCCAAATGTCAGTGCCATAAAAAAGGGCGCGCGCTGAACTTATAACGTTCCGTTCTTGTTGTATACGTGTAGGCTGCATTCTATTGTATTTGGTAGGAAAATAAAAAATAACACGCAGATGCCTACGATCGTATAGTTATTTACACATCTTACAAAACTTATAGAACTATTCGTATGTAGATTTAACTTATTTTGTCTTGAATTTTATGTTAAATTTCAATTTTGCTTAAAACGAAACGCACATCTGTGAATGAAGAGGGCTCGGTATTTTAATGACCAACGGATGTTCGTCGACAGCAGGTATAGAAAATAAATTGTGGAACGTTATTTACGACTCGTAGTCGGTTCTAGAAAAACGCATAGTAGCTTTTATACCATGACGATCCGTTGAATATAGGAACCGGGCATAAGGCGATTCTCACACTGCCGGCGCGCGCCGTCGCGGGGCGCGGTTTGGCGTTTCACGCGCGCAGCGACGGCGCAGCGCGCCGCCTATTCGGGCGGTTTTCGACGCGCCGATCGGCGACAGACGACGGCCCCGCGCTTACGTACAAAAACCGGCACGATACTATGGAGCTCAGTGTGTTATACCCCGCGATTTCCGAGGCGGGCGCGCGACGCCGCGTGCCACCGGCGGCACGCGGCGTCGCGCGCTCCCGCGCCTCAGCGCGGCCTTAGTGTGTTGGATCAAACGGTTTTCTATACAAATTGATGTACTTGCATACAAAGTAAAACATGCGCGCGGGAGCCCCGCGACCGCGCGCATTGCCAGTGTGAGAACCGTCTAAACTAATACGACGCCAATCGCCATAGTTAGTCACAATTTCTCGCTGCTAGGAGTATTGCGCGCTCACTCGCACTTACAGTTCTAACGGACCTTTGAAAAGAATAGCACAAGGGGCGGGTCATGAAGCAGGTAAAAACCCGTCCCATTGCTACCTGGCCTTGAATTAGTGGCATGTCAGCGACCCTTTTCGCAAAGATCACATGTGATGAAACCGAAATTATTGTAAAATTACACAAGTTATTGTACAGGAATTTCAATTAACTTTATTTAAAATTACATTTTTAAGTTTAATTTATGCTCAACAGTGGGTGATGGAGTTAAATTTACCATAACACTGATAAAAAGTAGATGAAATAATTTTTAATGCTTTAATCATGTTTCAATGATTTTTAACCTATCCGCCTTCGAAGGCTAATTACAAAAAATAGGCAATTTAGGTACAATTTTTTTTATGATTTTGGGAGATTAGAAGCATGCGGAGTTTTTAAACTTAGAAGCTATGAAAACTCCTTTTTGTATTTTTAAATTGAAGTTGAATGTTTGAGTAAATCCTACTAAAAACTAAAGTTTCAACTTTCAAGCCTTTCCAGTAACTTTAAGTAATTTCAGGAAGTCGATTTTTTTTTTACTTAAACTACATTCAATTACAATCATTTCACAAAAAAAAATAATGCAAAATACCTACTAGGAAAAAAGATATGAATTTTTGAAACCTCGCTGGCAGAAATCATTAAAAATACACAAAAAAAAAATATAACTCGAAAACTAAGAAAAATCGCGGAACTTACATCGGGTATTTTCGGATACCCGAAGGTGCAATGAATCTAAAAAAAATTTGTTGACGCCACTAATTGGACCACCCTGTATTAGCAAATTTTTCCCGGTTTTTCTCAGAAAGCGCTATACGTGCCGTATTACCGTCATTTGTTGTGCCAGCGTTTGGCTTCACGACATCAACAAGAAGGCCCATTTAAGCCTTATTTTAGTTAGGATGTCTTTTTTTCTTTCCTCAATTAGTCGACCCTCCTCGGACTTCGCAGGTATTCTCCACTTTTTAATTTGGTTTTTGTAGCCAAGTTTTAAAAGAAATTCTAACACCCTTATCCAGGCATGTAAGGGGCTCATTCCACAGGACAAGGTGATGTTTTCTTTTATTGACTTTGCGTACGCTTCATCTGAATTATTGAACTGTGTCGCGGTCATATCACACCTCAATTGTGAGGATGTATTGAGGATGGCATTTAATACTTTTCCGTCAATGGCAGAAGGATACAATTTGCACGTTACTGTTATTTCAAAGTCCTCACTAGTATGAGCAGTCATGGGTGTAAGGTCTTTTATTTGGTTCTCTACCTGCTGTTTTTCGGAAAGGATTAGAGCGGTATTTTGTTTTCTGTACTGTATATGTATAGGACGACAGTACCTATACGATTTTGGAGTACTGTTGTTCCAAATAATATCATTGTTGCCGACTACACAAATTCTAGTCTACCTTTTCTAATACTAAACACTCCCTAATTCTGTAATAAAAAGAACGTGTCCGAAAATAAGGTCAAATTCCACACCGTGTTTGGGGAGCAGGCTATTCTATTGGGTCAGTGTATTAGTAATTAATAGACAGAATATTTATTTATTAAATGACTAATAAACCTTAATAGATTACCTATATTATGTACTACATATATTATCTATTCCTATTTAATAATTGCACTATGACATCTCTTGCTCTTCTTCCTTGAAGTAATCCTTGGCTCGCAGATACTGGCGGTGTTGTGGCTGACACTTGGTGATTGTTCTCTTCTTGTAGCTCCTCTGGTGATAATTCGGAAGCCGCTAGCCCTCCTTGTATGCACAAGTTATGCAACATCCCACAAGCTTTGGTGACATGAGCTGCTTTTTGCGGCATGCAGTGCAGCTCCTTAGCTGCAAGAAGACATCTCCATCACCCTTTGAGGATACCAAATGTCCTCTCTACAGCACTGCGTGTACGCCGGTGTGCCATGTTGTAGCGACCCTCAGGATGATCCTCAGAAGCATTATCTATTGGTGTCATTAGGTACTCCCTTAGGATATCCTAAATCACCTGAAAGCATTAAAAATGTTAAGGCAAACAAGGAAGTTTTGATAAACGGCAATTGTATAACCTCTCTCGTAAAATCCCTAATCTCTAATCTCAGCTGCTGTAACTCTGTCACTATTGAGTCTGTTAATCGCTCCTCGGTGGCTACACGCTGCTGCTCAATATTCAATTGCTGTTCCTCAAGGGCAATTAAACGAGAGCCCAGAGAGTTGCCTGGCAATCCTCTTCTCGCCCTCAAAGTTCTTCTAGCTGGCTGGGCCCGGAGCTCTGTACGGAAATCATGTTTTATGAGACAGGTAGGTAGGGTCAATGTACTATAAGCTGACCATGCACCAATAGTTGACCAAAACAGGTAAAATACTATGGTAAGGTAAATGGGCAGTATTTAATAGCAGTTTTATGTCTGTGCATATGTGCAACACTTTTACTGTAATTATGTGATGCTGTACAGATAGTTCAATGTAGTAAAAAACGTTTAACTGGTCAACTATTGGCACACTTTTGGTTTTGATAGTTATTAATGAAAGCATTTATCTTTTTTTAAAGTTTTAAAATGACTCCCCAATCAATGAGCACCAAAAAAGACTTAAATTTTAACTGATTACAGGCATAATTATACAACAATGTTATTTATTTATTATATGCAAAGATTGCTTTTTTTTTTTCGTTAAAATCATTTAATAATAATATTGCATTATGCAGGGCACGGCATATCAATACAATTTATTGGCCATTTTTTGTGGTACACCACACCCTTATGATTTCATACTTACGATTCTGTGAAGAAAACGCTTTAGACTGAGAGGCGGAAGAGCAGGAAGTGGTAGATCACCGAGACGTTCCTCATCGACAGATGGGTCCAAAGGGATATCTTAAAAAAAAGTTATTTTTGAATATTACAAGAAATCATCAATAATCAGTGTAACCATAAAAGCCTAATAAAGTCACATCAGGACAGAGCCCCTAATACATAGCTTAATGCTGTCATGGCCATACTAGGCAATAATCTGTATATTGGGTATTTGGAAAAGAATATCTATTCATGATTGCTTACCATCTTGTGAAGTCTCACTAGGGGACGCAGCAGTAGATGAAGAATAGGGTTCATGATTTCTCGAGCTTATCAGTTTCTCGGGTCTCGAGCATTCTCGAGGCTAATTTCCCGGGGTCTTCTCGGGTTGTCGGACCTCTGGCAAGATCTTGATGCTCTTGGAGAAAAGAAAGTAGCATTTCAATTTGGTCTGCAGTGGGGTGGGTGGTGCGGACATGATTATAAGTACTGCAAAGAGAACTCAAAGTTAAAAGTTACAGAAAAGACAGTACATGGAATACAGACAAGAAAAATATAATAAAACTTACATGTAAGTGAAGTGAACCAATTCTCACTTAATCCAAAGAAGAATTAAAAGCACATAGAGAAATATCCCTCTTTTTGAGTTTACCATTATCAGATGAAATATTGCAAACATTTATTATCACTTAAAAAATACTATTGCTCTTATTTGATTTAGAATACTTCAACACTTAAATTCGGTGCGAGGTGCGAGTCGTAGGAAAAACTTGAAAGTAAAACTTCATTTGAACAAAAGTAAGTGTAGCCTTTGTTGAACAGGGGACGAATAAGATAAATAACAGTCGCCGTGCTTTTCAATATCGTTGATGGCAGAGTTCTGTCAACTGAGGATTTTTTCCGGTATATACGAAGAAAGACCAAAGATAGCCAGTTGCGGACTCGCAGAGTTCGAAAGTTTTAATTCCGAACTTGGCCGCTTTGGTCTTACTGTATTACCGGTATGAAAGGTTGCCTTTCCACAGTGTGAAACTCTCGTCAATACTTACCTCCTGGCGTGGTATATGTGCCGACTGAAACTTGGCATTGAAGTGGTTAACGATCGGTTCGATTGGGAAAAGTACGGAGGAAGCGCGGGTTCTGCGTGAGCTATCATTAAAATGCGAGGCAGAGCACAAGCGTTACTTTTTCGGCTGAACATTATTTTGAAGCAGTTGGTGGCTAAGAGATAGTTGGTCGAAAAGCAAGATTTGATGCTTGTTGGCATTTTGATAATTGATTTTGTTCCTGAAATCTTCTGACATAGATGAGCAATCTGGGTCCTTTTGGAGTACATTCGTCGTCAATACAATCTTCCGTGATGGAGTTATAAGCATTGGTTTGTTGTTCAAAATGTTGCTGCCATGTCATCCATGATAAGGAATCAAATTTTGCCTCTTCAATGGCATACCTATTAACGGGGAAAATTCCTGTTTTTTTTAATCCGTTTTGTAGTATAACGAGATTGGGTAAATTCCAAATTCCATCAATAATCCGTGCGAACTTTGCTTTAGGTAATTTCATACCTACGTGCAACCGCTGCCATTTGACCAGGGCATCTTCCCATTTATGTTTCATTGGCTTCATCTTGCTGCAGTCTAAAGGCTGCAGCACGTGTGATGAATGTGGATTGTGGAGGTAATTTTATGGCGGTGTTTCCCTTATGTGCTGCTAGTTCTACTACATTCAAGTAAACATGGGTAGAATGGCCGTCATATATTAGTAACACGGGTCTTTTGTCACCAATTGCCGGTATAAATGCATCTCTCAAATATTTTTCATATATTTTCGTCTCTATTAATCCTTTCTGGCTAACTGCATAAACAGTTTTTACATTCTCATTTTGATACATCTAGTCCTTTTTTCTTGCGATTTCGACAGACTGTGAGGTTTTTTGTATGAAACTTTGTCTTACGGAACGCTAGGAACTTTTTCCCTGGAACGTCATTTATAAAGGAAGTTATAATTCCATTACGTCGGATATATTCTGAAATCATAGCTATTATCTCTTTTTTGTTAATGGGTATCCACATCTCTAAAGTATGTGAATATAAGACGCAATTTTTTTCTCAATATCTAAGGAAAACACATCAGTAGGCTTACGCAACAGTACAATTTGACGATCGTCGTGATCGTGATCGTAAAACAGTGTAAGATACAGTCAGTGAGTCGACTCCTCTATCGGCTTTTTTCGTTGCTTTAACGAGCAACTAAGATCGTACACCGTGAATTTTTATTTCACTATGATTAACTGACACCGCCTGTCAAATTGGTACGCAAAGGCACATTCGCTTCGTAAAGATAACGACGAATGACCACATAGACTTTTTGTCTCTGCATCGCTTTAGTGACAATTTGGTGTCAGTCAAGTGCCAATGTCAGCTTCAAACAAGTTTGAAAAATTCTTTATTTACAGTTTTAATTATTTATGTTTGTTGTTTCAGCTCGTAAATTTATGAGAATGATTTGTGATTAAAGCGCTTACAAAAGCAGAGACAGAAAATAACAATTTGTTTAAAAAAAGTATCAATCAAAATACAAAGATTTAAATGCTCCAAAGTACTGCTCCTGACGTACCTACGAATAATTATCAATTAATATCGCAAAATACAACTAAAAAGTGAGTTTAATAGCGCCAAAGAAGAAATTCTTGAAAAATGTGTACTAAAAATCCTGTATACAAGGTATAGAAGAGGTACAGTGTGAAAATTTTTGAAAGAAGATGGAGTTTATATCAATAAAATTTTGTATTACATAAATAAAATGTTTATTACAAATCTGTGTGTAATTAAGCGCTAAAGAAACACTGGGACGTGACGTTGTTGGCTAAAAAATAGTTAAACTTATCTGTCCCCAGAAAGTCGATATTATAAGCCTGTCCGAAACATATTTGTTGCTATATAGTCTAGATACCTTTTCTCTTTAACAAGAAATTATAATGCACAATAGTTTCATAATAGGTAACTGATCCAATAAAATATCTTTCTCATATTGTGCTATACTGAGAGATATGTTATCGGAATTTGCTATACACCTAATACCTAATTGGTTGAAATGTCTACTACGATGTTGGTGAATTGGTGTACCGAAGGTCAAATCATTTCAATTCTGACAAAAATATATCTGGTCTAGCTAGGGCGAACGGTGACAAATGCCTATTATAGAGGTCATAAAGTCCTTTAGACGCATAATACAGTTCTCTATCTACAAGGACCGGAACCGCTTTGATTGGGTATTTCATAGACTTATTTTCAAAAATCCTATCAATACGGTAAGCATATCGTCGACTAACCCTATCGAAAGGGAAACCTTATCATTTAGTAAGCTTTTTAATAGGGTTTTCCTAACAATTGGCTTAACCAAAAAAGGGGTTTTCCGGTCCCTGGGTATCTATTGGGTACATAATGTTAATATTCCTGTTTTTCAAAATTCAAAATTCTCTATAATATAAAAACCCCCAGATTATTAAATACCATACATTAAGGTGGCACCCTGAGTGAAAGTGGCGCCGCGGTGAATTTTGTTTAATATTATAATTCTAATACACGATTTTAATAATGTTTTACTTGGAATTTTTAGGGCCTACACCTACAGTCTAGTAATTTTAGAGGGTATAATTACATACCCTCATAGTCACTGCTAGAAGTAGATAGCAAAACTGCTAAAAGTGGCCGTTTTTTACACATTTGCTATCTACTTCTACGAATGACTACGAGGGAATGTAGTGATACCTTCTAAAAATACTAGACCATGGGCCCTAAAAATTCCACATAAAACATATTTAAAATCTTTTTCTACTAACTTATTAAATAAAAACTTCTGAGGCGCCACTTTTAGTTGGGTAACCTTAAGAGAAAAGTACGAAATGAACTGCAAAATTCCCTAATTAATCAATAAAAAACCCCCTAATCATGATTGAATACCATACATTGAGGGAAAAATACCCAATAAGGGTAACATTTTGACGATAACGACAAGGTTTTGGATAGTGGTATTTATTATCTGTGGAAAGCGTGATCTTTAACGAAATCGTTGTCAAAATTGTGCATTTGCGTAAGCACTTGCGAAAGACCACTCCCACATGTTGTCTATGACGGAGGAGACCACGAAGATTTAAGTAGACATTCACGCTACGACATTTTTCAGAATCTTATGAATGTCTCTATATTTAATGTAATATGGTTCCTTTCATTTAAAACAATTTTTGCATTGTTACGGTTTAAAAATTAGAGTTTACGACAATCCATTTGGTTGTAGCTCTTTAGGTCGTTGCGTGAATGGTATGTTTTGTCTTGGCTATGTCACTACCATAGAGTTAGAGTAATCTTATAAGTCAAAAATATAGGGTGACTATGTAAAATACGATACTTTAAATTTTAAGCGCGTATTACTTTTTTATAAGAAGTATCGAATGGAAAGTTTTCCTAAGGTCTATTGGGGTAATTTCGATATATTTTTGGATTAGTTGAGACTATGTTTTTATTTTAATTATTTATTAATATTTGTGCAAGTTTTAATAGATAGACAATAAAGTTTTATATTCTTGAGTATATGATAAACTATTTTCAATAAATTTATTCTTCTAATGTCACTGCATTCTGTTGAAAAAACCCTTTTAAAAAAAAGTTTTTTTTTCCTAATGAGAGGTGTAATTCCGAAATACATTGGGGTAATTCCGAATGAAGCTCTAAAGTCATCTTCATGAGCTAAAACTTAAAGTTTTAATTGCATTTTCTATCGAGATTACCCAGTTATTAAAACCCAGAATAAAATCTATGTAGTTTACCTAAAACACATGTTTGCTCACTTTTATTTTCGGATTTACCCCTTGTAGTGTCCAGTGGTCCTAAACATTTACCTTTTATTTTCGGAATTACCCCTTGTAGTGTCCTGGACACTAGATGAAGAAGAATATAGAAGATGAGAAATGATTATTTTAATATTGGTTTAAAGGAGGCAATTAACAAAAAATGCTACTTTTACTTAGTCAAAATAGGAGCCTTTATTAGGAATTTTATTAGGAACTTAACTTGCATTAACAGCAATTCTTTCGTAAAAAAATCAAAACAAAATTTACACAACTCTCAAACAAACATACAGGAAACACAATTAGTAAGTATATTATGCTCATTAATCTGAAAACAGTTCTTTCTTATAAACCAAGACAATAATAAAATCAAAACTGAGAACTAACGTTCAAAAATGATAACATGTTTAAGCGGATGAACACAATAATGTAGGTACTTACTAGCAAATAAATTTGTTTATGAAAAAAATATATGAAATTTTAACAATTTCTAAATGAGATAAAACAAAATTACCGTTTAAGCATTATGCACTTAGAAGATATTACTATTGATTGATGAACATTTTTTTCTTGAATGTAACAAAAAAGATAAGTTGTCTAAAATAATGATAGTAGGTACTTAAAGATTTTTACTGTACTTAACTGCTTTTTAATACCTACCTTCTGTCGAACCTTCTGTCAAAATGTCAAACACAAATTGAAAGCCTATGTTTAGAAACACTGGTTCTTTCGGATTTACCCCTCGGGGGTAATTCCGAAAAAAACACAAAATCGGTACCTAGCCTATTCTAACCTACACAAAAAAGCGCTAAAAACGATTATCTATCGTTAAAAAAGACAATCATCATGATAACTTACCTAGATCCTGAGATACTGGACACGGGGTAATTTCGATAGGCCAAAAAATGTAAAAACAGCAGTAGATTCATAAAATAACCTCTAGCACACAAACTTTCGGTCCGGGATGCGTGACATGACTGACAAGCGATAGAAAAATAAAATGGCGACTTCATTAATGTTGCCAGACAAAAAAATAATGCCTATTTTGGTAGTAATTTATCATTTTCGGAATAGACCCATTTTTGGTTTTACCCCAATAAACCTTACACGTTTTTGAGCTAACAAATTACGAAATACTCTATATAATCTGAAAATATAAGTATTATAGGTATATACCTAAGTCGTTTTACACATTTTGAACTTTATAGGTAGCGGAATATAGTAAAAAATAAACATTTGAACGCAAAGAGGAGAATTTTTTTGATTTTTATGCAAATTATTCGAACAGAAAAATAGCCAAGGACCTATTTTCAAAGACTGATAAATATAGGTACTCTGAGTGCCGCTTACGTGGTTACCCTACATGAACCATAAACGAAATTATGAAATTTTTTAGAACCACGCACACGGGCACTAGCATGTGAAATAAATAAAGAAATAACGAAACTCATGTATTGTAAAGCCGTGGTCGTCGTTAGGGCGCGTTTATATGACACGGGATGTCACACCGTGGCGGCCGCGCGGCGATTGCGCGGCGACTACGCGGCGGCCGCGCGGTCGCCGTCTGGTGGCCGCCCGGCGGATCTTATGGATTCATTTCCAGTTGGTCTTGGTCTTTCTTAAAATTCACACGTGTTCGTTATGGACTATTGGACTAAGAAGAAGAAAATTGTGATTGCATATTACTTGTACCGACAATGCAAAAAAGAGGAAAAAAAGAGATGTAGAAGATTTTGGATTCATCCTATTTTAGCACGGCGAGAAGAGTTTGGTGAATTTCATACGTTATATAACCAACTGCGAGAAGATGAAAAAGAATTCGCAGATTATTTCCGAATGGATATTAAAACATTTGATAAACTACTTAACTTCATACATGATAAATTGAAGCACCAGAACACTAATATGCGAGACAGCATTACCCCCACAGAAAGATTGGCAGTGACATTGCGGTAAGTAAATAAAAAATAACAATTATTTGGTCAAGTGATTGGTATTTATTAAATTAATTAATTACAATAATAAATGAATAACAATTATTTGGTCAAGTGATTAAATTACAAGCATATGTATAAATTTGTAAGGCAATCTATAAATTTGTAAAATCTAACTCGTCAATACTTGAATTGGATGGACTGGCGAAATTGTATTGCGATGAATTATTTGGCTCTCCACCTACGTAAGATTCTGACCCTTCAGAATAAGATGATTGTTGCGTTGCCGGACGTCCAGATCCAGCAGCAGTAGAATAACCATACTGATAGGTGCTTTCGTATGATAGATTTTCGCCTTCTCGACGATACGCAGTCTCGGGTGGTGGAGTAAAATAAGGCCTTTTCGAACCAGCATTCTGGAGCTGTTGGTTTTTAGCTTTTATATTTCTTACAATGGACATCACCTGGTACTGAAACTCAACAGTATCTTCATCATTGAAGCGTTCAACAGTTGGTAAAATCCCTTTAAAAAACAACATCATACGGCTCTCATCTTCTTTTTCAACAGAGTCCATAAATTTAATGAATCTTGCATCCGCATCTCTCAATTCTTTATTTCTCGAATTTGGTTTACTTTTTGCTGGCTCAGAATTCTTATGTAAATTTGAATTAGTTTCGCGGGGGTTGTATATTTTATTTAAAAACAACATATTATCGTAGTATGGGTACTTATGAAAATTTTTTGTTGCAGATCCAGATTTGTTTTCCCTCAACTTCTTTTCGCATTTCATCCACCCATCTCGCATATTTTTCCATTTCTGAATGACTTTTTTACCTGAAATTGAAAAATAATATTCACATTAAAATATTAATATAGTATTACACGGAGTTATTTTTAATTCGCCTGATTCCTCTTAATGTCCCATTATGAGGAAACAGGTGAATTAAAAATTATAGTATTTTTATAATTAATTGCTTAAGATTTTTTTATATATTTACAGGTACTTGGCAACAGGTCACACGCTTGCAGATTTAAGATACGCATTTAGAATTGGAAAAACGACATTATCCTTTATCATTAAACAAGTGTGTAACTGTATATGGTCAGAGCTAGTAAACATATATATGAAAATACCATCAGAAAGTGAATGGCTGAATATTGCTGAAGACTTTGCTGTTATTGCAAATTTTCCCCACTGCCTAGTAGGGTGGGCCGATTTTGTATGGAGAATTTTTTTTTTTCGAATTTCATAACGCAAGAGGTGTCAAAAGTTGCGGCTGATTGCGTAAATCCTAAATACACTATTAAATGTTGAAAAATTTTAAATCTTTAGCCCTCTACCAGCAGTCAAAAAATGATTATTTTTTCAAATTTCACTAATTTTTAAAATAATATTTTATGCATGTTCTAATAACATTTTTAATGTTTTTCTAACGATAGATAATAAATAAAACTATACTTAAAGTAATTATAACCATTTTTTATTAAATTTTCATATAGGAGTAATAAAATCAAAATTATAAATTTACGAAAAAATCTTCACTTTTCACTACATTTAAATTGATTTTTGCTGTCGAATTCAGGCATTTCTGAACGCGATTTAAGGGTATTCTTGATGAAACCATCCCTAGCAGGTTCTCCGATGATACGTAGAGATGCTTCAGTTACCAGTTTCACTGACCTTTCTACGGCTTGAGTGTGGCAAGGATAATCGTACAGAGGCCCTTGAGTTTTTTTGCCATGTCTTGTAATTCTTCGCTACTGTATTTTGTAAGGATTGGCGGTGGAGTAATTACTAGATCTTGCCATAATAACAAGTTAACATAGTTTTCAGCCATAAAGTTTAACTTTGGGGGTTTGAAATACCGTATCGGAGCGGTAGTAACCGAAAGCCTAGCTTTTAAAATTCGCGCAACAGCGAGTTGTCGCAAATGATATTTTAAGTCATACAACATTGCTAGCAGCAAGTTTTCTGGGTGGCAGAAAAAAGCATTTCTTTGTATCACTGGATCAATGATAGCTCTTACATTTTCAGGTAAATCTCTAGAAAAATTAATCAATTTAAAATTATTATATGGTCCATCTTTAAAATTTGGTTGATTTTTAATAAAAAACCAAACTGGAGCATAAACTTCCATGATATTTTTCACAATATTTTTCAGATTTTTAGAAGGATCACTTGTACTTATGTAAAGTCTGAGAATGCGGTTGGCAAAGGTAAGCCACCTCGAATGTGCCATTTTCCCTGGTTGACGATTCGCCAATTCTGGTGAGCAAAAGCCAGAAGCAACTGATTGACAAATATCAAAAAGGTATTTTTGATCGGTACTTAGATCTTTAGTAGCATCAATTTGAGGTATATTTCCAGATACACCACATAGTTACAACATCGTCGAACAAAAGGTTATAAAATCATTTAATTTCTGGTTAAAATTAAAACTTATGAATAAAAGATATTTATCAATATGAGACTTTAACATTTGTTTCATGCGTTCTTGAGAAACGATAGAAATTGATGATTTTTTCCATATACAATCGAGTTCTTGAGTTACTAACATGAAAATTTCGCTGTTAGACGGTTATTTTCCATTATATTTTTCTTTTAGTTCGTGTCATTTCAATAATATAAACTTAATGACGTCACTTATTGTAGGAAGTCTCTTGTGATCGGAATAAGGTCCAAATAAAGGACAGACTGTGTCACTTCGCCGTGAACCAGCGCTCATTTTGGTCTACAATAATTAATATCAAGTTGCAAAAACCAAGAAAAACTGTTATTTAATCAGAAAACTATATTTTTGTTGCATTCAAAGGAGTGGTTCAAACAAGACTATGACGTGTTCTTATAGCAAACTACAGCTATTTTTGCCGCGCGAAACTTGTCAAAACGTTAATTACTTTAAAATACTTGCATATCAATTTTTGTTGAAAAGATTAAATAAAGGGTTAAAATACACTAAACTAATAAAGTAAACTAATAAAATGGTCAAAGAATACTTATTAACCAGAAAAAACATGGGTTTGAAATGTATGAAAATATTGATATTTAACCAAACTTTGATCAATGGTAGAGGGCTCAAAATGATCAGCAAGTTTTTTTTGATTATTTTTCCTATAATCTAAGTCACATTACGCAACTTTTGAGGGGTCTTGTGAGACAAAAATCTAAAATAATTGAAATCGGCCCACCCTACTGCCTAGGTGCTGTGGATGGGAAGCATATGAGAATAATTAAACCTACAAAATCTGGATCGATGTTCTTAAATTACAAACACTTTTTTTCTATTGTATTAATGGCAGTCGTTGACACCAATTATAATTTTATATTTATAGATGTTGGTGCATATGGCAAGGACTGCGATTCAAATGTTTTTAGAGAAACTGTCTTTTGGAAGAGACTACTGAACAATACACTTAACTTACCACAGCCTGCTCTGATTCCCGAGACTAATTTTCAACTACCGTACGTATTTGTTGCGGATGAAGCGTTCGCGTTGCACAAAAACGTACTTAGACCATTTAGTGGTCGAGAACTCAATGAAACAAAGTCAATATTTAATTATCGTCTTACTAGAGCAAGACGTTATGTGGAATGCGCTTTTGGCATAATGGCCAATAAATGGAGGATCCTCCATCGGCCTTCAAATGTATCTTTGGATCTCACAGTCGACATGGTAAAAACCTGTTGTTTATTACAAAACTTCATACATAAAGAGCAGGGCACAGGTAATTTAATTGTCGATTCAGGCCTTGAACTACAGGCACTGTCACGATCAGAATATGCAGATCCTTTAATAGCAGATAATGTTCGTCAAAATTTTGCAGAATATTTTGTTTCTCCTCAGGGCAGTGTACCATGGCAAAACAAATATATATAGATACTCAAAATTATCAAATCGCTCGTTTATTGCAAGAGTGTCACAGGTTAAAAGGATTTTTTACGTGAGAGCAATTTTAAACTTAACTCAAAAAATATTTTTTGCGATTTACGAATTACGATAATTGCGACAAACTTTAATTGTTTATTTTTGAAATAGATAAATAACCCTGTAGAAACTAATTTTGACTCCATGGCGTTCTTGCAATAAACGAGCGAAATATACTTTCATGTCACTGAGCTTAGTCGTAAATAATAAATTTGTGTCAAATATATATCTAACCTAATATTAATAAATAGTTTAATTACCAAATAAAAGATGGAACACTTACCATATGTATTTTTTTCGGCATTTGGTAGGTCATTGAAATCTTCTTTTATAATTGTACATATGTCATGCCAGGCTTTTAGTGTCTGACGTTTATCCTTATAAGATTCGCTTGTTTTGTCCCAAAGGATATTTCTTTCTTCCACTAAAGAGATCAATGTCTCAGGATTGATACTCAGTTCATCCATCTTTACGATGTCACGACGTCTCACGCGCAAGTTTGTAAAGTGACTGACGAAGGAAAGGAGAATGAGGGGACGCGGGCGCGGGGCGTACATCGAGAACATTAGAGTGATTGGAGCGAGGCGGCCGCGCGGCCGCCGTGTGATCGAGACGCGGACGCCGCGCGGTCGCCGCGCTGCCACCGCGCAGTTAGTTACTCACAAAGAATTTCAACGTTATGTCCTAGTTAATAAAACATAATTTTGCTATGACTGAACAGTTAGTACGCGGTCACCGCGCAGTCGCCGCGCGGCGGCCGCAAGAAATTTTTCGCGTCGTCTAAAGGTAGCCTTAACGTTGTAATGTCAAATTGACGATCACGAAACGATCGCGATGGTGCTGTTGAGTAAGCCTCCAGGCCTGCTAGCTCTATTCATTCTAGAGCCTCGGGTACCATATAATCGGGAAATAATAGTAGATCTTGGAATCCACATTTTTGAGCAGCATTGTAGCTGTTCATTTTTTTTACTACGCATGGTCTTGATTGTGAATAATAAAAAAAACTCAGATTATACGTAGTAAGTTGAATTGGAATCAACATTGGAAAATGAAAACTTTGCGAAAATCACACAATAATCGAGAAAATTTTATAAATCAGGAAAATAGTCCGGTTAATTTACAACAAATTCCTCACTGATTTAGTGAGATATTTTATTTGCTGAGAATACAAAGTTTAAAGTATTTAATAAACATTTCAAAAATTAACTGTCTATAAAAATAAATCAATAATACAACACTTAATTTCAATTGAGATCAAGTATCATAAAGAGTTATCATAACGCTGACCAGACACAGTCAAAGTATAATCTACTTACTAATTTATAATTTAAAAAATGAGATGAGTGAAATGTTCGAGTGCTTTATGCACATGTGTTTCAATTATGTACGACTGGAGTTAAAATGAAAAAAGGTTTGTATCTACAAAATGTTGATAATGATGCAATACCACCTTCTTTTTTGTAATACTCATGTAAAGCACGTCAAGGATTATTAAGATACCTATCTTATTCGCTGTTTATTTTTTTTTAATGTCTTACATTCACGCTTGCCTGCAGTGGCCCTACTTACATCGTCTCGCATATAAAATTAGACAACAGAATTTGAGAATTTTTGAATTCCGAAATATGTATTGTAACATTTTTATTTCTAACTCGTACACCTATTTGTCTTAATAAAAGCGATTTCGCTTTATTGTTCTCCACCAAATCATTCTTTGCTAGAGTTTTTATCAGATCTATTTCTTTATTGTTTTTACAATTTTTGTATGTTGATTTTCTAGCTGTTATTTATAAAACATATGTCTAATTTTTTTTTTAATATTTTGTTTGAAAGATTTTTCACCAAAAAGTCAATGTGCTTTAATTTACCTGCTTCTGAACACAAACTTCTTTATGAAAAAGGATCTTGTTTTCGACATGTTGCAGTAAGTATAACTCTTTCCTTAAAATTAAAGATTTTAGCAAAGCCTTTGACCGTTAGGCATTGTTATGTTATCGTCAATTAAAATCTGCTTTATATTTGTTTACGTAATAAAACATATCACATTTGCTGAACAAACTTTTATTCAAGACATAAAGTTCTGTCATTTCGTGTTATAATTTACGACCACCACAACAAATGAAACTCTTTGGCGGCTTGCGCTTTGTTTAAAGTGATTGTTTAGTTTTTCGGATATATAGTTCTGTGTTTTGTTTAATAACGATGAAATCCCGAATTGTGTTCCTAGTGTTGCCAACGACTCAGGACCGGGTGTCGCAATTTTTTCAGAGCTTGAGTAGCCGAATTTGAGCCGAGGTAGCCTAAAGTAGCCTAAATGTCAAAACTAAAATAAACAATTTATTTGTGTTAAGTACTGTGATTCTGTTTCTGCGTCATCTGCAGCAATAACAAAGCAACCGCAATACTTTGGTCGTCAACAATTACTGTGGGTGCTGTGCTGTGCTAATACTGGCTCCGCTGGTTTCGTACATGTTTCTTCTAGCATGTAAAGTTATTATATGATTGCTTGGCTGAAAGTTGTTGAAGCAAATGACTCTTACATTCATAAATTAAATATTTAATCGAATAATATTGTTACGAATTTTCCGTGCTTTCCCATTTTTGTCACAATCTTAATACAATGCTTTAAAATCAGACTACGAACGAACTGAACATGCACTGGAGAAGTTTCCCAAAAGTAACTAAGATTAGCTAGAATTTTACCAACCAAACTATTTACGATCATAATAGGTACAGTAGTTATAGTACGAGGCAAACATCTTGACACTTTTTCGACAAAGAGAGTAGGGAAAAGTTAGCGCATGTGCTGCCATCTTCTTCTCTTGATATTCCCACACTTTGCATTTTGCGTGGGTATAATTTTTTTCTTAGGCTAATGCTTCCTTACTAAAAGGACCTTTCACATTTTTCCAGTAGGTAGCCTAAAAGGCGACCGGTTTCATTCTGAGTAGCCTAAATGGCGCAAAATCGCCTACGTTGTTGCAACACTGTCTAGCATCCTAGGAGAAAACATGTTGAGATTTTTAGCTCGATTGTGTAAGTTTTTTACATTTTTATAATTTTACTAGCTGACCTGACAGACGTTGTCGTGTCTTAGTTATGAATATTGAATTCGAATTGGTATAATTAATGAAAAGTTGGGTTCAGAGATATTAGTAGGTACCGTTCCCGTTCCCTTTCCCGTTCCTGTTTCCGTTCCCGTTTATTTTACAACCCAATAGCTAATAGCTTTATAACAAAGTATATATCACTTGTTATGTTAGTAACGTGTATGTTAGTCTATCTAACTTACCAATTTAATATTAGGCGTGATGGCTCTGAACTTACCGTGATGAGCACTAAAAAATTCAGTTTTCTTAGATCTTTTTGTAAGAAATAATTAATTATTAAACATGTATTTCATCAATAAAATAACTCAGACCGAAGCATCTGTTTTAAACGACAGACATTCAGTTTTTTTTACATCCTCTTTGACGATATTTGCAGCACGCATTCTTTCAATTCTATGTCAAACGTCATAAGGTTACATTAAGAGTTTTTAATTTTATGTCCGAAATAATTTTATATGGTGGTTAAGTATTCTTGAATTTTCTAATTTTTCGCGCATATTTCTAAATTTTTTCTTTCATAATAACCATCTTCTGATAATAACAAACACAACATAAAACAACAATAAAAGCTGTGTATAGTATAATAGATGGACGGACAATTTGCACTTAAATGAAACCTAATTGGTAGGTATAGTAAGGTGTGTTAGTATGCGTGGCGGGTAAAATGTGGTCTCGTTTGCAGCACGTCCTCACTGTCATAGTGTCCAGAAGTAGACTGTATTTCTCTAAAATAAAAAAGAGTCTAGTGAATAAGAAAGGAACTTCGAAAAAAAATAACTTTAACAATAAATGCTTACGATTTTTAAACACTTACCGACACATTTAGTTCTTGCGCTTCTTATCTGGGCATTGAAAAATCAGCCCATAATGTCGTGTACCCGTTGGGAACCAAAGTACTAACTTATTTTTTTTGAAAACAAAAGAGCTGACCTTTCGGTAAAATAGCCTACCTACCTTTTATGTCACTGCAACGCTGCACACCATTCACATTCATCGGTCGTGTAATGGTCATACACAGCTGTAAAGCACTGGGAACACCAAAACGAATTGTTACTAATTACCGCTAAAATGTTTTTATCAAAACTAAAATCTATGATAAATTGTTCCAATGAATGCGCTTGTATCGGCGCGAGACACACAGCACATTGTTCCCTTAAGGCTCTAGACAGACGGACCGCATTTCAACTGCAATCCAACCGCAAATTGCAGTTCAGGTGCAGTTTGAATGCAGTTGACACGACTGCAATAGAACTGCAAACCAACTGTGCAGTCCGATTGCAGTTGAATTGTAGTCGGCGAGCAGTCGTGCGAACTGCACACCGACTGCAATCAAACTGCACGGTTGGTTTGCAGTTCTATTGCAGTCGTGTCAACTGCATTCAAACTGCATCCGAACTGCACCATACCCACCCGCCCGCACTACTTTATAATGCTCCGCCCCCAGCGCATAGATTCAGTAACAGAAACAAGGTTAGAGTGAACACACGCGTTGTTTGTCTGTAGATAAAATAAAAATGTCGAAAAGATTTGACGAAGCTTTACTGCTACTTTTACTTCATCGCCGTGCTCGTAAACTCAAGAGAAAGAGAAACCGTGAAATGTGGGTACATTTAATATTGCAATATAAACACGAAGGTGATTTTTATACTTTATTACCAAAAATCAGATCACAAGAGAAATGCTTTTACAAATATTTTCGCATGTCTAGAAGAAGTTTCGAAGAATTAACAGACATCTTAAAAAATAAAATATGCCGACAAGACACCAATATGAGAAAAAGTATATCGGCAGAAGAAAGGATTGCAATTACTTTGAGGTAAGCTTTTAACAATTTCAAAGACCCTTATTTACATTGCAAAGCTTGATCTGTCCGCATTGAATAGGCATTGTGAATTAAATTATAAAAATAGTAACTTAAAATATATATATAATGTATATGTTACGGCTAATAGTCGAAGTGCGGCTACCCCTAGTTTTAACCGGCTAGAACTAGGTGCAGCAGCACACCGGTGGTTAAACTTAGGTGTATCCTATTTATGGTCGGAATTTGCCCTTAAGTCCTGTAGAACACGTGTTGGGTTATTTTTTTTGTGAAAAAATCCATGTTTTGTTTCGCAAAAAAAGTAACCACGACATCGCTGCGCTTCGCGATCGCCTTAAATTTCTAACCTATCACGTGTTCTACAGGACTTACAGGAACAGGAAACCTTAGTTCAAGCCGATGATCAATAGGATACACCGAAGTTTAACCACACCGGTGTGCGGCTGCACCTAGTTCTAGCCGGCTAAAACTAGGTGTAGCCGCACTTCGGCTATTAGCCGTAACATATTTAAACACGAGAAAATGATTAACCGAATACGTCGTTTATGTATGAGCTATCCTCGCTGCAATTATCAGGTGAGACAATATTGCTGTACTGAGATTCTGAAGTTTCTGGCCGATTGAATGTCTCCTGTTGGATAGGGGGTACATTTGAAGTCGAAGGCACGTTATAGTTCATATTTGAAGTATAATATCCTCTGAAATCATTCGCTGGCTGATATTGCGGTCCGGAGAGTCTACCTTTTATGGCAGAACTTTTTATGTCATAATTTTATTATGCATAACAACTAATGGCATAAACTTCATGTCGCAGAAAATCGTTTGGCATACACTCATTTATCATACACTTAAAACGCATAATTTTGTAAGCCAGAATCATCTTTTGGCATACATTTCATATCCATAATAATTAAACAGTAGAACCATCATATCGCAGAAAGTTCACAGTCAGAACCATCATATCGCAGACAGTTTATAGTCAGAATCATCTTTTGGCATACATTTAATAGAAAATTCATATCTAGAATAATTTTGTATTGCTTACACGCATGTTTCATGCTGCATGCATCCTTACATGCAGACAAATAAACATGCATGCAAGCAAGCATGCAGCAAGCAAGCAAGCATGCAGCATGCAAGCAAGCATGCAGCATGCAAGCAAGCATGCAGCATGCAACATGCATGCAAGCATTGTGGAGCTCCGCTCGCTTCGCTCGCTCCGCTGCGAATGGTCAAAACACTAACCTAACCTAACCTACTGGTAGGTGCATTAAAAGTTTATCTTTATAGCGGGGGGCCCCCGGCCCCCCGACCCCCCCGAGCAGGGGGGCCAGCCCCCCTGCACCCCCCAGCAAGCATGCAAGCAGCATAAATAAGCATTCAAGCATGCATGCATGCAAGCAAGCAGCATGCATGAAAGCAAGCAGCATGCATGCAAGCAAGCAGCATGCATATCGGTTTTGCAGCGATTCGTTCTGTTGTTGACTTTTGTAGCACAACATTTACAAAATTCAACATATTGAATTTTTAAGACAAATTTTTAATTCAATTTAACGTTATGCAATTTTTTAGTGATTACAATATGCTTGATGACATTATTCTTAATGAAATTCTGCCATATTCGTAGTATACCATGTGAAAATTATACCAAATAATTGTCTACTAAACAAACGTTATGCCAAACGAAATTCTGCTAATAAAAATTTTGCCAAAGGTTTTTATGCCTTATGAAATTCTGCCATCTGAATAGTATGCCATTGTAAATTCGGGCATGTAAACATTCTGCCAAACAATAATTATATTAAACAATTTTTATGCCTTAAAAATATTCGTTTAAAGAAGATTCTGCCAAGTGTGTTCTGCCAAATAAATTTCGGAGCATCAAGTTTCTGCCAGATAGAGGTAACCCCGGTCCGGACATGTTATATGTGGAAGCATATTTTTTTATTATATTTATGAAATCTGCCTTTGCATCTAGCTTTAAATAATCTGGAATTCTTTTGAAATCTTTACACAATAAAAGAAGGAACAATCGGTCTTCATCTCTTTCATCTTTTTCATCATTTATTTTTTTATTTACTCTTTTGGTTAAATTTTCGATCAAGTCCTCTTCTGATGAATTTTTAGTTTTACGTTTGTTAACAGCTTTTTTTTTCTTAGTTATTTCTTCTCCTACAGACTCTTCAATAGTAGAATCTAAATTAGACGATCTTTCACCTTTCTCTTGTAAATCTTTCAAAAAGAGTAACTGTTGATGGTATGTGCACGGTCGTAAATTGGAGGTCGCTGAACCACTTTTCATAGTGTTAATTCTTTTTTCATATCGTGAAAAATTATCTCGTAGTAGTTTCCACTTTTTTTGAAATTGAACAGCTGAAAATAATAATTAATGTATTATTTTCCAGATATTTAGCAAGTGGATGTTCTATTGATGATTTACACTGGGCTTATCGACACGGAGTAAGCACCATCAGAGAAATTATTAAAGATGTTTGTAGTAACATATGGATAAAGATATGGTTATGCCAGAACTCACTGAAGAAAAGTGGAAAAACATAGCGGAAGGTTTTAAATATCGAGCAAATTTTCCATACTGTCTTGGTGCAATTGATGGAAAGCACGTAAGGTTAAAAAAACCTCCAAACACTGGGTCTTCATATTACAATTATAAAAAATACTTTTCTATGATATAACTAGCCACTTGCGACAGTAACTATATGTTTACATTTGTTGACATCGGCTCTTATGGGAGATGTTCAGATTCTACAATATTTGAAGAAAGTGTTTTGTATGAAAAACTTCAACAAAAAACCTTAAACATTCCGCCACCTGTAAATTCAATGCCATACGTGTTTGTGGATGATGAAGCATTTTCAATTTCTAAAAATGTTATGCGCCCTTACGCGGGAAGACAATTAAGTGTGGAAAAGAAGGTTTTTAATTACCGCCTATCACGGGCTAGAAGATTTATTGAATGTTCATTTGGTATTCTAGCAAATAAATGGCGTATTTTTCACAGGCCCATCGACCATAAACCACATTTTGCAAAAGAAATTATAAAAGCTTGCTGCGTTTTGCATAACTTTGTGCGAGAAAGAGATGGGTATAATTTTAAAGATTCTTTAACTCAACCATTACAAGACATAATAATAGGCGACGGTAGTGAAAGAAACTGTAGATCATCGGAGGGTATAAGAAAAGAACTTACTGGTTATTTTATGGGTGAAGGCAAACTTGAATGGCAAATGAATATGATTTAATTAATGTGTCCAACTGCTTATTAAAGTATTAAATAAAAAAATACTCACCAATATTATTTTTCTCCTTCTTACTCTTTTGTTCAAATCCGGGCGTAAACATTTCGCAAATAGTGGCCCATGCTTTGTTTTTTTCAATTTTGTTACTGTAAGATTCAATCTTATAGTTCCAAATGCAAGGTTTTGATTTAATGACACTTATAAATGCGTCAGTATCAAATGGTACAGATTCATTTACTGTATTACTATCCTCGTCGCTCGACATCTTTATTTTACTTACGGACAGACAACGCGTGCGCTCACTCTAACCTTGTTTCTGCTACTGATTCTATGCGCGGGGGGGCGGAGCATTATAAAGTAGTGCGGGCGGGTGGGTATGGTGCAGTTCGGATGCAGTTTGAATGCAGTTGACACGACTGCAATAGAACTGCAAACCAACCGTGCAGTTTGATTGCAGTCGGTGTGCAGTTCGCACGACTGCTCGCCGACTACAATTCAACTGCAATCGGACTGCACAGTTGGTTTGCAGTTCTATTGCAGTCGTGTCAACTGCATTCAAACTGCACCTGAACTGCAATTTGCGGTTGGATTGCAGTTGAAATGCGGTCCGTCTGTCTAGAGCCTAAAATAAAATATGTGCAGTCCTATGGCCACAATTGTCCATTTTCAAATATTTCAATAACATCCTGCAAATTGAGGAACTTGTCCAAATTTATAAAAATATTGTCCATTATTTACTATTAAATATTTAACTACTTATTCTACAAAATGTCTATAACAAGCACATTTATGAAAAATCTGCTAATCCAAAACTTAATCCACACCTAATGAGTCCAGGAATTAACGAAATAATCAGAGTGTAAAATTCGATCTTACCAAATTAATTTTTCGTCACCTTACAATGTATGTTAGGCCAATAAGCAAACTTACTTTTTGAAGGACCTCTCCAAAAAGAATTAAACCATTGAAGTGCGTGATCGATGTATTAAGAAAAAATCGATCACGCACTTCAGTGGTCCCAAGAATTATGTCAGTTCTCCGGGACCCACTGCACTCATCCAAGCCCACATGTTGACTACAATCCTTCCAGATTGAGTGTTGGGCGGGCAAAATGTTCCGAGGTTCATATTTCTTATTCGCACGCCATAAATGACAACGACCGATCTGGCTGGATGTAAAGCTTTTCTCATCCGAAAATATAAAATTCCTGTAATCTCTCGCGAATCGGACACGAGCAGCTTTATGTGCTTCCGTTAAAGCATTTTTTTTTGCCGGATTTCTGTGCTTTATCTGTGATCTCTTTAATCAATTTTTGATTGTTTGCACGCTGCAATCAAAACATTGTGCTAAAACACGTGTCCACCGACACGAAAAATGAATTTTCTCCATATGTCGCTAGCATTTGCTGCATGCGCTCAGGTGTTAGTATGCGTGGCGAGTAAAATGTGGTCTCGTTTGCACCACGCCCTCACTGTCATAGAGTCCAGAAGTAGACTGTATTTCTCTTAAATAAAAAAGAGTCTAGTGAATAAAAAAGGAACTTCGAAAAAAAAAATATCTTGAACAATAAATGCTTACGATTTAAACACTTACCGACACATTTAGTTCTTGCGCTATTTGACTTATATTTAATCCAGAGTCCCTTAAATAGATTATTTGCCCGCGTTCAAACTCAGACAAATAGCCACTCCTGTAATTTATATATCATTTAAACTTCACTTAAAAACACCTTGTTACACAATGCTTGAAAGTTACGTAATGCCGGAGTTGCATCTGAACTTATAAATGATTACAAAAACTACGGTTAGTTGAGTTGGGTGGTGTCAAAAATCATAAAACAAAACATCCGTCTGGAGAAAAAAAAAAACCGCTGTTTGTCTTTGCTCGATCATTGGGCGAATAAAACAATGGGGGCCTACCCACCTAGTGTCATCCTTGCAAACGAAAAAATTTAGAAATTGTGCTGATAACTTTGCTGACTGTACTTTGTCACTGGAGTACCCCAGTATGATTTAGACATTCTCTTGGGTATTCCATACTGGGCTGCATTAGATCACATTCGTTCGAAGACATACGGAACGGACCCTACGGTCCACAAATTATGAGCTTAAAATTTGTATTAATAAAAAAAAATTGCCGCCTTTTTGTGTTATTTTTAAGGGTTCTCCCTTAGAATAACAAGGTGTCTCCATACCTTAAACAATACATAAAGCTGAAGTTAAATTGTTTTTATAAACACCATAAAGGCAAAACTTCTTAAGGTCAAAGCTAAGGTCTCTTACGTCTGACCGCATTAAGGTTTGCACTGCGATCTAAAATTTCTCCAGTGATAGAAGGAGTTTCTTTCCCTGAGGCCGAATATGCCGAGTTTACTGACATTTGGTTTGGTTTGGACATTTCTTCAGCACATCACATCACACTCGCTCATTTACGCCTGAGCTAGGCTACCATCGTCGAATAATTAAAAATCTTCATAATTACGGATTCTAAATCTATTATCAAAATATCCGTTTCATGTTGAGGGCGATGATAAAGTATATGTGCAGGACATCCCACGCCTACTAGGTATTTCTACTACTTACGGAACTATTCCAATGCTAATAAATTAACCTACTGGCAACAGTATTGTTGAAAGAGAAGAATTAATCAATTTACTTTGGCAGGTTTGCAATTATTAAGAGTTCCTTGATTTTCCTATGCAAATATAGTCCTCGATTTCTTAAAATTACTTTTTAAAATATTTATATTTCAAGAGCTTTTTGTGTCGCCCGGCTCCCTATTCACTGCAAGAATACAACACTACAAATACTATTCACATATTACTTTAATTGTTTCAGGTCTAAATAAGTATCAAGAAAAAAACTGTTTTCTGAATAAATTTTTATTCTTTATGATATCTTTACATTTTTAAACTTAAAAGAAAGAAACGTAGTAAAGTTTCTTCCTCTGGAGACGCTGACAAGTCGATGACGATGAGGAGATTTAAAAGTAAAAGCCGAAGTTTCTTGATCACTTTTTAATTGTACAGAATTACAATGTTAAGTATGATACGCGAACTGGTGGTAGAGTCGGAATGCCTTAGTTTGGAGTCGCAGCTCCTTATATATGGTTTTTACACGTGTTCTCAACCCATGCTTACGTAAATTGTAATAACCATGGTGAATTGGGAAACTTAATAAAATTATGTACCATGAAAACTCAGGTGACGCGTATTCCCATAAAAAGCTCATAATTAATATATTTTGTGGCAATTTTAATTAACTATTTCTAATGCATAGATATGTTACCAATGTCGCGCAATCTCTTGCGTCATATTAGCCTTCTTACATAGTATTCTCGAAATTATTGATTGTTGCCATGGGGTACTAATGGGGTTTCTTAACTCCTCCCCCCTTAAAAGGAAAATTATTGTTTACAATAATTTTTCGTAAATTTCAAATTTAAAGTTCAATTAAGTTTGTAAATTAATCAGCAATCAATAATTTTTATTAGTGCTTATACCTAATTATATATGACCCATTACCAAAGATTATGTATTAGAAATGCTTTATCACAAAAAAATTACTTCTACATCTTATGATTGTTTCTATTTCATTTATTTCCCAAAGTTGGTTTGAACTTAAAGCGTCACTTTCGTTTTTTTAAACGTCACTTCACTTGCACTTTTGTTCACATAACCTTCTTGATTTACGATTCCCGTCCCGAAGCGTCGCGTGGCCCACAGAGTATAGAAGGCGACTAGAGTGCACTTCTTGCACTTTTCTTCATTTGTGCTCGAATTAATCTGTTTATCGGTGTCACAATTTTAACTCTCATTGTTTCTCTTTTCTTTGGGAGTAGGGAAGTTTTGGGAATAATTATAGACATAAGATTCCTTTCTAAACTATATAAACCAAAATTAATACAATGAATATAGAGTTAGTACTTTCGTAAAATTAGAAAAAATATTTTTTAGAATGATTACATAGAATTACTACCATTACATGTCAAAACGTTTTGAACACACACAATTATACAATTTATAATTATTTACAATTTTCAGCTGAATTTTCCGAAATTATAGGCCTTTTTAATGGGTCTTAGGATGTAATAAGCCTTTATCCAATAATAGTATACAAATGTGTTATTTTATGAAAAGGGGGAAACTTTTAAGGTTTTCCTTTTAACAAATTTAGAATTTTTCTGGTTTTACTAGGTCTTTTTATATTTTTAACAGGTACGGTGGGCTCTCTTCCTCCTACCTGAGTTGGTGCCACATTTGATTGTGGTCTATCTAAAAGTGTACTTTTTTCATACCTCGGTTGGTCTTTAGCTAATCTTCTATTGACCATGCGAGTGTAAACTACATCCCCTGCTTCCAAGTCTTTGCTTGTCGAGGTAAAATGTAATTGGT
This sequence comes from Agriphila geniculea, assembly GCA_943789525.1. Taxonomy (NCBI): domain Eukaryota; kingdom Metazoa; phylum Arthropoda; class Insecta; order Lepidoptera; family Crambidae; genus Agriphila; species Agriphila geniculea. Next base: position 18,610,018 of record OX038888.1, read on the forward strand.
TCTAATCTATCCCTAGTAGTTTTCTTGTATTCCGACATTTTGTCTGAGAGATACTTATAAAGATATTTCGTTCATTTATTATGATCTTTTATCAATTGTTGCATGTACTGTTTTTGAAAATCAATGTCAAATGGGCTATGCGAATTTGTGTGCTCGAAAACTACTTCGAATGGAGTAAAGCCGGTTATCGAATGAATTAAAGCGTGAGTTATAACATCTACGATATCCGTAAATTTTTTCTCATATTTAGCCAATCTAAATATTTCTATAATCGTACTATGGAATCGTTCTATAATTCCCATAGAGTTAGGATTATTCGGAGTTCCAATATGTAGATTTTCTTTATGGAAGCTCAAGAGTTCTTTCATTAAAGTATTATTGAACTCTGACCCAGGATCTGCACTAATTTTGGATGGTACTCCAAATGAAAAATAATATGATGATGATGATGATGATAAGATGAAAAATATTTTAATAATGCTTTACTACTTTTGGTGTAGATCTATTTTGAATTTGTATGGCTTGTGCCAGTTTGCTAAAAGCGTCAATTATTGTTAAATACATATTGCCACTTATCTTAAATAAATCTATGAATAATTCCTGAAAAGGTTTTTCTTGAGTTTGTGTTAGTTCGATAAGGGGTTTTAAAGGTTTACGATAGTATTTCATTCGTTTGCAGGCATCACACGCATTAATTACTGCGGCTACCGTTTCCTTCATATTCGGCCAATAATAATTTCGTTTTATTTTATGAAGTGTTTCTGTGATACCCCTATGACAGGTTTTTCCTTCGTGGTATTTTGACACTAAGTTTCTTTGTTCATCTTCATTATCTACGACTGTAACACTTTTGGTACATTCAGTAATTTTCAAAGTTTTTCCTTCATACAACTCAGAAATGGCTTCACTGAATAAAAGTCTTAAGCTTGGTGTTGTAAAGTGAATATAGTATTTTTTTGAAATATCTATATATTCTAATAAAAAGTTTTTTATTACTTGTGGATCTAATGGAATAAATATTTCTTTAATTTGCATTTTATTTTTAGATTTATCATTAACTTTGACCTTGTTTCTGTACCACTGGTTTACTATGATTTGGTTGGGTTTATTATCAATTGCCTCTTCTGATACTGTGATTACATCATCAAAAATTAAATCCTGCATATTTGATGCCGATTCTGCGGCTGTCATTGTTTCTTCTGACATTGTGGTATCAGTTTCAAATGGTTCTAAAATGGTTTCATAAATTGGATCCTGTGAAGTGGAGGGTCGGTTTTCGGACTCGTCCCTAATAGTCAAAGCGTTAATTTTAATTCTTGATAGAGCATCTGCATTCGTGTTTTGAGTTCCTTTTCTGTATATCACGTCGAAATTATATTATTGTAATCTCAAACGCCAGCGTGTTAGTTTACTATTTGGTTCTTTTAGTAAATAGAGCCATGCCAATGGTCTGTGATCTGTATATACAGTGAATTTATGTCCATATAAGTAAGGTCTGAAATAGCGTGTTGCCCATACTACAGCAAGTAGTTCCTTTTCAATTGTGCTGTATTTTTGTTCAGCAGGATTAAGTGTTCGACTTGCATAAGCGATCGGTTTATCGCTCCCGATTAGACCTTGTGATAATACTGCACCTAACGCTATGTTAGAGGCGTCAGTAGTTAAAATGAACGGTTTTTCGAAATCTGGGTACTGTAAGAGTGGAGCATTTGTTAAAATTCTTTTGCACAGTTCGAATGCTTCTCTAAATTCTTTATTGATTTCAAACTTTTGATCCTTTTTTAACAATTGGGTCATGGGCTATGTAATCTTAGCAAAATCTTTGATGAATCTTCTATAGTATCCTACTAGTCCTAGAAATGACTTAACGTCTCTTACCTTTTTAGGTACAGGAAATTTCAGGACTGCAGTCACTTTATCATCATTTGGTTTAAGACCTTCTTTTGTGATTACATGTCCTAAATTCTTAGGAACTCGGATTTCTCTAACTGAATTTTTAGATTAGCTCTTTTTAAGGTTTCGAAAAATTTCTCAATTTTTGTACGTGTTCCTCTAGTGTTGTAGAAAAGATTATTATGTCGTCCAGATATATTAGACAGTCTATTCCTTGAAGACCCTTTAAGATGTTATCCATAGCTCTTTGGAAAGTAGCTGGTGCTGTCTTAAGTCCAAATGGCATTCTAAGAAATTCGTAATGTCCGAATTGAGTGCTAAAAGCTGTCTTCGGTTGATCAATTGGATCTACCTCAATTTGGTGATATCCTGAAGCTAAATCGAGGGACGTGAAATAGCAACTTTTTCCTAGTTTATCAAAAATATCAATTATATTCGGTATAGGATATTTATCGTCCAACGTGACTTCATTTAGTTTTCGATAGTCTATGACCATACGGAACTTCTGTTCACCGCTGGCATCCATTTTCTTTGGTACTAAGTGAACTGGTGCACTCCAAGGCGTAAAACTCGGTTTAATTACATTATCTTTCAGTAATTTCTCTATTTGATTCTTTACTTCTTGATTTTGTGATGGCAATTGTCTATATGGTTTAATGTATATGGGTACTTCATTTTTAGTTCTAATGCGGTGTTTTATTTCGTGTGTAAAAGTTAATAGAATGTCATCATGATAAAATATATCTTTATATTCATGACAAATTTGAAAAATTATATTTTTTTCGGTTTTACTCATATGGTCAGTTCTAAGTTTTCTATGTAAATTTTCAACCAATAGTTGTTCTTGACTTCTTAAGTAGTTTATTTTACACGGGTGAAAATGTCTGCGTTTGACGCTCAGAGGATCTTCGCGCTTGATTATTTTGAATTGAGTTAACACGTTATTGGTTATGTATTTACTCGTTTCATTTACAATCACTGTTTCTGCGAACCCGTCCTTACAATGCACGAACGAACTTGGCATAGTCACCTTGTCGTAAAACTGAACTGATGCTAAAATGCCTCCACCGAGAGTGAGAGACCTTTTGTGTTTTGTGAGGTTCAATTGTTAACGTAACAATAGACCTCTTTTCACTTTCAGTATATTTTATAGGTATTTTCACTAGTGGCGTAACTAAGATTTGTTTTCGGATATTCAATACCGCGTTGAGTTTATTTAACAAATCGATTCCTATTAAACCGTCGTACGTATTATCAACATTATATACATAAAATTTATACATAAACTTGATTTTAAATATGTCGAAAATAGGTATGAATACTACTAGATTATGTTTGCTAGTTCCATGCGTGCTTGTAACATCAAATGATTGTATAATTTTAAAATGATTATAATATTTGTTAGCCAATTTATTATTTATGAAGGATCTTGTACTTCCCGTGTCTATTAGAATTTTTGCGTCTATGTCGGGAATATAAATGTATGGCAATAATTGTGGATTCATTTCGTCGGTGCCTGTTTTGAGGCTTTTATTTGAAAATTCGGTGTATTATTGAGAGTAGAGTTAGTTTCAGTTGATTGATTTAATCCAGACGTTCCTGGCTGCGATTCTGAAGTCTGATGATAATGTACCGTATTTTGCATATTTGGTCTTTGAAAACTAGGTTTAGTTTGCCAGTTGGGTCTAAAATTATTTGACATTGGTCGTCCAACTGAATTATTTTGTTCAACACGTGGAAAAGGACGTATTGTCGTCATTCTAATGGGGTTTTGACCTTGGGGTCTAAAACTTTGGTATTGAGCCCTATAGAAAGCATTTGGTCCCTGGGATCTAAAATTATCTCGTACAGGTGGGAAGGATCGTGAGGGTGAGGCTGCGCCCCTTTGAGGTAGTCTTGGTTGTATAGCTGAATTTCTTCCCTTTGAAGAAATTAATTCATGCTTCATTCTACATGTTTTCTCAAAGTTATCCTCCTCCATTACAATCTGTAACGCGTCCTCTAGGGTATGGGGATTTTTGATCCTGACACTCCTAAGTAATGCTTGTGGTAAGTTATAAAGAAAAACATTTAGGACTGTATGGTTATAAATTTCCATTTCAATGTATTTATGTCTATCCTCAGAATTTGATAATATTTTAGCGAACAAATTACTTCTTACCGACTGTATGCGACCACAAAATTCTAATCAACTTTCGTTATTCTTTATATGTATAGATTTCAATTCTAATACGAGACAATCCATTGATTTGTGATTCCCAAAATGTTGAATTAGTAATTTCTTAATAGAACTCCAATCCGAAAGAACATAGTCGTTCTCACTGACTATCGCGGCGGCCTTACCCTTTAATTTGCTCGTAATTACTTGCAGTAAATAGGACATTTTGTCCGAAGGATAATTGGAAATTACATACTCGCATTTTCTTATATAAAAATTAAGCAGTTTCGAATTTCCGTCGAAAAATGAGATCAGGTCGTGCAGAGGGTTTTTACCCATTTAATTATCGAACTGTAATAAAGGTCTTGGTCTTGGCTCGTTATTCTCATATTCGTTATCATCGTCATTTTCATCATTGTTTCGGTTATCATATTCCTCGTAATTGCTTCGCAGTTGTACGGGACAATTAGAAGGATATATGTCTCCTTAATATGGTTCAGCCAACGGTAAAGGGTTAAATGAAGGTACTCGACTAATTCCCTGAATATTTCCAACCGCAGATTCTAAAACTTTTCCAGCTGCTGAGCCAACTGCTCCCAGAGCTTGTCCAGCTACACCCCCCAGCCGTTTCTAATACCTGACTAGCTCTCCCTTCAGCTGCTTGTAAAACATGACCTGCTACACCTGCCGCTTGAGCCAAAAAGTCCATTTTCTATTCCTTGTTTTATTATTTTGGTAAAAATAAGAATTTTAGTAGTGAATAACCTCAATACTTCCTTTAATGTATTTATATACTGGAAGATAAATATGATTTTTAAAATAATCTTCGAATACTTAGAGAACCTCTTATTTTGACCGCACCTTTTAACAAAATTGACCTCATTCAGTTTTATAATTAATATAATAATAAACGTAAAAGTTCCCCGTTTCATTTACTTTGATAACACATAAAAATTCATAGCGATTTCTCATTCAATTGATTTATAAATCACGAATTATTTATTTACATGCATTAAGCCGTAGCTGCACAGCATATAATATTACATTCGCGAAGTGATAAAAAAATTTATAATTCGCAAATTATATTAGGTCGACTCAAAATATAAAAGTATACACATAAAATATAAAAATCACTTAAAGCTAATCCCTATCAGCACATATGTCTATCATTGGGACTTTTTGTTAAGGAAGGAAAACAAAATCTTTGTATATCGAGCCTCCCGATTCCGACTCGTTCTTCTTAGACTTTCAGCGTCTTTCAATTTTAAGAAAATAAACTTATTTATTTGTTCGGTTTTTGATCAGCTTTTCTTCCATTGAGATGGAAAATAACTCTTCAGACAAATACGGAGTTTTCACTTACTTGTCTGTTTCAATTTACCCTTGAAACAGTTATCGCTTATCCTACCGACTGCGCCAGTAAGTTCTGCCCTTTCCTTAGTTAGATTAAATTGTGTGGCTCTGAGGTTCACAATCTTCCTGTACCAGAAAGTAATTCCGAATACAAGTGTGTTTCTCTTTCCGTTTTGTTGAAACTGGTTTTTATGGCAAGGAAAAGGGTTATGAGGGTCAGCAAAGTGGCTATAGATGCTACTTGTAAAATATTCACATTCAGTTGACAGTTAGTTGCAACCCTCACTTGAGCATAAATGTAGCGAGTGACAAACGCACTTTAAAATGGTAATTCCTGGACATAGCTGCCTAAAGCTCGTTGAAACTGATTTGTTACAGCCCATCATCGTGTTGCAGCCGTCAGATCCGAATCCAACTATATTTTTAGTGGCACACTATTTTCATCGAATGATTTAATTAGGACTTCGATTAGGCGTTTTGCGGTTGTAGTGTGGTCTACATTATCTTCGCCAAAAAGGTCAATGAGGTCCCAAAACCAACTGACCACACTACCAATCTTCGGGTCATAATAGCGTATGTTTAACGTAAAATACAATTTGGATTGACATTTTTAATTTTTGAAACAATACTATTGTTTTTTCCAAACATTACATTTGTTGTGTCAGCTGCAAAACCTAGTATGTCTTTTATATTAAAATTAAAATCAATCAAACTTTTACACAGTGAATTAAAAATGTCCTCTGCTGTTTCACCTAAAAGCTTGACAGAACTTAAAAAGATTGTTTTGAGTTTATCGTCATTGACGATATACAATTTTACTGTTACGGCAAGGTGTTTTTAAAAAATTAACTACTTATTGTTATAACGTTTACAATAGTTTTTAATTCAATTCAATGTGCATGCATTAAGATAAGTAGTCAGAAGCAGATCCATTGCCACTGGCACCCGTTCACGAGTTTGACACTCGCTTTGCTCAACCATATTACGGGAACGTAACGACCCCACCACCGCAGAAATAATTAAAAAGAGCATGACATACTGTTATATCTTGTGGCTAAATGAAATACTGGTGTCCGATACGATAATCGAATTTATTTGCTTTTAATAATTAATACAACAGAAGCCATTACAACTAGACGGGGTGGTTGCGTTACCAGAGAGCGACATAGAGGCGAGACATATAGGTACATAAATTGAGCTTACTGAAAACTTCTTTACTTTACATAATTTTTAAGATACGATGGTTGCTTTACAATAGGGAACTTGCATCAATTTTTTTTTGTATCAAAATCAAAAGTATAATGCGTGAGAAAATCAACTGTAATATTAAAACTTTTCTCTTGTGTTTTTTTCTCGTGATATAATTACTTGAAGTTAGCACGCAGCAGCACCCGCCGAAAAGGCTTTATACAAAAAGGTCAATATTTGTGACGTCACTCATGTCACGTTTCAGTGCATTAGTATGGAGTTAGCCAAGAATTTTCAAATATCTCCCTAAATATTGCGTTTAAGTACATATGTGTCATACAAAATATTATTTCTTATGTTCTATCCGACTGTTAAGTGCATTATATCCGAAAACGAAAAAATTCGTTATTTTCCCTTGTGTGATAAAACTAAAGTAATACATTTTATTTTTTATTTGTCTGTTCCATCATGTTTTTATACGTGTCCGCAGCGATCAAGCTCAAATTTATCAAAATCGGTGACTTATGCATGTTCCCTATTCTACCACTTCTTGTTTTTAATAAATTATCGTTCACAACATTATTTGTTTCATTTGTATCACCTATATTCTCCTCGTTCCTACTTAATAATCCATATTAAGGCTTATATCTTTTATCCCTACCCAGTTGCACCAAAACAGCAACGAAATTTAATGACCTCTATCTAAAGGATATGATTTTAGAGGAAACAAAAAAAGTAGTCAAAACAGGTTTGGAACGCTTTTCAAATAAATTAAGATAATAAATTAAATAATAAAAACAAATCTAAAAAAGTTCAATCAACAGAATGTACATAAGTTTTTTATATTCTGTTTATCAAGCTGCTTAGCAACGCTCTGCCGCGTATGAGCTCATTTTGGCTCTGCGGAATAGATGGAGCAACTGGATGACTAGCATAGCATCATCTTCTTCATGTTGCGTGACATCACTTGGTGGTGGTAAACGGGCATGCAGTGCAATATTGTGCAGTACGCAACATGCATGGATTATTTGACTCGCAACACGAGGATGATAGTGCAGTGAGTGTCCTATGCTTTAGTAAGCACCGCCAACGAGCCTTCAGCAGGCCACATCGCTCGATGCAATTCCTGGCTTGGACACTTCTTGGTGTACACCTCTTCTCGAGTGCTAGGTGCTGCATTCAATACAGGAGTCATAAGCCAAGCTCTCTGAGGGTATCCAGAATCACCTAAATCATTAGGGTAAGTAAGTACTTATTACAATTTTTTATAGGTAAAAAATACATTTATGATACTTAAAGCCACTATGTTGATTAAATTCATTGCTCGCTGAGTATGTATATGAGGTATCGGAAATTCACATGTATAGATTGAAGCTAAGATTCTTTAGTTTATTTACAAACAATGACCTCAGTAAAATATAGTTCATTGTAGTGATAGGTGTTAGCAAAGAGCAAATAGTGGCCACTTTAGGCACTTTACTAACTACTACTAAAACAAACTATATTTTACTGAGGTTATTGTTTGTAAATAAACTATTGAACCTTCGCTTGAATCTGTACATATGAGTTTTCGATACATTATGTATTATGTACGCGAGCAACCAATTTAATTAAGATGAGGGCACCACTTTGAATAAAGTATGATTACTAAGTATGATGACATATTCATGATTGACTCCACTTTATAAGATCAAGAAAAGCTAGTGTAGGCATAGATTACTAAATAGTTGTATAGCTAAGCTATACAATTATGGCTTACCTTTGCTTGAAGACCAAATAAAAGAGTCATGCGTAGCTCCTCCGAATCTGACATTAACAGTAATTTTTAAGTCAAGATCACAAATCTGAAAATATATTCATTATTAATATGATTTATATTATTCATAATTAATTTATATTTAATTACCTATTGTAATGATCATGATGATTTATGTAAGTAAATAAAATAAATTTTACGGATTTTAAGACCAGACTGATGAAATATACATTTATTAATATCTAAGGCACTAGATATCTGCCTACCTACCTACTCTGTTTATTACTTATTTATTTTCCTTATTAAATTGTTAGACTTCACTCTAGCTAGATGATTGTTTAAACTAAGTTCAAGAATTTATACTGCAAAGATAGGTAGGTAGGTAACAAAAATTATTAATTACCTACTATTAAGTTTTAAACACATTTATTAATATGCTGCTTATTTTTTTAGAAAAAATATTGTGTCTTATATTTTTTTTTATTAAGTAGGCACTTTGATTCAATTAAAAATTACATAAAGGTAGGGCTTAGGTAGGTACTTAGCATTTGCACATTTATTGAGTGAAAATAATTTTCTATAAAAAAGTAGATGTTCCTCATCATTTGGCCGAACAATTGCAATGTGTGTACAATCGATTGTTTCTACAATGCCAGGTAAATGAAACCTCCTTTGAAACCTAAAAAATCATGGCAAGAGATCAATTATTAACATTTTTCTTTACGTTAAAACAGGTAGGTATTTTAAACTCAAATGAATGTATTATACCTGATATGTATATAGGTAAGTGCCCACCTACATACTTAATACATTCTTTCTAACTTACTGTTTAGGCGACTACTAGCGCCATCTAGCAGCGCGTAGCAAAACCAAAGACCGGTGTGAAGATTGCATAGACGACCGACCGGCGCGGCGTGAAGGAAGGAGCGGATGACGTCACAGCGGCGGGGCGGGCATTCTTTCACTTCAAATTGATCGTCGACTAGGCTTAACCGTTTTTTCATAATTTTGTATATTCGTTTTTGGAAATAAACGTTCTTTTGTAATTTTCGATAAAATAAGACGATTCATTGAATACTCCTGCAACTCTTCCCGCAACCTAAAGCAGAATAGACGTAGAAGCTATAACACTTACTTATAAATTAATGTTTTTGTGTTTCTTAAAAGTAAATAGGTACTTAACTACAAACAAGTATTAACCTTCTATGACTGAAGTACCTATCACTTATTCTTGAGCTTGTTTGTGGGAACACTATCCATTTAACCAACATGTACGGGTGGTTAAGGGCATCCACAACTTGCCTGATACAACGACTTGTTTTGCGTTGTGTCAAATGTTTCGTAATACCCACAATCCTTTGATACGGCCGGTTGCTCAAAAAACTCAGGATGCAAAGAACCTAGGAGAAAGAAGTTAGACAAGATTTTTAGTGCCTACTTATTTGATTTGCCACTTGCCACTTTTCCACTTGATCTACTTCACTAAATCGTTAAAATTCATTCTACTTACCTTTGTTTCCAGAGGAATTTCTTGAGTGCCTTTTAGCGATGTGTGAGCTCTGAAGTCGGAGCATAGGTTGTAAAACGACGATTTGTCTAACCTAAAGTACTGTACAAAGGCACTATCCTGCATTTCAGCGACGTTTTCTAGCTAGTAGGCTACGTCGCTGATTTCGCCTTTACCTCACGAGCCTCTTCATTATGCACAGCCCACAGGAGGCGCAATGTATCCATAATATTTTGATTTAGTTCAAGGTAGCGATGCGCGATTATTACTAATTTCAATAATCGAATTAACTACTAATTTCAATAATCGAATGTCATATTAGTAATATACTAATTTCAATAATCGAATAAGTATTACTAATTAGTAATACTTTTGAGAAGTGATGAGCGCGGGACACCCCCCCCCCCCCCCCCCCCCGTATCTCATTCTCAAACTGCTACAAATCTGGCCTTTTTTCCGGAAATATCTACACTACTAATTTTAGTAAGTTGTTCGAATTATTCGAATGATTGAGATAATCGAATAATAATCGAATGATCATTCATAATCGCGCATCGCTAGTTCAAGGAAATAATCACTGCTTACTCGTTATTTTCGACACACGACCGCGCGTTTCGTTAACGTCAGGGTTTTGGCGATTTTTTATTTATTTTTTTAACAGCACCAATTGGCGCCGTAACTGGAGTGCTTTTGGTGCCGTCCGGTTGGTGCTATTCAGATTTTTGCTGTAACTGGAACACCTCAGCTTCAAAAATATTTGGATTCATGTGCACCGTAGTCTATTTTCTTAAACATTTACTTTTATTTTCTTTATCAATATTATAAACGCTGATTATATCCTTTAACGTTTGGTTATTTGATTCAAAATCATTTCGTATGAAATTATTTCTTATACTTTTAATTAAATGAGGTGCATTAAATATTGCAAATAATTTGTGTCCATTTACATAAAATAAAATAAAGGACAATCAACAGTTGCCCCAGGATTTTTAATCAAATTTACGTTTGTAGCTGCTTGGTCGCAAACAGTTACTTTTGGTGACAACCCACATTCAAATAATTGATTAATCACAGATTCTACTATATGTTTCAATTTATCTGAATCATCTGTTTTCGAAGATAAGAAGTATGCTAGAGGGATTTTCCAATTCTACATGAATTTCTTCATAATTTCTTATACTTTTAATTAAATGAGGTGCATCAATTATTGCAAATAATTTGCGTCCATTTACATAAAATATAATAAAGGACAATCAACAGTTGCCCCAGGATTTTTAATCAAATTTACGTTTGTAGCTGCTTGGTCGCAAACAGTTACTTTTGGTGACAACCCACATTCAAATAATTGATTAATCACAGATTCTACTATATGTTTCAATTTATCTGAATCATCTGTTCTCGAAGATAAGAAGTATGCTAGAGGGATTTTCCAATTCTACATGAATTTCTTCATAATTTCTTATACTTTTAATTAAATGAGGTGCATCAAATATTGCAAATAATTTGTGTCCATTTACATAAAATAAAATAAAGGACAATCAACAGTTGCCCCAGGATTTTTAATCAAATTTACGTTTGTAGCTGCTTGGTCGCAAACAGTTACTTTTGGTGACAACCCACATTCAAATAATTGATTAATCACAGATTCTACTATATGTTTCAATTTATCTGAATCATCTGTTTTCGAAGATAAGAAGTATGCTAGAGGGATTTTCCAATTCTACATAATTTCTTCATAATTTCTTATACTTTTAATTAAATGAGGTGCATCAATTATTGCAAATAATTTGTGTCCATTTACATAAAAACTTTTTTAACAAAAAAGAAAAACCTCCTTCAAAAAACCTGAAACAAAAACAGCTTCAAAATTAAATACCTCTAAAAAAGCGAGAAATAATATTCAAATCATTAGTTACGCATAACATTATTAATAAAACACGTCTATTGAAGTCGGGTGGGGCTGGAAGACAAGTATTTTTTTTTTATATTTTGAAAGCCCCACCCGACTTCATTAGACGTGTTTTATTAATAATGTTATGCGTAACTAATGATTTGAATATTATTTCTCGCTTTTTTAGAGGTATTTAATTTTGAAGCTGTTTTTGTTTCAGGTTTTTTGAAGGAGGTTTTTCTTTTTTGTTAAAAAAGTTTTTTATTTTCAACTTTTTAGTGGCAGGTATGTAAGCATGTAAATATTTTTTAACTTTATAAAATATTTTCAATGGTAAAATGCCCACAACTCAAATTCCCAATTTACGCTGTTTGTTTTTGAGGAGTTCCATTGTGTCTTCGTAGTCCAAGTCTAGTCCAGAACCTTGCATTGCAGACCATGGTTTGGTTTGTTTTGGATTGTCATAAACCTACCAAAATCCAAATCACTTTAAATATACTATTTGAATTTGAGGAGTTCCCTTGTGTATCTTCGAAGTTCAAAGTCCAATACCAATGAAATTAAAATGTGATCACTCTTGAAGTATACACTTTCAAACAAAAAAAGAATCATCTGAATCGGTACATAAACAAAGATGTTATGTTCGAAAATCCGTAAAAACACGTGTAATGGCAAGCTAAATAATTGTCATTTTTCAGGATTATGAAAAAACTACCAGCCAGATCTCTGTATTTTTTTTATGGGACCACACACAAACTATGTTCTTTAAGATAAAAAAAGAATTGTATAAATCGGTTAACAACTGACGAAGTTATGGTAAAACATACATAAAAAAAAAATACCGACGACTTGAGAACCTCCTCCTTTTTTTGAAGTCGGTTTAAAATATAATAAAGGACAATCAACAGTTGCCCCAGGATTTTTAATCAAATTTACGTTTGTAGCTGCTTGGTCGCAAACAGTTACTTTTGGTGACAACCCACATTCAAATAATTGATTAATCACAGATTCTACTATATGTTTCAATTTATCTGAATCATCTGTTTTCGAAGATAAGAAGTATGCTAGAGGGATTTTCCAATTCTACATGAATTTCTTCATAATTTCTTATACTTTTAATTAAATGAGGTGCATCAATTATTGCAAATAATTTGTGTCCATTTACATAAAATATAATAAAGGACAATCAACAGTTGCCCCAGGATTTTTAATCAAATTTACGTTTGTAGCTGCTTGGTCGCAAACAGTTACTTTTGGTAACAACCCACATTCAAATAATTGATTTATCACAGATTCTACTATATGTTTCAATTTATCTGAATCATCTGTTTTCGAAGATAAGAAGTATGCTAGAGGGATTTTCCAATTCTACATGAATTTCTTCATAATTTCTTATACTTTTAATTAAATGAGGTGCATCAAATATTGCAAATAATTTGTGTCCATTTACATAAAATAAAATAAAGGACAATCAACAGTTGCCCCAGGATTTTTAATCAAATTTACGTTTGTAGCTGCTTGGTCGCAAACAGTTACTTTTGGTGACAACCCACATTCAAATAATTGATTAATCACAGATTCTACTATATGTTTCAATTTATCTGAATCATCTGTTTTCGAAGATAAGAAGTATGCTAGAGGGATTTTCCAATTCTACATGAATTTCTTCATAATTTCTTATACTTTTAATTAAATGAGGTGCATATATTGCAAATAATTTGTGTCCATTTACATAAAATATAATAAAGGACAATCAACAGTTGCCCCAGGATTTTTAATCAAATTTACGTTTGTAGTTGCTTGGTCGCAAACAGTTACTTTTGGTGACAACCCACATTCAAATAATTGATTAATCACAGATTCTACTATATGTTTCAATTTATCTGAATCATCTGTTTTCGAAGATAAGAAGTATGCTAGAGGGATTTTCCAATTCTACATGAATTTCTTAATAATTTCTTATACTTTTAATTAAATGAGGTGCATCAATTATTGCAAATAATTTGTGTCCATTTACATAAAATATAATAAAGGACAATCAACAGTTGCCCCAGGATTTTTAATCAAATTTACGTTTGTAGTGGCTTGGTCGCAAACAGTTACTTTTGGTGACAATCCACATTCAAATAATTTATTAATCACAGATTCTACTATGTTTCAATTTATCTGAATCATCTGTTTTCGAAGATAAGAAGTATGCTAGACCAAGAGGAATTTTCCAATTCCTGGCAACAAATACTAAGGCATATTTAGCCTTTGTTCTTTTACGATCGCCGCCACCAAACCCACACACCACACACCAACTGGTCCCGGAGATTTTTATCTAATGTGGTTTTAATTTCTCAATATTTGGCCAATTTCTTTAACTCTGTCACGTAGTCCGCGATCGAATCATCACCAAGTTGTCGCCGTTGCCGAAATTTGTACCTTTCGGCCAGCACTGTTTTATAGGCGTTTGTACCTGGTGGTCAGAGTGGTGGGAAGCTGCTGGTGTCGGAGGAGGGGTGTGAATTTCCTCTTGGAGTGGCGACATTAAAATTTGTTATGGTGATTGAATTGGTAGAGGAGGTTTTATAGGACAATATACCGTTGTTTAAAGTTCGTAATTTAACACTCGATTGTTCCTGTCGCGATCTGTTGATAATAAATCGTGAATAAGTGACGTCATGCGCGTTTTGAGCAAAAATATATCAAGAAGAACCGATGAGAACTAATCCAATGATCGGGATTAGTACCTCGGGAATAGTACCTTTTTTTGGGATGAGAGGTACTCTATGTCCTTCTCTGTACCACTGACAACGTGTATCCAAATCTTCATGATGATCGATTAAGTAGTTAAGACGTGAAGGCTTAACAATCGCATTTATGATATTAGTAAAGATTAATATACAACTGATCACGGAATGTGAATATACTAACCTGTACTTGAATTGAATGTTACCCTTTGCGGTTTATGTACGTTGTGCATCATTTTTCAGGACATTAATTTTAATATGGGTACCATCGATGGCACCAATTACTCGAGGAAATGCATTGTGTTTTTCAAAATCTCTCATTACATCCTCTGCTCTTTTACCTGTCGGCCATTGTATGAATTGTGGAACCAAACAATATAGAGCATGAGATACTCTTTTCACAATCCTTATGGCTGTAGCTTTGCCCACACCAAATTTCTCACAAACAGATCTGTAAATTAAGATACAAAAATGTTTATACTATGTATATTGTTCTAATTTTTGGTGGTAATGATTTAAATAATAATAATGTTTAAATACCTGTATTTGGAATTGCCATGATGACCCACAAGGTTAAAAAAAACTGCTTCCTAATCTCAATAGGCTTCTGTCCGCCTTTGGTGGTTTAAAGTTTTGGCCTTAATAGCCCCAGAAGAAACTCAAAGGTATCTGGTAGTAAATTTAGAATCACAGTGATAAAATGTAGGTTCTTTTCTTTATACACTCTATTTAAAAAAATAGTTTGTTCTTGCAATTAAGTACCACCAACCTGAAGTGAGATTTAAATCCTTCTGCGTTATATGACGCCAATGTCCGTTCCACGTATTTTTTTATCCGTGAAATACTATGCAGATTCAGCCTCCTTTTCTTGGTAACAAATAAAAAAGCCACATCCTCGTCCGAGAAAGACGAAGGCGACGACTCAAGGATCTCTTCACATCAATGTCATTATTGTCGCTATCAATAGCGTGATGCAAAATAATTAGAAATTAATCTCTTTGCGATTGATCCATTTCTAAAATAAGACCAAAAAAACTTTGTGTTGTGGCCTTTATCACTTTATATACCTTTTTATTTTTCGAGGCTTTTTTCGTAATCTTGTGAGTATTGCAAACGCCGTAATCGATGTCATCGCCATGCGGACGCAGCCTTCTCTGCCGCCCTCCCTGACATCAGCTGTCACTTGTGACAGCAGCACACACTGTTTCTTTTTTTACCCAAAAATAAAATGTACTACACAGAGTTAATTCGCTTTATCCGGTACAACATCTGCACGATGTATTAATTTCTAAGTGCTCCATTGGTGATTTAGACTTTTGGGTCGCCAGTTCGTTGGTTTGCCGGCGGTTTTGCTCGCAAATGGATCACCGCCTTAAGGTTTATTTCTAAATTAAATGGCCTGTATTGTTTTGCATTTACACAAAAACCATATAATTGAGATAACAAAAGCATCTTTTGTATAAAAACAACAGAGGCAGGTAAAAAACGAACTGTTAGTGCCAACCCTGCAAGTGAATTTGTTTCCAAACTGTTAAGGTCATAATTTTTTGATAGTACATATGTATATGTATATGTATGACTAAACTCCACTCGTTTTTACTTAACGGATTGTGATGTTAAGAAGAGCTTTTGTCAATCAACTCCAACGCTGTTGTCGCTGCATTAGTCGCAATATGTCAGTCCGAATCCTTGACATCATTCTCCCAGTCCTTTCCTACATTTTCAATTGTTCTTTAAACAAAGATGTCTTTCCGTTTTCCACCCGCTTGGAAAGATGCCCAAATAATCTCATTACCATAAAAACCCAATCCAAAAACTGTTTCCGCATTCCGTCCAATATCCATTCTTCCCTTCCTATCTAACTTGAGGTACTATGCTAACTACCAAGTCGAACATTTTATACATAACAAATTTAATAAATAAATAAACACAACCAAATAATTGTTATATTGTAGGACGGCTTTTATGATTTTGGTAGGATTATACATGGGTGTGTATAGGTAATAGTGATTTAGTGAATGATATTGACGTGAAGGGGACGAGCAAGTGTTTGTTAAGGGCGCGTTTATATGACACGGGATGTCACACCGTGGCGGCCGCGCGGCGATTGCGCGGCGACTACGCGGCGGCCGCGCGGTCGCCGTCTGGTGGCCGCCCGGCGGATCTTATGGATTCATTTCCAGTTGGTCTTGGTCTTTCTTAAAATTCACACGTGTTCGTTATGGACTATTGGACTAAGAAGAAGAAAATTGTGATTGCATATTACTTGTACCGACAATGCAAAAAAGAGGAAAAAAAGAGATGTAGAAGATTTTGGATTCATCCTATTTTAGCACGGCGAGAAGAGTTTGGTGAATTTCATACGTTATATAACCAACTGCGAGAAGATGAAAAAGAATTCGCAGATTATTTCCGAATGGATATTAAAACATTTGATAAACTACTTAACTTCATACATGATAAATTGAAGCACCAGAACACTAATATGCGAGACAGCATTACCCCCACAGAAAGATTGGCAGTGACATTGCGGTAAGTAAATAAAAAATAACAATTATTTGGTCAAGTGATTGGTATTTATTAAATTAATTAATTACAATAATAAATGAATAACAATTATTTGGTCAAGTGATTAAATTACAAGCATATGTATAAATTTGTAAGGCAATCTATAAATTTGTAAAATCTAACTCGTCAATACTTGAATTGGATGGACTGGCGAAATTGTATTGCGATGAATTATTTGGCTCTCCACCTACGTAAGATTCTGACCCTTCAGAATAAGATGATTGTTGCGTTGCCGGACGTCCAGATCCAGCAGCAGTAGAATAACCATACTGATAGGTGCTTTCGTATGATAGATTTTCGCCTTCTCGACGATACACAGTCTCGGGTGGTGGAGTAAAATAAGGCCTTTTCGAACCAGCATTCTGGAGCTGTTGGTTTTTAGCTTTTATATTTCTTACAATAGACATCACCTGGTACTGAAACTCAACAGTATCTTCATCATTGAAGCGTTCAACAGTTGGTAAAATCCCTTTAAAAAACAACATCATACGGCTCTCATCTTCTTTTTCAACAGAGTCCATAAATTTAATGAATCTTGCATCCGCATCTCTCAATTCTTTATTTCTCGAATTTGGTTTACTTTTTGCTGGCTCAGAATTCTTATGTAAATTTGAATTAGTTTCGCGGGGGTTGTATATTTTATTTAAAAACAACATATTATCGTAGTATGGGTACTTATGAACATTTTTTGTTGCAGATCCAGATTTGTTTTCCCTCAACTTCTTTTCGCATTTCATCCACCCATCTCGCATATTTTTCCATTTCTGAATGACTTTTTTACCTGAAATTGAAAAATAATATTCACATTAAAATATTAATATAGTATTACACGGAGTTATTTTTAATTCGCCTGATTCCTCTTAATGTCCCATTATGAGGAAACAGGTGAATTAAAAATTATAGTATTTTTATAATTAATTGCTTAAGATTTTTTTATATATTTACAGGTACTTGGCAACAGGTCACACGCTTGCAGATTTAAGATACGCATTTAGAATTGGAAAAACGACATTATCCTTTATCATTAAACAAGTGTGTAACTGTATATGGTCAGAGCTAGTAAACATATATATGAAAATACCATCAGAAAGTGAATGGCTGAATATTGCTGAAGACTTTGCTGTTATTGCAAATTTTCCCCACTGCCTAGGTGCTGTGGATGGGAAGCATATCAGAATAATTAAACCTACAAAATCTGGATCGATGTTCTTAAATTACAAACACTTTTTTTCTATTGTATTAATGGCAGTCGTTGACACCAATTATAATTTTATATTTATAGATGTTGGTGCATATGGCAAGGACTGCGATTCAAATGTTTTTAGAGAAACTGTCTTTTGGAAGAGACTACTGAACAATACACTTAACTTACCACAGCCTGCTCTGATTCCCGAGACTAATTTTCAACTACCGTACGTATTTGATGCGGATGAAGCGTTCGCGTTGCACAAAAACGTACTTAGACCATTTAGTGGTCGAGAACTCAATGAAACAAAGTCAATATTTAATTATCGTCTTACTAGAGCAAGACGTTATGTGGAATGCGCTTTTGGCATAATGGCCAATAAATGGAGGATCCTCCATCGGCCTTCAAATGTATCTTTGGATCTCACAGTCGACATGGTAAAAACCTGTTGTTTATTACAAAACTTCATACATAAAGAGCAGGGCACAGGTAATTTAATTGTCGATTCAGGCCTTGAACTACAGGCACTGTCACGATCAGAATATGCAGATCCTTTAATAGCAGATAATGTTCGTCAAAATTTTGCAGAATATTTTGTTTCTCCTCAGGGCAGTGTACCATGGCAAAACAAATATATATAGATACTCAAAATTATCAAATCGCTCGTTTATTGCAAGAGTGTCACAGGTTAAAAGGATTTTTTACGTGAGAGCAATTTTAAACTTAACTCAAAAAATATTTTTTGCGATTTACGAATTACGATAATTGCGACAAACTTTAATTGTTTATTTATGAAATAGATAAATAACCCTGTAGAAACTAATTTTGACTCCATGGCGTTCTTGCAATAAACGAGCGAAATATACTTTCATGTCACTGAGCTTAGTCGTAAATAATAAATTTGTGTCAAATATATATCTAACCTAATATTAATAAATAGTTTAATTACCAAATAAAAGATGGAACACTTACCATATGTATTTTTTTCGGCATTTGGTAGGTCATTGAAATCTTCTTTTATAATTGTACATATGTCATGCCAGGCTTTTAGTGTCTGACGTTTATCCTTATAAGATTCGCTTGTTTTGTCCCAAAGGATATTTCTTTCTTCCACTAAAGAGATCAATGTCTCAGGATTGATACTCAGTTCATCCATCTTTACGATGTCACGACGTCTCACGCGCAAGTTTGTAAAGTGACTGACGAAGGAAAGGAGAATGAGGGGACGCGGGCGCGGGGCGTACATCGAGAACATTAGAGTGATTGGAGCGAGGCGGCCGCGCGGCCGCCGTGTGATCGAGACGCGGACGCCGCGCGGTCGCCGCGCTGCCACCGCGCAGTTAGTTACTCACAAAGAATTTCAACGTTATGTCCTAGTTAATAAAACATAATTTTGCTATGACTGAACAGTTAGTACGCGGTCACCGCGCAGTCGCCGCGCGGCGGCCGCAAGAAATTTTTCGCGTCGTCTAAAGGTAGCCTCGACGACGATGCGCGGTTGCATGGTGTCGGCGGTATGTAAGTGCTTGCTGATGATGACGGTCGTTTGTATGAAGGGGGTTTCGATGAGGTTAATAGACGATTCTGTGATGATAATGATGGTTGGCTAGAGGACTGTTTGTAGTTTGTTGAAAGCAACTAATAGCGTGCGATGATATTTTTTTTGTATTGAAGAACGGGTATTATTATTTTCTTGTTCAGTGGACGTCACGGCTACGTAAGGCAGCGTTCCCACTACGCCGGACCGGCAGATCTGCCGAAAACCGGACACCGGACAGAGTGTTCACATTACATCGGATCCCGGAAGAAATTCAGACAGTCCAGTTGAATTTGGACCTGCGCGCACAATGGACGACGAAATTGTTGTGTTGTGGTGGTATCTTAATAGAAGGCAAAATAAAAGAAAACATTGGGTACACCCTATTTTACGGGAAAGATTTTCACTTGGAACATTTGAAACATTAATGGGTGAACTTAGAAGAGACGAATCAAAGTTCTTCAATTATTTTCGAATGACAGCAACCACTTTTGACGATTTACTGGGACGACTAGACATAAGAGTACGAGATACAAGTTTCAGAGAATGTATTTGCCCAGAACAAAGATTAGCCATATGTCTAAGGTAAGATTATTTTATGCACTAGATTGCGTAATAATAGTTTTGACGTAGGTACCTACTTAAGACTGTATGAATGAATGAATGTTTGCTATGTATGTTTGTTTCATGAATGTGAATATATATAATGTGTGTGTGTGGGAGGGTGTATGTATTTGATAATCATTATGAATTAAAAATGCAAACAATTTATTTAAGTATTTATTTGTACTCAAACTTAAATCCCTTCAAAATCTAAGTAATCTGAGTCTTGGGAATGTATGGAATGATTACTAAATGCTGATGGCGAAGCTGGAATCGGATTCGATGTCTGAGATGAAGTTGATGGTATAGATGTTGTTGCCTGTTGATTGCTACTATTATATTGTTGATCTTGCGTAGGTATTGGCTGTTGATTGACGCTATTATGTGTGTAGTATCCAGAATACTGATCTGGTCCGGTCATCTGATTATATGAATCACGCCAATGTCCGTAATTTGGTCTCTCATAATTCCTACTTTTAATTTTTTGCAACATTGTCATGACGCTAGCTTGAAATTCTAAAGTCTCTTCGATAGTTAAAGTGTTCAAGATTGGTATAATGCCTTTGAAGAAAGATAGATGATGGTTTTCATTTTCTGGGTTTATTCTGGAGTCCAAAAACTTTACCATCCTGTCATTTACCTCTTTATTATCAATTTTTCTTTTATCTTTAATTAAAGGTGAACGAAAATCTGATTCCATGCCTACTTCAGTCTCGGTTCTTGCTTTTTTTGAAACTGACTCATGTGGTGGTCGAGGTTCGGAGACTTTTTTCAAAAACATTAATTGCTCGTGATATAAATAATTTCGTGTCTTTTTGGCCGAAGATCCAGATTTAGACTCATCTTTTTGTTTCTTTACTGTCTTAAGCCACGAATCTCGTATATTATTCCATTTAGTTGAAACCTGTTTTCCTGAAATCAATAAAAAAATATCATAAAACAATACAATTTGTTTCTTGGTGACGTATAAAGTAATAATGTATTAACAAAAAATACTTTTTTTTTCAGATATTTAGCTTCAGGATGTTCATTCAAAGAAATACATTACTCATACAGAGTAGGCGTTTCGACAATAAGTAAACTAATAAAAGAAATGACCCACGTCATTTGGGAAAACCTAAAGACAGATTTCCTTAAGCTGCCTGATACTGAGAGAGAATGGGAGGACATCGCTTCAGGATTCGAAAGAAAAGCCAACTTTCCTCACTGTCTTGGAGCAGTAGATGGCAAACATATCAGAATTTTGAAACCAGCCAAGAGTGGTTCTATGTTCTTTAATTACAAGGAGTATTATTCTTTTGTATTAATGGCAGTTGTCGATTCAGAGTACCGATTTATTTTTATTAGTGTGGGCTCATATGGCAAGGAATGCGATTCTACTATATTAAAGGATAGTACATTTTGGCAAAAGATCAATGATGGTACTTTAAATGTACCAAAGCCTAGACCGCTTCATGAAAACTTGCACGAAGAATTACCGTTTATACTTGTTGGCGATGAAGGCTTTGCTTTAACACCTAATCTCCTACGTCCATATGGAGGTACACATTTGAATACTGATAAAAAGATTTTTAACTACAGACTAAGTCGAGCAAGAAGGTATGTTGAGTGCGCTTTTGGTATTCTGGCAAATAAGTGGCGAATAATCCATCGAGCTATAGATCTCAACGTAGACACAGCAATTCAAGTAATTAAAGCTTGTGCAGTCTTACATAATTTTGTAAGAGAAAAAGATGGTATAAATTTTGAAAGTTACCAAAATATAGAACATAGACAAGAACAAGAAACTACACCCATGAATCGAAATGGGTCGAGTCGAGGTGGCCCTAATGCCAACGCTATACGGACATCATTTACTAATTATTTTGTTTCGGATATTGGTTCCGTTCCGTGGCAGGCAGCAGCTATAAAATAAAATTTATCAATGCATTTACATTTTATCAATAAAACATTAAAAACTCACCGTACTGTTTTCTTTCTTTTTCATCCAGTTCATCGAAGTTTGGTTTCAGTATTAAACATACTACACGCCATGCTGCTAACTTTAAGTTTTTGTCTTTATAGACGTCTTCGGTCTTATCCCACAGAACAGGTCTCTCTTGGACAAGCGTAATTAAAGTTTCTGCTTGAATATCCATGCTAAACGTCTACTTTTACCAGAACATGCGAGCCGAATGACGTGAGTGGAACACGGGCGGGGCGAGGGGAGCACGAGCGGGGCGAGCGGGGGACAGATACCGGCACAAACTCGTTCACATTACTCCGGGCCCGGTCGTTCTACCGGCAATTCGTAGTGACAAAACGTTCGGTAGAAATGCCGGGCTCGGCAAAAATGCCGGACCCGGGATAATGTGAATAGCTTCATATAAATTGTACAGCCACTAGCTCTTCCGGCAGATTTACCGGCGCGGCAGATCTGCCGGTCCGGCGTAGTGGGAACGCTGCCTAAGAGTTTTTGAAAAGACTTCAAGCTTAGCGTAAAAAATACAATTAATTTTCTCATTTTCTTGAAGTCTTTGTTTCTGGCTTGCGATGCCTCTTCAGATAATTTGCCGATGGGCATGATATTGAAGTTTTTAATAACTTCAGTATCGTGCAGTAAAAATTTATGGACACTCGTAGGCATGTGATACCAGCCATAAAAGCTCTATGTAGCAGTTTGAAACGCCTCAACATTAAGTCACGTGTGATGACTCCCCACAGGCCATCACACGCAAAAGTGTTGCAAATCTTTGGAGCAAATTAATATCCAAGCCTGTATAAATATCCAAATGTAATAGCTGCAGTTCTGACAGGATTACCAAAAAATTCCTCGCGGTGTTTCCATCGTTTGTGATTCCGGAACCTAAAACAAAAATTAAAATGAATCAGAAGTAATCCACAACATTGCAATAAATGAATGACGTCAAATATATCAAGAAAAACCAATTCTCATTAGTATCCATCGGATCACTAAGCCAATTATTGTTCCCCACCAGCTGCTGGAGCCAATTGTGTCTATTATTGCCAAAGCTTGTTTTCTCTTTACATATACTGGCTGATCAACGAGCCTCGCACTATAGCCTCATACTATGTTATGGTTAAGGTAAAATAAAGCAAAAACTATATAAAACCATTTAATTCACAATTAACATATTATCTTAACCTAAATATTCTACCGCTACAATTTTTTCTACATGTACATCAGGAAGCAGAGCTTGTTGCGTCAAACACCGCAGAGAAGCCAGTTTTATTTCGTTTTTCTGTAACAAAAGGATATTGTGCATATGAATAAAATATCTGCCTACAAATACAAAATAAAACAAACATGTATCGCGAAAAGGAAGAGATAGTAGTGAGTTTTGTTTGTTTTGTTTTGTTTTGTTTTGTTTTGTTTATTAGGCACATTAACAGATTACATCCAAGAGATACAGTGAATAATTTACAACAAAGTGAGGGAGCTGGGATGCAACCCAAAACAATGTACACATTTAGCCCATATTTCATTGACAAGGATAGCAACAAGCGATTAATTACTTAATTTAAAGAAAAGATAAAAGATAAAACTAAATACTTAAAAAAATATAGTAACATACACAATACGGACGACGAACTCGTAAGACGTCGCGGGGTCACTCCGACAGAATTTTGGATTTGACCGTCCGTTTAAAAGATAAGTAACGTTGTCCAAAGATATCAAGTTCTGGGTGTTTAATTACCATCTCATTGTAAACTCTGCACATACGCACGATGGGATTGTAATAAGAGATATTATTTTTATATACATTTAGGGCAAATATGCTTGGTCTGCGGCACCTGTATCTTATGTTTATACTGATATCTGATAGTAAGTTTGGAGAAGCGATGTGTGCATTTAAAATCTTGAACAGATAAAAGAGATCAGAGTGTAGACGTCTAAGTTGTAGACTGAATAGATTAAATTTTCGCAGTAAATCACCGTATGTCAAATGCCGGATGCACAACTTAGAGCGATAACAAGCCAGTTTGAGACATTTTTTTGGATACTTTCCAGCCTCTGGATATGAATGAGGTAGTAAGGGGACCAAATAACAGATCCATACTCCAAAACGCTACGCACCAGACTGCACCAAAGTAAAATGAGACAGTTCTGGTTTTTGAAAGGCTTGGTCGATCTGTAGATGAAGCCAAGCAGTTTATTACATCTTTCAACAATAAAATCGTAATGTCCTCTAAATGAAAGATCTGCATCAAACATCACACCAAGGTCATTCACCATGCTTCGTCTTTCTAGAACTTGCGACTGAATACTATAATTGAAGTGCAATGGTTGAAATTTCCTAGTGAATGATATAACACAGCATTTATGGATATTAAGAGACATTTTATTAGAGATACACCATTGGTCAATATCAATCTGGAGCGATAGACAATCATCAAAGGTCGTCACCGACGCGAATATCTTCAGATCATCTGCATATAATAGGCAGTTATTGGAAAGTGAAAGAACCAAGAAAGTGTTTTTTTGTTTAACTTGCATTGTTGGATCTTCGTTCGAAAGCGTTGCACCTTCGTAATTCCACTTCTACTAGTTCAATCTCAATCGGCAATGGCAGGACTCTGTCTTCTTTTCATATTAAGTCTCAGATTCGCCCACTTAGAATTGAAGCGACGTACTCTGTTCTTCAACTCATTTTTCTTTGATATGAGTTGATATAAATCTCGCTTTATCTTCAATGGTCGTTGGTCGGGTTGTTCCGTTGCATCTAAATCGGCAATGGCAGGGCCCAGTCTTCTTTTCATATGAAGTCGCAGATTCGCTCACTTTGTATCAAAGCGACGTACTCTATTCTCCAACTCATTTTTCTTTGCTAACAACTGATATAAATCTCGCTGTCTTCAATGGTTGTTGTCCGGGTGTTCCTGTTGCATCTTATTCGGCAATGGCAGGACAGGACCCAGTCTTCTTTTCAATCGAGATTCGCTCACTTCGTATTAAAGCGACGTACTCTATTTTCCAATTCATTTTTCTTTGCTATCAACTGATATAAATTTCGCTCCATTTTCAGTGGTTGTTGTCCGGGTTACCCCGTTGCTTTACTTATCCTGCTCATCGTGTTTTACTGTAACAAAAGAAAATGTTTTTCTTCTTGTTAAGATTTTGGTCTATCAGAATGAAAAGTTTTGCGGCAAATAATATACTGTATTGAGAGAGTTTCCTTTACCCGGGCTGTTGGCGCATTCCGAAGTCGATCATATTGATTCAATAGCTCGTAATTCTGCTTGCAAAAGTTGCAGTTCCAACTCAATTGGCAGGCGCAATGATCTCTATTACAATCGTGCACGCATCCACGCTTTGTCCATTCTGCATCTTCACGATGTATAACGTTTTCTAAGTACGTTTTTCTTCTCTACAAATATAGATCCATCGTTGTTCGTTCTTATCGCTTGTATTGAACAGACTTTGATAATTTGACGATTGCGGGTTCCGAATCGGGGTCTTGATTATAAGGTTAAAAGTGGCATCATCTTAAACCCGTGGTGGACCTGCCTAATCACGTAAAAACGTCTGATCGGATTTTGATGAAATCAAAACATAGAATACTTTTTATCCTGATTTTAGAGTTTCCTAAGGATTTTTTCCTATGTCCATGCGAACAAAGTCCTCAGTTCAGTTCTAAGAGTTAATATGTATAGTATTAATCAAACTGTCACAAATTAAAACAAACAATAATAAAATTAGCTGACATATTATTTTTGTATATTGATATTGATTTTCTAAAACAAAATTAAAACATTAAGTACATCCTAACAATTTTTTTATGTATTGATATGATAATAGAGGTTCTATTATCTTATTTAATGCAGTTGTCGCCAGCATCGTGATATTTTGACACCTCTTTCTGTGATTCTAGCTCCCTTTCTTTTAAACTAAGCCTTTTTAGGTTCAATTTTCCTTTATGTCTATGTGCTATTTTTTGACAAAATTTCACCACTCCAAATCAGCATTCAAAAAATGATCAGCTGCCTGTTCGACATGAATGTGGTTTTCGTCGTCGAGGTAAAAGTGACATCAAATTCTGACGAGCAATGGAACCACGTCTTCGACTAGTCGTTTGTACCCGGTGGTCAGGGTGGTAGGAAGCTGCTGGTGTCGGAGTAGGGGTATGAATTTCCTCTTGGAGTGGCGACATTAAAATTTGTAATGGTGATTGAATTGGTGGAGGAGGATTTGTAGGATTATAAACCGTTGTTTAAAGTTCGTAATTTAACACTCGATTAACGAAAAAGGCGTAACAATCGCATTTACGATATTAGTAAAGATTAAAATACAACCCATCTTGGAATGTGAATATACTAACCTGTACTTGAACTTTGCGGTTTATGTACGTTGTGCATCATTTTTCAGGGCATTAATTTTAATATGGGTACCATCGATGGCACCAATTACTCGAGGAAATGTATTGTGTTTTTCAAACTCTCTCATTACATCCTCTGCTCTTTTACCTGTCGGCCATTGTATGAATTGTGGAACCAAACAATATAGAGCATGAGATACTCTTCTCACAATCCTTATGGCTGTAGCTTTGCCCACACCAAATTTCTCACAAATAGATCTGTAAGTTAAGATACAAAAATGTTTATAATATGTATATTTTTCTTTAAAAAGCCACATCCTCGTCCGAGGAAGACGAAGACGACGACTCAATGATCTCTTCATCGTCAGTATCGTCGTTTCTAAGTACATACGTTTTTCTCCTCTACAAACGATGGATCTAGTTGTTCGTTCTTACCGCGTATTATCGATTGAACGTTGAACGGAGACGTTGAGAATGTGACGAGTAAAAGTGGCATATCGTCTTAAACCCGCGATGGACCTGCCTAATCACGTAAATACAAATAAATAAACGCAGCACGACGAGCAAGAACATGAACATGCTGTTGACGGACTTCGTACTCCCTGCTCCTCTTCTGTTTTTCAAGATTTTTTTGAATTCTTCTTCATATGGTTGTTTTGACATCTTATTTTTGTCTTGCTCTGTTAAAAAAAAGAAATATACTAAATAAATAATTTTTATGTATAAAATAAATGTACTAAAAACCATAAAGTAAAATAAAAAATGGCTTACCATTTTATTTTGTTTTTTATAAGTTTGTATTATTTTCTTTTGATATTTTTATTTTTGAGAATAGTGTCTGATGTTGACGCTAGTTGCGTTAACTACAATGCCGTTTTATAACATCTGCCGATGGATTTGATAACTGTAAATTCAAAAAGAGTATAATAATGCATATTTCATCAGAATAATTTCATTAAGTCAATAATTTTATTGGATACTATACCTGAACTGATTTCTCAAAATCTATAATATTTTCACTAACTGAGGTTGGTATCAGTGCTACCTCAGATTCTGACTGGACCTTTTTTTTTATAGTAGGGGGAATGCGGTTATGCATCCCGAAGGTATGTGGGACTCGCCGGGGCCCTACCCACTAAACCCCCTACTGTTCCTTCACTAACTCACAGGACTTATGGGGCCGTGATACCACGCACCGTGTGGTCCCGGTGTTGGCGCCCTACCGGGCCCGTCACTTGGAGGATAACTGGATGACAGTTATTCCCCTTCCGAAGACTAGGGGGGCTGAGGCTGAGGGGGATGCGCGCGCATAGCGCGTCCTTCTCCTCCCTGGTCGTCGTCGTCAGAGTCGATCTGCGTTGGCGTCTGCCTCACGGATTCGCTCCGAGGCCTCCTTCTGTGAGATGACGTCCTCACAGAAGGAGACCACCGCCTCCCACGACCTGTCACTTCCCAGCATGGCAGCAGTCACGCTGGGTAGCGAGAGGTCCCCTCCTATTCGTGCCGTCAGTAATTGTCGCTGGGTGGACCACGCAGGGAGATTCTGCCTGGACCTAATGCGACTGCAATAGAAAATATTGTTTACATATGTAGCAATCATTAATAATATTATGCGACCAAGCCAACTATTTGCTTGCCAAATATAGTTTTTAGCCAAACAAAAAGATTTAAAAATAACAAAATAAGTAAGTACCATACTAAGACAAACACTCTAGACTCTACCTGAGGCTGAGTGCAGGCGGGAGACCTTTATGCATTGCACCCGATTGTCTATTTGGCTTGAGTATGTACACAATCTAAAATTATACTCATACACACGGTTTTATTGTTTTTAGAAATATACTGTCGCTGTCAAAAGAACTGCGGTCAACTACAAACTTGTTTGGTAACTTTTGCATTAGTTCAATATCTTCTGGAGGAGAACTTGGTGGTGGAGGATTTCCTCCTGTCATCAACCTGGCGCGCCTATACTCCGACTCTACATTGAACTTGGAATTTTGTATTGCGCCACTGGGTTACAATTTGCGTCATATCCCTTTGCTTTGTGTTCAGGTTGTTGAAACTGTAAAATAGGTTATTTTAATTATTATAAATAGCTACTTATATGGGTAATATTACTTCGTAGTATAAGTACTACCTAGATAGTATAAAAAATATAAGTGTTAACTGGACAATATCTCTTGCCAAACAGCTTTCTTCTGTGCATGTATATTTGTATTGTAGTATTTGTAGTACAATCTTTTTTCTCTACAATATATTTTTTTCCATGATAAGTTCTCTTAATAGTCTCTGCAAGAAAAAAACAAGATTAACAACAAGAAATTAACAAACATTTAAAGCTTGAACTTTTGAAGCTTTGGTATTTTGATGACTAGCAAGACATAATAAATGACACGTGTAACTACCAAAGTAAACATAAATATGAAAATACCTTTTCTTCTTCATCCCAGTTTGAAGTCCGGACTCTTTCTTGGTAGATTTCATTTCTATTTGATGTTCCATTTTTTATTAATATATATCTAAGTAACTCGCTAACGTGAAAGAATATCGAAGTCGAAAGTCTCGTAACCACACCACAACAGATAACAAACAACCACAATAAGCACCAGCCAGTTTACCACTTTGACATAACTTTGACGTTTGTTTTTTTTTAACTAATCACTTATTAACTTCTTAATTAGTCTATTTCTTACTTAAAACGCTGCTTAAAGGTCACTTAACTAATCAATTAATTAACGAAATTTTGATTTTACTCTACCAACACCAGACCAAAACCGAACTTCAGACCAACGCGAAAATTAATTAGTTGCTAAGACGTTGATTAGTTGATTTTCATAAGGCTGTAACTCTTTCAATTCTTTAGTGTGTAGCATTGTAGCTATGTCCATATCAACGATTCAGATTGATATGATATGGAAACATCCGAAGAACAGCATAAACGTGAGTTAAGCCTCGAATTCACTAGGGCACAAGTAGGGCACAAGTTCTGAGACTGTTACAGAACATCTACGGTGCGTGTCCTCAGAACATTTTGGTAACATGTCGTGATACATTTTGCTTGTCCACACGTCAGTCTCCGCCGAGATGTCGCCCGAGGAAGTCGTGGCAGTTAGTGCTGCGTACATTTATATTTTATCGAGTAGTTTACCGAAACGTTATAAAAAGAAAAGGTGGTGGGTGCGAAACTACTTATCACAAAGAGAAAGCAGTGATAATATCTTACGTGATCTTCGAATGTTTGATGGATCATTTGTAAATTTCACTCGAATGACATCGACTGATTTTGAAGTTTTACTAGAAATGATCGGGCCTGCCATAGCTAAACAAGACACAATATTACGGAATGCTGTTGGTCCTGACATCAGACTTGCAATAACATTGAGATACTTGTCGACCGGAGATTCTTATGCTTCCTTGTCGTATACATTTAGAGTATCAAAACAACTGATCAGCAAAATAGTACCAGAAGTTTGTAAGGAACTCATAAAAGCGTTGAAAATATATGTCATGGTGAGTACAAAGACATGGTAAAATCACGAATGTTTTATTAATATTATTTTTAATTATTAGAAAGAAAAATTATTCCCGCAGAAAAGATGGAATTATGTCATGATCAGATGGTTCCTGGCTGTTATCAAATTGAAAATCCAGATTTTCACGTACAGTTGTTTGTGGAATGCTATTCAGATTGTCGTTGGATGCTGTAACACTGTCCTGATGTTCCGATGGTGTGGTTGATGCGGTACTGTAGCCTTGCTTGTATTTGCCCATGCGAGCTTCTATTAATATATTATTAATATAATATTTCGCCATGAGGGCGGAGTGTTCGTCTTTAATGAGACGTAGCTCTGAGGCAACATATCGTCCATACACATCAAACTCATCAGGGGTAGCTTCCATCTTATTTTTGGCGGACCTCATTATTTCAAACGCCTCTCCCAATTTATCCTCTTGTGTTAACATTCTCTTTTTCGACGATTTAGATGAGGTGGACTGTGACTGGATGGAATTTTGAGTTTCTTGAGTATTTTCCGAGGAAAGCTCGGAGTATTGGTCATCGGTGTCCTGGCGTTGTGCCTGAAATAATTTTTATGTTATGTTATGTTATAATAATATTTATGTTATGTTTTTCAGGTCCCAAATACTGAAATAGGATGGAAAGAAAAGGCTCATAATTATGAAATACTATGGAACTTTCCACATTGTGTTGGAGCTATTGACGGCAAGCATGTTTTGATTCAGGCACCTGCAAATTCTGGTAGTGATTATTACAACTATAAAGAACAATTTAGCATTGTCCTCTTGGCTATTGTAGATGCTGATTATAATTTTATATATGCTAACTGTGGTGCCAAAGGAAAGTCATCTGACAGTGGAGTTTTTCAAGAAACTTCTTTTTATGAAGCTATGAATGAAAACCAACTTAGTTGGCCAAAACCGGAGCCACTGAGACATGAACCAAACATGCCATTTGTACTCGTGGGAGACAGTGCATTTGCACTCACCGAAAAAATGATGAAACCATATCCAGGCTACCATGAGGTGGGAAATGTAAAGCGCATTTTTAACTACAGGCTTTCGAGAGCGAGAAGAATTGTAGAAAACGTATTCGGAATCTTATGTGTCGTGTTTCGTATGTTTCGCAATGCAATTGCGCTCCAACCTGCTAATGCTGAAGTTGCCGTAATGGCCTGTGTATACCTACACAATTTTCTAAGGCGTAATAAGCAATCGAGAGCACTCTACACCCCACGTGGAACCTTTGATTCAGAGGATTCGGATCATAACACTGTGGGAGGATCTTGGCGCAGAGAATTTGGACCTAATATTTTGTTGGATTTGCAACCATCTGGAAGACCATCTGCTCAATCTGCTATGGTAACAAGGAACAAGTTCGCTGAATATTTCATCACTGCGGAAGGAAGTGTTCCATGGCAAAACAATGTAGCTTAGAAATAAACAAATATTTAGAATAAGAATTGTAAATTTCATTATGTGTCTACCTACCTATAGCGGTTCATGAGATAAAACCCGTTGACAGACAGACAGACAGCGGAGGCTTAGTAATAGGGTCCCGTTGGTCAACCTTCGAGTAGGGAACCCTAAAAACGACTTTATATTAATAAAAGAGCTAGAAGTAGTTTGTTGTTGTATCTTCTACTATTGTTTTTTAAGAGAACAAATTTATATTTTGTTCTGAAGCTATTGCTTCTAGAACACTTCGTTGTATACCAGCATCAATTCTTGACACATCTTCAGTCAATAGTCCTTCGTTGTATCTTGCTACGTAGTCATCTATGAGTTGTTTGACAACAGGTGCTGACTTAGGTTTCTTTAACCACCCTTGTCATCTATGAGTTGTTTGACAACAGGTGCTGATTAGGTTTCTTTAACCACCCTTGGTAATTCTTAAGTGATACTTCTCCTGATATTTGGAGCAGTAATTCTTTTGCAACAAATGCTATTGAGCTGTACTTGGTCGACTTAGCTGCGCCTAAATCCCTGTTAAATCCATAATAAGGATTTCCTCCTACTACCACAACTGCCTCCATGCAGCTGGAGGTATGCAGTAAGTTCACCATCTGTAAGCTTTTCCAATCGACCCCATGGGAAGTCAGAGAATCTCTTAATGGCACGTCCAGTTATCAAAAATGCTGTTAAGCCAGATCCGGAAACCTGCTCCAATGTCAGTCTGAGTCTTAAGGGCGTGATTTGGGATGTCATTTCACCATCTTTCAAATACTTCACGAGCATTTTCAGCAGTTATATAACGCCCAAAGCAGTTATACGTAGTACTGATAACCTCAGGGTCTATAGTGATATCTTCACCTAAATCAGCTTTGATCCCTATGATTATCTTGTCAACAAATCTCTCTGATACATTGCCTCTCTTTGCGGCCCCGACATAACTAGTGACAACCAATTGTAATGCATATGAATGCATATTGTGGTTTAGGAAGATTATAGGCTAACCATAGTAGGTAGTGCTGGTAATCCTCTCTAATATAGGCTCCAGTACTCCCTTGTATTATGAGCTTGCCAGCCGCTGAAGCGACGAACGAATTCGATCGTATCTGCAAGTATCTTCTTGAAAATGGAACTGTATACAATAGAGGAAAAACTGCAACTGTATGGATAGGTGAGATTACAGCCGGAAATGTGGATGTTCCTGAACAAGAACGTCTACGTGTCCTTATACCTAGCGCCTCCACCATGTCACGCGCGTGTGTGTGATTTTCTATGTTTTAGGTGCTGTACAATATGAAGAAGTTCAACGGCATTGATCAAGATATTAATGAGTTATTCGACGAATTTGAGATCACAGCGGCCGTGAACAAATACGACGATGATGCAAAGAGGATTATTCTGAGTGCTCACCTGGAGGGGGCAGCGCTCTACTTCTACAAGAAGATTGTCTCGAGCTGTAGTTCTTACAAGGAGTTGCGGGACAAGATAACGGAGGAATTCGCTCCGACTACGAATCCACTAGCAGCTTTCTTTGAACGCTGTCAGGGCCCACATGAGGACCCACTTTTGATTATTTTTATTCTTTACATAGCTTAGCTTCAAAAACAGGGTCGGTCATAGACGACCAATGTTTTGTCCAACAATATTTAAGAAAAGCTAATTTTGTTACAAAGCAGAAGCTGGTTACACATATTTATTTCAGCAAGGATCACTTAAAACAAGTTTTGTGGCAGATGAAAAAACTATTGTCTGGAGAAAAGCCAGAAACTAAAATAATTCTGCCTGTCCAGTCGACTAGTGTAGGCGATACCGTGGCTGATACTGCACCAGCACCAGCTGTGCGCGCGTACTACGAGCCAGCGCGATCCCAAATCCTGTGCTCTACCCCAAACCAATCCCAACAAACCCCAACTTTTTCCAAAGATTCCTCACATCCTTTAAATTTCAGACAAAGAAAACCAATAAGAAACGATTTGGAAACGGACAATAGTAAGGCAATCGATGAACATGTTCAATCGGCGGAAACATCCGAAGAAGAACAGCATAAACGTGAGTTAGCTCCATGTATTCATGTAACTTGTCGCGATCACAAAATCATTTCTCTAATAGACACTGGTGCTTCTGTATCTGTCATTTCAAGTGAATTAGCACAAAGGATTTCTAAAGAAATTGTGCCCTGTGACTTATTACTGAAAGCTATCAACGGTAATCGTTTAAATATGTTAGGCAAAGTTAATTTAAAATTGTTGATCGACAATGTTTTGTTCATTAATGATTTCCTGGTTGTTGAGAATATTGGCCAAGAAATGATGATGGGTCAAGATTTTCTCTTTGCCAATAATGCTATGATAGATTTTTGCAATCAACAATTTATAGTAAAGAACGTTAGATGCAGGTTATTGTCCAAAAGTGAAATAACTAGCATTAAGAATAGAATTGACATAGGGCAATGTCAATATTTAGATTCTTATGAAGTCAATGCCAATAAACATACGAGTGAAGCGAATGAAAATAAGAATATAGGAAAAGAGAAGAAAAATGAATTCAAACATAGCACTACAAAAGTTAGTGATAGCATTAATCATAGTTTCTTACAGAAGTATTTATGTAAATGTGATCGTCCTTCGCGGGGTAACCTTTCAGAGTTTAATGTACCTCACTTACATCTTGTTAAAAGTTATCGCAGCTGTAATAATCATAATTTGAATTCTAATCGTGTAGATAGGCTAGGGAAATATGCATTCCAAAGTACTGAAGAATCATTTTACTTTCATAATCCTAAGAAAAAATATTTTTGACTAAACTATCTAAGTAAATGCAATGTAAACAATTGATGTAGTCAGGTGGTAATAGTTTTGTTGAGAAAAGGTGTATAGAGAAAGATTGTGGTTGTTTTTATTTCATGTATAATTAGAATAAGTAGATTAAAAGTTATGATAGTTGAAAGATGTGTGAAAATAATGTTACTAATGCATTTTATGATTGTTTCATATTCCGGACGACGCTGCTGAGCAACGGCGGCGCTGTCGTGGAAATGAGGGAGCCTGGAACCGACCAAGTTTATTCATCCGGCAAATTTAGTTTAAGGTTGATGAAATCGATGCAGTTCTTCAATGGACGAGGGGGAGGATCCCAAATAGTTCCATAAGAACCAGGTGATATTTCGTTGGCAGCGAAATTCCTTCAGAACTCCATCGATCTCACATGATGTGGCCGGATCCGTTATCATTATTCGAATCGTCAGTTTGTCTAATGCCATCGGTTCCATGGCTCATCAATGACAATATGCCAAGTGTCAGAATCTTGTGTCTTTGGCATGTGCTATCTTTGGTATGTGCCACAGCCTACATTTCGTAGGGTAGTTGACATGTAATATTTCTGGTGAATTTTACTCTGTGGTGTTTGTTGACCATTATTTTCTTATTGTCTTGATCTATGACTTGTTGACAAATCAGTGATTATCTTTGGACAACTTGTCAATGGATTTAAAATTAATTCTGATTTTGATTTCTAGTTAAATTCTGACATTTATCTATTGTAAATAGAGTAGGTTTAGCTTTGAAGTTTTGGTTCGAGCAAATGGTTAAAGTTAAGGCTAAGGATGTGCTGTGTGGGTGGCTTTTTTGTGGATTTTTGCCAACATAAAACCAACACACGGGTATGATGAAGGCTAGTGCCGACTAAAGAAAACAACGACCTGTGTGCAGGTTCGCCTGTAGTAAAGGCCAGCATAATTGTGAAATCCCACGCTAGGCAGGGCTGTCTCTTAGGTTTTAAGGATGAGCTTTGGGAAATTTATTTCTTTGCTTTACCGCAAATAAATAAATTTAAGAGGTACCGGCGGAGTGTGATGCTCGATTGCATCTATTACAAACTTTTTAGTCGTTGCGCAAGTAGTAAGTCAAATAGAGAACAGTTGTTTCTTTATTATCTTTGAAAGCTCATTCTGCTTTTGTTCCGAAAAAAAACATGTCGGTTCAACGAAAAGTGTATTCGTGAAAAGATTGAAAAAATACAAAATATCACGCAAATCTGTGTTTAATTGAATATAGCTACGCCACCCATGCGTGACCATTAATAATAATTGACTAATACCAACCTTCACTAGGATTTTCATCAATTAATTGGACGTAGGGAGAAGCAGATTTAATGGTCCTTAAATGGGGGAGCGCTTTCTCAATAAATTGGGGCCATTTCTTAAATAATAGAATTTCAGAACCTTTGAATTTTGTTTCAAAATCCAATTCAATCTGAAAAAAAAACCGATGATGTATTGGTAGATATGAAGGAAATAAATATTTCTTCCAACTACGCATTAATTTCATCATAACTGCACTAAGTATACTGATAACAAAGCAGCTATTTGTTACAGGTTGTTGCACGGAAGAAATAAAAAACTCCTCATACAAAAAAATAAATAAATTTGAAAAAAAAATAAAAACACGACTGCCCTGCTAAAAACAAACTAACAAGTGTCATTGCAGTCGGGGGACCGTTTTGTGGAACAATTTTTAATCGAAGAGGTCCCCGACTGCAATGACACTTGTTATTTAACTTTTTAGTTTGTTTTTAGCAGGGCAGTCGTGTTTTTTTTTTTATTTATTTATTTTTATTTTACACACTTTAGTGACAAATTATATATTTTTGAAATGTTCTCATTAAGGCCTTTCATTTGATTCCCATATTGTAATAATAGAAGAATTTTTTTTTTTTCGTTTTTAAAATGGCGTCTGTCATACAGTCGCCATATTAACTTAAAAAAAATATAGCCAGTGTCACTCGGAATGATGTAAGGATTCGAACAATACCCCATACATCCCAATCCGTTGAGCCATTTGGAAGTTATGGTGGAATAAAGAAACTCACATACCCACAAACATACATGAACCCTGAACACATATACACTCTTTTTGCTTTGGGCAGTCGTGTAAAAAAGATCTATCGGTAAAAAGCAGCAAAACACATGTTTTTTAGCTTTTAGAATACTTTACGTTTATTTTATGTTGTTAATAGTTTTGTCCAAAACTGAAAAACTTTTTTATAAGTCCACATTAACTAGGCTACGCTACATGATGATTTACAATATTTTTATGATTCAACCAAAAAAGTGTCACAACTTACCAATATATATCCAAAACTTAATTTATATGAGGGCCAATCGTTCACAATATCATTTATATTTGAATATTTTTCGGATTGTAGTTCTTTCAGTCGCAATTTTGATGTTTTCTGTTAAGGGCCCTATCACATTTTTGCGTCGAAATTTCGATTTTGACGGATTTTAGCGCTACAACCTAGTGAAACCTTTGGTTCTACTAAATACATTTATATGTGTTCGCGACAAAAAGTAATATGATGATACACTGGAAAGTTAAAGGATTAGAAAGGAAAATTAAAGTTGGTGAACGATTTCTTAGATTCAACTTTGAACATACATAGAAAGAAAAACAAGTACAAACAACAGATAAAAGTATGAAATTTAATTTTCTTATGAAGTAAAGATTATTCTAATTTAAATTTTACGTAATAATAATTATGTATCTAGGAGAAATTCACAGTTAATTCTGAGCGTTTTTAGTAGTTATATGGTTTTTGATTGGGATTTTTTTTCACATATTCCATACATAATTTCAAAATTCCGAGGCCGCTATGATCTATTCGACTATATAAGAAATAATATTCAATTTTTTTTATTTCATTTGTTTAGCACAGTA
Source organism: Agriphila geniculea (assembly GCA_943789525.1). Lineage (NCBI taxonomy): Eukaryota > Metazoa > Arthropoda > Insecta > Lepidoptera > Crambidae > Agriphila > Agriphila geniculea. The sequence continues at coordinate 18,647,392 of OX038888.1, forward strand.
GTAGTTCAATCCATGACCCCAAAAAAGTGCCTTTGCGCATTTTATGAAAATCTTTAACTGCAATTTCGGGTTTAATTATAAAGTTAAGCAAATTTTCAAAAAAGCGAGGCCGCCATGATCTATTCCAATAGCTATTCTACACTATTCAATAAGTCAAAACTGTTAATTTATTGCTGTTTCTGAGATCGAGAACCCCAAAATTGGCCATTTTACGCAAAAATCACAGTCGAAACGTAATATGCCTCTTAATTGTCAATAACATCGGTTAGTGGCTCCTATGTTGCTCGATATTTATATAGTTTCATATCAATTTTACCCGTTTTCAAAAAAAATATAAATATTTCTCGTGAGGACCATCCCCCTCCCGATCCTCCCATCATGTATGGGAGGAAGGGGACCCCCTCTCTCGCTTAGCTTCTGTAACGTCATCCTCAAGTCTCTTCACCACCTTCTTGGGATGCACGTTGGGTGCTGTGGTGTGTTGTGATGTGAGGGTCGTACAGCTTACACAAGTTACAAAATCTTTTGAAACCGTTTCTTTTACTCACAACAGATAGCTATATAATTGACGTGACAGGACCTCATGCTGCTACAAAAACAGTCGCAAACCTAATGAGCGATATTATGAATTATCCCGTCTTCGTCTCCGAGATTTAAATTGTTACAATGTAGTAGCTCCGCTACATTCATCTACTATTAGCCATTTGGTATAACGCCACTTACGCCTTTCCCTTTCTAACGGTTATCCACTCATTTTACGATAGCTCATCGTCGTAACTTTTCGATGCGAAGAGAAAATACTGAGTGAAGGGTCCTACCAGAAAGACGGGCCGCAACACCTGTCAAAGACGCCACTTCCACAAAAGTGAGTTTTAACAAATTATCCACCGTTGGTGACGCAGCTGGCCGTGTGAAGCACGACCAGTGCACAGAAGGTGATAAATTAAACAATGAGATAACAAATTTACCAAAATATATTGAAGGTAAAAAAAGGTGGGCAACACCTTTCGCTCATAGGGTTACGGAAAAGTATAAAGATATACTTAGCTTCTGTTTTCCTTAGAGGAAACAGAAGCGCATGCGCGGCACGAAGCTTATACCCGCAAGTGGAGCGGAAGATTCAGCCTCGGTAGAGTGAGGGTGAGCTCGAGGTGAAGCGGGTGCGCAGGCTCGGCGTAGGTGTTGCTCCGGGGTAGGCCGGGCGGCATATAAGCAAAATCTAACTCTCGAGTTTTGATGGTGATCTCTAATTGGTCAAGAAACTCAGTAGTTAGATTTTGCGCGCAAACTCTAACTCTCCAGTTTCGCGCTAGTTTCGATAGTGACCTCTGATTGGTCAAAAAACTCAGTAGTTAAGTTTGCGCGCAAAATCTAACTACTGAGTGCGCATCCACCAATGAGCGCGCTTCAAAATTCAGTTGTCAATTGTCTTCGAACACGAATGTGGTAACATATTTTATTTTTGGAAAATGATTTCTAATCTTCCAAGTTTTTGCGAATTATGTTCCTTGACGAATATAATCCAGTAAACCCAGATCTGAACGAAAAAGTTTTTTTCTGCTTAACTAAATATTCCTTACCTATGAAATTAACGTTTTGTATGGAGATTTTTAAAAAGTTGCATTTTCCATTCTAACATTTTTCACAATTTTTTTCAACAACCGTGAACGCTATTGTAACAAAACTTTTCTCTAAGCAAAAATGTTTAAACATTAAGCTAAACTACTAGGCAACATAACTTAAACGAAAAAATAAGTTTAGGCTACGTTACAATGGAAAAGTGGTCATTTTTGCCAACAAAAAAGGAATCACTTCCAATGTATTTTTAGATGATGTATTCAAATTTAATTTGGCCTTAAAGAGCATTTTGATCACAGTAAGAAATACGATCGTTTGGCAATAAAAAATATTTCAAGTTGATTTATCGTTTTTCCGTACAAAATGTATGGAAAAAGTTTTTGGCGATTTCTGTCGTTTCTAGTACTCATACCTTAATTGGTCCAATAGAGTCTTTTGATCCCAACATGAAATAGGATCGATTTTCGAATTAATTTTTTTTGGTATTTTAGCATATTTTTTGCTAACGGTAACTTTTTTCCAAAATCTGTGAATGCAGTTCAGAATATCTCAAAAAGTTATGGAAGGTCTCCCAAGAACGTTTTCCTGTAACTATAACGGTTAAGGTACCTGCCCTTAATGTACTGTCTTAAAAATCCATCCTGTATAGCCGTAATATCCAGCAACTGATAAATAATTTGAATCACTGAAGTTATGTGGTTCTCTGTGTGTGAGAAAAAACACTAATTTCATAGGTAAGGACCCAATATTTTAGTTTGGAGAACTGTGGCATATGGATACAAGAATTTTGAATAACATTGACCAAATAGATTGTCCAGAAAACCAAACCTGCGTAGCAACGAATCATAATTGCTAGTTAAGTTAGTATCTACTTAAAGTGCATTTATTCTTACTAGTCCTATTTGATTGCGCTACTTTTGCGATCAGATCTGGGTTTACTGAGTTATATTAGCAAAAACTTGGAATATAAGAAGTAATTTTTTTAAAATAAAATACGCTACCACAGTCGTGTTTGAATTTTGAAGCGCGCTCATTGGTGGATGCGCACTCAGTAGTTAGATTTTGCGCGCAAAACCTAACTACTGAGTTTTTTGACCAATCAGAGATGACTATCGAAACTAGCGCGAAACTGGGGAGTTAGAGTTTGCGCGCAAAATCTAACTACTGAGTTTCTTGACCAATCACAGATCACCATCAAAACTCGAGAGTTAGATTTTGCTTATATGCGGCCGGGCGCAACAGGTGGTGGCTCGGGCAGGTAGATGCCCGGAGGTGTAGCGGTAGGCGGCGCAGAAAGGTCCGGTAGGGGAACTCCTGCCCGTAGGTACGACCCTGGAATGTTACGAAAAAGGTATGAACAGGTGTTCACTAAGTTTTACCGCTGCCAAATAGGTGCTAGTGCTGATGGCTACAATTGAAAAGTCTAAAAAAAATGATTGATCAATTTAATTATTTTGATTAATTTCATCAATCTGACTAATTTAACTATAAAATTACTTATGGTGAGCATTCGGGCACTTTACCCTATTAACATGTTTAAAAGGAACAATTAGTAAACAAAAAAAAACAGTCCGAGAGCAACCAACAAAAATGGCCGACCACTATATCCTCACACAGAATCTGCCTAAATTAAAAGATATACTTATTTATAAACATTGCACAATTAATACTAATCGATGGTTTCTAAAGTCTCAACTATATTTATAAAAAAATAATTATTCAAATAACTTTTATTAGCTTATTTATTACAGAATTTCAAGTTAAAATTGCAAGTAACCATCAACTATTATTAAAGAACATCTTTTGTTATCCATACTAATTAATTTGCTATGTAAGTACTACTTTATATTAAAATAATAGAGTTTATTAATTATAATTATTATTGTGGTGCTCCCTACTTTTACTGAATGCGGCCTATATTTTTACTGGGATCTAATCGATCTAAATTACTTGGTCTCTGAACAGGAAGTTGTAACAGTAGGTTATAAAACGAAATCATTTCATTGCAAGATAAAAACTAAATTAATATTGGTTATATAGTATTTGTTCACGAGCTATTTAGTAGCTCATTACAAAATACTACTACCTTTCTGGATTAACTGTAAACAAGGATTGCAGATAAGGTTTTCGTTTTGCAAGTCACTTTCCATTCATTCACACTTGATAAGAATTTAGCACCAATATTACCAAAATATTTCACTGATAAATAGATAAATAAACTATTGAAATTGTTTAATAATCAAATCATTTAATATGAGATTTCTCTTCGAATTTATAAGAAAATTGAATTGCAAAACGAACGAATTTATAGCTAGCACTCACCCTAGATTCGGGGCCGCACGAGAACACAGGGAAGGTAAGTTAATTAATAGATATGTACTATTCAGTACGAGTAGCACTTCTCGAGATTTCAAGGAAAGAAAAAATGAATTTTACGAATCGATCGTATTTATAGCAAAATAAACTACGAGAAGCTACTCAAAGAAGCGAGAACATTCCAGATGTCTCGCTGCTTTCCTATTGGTCGTGCTTGACATAACGAAGATGGCTGCCATAAGTGCGCTGTACACATTGGCCCAACGCGTTGGCCGAGCGCGTTGGGCCAACGTGTAAAGACCTACTTGGCGGTATGTTGGGAGTTGGCGCCAACGTGTAAACAGTGACAGCGCGCGTTGGCCCAACGCGCGCGGCCAGGCGTTGGCCCAATGTGTACTTCGGGCTATAGACAGACATTAATGTTATCTGTGGTTGAACGAAGTCAGAACTTACCCCACCTCACGATTTTTTTCATTAAGCAATTTTTTAAAATAATATATAGAAAAAATTAAGGAGTTTAATTATAACTTTAATTAAAAAAAGATACAAATTAATTTAATATTTCAATAATCGATGTCTCAATACGCAAGACCCCAAGTTTTAGGAATAATTGTATTGAGGGTAGTTAGGCCAATCAGAATTATTGACACACCTGTCAGAACTAATTACTGTTGTTGTTTTTGTAACTTTATTATTATTATTTTTCTTCTTCTCCTGCTCTTTTTTGTAACTGTTGTTTTGTCGTGTTTGGTGTCACAAATGTGTCAAGCAGAATACCAGTGCAGCAGGGCCCCCGCTTGCTGCTTATACTGAGCTTGGCACATTTTGGCATCACGCGACGATGCGCAATATGTATCTATGTGTTTAGTTTCTTTTTGTTTTCCGTAGCTTTTTGTAAAAATTTTGTATCGTTGTGTGGTACCAAATAAATTTCTTTCTTTCTTTCTTAACTATGAAAACAATAACAAGTAGTTAATGGTGAAGTGAATGTAATGAACTTTTAAGAGACATACAACAATAAGTATTAATTATAAGTGGTAGGTTTTTAGGAACCGTTACATTGGAGCATAACAGCGTCTAATATGTTCAACAATTTATTTTAAGAGAAACGTTTTTCCGCTGCCCGCTCCAGCTGTGATAAATAATGACAAAGGCACTGAATTATCATCTAACCTGATGTCTTTTTCGATAGAATCAGTTTTTTTTTAACAAATCTTTTTGCTGCACATTCAGGCTTCGGATTTCACCTATGAAAACTTCATCAGGCATAGCAGTAGGATAATTATTTTCAATAAAATCATCGAGATCATACACATTTACCTGGTCCTCAGCGTATATATTAATATTCTGTTCTGTAGGAGCATTGCTGCCCGTAACTTCATTTAGTATTAAGAGCTGCAGCTTGAACAAGAGCTCGTTGAATAATTTGCTCAGCATGGGCGAATTGTTCTGCTGATAAATTAGGTAGAAGAGGCCTTAACTGTGTCTGTCGGCGTAGGAAACTAGCTTCAGCTGTTTCGCCCTCTTGAATAAGTTCATTCTCATTGCGAAAAGGAATGTGACAAACAATGATACTATAAAAAAACCCTTCTCGGTCACTGTTAAGGGTTTAGTATCGGGTGCGTAGCACTGCTGTCTGCCTAATCCGCATTTTGGTGTTATCGCGTAATTTAATGTATCTTGGACTCTCGTTCTCTTGGTCGCGTAGCTCAATGTCACCGTCATCGTCGTTCCAAAATGTACTAGAAACTGTCTCGTAACGAACTGCAAACTCGGCTAAGCTTAGATATTCTAGGTCGTCAGGTCTTTGTTGATATCGGTCGAAAATGTTGTTATAGACCGACGTTTCGTCTTCACAAAACCGCAGTAGTCTAAAGCGTTGCTCTCAACGACAGCTGTTAACGAAAACAGTTATCCTCGAAAACATTTTCAATGGCAAGTGGCTAAGACAGTAGGCAGCTTCTGGAGCACTTACTAATCGTTGTCCAAGGATCGCCATGGAAACAGCAAACAACTGCTTCCACACATCATTAGTTTGACGCTTGGCTTTTTGAATAGCCTCCCCCACAACATCGCCGCAATCATTGGGTTCGCATTTGCTAGCATACTTGGCAATATGATAAGCAACAGCTGTGACATTACCACACGGTTGAACGTCCATATTTGCTCCCCAAATTATCAGAAGAACTGAATTATAGTTGTTCACCATTACTTCATCGGCATTCCTTTGGAGTACACAAAAACGCCTATTGTTACGAAGAGCAACATCAGGTTCTAAGCAGTTCGTTGTGTTGCTTATAGGCCTTGGAAATCCGAAACGACACGAACCAGTATTTCTGTCTTTGTAGCATATGTTTGTGCGTTTTAAGCTTTTAGACCGGCTTAGCGTTATCTCCATTAAGTGGGCATGACACAACCTGATCGATTACTCTAAGCCCTTCAAAACTATCAAAATCTGGTATTGAGTTGCACCACAAAAGCATATGCAAATGGGGAATTCCTCGATTTTGAAATTCTATTCTATACCAAAAATCTAATATAGCTCCTCCTAAACATTCTGAATTAATTTTCAAAAAAATCTCATTAACCCGAAGCGTGAACTGTCTAGCCACAACTACTGGCTATTTTTGTACTAGTTCGAGTCGTTCATCGAATGGTAGGTCTTCAACAACATCAGGCATTGAATCAGGGCGTCCATCTGCTATGAGTAATGCTTTGATCATGTCTGGCCAGTTCAAATCGTTACATGAAAATGTAACAAACCAAGTCGGAGGACCAAGACTCCGCACTATAGCAATCAACTCAGCACAAAATTTTTTCCAGTAAGCTGCCGATCCTCTTATGTTTTTCATCGTTAGGTGCATATTATCGACGAGACCTTTGCGGTGTATGTTCACCCTGTCTCATTCGACATGAGACGGAAACACTTGCCTTAGCTTTAAAATATTCAACAACCGATAACGCAAAGAATAAATAATCGTTTCTTCGAAATCGATTATCTTTGCCCATAATTCGTGCTTGGAAATAACAAGAGCAGTTATAGAAATATTTCTTTCTTCACCTAAGCCATTTTTCCCATCGGGATAAAGAAAGTACCAACATAGTTCCTCCATTCTTCTTTCCCGCTCAATGTTCAATGGTGGTGCGGTTTTTCTTTGGATATCAACAACTCTGACTTGACCATCGAACTCGTTTTCACTGTGTGCGCTAATAATAGGTAATCTAAATTCGGTACGTCTTCATCAATAGAATACAGTAAACTGATCGAAAAAATTACTCGTCTTTCTAAATTGTTTCGATCTGTTTCTAGAAGCAGTATTGCAGTTGTGGAATTAGGCGACATACCATGCATTGCATAGCATACGGAGATGACACCAAAACTTGGGAAGTGTCTTCGATTTGGGGAAAATACGGGTTATCACTTGTAGTAGCAGTATCATTAATATTAACAGAACCTTGCTGTGAACACGTAAAAACAGTTGACTCTCGAGTGACTGCGTACTCACCTTCTTGCTGCAGCTGTGAAGAACACGTGAAAACAGTTGACTCTTGATTGACTGCGTGCTCACCCTCTTGCTGCAGCTGTGAAGAAGACGTAAAAACAGTTGACTCTTGTGTGACTGCGTGCTCACCCTCTTGCTGCAGCTGTGAAGAACACGTGAAAACAGTTGATTCTTGAGTGACTGCGTGCTCAACTTCTTGCTGCAACTATGAAGTACACGTGAAATCAGTTGATTCTTGAGTAACTACGTACTCAACTTCTTCAGTACCAATAGAAATTGGTGTAATGTAATATATTATGTAATGTGAGTGCGCGGGTTGCTTTAAAGAGTTTAATAGATTTTTCGATGATTAGTTTTGTGACTCAGTGGCGGCTAATTGCTAGGAACAAGGAAAATAAAAATGGAAGGCAAATTTTGCAGCTTACCAAAAGTCCTGGAACGAAGTGGTTTCGGGAGCTCCCAAACAGCTGGTGGACACTGTCGGACACTGTGATTTCGTAGGCACTATAATTTTGAGTTTTCACCGATATTTGGAACAATAATGTATGAGTAATTAATTTTCGGTCGCGCGCGCACGTCAACAATCAGGATACTGGCGCCGCGCCGGCGTTTGTTTCTTCTCGCTGCATTTGCCATTAAGGATGCGGAAATGGAGCGAGATGGCAATAGATAGAGTCATAAGAAAGACAAGGATAGGAAGCATTTCGTCGCTCCGTGTCACACTATCTATTAAGATTGAATAGGTACTTATGTATATTATTATAATAATAAAAATGAATTATTTATTGCCTTATTGTGGCGTTAACAATATGTTATGTTATTTTTTGATTACGACGTAAGATTCCAAATCTTACGTCGTAATAAAAAATCGATGTCCGCAAACCGGATACAACACGCAGTACCTTTGGATGGCGCTATAAAACTCTTTGGACCCCTAACATGAGAATCAAATAGCCAATAATACGTATTTTGGCATGCAATTGCAACGGAAACCGAATTGCTTGTAAGAATTACATAATGATGATCCCTAAAAAAACTTAATAAAGCATTTTTCAAGTTGGGGAACCCTTCCTCACCTCATGTGCCCATCAATTGAACTATTAGTATGAGCGTTTAAATGCACCCAACTGCCATTGTATAATAGACCCGGCAGGAGCTCTCTCAATGCTTATATTGAATATTTAGTTCGCCAGCATCGGGGTTTGGTCTTTCCGAAATACATTGCCGATAAAATGTGTCCCCAACTATCATTACGTAGTCTACATCACTCAGCGCCCATGCATTTGCATCTGATAATGTAAACGCAACACAAGCAACTGCTGCGATGCCGGTACACTGTTTTCCACGAGAGTCAATCGTAAATCGGTCATTACCCTGATGAAACGAACCATGCAAAATAGAAATACCTTGATTTATGTGTAAAAACCTGCTGGGATAATTTTTTTGTACCTGTTGTACAACCATTTGCTATGCATTATCAGACTGAACTTGGAAATTACTAGAATCTTCGCCTACTTCAGTAACCTGAATTATCTGAGATATATCATAGTCAGATATATTTGCGAAGTTTGGCACTACGTCTCGGTACAGACTATTATGTAATAGCATAAGCAGCCATTGTAAAGCAGTTTTTAGACGTTCAATGTTTATTGTAAACTGTCTATGCTGTTGCAAGTTCTCTCGTGTTTCTACCACGAGAACCAATCCTGCACTCGTAAGTGGAAGTGGTAATTGCTCAGCAATTTCCACAATGTCTTGTGCAAATAAAACCACCTGTCCTTTACACCAATTTTGGCTAAACCTATTTTGTACTTTGATAATTTTTAGAAACGGATTTATTCTTTAAATAAGTCGTTGTTCTACACCTGACAAACTAGATATTTCGAAAGGTATAGGTTTGACATCCATTTTGTTTCAATACACTTGAGAAGGCACTTTACGTTTCCTCAGGTTGGTAGAGCAACGTGAACATGTCACAATCTTACCCATTTCAACAAATTCACAAGGCAGTAAATCTTGTTGACATTACGTTTGAAGAAAGCATCTCTGTTTAGGGTAATTTTCTGCAGATACCACACGAAACATCAGCAAATTCGTTAATGACAGATTGGAAATTGTCTTTTCCCATAAATCGACTTCTGCGAGATGTCTCACGCATATTCTAAGCGTCTTCTGGTTTGGTTCTCATTTTCAAAACGTATTGTCTCAAGATTACGCTGTCTCATTGAGGTTAGCCTTCGAGTGCGTTGTTCAGGAAGTTCGTTTCTAATACGTTAACGAATTACATTGAGTCGATGTTCGCAATGTTCATGAGTTTCGTTGTTCAAACGGTCACGAATAACATCGAGTCGACGTTCGCGTTTATCCGGAGTTTCATTGCTCAAACGGTCACGAATAACACCAACACGTCGTTCGCGTTGCTTCGGAGTTTCATGGCTCAAACGGTCACGCGTAACATCGAGTCGATGTTCGTGTTGTTCGAGAGGTTAATTACTCGTAGCATGTAGTTTCTCATCTGGGATAACCTTACTTGACGAGCCAAGGATGATTCTTGGGATCGCGAAATAGCATTCCGCTTGCGATTTTTAGATAGACGGTCCTTATTGTCGCCATCAGATTCCCTATTGTGTGCGGGCTGCACCTTTAGTTGGTCTACCTATTACGCTAATAAAATGTTGTTTAGTCTTACTGCGTACGAATATTTTCACTAAAAATTGAAAAATAAGCAAACTTTTCAACAAAAAATTAAACCGACTTCAATAAAACAAAAAGCTGTAATTAAAATGACAAAAATGGCATTAAAAATAGCATAAAGCACCAAAAACAAAAATAGGCACTACAAAACTGAAAAACAACAGATAAGTAGGTACTTCAATTAACGAGTACAAAATTAAAAGTTCCTAGGCAACTAAATAAAGAAAATTTTTAGGGTTCCGTACCCAAAGGGTAAAAACGGGACCCTATTACTAAGACTCCGCTGTCCGTCTCTGTCTGTCTGTCTGTCACCAGGCTGTATCTCATAAACCGTGATAGCTAGAAAGTTGAAATTTTCACAAATGATGTATTTCTGTTGCCGCTATAACAACAAATACTAAAACCAGAATAAAATTAATATTTAAGGGGGGCTCCCATACAACAAACGTGATTTTTTTGCCGTTTTTTGCTCGATATTAATAACGACAACAGGTAGACTGTTGAAATTTTCACAAATGATGTATTTTTATTGCCGCTATAACAACAAATACTAAAAACAGAATAAAATTAATATTTAAGGGGGGCTCCCATACAACAAACGTATTTTTTTTTTTGCCGTTTTTAGGTACGGAACCCTTCATGCGCGAGGCCGACTCGCACTTGGCCGGTTTTTTTAAAGAAAACGTCAACAAGTACCTACTTAAACTAAAAAGCGAAAAATAACTGACTATCTGTATTTTTAGGTAGGTACCTACTTCAAAATAAATGAAAAAAGTTTACTTAAAACTAAATAAATCAAAAGTTTTACTTATTTAAACTACTTATACATAAGTATACAGGGTCACTGGAAATATGACGTATTCCTGCTAAGGGGTTATAGATGAGGTCAAATCAAATATTTTTTGTCATATAACTTTTTCTCAAAAAATTAATAGTTTTTGAGTTAATTGAAATTAAGTACATTTTTACCAAAAGTACGTTTTCAGACACAAAAATTTAAAATAAAAGATAACTACTCATTCGATTCCGGATTTTTTACTATTTTGGGATAGAAAACAATCTGAGTGTTGATAATAAATAAAAAAAAATTCATAAAATACAGGTGTTTGTAAAAAAATCAATCCTTAAATGCATTTATTTTTTATTTTTTTTCAGATTTTTTAGAAATATCATCAAATATCTTTAAAAAAATCCTAGTAACTAAGCGTGCAGAATATTTTAAAAACATTACCATCTATTCAGCTTTCAGTTAAGGTATAAAACTTAATAATAACTTTAATAAAAAATGAGAAATTAAGACTTAACTAAATAGCAGTCCCATTTTATGTAGCAAAAATTTCCTACTTCAAGCGCTTCGAAGGTGGCCGTATTATTCTACTTATATCATAAATGTGAAAGTTTGCTTGTTTGGATGATTGTTAATCAATCACGTAAAACGACTGAACGGATTTGGATGAAATTTGGCACACAGACAGTTTATAAACAGGATTTAAACATAGGAGGATACTATTATCTTGGTTAAGGGTTCCCTAGGGATTTTCTCGAAGGTAATTGCGGACAAAGTCGCGGGCGGAAGCTAGTTTGCCATAAATGATCGTGCTTACTAAAAATACTTTCGTCCGAGTGAGTTTGAAACAGAATTATTTTCCGCCGATGAGTCAAAATTTTAAACAGACAGCATCAAAAATAACCATGCATATCAGCAATTTTTAATGACCCGCTGCTGGGGAACAGGCCTTCCTTTCTTTTTGGGATGAAGCGGACGGGCCATAACCCACCACGTGGGCCCAATGCGGATTGGTCGGTGTTAACTCAGTGTACCTTACATTGAGCCCTTGTTTCTGGCTGCATTTACAGTCGTTAACACTGACCAATCCACATTGGGTCCACGTGGTGGGTATGGCCCGTCCGCTTTATCCATCCACAAGCCAAAAGGTAGGCCAGTTCCCCAGCAGCGGGGCATTAAAAATAGCTGATATGCATGGTTATTTGTGACACAATTTGTATAAAATTTTGACTCATTGGCGGAAAATAATCCTGTCTCAAACTCACTCGGACGAAAGTATTTTAGTAAGTACGACCATTTATGGCAAACTAGTTTCCGCCCGCGACTGCATTCGCATTTACATTCGAGAAAATCCCTAGGGAACCCTTAACCAAGATAATAGTATCCTCATATGTTTTAATCCGGCTTATAAACTATCTGTGTGCCAAATTTCATCCAAATCCGTTCAGCCGTTTTGCGTGATTGATTAACAATCATACAAATAAGCAAACTTTCACATTTATGGAATAAGTAGGATAATACGGCCACCTCCGAAGCGCTTGAAGTTGGAAATTTTTGCTACATGAAATGGGACTGCTATTTAGTTAAGTCTTAATTTCTCATTTTTTATTTAAGTTATTATTAAGTTTTATACCTTAACTGAAAGCTGAATAGATGGTGATGTTTTGAAAATATTATGCACGCTTAGTTACTAGGATTTTTTTAAAGATATTTGATGCTATTTCTAAAAAATCTGAAAAAAATTAAAAAATAAATGCATTTAAGGATTGATTTTTTTACAAACACCTGTATTTTATGAATTTTTTTTTATTTATTATCAACACTCAGATTGTTTTCTATTCCAAAATAGTAAAAAATCCGGAATCGAATGAGTAGTTATCTTTTATTTTAAATTTTTGTGTCTGAAAACGTACTTTTGGTAAAAATGTACTTAATTTCAATTAACTCAAAAACTATTAATTTTTTGAGAAAAAGTTATATGACTAAAAATATTTGTTTTGACCTCATCTATAACCCCTTAGCAGGAATACGTCATATTTCCAGTGACCCTGTATATGTAATTACCTATTCACACAAATATTCTATAAGTATTAATCAACCTATCTATAAATTGTGATTTATATAAATATTTGTAATGTGACAATAAAAGTCTCGTCAAAACCTATTACCTATTAATTTAAATAAAATGTTAATTTACATGTGCTACCTAATGGTAAATAAAAAAATATCTACCTTTGAAGTCGGGCGGGGCAACGTATACGAGAAAACAAAATACTAAATACCTAACTACTAAATCTACCTAGGCACTCCTAAGTACCTACTATAAATGAATACCTAATATTACAAAAGCTATCTATGGAAAATAAATATTGAGAGAATAAAATACAATTATAAGAACGTTAAAAGTGTTTTTATGTCAATTATAACAACTTTGTTAAAACCTCGACATTTTGTACGGTATTTGTACGCTATACATGTACATTTCACAATTTGTAAGCATTTTTGCTTTATTTTATTTTATATGACATTCATTAAGTCATTTTAATAATATTTTATAATTTATGACATTTGTGTCATATTACATTTCATAGTTGGAAATATTTTATGTCAGCGATATTTTCAAAATTCAAAATTTCAAAATTTTATTTCACGCATTTTAGTGACAAATTATATAGTTTCGAAATGTCAATCAAGGTCTTAATAAGTAATTAAGACCTTTCATTTGATGCTCATATTGTAATTGAAAAAAAAAAAAATTTTTTTTTCACATTTGAAAATGGCGTCGTACAGACGCCATATTGACTTTTTTCAAAAAAGATATAGCCAGTGTCACTCGGAATGATGTAAGGATTCTAACGATACCCCATACATCCAAATCCGTTGAGCCATTTAGAAGTTATGGTGGAATAATTTCACGTTTATGGATATGGATACGTTCCGTTTTATGGAACAATATTTAATCAAAGAGGTCCCCCGACTGCAATGACACTTTTTATTTAACTTTTTAATTCGTTTTTGGCAGGGCAGTCGTGTTTTTAATATTTTTTTAATTTTTTTTTCCACTTTTATAGATAATTTCAAAGTCATATTCTTGTAATCGTTATCTCCATCTAGTTAATTTACTATTGGGTTCTTGTAACGAATATAACCAAACTAGTGGTCTATGATCCGTATAAATCAAGAATTTTCTTCCATACAGATATGGTCTAAAATGTTTAGTTGCCCATATTATTGCTAAATAGTTCTTTTTCAATTGCGCTGTATTTTGTTTCAGCTTCATTTAATGTTCTACTAGCATAAGCGATTGGTTAATCCTGGCCAATAGTGCCTTGCGATAAAACTGCACCTAATGCTATGTTTGATGCATCAGTTGTTAATATAAAGGGCTTACTAAAGTCTGGAAATTGTAACAATGGAGCATTAACTAATAACTCCTTACAAGTTTCAAAAGCTTTAATGTATTCTTCAGTAATTTTAATACTTTGGTTTATCTTTAAGCAATTTGTAAGTGGTTTAGTTATTTAAAAAAAAATCTTTTACAAATCTTCTATAAAATCCGATTAATCCTAGAAATGCTTTTATTTCTCTAGTTGTTTTTGGAATAGGATATTTTAAAATTGCTGTTATTTTATCCTCATTAGGTTTCAATCCTTCTTTAGTGATTGTATGTCCTAAATATAAAACTTCTTTCTTTAAGAATTCAGATTTATCAAGTTGAATTTTTAAGTTGGCGTTTCCTAATGTTTCGAAAATTATTTTTAATTTTGCTAAATGTTCTGGAAAACTTTTAGAGAAGACGATAATATCATCTAAATATACTAGACAATGCTCGGTTTGTAAACCTATTAATATATTATCCATAGTTCTTTGGAATGTTGCAGGCGCTGTCTTTAATCCGAAAGGCATTCTTTTGAATTAGTAATGTCCAAATTGTGTGGAGAAAGCCGTTTTAGGTCTATCCTCTTCTTTAATTTCTATTTGGTGATAACCACTTGCTAAATCTAGCGTGGTGAAATAAGTGCTGTTTCCTAATTTATCAAAAAGATCGTTAATATTAGGCAAAGGATATTTATCATCGATAGTTATTTCATTTAACTTACGATAATCGATTACCATTCGATACTTCTGTTCTCCTGAGGCATTCATTTTCTTTGGCACTAAATGTACTGGTGCACTCCAGGGTGAAAAACTATTTTGTATTACATTATCGTTTAATAATTGCTCGATTTGAGATTTTATTTCAGCAGTTTGTGCTGGAGGCTGTCTATAAGCCTTGACATATATTGGATTATTATTTGTAGTTCTGATACAATGCTTAATTTCATTTGTAAAAGACAAGGGAATTCCTTTGCTGTAAAATATATCCCTTTATTGATAACATAAATCGTATATCTGATTTCTTTCGTTGGCTTCAATATGATCCAATCGTAATTTATTTAAGTTCTGAATCAATAAATGATCCCTTATAATTATTTTGATTTGCATAATAGCAAGGAATTGAATTTTCTTCTTTGAGATTGAGAGGATCAAAAATTGTCAGTAGCATTTCCTGGTCCGTTTCATTTTTAATACTTGCCGTAGCATAACCCTGTTCACATTAAACTATTGAACTTGACATTGTGACGCCCGGCGTGAATTCTACTTCGGGTAATAAACCTGAACCATTAAATATATCGGTGGGCACGTTCACTTTCTGAATACAATGCGGTCGTAAAATTATGGTGACCGGCTTAAACTCTGGGTTAAAACATATAGGAATATTTTGTTGCCCTTGTTTAATTTTAAAGTTCTTTAAGTTAAGCTCAGCGCCTAATCGTGACATTAAGTCAATTCCGATTAATCCATCAAATTCATCAGCTATGTCATAGATATAAAATTTATGCATTTCATTGACGTCAAATAAATCGATTAATGATACGAGTACACATCCATTATGCTTAGTATAACCATGCGTACTAACGATTTCGAAATTTTCATCAAAAATTGTATTCGCAAAATACTTATTTGCAATAGCTGTGCTTATGAAAGATCTTGCGCTTTCCGTATCGATCATAAAATCACCGTTGAACTTTTTAATTTTAATATAAGGCAATCTCGGCTTTAGTGCCTTTACTTCTGGGCAGTAGTTGAGGCTTTAATGCGAAAAATTGGATTCGACGACATGTCCCGTACATTTTCCTTGTTAACCTCTGTAGTATTCATCGGCTGTTGCGATGTAGAGGGACCTTCATTGAGGATAGGCAAATTATTATTTGGATTAAAACTTTGTCATGATGCGTTGGATGACGCATTCTGATGATTGAAAGTAAAATTATTATTTGGTTGATAGCGCTTATTATTTGGACGATATCCATTATTTCCCTGGACTCTTTGTCCGTGGCTAACCCGAGGGTGCCATAGGCTTTGAGATAGTTGTGGCTGTATAGCACGATATTGATTATTATAATTATTAGGCTTATAGTTTGAAGGTTTACTACTTACAAACTTTCTATAATTTTTATGACGAAGGTCATAATGTTTATGGAAGATTTCTTCTTCCAACACTATCGCTAGAGCATCCTCTAAAGTTTCAGGACACTTAAGTCTCACAATCCGTACTAAATCTTCCGGGAGATTATATAAAAAGAAGTTTAATGCCATATTATTATAGATTTGAATCTTATTCCTTCGTAAGGACTCATCGCTTATCAAGTAGACTTTAGAGAATAAATTACTCCTCACCGATTGGATTCGGTGACAGAAATCTAGATAGCGCTCTTTTGGCTTGATTTGAATTGATTCTAATTTTAACGTGATACATCCCTCGGAACGGGGATCTCCAAAATGTGGATTAAATAAAGTTTTTAGTTCCTCGTAAGTACTTATATCTTGTCGTTCGCTTATTAAGGCAGCAGCCTTACCTGTCAAACGATTAGTGTACATGTAAATTATACTCTCGCTGAGGCGCACCTAGGGTTGCCAACTTTTTTTGACAAAAAAAACGTATAAAGTGGTTTGGATAGGAAAAAATAAAGTATTAGGAAGAAAAAAAAGTATTTTTAAAATTTTATGTTTTTATTACTTTAAACACGTATTTTTGTGTGCTTTTAGCACATACTAACAATTTTTTGTTGATTTTAAATGTTTCAAAGCTTGTTTGACAATCAACTTTTAAATTTAAATAAATAAACAATTCGTTTTTAATTAAATTTATTGATGCCCTATTTCTCTCTTCTCGCCACTTTAGATTCAGTATAGAAAAAAACTCTTTCAGTGAAAGCTGAAGTGGCAGGAATGGAGAGTAGGTAAGAAATATTTTTTTTTATATTTGGTAAGCTATCAGATGCATTTTTAAGTACATATTGCCATTTTTCTACTGTACTTTTCACTGAAAATTCTTTATCATCATTAGTGAATTTTCCTTGGATTTCTTTAAGTCTTATAGATTCGGAATACACATCATCCATCTTAATATTTAATCTGTCTTGTAATTTGGCCTTTGTAATAACCATTTCAAAATGTTCAAATTTTACCTAATTTTTCAAAGACATGTTAGGAAGTATTGAAAGCAAGTTATCTTCGCTAAAATTAAACCATTTTATCATATATTTTAAGCTCATATCAATAAAAAGTGAAAAGTTACTGATAACTGTATTGAATGTTTCGGGTGATGACTTTTGAATTTTTTGTAATCTCATTTTTGATTCATAACCAAAGTACTTATCAGTCTTTCTTTGTTCTAATTCGTTTCTTAAATTATCCATAATATTATAGACATGTAGTATAGTTACATCATTTCCTTCCAGACGTTTTATCGTTATATTAAATATATTAAGCATGTGGCTTGTAAAGTGTAGATAAATTTCCACAACTTCCCTATCCTGTTGATCACTTAGTTTTAATAATTCTTGTATAATTATTGCACAATTATCACCTAAACTTATAAAATAATTACTTATTGGTGCCCAATTCAGTAAAAGGGTGTCAACGGCTGGAAGTAGTGATAACCACCGTGTACCAATATGACGTTTGATTTCGTGAAATTCACCATCAACCATAGTAACAATTTTTTTTAAATCATCTCGTCTACAAGCAGATACCGAAAAATGACTGTATATCTTCAAAACAATATTTTCTATGTCACAAATCAAGTAGCCCATAGCATGTTTTACTGTATTATGGATAATGTGTGCATGACAGTTGCCTTTTATTAGGTTTGGTACTTCTTTTTTAATATTTGTGTACAATGAGTGATGAATGCCAAAATTAGCATTGCAATTGTCTGCACTGAGACCTGATACTTGATTGAATGACAGGTTGTGGGAATCCATAGACTTCTTCACAGCTTCTAACATGCCATCAGCAGATTCATTAGAATTTTCGTAAAAATCGATCAGTTTATTTTGGATCCCTTCATTTATTGAAAAATATTGCACTACAAGAGGAAATAACTTAATATTCTTTTTATTTGATGCATCTGTCTGGAGACAGAAAAATACATCATCATGTAAATCATTTATTAAACTTTCCACAGAATATGGACCTAACACTTCTGTCACTAATGCTTCCATTTTAGTTCTTGCCAAGCGTATTTTACTAGCCTTTTTTGGAATCTACAAATACAAATTTGTTTAATTTATTTAGGCAATCCATGCTATTATAAGATAAATTATGCTTTACAGTGTGAAAAGTCAATGCTAATTCCGCTGCTATAATATTATCATCATCACTAGATCCTTGACATCTTGATTTAGTATCTGATGTAAGGAAATTTTGTAATGCACCAGATGTTTTCTTCATTTCAGTTTTCATCTTATGCTTCTGAGTATTTTGATGTTGCTTAATCTATAGAAAGAAAGAAACAAAAACTGAAACCACCACCATTTTAAACCATCACCATTTTCAAAATAATACTGAATCATGAATTCTTCAAATATTCTTCAATTGAATGACAAATATTAATATCTATAAATATAATTTTATCCAAAAACAATTATGTGAATGAGAATATAAACATTTCAGAATTCTGACAATTAGTATGAAAAATATATATACTTTTTTTATATTATTATAATAACAAGTAACAAGATTATTTAAAAAAAAACTCATAGAATTTGAAACATTGAAACTAATTTCCCTTGCTCATGCTTAAAAAATAGTGTATAAATTGTCAATGCAAACTAAATTTCAAATATGCATGCAACTGTTTTTAAAACTTTTCAATACAAAGTCCTGCCATATACAAACTGGTGATTTTTTTGTAAAGATGTAAAAAAAACTAATGAATTAGGTTAGGTAAGTAAGTTAAAAAATGTAAATAAAATAACTATACGAAAGGAGAAGCAACGTAGCTTTAACAATATTTGTACACATTAATAAATTTTTATACCTGTCCAATGCCAGCTGAACTGATTGTAAAATACACGCCGCAGGTAATTTGCATTTTGCATTACTTTTATTTTGAAGATCACTTTTTAAATTTGAGATTTTTGCATTTACAATGCTGTTTTTAAACAATACTAAATAATATACTAGAAAAAACACGACTCGCACCAGATCAATACTCAGACGGGAATCGAACCCGCGACCTTTGGATATCCGGTCCAATGCTCTGACCGCTGAGCTACCGAGTCACTCGGTACCAAGTGACTCGGTAGCTCAGCGGTCAGAGCATTGGACCGGATATCCAAAGGTCGCGGGTTCGATTCCCGTCTGAGTATTGATCTTTTTTTTTTTTTTTTATTTATTTATCACTGTAAAAGATACAAAAAAATTACAAATTTAACTTTCGCCAAACTGCATAACAGTTTGTCGGCGAAATGTACAAAAACTATGCTCTAGTTCTTAACAAAAGACATAATTCAATATAGGTGTTGAAGTTAATTTAAATAATTTTACATTTGGTGCCTGTTTCACAATCTATGTTATGGCACTAACTTCTGATCTATTTTAAGATGAAACAATTTATATGAAATTACTTGTTAAGTACTGAACTAAATCGGACTTTGTGAAACAGGCCTTAGAAACATTAACAGAGTGCAATATACATTAGCTACTTATTAATACATATCTGAGAAAGCTTTCTTCAAATATTTTTTTATAGAATACTTGGACTTTAAATTGTTGCTGGTTAAACCAAGTTTATTGAATATTCTGGGTGTAACATAAGATCTTGTCCGTTGTTTATAATAATTACCTGTATTTGGCTCTTTGTACTTAATTTTTTTTGATTGTCTGGTATTATACGTATATAATCTTATCTCTTTATTCATGTCTGACTCAAATTGTTCTAAAGCTATCATATAATTTACTTTAACATCAATAGGCATTATTTTACAAAATTTAAATAGATCATAACTATTGTTAAGTTTTTTCCTCTTCTTTCTATTAACAAAATGCTTTAAAAATCTGAATTGTATTTTTTTAATTTTCTCTAAATAGGTCTTAATTGTAAGTCCATAAGATGCAAGTCCATAGCTTATAATAGAATCAACAAGTGCGTAATAAATAACAAATAATGTCCTTTTGTTTAGAGAGCGTTTAAGATGATAGAACTTTCCAAGTACAGGTCTTAATCGAGAACACACCGTTTCTATTTGTTTTTTCCAATTCATATGCTGATCTATGTAAACCCCTAAGTACTTAAAATCTTCTACATATTCTATCTTCGGACAAGAGCAGTTTAATTTATTCTGATGTAGGCAGGAATACGAGTGACCTATTATGCCTAGAGATGTGAAATTAACATTTTTTGCTATAGAGTTGTATGGTGAAAATATATGTAGACATTTGGTCTTATCTATGTTACGTAAAATGCCATTATCATGCGCCCACTTAGTCACATTATCAAAATCCGACTGTATTCGATCATGTATATTTTTTATATCATCTGACGAGTACAGTAGGCACATGTCGTCGGCATACATAACTAATTGACTGTGTTCAAGCACATTGGTCACGCTGTTCACGTGCATTATGTACCCTACTGGGCCATACACGGAGCCAGTCGGAACACCTAGAGTTACGTTAGCGGTTTCTCCCTCCTCTCCGGCAACTCGCGCCTGCATCTGGCGATGCCTTAGGTACTGGAGAAGCCACTCGCTCACAGGCCCCCTGATACCACATTCCTTCATAGCCTGTAGTAGCACTTCATGATCCAACGTGTCGAAGGCCTTTTTAAAGTCTATAAATAATGCTAAAACCTGATGACCCTTCCCCAAACTATTATTTACAAATTCTGTGAATTCCTGTAAAGCAGTTGCCGTACTACGGCCTCTTCTGAAGCCGTGTTGCGATTCAGATATTATATTATTGCTCTCGAGAAATGAACTTATCTGCCCTATTACAACTTTTTCCATTATTTTATTTATCACTGATAAGATAGCAATAGGTCTGTAGTTTGTATATTCATAGTGACTACCTTGTTTATAAATTGGCCTAATAATAGATTTTTTTAACTCATTTCTGACATCGTCCGAGTTTACTTTTCTAAATCTAAAAGCGACGTTGGCCTCGCGCACATACTTTAACCTGTCTAGAAAATTAACATTACATTTAGGTTTAATTTTCTCAATTTCTTGAGTAAACGTTTTTGCAAAATTTGTACATATATTAGTAATAGAATCAGTCTTACCTAAGTATTTCAATATTACCTCATCCACATTGTTTTTTGTTTTTCCCATCCACATATTAATTAATAACCATATTTTACGAAAATCACCTTCACACTGTAAAATCTCTTTTTGTCTATAGCGGTTTCTAGCACTATTCACTAATTTATTCACCAAGTTCCTATACCGTGTATAAGCAAGCCTTTTACTCATACTTTTCGGACATGCTTTCCACTCCCTAAATAACTCATCCTTACGATTTAACTTATTACACAATTCTTTTGTTATCCATGGCTGGCTAACTCTGGTACTAGAACATTTTTTACTCACTTTACATTCCTCGTAAATAACACTAAAAATATTAAGTATTTCTGAATAAAGCTTTAACGGACAATCAATCTTTAACAAATCTGACCACTTAATTAACTCAAGTTTTTGCTTAACAAGTCTATTGTCTAACAAAACTCGCGATTCCGGACCGTCATTCGCACTCGAAGAACAAAAACAAATCTGGTGCGAGTCGTGTTTTTTCTAGTATATTATTTAGTATTGAAGATCACTTGTTATCCAGTTGTATTGTTTTTCCCACTCAGGTTTATATTTTTGTAAAACTTTGGTTATTTTAGCTTTTTTAGGAGTCACTGGTGTATCGCTATCAGAATTACTCGTCATTTTCAGCATTAATATTTACTTTAAAATGATAAAATGCATTCTTCACTTATAAACAAAACTAACGGATCAGTTTTGTACAATTTCGTCGATAGTGACACTAGTGAAAGACATCTGTGACAAACGTCGCAACTGACATCTGACATCTAATAGGGCTTTCCGATTCACGCCAACAGCGCTGTCAGCGCCAATAATCCGTTCCGAATCAACCGTAAGCGCGCTGATGACAACGCTAACGTTGCCCATGGTCGCGAGCGTAATCACTGTTGGCGCTGTTGGGGTGAATCGGAAAGATAGGTACCTAACATTTCGTTCAGCAATTATAAATCGTTAAGTACCCATGATGAGTATGTTTTACGCATCACAGTAAAGGTTGAAAATAAAGTATTTTTGCATACTTTATTTGTATGTAAAAGTATAAAGTATAATTGCCAAAAATAAAGTAGGATACGTTATTATAAAGTATGGTTGGCAACCCTAGGCGCACCACCGTCATTGTACCCTGAGCCGTTCTCAGGTGGTTTGCTCGTGACGCGACGGAGTTCCACAATTTTTGAAAAAAATATATGTTCTTTAAATTTACAGGATTAATAGAATATTTAATAAACTTAATAGAAAATACAATTTCTTAGTTGTTTACGGCGTAATGAATCATGTAAAAAGATTTTAATAGGACAAACGTACATTTTTTTCCTTAGCGTTACGAACTTCATTTCTGATTTAAAAAAAAACAATCAATGCAATAATCAACGTTTTTTTTATTATTACAAAGAAGCATCGTCTGGCTTTTATTTAAAAATAAAACAATAAAAATCAGTGCACAAAAAGTAAGATAATTTCAGTAAAATATATCCTAAGCGTCACTTCTTGTTCATTTCACGTGTTTTTATTCTAGTATTTACGAATCTTTACACATTTATTAAGAATCTTCATATAAAAAAATAAGTAAAATTTTACTGTTTAAGATGTGAATAATTTCATATTTTTGTATCATTGTTCTTTTTTGATTGATTATAGTATTTATCCTCTTTTAAAAATGAGACAGTGAGGCTATTGGAATCTGAAGTGACGCTAAAGAAAAGTAAAGCTAGGTTTACATTTCAGATTAATTGAATAACATTTTATACACTAAATCTTAGTTAACTGTAACAAATATTGTGCCGTCACAATAACAAATCGTATAAAAAAGCAATTTGGTGCTAAGCACCTAACGGGTACGTATCAGAATGTCTAAAGTTAAAATGTCTAAAGTTAAAATGGCAAAGTTCAAAATGTCAAAAATCAAAATGCAAATGGTTTAAAATGTCAAAAATCATTATGTATAAATTCATAATAGCAAAATTCAAAATGTCAAACGGTTCAAACATCAAAGTAGTTAAAATATCAATGGTCCATAAGTCAAAGGTTTACAATGATTTGAAAACAACAATTCGCCTTTTTTTTCAATTATCGCCTTGCAAAATTTTGTGAGCAATTCTTTGTAGTTTCTAGTAATTGCGTTACAATTTTTAAATTGTAACATGGAAGAGGGTATACTTACGTTTTTGAAATTTGTGATTATTTACCTAAGATGTAACATTATTACACTATTGTGTAAAAAAATAATGTTTTTTTACTATTATAATATACTTACTGTGATTATTTAGATACTTAGATGTAAAGCTTTTATATTATGATGTAAATATAAATGATGATTTTCTTACCTATTTATCATATTAGGTAACAGATCTATAATTTCGATAATTGAACGAATTAATCGATGCTAATAGTTAGATGATTAGATTTATAGTGACAGGTTTATTATTTTAGGTAGGTGTATTATTCCTGCCCGTAACTTAATGCATAGATCCGAGCATAGATCTTAGGTATATTCAGGCTATAGAAAAAAGTGATCAAACTATAATTTAAGATTCATATTTACATTAATCTGATGATTTATACTTTAGAGACAGTTTTGGTAAATATGATAACTAATATATTTCTTGGAGATAGATATTATTATTAGGGTATTGCAGATTAGTGACACATCTAAACTTAGGTGACAGAAAATTTTGTTCCCTTTTATTTTCACTTTTGCTATAGTATGTACCTGTGCGAATTAAGTTCGCATACGTACACACTATGGCAAACTATTTTCAGCACAGGATAATATTTTTTTTTTGCTGCAGGTTCGCTAACCTAAGTGAGTACCCACCTTAACGTGCGCCTATTGTCCTCCAGTTTTTTGTGTGCATTTCTTTGATTCATTGCAATATATCAAATGGATGCACTCGCCGAGATCACCAGTCAAGACTAAGCCACCACGAGATGCGGAGCGCACGCCGCTCGACCAATGCACCGCGCCCGTGTTGTGCACGCGCTGACGTTGTCGTAATCAAGTTGTTATTATTTCTTAACTTATTCAAATCACACTTACTCAACTTCAATTTTGGTAGACTGCTACACTTATCACCAAACATTAAAGCAGGAGAATAAGCGATCCCCTCCATGAAAAAAGACACCGGCAAACAGTGAGCTTTCCATACAAACGTAATACATAATTATCTGTGGTAGGTAATACCAAAATGATTTGCGATTGGAACATATTTAATCCTCACCACTGAGGTACTGGCTTACCTCTTACTGCCGGAACACAACAATTTTCAAAGTCCCTTTAGACTATGGCTATGCTGAAACGTCAAGAAAATCCAAAATCAAACCAAGTACTAACTAATTATCAAACTACTTTTAATAAAACCGCAAGAAAACCGCGCTAGTATCCGTTACTCCGGCCGAACCGTGAGTGTATGATTACACTCTTGAGATGTAGTTAGTTAGTTGGAGTGCAGGATGAAAAGATCGCTATAGATCGAAGTAGAGATGTATTTACGTAAACGTTACAAGTTAGTTAAAAATAGACGATTCTTTTCTCTAATGTATGAAACCGATTTAGTTGGCGTTATAAATTGCACTGAGTTAAAATGTGTATTTATTATAATAATTAAATATGATACTTTAGGTTACTGCGGGTCGATGACGCGCCCGCGCTGTGACGTTTGCTGTGTTAGCAAAAGTAAAATAAATATGTACATGTAAACCGTACATCTTGGCAACCCAAGAAAACAAAAAAGTTAACGAAAACAAAAGAGAAAAGAAAAGCCTGCACAAAGCAAAAAAATGTCACTAATCGAAATTGAATGCAACGTTGCTTGTTCCGGCGGCGGCGTTGAGACTCCGGGGCGGCTTCGGCGGCGCTGTTACCATCTCGTCGCGTTGTCTGTCGTCCCTTCGATAAAAGGTTTGAAGTTCGATGTCTACAGGATGTGGTCGTTGGATAGCGGTCGCGCTTCTCTTATTTTTCTTCACACAGTGGGGGCAGTATTTCCTCACAACCAACACAAGAAAAACAGCGACAGCTGACGTCAATAATACGTAACTGATGACGTATTGATGTATGTCATGACTTGATATGGTTGGAAGTTTAGTTTCATGTTCCTTCAGTTTTGTAATGTCTTCTTCGATTTGTTCTGTCTCACGAGCTGTAGAGCGGAATATAAGTGGCGTGTTGTGATGAGTTAAGTTTACTATCTTGTTTACTGATGTATCCAATGTTGTAGGTGCGACGTTGTAGTTCATCTTCATTCGACTGCTGTAGTGATTATGTGAATAGAGCGATAAATCCTTAGATTGTAGTACGCATCTTTGTGGTAGCGTCACTATTCCAGATGACGTCATAGTGTATGCGATGACGTCACTATTACATATGGTACGTAATGAACACGTATCACAACATATGGCGAGCCACTTGTTAGGTGAATGCAACTCAATCCATGCGTCCTTGCATGACGCGCGCTCGACGTCACAGGGCTGCATGTTTTGATGTGACAGCAGTTTCGCCTCGCACGGCGCACTATCACTATGCATATCAAAAACAGGTCTGTTTGTTTTGCAAATGAATTTTTCAGTTTTTTGTTGTTGACAGTGGGCAAGGTCTTCTTCATTCAGTGAAATATAAATGTTTTTCTCTAAATTCACTGCAATGTACTTTGAAGTTGTTTGTACATATGCCGCCGCCGTCTTCTCTATTTTCACAGGTAACGGTATGGCTTGATACAAGTTAAAGTCTTCGTTAGTTATCAGCGGTATATGCATTTCAAAAAGAAAATAATTTTCGGTGACTCGTGCTTTCACGTAAATCAAAGCATAGAGGTCCTTGATATCTTCTTTGTAGTTTTGCACCGGCAAAGATAAATCCTTCGGAATGCTTCCAGATATTTCAGTTAGTTGTTGTATAAGATGGGCTGGAGATATCAGGTGCACGTCAATATGACCTCGATACACGTTGGTGAGTGAGTCGAAAAGCATGTTCTGGAACGTTCTTAGGCTGTTGATGAGAAGATACGCTGTCAGCGACGCGGAGTTGAAGTAGGTGGTGGCAGAAAGTATTT
Organism: Agriphila geniculea; assembly: GCA_943789525.1. Lineage (NCBI taxonomy): Eukaryota > Metazoa > Arthropoda > Insecta > Lepidoptera > Crambidae > Agriphila > Agriphila geniculea. The sequence continues at coordinate 18,673,955 of OX038888.1, forward strand.
CCATTTCCGATTCCACTTTCGCAAAGTTTACGTTAGTCTGGTTGATGAAGCGCTCTATCATCTGGAACTGTCGTTGAATGTTGTCTTCGCTTTTTCTTAACACCTTGTTTTCCAATTCAACTATGCTTGTTTGGTTTTTAATTAGTTCTAATAAACAGTCTTCGTTACTTTGGATAGCTTGAATATCATTTTCGTACTTGTCAGCGAACCGTTGGTCTAGTATTCCAAACAAACTATTCGCTACGTAGCCCACTCCATTCAGTAATCCTCGTTTCTTCCTACTGCTTAAGTGTTTGTGGGGATTCATGAGAATAGAGTTGTAGTGATCAAGAATTTCCATCTCATGGCTTAGTTGGCCTATCGTCGTCATGCAGTGTTCTAAGTTAGCACTGTAGCACAAGTTCTTCACAGTATTGAAATAGTTTTCGACACGACGAGTTCCTTCCCAATAAGTTGTTATGTTGTAATACATAATTATATACATAAAAAATGATGCACGATGAATACATCATTTGCATTTTGCCGACTGCGTCATAGTAGATAGGGCGTTCATGTTCCAAGTTTGTAATTTGAGCGCCTGACGACACGCCGTCAATGGAACCATATGATCGCGATAAAAATGTAAACATTGTTAGCAGCGTTATTAATAGATTTGATGTTTTGTTCCCTCCATTTTTCTTCGTAATTTTCAAGTTTTGCTTTTGATCTTGATTAGCTGCAGGATCTTGTTTGGGAGTTTCAGTTTCACTACTCAAGGGGAGGGGTGACAGTTTAGTTACAGGGCGCTTGATGATTCCCGTTTGAGTTTTGATGGTAGTAACTCGAACGTATCCGTCAGAACCGGGATAAGTTTCCAGGACGCACCCCAACGCCCATTTTGCTGGGGGTAAGTTGTTGTCCTTCACCTCGTTGACTTTGATGTTGCTTGTGAGGTTGTTAGTTGCTTTGAATTTTCCTTTACAGGCCAGTTAAGATCGAAAGTATCGGTGTCGGTCTTTAGTCCCAAAGTATTAGAAGGCTCTTCAGTTTTGAAGTTATAGTTGTTTGTTGTTGAAATCTGCTCCTTAGGTAAGTTTTCAAGTAAAGTTGGACAGTTGCTGGACCAATTCCGAGGATTCATCCCCCCGCCCTTCAATAAAGTGATAAGGGACTCTTGTATCTTCTTAGCTTCTTCAAGTGAGTTATTCCCGCTGATAAGATCATCAACGAAAAAATCAGTTTCCGTTTCTGTTATTGTAGGACTTTCTTTCAGGACGCCGTGGTGTAGTAAGTAGCAATCGGTAGGTGAAATATGAGCCGCCGGCGCCATGTGACCCATATCTTCATACTCTTTCATAAAAGTTTTGTACATAGTTGATAGTTTTTGGTTTCTTGAAAGTCGTTTTTCCAATTGAATAAATTGAGAAATAGCTATTGATCTCGATGATCCCAGTTTTTCTTCATAATCAGGGAGGAGAGGCATCTTTACCATGTATTTTCCTTCAGAATTCCGTTGTACAGTTTGTGAATAAAATTGCTCACACTGGTCATCTTTGGAAATGTCTTCAGAGTTGTGGATTTCTTCGCTTTCCCAATATTTAGTCAGTTCTTCTAAGTTAATCAAAGTTACATGGCAGTTAAAAGTTTTCATTTTCCCACACAGAATCCATCCCAGATGAGTTTGTTGTGCAACCGGGGATTGGCAGCTTGCTTTCAGGACTCCGTCGAGGATAATTTCAGAATAAACATCGGCTCCCAGTAACAAGTCGATAGGGCGTGAAATATTGAATTCAGGATCGGCTAGTTTCAGGTTTTCTATGTGCGGCCAGTTAGTTTTTTCAAAAGTATTATTGGGTAAGTTATTAGTTAGTTTTTCCATTGCTAGTGCCTGCATTTCGAGGCTGTAGTCAGAGTGAATCGATTTACAGGTCAAGTTTAGTTGTCCCCGGCAATCACCAGAGACAGAGCCCACCCCTGAAATGGTTGCGGCCATCTTCCTTCGGGGCAGTCGCAGCAGCTGGGCAGCGTTTTCAGTTATTAAGTTAACCTGCGAGCCTTGGTCTAGAAGGGCTCGAAGTGTGACGTAAGTTCCATCAATAGTTTTTATTTTCAGTTGAGTTGTAGTTAATAAAATCTCAGTGTTTTCAGAATATAAGTGATTAGAAGCTTGAAGGTGAGATGTTGATGGTTGGTGCTCGATGTTATTTTTTCCATTTGATGAAGATTTCCAGTTGGAGTTATGAAGTAGCGTGTGGTGTTTCATATTACATTCCTTACAAGTTTTATTCGATTTACATTCAACATTGTTATGACTAAATAGGCAGTTTTTGCAAACTTTCAATTTCGCAACTGTGTAGTTCCGCTGCGCCGTGTCCATGTCGATGAACTTGTCACATTGCATTAAAACGTGACTTCCGTTGCAATTGGGACAATTTCCATAAGCAGTATAATAAGTTTTCTTTAAATCATAAGTAAATTTTTTCACAGGTTGTTTGTTCGTAGGTTTCCAAAATGATGTTTTTTCTGAAGTAGTGTTTCCTTTCACAGATTTAGTAGATTTTGCAGTTTCATACGCCATAAACTTGCACTCCAGAAAATATAAAAAATCTTGTAAATTTTGTAGTTCTCTATGATCTCGTATTTCATTCATGTACTCGTTCAAGGTTGTTGAATCCAGCTTCGGTAACATTAAGTGGACGATCATTGGATCCCATGTTGAAGTATCCAATCCGATGTTAGCTATGCCGTTCATGCATTCCTTGATGACGTCATGCATTTTCTTCAGGTTATTGGCGTCCGGATGCTGGATGACGGAGAGGTTAATCATTGCGTTGAAAAAAGATGAAAATTGCAAACGTCGATTGTCGTAACGTTGCACTAAAATTTCCCAGCAGGAGTTGTAGTTTTCAGCACTTACAGACAGATGTTGCACCAGGCTTTCGGCTTCCCCTTTCAGTTTAGTTTTCAGATGTTTCATTTTCTGCGCCTTGTTTATTGCTGGGTTGTTATGGATGGTTTCAAGAAACAAATCCTTGAAAGAAATCCACTTGCTGTAGTTCCCGGAGAAGTCCGGAAGTTCCATTTTCGGTACTGACTGCTGGTAGTGGGCACTCGACCAAATCATGGAGTGAAGTTGTTTTCGTAATTCATCATATTTATCTTCAATATCCGAGAACATTTCGTAATACTGGTTGTTGGACCCCTTCAGCTGAAAGTCGATTTCCCAATGAAGTTTATCGATCGGCTCCCATTTAGTTTTTAAAATATTTAAGTCATCTTCCAGCTCCCACTTTGCGGAGTCGCTCGAGACGTTAATTTTGGACATAGCACGGTGGATTGCATTAAAATTGCATTCTTGTTTGTTTAGTAAAAGTTGAATCTTCGTAGTTTTATCATCTTTCTGCTCTTGAGAAGTTTCGTCCATATTTTCAGTCAAGTCAAACTTCACATTACGTTTTTGTTCTTCCAGTTGTTCTAGTTTATTCCGTATGTCCGTCTTAGTTGCTAAATACATCTCTTTAGTTTTGCCAAATATGTCATCAGCGAAATAGTTGATAGTTTTATCTTCAAGTTCAAGTACCAAGAGAGCGTGTCGCTCCTCGAAATCCTTCCATTGCTCAGTTAGCGACGTCAAACGAAGGTTGAGATACTTTTCAGTTTTCCGAGATGAAGAATCCTTGCGATAGTTGACACACAAGGTCTTGATGTTTTCAAAACAAGTCGATTGAAGTTCCAGTTTATTCATGTTGTTGTTGAATTAATAAGTTGATGTTGTTGAAGTAAGTTGTAGTAGTTGAAATAAGTTGTTGAAAGTTCTGACTGCTATTCACAATGTGTGCGCGCCTGTACCCTAAATACGATATGTGCGCTCTCGTCTCAATTCAACCGGTGAGACCCGCTGGTGGGAGGCCGGCCGAACCGATTCGCTATCGCAAAAGAGCACAAGATCACACACTGAGATGATGCTGTTTGCAGCCACAGGTGACGTAGACAGTGTCCACAGGTTGGTGTCCGTGCGTGCAGGAGTAGGTAATCCACAAGTTTCAGGCACTCGCGAACTCTGGTCCCGCTTACACGGAAGCTCGAAGGACCAAAAAGAATGTATGATTACACTCTTGAGATGTAGTTAGTTAGTTGGAGTGCAGGATGAAAAGATCGCTATAGATCGAAGTAGAGATGTATTTACGTAAACGTTACAAGTTAGTTAAAAATAGACGATTCTTTTCTCTAATGTATGAAACCGATTTAGTTGGCGTTATAAATTGCACTGAGTTAAAATGTGTATTTATTATAATAATTAAATATGATACTTTAGGTTACTGCGGGTCGATGACGCGCCCGCGCTGTGACGTTTGCTGTGTTAGCAAAAGTAAAATAAATATGTACATGTAAACCGTACAGTGAGCTTCCCATACAAAGTATTAATATAACACCAAAATGATTCGCAATTTAACCATATTTAACTTTTTTTGTGATGTTATTAATTGGATAAAGAAAGACATTATTTATCTAGTAATAATAAAAAATCCAAAATATCAAACCAAACTAAAATTATTGCGATTTACAGATTTGTATGAAAAAAATTAATTGGAATTTATTATGAATTGGTAATTTGAATATTAGACATTTTAAGTTTTGATCATTTGAACTTAGACATTTTAATTTAGGACTATCTGACCGTTTGACATTTTCGTTTTTGACATTTTGAACGTTTTACATTTTAATCGTTAGACATTCAAATTTTTGACATTTTGAACTTTGCCATTTTAAGTTTAGACATTCTAACTTTAGACATTCTGATACGTACCCCACCTAACACATGTTCTTTGGGAAATATTTAACAATGTAAGGAGCTAAGTATTTATTTTTATTTACTTAAATCTTTATTCAAAAGTTTGTTTCAACATTTCCTACTTAAATTATTCTTATTCAAATTCTTGAAAAAGTCGACCCGTCGCACAACTATATGCCTAAATAATAGGACAGAAAATATTAATTACGGAGGACTACAAAGAGATTACTTACAATTTCATATTTATTAGATAATCCGGAACAAAATTGCGCGTCTTTATGAGCATGTCGTCACATGCATGCTGGCGTGTCGGACTTAGCTAGTGCAATTTTCAATAGCTTATTTGATGTTTTATTCTGTGCAATTATACACTGCTTGCTATGGCTTCAAATTTACAAATATAAAAAAATCCACAAGTGGTCGTGAACAACGCGTATTATTGAAATTTTCTTTATAATCTCAGTGCTGCCGAAGGTCGTTGTCACTAAGTGAATATTATGGGTCGTAATGCCCTTAGCAAGCGGACGTTGCAGTTCTGGTTCAAACGCTTCAATGAAGGCAATTGCATCAATTCGATCCAGCAAAATCGCTGCTCTTCAACATCGTCATTGCCTTACTTGAAGCATTTGAACCAGAACTGCCCTGCGATTCTGTAACAAATTTCGAAGGTGAAGTCGAAGTGAATTCGAAAATGAGATTTCAAATTTCAAAGCCAAATCTATGTCAGTGCCTCTGCCAAGTCGAAGTCAGGTACTTAAACTTTGGACTTTGACTGGAGGCCGATCGCGCTAATTTACAACGTGAAAGGTTCACATTAGGCTGCTCTTGTTCCAGTTCTGTCAATGATCCAACTGTGGTTTAAAACCGTATCGCCATAAAGTTCCACCGCCAACCAAACTACCATCATTGTTGAACGGCTGTCATAGTTGAAACGTTAGGGATGTCATACGCTATTTTTAGCAATCGACGGTCGACTTAACAATTTTACCACATCACTAGGTGTAATTTGACGCTTCTTTTTTTTAAGCGTTTGTTTTGAGTTGAGAAACAGAGGTTATGTTATTATTACAAATAGAATTAATATTTAATGAACTAATAAGCAATTTTAAAGTAATAATTTCTTAACAGAGAAAGAATTTTATTGAGATCATTTAATATTGGGAAAATATTGTAGTGCTGCTAAACGAACAAATATCTTTGTAAACGAAGCGATTTTTTAAGTTGTTGGTATTTTGTGATTTATTTGTGATCACATAAAGTCATAAGACAAACGAAAATCCCACCACTCTTTGAAGTGTAACGATAAACAAAATACGACCGAGCCCCAGTCAACAAGGTACCTCAATAATCAAAGGTATGTAATTATGTATTAGCAGTGAACTTTTTATAGCTATGCCAAAATGTAGGAGTAATAATGAAAGTGATTTTTTTTACAGAAGTGCAAAGCAAGATCAAAATTGAGCATAATGCTGACCAAAGAGATAGAAAATACACAACCATCAAGATGCAGCTTTCATATATAACAGCATTAGAGGAATTTTGCTTCTTAATTACCAAATGAAGAGGAAATTTATGTATAATGATGAACGGTAAGATCAAAACCAATTACTTCTGTTTTAGAAAGGTAATAAGTACTAGTGAAACAATAAATAGAATTTCTTCCGTTTAACTTTCTACTAATATTTTGTGCCCTTTGATTATTAGTGTACCCTTTTTCATTCAATATTTAATAACATCATCAGTTCCGACTCCAATAAGTATTTTAGTATTTATTTATGTAATTTCCCTAATATTTTTTATTAATTTCAGGTTATAGAATATAATAAGCATTACGAAAATTAAGATAAATAAAAATTGGTTCTACAATAGATAAAATGAAGCAACATTGCAGTTGGCAGAGATTTAAAATGTTTGCAGAAGGCGAAAGTCAGAGACCTTATGTATAAAAAACCGGCCAAGTGCGTGTCGGGCCACGCGCAGTAGGGTTCCGTAGTTACATTATACCATACCATATTTTAATACCGCTATCATTTTTCACCTGAAAAAATAACTTTGTTTTTCACAGTGTTAGTATGAACGACAAAGTTATATTTGCGGTTTTAGAAAATGTACTATATTTCGAAAACTTTTTACTGTATCTCGTTCAAACTAATTTTCGTTGAAAGTGTTTACTAAGATCTATAGCATATATTTTTTTTAGATTTTTCACTCCCTTACTTTAAAAGTTAAAGGGGGGGGGGGACACATTTTACCACTTTGACAGTATATATCTTTCAAACGGTTGACTTAGTGAAAAAATTGTCTTAGGAACCTCAATGTCATTTTTAAAGACCTATCTATAGACACCCCGCAAGTATTGGTTTGGTGAAAAAAAATCTTTTGTGTTTCAGTTCCATGTATGGGGAGCCCCCCCTTAATCTTTTATTTTTTTTATTTTTGTGTGGAAATCATAAAGCGGTTTACAGAATACATCTACCTACCAAGTTTCAACTATGTAGTCCTAATACTTTCGGAATAAAGTGGCTGTGACATACGGACGGACAGACAGACAGACAGACAGACAGACAGACAGACAGACAGACAGACAGACAGACAGACAGACAGACAGACAGACAGACAGACGGACAGACAGACAGACAGACAGACATGACGAATCTATAAGGGTTCCGTTTTTTGCCATTTTGGCTACGGAACCCTAAAAAGGTAATATTATTTTAATCTAATCTAGATATTAACTCGTCAACGCCCGTAAAACGAGACACAATCGATTTTCTATTGTTGTCCGGTCGCCTGCGACCGCTAATGAATTAAAATAATATGCCCCAATATTATTAAATCTATGTTGAAAAGATACAAAACATCTAGTTATCATTAGAGTTGAGGTTTTGCATCTAGTGTGATTAATATTTATTTTAAATCATATACTAGAACAAAATGACTCGTCACCAGCTCGTCAGATGGAACTCGAACCCACAGCCTTTGGATCTACATCTAGTTATGTTTTTATTACTTAACTGCTGATTTGGAATCATATTATTAAAATAATTATGTTATAAAAGTGACTAAAAATTTTTTTATGTTTTGTTTTAGTATTGCCAACAAGGATATGCAATTGGAGAAGATAGCAGTTTAGTTAGTAGTTAATAAGAAATAACATTAATAAAGTTTTCTAAAATAATTTATTATTATTATTCAGTTGTCCTATTACCCCGAAACAATTAGGTAAACAAGACCACATTCGGCAAACATAGTGTGGGACTCCCTCAGACAAAGTGGAGGGACGATCTTCGCAAGGTGGCTGGCATAAACTGGATGAGTGTAGCCGCGGATCGTGCTCAGTGAAGTGCACTCGGAGAGGCCTATGTTCAGCAGTGGACGATGATAGGCTGATGATGATGATGAATTAGGTAAACAACTCTAATTTTGTCAAGAGCATCAGCGAGCACCACACCTAGCTAGTATGTTACACTTCCACTAGTCCTCAGTCTGCTCAGACCCACGGATTCTGCCACCAACAGAGTGAATAATGCATTGCCTCTTTGTGCTTTATGTCTAATGCAGCACACAGCATGCATTGGTTATCTTCGTAGGCACCTAAAACAAAACATGTTAAAAGTTAAAGGACTATAGATGATTCAACAATAATGTTAAAATAAATAACATTGTTCTTAGCCTATTACAGATGCCGGCATATAAATTGGCAAGAGAAAGATGAGACAAAAGATGTGCCGAGTTTAGTGTTTGTGGCTACTGCGCATCTTTTGTCTCGTTTTTATGTTGCCAAGTTACGTGCCGGGCAGTATACCTAGGTACTCATAAATGTTTTAGTTGTATGTATGGACAAGGGTGAGTAAATTAAAATTGTAATACCAAAATAGGTAGGTACATTTACCTAACTTACTTAATGAGAAGTTTAGATTCCAGTGGCATTTTATGGTTAATACCACCAAAATCTAGGTACCTATACTAGTAAGAAATTAATACAAAAACAAAGAAAGAATGAAATTAATTCACAGTGAAATTTTTTAGGTTAGGTATGGTTATCTTACCTTTATCTTGTTTCCACACCGAAGGCATCCGAATTGGCATAATTATGGTGTTCATATCTCATAAGTAAACAAACTAAATGATTTGATAGTCTGTAGCTTTTTACAAATTTGCAGATTGGACATTTGAATACACTTTTTCACGACTTTTTCACAGTTCATCAATTAAATTTAGATTATTTAGCACTCTTACAGAAGATCTTCTTACAATAACCATAAAAGCATTGTATATTTTTGCATTTAGACTGAATAAATATCACAAAATTGTGAGAGTAAACACCAAATAGTTGAGAAATAGTCCAAAAAAAGTAGCATCCTTTTAACTTTGCCTTGGATGGCAAGTTACGGTCCAGTTCCGCATGACATCTGTCTCAACTAGCTGTCAAAACGTTAGCGCGATACGGAATATGTCAAAAGTTATGATTGATCGCGGTTCAGTCGAGGTCCAGTTGATCTAAATATTAGCGCGATTGGCCCCCTGTACTGAGTTTCTAACAATGATTTAACCCTTCTATGTATTTCTATTTGAAATCTCACTTGTGAATTCACTTCGACTTCACCTATGAAATTCGTTACAGAATCGCACGGCTGCACCGTCCGCTTGCTAAGATCGTTACGACCCATAAAAATGTCCTCTAAGTGACGATGCCCTTCGGCAGCACTGAGATTTTGATGATTAAATTTTTTAAAAATGTGCGTTGTTCACGATCACTTGAAGATTTTTTTATATATCTGTTTTTGAACTTGAAGCCATTGTGAACAGTGTATAATCGCGCAGAAAACTGCTATAGCTAAGTCCGACACATCCGCATGCATGTTACAAGATGCTCATAAAGACGCGCAACTTCGCTCCGGACACCCTAATATTTAAGAGCTATAATTCTCTCCAATTATGCGCCATTGTGCAGACTGCGCATTTGAATGACACACTGAAAAATGTTTACTGAATTTCAACGCGTTTTAACTATGTTCGCACCGACGCGTGACGTTTAAGCCAGTGCCAACTGGCCGAAACAAGTTTGGGACGGTCCTCCTAAACATCGATGCAAATGTTATGAATAGATGATCTTAAATGCATATTTTAATAATGGCAACATTCATTTGTAATGAACACTGCTATAACTATTGGCAACCCAGAAGATGTCTCCCCTCCGTTGTTGTAAAATAACATGTTTTGTCAACATGGTTATAACAATAAAACCAAATTAGTGAACTCAGTTCTTCATTTAATTAACACACCATCGTCACAAGTAACAATAATACAGCAAACTAAGATAAAACGCAGACTGCGTCCTCTTATAAGCCAATTAAATGGTAAATAAATCTATAACTCAACACACTTGTACTGGTTGACTGGGACAGAATGCCTCAAGGCATTAAGTCCGCCATTTGCTGTTATTGCAATAAAGTTTAAATAAATAAATAAATAAATAATAAATAGTTAATTTTGAGCTAACTAATCATTATCTAATTATATATAATGATTCTCCAAAAGAGTACCCTACCCGATAATGACTTGTGTCGATATTATGATTCAAAACTTAAAAATTAACTTACGCCTCAGCGCGGCTAAGAGAGAAATGAGATGTGATGAGTATTTACCAAATCAGTTGCTGCACGACCTTCAATAAATCACACTAAAATACAGTTATACATAATCAGAAATGCACAATAAATGTACAAATCGTATCAATCACCATGCCACAAAACTATGTTTGGTACATAAACGTTAAACTAATTAGTTTTACATTAAATAAATATATGTATTGCCAGGAATAATTTTTCTCTTTACTCTTGAATTAATTACTTATTTGCCCAGACAAGTTGTACAAATGAAATCAAAAAATGTTGTTCCACTGCAGCTTAAACAGACCCAATTGCCACACACCATGCATTTTACCATTTCTCCCAAATTGAAACCTTTACGTTTTTTACAGGTAAAACAAAGAAATGACCTTAACGACATTTTTCGTAAATTGTTTTCTTTGTTTGAAAGTGTTTGTACTAGCTCAGCTTTTATCGGCAGTCTTTTACCGATGACAAATGCTCATTGTATCTGCTGATTGGTTTAAGTATTCTCACTTTTTTCTTTGACATCATATTATCTACATTTTTTGCAGATGATACTTTTTCAGCAATGGGAATTTTTTGTCTATTGGTATGTCTAGTATTTCTTGGTTCTGCAATAAACCTGACATTAAAGAAATTTCTGAGGGGTGGAGATCATTACTTAATGTAGGGGGATTATTTAATTCTAAAAATTCAATATCATGGTTAAATTGGTCGTGTTTTTTATTTTTATTTTATTTATTATTAAGGGAAACAAACAGCTGTTTTTACAAAGGATGACATGTATGAATACAATGCAATAGCCAATACAGTTTCCACAATTAGCATTAGCCGACATGCAGCAGTATTGAACTATTATTCGACTTATTTATAGTTATTAATTAACTTACTTAAAAAAATAAAATACAATAAGTGATACAAATCTTGATGTACCTACATATAATTAAGCGAATGTGAAAATACAATAGGGTTACCTGCAACAATCGCTAGCAGTTATTATTGCGAAGATACACGAAATTATCTATTTAATGGCCAACAACTTTGTCTTAAAAGATCTAGGATTTTCAAAAAATATATCAATATCCTTAAATTTGTTATTATAATTCCTGCATGCGCGAACCAAAAATCTATTTTTTGCATATTTAGTTTTACAAAACGGAATACTAAAAAGTGGTTGCGTACGTAAGTTTTGTTTTGAACAATATAGTGAAATACGGCTTAGTAAGTAAGGAGAATCAACCTGGTGATTACGATACTCGTTACAAAACTGTGGCCCTTCACAATTGATTGACACAGAATTTTGCTGAAAATCGTCCGCTAGGCTATTTAAATTAAATGAATGCAGCAAATCAGGTTCGTTGAAATCATCACCAACATCACTTACCATTGCAATTTCGCTCGTAGGACTAGTTTCTGTCACCACAGGTGCATCAGAATTAACTGAAATACTTTCTCGAATAAAATTGTGTGATTTAGGAGTATAACAATTACAAAAACCACGTGGTTCTCTACAAAAACAACTTAGTTGCCTGTATTGGATCTGGTTTTCTTGATTAGTGGTAATTTGGTGCAACTGCATTGTTCCGGGTACCGCTACTAAATTATCTGGAACAAGTCTTTTGAAATTTTCAATGTCTTGTTCAGGTATAAAAAAACATTTTACTAATGTACCGCTCTTTTGTAAAACGTTATACGCATCATTAGCATTCGTTATGTCTTCTCCATATGAGACTCTTTTGTCTAATGTTCTCTTTATTGAGCCACCTATACCATCGGCTATGCTTTTTCCATGGCCAGCTTCTGAAAAGGACCATGTAGAGGACACATGAAACTTAGCCGAAAACAAAGTCAGCAAATAAAAGTTTTTTTTTTGCCTATACTGACTACTAGGCCCATCTGAAAAAAGTGTATTTTGTTGCACTCTGTTACCATATTTTTAGAATATCTTAAAACTGGCATTAGATGTGCTCAAATTGCATGCGGTTCGTGGCAACTGTTGTCCGACACCGTAGCAAATGACTGTGAACTGTCTTTTGAAAATATCATGCCAGTGTGTAACGAAATTGAGTTTTTTGATGCTCCAAAATGAGTGGATTGAATTTCTTGTCCATGTTTGCACTCGTAATTTTCAGAGAAATCACATATTATTACGATCTCATCGTCTTTTAAGTTATTTATACAACTTCTGTACTGTCTTTGCTGTTCTTTCCAATTATAGTGATGTGTTTTAAAAGATAGCATTTCTTTTTCTAATTTCTTTAGTAGCTCATGGATACTTCCTTTCATCTGCTGTTTGACTGTCTTTTTTGTGGTTAACTGTTTTCCAGCTTTCTGATAAGTGTGGTTAATTCTAGTCCATATGCTCCATGCTATCATCTCTTCTGATTTGATGTTGTCGCAATGTTGGATAGATATATTTTTGCACTGCTCGCATTTATTATACATACATGCATAAGATTTGGTATTACATGTGGAAGTGGCTAAGAGCTCTTCAAGGTTCTTGTGTGTTATGACACCTTTGTGTTTAAGAGCTATGAACATGAACTCTATGTTGCTGTGTTTAATACAAAGGCATGTTTCTCTTCTTTGTGCAGTTGGAGATAGTACATAATATGGTCTGTATCTACAAAATGTCGAGAAGCTAATTTTCCCCCCTTCGTTTTTATAAACTTGATATAGATTTTGCAATGTATCTACTAAGTAACGGATTTGTGTCTTCTTTTTTCCTTTAGTCCTTGTTTCTCGTTTTCCTGCGGTCATTCTACTTATATCGTCTCGATTAAAAAAACAATCTAAATCTTCTAAAATTTCTTTTCTGACACTTCTATTATTCTTCTGTCTTATTCTTATTGGATATTTAAGGCCGAGAATTTCTGCTTCAGATTTCCTGCTCAATTTCTTTGGCTGTGTTTGGATAGCTACTTTAATTTTCTGTTTTTCTTCTAGCCGATTAACATTTTTATATAAGTTTTTAATTGTCTGTTCCATAAATTCCTGTCTTGCTTTTACTTTATCATTTTCAGTTTGCAACTGTTTGATCGTGTTTCCGAGTACTGTTTTTGACGACTCAATGCCTTTCGTAGTCTGTTAATAGTCTTTTTATACTGTTCTACTGCTTTTAAAGTTCTTTTGTGTACCGTCATTAATTTCTTGTACCTAACTATCACAGTATTACTCATATTTCTGGAACTATTAGGTGTTGCTGCAATCTTTGAAGTTGATGATGTTGAAGGCTCGTCAATATTATGGTTTGGTTTATTTTCAGCTTTTTTTCTCTGTGACTGTTTTTTCTTTTGTTCTCTCCACTTCCTTCTTTGTTCTCCTTTCTGTTCTTCTGTAAGATCTTTAATTTTTTATTATAATATGATTTCATGCGGTGAGATTTTTTTCTTTGTATACTTTTAGTTTTTCTTGGTCTTTTTTAATTTTCTCCCTGTATCGCTTAGCTCTTTCAGCAGGAGTAAGTGCCATGGTAGTATCTAAAATTAAGAACGAGTTGTTAAATTGTTTGTTGAAGTAACGACGATCCTTTGATCGAAGTTCAAAGTCTTTAATCATAATAACTGGTATATAAATAAGATGTATTAAGGATTGATTCCGTCCAGTGGTGCCTCCTTTGGAATTATCGATATTTCTTCTTCTCATAAATAGAAAAAAACAAAATATTTATAATATTTAATACCTTTGAAATAGCATAAGATAAAAAAAAATCTTACTCGCCAAAACGGCCACATAAGTCTCTAATTTAAAATTATTTGAATTTATCGATGTAAAAGCTATTTAGATAGTATCCATTTTTTTATATATTTAACAGATGAACAGCTCATCAGAAATTATCATTGTGATAAAAAAAGCAAAATGATAATTCAATAATTAAATATCGAAAATTCAAATGGAGGTGCTACTGGACGGAATCAGCCTTCTTAAGCTAAAAAAAGGATCTTACTGAATGTTTTAAATCATTTTTAGTAACCAAGGACTATGATTAATTGAATAAAATTGATTAAATAAAAATTAATAATATTATCCATTACCTACAAAATATAAGAAATCTAATATTTTCATCATATATTAAAAATATTAATTTAAAGCAATGAAATTAAAAATATTTTTTTTTAGGTTGGCGCCAGCCTTGTGATTTATAACGTATTAATTTTTCTTTATAAGTGCTGAAACTAACCTCAAAAACATCACCGTTAAATTTTATTTTGAATCCATTAGCTTTTTTTAATATGGAGAAGGTCTCTAAGTTAAGAGACATCAAATCTAATAAAAAAGAAGCATCAAAATGCATTCAGTAATTTTTACAACAAATATCATTGTAAGCACTAACTTTAATCAGCTCACACGGTTTTTTAAATAAAAATATATTGTTAGTAGTACCATGTGAACCAACCGTCACTATTTTGATAACGTGACGCTTTCACACTTTCATTAATGTTAAAACAGATTTCTACATATCTATGAATTATTTGTAAATAATGTGCATATATTCTTTATTTATGTTACTACAGGATTTTCATTAAAAACATCTATATAACAATTAACAACTATTACCTTGTTAAATCCGAAACGCTAACGGAAGACTCTTATTCAAACACCGTGACGCGACCACTCGGAATAATTGTTTCACACGAACTGATGACCATAGACTAAATTATGACAGTTGACATGTACCTTATAAGTGTTGCTAGTTAAGATTAAGCATCTAGAATATGCTAACTTTTTTTACAAACCGTGTAAATGCCCGTGACGCCTATGGGAGTTCCGCAATCAAGATTTTGGTGGACAAATGAAAAAACCCAATTTAGTTTATTTGTGATTGAAACTAGTTTATTTAAAAGATGTATTATAAAAGAGTTTAGTACAGTAAATTAGAAAAATACCACAACAGAATTTACAAAAATAAGGAACATTATTAATATTAGCTTCGATCATGTTAGAACATGATTGTGACATACCAGAAAAGACGAGGCACAAAGTTTCAATAAATTAATATTTTTAGTTCTAACGTAAGCTAATAGTACGTAAGTTTTTTTTTTCTAACAACATAATAATATTACTTTTATCAAAATAAGAAGGATTTTCTATGAAATGATTATTAGTTACTCTAATTTTATTATCAAAAGTAGCTGGACACGTCATTTTTGAAATGAGCAAACCGCCTGGGAATGGTCCCCCTGATAACACAAAATCACATTTCTTCAAATATAAATTTAATTGGCGATAATCACCGTCAAAGATCGGTATTATTTTAATCAAATCTGTGGGTATGATGTGCTGTACTGTACATCATCCACACTATGTAAATTTATGGGCGCACCGTCCATATCCATCATTTTATATTTTTATATTATTCGCTTGGTGTGGCAATACCAGCAAATACAATAAATCAATTAGATATTCACTCGCAAAAGTGTACAATAAATCGACTGAGATAAATTCTTTTGCTTAATGCAATAAATCAATTAAATCAGCTTTTTTCACAAAATACAATAAGTCAATCGAAATAAATGTTCGCTTAGCGTAAATTATGCTCGCTTTGCATTAATAAATTCACATAATAATTATACAAATCAGTTTATTGTTTTAAGATTGCGTCTATTAAAGAAATAATCGCCCGAAGGTAAACACGTTCTTCTCCAGGAGTATTATTCCTGTACATGAAAAATATAAAACCCTTAATTAAGGGAGATATGAGGTTTCTTATGATTCCTCTATGATAACCTTCGATTACTTAAATGAACAGAGGGACTAATTTTAATTAAGGAAGATATGAGGATTCTTATGATTCCTCTATGATAACCTTCGATTACTTAAATGAAAAGAAGGACTTAATTCTGATTAAGGGAGATATAAGGATTCTTGTGTTCCTTTATGACAACCTTCGACTACTTAAATGAAAAGAAGGACTTAATTCTAATTAAGGGAGATATAAGGATTCTTGTGTTCCTTTATGATAACCTTCGATTACTTAAATGAAAAGAAGGACTTAATTCTAATTAAGGAAGATATAAGTATTCTTGTGTTCCTTTATGATATCCACCGATATTACCTTAAATCGAGGTAATTAAAGGTGATATGAGGATACTTGGGTTCCTCTATAATATCCACCGATTTAATCTTGTAAAATGTAGAAGTAATTAAGGAGATTATAAGGATTCTTGTGTTCCTCTATAATATCCACCAAAATGAAGAGTACTTGTTAACGGAGATATGAGGATTTTTGTGTTCATCGAGGAACTTGCGGCGTACTCAGTGTTGCCAGATAAGGAAAATGAGAATACAGTGTTTTGGATGTTAAAATACAGTGTTTACAACAAAAATACAGGGAATTGTACTCAAAAATACAGTGTTTTTTACAGTGCATTAAAAAGATATTTATATCGTTAAATTTACTTTTATTAGTACATTTGAAACATTTATTGGTTATTTCCTATTAGTATTTCATATCATCATCATAGTAATGCAGCAAAATGATAATCGATTCCACAGAATCGATATCGATATGTCGTGGAATCGGAAAATTTTGGTTTTGATTATTGCGTTCACTTCCCAATAACCTACCCATCCAACAAATTTCAATGCTCGGGGAATCCCCAACTAACGCAAGGAAAGAATCTCTTAACCCTACAGTGGTCGCGTGCTAAAAATAAACCAGATTGGTCGTGTGGAGTGTGGACTACACGTGTATGATCATAAATTTTCAAATCCATTCTTATGTTGTGCTCATATTTACCAAAATATCTTGAACTATTGGCTCAGTAGAAATTACAGTGCTTTTGACACTGTAATTTATTTTATACAGTGTACAGTAGATGACGTAAAAATACAGTAGATCTCCTGTAATTACAGTGCATCTGGCAACACTGGGCGTACTCCACCACTGTAAAGACCTCTAGCAGGTCTTTACTTAAATTACCAATTAAAGATAGTATCGTTTGAATCTATGTTTTATTTTAACTGAACTTATTTAACATAAGTTTTAGTTACTGAACAATTTTTAATATTATGATCTCGGACAACCTGGCACGTCGCCGAAGTCCTCCATCATAAACCTTCTTTTAAATTTACTTTTTTTATTTCAATGATTTGAAATCACCAACTATTCTAAAAAGGCTTACATACAAACAGAGTAAACATTTACTAATGGCTGCTTACAGCCTAGAAATAAACCATCTACCTCCTTTGAACTAAATGAAAAATGACAGCGGAAGCAGTGCTGCCAGGTAAGATATAAAAAACTATTTCTTCTTAATTATTTCTCAACTATAGTGATTGAAGGGCCACACATTTCATTTACTACAAATATTCTAATCTTCAGACGAAGGTTTCGTATAATTATGATAGAACGTCACTTCAGGTAAGTTCGTTTGAACATCAATTATACTCATAACGTATTTGAACATGTAACTATTCAAAATATTTTGCTGCACATTCTTTGAGTAAAAAATATTTGTTCAGATGATTATTTGTTTGAGGAGAGGCTGACAAGATAACTGATTAACTAATTGTTCTATTATCAGTTACATGCAGAAGATATCGGCTCAAGTTTTATTACTGAAGTATGTATATAATTTTATAAAGATTTCATGACCTTCACAAAAATAATAAGCAAGTGGTTGCCTCCAAGAGGAGCATACTCCTCGAATCATAATGACTAAGGCATGGTCGCAATACTTCATTTTTCTTTCACCACCAATATCACAAAAACCATATATAATATCTTTCTCTTCGTTAAAAGTCAATTGCGCATTGATGGAGACTTCATCAAAAACTGTTGAGCACAGTCTCTTTTATTTAGTCCAATTCTTTGCCCTTTCTTTTATCACTGTCAGAATGTTCTCATTAACCCCTGGATTGAAATAATATTCTCTGACAATCTGTTCAGGGTCCGGTCCGTTGGCTGTGTAATATGTTTGAATAGATTGTAGCTTTTTCTGATTTGTTTCAGTAGGGTAAAACTTAATAATTTTTCTTCTAAATTGTGACGCCGAGCCCCTTTAATTGCATTTTTGAGCTCGACATGTGTTAGCAAAATACTTACAAGTAATTTGAGTTTTTATTACAAAACAAAATTCACGGCTTAAAGTGCAACGAAATTCTGAACTTACATAACAACATCATCATCTTCCGAATTTAAATCAGAACCGGTCATGGGTAATGGGTCCCGACCGGAGATAATTCGCACATTCCGACGACCACAACGCCCACGGAACGAATTGCGTGTCGGCGGCGACGTTCCCATTGCACGACGCAGGGTCACGAGAAAATCGGGCGAAGACGGCGGTGACGCTACAAATGGTGTTCCGTTTCCCAAATTGTATATTTTTGCATAAACTCCTTTCACTCTTAGCTTACTCTTAGCTTTTCCGAAGCTCGCAAAATTAAGTTGCGAATTTGGTGCCAAGCCAACCCTGTCTGCTGAGTGTAATTATAGTGCAGTTGAAGCAAACTTTCCATAATCATCGTCTATCCTGTGCTCGGTGGTCCGAAGAAAAGTAAATTGTTTGTTTTTGTGTTTGCTGGTAAAAATGACTCTTCGTCCATTTTGCAAAACTAAAGTGGTTAATTTCATTTTGCATTAGTAAATTTTGTTAATTTTTCGCAGCTCTCGTTTATTAGTACATCATTTGCGGCTGGTCGATCCGTAACTGGTATTGTTTTATTCGTTCGAATCTTTGTTCTGCTGACTCTTGAAATACCAATTGAATTTGACTTGAATTGCGTTTCGTGCTGGGCCTTCAGAGGTAAAAAGATTATTTCCTCCTTCGGGATCTACATAGTAACGATTTTGCCGGATAGTTGGAACGAGCGACGCACTTTGCAACTTCCTTATCTCGTTCGGATAAAATGTCCTTGCATGTTGAACGATTATGGCCGGTAATAATGTACTCATACAAGCACTGAATACATGTAATTTGGGAATACTTATGCTTCTTGAGTATAATAGCCTTGCCTTTAGATTTGCTATTAAATCCCCAGTTCTTTGCTGTATTGATGTAAATGATGTGATAATGGAGACGTTTGGTTCCACTATGCGTAGCGATGACTTTCCAAGGAGTCACCTATGTTCTATTGCGTTATGTTTTATGTGGTCCACTGAGCAATCCAACGTGCAATCGCTATCTGACTCGTCGGTGAGTGGCGCGACTCCGGAGATGGTGTTCTCGGTTTCACCGGCTTCATCTTTTCGCTGTTTCCTGCTCTTGACGTTTCAGAGCCAGGCTCCTCTTCAATCTCTGTTTCACTGGCATTTGTGGTGGTGCTGGCGGTTTCGAGCTTTGTGGAGTGCTTATTTCCTAAATTTACTCGGTTTTCGTTATCTTCCTCTGTTTCCACTTCCACTACTTGGGTAATATTCATCGATTCTTTGTCCGATAGATATTCTTCTTCCCCGACTTCCACTTCGACTGTTTCTTGATGTTCCGGCGTACTCATTGTGACGTATGTATGGTTCGATGTCCACACTAGTTATGATATGAAATGCAACCTGCATTGCGATTTTATGCTGCACTGATGCTCGTTCCCACCTTTTATACTACTCGATGCGTGACGGCACTGGAACTTTCTACTGCCCCAGATGAAGGTAGGTAGGTGTGTGTGAATAGGTAACAGTTGGTGTTTATTGTGAGACCAGCTGTCAACGGTTTTTTCCTTTGTTAGAGTTCTGCGGTCGTGTCGCCATATGGTGAAATTGTGCAACAATTTTGGCATATGGCGAGACGCCCAATATCAATATAAGTAGCAGTAGAGGCCCAACCTAACCTAACCCAACCAAACCAACCATCGCAATCGAAACTAGAACTTTAACCTAACCCATTACCACACTTTTTCTAGTTTTGTCTAGGCTTATCTATATCTATAAATTGCAGGTACAGTGAACTCAAATGTTGCACTGTGCACCCCGATTACGTATGACTTAGCAAAATGCAAATGATTGTATCGACAACAACAACGGGTAAAAAAAATTGTTTTAAAAACCAAAAAACCGACTTCAAAAACTTACTTCTAAAAAGCAAATAATATTCGTAATAATAAAAACATGTCTATTGAAATCGGGTGGGGCTGGAGTACAAATTCCTTTTTTTTTTATTCTAAAAGCCCCACCCGACTTCAATAGACATGTTTTTATTATTACGAATATTATTTCTTGCTTTTTAGAAGTAGGTTTTTGAAGTCGGTTTTTTGTTTTTTAAAACAATTTTATTTTTTTATTTTTAGCGTAGGTACCTTTTGTATTAGGTAGTGTAGGTATATTATTTAGGTAGAAAAATCGGCTCAGCCAAACGTGAGTTAATCGCGGAGGAACATACATACATGCGGGTCAAACTGCGAACCTACTTTTTTTAAGTCGGTTAAAGAACTACACTTAAGATATCCCTTTTCCAACAAAAAAATAATTATCTTATTCAGTTCATAAACAAAGAAGTTATACGACTGATCATCGAGGTAGTTCACACAAAATCATACTATTTTCGTGCTTTTTTTCAAGATTACTTGAAAAGTACTGAACCGATTTCAAAATTTTAAAAAATGGGACCAACTTGGGAATTTACCTAATGTAATAACGTTTGAATCATTTCAATCGGTTCAGCCGTCTTCGAGTAATCGGTGTACATACAAAAAAAAAAAAAAAGGGTCGAATTGAGTACCTCCCTCCTTTTGAAGTCGGTAAATGAACTCATGCGTTGAATAGTGAACCCGAAATATATCGTTTTAATTACATTTAGTTTGAATAAAAATCACAAGAATTCTATCGTAATTGTCAAGACAAAAATATCATGGTGTAAGATGAACATAAATCGTTTCACCGTGAACATACACTATTGTATGTGTAAAATATCAAAAGGTACCTTGAGGTTCCTCCGAGAAATACACTGAAGTTATTTCTTCTGTATTTTCAGGCACTGAATCGTTCGATGCCGACGAGGAGGCCAATCTACGGTTGCGTCGTTTCTTCAGTAGCTTGCGTTCTAACTTTGTGATTTTTTCTTTGATATAGCTTTTATCATCACGATATTTTCTTTTAGGCATTATAGCTGCTTTTATTTTGACTTTAACAATAAATAAAGTGCAAGCACATAAAATGGCGCACTGAAATGTGAATGACATAAGGGTCGCACCGAATATATGAGGAAGTGTGAAAATTGATGACATTGACTTTTTTGTCTAAAAACTAAGTGTATGTTGGCGACATTGTAAATGGAACTACAAGTGTATTAATCTTATCTCGAGAACGAAATAGAAGGATAACTATTATTTCGGTAACAGACTTATTCTGATACCATAGAGTCTGTGCGAAAAGAGAACCGTCATGGGATTTGGGCTTGATCACCGTTTCTGTCATTTTGACGGCACTGTTTTATACGTAATTATAGTGAGACTATCTGACTTGATAGATATCAAGGTATTACAGTAGCACTAAAACGTTACAGTGCCGTCAACATGACAAAAACGGTAATCAAGCACAAAACCCACGACGGTTCTCTTTCCGCACAGACTCTCCCTAATGAAATTACCTTTATATTTCGTATGAACTTAAGCACTGTCTGTATTCTGTATAGGGTTAGATGAATTGTTTCCTTTATCTTTAGATGGATTGGATGTCAACAATGCATCATACCCATATTTTTTTGTGACACAACTTTCCATATCGCTTCAATTCCTTCTATAGTTTTGATGAAATGTTTAAAAGATGGTACGATCTTTTCAATTAATATAACTTTATCTCCTACCTTTTTAGGGTTCCGTAGCCTAAATGGCAAAAAACGGAACCCTTATAGATTCGTCATGTCTGTCTGTCTGTCTGTCTGTCTGTCTGTCCGTATGTCACAGCTACTTTATTCCGAAATTATTAAGACTACACAGTTGAAACTTGGTAGGTAGATGTATTCTGTTAACCGCTTAACGAATTTAATACAAAAATAAGAAAAATAAAAGATTAAGTAAAACTGAAAAAAAAATTTTTCTTCAAACCAACACGTGTTGGGTGTCTATAAATAGGTCTTTAAAAATGACATTGAGGTTTCTAAGACAACTTTTTCTCAAAGTCAACCGTTTGAAAGATATTCACCGCCAAAGTGGTAAAATGTGTGTCCCCCCCCTTTAACTTTTGAAATAAGAAAGTGAAAAATCTAAAAAAAATATATGCTGTAGATCTTAATAAACACTTTCAACCAAAATTGGTTTGAACGAGATATAGTAATTAGTTTTTGAGATATAGCACATTTTCCAAAACCGCAAATATAACTTTGTCATTCATACCAACACTGTGAAAAACAAAGTTATTTTTGAAGACGAAAAATGATAGGTGGTATTAAATATGGTATGGTATAAGGTAACTACGGAACCCTATGGCGCGTGGCCCGACACGCACTTGGCCGGTTTTTTCTCAATTAAAACAGTTTTTAACATGGCTTTTGCGTCCTGCCAGAATTGTTGGTAAAGGGAGAGCACAGGGCCTTTAAACTTTTTGCCTTTCGGGATATGTAGAGTATCTATATTTAAGCTGGCAAATCTTCCCTCGCACTCAAATGTTCGGCCACGACAGCCAGACTGTGGCTGAAAAGTTGTGTCGTCAATTTAACTTTCATCTTTTCTTTATTAATGTGCTCCTCGGTTATTTTGTCAAGAAGACGTAACTTCCCATTAAATTTATCTGCACGATACAGCATTTCAAAGTACTCCCACTTTACAACGTTTTCTTCGCCATTACTTGTGTAGGTTTCGACAATTAATTATTTCGTATGCCTTAAGAAGCATTAAGAGCATTAAGAATCGATATAATATTTTGCCCGTTGACGCGAAAGAAGTCATGGCGACACCGGCAAACGGCAAGAAACTGATGACCTGGAATTTCAATAGGCGATTTTCCGAGACCAAAAAGAAAAAGAAATTAGTTCATAAAACACTATATATCTAAAGTTTTGGAACTATTTTTTTTGAACTATCAGAAAATCGCCCATTGTCTTTAACTGCAACTGATTTGCACTGAACTGCGTCTTCACAGTCTGTGGCATTGTACTATTTGACATCACAATATAGTATCATCTTCTTATAAACAAAGTTCTTCTCTTTTGCGCAGCTATTTCGTTCAATAACCGACATAATGGCAAATTGTTTACAGTGACATAGTATATATTTATCGTTGCAAAGCAAACACGGATTTACTAGACGAGAAATAGCAGTGGCGTGAAATGAACGTTCCCACCAGGGAACTAAAATACTAATTTTTCTCTTTAATTTTATCTGATGACAAAATTGCGGTTGGATTAGCTAACTCTAATGTTCGAAACCTTGATTCCAAAATCAGATCAAGATGGTAAATCATCAGAGTTATTTTATGAAATGTAAAATGAAGTATTTGGGGTTTGGGAATGCTTTAAGCAAAACAAGTAGATTGTGGTAACATGTTGTATTGTCTGATGTTACAACACTAGAGAGCGATTATAATTCATTACAAATTATTTCACTAAACTAATTAGTAGGTCATCAGACATGAGTTATTTTGCAGAGCGTTACGGTTAGTTACAGTGCAAGTATCAATACTGCTATTACAGCAGCTATCTCATATATTTGCATCATGCACAGAGCCGTGTATCTTGCAACCAGATCTTGAAACGGAAGATTTGCTGATGAAATATACTGTGTATTTATCAAAAAATATCCTTTGTGATTTCTGTAAATATCTGCATGATGGTCAGGGGAAAGAATTTTTATATGTGTACAATCTATAGCACCAATTACTTGTGGAAAACGTGCGACATCATAAAATATTACAGTAATACTAGGTTGCTCTGCTGCTGTTATTGGTATTTTGATATATATTTGAAATACAGACTTGCGATTGAACGTGTGATTCAGTGTAGAATTCGACATGCAGTAGACTCATGGATACCAGTTAGATCATACGCAGTTAATTGGCTTCCTGTTGTAAAATACCTCAGGGTGCATAGCAATTGATTCATTGAGGAAACCGCGCTCTTCCTGAAAGAATATTTATTGAGTATAGTAAGTTGGTACTCACAGCAGTAGTAGGTAACAAGGTAGATAGTTAAACTTACGTGTTACGTTATTTAGGTTAAAGCAAGATCATCTAATTTACTTATCACAACCTGTGTCTAGTTCGTGATATATTACATTCAAAAGTTATATAACCGATTGTTAACTCAAGCAAAATTTCTTTGTAAATTCGTCATCACGCAAAGTTTGGAGTAAATTCGTTCTTTCGTTCACTTTTCTCGAGAAAAATTGCGATTCCAGATATTGAACTAGCACTTCGTCTTCGTTAGATAGTAACTCATCATCGCTATCACTCAAGTAGATCAGAAACATGCTCATTTTTCGCAAGAATTCACAATAAATATGAAATCAACAAAATTCTACACCCACTTAAGCCAGATTAGGAACTTAAACTGCCGACCAGGCCTGTTTAAATTTGTCATTCCTTAAAATCTAGTTTAATTCTAAACCGACGCCATGAAATACGATAACTTCGACTTAAGTTTGAACCGACGTTAAATCGTACTAAATCGAGATTTAATTCGCACGTGCAAGCCGCACTAAGTAACTAACTAAGTCTCTAAAGCAAAAACTAATTCTTACTAAAGTATGTACAGTCGCGCTCAGATATATTGTAGCAGACAAGGTGACCAAATACTTCTGAACAGTTTAAAATGTCAATAAGTTCTATACACTACATGTTACCTGTTGAGAATATTACCTGTAAATGTGCTGAAAACACTCGGCTTTCTTCTCTTCCTTAATTTGTTTAATAATTTGTTTCGGACTCCTATATTAATGTATGTTTCTCACTTTTGAAGAATAAAAGCACGCGTGCTAGTATGAGATAAAAAACGCCATATTGGAATTGATCTTTGGTCGGAGGGGGCGCTCGTGCGCACCCCTCGCCCCTCACCCCGCACAGCTTGCGTTCCGTTTGCTGCTGCGGGGATGCTATTTAAACTTTTAGTTAACATCCTCCCCCCCCTTGAAAGGACAACTTTCAAGAGGCTCATGGGATTCTACAATCATGGGACACAATTTGGATATTGCTCTTCTTAGAAGACCTTTCTTCGTAGTGACGTCGACGACTCTGGTGACACCATCTTCACCAGGGTAGAGTTTGCTGATCCTGCCCAACAGCCACTGTAGTGGAGGCAACTGATCGTCCTTCACCAGCACGAGGTCTCCGACGTTAACGTTTTGCCCCTTGGTGCGCCATTTCACACGGTGTTGCATAGCAGAGAGCACTTCTTGTGTCCACCTTCTCCAGAATTGGTGTCGCAAGCTTTCCAGTAGGCGGTAACGGTTCGTCTTGACTGGTTCGGATACGGGAGCAGGTAAAGCCGTCAAAGGTCGACCAATTAAAAAATGCCCAGGAGTGAGCGGTGATAGATCAGATGGATCAGAAGACATACATGTTAACGGACGCGAATTTAAAATTGCTTCGATCTGAGCGAATAATGTGGACAATTCCTCAAAAGTTAAACTAGTACTACCAGCGATTCGTTTTAAGTGGAACTTCGCGGATTTTACGCCCGCCTCCCAGATTCCACCGAAGTTAGGCGAGTATGCAGGACTAAATTTGAAGTTGATACCTTCATTTGAAGCGAAAGTGCCTATCGACTGGTCGCACTTTTTGACCAATCTGGCCAACTCGTTGTTTGCTCCTACGAAGTTTTTTCCGTTATCACAATAAATGGTTCGAGGTTTGCCACGACGAGCAATAAACCTTCGTAGGCATAAGATAAAAGCGTTGGTACTGAGGTCGCTGACAAGTTCTAAATGAACTGCCTTGGTGCAGAGACAAACGAAAATACAAAGATAACATTTACTAGTGCGTGAGCCACGACCCTTGCGACTAGATATTAGAAATGGGCCAGCGTAGTCGGTTCCGCAAGTCTCGAAAGCTGGAGCTGGATTAACGCGTGGATGAGGTAAATTCCCCATCAGAGGTTGAAACGTTTGGCCCTTAAACCTTTTACATTTGATACATTTAAAAACAGTTGATGAACTCAGGGCTCTGCCCCCAATAGGCCAAAATTGTTCGCGTACCGAACTTAATAATTGCTGTGGACCGCAGTGAAGAAGTCGCAGGTGTTCACTTTCAAATAAAAGTTTGCAGAAATTATGCTTTGAATCAATTAACATAGGATGAATTTTATTAAAGGAGCAATGAGACGCATTCTGAATGCGACCTCCTACGCGTAATATATTATTTTCATCAAGAAAAGGGTTCAAAGATAAAATATTCGATTTTGACTTAATTGATTTTGATGTTGATAAGGAATGTATATCATCTGGAAAGGTATCATTTTGCGATTGCTTCACTAAAACTATCAACGATTGCTGCAATTCATCAGCGGTAAGTACGCCGGTAAGTTTGTTTACTTTGTTTTTAGAATTATTTATGAAACGTAGCGCATATGCCATAACTCTTTGTAGTTTGTTGAAGTTTGAATATTTTTCAAATGGGACAATGTTTTCTAGACGTTGTAATTTAAGACTTAATTTGGTTTCAGGTAGCTCGACACGTGACGGTCTAGAAGCTGGCCAGCATTCTTCCGACTTCGCAAGGAATGGAGGACCCTGCCACCACAGAAGACTACCATGAAGCTGGCGCGGTGAAACGCCTCGAGAAGCTAAGTCTGCCGGATTTGCATCGGTGGGAACATGACGCCATGCCGATGAATCTGTTAAGTCACGTATCTCCTGAACTCTGTTACAAATAAAAGTTTTAAGGATTTTTGGTTCACTTTTAACCCAACCCAAGACGATGGTCGAATCAGACCAAAACACAGATCTAGATACCGTTATTCTAGATGAATTAATTACTTTGGAATACAATCGAGCACCGAGCAGAGCGCCCAATAATTCTAATCTTGGAACAGTCATTTCAGGCTTTAAAGGTGCTACTTTCGACTTCGCACATAAGAGTTTAATTTCCTCGTTAGATTTTATATAAATACATGCAGCGTAAGCCTTCTGAGAGGCGTCTGTAAAACAATGAATTTCGACATTCAATGAATCATTAGACAAGACACATCTAGGAATTTGAATATTTGACAAATAGGTGAGATTGTTATAAAACGATTCCCACTGAACTTTAATTTCATTAGGAATTGGGTCATCCCAACCAGACTTTAAGGACCACAATTCTTGTAGTATAAGTTTAGGTGTAATTGTACATGCAGACAACAAACCGAGTGGGTCAAAAAGCTTACTTGACTTGGACAAAATACTTCGTTTTGTAAATTTGGTCACCGTTTCATGTTGAGTAGAAATTTCTAAAACATCGTTAGTGGGCGACCATTTCAAGCCCAGAACATTAGAATCTTTAGAGAAATCTTGTGTTTGAGTTTCTATAGGAAGATCATTAAACACTTCTGACACGTTAGAACGAAATTTACGCAATGGAAAGCAACCTTCATTTAATTTATTTATAACACCTTTTACTATTGATTTTAGTTCATCTACGGAGTTCGCCCCAGTTATGAGGTCATAACATAAAAATCTTTGCGAATGACATTAGCAATGGTTTCATCCTGACACTCATTAGCTAATTCTATTAGACAACGTGTACTTAAGAAAGGAGCACATGCCGTTCCGTAACTCACGGTGTTTAACTGGAGAATTTTCAAAGCTTCTGTCTCATTATTACGCCAAAGAATTAATTGCAAGTGACGTTGCGATTCATCGAGGAAAATTTGCCTATACATTTTTGTTATATCGCCAGTAACGACGTAGATGTTTTGACGAAATCGCAAAAGAATTGAAAACAAATCATCTTGTATTGTCGGACCTACTAACATTAACTCATTTAACGATTTGCCAGTCGAGGTCTTAAACGAAGCATTAAAGACGACCCTTAATTTTGTCGTTTCACTTTGTGAACGCAGGACTGCATGATGAGGAATGTAGTACCCAAACGACGGACGAGACACCTCTGACAAGTGCCCCAATTGTTCATATTCTTGCAAAAACTCTGAATAATCCAACTGAATGTTTGATTTAATTAGACGTTTTTCTAAATTAAAGAAACGTTTTCGAGCGACATGGTATGATTCACCAAGCGACTCTTCTGGATTTTCACGAAATGGAATTTTGACACAAAATCTTCCATCTGGAAGACGTTTATGATTTTCGACGAAGTGAGCCTCACACTCCTCTTCTTCTTTGGATAACAATTTTGCTGACTGTGGGAGCTCTTCAACTTCCCAAAATTTAGCAAGAGAGTCTTTTATCTCTTGAGAGAAGTTGCAATTAACTTTAGAATTATTCGAATTAGATTTTGCACCTATTGGACCACCCACAAGCCAACCAAACTTGGATTCTTGTAAAGTAGGTTGATTCGAACTCAACTTAATTTGATTGGACATAATAATATCCCAGAAAACATCAGCTCCCAAAAGGATTTGAATTTCAGAACTTTTGAAGAACGTTGTATCTGCCAATTTGATATTAGAAGGAAGATTTAATTTAGATACATCAACTGCAACGTTTGGTACATTACTAGTTATTTGTGGAATTACCAAACAGCTAACATTAATAGAGAAATTATTTATTCGAGATTTGACTTGTAAGTCACAAACTTTGACTGTTTTTGTTACAGTATGATTGACACCACATACAGAAATTGGGTTGGTCTGAGAACACAAAATATTCATGGTTTGTTGCATTTTTTCAGTCAAAAAAGAAGATTGGCTGCCGCTGTCAAGTAAAGCCTTAGCAGGAAAAGATTTATTATTATTGACGTCTACTAAGACAACTTCAGCAGTACACAATAAGACTTGATTAGGAACCACAGCAGACAGAGCAACACTGGACGATGGAGACTGATCATTTGTTTCTACTGGCATACTAGACGTGGAACTATTAATTTTATCATCATCAGATTTTTTATGCAATAAGGAATTATGCCTTTTTTTACAAATTTTACAAGGACCCAAACGACACTGCGATAGATGATGCCCAGAACGAAGGCAATTATGACACAACTGATTTTTATTTACTAAAGAAATTTTATCACTTAACGACATGGTTTTAAATTTATCACACACGTGAAGCAAATGAATTTGTTTACAAACAATGCAGGGTTTAAATTTGGAATCATTATTTGTGTTAACAAAAGTCTTGGTGAATTTATTAACTTCTTTAACTATATTTTTTTCGGGTTTACTAGAATCAAAACGACTATATTGAATTGTTTCCAAAACATCGGCACGACCCCGAAGGAATTCGAAAAAATCTGCAAGTTTAGGTGACGATTCAAAAGTATTTCTATGTTCTTCCCACTTGCGACTAGTGGCGCCATCCAATCTTGATGCCATAATATAGATAATCATGGTGTACCAATACTGAACGGGTTCACCCAAATCCTCCAAGGCACGTAAATTTTTCGAATAATAATCAATCATGTAACGTATAGACTTATATGACTCTTTAGAAATCGCTTCAAAACTAAATAATGCTTTTGTATGGTTATTTATAAGAATTCTTTTATTGTTAAAACGTTCGCATAGTGTTGACCAAGCAACTTCATAGTTAGACGACGTAAAACTGATTGATTTAATCACCACAGCGGCTCCACCTTCCAATGAATTACGAAGATAATGAAATTTACTTATTGCAGGCAGCGACTCATTACTGTGGATGAGAGACTCAAATGTGTCTCGGAACTCCAACCATTTTAAATGATTACCGTCAAATAGCGGTAAATTTATCGTTGGCAACCTTACATTTAATTGGTGATGGTTGCCACATGAGGCTGAACCATGACAGGATGCTTGACTATTATTTGGAGAAGTACGATTTTGAGACTTATCAAAGGTTTCGATAAAGTTTTGAGCAATAGAAATAATTTTACAAAAAGTTGTCTCAATTGAATCACGTTCCTCAATTTGAGAATTAATATCTGACACTGAACATTCTATTTTGGTTTGAATTTCATCAAAAACAATTAACAATTCCTGGATTCTAGTTAATTTCAATTGTAATTCACCGATAATGATACTATCAAGTTCCTTTGAACTAAGTTTACTTAAATTGTTTACATATTTTTGAAACACTGTAACTCTAGCCTTAATAGTACCTCTTTGTTGTATAAGGTCCTTTAGATTGCTATTACTATCCTTCTCCGACTTAGGCTTCTCGGTATCGGTCATTATTAATGTTGATGGACAACGTAGGAGCAAACAACGAAAATACAAAAAGAATCAAAAAAACAAATAAAATAATAAAGGTATCAAACCGTAAAGGCCGCTCGCAAAGTACTGCGAAGCGGCAATGTTGCAATCGGCCCGCGATGGTTTTCGCGTACTACCGTGACTCGACTCGGCGTCAAAGTCCGACTCGCAGTTTACTATAAGTCGGCGGAATCGAAGAGGTCGGCTAATAAGTCGACAACCGAACCCGGAATGTGTATTAAGTATTTAGTCGGGTTATACCGAACGTTCGAGAACGAAAGACAAAAAAAAAAATTATTTTAAGTTAAGTTGTATGGACAAAATAGCAATTAATGATGAAAAATGACAATTATCGTTATTAAACCCAGCTGACTGCAACCGAAAGTGAAGTAGGTTACAAGCATACGATTGCCAAAATATAGGTAACCTAGGACTTGAAAAAAGTCTTAGCACTTTGCACAGCAAATGAATAAAATAACATTCGGTGAAGTAGGCTACAGCTGTTTTCACAGCTAAAAATTAGGTAACCTAGGGCTTAAACTAAACCTTAGCACTTCCTAGATAAAAATTTGAACTTAGATTTTTTACTTTGCGATAGCAACTTAGTTAGCAATTAAATAAGATGGGTCACTCATTTAGCAAACACTTTGACGTGCAAAATGAAAAAACATACATAAAATTGAAGCAACGCAACTTGCGTTCAATGCGGCGCGGCGTGGCGTTGACCTTTAGGTAGGTACTTACTTGCGAATGGATCGATTGGCAAAATCTTTGGAAAAAACACTATTAGCACGGATGGAGCAATTTTAAATAGACGAATTATTGGTAAAACGCGCGAAATGATACTAAAATTGGTTTCACTTAACTTTGGTCACACGTGATTGTATTGTAGGTACCATTCCCGCCATTTCCCGCTGTTTCCTTTGCTTTACTCGCTGGACACACACAGTTTTCGTAACTTGTTTTATCCCAAGAGGTTGCTCCGACGATAATTGTTTCGTGTTATTGAATATTCACTTTGCCGGATCACAATTCTCAACTCTTTTTGGTGCCAACAAACCACGCTTGTTGTTCAGTTGCTTCAGTGCTTTTGATTTTGATCACGTCGGGGTCACCATGTTGAGAATATTACCTGTAAATGTGCTGAAAACACTCGGCTTTCTTCTCTTCCTTAATTTGTTTAATAATTTGTTTCGGACTCCTATATTAATGTATGTTTCTCACTTTTGAAGAATAAAAGCACGCGTGCTAGTATGAGATAAAAAACGCCATATTGGAATTGATCTTTGGTCGGAGGGGGCGCTCGTGCGCACCCCTCGCCCCTCACCCCGCACAGCTTGCGTTCCGTTTGCTGCTGCGGGGATGCTATTTAAACGTTTAGTTAACATTACCAATAATACTTATCTTAACATTCATTATTTATTAATATCTAATCAGATGCATGTCAATAATTTGTATTCACACAACTAACATCTTGTATGTATAACATGTTCGTATTCTAAACTAAATAATAAACTTATAAATAAAATTCTAGAATACTCAGCTTTTTTTTATTATTTATTAATTAAACAAAGTAAAACATAAAATTTTTAGAGAAACCGAGCGACTAAAACCCGATTAGGTTTGTCCAGTCACTGCGTATTAAAATAGATAGTCGGTATTCTTAGGTAAACATACAACTAAGCAGTATTGAAAGAAAAAAAAAACAATTTGTTTCATTCTTATGAATATAAAAAAAACTATTTTAAGATCTTACAAAAGAAAAAATACTTAGTAAACCCAATATTTGATCGTCCTGGCAAGTTAGACCCTATCCAAAAATGCCAATGGTTTGCGTCAGTAATTTTCAATATCACAATTTGTTAATAAAAACAAGGAGAAAAAAAAGTAAGGAAGATCCAACTGGCAAGTACAATGCTGTTCACTCGCGTCGCGCGCGCATCCAACAACAGAGTGCTCTGCTCTGCTCGATCGAACGAAGTTAATGAGTGAATCACAGAATAAGGAATGAATGATCTCGGTCGACGCGCATGCACAGGATGATGTTGAGAAAAAGCTGACCATTGATTGAAAACGATAAATTCTAAGGCAAATTATTGGTAGTATAATAGATTTTAAGTTTTTGCTTCGCACTTTTAAGTTTGTTTTCATCCAGAATAACCCGTAATTCGTTAGGTAAATTGTTAATTATCGCAGGAAGAAGACAAGTAAATCTTCTCTTTCCGTAGAAGTTATTTGAGTAACCCTTGAGAAGTTTCTTCTGCGTAATCTGCCGTGTTTGTATTCTATGACTAACCCTCGGCAAGGAAGCAACTTTATCGAGTTCAGTTATAGTTGCATAACTTACTTTGTCATGAACCGACATGACCTTGCAGTACTTGAAGAGTTCGTCATACTTATCTTTGTAGATATTTTTTACTATCTTACAAACAATAAGCTTTAATATTCGTAATTGCAGATTATAAATTTTATCTAAGTAGGTTTTAAAGGTGCGTCCATAGCTTGAAATTCCATATGAAATTATAGGATCAACCAAGGTTTTGTACAGGGTTAATAGAATTTGGAACGGTATTTTATTTTTGATTATAACAAATTTAGCTAACAGTGCACGAAGTTTTTGGCACACAGATTCGATATGAGGACCCCAGTTGTGACGGTTGTCAATTGTTAGGCCTAAATATTTTTGTTGTTGCACCGTTTCTGATGGTTTGCATTGGCAAGATGATACTTTATTGTGCAGACAATCGTGATTGTGTATTACTATTGAGACGTCATAGTTTGTATGATTGTGACTTGAATGTATGTGCAAAAGTTTAGTTTTTTGTCCGTTTAGCACAAGTCCCATATCATGTGACCAATCGTTTAGCAGTGACAAATCATGCTGAAGATGATTTTCCGCAATTCGTATGTCACGGTCTGCCGCTATTAAACAGGTATCATCCGCAAACTGGTACACTGTACACTTCTTAATTATGTTGTTGATGTCGTTAACATATGCTAAATAGTGTAAAGGACCAAGGACCGATCCTTGAGCTGTGCCTTCAGTGATATTTTTGGTGTCACTATATGAGTCAGCAACTTTGACCTGATAAGTACGGTTTTTAAGGTAGTCGGAACTCCACTCAAGCAAAGGACCCCTTATTCCTGTCATTTCGAGCTTTTCCAATAAGGTACTATGACGCAACGTATCAAACGCTTTGCTGTAATCGATAAAAGCCTTAAGTACTTGTTTTCTTTCATTTAAGTAGGAATTTATATCATCAGTGAATTTAGAAAGAAGCAACGTTGTACTTTTCTTGGGTTGGAAACCATATTGGTTAAGTGACAGTATATTGTTGTCTTGGTAGAACTCTTGGATTTGACCACTAATAAACTTTTCAGTTATTTTATCTATTACAGGCAATATTGAAATAGGTCTATAATTAGAGTAATCGCCATGACTACCTTGCTTATATATGGGACGAATAACACTTTTCTTAAGATCGTCAGGGTACTTAGAACTATTTACGCTATTATTGATTAATTTAACTAAAGGAATAACAATTTTTTTAGACAAACTTATGATATCTATTGGCCTAATGCCATCTATACCAGGTGATTTTTTACTATTAAACGATTTAATTACTTTGTGTATATTTTCTATTGTGGCAGGCTTAAAACGAATAGATACTTCTGCTGGCTTTTTGTAACTACTTGAATCTAATATTGGTTGAGTACAGTTGGGCAGGATATCACTAACGTTTTTCTGAAAGGACAATGCAAAGTTGTCCGCTATCTGCTTATTAGATATATTATTTTTATGGAATGATTTTGATAACATTTCATCAACTGATTTTGATATTTTACCCGTCAAGGAATTTAGTAATTGCCACAGTTTCCTAATATCACCCTTACACTCATAAATGCAACGTTTTATGTATTTATTTCTAGTATTAGTAACGATTTTGTTTGTTCTATTACGCATTCTCTTATATTCCAAAGCAATTAACATATTACTGGGTTCCTTCATCCACTTTGTATACAATGTATCTCTTTTTAAGCATAAGTTGTTAATATGATCACTTACCCATGGTTCCCTATACCTGTCACAGTTTTTCGTTGATATCTCGTACGAGGAAGCGTCGTAACAATCCCTAAAGTTATTTTTTAACTTTTCGTATATATTGAGTGGACATTCTAATTTATCATTTTCAGCCCAGTCAGCCTTTTCCAACTCACAATATATTTTTTTATGATTAATTCTTTATTACTTTAGGCACCGCCTACAGCCTACACACGACAGCACAATCATACGCTGGTCGGCCAGTGTGGTGCTGAGCGCCGCGGAGTACAGATCTTGTCTGCTGGATCGTAGCTAAAAAAAATAATGCAAATCCCCCACTTCTATATTCAATATTAAACCCTGAAACTAATTCACTTTATTAAATCAAGATCTAATATAATGGTACGTAGTTTAGATTTGTGAATAAAACCCTAATAAAAATGGGCTGTGATAACTAAGGCTTATTTGTTATAGATGTCCAAAAATCAAACGTAAGTGACAATTTATCGATGGAATTTATGCATTTGATTTATCTGGTTTTCTTGTGTTCGAATAGTCTGTGAATATTCAAAGTCAACTTACGTCGTGTCAATCCGGGATAAGTAGGGTTGAGTCCGTTAATCAACTTAATGAAATGCTCTTCTACAATCTTAAAAAAAGCATGTGTACCGCGAATAACAAAATTTTGTACTAATTTGTCGTACCGCAAATCCTTTTTTTTTGGTTCCTCGTGTAGCTTTAGTTTGTGTAACTTACGAATGTCGAGTTTTCAAAATATGTCTTTTTAAGATAGTGTGATGTTTTATATGACGTGTGATGGTAACTTGTAGTGTATGGATCTGATTGACATTTTAAACTGTTGATAAGTATTGGGTTACCTACCTTCTCTGCTACAATATATCTGGCGGCAACTGTACTTACAAAAAATTAAAATTCTTATTTACTTAGACTAGATAATTTTAAGGCTCTTCAGTCCAGTCCAGGTTTCATGGACCATTGTTCTCATCAATGCTGATTTTTTCCATCACTTTCCGTTTCATCTTCTAATGAATCTTCCTTTTACTCCGACTCTAACTCGACGTCACACTCTTCAAGATTAACCGTTTGATTCATTATTAGAATATCATTTGCCTGATTATTTGATTCCTGGTTTCCGCTGGATGTACTTGGAATAGGATCAGATAAAAACTTCCTTCATTTTCCAAATTTATTCCTCTGTTAATTATTTTCTAGTTATGTGCATTTAAAATCTAGTGAGGAAGAGGTTGCCGGTGCAGATAGTATCCTGAGAGCAATAATTCCAAGCTCTGTGTCGGGGTACAGTGTCACACCAGGTTATTGCCGGCAACTTTGCGGCCATGGCCCAGACAAATTCTTTGTTCCACAATCCTGAACGACACTTATATTCGGAGACTTGTTTGAAAATATTCGGTACCGATGAACTACGAACATTTACTAATGTTCTTGGGCGTTTAGAACTAAAAACTGTAAAACTTTACAACCAATAAAAAACAAAAAGAGGAAATAAAATGTATACAAGACAATAGGCCTTAGAAGTAAAATTTTTAAAGCTAATTTAACAATTTGTTTGGTCAATGAATAAACAAGGATAACAAGTATTGTTTGCACAATGATTGTTAAGTTGTAAAATAGTTGTTTATAAAGATTTGGGAAATGTCCATCATTAAGTCGCAGCTGTGCATAAGAACTTTCAACTAAAACGCAAGTGATAAATCTACCGAAAACAATGATCGGCTTAGCCGACTAGTCGGCTTTTTTGCAGCCCACTAGTCGACCAAAGTCATAGTCGGCCCATCTTTACTATTTATCTTTTATAAATTCAACTGTAAGCTCAATATTGGACATTTCCAGTACTGTTACTAGTGGCTGATATGCACCTTCTACGCTCAACAGGTTATTGACAGATTTTTTTCTTTTTCTTGCATTTTTATTCCTTTTAAATCAATATCCTGTGCAAATTTTTCAGATTTATTAAGTTGTTTTTGAATACTGTCACTTTCCTTGCACTTAAGGTTTGTAAGCTGTCTTTTTAAGCATAAGGTACTTAAGGTGCTTTTTCTTTGGAATGCGCATGTTAATTTCTCTATCATATCAAAGGCTGTGTTTGCACCTTTGACATATTCTAGGTACTTATCTGGTAATGCTTGTATGATAACATTCCTAGCTTTTGTATCCTGCTTTGCTACGTTAGCATCTTTGTCATCAATCTTGGCTTTTATAACATTAATAATGCCTTTCTCATCGAGCGCAATCTCGATTTTGACGATCCAGTTTTGAAAATTTCCACTTTTTAATTGTGGGATTTGTGCTGCCGTGGTAGTCATTGTTCTTAATTCCTGAAATAGAGAATCACTAGGTTTTTTTTTTGTTAATATTTGTTGTTTCTCTTTTGGTTTTGCTTTATGATTTGGTTTGTTTATTTGGGTAGAGAAGGATAGAAGCTATTTGATACTTCTGTCCATAGTGGGTCACAGAGGAAAGTTTAAGATATATAATTTATATAATACATATTTGAGTTTTAAATTATGATTTAGTCAATGAATTATACTCTGAAGTGCGTTATGTCGCTTATGTGCCGTTGAATTGCTTGAGGGTGTTTATTATGTGTTCAATGAATTTAAGGAATGAAGTAGTTGAGGTTTCCTTTTTGGTTATTTCTATGATGTTAAATGGGTTTATATTAAGGTTTCTGCATGTCATGATATGGTTGTATCTTTGTATATGGTACTTAGGGCATGATTCTAATAGGTGTTCTAGGTCTTGTATATTTTGATTATCGCACGGGCAAAGGTCGTCTTCTGTTATTTTGAATCTATGTAAGTACGATTTATGGTACCCATGTCCTGTCAGTACCTGGGTTAAGCTAAAAGAGATGCCAGTGGAGGCAATCACAGTTTTAATATCATCAATTGAGGGAAGCCACTTCCGTGTGGTGCTTCCTTGTGTAGCGGTAGAGTATCTCAATTGCCATTCGGTGAGAGATCTTTTTCTGAGTTGTCTTTTAACATAGGCTGAGGCAAATTGATCGTATGTAAGACTGCGACGAAGTTTTGCGGCCTGTCCTGCCGCAACGTCAGCCGCCTCATTACCAATAATACCCACGTGGCTGCGTACCCAAGTCAGTCTTATATCTCCAGTGTGTCTCAACAAGATCTTATGTATTTCCACGACTAACTGATTGGTATTGCTGCGGTCCTGTATAGCCTGGAGCGACGACATGGAATCAGAATAAATGATGGTATTTAGTAGGTTCTTTTTCTCAGTGAATAGGCAGGCTTGCAGAATGGCTGTCAGCTCTGCCTGAAATACACTGCAAACGTCGTGGAGTTTAAATTTCCTTGTCACTGTTGGTTCGTTCGCACCTGGTGGATAGTAGACAAAGGCAGCGCCGACGGAGTCATCGTCCTGTTTACTCCCGTCAGTATATATGGTATGTGAGGTTCCTTGGTGCATTTGGTCTACCTGCAATTGTGTAGTGGCTGTTTCGAAACGGGGTGATAATCGTTCGCTAGGATGCGGGAGTTCAAATGGTGGCACCCGATCCTCATATTGGATATCATGAGGGAGTTGGTCGTAAAATCCGTTTAGTCGTGTGGTTTCCATGTTATGTACCTCTAGTATTTTCAGGTCGAGAGGTACAAATTGGGCCAACGCAATCGCAGCAACGGTGGACAAAGTGCGAAAACCGCGTATGGCTTTAATGGCAAAACCCCTCTGTACACTCTCGAGTTGTTTGCGAATTCCCGCCCTGTTAGCAGCCTGTCCCCAGATACCCGCCGCATACGTCACCATTGGCTCAATTACTTGTCGATAGATAGTACTGACATTTTCCGGGTGTGCGCCCCATGTAGGTCGCGTAAAGAGGCACAATCGTCTGAACACCCTGATTGCTTTCCCAATTATGTATCTGACATGTGAGTTGAATCGAAGCTGTTTGTCAATAATGACGCCAAGTAGTTTAATCTCGTTCGAGAAATTTAGGGACTTTCCTGACATTGTGATTTTAGCTGTCTCAGCCTTTTGATTAAATCCGATTATTTGTGTCTTATCGGGGCCGAAGGTCAGCTTGACACTTGCGCCCCATCTTGTGATGCACTCGAGTGACTCGTTGACAATCTGTTCGAGTTGTGTGGTTGAGTCAGCAGACGCAATAAGGAGGACATCATCAGCAAAAGCTTGAAGATGGCAACCAGGTGGTAAAGGTGTTTCAAAAAGGTCGTCCAAAGTAATGTTCCAGAGAACAGGGCCACATGCCGATCCCTGAATGCAGCCTTTGGTCATTGTTTTGCTGATGCGACAGTCCGCATGGTCAAAGATTATATGACGGTCTTGCACGTAACTTTGTATTAAGCCGAAGATGTTGTTGGGACACTTTTTCTTGCGCAGTTGATGAAACATAACCGGCCACCATGCGTTATTAAAGGCGGATTTTATGTCAAGCGATACCGCCATGGTAGCCTTGCCGCGCTCTTAAGATGCCTTTATCTTTTGAAACCAATAAAAGAAAGAAAGCAGCCACGTATGAAATGGTGGTACGAGTTTCAAAGAGATTACTCCAAAGAGAATCAGAAGAAATTTCTTGAATATCTAAAATGTTTATCTTTTTCAGATGTATATGTTGAGGAATTAGATGCTTCTGAATCTTTCAACGAATTCTACATTCTTTACAAATTATTGTATGATTTATGCTTTCCTGTAATAAAAATTAAAAGAAGTTCTAGATCACATATGACAAGTTGGTTAACAA
This sequence comes from Agriphila geniculea, assembly GCA_943789525.1. NCBI lineage: Eukaryota > Metazoa > Arthropoda > Insecta > Lepidoptera > Crambidae > Agriphila > Agriphila geniculea. The sequence goes on from OX038888.1 coordinate 18,713,340, forward strand.
AAGGTATTCAGAAAAGTTGTTTAAAGAAGCGCCAACTTCACCTTAAAAATCGTAAAAACCGTAATAAATACAATAATCTTTATAAAAAATATGCATGTATCCTAAAAAAATGTATTAAATTTTCGCAAAAGAATAAAAACTTAAATTATATTAACAAATTCGATAATAAATGTAAAGCAGTATGGAATGTCATAAATAAATACACTAAAAATGTCAATAGTCACTCCATAGAAAGTGTATGTGAAGATGGAAAGAGCGTTCGTGACCCACATATCATTTCAGAACTATTTAATAAATATTTTATTGGGAATGTGTCAGACAATAGCTCTCAAAATTCCAATTGCGTCGACAATATAGACTCTATTGTTCCCTCAATTTTTCTGAATCCGGTTACTGAAATGGAATTAATTAAAATAGTCCAATCTCTTAAAAACTCCAAATCCGTTGGTTGTGACGAAATTCGTACTGATATCATAAAAATGAGTATATGTGCAATTGCACAGCCCTTGGCATTTGCAATAAATAAGCTTTTATGTGAAGGTATTTTTCCCGACGTCCTGAAGAAATCTATAGTTAAGCCGCTTTTTAAAAAAGGTAATAAAACTTTGTTGAGTAATTACAGACCAGTTACTTTAATTTCAATTTTCTCTAAAATTTTAGAAAAAAATATGTATAGCAGATTGAATAAATTCTTGAACATTCATAATGTTATTAAAGAAGAACAAAACGGATTCAGAAAAAATAAAAGTACATCTTTAGCTACATTCAAATTAATTAAATCTATTACAAGCGGTCTTAATCTGCTCTTTTCCTAGATATGTCGAAAGCTTTCGATTTTGTGTGCCATGAACGTCTTCTTGACAAGCTCTACAAATATGGTATACGTGGACCATGTTATGATTGGATTAAAAGTTATTTGTCGCGGAGGGAACAATGTGTAGAAATTCAGAGGTGCTGTTCTGAAAGCAGATGCTTGGAAAAAGTTAGATCTACTTTCATTGTGAATAAATTTGGAGTTCCTCAGGGCAGTGTTTTGGGTCCACTGTTGTTTCTCCTCTATATTAATGATCTGCCTAGCTCTATATCTCAGGAATGTGTTTTGTTTGCTGATGATACCACGATTATCTTTAAAGGTGTTAAAAATGAGGATGTAAAAGTATACGAAAACCATATTAATATAACTTTAAATACAATTATTGAATGGCTCAATAGTAATAACTTGAAAATTAATGTTAATAAAACTAAATATATTCAATTTGGAACTTATAAACGTAATAATCCAAAGCTTAATATAAATATTAATGGAGAACTAATCGAATCAGCAAAATACATTAAATTTTTAGGTATAACTTTAGACAGTTTTTGTAATTGGAAACAACACATACATGAAATCTGTTCAAAATTAAATAGGTTTGTGTTTGCCCTAAGTCGTATTAGTCAGATTGTATCAATAGAGGCTGCTATAACTGCCTATAATGGCTTTGTTAACTCAACACTACGCTATGGAGTTATGATCTGGGGTAACTCTGTTGATAGAGATAAGGCATTTGTAATGCAAAAGAAATGTGTTCGAGCTATATTCGGTATAAAACAAATTGATTCGTGTCGTCCATATTTCAGAGATTACAGATTACTTACATTACCCTGTTTGTATATTTTTGACATCTGTTTATTTGTATATCAAAATAAATGCTTATTTGAAGAACGTAGTCAAGTATCTAGCCGAAACCTTCGCTCAATGTATAAAAATAAACTATACAATCCTCCAGCAAAACTAACACTTGTATCTAATAATTCCTTTATGATGTGTATTAAAGTTTATAACAAATTACCAGAAGAGTTTAAGAATTTGAAATATTGCAATTTTAAATCCTCTGTTAAAAAATGGCTTGCGAACAAATGTTTTTATAGTATTCAGGAATTTTTAAATTATAAGTAGCTGTAAGTTAATAATAATAATGTCATTGTAAATTGAATTTTGTGACAAGAAACTTTGTATTTTTGTGTATATGTCTGAAAAGGCAGGATTAAGTGAAACTTTATTATAGACATGTATATCTGTTTATGTGACCTTCAATCCATACACAATAAAGATCTATTCTATTTATTCTATTCTATTCTATACTATCGCTGTGTGTAGGGCATTAATAGTTCCTCGCTGCTCAGTGAAGCCAAATTGCATTGGGTTGCTCATCCCAGCTTTGGCAGCCGCATAATTTACTCGGCGAATGAATAGTTTTTCGAGTAATTTGCCATAGACTGTGATGAGTCCAATGGGACGAAGCGAGTTAAGTGAGGTATAATCTGATTTTCCTGGTTTCGGGATGACTTTGATGTAGGCTTCCTTCCACCTACTGGGAAAATGTTGAAGCGACAAACATCTGTTTAAAATGGAAGTCAATAGGTCTGGGTAGGCTAAAGCGACTTGTTTACAGATATCCGCCGTTAATCCATCAAGTCCGGGTGCCTTTTTTGGATTCATGTAATTGAGGCACTCCAAGACTTCCTCCGATGTGAACGGGGGGTCGTCAGGAGTGTCTGGCCTAAGATGTTGATCAGCTCTCAATTGATGATGTCTTTCCTCAGTATCAGGGTCGTCGGTAGGAAAAAAGTGATCGACTATAGCTTCAGCAGTATCCTTGCCGCAGGTTGTAAAAGTGTTGCCAATTTTTATTGTGGTAGGTGGCTGTCTAGGTGCGGATTCCTTGAGAAGTCTATTAGTAAGGGACCATACGTTTTCTTTAGTCTGGAGTTCACAAAACTCGCGGAAATGTTTCGTAGATTGTGCTTTAATCTCCGCGGCATATTCTTCTTTGGCTGCAGTGTATTGATCAATGATGGATTCCAACGGCAACTTCTGTCTTTTAGCTGCATGGAGTTGTCTGTGCAAGTTTATATTGTTTTGTTTCATGGATTCAAGTGTATCAGTCCACCAGGGTGCTTTGATCTTGGTTCCCTTTTTTCTGGTAGGCATAGATCCCAGACATGCATCGTGAATCACTCTAATGTAGCAATCGATAGTCTGTTCTAACTCAGTGGTAGAGCAGTTGTCAATGTCTATTTCCAAAAACGAGACAATCTTTCTCTTGCCTTTCTTGAAAAAGGAAAAAAATGTTACCATCTTTACCACGGGTAATTAATATGTCCAAATAGTGGGGTTTTACAAATTTCTGCTTATCTTTCGAAACTGAAACGAGACAATCAAGAATCATTTGCTCAAAGATATTATTCATAATTATCGACATAATGAGAATAAGCAAAAGTTCATAATTTTATTCAATAAGATGCTACAAGAATAAGTATCTACAAAATCTGTGAGACTAATTTTAAAAAGATTTTGGGAAGGTGATGTATGTACAATAGCAACTAATCGCAATATGAATACGGGAAAAAATGTTTTTGAGTCGGCACCCAACATCAGTACGGTTTGCGGCGTATAAAGGAAAAATATCTTAATTAAATATGGATGTAAATTATAATTCGATAGTAAGGCTTGAAAGCCCAAAACTTTTTGATACCTAGACCACACCCCGGACACACCATACAAGCGCCGCGTTTTAACTACCTATTACACAGACACTACACAGATGACGTAATTGTACACGCGCAACTGTGTGCGTGAAGCTAGGGCTAACGACTACGCCACGCCGGCGCGCTCGGCCCATCGTCGCGCCGATGGCCGAACGCCCGAACAATAGATCGCCGCACGACGCAAGGACTGGACGGTCGAAGCGTTGACACCCGACTAAAATGAGCACACACACGATTCGGCACACAAACTCGCGCGGTGGGGTGAGGTAATTGATTGTGGGGCGGGGCGGAGAATTTCCTTTCTGTACGGTAGTACTTACATCTATTCTGTGCCTAGAGCTAAAAGGAACATAAGCATTGTTTTGTTTAGTTAAAATGAATTCGACTGAGAAACCTGTCTTTTGACGCGCTTCCTGATCTTTATCTTATTTGAAGGTGGTTAATTTCACAAAGCTGCCCACGCTTCCTGCATGCTTCCTGATCAATCACCAATCAAACGCCAATTACTTTTACTCAAAATTTTCAGTTTTTGGATGTCGAATTCATTCTAACTAAACAAAACAATGATTATGTTCCTTTTAGCTCTAGGTATGAAAAAGGTTTGGGCATGTCTAAAAAGTTATGACAAAGGTATGCAGAAAAATTAAAAACATTGACATCTTTCAAACATAGATCGGTAAGATTAACTAAAAAAGGTGGCCGCTTCGTCAAGAAAAGCTGAAAAGCAGTCACGAGATAAGCAGGTAGTAATTTTATAAAAATCGGCTACAAAGCCATTGAAGGAACAAATTTGATTTAGATAGATAAAATTCGTAATTATTAATGCTAATTTGTATTTTAAAGTGAACAGCTTCCATTAATTTTTGCACAAAAAATAAAAATTTAATTTGTCTCTTTATATCTGGGACACCCCAGTGTATAAAATACCTGTGCCATCATGATCACTCATCAGTTCTTTTACTCCATTCATTCAGTTACTCCATTAACATAATTTGACACAGGTTTAATAATTTTAAAACTTAAAAATAAAACTAAACATAAAACATAAGTATCATCTATAGAATTAAGAAAATTACGTCAAGTCTTAGTCTCTTCATTATGTTCCAGACTCTCGTACTTTGTGTTTTGATTATTCAACTGAGATAATTAACAGGCATTTTTCAATCATACAATTATTTACAAAAACAAGATGAAACAACTCTTTATCTCTTTGTGATCTTACTTTTACACTTACTTTCGTTATTATTTCATAATAAAAAAAGAAAAATAGGTATTATTGAAAAAAAAATAGATAAAAATAGATAACTGAAACAGACCAACCGAAAGAAAGTGGGAAAGAGGCTGTATATTTCATGTTGCCGAGCCTCGCAACTAATGTCTGTACGATATTACACTTTGAGAATAACTGAAATAGAACATGGTATATTTTGTGTTGCTGATCCTCACAACAAATGCCCGTATTACATTACACTATGAAAATAACTGAAATAGACTGGTTGATCTAGGACAGGACTAACTAACCAAAAGTTAACGTAGTAGGTATGATGTCAAAGTCAAAATATCTTTATTCAAATAAACTTAAAAATTAAGCACTTTTAAATCTTTTATATTTTCCTGACAACCCTGATCTATAAAGCTATTACACTATAAAATAACTGAAACAGAACAGGACGAACCAACCAAAAGTTAACGTGATATTATGTCAAAGTCAAAATATCTTTATTCAAATAACCTTAAAAATTAAGCGCTTTTGTTATTTTCCTAACACCCTTGATCCAGAAAGCTGCTATACTGTGAAATAACTGAATAGACCAACCAGAACAGGACGAACCAACCAAAAGTTAACGTGATATTATGTCAAAGTCAAAATATCTTTATTCAAATAAACTTAAAAATTAAGCGCTTTTGTTATTTTCCTAACACCCTTGATCCAGAAAGCTGCTATACTGTGAAATAACTGAATAGACCAACCAGAACAGGACGAACCAACCAAAAGTTAACGTGATATTATGTCAAAGTCAAAATATCTTTATTCAAATAAACTTAAAAATTAAGCGCTTTTGTTATTTTCCTAACACCCTTGATCCAGAAAGCTGCTATACTGTGAAATAACTGAATAGACCAACCAGGACAGGACGAACCAACCAAAAGTTAACGTGGTATGATGTCAAAGTCAAAATATCTTTATTCAAGTAAATTTAAAAATAAGCGCTTTTTAATCGTCTATACTTACCTTCCTAATAGATATTGAAAGAAAGTTGTAAGTTTATACAAAAATCTAAATAAAAAGGGGCAGTTGCTTTCTTTTACACCAAAGAACCGCAGTATTACCGTGGATCTAGTATCAAATCATAGAAATTAAATATCTACACTACTAATTAGTAATACATGTTTATTTTCATTCGAATTATTCGAATGATTGAGATAATCGAATATTCAGTTAGTATCATTCATAATCGCGCATCGCTAGTAGGCAATCTAACTAACTTTATCCCAATGGATTCCTCACTGTTGGTCAATAAGAGGTTTTCAAAGTGACATTTAAAAAATAAAAATACTAACTATTTGCCTCACTAGATGGCATTGATGAAAAGAGAAGTGTCAAAAATGACTTTTAAAAATAAACGGCCTGTACCAAAGAGTTGCCTCTTAAGCGCGAGAGTAAACGCTTGCTGGCTGACATTTGCCTAAAGAGAAACGTTTTAGGGTTACATCTGCCTGCTTACCTGAGTACTCTTCGAAGCTTAGTAAAAAAAACACATTGACATATACATTTTTATCAACGTCATCTATCGAGCCTACAGTTTGTTGTCATTTTGAAAAGCCCTCATTGGTGCCAACACAAAATAGTACTAGGGCTGACACATGTCAGGAAGAAGTTAGATGCTTGATGTCAACGTGTTAATTATACAAAGGACAAGATAATAGTACAGTAGCCCGTAGAACATTTAAATCACCAAAAAGGTTACCGTATGCCGTTGTGATATAGTTATTTATTACGAAATTATAGATACTTTAACCCAAGTTTTACAGATCGCAACCCGCCATAACCTATATTTGCATATCTCCAAAAATGATATTTTTTTATTTTTCGAGATTTACCACATAGTTTAGCTATTGTCATGTTCTACAGCTTGGTTTGATTGCCACAGATAAAAAAAAGACTATAAAAAGTAGCCATGCACAGATTTAAGATCTGATGAAAATGGTTTGACTTTATCTGGTCTTAAATCTGTGTATGATCACTTTCCATAGTCTTACTATTATCAGTGGCAATCAAACGAAGCTGTAAAACACGACAATAGCTAAATCGTGTGGTAAACCTTGAACAAAAAAAAAATATTCTTTTTGGAGATATACAAATATAGGTTACGGTGGGTTGCGATCTGTACAACTTGAGTTAAAGTATCTATAATTTCGTAATAAATAACTATATCACAACGAGAAACGGTAACCTTTTTGGTGATTTAAATGTTCTACGGGCTACTATAAGTATACGAAATATTGATGCTAAATGTTAACGTGGTATGATGCTAAATATCAACGTGGTAATTATAAAAAAGATAAGTAAGCTAAGTATACGAAATATTGATGCGAAATTTAAATGTGGTTATCATAAAAAGAACAAGCTAAGTATGAGAAATTTTGATTCAGTATTGAACGACGGGCATCATGGGCGTTTTTGTTAATGAAAACGGGCGAGATAGAACAGGATAAAAGAAGAAGAACATGGTAAAGGAAAAGAACAGGATCAAAAAAGAAGAAAAGAAAAGAAGTTAAAAAATATTGCAAAAATTAAAACCAATTTTAGCAAAGGCTCATCACAAAAAAAATCCGCAAGAGATTACACTATGAAAATAACTGAAATATACCAACCACAAGAAAAAGGAGGTAAGAGGGGTATACTTTACGTTGTTCAGCTTTACAACAAAAGTCCGTAAGAAATTACACTATGAAAATAATTGAAATATATACCAACCACAAGAAAAAAGGAGGTAAGAGGGGTATACTATACGTTGTTCAGCTTTACAACAAAAGTCCGTAAGAAATTACACTATGAAAATAACTGAAATATATACCAACCACAAGAAAAAGGAGGTAAGAGGGGTATACTATACGTTGTTCAGCTTAACAACAAAAGTCCGTAAGAAATTACACTATGAAAATAACTGAAATATACCAACCACAAGAAAAAAGAGGTGAGTGGTATACTTTACGTTGTTCAGCTTCACAACAAAAGTCCGTAAGAAATTACACTATGAAATTACCGAAATATATAAACCAAGGCGTATATTAAATGAAATATGGCAACAAATATTTTTAGATTTCTAATTTTTCGCCCAAAAGCGTTGCCATGCCATTTTACCTCCAATTGGTTACCGGAAAAAACTAGATGGTTTGTTCCGGTAATAAATTTGTAAGGCTATGGTATCGAGCCCAACAGGTGCCAAGGCACAAGGCGACGACGTTGCAAAATAAGCACATATACAGGGTCACTGGAAATATGACGTATTCCTGCTAAGGGGTTATAGATGAGGTCAAAACAAATATTTTTTGTCATATAATTTTTTCTCAAAAAATTACTAGTTTTTGAGTTAATTGAAATTAAGTATTTTTTTACCAAAAGTACGTTTTCAGACACAAAAATTTAAAATAAAAAATAACTACTCATTCGATTCCGGATTTTTTATCATTTTGGGATAGAAAACAATCTGAGTGTTGATAATGAATAAAAAAAAAATCATAAAATACAGGTATTTATAAAAAAATCAATCCTTAAAAGCATATTTTATTTTTATTTTTTTCAGATTTTTTTGAAATAGCATCAAATATCTTTAAAAAAATCCTAGTAACTAAGCGTGCATAATATTTTAAAAACATCACCATCTATTCAGCTTTCAGTTAAGGTATAAAACTTAATAATAACTTAAATAAAAAATGAGAAATGAAGACTTAACTAAATAGCAGTCTCATTTCATGTAGAAAAATTTCCTACTTCAAGCGCTTCGGAGGTGGCCGTATTATCCTACTTATTACATAAATTTGAAAGTTTGCTTGTTTGGATGATTGTTAATCAATCACGCAAAACGGCTGAACGGATTTGGATGAAATTTGGCACACGTATACTTTATAAGCCGGATTAAAACATAGGAGGATACTATTATCTTGGTTAAAGGTTCCCTAGGGATTTTCTCGAATGTAAATGCGGATAAAGTCGCGGGCGGAAGCTAGTTTGCCATAAATGGTCGTACTTACTAAAAATACTTTCGTCAAAGTGAGTTTAAGACATGATTATTTTCCGCCGATGAGTCAAAATTTTATACAAACTGTATCACAAATAACCATGCATATCAGCCAGGCTTTCCTTTTGGCTTGTGGATGGATAAAGCGGACGGGCCTTACCCACCACGTGGGCCCAATGTGGATTGGTCAGTGTTAACGACTGTAAATGCAGCCAGAACCAAGGGCTCAATGTAAGGTACATTGAGTTAACACCGACCGCCCGATCCGCATTGGGCCCACGTGGTGAGTTATGGCCCATCCGCTTTATCCCAAAAGGAAAGAAAGGCTTGTTCCCCAGCAGCGGGTCATTAAAAATGGCTGATATGCATGGTTATTTTTGATGCTGTCTGTATAAAATTTTGACTCATCGGCGGAAAATAATCCTGTTTCAAACTCACTCGGACAAAAGTATTTTTAGTAAGCATGATCATTTATGTCAAACTAGCTTCCGCCCGCGACTTCATCCTCATTTACATTCGAGAAAATCCCTAGGGAACCTTTAACCATGATAATAGTATGTTTTAATCCGGCTTATAAAGTATATGTGTGCCAAATTTCATCCAAATCCGTTCAGCCGTTTTGCGTGATTGATTAACAATCATCCAAACAAGCAAACTTTCAAATTTATGTAATAAGTAGGATAATACGGCCACCTCCGAAGCGCTTGAAGTAGGAAATTTTTCTACATGAAATGGGACTGCTATTTAGTTAAGTCTTAATTTCTCATTTTTTATTTAAGTTATTATTAAGTTTTATACCTTGACTGAAAGCTGAATAGATGGTGATGTTTTTAAAATATTATGCACGCTTAGTTACTAGGATTTTTTTAAAGATATTTGATGCTATTTCAAAAAAATCTGAAAAAAATAAAAATAAAATATGCTTTTAAGGATTGAATTTTTTATAAATACCTGTATTTTATGAATTTTTTTTTATTCATTATCAACACTCAGATTGTTTTCTATCCCAAAATGATAAAAAATCCGGAATCGAATGAGTAGTTATTTTTTATTTTAAATTTTTGTGTCTGAAAACGTACTTTTGGTAAAAAAATACTTAATTTCAATTAACTCAAAAACTAGTAATTTTTTGAGAAAAAATTATATGACAAAAAATATTTGTTTTGACCTCATCTATAACCCCTTAGCAGGAATACGTCATATTTCCAGTGACCCTGTATATCACCATTGTGCGCTTCCCTGCCGCAGTGCAGCGGACACACCTTTTTTGTGTTTTTTGGGTCTTGCCTTGTGGTTTTTCAGTCAGAACAGGAAAATGATCCACATCCTTTCTCAGTCGGTTGATAATGTGCTGAAATCTTGGTGGATTTGGAACTTGCACGTTCTGATTCCCATATTTCAGCAATAGGCCTTCCGCCACAGCAATCCGGTACTCCCTATGGGTCAGAATTTTGGCTGCTGACGGAGTTTTGTTATAAATGATGTAGGTGTTTAAAACTGGTATTGAACAACCTTTTAAATACCTTCATATACCACCTCTTCCCCCTTTTTCTTTCCATGAGGTACATAGAAAGTTTCTGATCTTTCAAGTCAAGTCAAGTCAAAATTAGCTTTATTCAAATAAACTTAATTATTAAGTACTTTCTTGTCTACACCCCCCATGAAAGAATTGTATGTAGCTATCATGGCAGGCTTTTCAATGATTTGGCCAGCGCGGGTAGCAGGCACACGGTCGTCTTTGTGGTAGGTAGACATTGCGGTAACTAGTTTGACGTCTTTCCAGGCGACTAAACTAATGTCACCGCAATGTCTAGCTACCTGTTCGCCACGCTGCAACGATTTGCTTTTCAGGGACTTGATGTCCTGAAAAATGTGGAGCCTCCTGTTATTGATGGTCCCGATGACGTCCGTTTGTCTGTTTTTTAAAAATCTAGTCAAGGGCAACTGGTTGTACCAGTTGTCCATGACTAGAGTATGGCCCACATCTAGGAACCCATCCATGAGCTCAAGAACTACCTTTGCAGTGCAGTTTTCGAACCCATGGATACGTCCCGAGTAGGTGATTATTGGGCATTCTGGAACAATTCACTCCAGCGATCTCACGTCCGTTCGATCTCTGTCGTGAAGTGTTCCAAACTGCCCAATAATCACCTCGATCACTTTTCTGAAGTGTTGTTGCGTATTTGATGGGTTCATTACAGTCAATCATAGCAAGAGTACGGTAAAAAAAAAAGTAAATAATTATGTCTGCCACTAGCAAAGATCAATAAGTGTAAAACTTACCAATGATTAATGCTGCTCAATTCACTATACTTATTTTCAAACACTTCACAGTCAGAAGCAGGTGTTATGAAGTTTCTCGTTTTGTTCTATGCCCATATGCGGGTGAATTCACTACACATTTTTTATTTATGAGACTTATTTTGGATTACACTCAGAAGCAGACGTTATGAAGCTATTTGTTTTGTTCTAAGCCGATTGCTCGTGTCAGTGACCAAATTTGGAGAGTGGCACCTTCAATCGAGTTTAAATCACAACACTATGAAAACTATCGTTCTAGGCCGTTTGCTCGTGCCGGTCACCCATTAGTAGTAGCACCTCAGAAAAGATTTCCATCGCAATATGATCAAGATCATTGTATAATAATCACTGTCAGAGTTTAGGAAATCATCAATCTAGGCCGATTGCTCGTGCCTGTCACCCTGTGGGCTGGTGGCACCTAGAAATGACGATCCATCACAAAGGCATTCATAAAATATTTGGTAATCACTGTCGTTGTTCAGGAAACCATCGTTCTAGGCCGTTTGCTCGTGCCTGTCGCCCACTGGCTGGTGGCACCTAGAAATGACGATCCATCACAAAGACATTGATAAAATATTTGGTAATCCTATGGTGACACCTTTAGAATAAAAAACATAGTATGATAATCACTGTCGTTGTTCAGGAAACCATCGTTCTAGGCCGTGGGTGCCACCAGCCAGTGGGCGACAGGCACGAGCAAACGCTCGTGCCTGTCGCCCACTGGCTGGTGGCACCCAGAAACGAAGTTCCATCGCAAAGACTTTGATAAAATACTTGTTTAGTAATCACTGCCAGAGATTAGGAAATCATCGTTCTAGGCCGTTTGCTCGTGCCGGTCGCCCATTGGCTGGTGGCACCTAGAAACAAAGTTCCATCACAAAGGCATTGATAAAATATTTGGTAATTCTGTGGTGACACCTTAGAATCAAGAACATCGTAAAATAATCACTGTCATAATTTAGGAAACTCGTTCTAGGCCGTTTGCTCGTGCGGATCCTCTATGGGCTGTTGGCACCTAGAAACGATGATCACATAACGCTTTGATAAAAATATTCTCGATATTTTAAGAATGGTTACCGATTTACAAAAATGGTTGGCGACACTTAGAAAAAACAAGGTTTCATCACGAACCCAATGAGAGATGGATGGTCACCCATCTATCCAATACTTAGAGTATACTTAGTAAAACCCGCACTGCACTGTACACACTCACACCCGCGGACGGCATAGCTGCTATGACTTCGATTGCAAGGTTATTGCGTCACGGTGCATCTGCTGATTAAAGGTAGACTTTTTAAATAGCATCTAATCATAATCTGATTTAAGGAACAAATTGCATCGACTATACAACGACTTAATACATTCTAGTCTTTGCAACAGTGTAACATTCTGTTTGGTCAGCAAATTACCACCGTGAGAATGGATTTATAATATGAACTAGTTAAATCACACTGCTTTGTTCGAGTTCATTATAATATTTTTCCGGTGACTTTAAAGGTAGTAAAAAAATGTTAAGGGATTTTTGAAATGATAAAAGCATAAAAACGATATGGCAGGCACGCTCTATTTAGAATAATACATTTAATTTTATAAAATTAGGTTTATTCTGAAGTAATCGGGAATCGAACCCGTTGGAGTTAGTTAACTATGCTACCAGTGCTATGCCACTTGACTTGACTATATTGTTGTATTTACAGCTCGCCTGTAATAAAGAGTGACGATGCACCATGTTTTTGTTTCAATTAGCGAACCTATAATCACAGTTTTTTTTTTTTTTTTTTTTACCCAGTGCTTATACTAGTGGCCACCCGGAATACATACTCTTGACAACGTGTATTCAAAATTTTATGATAATTTAAGATGTTAAAACGTAACAAACAAACTTACTTTCACATTTTATGATTATAAATATAAAATATTGTTAGGGTTGATGCAATTTTACTATTTTAAAATTCGATGAACTAAAAATAAGCTAAGATACATAAACGAAAAGTATGAAAATTAAAGTAAGATTAATTGAAATGGAATTCAACTAAATATGATGACAAATTAAGGAAATGGAATAAAAACCTACCTACACCTAATCGATATGAAAATTGTGTACTTAAGTTTATTCAAATTTTTGTTTACAGTAGGAATATTTAAAGTATTTACGAATTAGCTTTATAATATTATGTAGGACATTATTAATGAAATACACTTAAAACACAATAATACAGCCACATTATTATTTTATCAAGTGTAGACAACCTTACTGAATTTGTCGACATTTGAATATCAAATTAACATTGAAATAAAATACAATATTATGAATATGAAACTTGATTTTGAGTGAAGAACTATGGGAAAATAAAATTTGTTGACGTGGTTCTTTCAGTGGTTGTGAACTATTGCAATATGTACTGGAAAATATTTTGAAACACCAAATAAGTATTGAACTTGTAAAACTTTATACGAATAAGTTGATTACTCATACTTATGTATGTAGTCTTTTTTCTTCATTATTAAATTAATAATATAAACTTACAATTTTAAACTTTTTGTTTTTCATTTTAATTTTTCACTGATAATAAAAATAAACTTTTAATCGTATACTGTTTATTACCTCAGTAATACCGATTTTATAGAAATTTATTTGTTTAAAATAATTTTTATTGAAAATGAAGGTTTGCGATACCTGAACGATAGGTACCGGAACGATTCCCTTATAATGCGATGTAAATCGACCAAAAAATCATTTCTACGACACCGTTATTTCCACTAGTTTTAAAGAGCCCTGCGGGAGTCTGCTCTATCTAGTCGCGAGTGCTCCGTCTGCCCTTCATCCTTCACCTAGTGCCAACCAGCTGGTCCACTACCACAACAAGTTCACCGGTGCTCCGTCAGCTCTGCAAGACAAGTCTGCCCACCCGTCGCCTAGCGCTCGACCAGCTGTTCCACCAGCATAAGCTCACCAGTCACCTGCCAACACGAGGATCCGTGCACTTGAAATAATGTTCGTAAGTTTTGTTTTTACTTATTTATTTATAAACATAGGTATATTTATTTTGATGACCTCCCTAGTCGAGTGATTTTTATGGTGTCACCATCTCTAATGTTTCAAGGTTTGGTCCCAGCTGGATCAAATTAGGAAACGATCTTTTCCTTTAGTTATTTTTTTAGTTTTCAAAGGTTGGAGTTGAAATATTTTTATCTCAATAACAGCAGTAAATTTTTCTCATTGTTCGAATTATCTCTTAATATTATGAATTTGTTGTTTCATAATTTTAAAATATTTTTGCAGGTCTGACTCAGAATATAAGGCAAAGCGCAGCAAGGGGGCGAGGAAGGAGCTAGCTAGATAGATGAGTTTGCCGACTCCGAGAGCGGCGGCGAGGATACACCTACCAAAATAAAGTATGTATTACAAAGTCTAATCTAATCATCACAAACACAAATTTATTTATCCACACTAAATAGTGAGTCTAATTTTATTCGTGCTTTCATTATTTACAATGAATTGTTGTTCGGTGTGAACAAAACACAGTGACTCAGTCGCTCAAAGCAGTGAATCGGATTTCTAAAGGTCGTGGGTTCGAGTCCCGACTGAGGCGCTGGTGACGAGTTGTTTGTTTCTATTAAATTATTTAACAAAAGACATTATACTATACATTTATTTATTTCATTTAAATAATAAGTACTTGTACTTACCTATATTTTTTTTTATTTATTATGGTACAAACGATAAATAGAAATACAATTATTGAAATATTTTTCAAACACTAAAGTTATTTGGATAGTATATTTTGCGAGAAATATAATAGGTTAAATAAGAACCCTGTAAATATTTTCTCTACATTGACGACCTTGTTTTTAACAAATGTATTATTTTTTTCTAGCGCCAAGAAAGAGACGAAGCCCAAGGCTCCACCGAAAAGGAAAGCGCCAAAGAAAACATCGCCGTCTACTACATCGGGATCTGGGTGGCAGCTCGACTCGGATAGCGAGGAGGAAGCGCGGGCGCAAGCTACACGACGTATCAAGAACCAACCCTTGCAGTCGGTGCTGTCGCGGCGTGTCGCCGACGGATACCTGCGCCGCACCACATTTAGAGACGGCGATGTTTTTATTGATGTAAAAATATATAATACAAAAGAAATTTTAGCTGTCGACCCAAAGGACCGTTGGGAGCACGCGGTCGTCTCCGTCAAATACCAGGCAGACGGAAACGCTCCCGAGCTGGCCCCTCTAAAAGAATTTATAAAAAAGTCTAAGAAAAACTTCGAAGAAGAAGGTAAATTTTATAGTTCAAAAAAAAAATAGTTTAGGTACTTGTATAAAATAACTTCTCTGTTCATTTTATTAGTAAGTTGGTTAGGATAGGTTAGGTATAATAGATAGGCGTTTTTAATGTAAGTTTTTAGTATAAGGTCTTATAATAATATAATTAAATAAATAAAAATATTTCATTTGTACTAAAATAAATATCTTGCTTTATTATTATTACCTACTTAATCAACCAGTCCATTCAATAATATATTATTAAATTCTAATACATTGAGACTTTTCTGAATCCAACAGTCATGGCAAGTAGAACAATATATTGCACAGTTTGTGACATATCCGTTAAAAGTAAAGCATTCTCAGGTCATTTGCGGAGTAATGTTCATAAAAATAACAGTTCTATCGAAATAAGCGATGGCATTGAAAAAATAAGTAGTGCGTTCCGAAGTAGGATTGCATCGTATAGAGTGCGGCCTTCCGCGTGCGGCGATAGCGCTGACGAGGCCAAACTCCCATGCCTGCCAGCTGAGTTTCTGCGTAGGCTTCAGTCTCGCGTGCGTCACTTGCTAGACGCAAGACTAGCTACGTATAACACTATTAAAGTAAACTTTGAATTATTCGCTGAATTTATCTTGCCAAAAGATAACACTAGTGACAAAAAATCATTTGCTTTTAGTCAAAATGTGGTATTGCACCGTAATTATGATTTTAGAGCTATATTTTCAAAGATTGTTCACTCAATCATAGCACAAATTGACGAGTTTCAGGAAAGAGATAGTGGCTGGGCATTTTTAAGAAATCTTTATTTAGAAGTCAATATCAACAAGTACAACCCTTTGAGAGCCGCCCGGTTTATTGAATTACCGAAAACATTAAAATTGAAGCATGCTTGCATTAATATACAAAATAATGATTCATTCTGTTTCTTATGGTGTATAATGGCAGCATTATTTCCAGCTAAGAATAACGCACATCGGACATCCTCTTACCCTAACTTTGAAAACGTTCTGAACACCCGAAACATGTCGTTTCCAGTCGGATTCTCGGATATAAGGATCTTTGAGAAAAATAATCGCGATATCAGTGTTAATGTCTATGGTATTGCAAACAAGTCGAGCATTGTCGGACCACTTTATAAGTCAGAAAACAAAAAGAAGTATCATATTAATTTATTATTATTGGAAAAGGGCGAATTTAAACACTACTGTTTGATAAAAAATTTTAGTAGATTGCTTAGACCTCAATTAACAAAACATCATGGAAAAATATATTTTTGTGATGACTGCATGATTTTTTTTAATAACGAACCTGCATTAAATGCCCACATTTGTAGCGGTGTCCGGACTTTGTTGCCTGATCCAGGTACTACAATTCAATTTAAACATTTCGAAAGAATGCAAGATATGCCATATGTTATATATGCGGATTTTGAATCATTATTAGAACCCAAATCGAGTAGTGACCATCTCAATTCAAATAATACCACAACGAATTTACAAAAACATTTACCCGCTGCATTTGCATATTACATTGTTTGTTCGTATGATAGCGCTCAAAATAAATACATGTCATATCGTGGTCAGGATTGTGTTGAAAAATTTTTAGAATACCTTGGTGAAGATGTTGCTAACATACAAAAGATTTTAAAAGAAACAGTTCCTATGACACCATTAACAGACGAGGAGCAAGACAGCTTTGATAATACAAAATATTGTTTCCTTTGTAGTCAACTACTATTCGACGATAAAGTTAAAGATCATTGTCACTTGACAGGGAAATACGGGGGACCAGCTCATTCTTACTGTAATTTACAATTTTGTTTACCGAAATTCATACCAGTATTTTTTCACAATTTATCCGGTTACGATAGTCACTTGTTCATACGACAATTAGGAGAAATACCGGGCAATATAAAAGTTATAGCAAAAAATAAGGAAAACTATATTTCTTTTACGAAGTTTTTCAGGACCGGGTGCCAGGAATACATGCCAGTTCGATTTGTCGATTCATTCAAATTTTTAGGCACTAGCTTAGAAAAACTTGCTGGAAACTTGAATAGAAACGACTTTTTTCACTTATCTCAGTTTTTCCCGGAAACCAAAAAATTTGAATTACTTAGACGCAAAGGTGTATATCCTTATGAATATATGACGAACTGGATGTGTTTTGAAGAAGATAGGTTACCATCACTGAAACACTTTTATAGCACTTTAACTGATGAAACCGTTTCAGAATCAGATTATCGTCACGCTCAGTGCATCTGGGAAATATTTAAAATAAAAAACCTTGGGGAATATACTGATTTATATCTTAAAACCGATGTTATTTTACTTGCAGATGTTTTTGAAAACTTTCGTCAAACTTGTAAAATTAATTATCGATTAGATCCAGCATTTTACATGACGGCTCCTGGGTTAAGTTTTGATGCAATGTTGCTTAAAACGAAAGTAAAACTGCAACTTATAGAAAATCTAGAAATTATACGTATGATTCAAAAGGGAATACGCGGAGGCGTTTGTTTATGCTCCAATCGATACTCTAAGGCGAATAACAAGTACATATCAAGTTACGATCCGTCTATTCCTGATAATTATTTACTGTACATTGATTGCAATAACTTATATGGTTATGCAATGTGTTCTTATTTGCCTTATTCTGGTTTTGAACTAATTAGCCAAACGGAAATTAATGAACTTAATATTCTTCAAGTCCCTAATGACTCCGAATATGGTTACATTTTAGAAGTAGATTTAGAGTACCCAGATCATCTTCACGATTTGCACAATGACCTACCTTTTTGTCCTGAGAAATTTACACCACCTGGATCTAAAAACCCTAAATTGATTCCAAATTTGTACGACAAATTTAAGTATGTCATACACTATGTGCATTTAAAAACATGCTTGCGACATGGTTTAATATTAAAAAAAGTTCATAGAGTAATAAAATTCAAACAACATCCATTTTTAAAACAATATATAGATTTAAATACAGAATTACGGCAAAAGGCTAAGTCAACATTTGAACAGGACTTTTTTAAATTATTAAATAATAGCATTTTTGGCAAAACATTGGAAGATACTGAAAAAAGATTAAATATTCACTTAGTCAATCGGTGGACAGATACTAGGAACAAAACAAAAAAATGTTACACGGCCGAACAACTCATTTCACGACCTAATTTTCATAGTTGTACTGTTTTTACAGAAAATTTTGTAGCTGTGCAAATGAAACCCGAGGCAGTTATTTTAGATAAACCTATTTACATAGGATTCACTGTTCTAGAAATATCTAAAAATCATATGTATGATTTTCACTATTCTATTACAAAACCGTTTTATGGTTCCAATTTAAAACTATGTTACACCGATACTGATAGATTTTGTACTCTATCGAGGCAACGGACATTTACAAAGACATAAGATCTAATTTTCAACAGTATTTTGACACGAGCAATTACACGGAAAATAATCAGTATAACATAGTTCGGAGAAACAAAAAGGTCCCTGGATTATTTAAAGATGAGATGGGGGGTCAACTTATAATTGAATTTGTAGGTTTGAGATCTAAGTTATATTGTGTAAAAACTCAAGATAAAGAGATAAAAAAGGCAAAAGGGGTTAAAAAATCTGTAGTTAAAAGAATTGATTTTAAAGATTATAATAAAGTTCTACTTCTTAATAAGTCACTTAGGAAGAAAAATGTAATATTCAAGTCTTTGAAACACGTGGTTTTTACGCAAACCGTTAACAAAGTTGCTCTATCTTCAAGTGATGATAAACGCATTATACTTAACGATAAGATATCGACTTTGTCCTGGGGACATAAATCAAGCCTTTTCTGAGTTTTTCCGTTTGGACTGGTTGAAAAAATCATAGAGTCGTGTAGACTTTAATATGGATTTATTAATGCTATTTAACAATCAATGAATAGTGTAGGTATGCCTACCTACTAATGATAAAAATAATGTAAATATGTTAAAATGTATTCATAATAGTCCAAGTACATCG
Source organism: Agriphila geniculea (assembly GCA_943789525.1). Classification (NCBI taxonomy): domain Eukaryota; kingdom Metazoa; phylum Arthropoda; class Insecta; order Lepidoptera; family Crambidae; genus Agriphila; species Agriphila geniculea. The sequence goes on from OX038888.1 coordinate 18,732,688, forward strand.
AAAAAAAAAATGTAATTACTGTCTCAAGCGAGATGTGAATCACAACTTTAGTAAGTTGACAAGTCTGGCTACTTAGCAACTATGGCTAGACGCAGTTTCCCATTCCGCCTGTGACAGCCAAAAAAAAAAAAAAAAAAGTTCAATTTCATTATTATTATTTTTTAGTTTATAAATGATCAAATAAAATGTTACCGCATAAGTGTTCCATTCTATGTAATTAGTTTGTAATCATGTATAAGTATTTTAGTTTTTAGGAGGTATAGGATAATAATTTTTAATATAACTGTACATGTTATGTAAAAGCAGCGCCTACTTATTTTAAAATAAATAGTATATATGTAATTTGTTGTTTTATTCTGAATCTAATTAGGTACATATCACCACAGAATACGTAGTAATCACTATCATCGAGGATTTATAAAATATAAATGACAAAAACAAGTCCTAACTTGTCTAGGATTGAATGAAAACGACACTTGTTTGCCTTTTTTGTCAGCAATACGTTTCCACTTACATAAAAATTCACATGATAACTCAATAAGGTGTCGACATCAGGAACAAGTTTTTACCTGTCTAATTTTAATAGCCGTGTCAGCTATAGGTTTACTTAGAAACTTACACGATCACAAAGCTAGGGTATAAATATTCGTGTCAATCGCTAATGTAAATTTATTTTCATAAGAACATCAAGGATGGTAAGTTGCTTTTTAAAGTTCAATATATTTACTAATTAAATATAGGAATCTGGTTGCATTTCAATATATGACTCATATTATTTGTTTCAGGATATGTCAATGAACACCGAGCATCTCGTCGAAGACCTACGCTCACCATCTCCGGTCTTACAAGACGCGCAGGACCCTCTCGAAGGATGGACACAAATGTTCCCTCCTTGGGTTGTAGAGCCACAACACGAAGAAACGCCGTTGGAGCTCAAAATTCGAAAGGCGGCGTATAACACGCAGAAGAGGAAACGAAAGAAGAGATCGTCCTTCCTCAAGCACTTACACAACACGCAGCAGTCGTTCGTGATGAAAAGTCCGCCGAAGAAAGGACGGCGTCTCATCAAAATTGAGATAATAGAACTCGAGCAAGAAGTGCTGGGTGACTCGTCGGAGGATGCTCTACTGTCTGCGCAGTATGTGGTGTCGGAAGACATGGACCAGATTATGGACCAGGCAGAAGGTCTCATCAACAATATATCAAAAAAAATATGTGGTTATAGCTATAGTTTTTAAAGCTACGAATCAACTTATTTTTGTAAATTAAAGTTCTCGTGTAGGTTTTATGCGTAACTTCTCTTGTTACTTATGAACCTATAAAGAGCTACATTTTTAAACTTAATACCTATTATTATTATCTTCGAATGTTAGATATATTATATTGTGTACAAATGTAAAAAGTTTTTGTTACTTTATTAATTAAGGCTTTAGCATAAATGTCAATATATATATATATATATTTTTTTAATAAATTAAACTTAAGGAATGATGTCGTTTTATTTCTCTGTTAAAGGCGTTCAGAATAAAAAAAAGGTTTTTTTATGTAGGTAAACTTATTTATTTATTGAAAAAATCATACATTGATATATTATTTTCTAATAACCATTTTTTTATACAAATAACATTTTTCAAAGCACAATATTTAATATGGTTAAAGCAATTAAACGCAAATATATCTTTACAATAGAGCTTACATAGAGTTTCTAAACTAGGTATTCCTTTAATACTTATATCTAAAACATTGTCATGGTCACATATTTCTCGCACCCACTTTACTTTTTCTTCACCTTTCACTATAATTTTGCGCTTCTCTAAGTAAGGTTTAATAACTCTTTTAAATTCCCTGTAGTCAATATATCCCTCGCTCCATCGGTATCCTCTGTTTCTTTCTATCCACCATACATGTTTTCTTTCTTCCAGAGTCAGAGTTGAGAATGGGTATGGGGGTTTTATCAAAAATATTTGTGTGTGTTCTAATGTGCCTATAACTAATTCTTTTAATATAAAAACGTTGTTTTCATTTTTAAAACCTTGTACATCTACTATTATAGTATCGTTATTCATGATAGTTTTTTAACTATATTACTGAGCGGCTTATATTCAAATATACAATCGTTTAATATAAGACAATATGCGGCGGTCTGGTCAGGTATCTCTACTTCTGCTTCGATTTCAACGCGTACGTCTATGGATCCTTTTAGCGTTTCGTGCTGACGAGAACAATCAACAACAAATAAAGGCGCGATTTCCTTGAACTCTTTCAAACTCAACAACGGCTCTGGTCGACGTCCATGATAAGACTGTTGAAATCTGGCATATTGTTCGTATATCAATGAAAACTTATTGTCAGCAAAGCTGATATTCAGTCCTTCATATGGATAATACGATGAATTTAAAAATACTCTTACATCCCGTATAAAACAATGGTCGAACTCTGCCATTGACATTAGTGCATTATGTTTGCGGTTGGTTTGTAAAGCAATTACTACGAATCGTGGTTTTTCAATCTGCGACGATGTTTTAATAGACCAAGTATGTTTACGTGTTCTGGGTAGTAAAGGATACTCATATAAGTCCCAATTACGAAATGCTACTGTTATAGGTCGATCTCTTTCTAATTGCTTTAATAAATTAATCCTTTGGCGGTCTGACACTTTAATATGAGGAACTCGCCATACAATTTTACTTATTATGATATCGTCCACAACTTCACCCGTACTTAATTTTAAAGCATTGAGATTGGTATTGCTTCTCAATAGTACTAATTCATGTTTACAGTTTATAATGATTTTTTCATAATCTTCAGCAAAACCTAATATTTTATTTAGAGGTATAGAGCCAGAAAACAGACCATCGTTAACAGTGGTTGTGCCTGTTGTAGACCAGCCCCAAACTTTCCCACATTTTGATTCATTTTCATTTAATGAAAGATAAGATTTTATTGTTGTAGTGATACTTGCATTTTTTATTTTATCTATTTCTACCCCGTTTAGTTCATATCGAATGTCTTGAAAAAGAAAAAGCGTTGGGTTATTTACAAAATGTACACTCTTTACTCTTTCACTTTCTTTAGTAATACTGTTATGCTTAGTCACATTTACTTTGCCTTCAATATATAAAGTACTGAGGGCAGGCAGCACATACAAATCTTGCTGATTAATAGGTATTCGTATTTCATCATTCTTGTTGAAACTTGTTACATATGGCTTGTACGAGTGATATTCAAAACTTTCGATGCTGTTATCGTATGACACAGGTTGAGATATATTTAAAATATTCATTTTAGCAAACCTATTAGTTTTAAAAATTCTTTATTGTTTTTGGTGAGCTTCTTTTTTTTTCGAAGCGGTGTTTCTTTACTAGATGATCTTTTAGAACTGACACGCATAGGAGGTGTTGACAGGTTTTTATTGAAATTTAACATTTCCTTCTAAAGTGTAAATACAGCTGTACTTCTTCACCACGTAAGTTGATTTGCTTATTTTCAGCATCCAACAATCTTATATTAATAGAACTTATTGAGGTTTGATTGACAGGAAAATAAATTAAATTTTTAGGTATTTCAATTATTCTATAACCGGGTGGTACGTTTGGCACAAATTCGTAAATTATATGACTAGGTTTCCCGTTAACAAATGATCCGCTGATAACATCACATTCGATGCGCACTATAGTTGTTGATAAAATGCTGACAGGATACCTGGACTCAGTTTTTATATTAGCTTTAACTGTTTCCATGCCAAAACCCAAAACTTTACCAAGAGAATCATTTTTATCAAAGTGCAAATCTTCAGAACAATAAATACTTGTTTTTAATGTATTGTTATTGCATGTTAGTTTTAACACAGCATTCTTAATGTTACTTTTCAAAAAATCACAAATATCTTGGAGTTCATATGAACCTTCAGGTATTTCTATAACTCCATCTTTGCCATAATAAAGTTTATTGTTTCTTTTGTCTATATTAGGAATAGAATTGAAAGTTGAAAAATATAAGAGACCGCATTCATATTCTCCGTGTAATTGCAAGGTTGGCGAGTAATTTGTTATTAAAGTCTCTCCTCTTCCAGTTATTGACACAGTGAAAGACATTTTAGTACTGACAATGTTTTTTTATTTCATTCTTAATATAAATGTTTTTTCCAAGTCTCTTAAAAATTTTAAACAAAGATGACCACAAATTATAGTACCAAAATTTTGATATTGTACATAATTATAATTTATAGAAATATATCTCAAATAATTTATTAATTCTAATGGTGGTTTTAAATTACCAAAACTATCAAAATATTCACAGTAGTTATTTTGCTTAACGTAGGCTACCCAGTGAGTTCCAGGATTATCAGAACTATCTAAATTTACTATGGCACACTCTATTTTTCTTGGTTTTGAAGGTAGTGTATCTCTCATAAAGACTCCTCGAAAGTAAGGTATATCTGAAGCATGCTCCAATATGTCAAAATTAGTAAGAGGACGTCTAGGTAGCCGTTTAATTAGTTTTTTGAACAATTTAAATATAAACCAGTTCCTTTTTTAAGAGGTTTGATATACATTCCTCTTCCAAGAGCCACAGCTTCCATCATCTTGTTATGTCGTTCAGATTCTTGAAGGCTTTTTTGAGCAACCTTGTAATCATTGACAGCCTTTGCTATACCTGCTGCACCACCAGCAAGAGAACCCAGAGCTGACAACCCAGCGAAAATTGGAATGAGAGGTAAGAAACCCCCACTCTTCGGTATAGGAATACACCGCGGTAAGCGTATTCCTTTTTTATTAATAAACAGTTTTTTTGCAGCTGCATATGCGTATTTTATAGCTGTGCGATTGTCTTTAGCTTTTAATTGTTTTAGTTGAGATTGGATTTTTTTAATGATGGTCATAAACGGTCTTACTCCAGCACCAGCTTTAAGTTTTGCTTTCATTGCATTTTTGACAATCCATGATGCAACCTTTTATCCTTTCCCAGCGTCTTTTGATTTCAACCTTTTTTTCGCCATTTTCAAAAGTTCTAAGTCAGCTTTGTGTCGAACGTTCAAATCACTGTTATTATAAGCAATATCGTGATACATACAAGCTTCATCCAACTTATTTATACCTCGATCGCCTCTAAGTAGCCGTTTCTGAAGTTTTGTTCCTGGACCACAATACTGATATCCAGGAATATGTAACTCAATCGGTAAGTTATTTATTAAGTCGTTAATAATACCACTTCCTTCCTTCATTGATGTGTTTGAAGTGAGATACATCTTATTACAACGCTTAATATATATATTAAAAAATTAATGCACTTTTATTCACCCAACTATTTTCTTTATCACCGAGACCTAACCATTTTACAAATAATTTGTCACCTTTTCTTTTTATAACCTTTTCAATTAGATAGAGTTCAGGAAACTTCGTTTTCTGTAGTTCATATTCATAGAAAGTCCCTAAAATACTCTGTTTATATTTATCTTCCAAGTGATAAGTTAGTGGATGCGTGTAATTTACTTTTTTGACAATAAATATTTCTGTTGACCAGTTTGGAGTATAACCTTTGTAAAAATCTCCTTTATATTTACTGATACGAACATGATCACCAACTTGGAACTTAGGTTGTTGAACCATCTTATTCTTTCGTGTTTTAATTATGTTAACCTTGGCAATCTCTTGGTTTGTTATATTAACATCAAAAGGTCTAAATTTTGTTGTTCGATGAATTGTGTGGTTATAGTTTTCTACAACAGAATTTATATTTTTCCCTATCCATTGATAGCGACCGTTCAAACTAAAAAGTTTGTAAATGTTACATTTTAACGTGCGTATTACTCGTTCTACAATGGAAGCTTTTTTTACAGAGTAAGTAGAATAATGATTTATATTATTTTTTGCTAACAAGTTTTTGAAAGTATCATTGTAAAACTCTTTACCTAAATCAGTTTGTAAATGTTTAGGTTTCCGTGATGAAACAGTTAATATCTCTTGCATTGCTTTTGTGACATTTTTTTTTTCTTTTGATTTCAAAGGATTTATCCAGACGAATTTTGATAAAGTATCTATTACTACCAAAATATATTTGTAGCCTTTGTTAAAATGCGAATATTTCTGAAAATCTATAAGATCAGCTTGCCATAAATCATCTATTCCTGTTATGATGGTACATCGTCGTGGATAATTTCTTCTTGCTGCTTTGTGGAGTTCATCAACGATATCTTTTTTACTCATTTTAAGTTAATTTAGCTTTTAATTTAGCTTCAATCAAATTATCTATTTCTGTTTTAGTATAATATAAAGTACTTAGACGATTTGAAGTTACTTTTTCCAAGCTATTTAGATAATTCTTAACGTTACTATTAACTTTTTGTATTTCTTTTCTTATTTCTTCAACAGTTTTATCCATGTAAGCTTTGTTCACTGCTTCATCGTCTTCATTTGGAAACGAAAGACCTTTCAATTTTGATGACTTTAAATCATAGTATCCTGTATCAGATTTCACCAAATAGTCGTTGAGGGTATCAATGTATTCTGTTAATCGTAAACGTTTGTGAACGTGGTGACCAAATTTGTCTATATTCATTGCCGTCTCGATGCTCTTTTCAATGAAATATCAAGTATACTGCCCATCTTCCCCAATGCATCACGCTTTTTATACTCTTTAAGGTTTATACCAATACCGGCTTCGTGTAATTCCTCAACTATCGAAATTATTTCATTATCTACTCCGGTGTTACCCGCAACTCTTGACGCTAGAAGTAATTTTAATCGTTCAACTAATTCGTTCGGATCATCCCAATAAACATAGTCAGTATCTTTTTTAACTTTCTTCAAAACATTAATACCTTCTCCTTGTGAAATACTTTCCACGCTTGTTGTCGCACTTCTAGCAAATTTAAACAAAGGTTTTACAATATTCGTGTACTTAAATCCCTTGTTGCTGTTTATTGGTTTGGACGAATCAAAATTGCGTCGGTGAGCATTTGTTTCTAATAATAATAATTTATAATTTTGTAAGTCATTATCAGTGATTATATCTAAATTTGGTTTCTTTTTAAACAATAGCTCTTTTAATCCGTTTGTTTTTTTTAAATTATGAGTTCCTATTTTAAGGAAACTGCCATCATCGAAAACGCGGGTTTTGCCAAGCATTAGTTTCCCACGGTCATTTCTTATTCCGAAAGGTATATCAGAAAATACTTCAGATGATATAGACCACGACAATGACTGATTTTTATCACTCGTCGATGGTGAGTGAAGAGACTTGAATGACGACTCACTGGCATTAAGATCTTCCGAAGGTGATGCCACAAGGGTTTTGTCACCGTATATCCTACTAAGGGGCTTTTCTTCTTCACTATCAGCTTCATTAAGATCTTCACTAGACAAACACGATGACGTTTCGCTATTATTATTATTATTATTATTGCTATTCTTAACTCTTTTCACTAAGGGTCCGTAATGATTTTCTGTCTCGAGATGTTCTTCGTCATTCTTTTTTGCCAATGAGTTAAGTGGGTCAACTATAGGTTCAAGAATTTTTTCCAAGACCATATTTTCATTATTTTTTGCGTCTTTTATCATTTTAACTTTTCTTTTTACAGCTGCAGCAGATTTCACAATTTGTTGTTTAATATTTTTTTCCATTTTACACAGTTTACTGCTCAGTTCTGAGTCACGAATGAAAGTGATGGAGTCAGATCATAACAAACTATTATGTACGTTAATCCACTATTACAAATGTATCAAATGTCAATCTATAGCAGCCTTTATTTTTTTCACAGTCCTTATTTATTACAAGGTAATTGAAAGGCTTACTCCAAACAGCGGAGCACATTTCTCGAAACTGGGGCCAAGACATGTCTGATGCTACATGCTCATCGTAGATGTGTCTTAAATTAATGTCATCTTGTTTAAAAAGTATTATTAAGTTCGAGTTGTCTCTTACAAGCTGTTTCGGTATTTTAGTATAAGTCTGATTTATATAAAAACAATCAATGTTTTTATGGCGTCCCATGGCAAAATAATCTCTGATATTGTTCTGATTTTCACAAGCTACGTCATCGAATATAATAATAGAATCTGGCAAAGCATCATGTGGACTCAATATTTCGCTATTGTGGTTATACTTAAAATATGATATCCTGGGAACCATATCTAAAACCTTTTCTAGATATATGTATTTAGCTTGATACAAGGATTTTGAATACACGTACAGGTTACGAAAACGTAGACCATCTTTATGCAACAATAAACTTATTACTAAATTTGTTTTTCCACAATTTGATGGACCGCACACAATACAACGTATCGAGTTTGGCAACAAGCTACCATGTCGATTTTGCTCATTTGGCAAAGGATTATAAATGCATTTTAACTTTAATGACTGTTTTTGTTTTACAAATTTCATGTCCGATAATTGTACTTATATGACTACGGAGGTTCGTGGGCTGCAATTAAATGACTGAAATAATATAATGCTTCAATATATAAACTGGATACAGGCGAGGTGAAATAAGGTAAGATGATTTAAAAAGACAACACAAGGAAGTTGAACCCAACGTTTTTTTACTCCGTTGTTTTAAATGCGAGTATAAACTGATAATGTCAGCCGCCGAGTGTGATCCATTATCGGTTTCAGCAATCGTCATAAATCAGTGTTACTTATATAATGAGTGCAATTAATAAATTATTGGTGTGCAGTGAGCTAAGCAGCATGTAAGTTTTACATTAAACAATTTTATATTTATTCATCGCGAGTAGGTAGGAACGAGGGAGTTTAGCATACACATATTCATTAGGTAGGAACGAGGGAGTTTAGCATACACATATTCATATATTTATTACTGGACTTTCTGAAACAGTTTTTACCACAGCGATCAAGGTGATTATTGGGCAGTTTGGAACACTTCACGACAGAGATCGAACGGACGTGAGATCGCTGGAGTGAATTGTTCCAGAATGCCCAATAATCACCTACTGTCCCGGATGCATAGATGAATTTTTGCCCCCGTATAGTAAACATCTAAGCAAATACCCGGACTCTCCCTCACAAAGCTCGAAGCTTTTAATACCGAAACGGGCCGCCTTAGTGCGAATGCACTGCACCCAGCTAAGACGGCCTTTCCACAGCAGGAGGGATTCGTCCAGGCTCAGATGTTTACTAGGTACGTATAATGCAACAAACTTTTGGTTGCAATGGTTAACAATTGGTTTAATTTTTTCATTTTTTTTTTCATAAGACGACAAGCTCAAATCAAAGGCTTCGTTGTCCACGAAATGAATCAGTCGGGAAAGAAGAATAAAACGATTTCTAGACATGTACTTACGAAAATGAGGCATGCCCATAATGCCCGTCGTCCAATAATCAGTCAAAACAGATCGGTGGCACGTTGACATCAAAATCAATATTGCAAAGTAAATATACTTTTCCTCAACAGTGGTGTTAGTCCATGTATTGAGGGGTTCCGGGATTTTAGAATTTTCCTGCTCAACTAGTGGAGCGAAGGCACACCAGGCATAATTATTTGTCTCTCGGACAATGTGTGCCATAACATAATGTCATTGTCCCACACCGCCTTAAATAACTCGACCGGGTCCTGTAAAGATATGGTAGGACCAGGACTACGGATGTATGCTTGCTCTTGGCCGGAAAACGTAGAAAAGTCGCCCGACCAAGAGAAAGTTCGCGTATTTACGAAGTCAGGTATTGGTTGGTTGTCCTGGTCATGGTTGGTTGGTTGGTCGACGTCCTGGTCGGTTGGTTGGTCGACGTCCTCGTCCTCCTCCGCCAATATGGTTGACTGACGGATAAGCCGCGTTGTTGACCTTAGATTCTGAAAGTCGACGCCGGCGTCATCCTCATCAAGATAATTACAGTCTTCATCTGACGACGGGTCGTCGCTTCCAGAATCGTAAAGCATGCTTTCAATGTCGGCTGAGGCGTAACCCGCGGCGCACCCTTTTTGGGCGAGAAGGCCCAGCTTCATCGTTTGGGCGAGAAGGCCCGGCTTCATCAATCACCTCTGGGGTGGTTGTTGGTTTCCAAATCTTAAGAAAACGAGCAAAACAAGAAGCCATCACCACCGTTACCACCACCAAAACAATCTTACAAAAATGCAATACCACTATAAAACACCATTATAAAAATATTTGTAGTAAAATATTATTAGTAAGCACAAATCGTATTCAAATTAAATAACCACAGAGGAATATACTTTCTTAACGCATATAATACTCACTTTCAAACGGCGGCCTTTGGGTGTCTCCTCCAGGAGAATACGATTGTCCACTTCTGGACAACGTAGAGTCCCTCCTGGAGATTTTTCGACCTCAAGGGCTAATGGCTAATGCTAAAACTAATGGTTTTCGAGACATCTGTAAAATATATGTAAAGTTAAATATTACTGAACTTGAATGCCACCGAAGAGCAAACATTTTCAATGTAATTATTACCCTCACAACTAAACTTCTATACATATTTATATATAGACTTCTAATGAGGATACTGTATATGTGTTTTATATGATACTATACACGCTGAAATTTTAATCATTTGGTTCCTGCAGTGGGGTGGTTCCACTCATGATTATAAGCAACTTTTACTATGGGGCCAACCCTCATATCGCGAAAAAAAATCAGCTGTTCCATACATAAAGGTCGTGTACGTATTTTGCAATTGTATGGAACAGCTGATTTTTCACTGCGGGAAAATATATACAGCGTGAAATTATATATATAGTGCCAGTGAACATATATAAATACAATATAACAAGTTGTTTATTTTACAAGGAAACAATTCGCTTTTTGTGTACTTACTGTTTAGTGTAACTGTTTACTGTTATGAAAATCTTGTGTTATGACTGTGTCCTTTAGTCTGTCAAATCTGAAAAAAAAAATTAATATTCTCGGTGAATATGCATTTTACGGGAAAAGTTTGTAGATCCTAAATTGTTTCTATAGATGCCTTAAATCGAATAAGAGCAAATAAAAGCCGGTGGGGTGGGGGATTACCCCACTTTTCGAAAAAAAAATTGAAAAAAAAATTGCAAAAACTTCGATAATTCCTCGGTAAATATGCATTTTACGAAAAAAGTTTATAGGTCCTAAATCATTTTTATAGGTGCCCTCAATCAAAAAATAGCAAAAAAAGAGGGGTAGCGGTAAAATTATTAAATCTTAAAATTATATCACTGTTACTACCACGTAGTAACAGTGATATAATTTTAAGACTTAAAAATAAAACTTAACATAAGTATAATCTATAGAATTAAGAAAATTACGTCTAAGTCTGATCTCTTTATATCAATCTCTCACAAAATATGTGTTTGCCTATTTATTTTTAGACGTGCTTCTACTAATTTTAAAGCTGTAATATTTCTTTAATATTCTTTTTCCATACAAAATTTGAACCCTTTTTCACCCCCTTAGGGGTTAAATCATGTCCACCGTGTTGAACTTCAAAATAAATGTCATTCTCGCAATCGTCATCTATTTCTAGGTTTATTTTCCCCATTTTACCCCCAATTTATCCCCAAAGGGGTCGAAATAGTACAATAGCAATATACGTTGCGTTGGATTTCTATCCATAAGCCTAAATAATAAATTTAGCTATTGTTACTTCGAAAATAAAGGATTTTCTTCTAAACACAACTTCATCCCCCTTTTCACCCCTTCGAGAGTAGAATTTTAAAAACGCTGAGACGCGTATATGTTAATTTTTAATCGTCAGCCTAGACACAAAATTTTAAGATCCTAGCTTCGAAACTGAGGGACTTTCATACAAACTTTGGACCCTCGTTTTTTGAACAAGAGAGAACCCGAGTTTTGAAAAGTCCTTACTTCATAAGGAACCTATGTGTCAAATTTAGAGTCTCTAGAGCTAGACCCAGCAGTTTGGACTGTGCGTTGATACGTGAGTCAGTCAGTATCTTCTTTTATATATTAATATTAATTTCACGATAACGTCATTTTTAATTACTGCTACAATGTGTTGTGTAGGTAATGTTTTTTCTATACTATTTTAGTAGGGGCGAGCCTCAGCTACCTACCGGGTCACAGGTGGCGGATTGTGATACGTCCTATAGTATGTAGGATAGCTGCGAATATAGGGAAACCTTAATAAGCAGTCCCGGACCGAGGCGGTAGGGTTCCGAGGGGGCGGCGGGCTGTTGCATATATCAGGCATCGGCAGCCCCATTAAATTCCGCAATACACCCAATGACGATCCTATGACATGGCGAGTTAGTGCCGCCATCAAATAAGCACTAGCCCCGGCGCTAACACCCGCGCTAGACGACGACCGCCAAAGAGATGGATTGATGATATCCGGCAGCAAGCTGGCACCAACTGGATGCGCATGGCGGTAGACCGCCAAGAGGGAGAAGTTAGGATCATGTTGTCACAGATATTTTATATACTTTTTGTTACGCTCGTAAAGTATACAAAATATCACTGCCGACATGATCCCAAAAATTCCAAAACTCATCAGTTCTTGTATATTGAGTTTTTAATTCTATATATACCTAGTATCTTGCACTTTTTCTTTCATTAAACACATTTCCATATCATTCTGAATAGAAGCCATCAATACTTTCATAGGAAAGGAGATCAAATTCCTGTTCACTTCGTTTTGAGTTGTTACCGACTCCTTTACCACCGCCATGAATTTTTTGTGACCTTGATGTTGCACTTAACTGAACTGTACCGCTTAGCTATTATTTTGCATTTGTTTCCGACTCTCTTCACTTTTTTTGTTTTGATTCCAAACGACTGGAAATAGCAGTAGTAACATTAAATATTTGTCCAAGGGCGCTGGATGTTGGCCTCCCCGCGGCGCGCCCTGGAAACGGACTAGTACATGTTAACGCAGTGTCTAGTACCGGCTAGCAACATCCATTTGCGAACAACTACTAAAAAATAATAATAATAATAATAATGAAAAGTTAGACTTTAAAATAATAATAATAATAAAAATGTTTATTTCTCTCAAACAATCTTACATGATACAACTTATTTCTAAGAGACAATATTATTATAGGTAACAATTATTAAGATTGAGAGAGACTGGTGCCTAAACTAAGCCGGAGCCTGTATCTCAGTACACCAGTACTCTCCTCCTCGTAAAGTGGCTATATGGAATTACAATATTAAGTAGTTTATACAACCAAGTGAAGGAGAAATAAATACAACATACACTGCAATACTTATTCTCTAAAACTAAGGGATCATTACAAATGATTTCAATGAAATGAAATGGCCCAGTTAGGTTTGTCAAACCAAACCTAACTGGGCCATATCATTTCATCAGCTTGCAATCAGCAGCAAAGTGTCTGACCACGATGACGTATTTCTCGACCAGTTTGTGTCTGGATTGCTTATGCACTTAAGATAACCAAATAAAAAATACTTGATCATATCCTTGAAATACTTATTCATTATACTTTTTTTTATTTATTTAATAATATACAATAATGCAAAACATAATTTAGACCGTACAGTGCTGCAAAAATCTGCATAGATTTTTCTGCACACTGCCATTCACCAACTATATCTAAACATTACAAAATAATCAAAATATTTTCAAACTCATTATAGATATACCTACATTACATTATAATATGATATACATAATAACAGTCCATAATGTCCATGTATCATATCTGTTTCAAATTTACGGAGGGTGAGATTGTAATAAACTGCGATCGCGGCTGTTCGGCATAATGAATAATCATACGAGACCAATCGATAGGTTTTGTGTAAGAACACACGCGCGCGTTCACACGGGAGTGTTTATATTTAGGAAAATATGTAGTTTTTTTTGTAAGAAGTATATAAAACTGCAAATAATTTAGTCTACTGTTTTTATTATTAACTATAGTAATAGATTAAGGAAGTGTATTTTTTATTTGTTTTTAATATTTAATTCATGCTTTAGTGTTTGAGGTAAGTTATTTATTAATTACGGTATCTGGTACTGTAGTAGTTGTTTACCACACAAATTGTTATAAGAAGGAGTTTTTTTTATATTATTTGCGATGCGCTGCGAGTTCGCTTATCACGCTGCATGATTGTTTGTAATTCTTTGTTGAAGAAATGATTTACCAACAACAAGTATTTAACGTGGTCATATATCGGTATGATGGAACAGTAATAGAAAAGTTCGTTATAGTTATCTTGATACTTGTTTTTAATTTTAGCAGGTACGATTACTAGTATTCTTAGTTGTAGTTTGTAAATTGAATCGAGTTGTGTTTTACACGTTCGGCCGAAATCTTTTTGCAAATCCGATAAAGCAATATCTATGTTTTTGTTTGATGCCACAAGACAAGGGTCATCTGCAAACTGATACATCTCACATTTTTTTATTACGTTAGCAGCGTCATTTACGTATGTGATATAATAATGCAATGGGCCAAGAACTGATCCCTGAGCTGTACCATCTGTTACGTTTATATCTTTACTATTGACATTAGCAAATTTTTACCACATATGATCGGTTATCAAGATACTCTCTGCACCATTTATTCAGTGGACCCCTTATGCCACAATCATTGAGTTTTTCAATGAGGATATTATGTTTTAAAGTATCAAAAGCCTTTGTATAGTCTATAAACACTATAAGGACATGCTCTTTATTATCCAAATGTTTGTAAATACTGTCTGTGAAATTCGTTAGTAACTGTGTTGCACTTTTGCCTCTTTAAAACGGATAAGAATTTAACATCTTCAGGCCAATCTTATGTATCACCGTTTGGTTTGGATTGGATGAATACTGGCTAGTTTGTATTTTTTATTTACTTTATGTTTTAATCTATTTTTAATATGCATTTGTTTTCAATTTGCCACTTGTCAATAAAATATTGTTACTTTAATTCATTCTTCAACACATGGTCTAAACATAAACAACAAGTAACATTCTTGACCTATTAAACTCATTCTAGGTGGCCAGAGGTTGTTATTGTTTAAGAAGTATATTTGCAAGGTTTGGACTGTATGCACAGCTGGTGACTGACAATGTTCTCGAAGAACTTCAGCGATTTTGTAAAAGTAATAACACAAAATTTTTGCACAGCTCCTTGTCGTAGCTCAGTTGGTACTGGTTAAACTAAACGAACAGTCCGTACTTTTAAAAGATCTATGTTAGCTACTAAGCTTGAAAAAGATGACTGTAACAAGAAATTGTTAAAATTGTCATTGCGTAAAAGGTTATCCTTGTCACGAAGTTTGTAATTATACCTAAAAACAAATACTTTCTACCTACCTAGTTAATCTAAGTAAGGCAAGTAATCTTGTAAATGTAGTACAAAGTAATATTAATAGCCCACCAATTGTAAATCTTGTAGTCATCAGATGTTGCTCAAGAGTTTCCAAGTATAGGGAAAAATTAGATTTTTAAATTAATAAAATATTAATGTGTGTATTCAAGACAAGAAGAGTGTTGCATATTCATATATTATCTGTGGTAATGTCGATTCCTTCCGTGCTCGAGCTCTATGCTCTCTTTTGGGTGACACCCATACAAGTGCTATGTCGTACTATGTAAGTTATTTATTGCAATAAAATTAATGTAATATTACAGCTGTCTAATTTGCCCTTTCCCAATCTACAAGACACTACACAACACAAAGCATCCAAAAATGTTTATGTAGAGTTACAAACAGAAAACGAAGATGATTTAATGGACATGTTTGGATATCTTCAGGTTCTTTTATACAAAGGCAAAACACAACAATGTAATGCTATTCCTACTCAAAGAAAATTAGAATTATCATCAACACATTTGGCAACTGAAGATTCATTAGCACTCCCAAGTGTACTATAAGTACTTTCTTAGTTGAAGTAGGTACTTGAAGCAATTTACTCATCATTAGAAGATTTAAGTAAGTGGTACGAAAGGAAACTGTTTTTAGAATAGAATCCCGTTGTTTAAATTTAGATTAAATTGGTTGTATTTTTCATCCTGAGCAGGTATGTATTAGGGCATGCAATATCGGAAAGGTCTCAGTTCCGGAACTGAGTTTCGATATTGCAGACCAATATCGGAATTCCGGTACTAGTTCCGAGATTGGCAATTTTTTTTAATTTTTCATTTCTCGGCTAAAATTACGTATCCATGATAGAATCAAACAAGTTATGTTACGTTAATCAGTCTTTTATTTTACTGGAGGCTTAAGTTATTAAAAAACATAATATTATTAATCATCTGAAGACTCGAAAATTAAGACAAACAAACATTAAATATTTATATTTGGCAATAAGCTTAGATCAAATTAAACAATTAAAAAACAAAACAATAAACTTAAATCAAATAAACAAGTAAGTATCAATCAGACAATCAAACGAGTTATGTTATGTTAATCAGTCTTTTAATTTACTAGAGACCAAAGTTATTAAAAACACAATATTGTTAATCATCTGAAGACTCAAAAATTAAAACAAACACACATTAAACATTCCTATTTGGCAATAAGCTGAGATAAAATTAAACAATTAAAAAACAAAACAATAAACTTCAATAAAATCAATTACTAAGATAATTAATATAATTGAAAAAGTACTAGGAAAAATTGACCCACTTGTAGCAGCTTAGACGGGATCCCGTCGATATTTACTAGTATTTTTTAATTATATTAATTATCTTAATATAAAAAGAGCATTGATAATGCCTAAAATCTATAAAGTTAAATAATCAACAACTAAATTTATGTGCTATTATTTACATAATCAAGAAAAGAGGTTCCAGTTATTGTTTACCTACTTATTTTCTTGAAAGGAACCTGTCTTCTTGATAATGTGTTCTCAAGAATATTAGCGCATCTAACATTTTATCTGAGAGTGAACTTCTTAGCCGGTTACACAAATAACCGGCACTCGAAAATACTCTTTCATTCTCTACACTCGTTGGCAATATGCACGACATATACTTATACGCTTCTGTCAGATACACCCCCCGCTCGCCTCCATTATCATACATGGCTTTTTTCTATTTTTACAAAACCTGAGAGATCAAAATTAGAAGTAGTTTTACGGGTTTCTCTGCATTTTAACAGTTCTCTGTTTAACTGCTCTTGTAGTGTTGGTTCAGCAGAAAACGATAGATCCATTTCAGGGGCGCATCGCAGGATCCTGCAGGTGTGGGACTTGAGTTTCGGGGCTCAATGCCGCTGGGACTGCTGGGAGTTGTTTTATACTTGAGCAGGTAATATTTGCACAGCTCCTTGTCGTAGTTCAGTTTGTAACGGTTAAGCTAAACGAACAGTCCGAACTTTTAAAAGATCTATGTTAGCTACTAAGCTTGAAAAAGATGACTGTAATAAGAAATTGTTAAAATTGTCGTTGCGTAAAAGGTTAACCTTTGTCACGAAGTTTGTAATTATACCTAAAAACAAATACTTTACAGCTACCTAGTTAATCTAAGTAAGGCAAGTAATCTTGTAAATGTAGTACAAAGTAATATTAATATTCCACCAACTGTAAATCTTGTAGTCATCAGATGTTGCTCAAGAGTTCCCAAGTATAGGGAAAAATTAGATTTTTAAATTAATAAAATATTAATGTGTGTATTCAAGACAAGAAGAGTGTTGCATATTCATATATTATCTGTGGTAATATCATGATTCCTTCCGTGCTCGAGCTCTATGCTATCTTTTGGGTGACACTCATACAAGTGCTATGTCCTACCATGTAAGTTATTTATTACAATAAAATTAATGTAATATTACAGCTGTCTAATTTGCCCTTTCCTAATCTACAAGACACTACAAAACACATAGCATCTAACAATGTTTATGTAGAGTTACAAACAGAAAACGAAGATGATTTAATGGACATGTTTGGATATCTTCAGGTTCTTCTATACAAAGGCAAAACACAACAGTGTAATGCTATTCCTACTCAAAGAAAACTAGAATTATCATCAACACATTTGGCAACTGAAGATTCATTAGCACTCCCAAGTGTACTATAAGTACTTTCTTAGTTGAAGTAGGTACTTGAAGCAATTTACTCGTCATTAGAAGATTTAAAGTAGTACGAAAGGAAACTGTTTTTGGAATAGAATCCCGTTGTTTTAATTTAGATTAAATTGGTCGTATTTTTCATCCTGAGCAGGTATGTATGTATACTAGGGTTGCCAGGCCATTTTTTCAGGAAAATGTACTTTAATTGAATAAAAAAATAGGGGCGAAGCATTTTGACGCGGACAACAAGAATTAAAAAGCTAAGAAAATGAAAAGTATATTTTTAATGTGTTATTGCGTTTATCAATAACATATTCCTTTTTTTATGTTGTTTGTTCTATTTCAATTCACTTTTGACTTTTTCGCCAATTGTCATAATGTCAATTAACGAATTGATTTTTCGAACGAAATCTATTGTCGCTTCCAAGTTTTTAATTTTTTTCTAATTTCAAGTTATCTTTGCAATACTCAATTGGATTTGCTACGGACTCGCTAAATATTTGGGCAGCCGGTTTGACTTCATGATCTGCTTTTTGGAATTTATGTGAGCTCCCCTAATTTTGTTGGCCAATTTTGGCATTTTGGCTGGTGGGAAAGTAGTGCCAGGCGGCATCAAAGGTGCGCGAAAAAGTGGTAAAGTTTGATGCCGCCTGGCACTACTTTTGCGCCAGCCAAAATGCCTGGCAACGTTATATTCGATTTAGATCCATGATTAGCTTGCTATTATACCACACCAAATCCAGAGCTCTGTAAATTACATACCTTCAATCGGTTTTCAGCCCCTTTGTTGCCCAACCACTCCCACCCCCACCACTGAAAATCTGCGAGATGCCCGGATCTGTTAATAATGATAGTATAGCACACTAACAAAAGGGGTTTCGTCGCTCTGTAAATTGTACACCTATTTCCGGGGCTAGCTCTTAATCCATTACGTTAATACAAGTTGTAGTCAAAATCGTGGAGGTCATAGTGTCCATTAAGTATTTTATAAGTCTCAATTAGATCTCCACGGTTTCTGCGGTCTTTCAATGTTGTAAGTTTGAGCACATCCAACCGTTCCTCGTAGGTTCGTCGTTTCAGCGTTCTAGTAAAACTTCTCTGCAGTTTCTCCAACTGCTCGATGTCCTTGACAATTGACATTTAGGTAGCTGTGTGAACCTAGGTTTTTGTGGTGTGAAAGCAAGTGGTTGCAAACATTCAAGATGGTACAACCACATTTTGCTGGCGTGAAATGGCAACCACGGGCCGTCCCCGGGTTGCATATAAGCAAAATCTAACTCTCGAGTTTTGATGGTGATCCCTGATTGGTCAAGAAACTCAGTAGTTAGGTTTTGCGCGCAAACTCTAACTCCCCAGTTTCGCGCTAGTTCGATAGTGATCTCTGATTGGTCAAAAAACTCAGTAGTTAGGTTTTGCCCGCAAACTCTAACTACTGAGTGCGCATCCACCAATGAGCGAACTTCAAAATTCAGTTGTCAATTGTCTTTGAACACAACTGTGGTAAAATATTTTATTTTTTAAAAATGATTTCTAATCTTCCAATTTGCGAATATAATCTAGTATAAAAAGTGTCAATATAAAATTGACGTTTTGTACGGAGAATTTTTAACAAGTTGCATTTTCTATTTTAACATTTTTTACAATTTATTTAACAACTGTGAACGCTTTTGCAACAAAATATTTCTGTAAGTACAAATGTTTGAACATTAAGATAACCTGGGCAACATAACCTACTCGAAAAAAATATGTTTAGGCTACGTTACAACAGATTAAGAGGTCATTTTTGCCAAAAAAAAGTTTAGATTATTCATCAGAACAATCAAATTACATCCAATTATAAGCATAGCCGTCAACTTGATAGTTATATAGCCGTAATATCCAGCAACTGATAAATAATTTAAATCGCTGGAGTTGTGGTTGTTTCTCGGTGTGTGAGAAAAAAATGCCAATTTCATAGTTTATTATTACATAAAAACAGATTACACAGTTTCAAATTACATAAAATTAAAGGCAATGATAAGCAGAATATTGAAATCGGTGACTACTGTTACCCATGGTAGGCTAACCTGTATTACAGGTAACAGGAACAGGGGCCCACTAACAAAATCAAATAGCCTAATTATGGTACAATAATAAACCGTGTATACACTCGATAGAAAGAAGCGATTACAAAAAAAAGTATAATAATAATAATAATAAATAAAGTTAGTGTTCATGTTTAACACTCAGTAAGCCCAAAAATTACTGTAACGCTCCAAGGGTACTAATGTTTAATATAATAACTCAATGAAACGCCCAATAGTGATATAAAAAGCCTATATTTATACAAATAATTAAACCCGACCTAGGTAAAAAACAAAAATTCTTAACACCGCGATGTACATTTTCATACAAGCGCCGATACAGCGCCATCTATTGGCAGCTTGAGTAACAGCAAATAAATATGAAACAAAACTTATACATACCAAATAACAAAAATCTTAACACCGCGATGTACATTTTCATACAACCGCCGATACAGCGTCATCTATCGGCAGCTGGAGTAACAACAAATAAATACAAAACAAAACTTGTGCATACTTATTTATATAGTTAGGTTAACAGCCGTATAAATTTTGGTAAAGAAGTATTCTAACAACGAATTTTCTGTCTCGTCATAGTCCATGCCTTTAAGCCATTTAGAAATTATAAGCTTGCAGTTGTGGTATGTCAAGGATTGGATTGATAAAACCGAAATTTAACGAATTTCATAGGTAAGGACCCAATATTATAGTTTGGAGAACTGTGGCATATGCCAAGTTCTCCAAGTTCTCCAGTATATCCATATGGATACAAGAATGCTGAATAAAATTGACCAAATGGATTGTCCAGGAACCCAACCCTGCGTCGCAACGAATCATAATTGCAAGTTAGTATCTACTTAAAATGCATTTATTCTTACTTGTCCTATTTGGTTGCGCTATGCCGTTGTGAATTTTGCCTGACATGACAACACGCTTTGGTGGACGCCAGAATCATCGACACGATGAAGAAGACTTCTCCTGTGTTTGGGTTAAAACTTTTGAGATTAAAACAACAGGTACTTAATAAACGACAAAATAAATATTTATTGCACAGAAACATTCTTAATAATTTTTTCTTCAATTCAATATTCTTATTCTTAATATCAATAGGTACAGTACATAGTAGATATAAGGCTAAATGGTTTGAAGGTATTCGCCTTTCTTTATACATAAACGTATTTTTTGGTTTATCGTTTATCTGTAAACATATTTTTTTTCAGTAGGTTAGGTATAGCCAGCAACGGAAATTATTGAACAAAATTTGATGATTTTTTTTTCCTAATCATTATTAAGTGCCATAAATTACTGATGAAAATATAATGCAAAACTTCTTGTTATAACTAAACTAGCAAAGTCCCTGAAATCAGTTATACAATTACACGCTATACATTACTACTGACAAAAAAAATAAAGATGCGAACTCAGTACCTAGTTAGAGTTTGCGAGCAAACCCTAACTACTAAGTTTTTTGACCAATCAGAGATCACTATCGAACTAGCGCGAAACTGGGGAGTTAGAGTTTGCGCGCAAAACCTAACTACTGAGTTTCTTGACCAATCAGGGATCACCATCAAAACTCGAGAGTTAGATTTTGCTTATATGCCCCCGGGTTGTAACAATAGAATATAGATGCTTATAATCCTTACTAATATTATAAATGTGAAAGTCCGTTTGTTTGTTTGTTTGTTACGCCTTCACGTCCTAACTACTGAACCGATCATCATTAAATTTTGCATACACGCTGTCAGGGGTACAGAGAAGGACATAGGGTACCTTTCATCCCGAAAAAAAGGATTTTTCCCGAGGGATAGCAAAAAACTTTCCACGCGGACGAAGTCGCGGGCGACCGCTAATTATTTATAACTTCCAACTTATCATATATGGTAGGCATCCGAAAATCAAACCATAAACCGACTAATTTTAATGGACATCAATGCTAAGTTGGCTTCTATCATAGACAGATACTACGCCAGCCCCCCTAGCATGACCAGCGTATCACGATTTATATCACGTGATATAGCGTTTTATCACGTTTAACTGTCAAAAAGACAAAGAAGTTTGACAGTTGAGTGTCGATAAAATGCTATATCACGCGATATAAATCGCTCATGCTAGGCAGGCAGGGGTCGACAACCTTATCGAGCCTAAAGCACGGTAAAGAAATGTATGTTCACTCGATGAAGTGTTAAGAATTAAGAACTCATATTATATTTGCAGAAAAACATTTAATTTTTTGAAAAACGGTTTCTAAAGTTTTACATTTTATGTCACACAAAAATCAAACTGACGTACCACAAAGACCATAAAGCTAATATTTTATACTTTGAATTGAATTACCCGTGGTATAATTTTCTTTACCGTGTCTAAGGGCTCATTCTAAAATAGATAACGCCTGAAGGGCGCATGAATGGCTGACGCAATGTTACACAAGGACAAGCAAAATAAGATGTTTATTACATGAGCCATACATACAGTCAAATATAAAAATCAC
Source organism: Agriphila geniculea (assembly GCA_943789525.1). Taxonomy (NCBI): domain Eukaryota; kingdom Metazoa; phylum Arthropoda; class Insecta; order Lepidoptera; family Crambidae; genus Agriphila; species Agriphila geniculea. The sequence continues at coordinate 18,755,177 of OX038888.1, forward strand.
TAGTTATTACTACAATTTTATTAATCACTAATTTATCAAACGCTGCCTGGCCTTGCATTTCTTTCAACAACTTGATGAAATCTGGCCCATAATTTGTAGTACCTGTCCTCATACAATGGTCCTTTACATTTGTAATTCTGCTTCTATTCGCAAGAAAACTTTCGATAGCAAACGCGAGCAAATTCCTAAGGTCACTGACATAGAATTCCTTATTAAAAAGCAAATCACTCACCTTAGCTCAGGAACTGAATGCCACTATGTGCTCTGCTTACAAACGTCCGCTATACACCGATTTCACAGACTCCAATTGTCTTAAAATTGCACATTATATCACCAGTGTCTGATATAAATGAGATTAACACAATAAAACTTATAATAATTGGAAAAAAAACAGTATTTCAAACTGAATACCGATCGTCCGAACACCTCACGCATCACGCCGCCGCCGCCGAGAGGAAGGTGAGGTGGGCGGCTAGCCCATCACAGCATGGTCGTGGATGTTGCAGTTTACCCACATAATAAAGAAAAAAATATACCTGAACAGCTTCTATATTGGATATATGATATGATTTAATGTGTAAGATGCGATGTTTTGAAAAACTTATATCAGCCAAGGGCGTGATTCCTTGACTGACATAAATTTTCTAATACATCATTCAAACGAGCGAAAATAATGTTTCGTTCTGCCTCTACCTCCAGGCGGCGCATTTCTCTTTGATGGAGAAGTCTCTCTCTCTCTAATTCTCTCTCATGCCGCCTATCCCTCTCTGCCTCCAATCGAAGACGCTCCTCTTCGACTCTGGAAAACTCAAGTGCAGCTCGTTCAAAGGGGGTTGCCCTTTGAAGAGGGCATCGACGCTGAGATGCACTTGGCCGTGAGTCCCGAATCGGGTTGGATGGGCGTCTTGGACGTGTCGGCAGAGTTGGAGAAGCAGTCCTAGTTGAAGAAACAGTCGGCGCAGTTGTAATAGGAGAAGGAGCTGACAGAAAGTTAGACGGGAAAGTATTTGGCAGGGCTGATTGTCAAATACTTTAAGTAAGTCTGTGGGTGCCTCCCCCGGTGGCAGGAATATCGTTTCACCTGAAACCAATCATAATGGACTAATTTCTGAATATGTAGAAAAATATAATATTAAACTTTTGTACCTATTTCGTAAAAATACAAATGAGTATGTACAGGTTAGGATGTGATTAGACAATTTATACATACTTTCTTTAGGCACATTCACCTGTGGGGCCCGGCGGTCAAATCACCCCTGATGTAGCTTGATTGTATTTGCTAAAAACATTTAAACATTTTGATTTTAATTGCTTCTTTTGACTCACAACAATAATAACTAAATTTAAAAAATTTTTTTTATAAAAAACTAACAGTGAATCCACGCTCCACAATATCGCCTTGGCCGGTTTTATAGCGGACAGGCCTATCACACCTAGAACTCTTTCTTCTAGAGGTGATAGATACTGCCCGCTAATTGCACCTCCACCTGTACTTCTCTGATTGACCCTTATTGACATAGCCTTTTTCTTTGTTCGTGATTTTAAGTCGGACCACACCTGTAAGCATGCAATGTTTGATAATTTTTAATGATTGTTTAAAACATACTGATTATTAGGTCTAAAATAGTAACCTTTTCCACTTTTTTACGTCCTTACGGACTCCACTACCAAAGGGCGTTTAAGGTCGTCATTAAAGTGTTCCACCACCTTTCAGACCTTAAACGCCCTTGAGGCCGTGCAATATCACCATTCCTGATACAATTTTCAACAGTGATTACTTAAGGCTTTGGAATTGAAATCTAAAGAAAATAAACTTGTAGGTACCTTTCCATAAAATCAATCATGGCTAAATATTGCTCGTTGCTTAATCGCAGTCGATAACGATCGATATAAATTATTGACCGAGCGAGCCCGAAGTGCGAGCAAAGCGTGTCTGCTTCAGCTTGGGCAAAAATTACAGGTCAACTACACGTCGCATTTCTCAACCAATTATTGTGAAATTTTGTGAGCAGGTTTGAAAATTATATAGTTTTTTTTTGTCGAGCCAGTTTTTTGAAATTTTTCAAAATGGCGAATTTTGTAGAATTTTTTTGTCGAGGCAATTTTTCTAAATTTAATAAAATGACGGCGATATGAAAAAAAAAACGTATTTCAGTCCGGCTTTCCAGTTCTGTCTGTTTTCTTCTACAGGTTGCATTTCTCAACCGATTCTCATGAAATTTTGTAAGCAGGTTCGAAAATTGCATAGAAGCCAGTTTTTTTTTAAATGGCGGCGATAATGTAAAAAAGTCGTATTTCAGTCCGGATTTCCGGTGCTGTCTGTTCTCCTCTACAGGTCGCATTTCTCAACCGATCTCGATGAAATTTTGTGAGCAGATTTGATAAATATATCGAATTTTTTTGTCGAGGCATTTTTCTAAATTTAATAAAATGACGGAGATATGTAGAAAAACATATTTCAATCCAGCTTTCCAGCTGTTTGTTTTCCTATACAGGTCGCATTTCTCAGCCGATTCTGGTGAAATTTTGTGAGTAGGTTCGATAATTACATATAACTGTTTAGTCAAGCCAATTTTTCCAAATTAAAAAAAAAATATTCACCCATTTTGAAAAGTTATCAAAATTAGAAGCACCATCTAGCTGCAAATACTCACGTACCTATTGCGTGTTTTGAAAACTTCATGGCGACATTTTATTTTATTTTATCGCGAGGTCTACAGCTCACGGAGCCACTAGTATTATTATTTAAACCCAAAAAAATAAAGTCAAACCCTTTGACTTTCACAAATACAAAGAATAACAAGTGCGTGTCGGGCCACGCGCAGTAGGGTTCCGTAGGTACATAATGTACCATACCATATTTTAATACCGCTATCATTTTTCGTCTGAAAAAATAACTTTGTTTTTCACAGTGTTTGTATGAATGACAAAGTTATATTTGCGGTTTTGGAAAATGTACTATATCTCGAAAACTAATTTCTGTATCTCGTTCAAAACAATTTTCGTTGAAAGTGTTTATTAAGATCTATAGTTTATATTTTTTTTTTGATTTTTCACCCTCTTACTTTAAAAGTTAAAGGGGGGGGGGACACACATTTTACCACTTTGGCGGCATATATTTGTCAAACGGTTGATTTTAAAAAAAAATAGTCTTAGGAACCTCAATGTCATTTTTAAAGACCTATCTATAGACACCCCACAAGTATTGGTTTGATGAAAAAAAATATTTTCAGTTTCAGTTCCATGTATGGGGAGCCCCCCCTTAATCTTTTATTTTTTTTATTTTTGTATAAAAATCGTAAAGCGGTTCACAGAATACACCTACCTATTAAGTTTCAACTATGTAGTCCTAATACTTTTGGAATAAAGTGGCTGTGACATACGGACGGACAGACAGACAGACAGACAGACATGACGAATCTATAAGGGTTCCGTTTTTTGCCATTTTGGCTACGGAACCCTAAAAAAGGATGAAACTACAAAAGCCAAAAAGTCTATGTGGTCGTGGTGGTCGTCACCCAATACGTTCACGAATGCGAATGTGCTTTTGCGTACCAATTTGACAGGCGGTGTCAATTATTCATAGTGAAATAAAAATCTACGGTTTATGATCTTAGTTGTTCGATAGAGCAGCGAAAAACGCCGATAAAGGACTTGACTCACTGACTATATCTTATACTGTTTTTACCGACTTCAAAAGGAGGGAGGTACTCAGTTCGACCCGTTTTTTTTTTGTATGTATACCGATTACTCGAAGACGGCTGGACCGATTGAAATGATTCAAACGTTATTACATTAGGTAAACTCCCAAGTTGGTCCCATTTTTAAAAATTTTGAAATCGGTTCAGTACTTTTCTAGTAATCTTGAAAAAAGCACGAAAATAGTATGATTTTGTGTGAACTACCTCGATGATCAGTCGTATAACTTCTTTGTTTATGAACTGAATAAGATAATTATTTTTTTGCTGGAAAAGGGATATCTTAAGTGTACTTCTTTAACCGACTTAAAAAAGGAGGTTCTCAGTTTGACCCGCATGTATGTATGTTTCTCCGCGATTAACTCACGTTTGGCTGAGCCGATTTTAATTTCTACCTAAATAATATACCTACACTACCTAATACAAAAGGTACCTACACTAAAAATAAAAAAATAAAAAATAATTTAAAAAAACAAAAAACCGACTTCAAAAAACCTACCTCTAAAAAGCAAGAAATAATATTCGTAATAATAAAACACGTCTATTGAAGTCGGGTGGGGCTTTTAGAATAAAAAAAAGGGATTTGTACTCCAGCCCCACCCGACTTCAATAGACGTGTTTTATTATTACGAATATTATTTCTTGCTTTTTAGAGGTAGGTTTTTTGAAGTCGGTTTTTTGTTTTTTTAAAAAATTTTTTTACGATCACGAAAACGCCGAACGTTCAGAATACTGAAATTCCCTATTAGTGCTGTTGAGTAAGCCTGCAGCTTATATGTTTGAATTGTGTGCTTCATTGTTGAAAATATGGATTCGCATGCGTATGTTGATGTACTGTACGCTTGTATTTTAAGAGATAATGCTCTTAAAATGATATATTTCTTTTCGTCGACAATCTTCCTAAAGTCGTTACTTATGTTAGATTTAGGGTCAAGTCTTCAAGTTATTATCTCCAGCTCTATTATTATTTCTAAAACATCACCTTCTGCGAATGGGTTAATAATGAACACCAAGATAGGCTCAAGGTTCTTAAACTGTTGGAACCGTAAATTAAATTCGTCTAAAAGTAAATCTAAATGTGGGACAAACGACATGGTATCAATATCTTTTTCACATACATTCATGTAGTCGATTATTTTTTAAAGAAAGCGATTACATCGGATAGGTATAAGTTACAATTTAAAAACAATACTACAACAAAAACAATAAAATAATATGAAACTAAACACATTTTCTACTAAAGATAAACTAATAATTATAAAAAAGCTAATATTTGAGATTCAAAACTTTCGTCCTATAAGGCAATGAGATATAAACACAATAGTTTTAAATATTATAACATTTCGAAATCAAAATTCTAGAAAAATAACCATACCTATGGCTGAACTCAAGGTGATGGTATCGTAAATACAACGTACCTCCTCCTCTTTTATTTTTGGTACATTGGTAACGCGATCGTAACATTGATAGCACGTCCAAGGTAATCGTCATTCAGTGCGGTTCTGAAATGGTTACACTGGTAGCCAGCTGAAGAGAATACTCTTTCCGACTCGATACTTGTGGAAAGAACTTTCATTAAATTGTTATAAGCCAATACAAGTGTAGCGGGTAACGACGTCTCCGTAGAATAAAAACCGCCACTTCTCATACACGTACAGTTTATTGTAGGTACACAATTTACACGTAGGCGTAGGTATCAACGAACACAGAAGGCGAAGAAATGAGTACGAAAGTCCAAGAAACAAATAAGAAAGCTAACAGCACAATAGGTAGGTTTAGATTAGACAAATCTAGGGCTAGCCGAAATCTAATAAGCGGAGTACACACGACACGCATTCGACGCAGAGGTTTAGAAACGACTGGCGGCAGTGGCGGCGAGCAGCCGGGCTGCGATATTAGAAATGCCTGTGGGGTACAGACACTACCTGCTCTGTACCGCTCTGGGTTTTTCTGATTAAATAACTCGAAAAAGCCTGTGTGTTTCAGAGCATCGCTTGTTCTGTAGCGCGCGGGGTTTTTCGACTAAAAATTTATTAATATCACCCTAAAAAGCCTGTGGAACACAGACAATCCAGAAAATTACAGTTCATAGGGATTAAAGTATTACTTCTTGGTGTTTCGATAAATTACGTTGATTATTGATTATACCTAGTTATACTAGTGGTATTTTTTTACTAAAGTGGTGTAATTTTTTGAGTTTATACTACTATTAATATTAATTTATTGTAAATGGGAAAGTTTTTTTTTCTTTCAATCACATAAAAATGGCGGGCTATGCTAGATGGGATAAATTGGGATGAAATTTGTCACACAAAAAGTGTTTTTAACTTGGGCTATAAGATAGCTTTTGACTTTGGTTCCTAAGATCCTTGCGAGCGGAAACTAGCTATAATATTGATAAAGCGCATTTTCAATTTTCATGGATAATTAATAAACACTACCTACTTATATTTTATTGTATCACTAATCTGACATAATAATAATATAAATGTGAAATGTACTGATATATTAACATTTGTTTTTTGAGTTTTATTAATTTCTAGTTATTCTTTTTCATCAACCTCTTTGTGTTATAAATAAAAATATTACGAAAAAAGACTAAACATATACAAGGTTATTTGTAAAACACTAACGACCTCTCAGGACTTCAGGAGTAGATTACTAACATCATGAACAACAACATATTTTGTTCTACGACTTTTCCAAAAACGGACAAAAAACAATCGACTTTTCATACAAAAACTCGGTCTGTTTGGACATAGGTATGTATGGAAAGTCGTTTTTTTTTCTGTTTTCGGAAAAGTCGTAGAACAATAGTTATTTGTTATACAAGTGACCAAAATCAATTTGTGCTACGAGTGCCGACTTTAAATCACGAACTAGCGAAGTAGTCTAGAATTGAATCACGAGCGTAGCGAGTGATTCTAATATAAACTACTGAGCACAGTGAGTGATTTAAAGTCACGAGGCAGAACAAAATTTTGGTCTCGTGTAAAACATACAACTTTTCACTTCTACCAGCGAGAAAATTTTTGCGTAAGTTTCCTGGTAAAAGGCTAAATTTCAGTATTCTAAACTTGTTCACTTAATTTTTTTGGAGTTAGACAACTATCTTCATCGTTGGACGCACTCATTTTTTGTAATTTATCACAAAAATAGTTCGATCAAACCTATGCTGAAAAATTGAATTTATAAAAGTAGATTCCCGCCGTTGTTTTACATTATTACGTTGTGCTTTTCTCTTATTCATTAATATCTTATCTTATTTATTTATTTATAATCATAAAACACTAATTTGTTCATAAATTTCATAAATTTTTCTTATTTTATCTTCTATCTTTTCTTATCTTAATTTATATTTATTTCATACATGCGACCTCATTTCGCCCATACTCTTTATTTCGAATTATCAACCTTCTTTTTTAACAATCCTTATTTAAAACTCCTTGGTATATCCGTGCATTTTGCTTTTTTACTTCTTAATCCATGTATGACACCATAAAGCACTCTATCTATCCTTTTCTCACATATCAATTTTACAAGTCTTATCCTTGTCACTTTATTTCTTTTTCTTTATTATTTTAAAAGTTGGTATTAGAAATTAAAAAAGCACTTTGCCTCACGCTCGAAAAAATCGATTTTGCTGCGAGTTTTTACGCGCCAAAAGCGCCCTTTTCGTGCTGGAGAGGTGAAAATGTTGTTGTTTATGATGTTAGTAATCCACTACTGCGAGGTTGTTGGTGTTTTACAAATAACCCTGTATATTTAAGAAACAAAAAAAAATAAAACACATTATTAGCGATCTCTCTGTCTGTCTGTCTGTCACAGCTGGATATCTCGAGAACTACTCATGGTATCAACTTGAAATTTGGAATAGTTTAAGATGACATTTGCCCAACTATTTTGCAAATAAGAAAGAAGTAAAAAAATAACATTTTTTTTTACAAGAGGGACTGAAAAGGCGTCTTAAAAATTTGAAGTGAGGTGACTAGGGCATGTGGGGTATCATATGAAAGAGCGCTGTTTGCACATTTTAAAACATTTTTTTTCCTAGGCCGCATAGTTTTCGTTTTATGATGAAAAATGTAAAAAAAAAACCGTTCCCCCCCCTTATCTCCGAAGTTTGCAAAGAGACAAATCTGAAATAATTCTATGTGATAGTAGTTTATGTAAAGATTACAGGAAAAATAAAACGATGTCTCAATATAACACACTTTTTTAGAAATTCAAAAAACAAACAAAAATTCTTTAGTTTCACTACCAGTCAACAGATGGCGCTGTCCTAAGAATGCTAACCTAAGGAAAAAAAATAGTTCCACTATCGGTCAAGAGATGGTGCAACCTAATACTACAATAATAATTGGTGGCTGGTTCTAATATAATTACCTACTATTTGCCGTACGAATAAACGAAGAATAAGTTCCTACTTAGTAATATAAACAGTTTGCAATGTGGAGTGGCTGAAACGTTTTTCAGTCACCATAAGCAGCTGTGGTTAAGATTTGTAAATTAACTGTCCGCCTGTTCGCCCTTCCACCTGTCTGCCGTTTATTCTACTTTTTTAAAGACTGTCCTAAAGTAACATATCCAAATATATTAATGATTGTAAGGAACCCTCAGTGCGCGAGTCCGACTCGCTCTTGACTGGTTTTTTACATTACAAAAGTACTCTTTGGTGTAGGTATATAAGACAGCAAGTTAAGTTAAACATTTGAACTGCGAAAACAGTTTTTATTACGTATGGCATAAAAGCGGTCACAAGGTCAAGCATAGTCTAATCTGATGTACCTTTAATTAACTGAAGGTAAAATTATTACAAAAAAAAAATAACGAAATAACGTGCGTCTGTTAGTTACAATCAGTCGTTGCGCTCGAAAATTTGAAAACTCTAAAAAACTACTTTTTTTAGAAAAATAACTAATTTTGTAAAACTCTCAATTAAAATTATTAATAGGTACTTTCAAGTCCTTTCTTTTACACAAAATGTAAAAAAAGATAAAAACTTAATGAAAAGCTTGTGCTGTTTCCGAGAAATTTTACAAATTATGTTATCATTCATTCATCATTAGTTGTTATCAAGACTTGTCCTTTGGGGATTTATATCTAAAAGGGGGTTACCAAAAATACAATTTCTTCCCATATATATTTTTTAATAAGTTAAAGGTTCTTTTGATAAGTAATTTAGTTTTTAATATCCAAGTTTCACAACACTTAGTACCTTACGTGTCTGTATCGCTCGGGGTAATTATATTAAGAAAATTACAGCGCAAGGTGTCTGTGTTCCACAGGCTTTTTAGGGTGATATTATTGATTTTTTAGCTGGAAAACCCCGCGCGCTACTGTCTACTTCTGGTATGCAATACAATATTGTTATGCCAAAAGTTATCGTCGATATAATTTTAATAGGTCGTATCTCAATTTTGACAACTTTTGAGTAAGCCAAAATTACAGTTTTTTTCTTAAAAGTTCTAAGAAAACAATAAAAGACTTGTTCTGAACATGATATTAAAAATAAAGCAGATGTCATAATTTGTTATAGAAAAAATGATATTTTGTATAGTTAGTGTAATATAGGAGATGAGCTTTATTAGCATAACTATTTCACTGAGTTACTACCAATTCGCACTGAAAATGAAACACTTTTTAATTTCTGAAACCTTTATTAAAATATAAAAAAATGCACTTGTTTAAAAAAACTCTTCTTATTAAGTATTTTAATAAAAAAAACTCGAACAAAACTTCTTCCAAATAATCCCATTTCAATTGACTTCACTTATAATCAAAACTTAAATTAAATTTCTTTGTAATAATGCAACTCTAAATAATAATTAATAGTAACTATTCAGTAAATTCTTCTTAAAATAAAAATAATGTAAGTACTACAGAATTCAGTATCTACTAATCAGTCTGAAAAAGTATGTGCGTAATGCCTACATTACCATCACTAGGAACTCAAATCATTCTTATCAAATTTGTAATAAAACTTTTATTAAAACCACTTTAAATAAACTGTTACAAATTATAAATATTATTGACATTTATCAACGTAAAGTATATATTTTTTTACCAATAATAAAGTTAAGTAACAAAATTCTTATAGTCTTCAACCAGTCTTAGGTAAATTATCATAAAAAGAATGACAGTCTTTGGGCAGAATGCATTTTAGATCTTGGAGATCTTTCCATTTTCTTTCTTTTAAAGGTATTCTATCAGTGTACATAGCAGATACGGTATAGTTACCAGGCTTCCATCTGATAGGTAAATCCTGCAATTCATCGGAAAAATTCAGCTTGAACTTAATTTTTCCAGAAGGGTCATACTGCAACTGCCTTATATCAGTGACAGTAGGATCACCGGGTTTTCTTCCAGGTCTTATAGAAGTGTACCGTTGCAGCTGTGAGTAATCTTTGAAAAAGTCGTGGGTCAGGTATTTGGCCGTATATTTTGGTGTCTTCTTTTTAGCGTCCTTGGTGAGTGTAACATACTCATGAGGCAGGAAAATATCATTCTTTTTAAGTTTGATTTCAATCACAGAATGAACTGAGTCACACTCCATTTGGGTGTGACCTTTTTCCAAATATTTTTGGCTGATAACCAAATTTTTTTTCATAGCCAAATTGAGAAGAGCGTTACCCATTATTGAGTTACGATTTTGGGCAGTACAGCCGTCACTGTAGATAACTAGTGGGATAGTTTTTGAAACCTTATTTTCTATGTAGTCTACCAAGCAAGAAGCAAAATTAGATGCCTGTAACTCGCCTTCACATTCGTGCCACCAATAGCAGGTCACTTCATGAGTTGCCAAATCGTAAACGGTAAAATTATGACAACAAAGCTTTGTTTTATAATATACCGCACTTGCCTGCACTTTTGGACATACCTTCACGCTCTGCAAATCTACAGTGAGTACTGTAAGTTTTCCCTCTAAAGCCAATTTTTTATCAGCTTCTTTTTCCACTCTTGCAGCCTTTTTCTTGTGGATGTGTTGGTCGTAAACCTGCTTCGTGACGTTGTTAGTCTCAAACCCGCAACAAATATCGCACCTATCCTTCTTAGGCTTGGATATGCTCAAGTTCAATTCATCGAACTTATTATAAAAAAAGCAAGTTGAAATTGGCTTCAAGTTATCGTTGACGCATTTTTGCTTATACACACTGTATACATGACTCTTGCTTTCGAAAACTGGTTCCAGGTATTGTCTTGTTGATGTACTTCTACAGTAATGCGAGGGTAGTTTAGGGATTTCGTCAAAAAACTTTCTAAGGTGTTCAGCCTGACTGATTCCAATGGATGTTAGTACTTCGCTAGCTCTTTTCTTGCCTCTATTGCTTTCTTTCTTTTTAGTTTCAGTTAACGTTATACCCGACTTTGCTTGAGAGATCCATTTTGAAATCATGCGCTCTTTTATTCCCAAGGTATTCATAAACATTTTCTTGCAGATTTGAAATGTCTCTTCATTTCGCTTGAGATAATATAAGCAACTTTCTGCTCGTTTGTGCGAATCGCCAGCTGTTCTCTGCTTAACAGGAACTTTGTCAATCATCGAAGAAACAAAAGATTTCTTTCCTTGCCAATCTAGCTCTTTCCAGAAATTTTCAAAAAAGTAACTCTGTCATTATGTTGGAATTTGGAACACGAGCGCTTATCGCTCTTCTTACAATATTCAGACTTACATGTTGGGCCCATCTGTCTTTCACTTCTATTAACATTGTCCGTAATCTTCTTATTTTTCCTTTCATATCCCAAGTAACTCTCTCCATGCATCCTTCGCATTTTTGTGACATTTCTTTTCCATTCTACGGGTGCAGCGCGCTTTTTTCTCTTACGTTGGTCCGGAGATTTCCCATTATTTCCGGTTGCCGTTTCGGTTTCAGTGGCACCAGGTGTATTTAAGGTTACAACAGTTTCAGGTAATGTTAAAGGCTCATCCGATACATTTGCGATGGTTGATGCATTGGCAACATTGCTTGTAGGATCATCAGCAACGATTGGGACTACTGATTCGTCAATTCTTATTGTGGATTCATGGATTTGAATTGTATGTGAAGTTGTAGTATCAGTCGATTGCGTTTCAAAATACGGTTTATCTTCAACTAACCCTGTCACAAAGGTATCTTCGATTTCAGCAAGGTTTTCAGCAGCAACAGAGAATAATGACTCCGAGTTTGACTCGGGTACAATAGATCCGGTAAGAGCTTCCTCATGTGGTTTATTTGCATAGTTTATCGCATTAAGAAGTTCATTATCTGGTTTATAAATTAAAACATCTTCTAAAATTTGTATACCGGATTTCTTTTTTAAGACAGGTTTCTTCTTAGTGTCAATAACTTTTATGCCACTTTCTCTTAACAATTCTAAAATTTCCTGATCATCTTCTGAATCCGTTTCCAAAATGTCCATTTTGATGATAGTTAGACCAGTACCTACAGCTGAAACAAATTGAAGAGCAAAATTATACGAAGTCCTTTACATTGACTAATTTGGCGGATAATAATTAATAGTAAATATTGAAAATGAAATATTAGAAAATAAACGACCTATCCTCCAAGTAGCTCCGCCGGGAATCGAACCCGGGACCTTTCACTGTCGGGGCGAATGCTCTGACCGCTATAACGACTCCGTAGCTCAACGGTCAGAGCATTCGCCCGGACAGTGAAAGGTCCCGGGTTCGAATCCCGGCGGAGCTACTTGGAGGATAGGTCGTTTATTTTCTAATATTTCATTTTCAATACTAAAAATTGTATTGTGAATGTAAAAAAATTAAAATCAATTTGAAATATTAAATATTATTAGCTTCCGGAAAAAAAGGGTTTATTATTTTTAATATAAAATAATATTAAATTTATACAAACTTCCGCGAAACTAGTAATAAATGGGAAACAACTTTGAATTAAAATTAGTGTCAATAAGTATTAACTCAACACAAAATTTGAAAACATTAATTCGAAAAAGTATTATCTCAACAGTAACTTTTAAACACATTTTTACCCTATTTAATGATAATGTTGTGCCTTAATACTATCAAAAAACATAGGTGACGATATTAAATGACAAAATACAATCTGTTACTTACCTTAAATGCCTATGAATCCAAATATAAAACACTTTTATCACGCAGCGATTTGCAAAACATAAACACAGTATGGCGAATGATGAGTTACTGCGTATTCGCATTAAAAAATCCGGGATTCGAGATGCGAGGTATTACGTCAAGTCTTTTATCTCTTTTTTTCTCATACAAAGTTCAAATGGTAACGAAAGAGAACGACGTATTTTTGTCAGCTTTTTCCAAAACACCCAAAATGTCAGTTTCGTTCAAAAATGAGATACTACCTATTAGAATTAGTACGACGTTATGTATGCAAGACAATATTAGGGTTAACAATACTTTGGCGTAGTCATTATTGTGTCAAAAGATATGTATGCTAATAAATTTTAGGACAATTAACATTAGTGGTTTTGATAATTAGGGATTTTAACGTTTAGGCGAAACGACAAAAATGCGAAAAAATCTATTAGGCCAAACAATAATTGTACTTAAAGAGTTTAGGCTAAAGAAATTCGGCCAAATGAAATTAGGACCAATGACTTTAGGCGTGTCAAGAGACACCCGTACGTTACGCAAGCGGTGTGCCATGTCTCTTAATGTCCAACTGGTAGGTATGTATGATATAATCAACAAACGTACATACGTTTGTTGAATATATCAACAAACGTATGTACAATCGTTTGTATCAAAGCGTTATAATTCTTTTTAAATGATCTTTTTGACCAACGTCCGTCAACAACCACGGTAATCATAGGTAGGTACTCCATCTGCATTAACATAACCATCTCGAACAGCTAAAGCGTATTCTTCTTTTGCTGCTTCTTCAATACATTTTTCTTTTGCCGTTTCCCATGTTCGCGGACTCTTGAATGACACTTACATACAAATGATCTGACATAAAAGGTATTCCAAATGAAGCAGACACTTGTTCTAAGCCCGCATATCCTGCACCTATAGACATGAAACTACTTACTACATTTTCATTGATATTAAGTTCTTGTTTATGGATGGATTTTTCGAATCGGCAAACGTAGTGTGGGACGCCCTCAGACAAGGTGGAGCGACGATCTTCGCAAGGTGGCTGGCAAAAACTGGATGAGTATAACCGCGGATCGTGCTCAGTGGCGTGCACTCGGAGAGGCCTATGTTCAGCAGTGGACGATGATAGGCTGATGATGATGATGATGATACTCAATTTAGCATTGCACATTCTACAAAAATAAAAACCACAAATTCACTAAGGGAACGTACCCATACTACGTGACCCATATTTTACCATTTTTGACCCCCCTCCCCCCCCTTGGTGACCACCCGTAGTATATGCCAAGACCCCCCCCCTCCCCCCTGGTTTTCACGTAGTATTTCATAGATAATGGTTTTACATCATTTTCAACAGAAATCAAAAAAAAATATTGCTCATTTTTGTCTTTTCATTAGTAAGGCGCTTGCCACGTAATGCCAAGAATGTGTATTATAATTTTACATACAATTACAAGTGAAAAAATTTGTCAAGAAGAAAAAAAATTCGCTGCGTGCCATATTTGAATACAACTTCAAAAAAAAAGAACCAGATTTCCATTGACAATATTGACTACGTGACAAAACATAGGCCCCCTCCCCCCCCCTGTGACCAAGCGTGGTATTTCAAAGACCCCCCTCCCCCCCCTTAACGGGTCACGTAGTATGGGTAGGGTACGTTCCCTAACGGCTTTATTTTGCTGCTCAGTTGCACCATTTTCTGTTCTAACGTCTTCATGAGAGGAAATAACATTTTGATGAAAATTGGCATCATTTATACTATCATTCTCTAGTAGATCTTCACAGTTACATATACTGTTGGTAGGTACTTCTTGGTCCTTAGTGAAGACCATAAACTCAAAGTACCAACGGAGGATTAGTACACATCATCCGTTCCACTTCCACTACGCTGGCTGTCTGTAACTTTCTTAAGCTCCTTTTGGAACGAACCCCTTAAAATTTGTAATTTCTTAACCATAAAATCACGATTGGCGTCAGGAAAACTTTATCAACTTTCTTTAACTTTATCTTTACAAAAACCTAAAATATTTTTATAACCTTCGTCTTTAAAATTTATGTTTTTACATTCTTCGGACTTGATCTTCCAGACACAAGGAAAAGACTCGCGGAGCGAGGCGGCGGAGCGGAGAAACGAGGAAATATTAACCAATACGATTGCGAAACGGAGATTTTATGCAATCCTATTGGTTAATATTTCCTCGTTTATCCATTCCGCTGCCTCGCTCCACTTCAATGGATAGGCAGTCTTATTGGTCCCAATAAATGATGTAGAAAGTAGATTAATATTATAAATAATTGCCCATCAGCCATTTTCAACACTTATCCACCCATAAAAAAGGCCTGTGCCCCAGCAGTGGGGACATTGAAAATAAAAATAAAGGTCACAAGATAAAACAAACAACAGTTTCCAACAAATAAATTCTATTTATGACAAATCACAAATTCACAAAACAAAAAAAAAATAGAGAGAGCTCCCTACAATTTTCACGGAAGAAGAAAAAAGCAGAGTGGGAAGATCAGTGGAATCACAGACTAACTACTGCTAAACTCGTGGGGCGAGACATACGTCTTTGTCTATGACGCATGTTGCCATCTCCAACACGGCCTTTTCTGATGAGAGACCGTCCTCGGGCTCTTCTTATTTGAGCAACTTATCTTAGTTAATGATGGGTTCAGATTCAGCACTCACTGTAGCTCTGGATGTGCTGGGCTGTGGTTCCTCGACCATTGGTGATTCGGAAGAGCCCGGTCGTGATGTCTCGTGTTCCTCGTGTACATCCTGTGGTCAATCGGCTTTATGACAAAAATCAAACACAAGTATTAGTCACAGGTGATATTTAAAAATATCACTCTCGGAATCCCACAAATACAACGCAAGCACTACGTCTACGCACACAGAGAGTCTCAAAAATCCATGATTAGGTAAGTCATAGGCACGACGTTAGCATAACTCACTCCAAGAAGAGACACGACATTAGCATAACTCAACCCAAGAGATCAGAGGCACGACGTTTGCATGATCACTCGCAATTGTTAGTATAGAGGACGACGTTAGCTTATCCCAAAAATTGCACCACTAAAAAGGAAGCACGACGTTAGCTATTTCTAGAACTACGGCAAGTCATAGGCACTACGTTAGCATAACTTAACCGAACAGGTCAGAGGCACGACGTTAGCTTATTTCAACAATTGCATACACACACACACACACACACACACACACACACACACACACATACACACACACACACACACACGCACACACACACCTACACACACCTAAGATTATCACGACTTATCAGCAGGTGTAAACGCAACTCACCATCAAAGTAAGCAGCACACACTTCGGGAGTCCACTCTCCACGCCAGGGAATCATGTACTTCGCCGCTGCTTGCGTTGACTTCCCGTAGGAGCCAGTCAGAAGTTACAATTCGTACCGCCCATCCATGTGGCAGGACTTTGGTGACACGGTACGGGCCACGCACGCATGCCGGAGTCCAGTTTCCCCGTCGAGTGCGCCTGTTTCTTTACAAACACAAAAGAGTTAATGTCAAAGGCCCGAGGCGACTTTCTGCCTTGGTTCACGTAAGTGTCCTGGTCCTGCTGGTCCTGTTTTCAGTTGTGTGGAGTAATTCCTTTATCGCACTTGAAGATTCCGACAATTCATTTTTTGTTCATAAAACGTTTTAATACACATTTAGCTAAAAACGTTGTTGTGTTGTTGTTGTAACGATGCTCAAACTGATCCCAACAATTTTTATAATTACATGCAGTGATAGTTATGTGTCTTAACATTTGCTCGGCTTCGCCAGACAAGTGACTTTTCAAATAATGCAGCTTTTAAACGTCATCCAATCCCTTAATGTTGTGAATTAAAGACAAAAATTAATCACGAAAACAACTCCATTCTGTGTATTTTCCACTGAAATTAGGGATTTCTATTTTCGGTTAATTAATAGTAAAGGATTGGGTGCTGTTAGTAGTTGCACTGGCATCATAAAATTCATTTATATTAACATCTTTCTTTAACGTAAGGATGGCTTCTTTTAACTCCGACTTGTAATGAATGTACAGTTATTCGGTCTGATCATACGTATCATTTTCAAAATAAGTAGATTTTTTAAGTACTTCTTAAGTAACTTCCATTATAATCTTCTTATGAATACATAAGAAGATTATAATGGAAGTTATTATTTTATAAAATATCATAAAATAAAGACCATTGATTTTCCAGGGCTTTTAAATCTAAACGTGTTTCTAAGTATGATAGAGAAATCCTATCCTTTGGATATTGTATTTGTTTAATTACAACACAGTTTTTGATGTTTCATGTTCTGTTGACAATTATTTGACGTTTTGTTAAGTACTTATAAATTGTGTGACATGTTACCATGAAGTTTTTATTAAGGAAACTATATTATAAATAACTATATATAAACTATGCGTATTACGCGTCTGTGTATTACACGGGACTACTGGGAATTAAAATCCCAATAGTCCAGTTAGTGGAACTCCTGGGATTAAAATTACCAGTAGTCCAGTTAATGGAACCTCTGGGAAAAAATACCATTAGTCCCATCATGGGACTACACTAGGACTAGTAGGAATACACCAAACTTTATTAGCATACACTAACACTTCTTTACTGTCAACATGTATGCTTTGACGTTCGCTCAGTGGTGGTGAAAATTGGCGTACAATCTTGGCAGTTTTGTTTTAATTATCTTACAATTGTAACCACATTCATTGTGCACGCCTGTGTTTCACCATCATATTCATCAAACATGTTGATATCTACATCTGCTAATTGTGGTCATGTTGTCAATGAAGAAATTGCTTCTTCTTCCGAACCAGCATGATGTATTTTTTTTTTTAATATTTTAAACTTATCAATAATTGCATCATTTTTGTCGACTTCACAATTATTGCCACTGATTTTGTGGGGGAGGGTGCTTAAAATGGCAGTTTTTAAATCGGCTACAAATTGGCCACTTGTAGGATTGCAATTTACACTGAAATTCCCACGAATGCATCCAAATAAATCAACAAGCATTCTTCGATTCAATTCAACGTATGACAAGAATAACAAAAAGATTGAAAACGCAAGAAAATTAGAAGAAGCAGTACGAAAACGACAAATTGCCGGCAGCCACACTTTTCTGACAGAAAATAACAAGTTGCCAGATAATAAAGTAAAAAAATATGAATTTGTTTTTCATGGCCACACATTCCTAGTCCTCGTAGGTATTCTAAAAATCAGGTAGGAACCACAAACGCATGGACTGCAAATATATTTTTCTCTATTTTTTCCGTTTTCGACAAATCCGAGTACTCGGTCATTTTCATCAAATATAATAGTGCAATACCGGTGACTTTTTGGCCTATTTAGCCAAACTCTTTTTCAAGTTCTCGAAAATAATTTTATTGAAACCAGCAGAAATGTTCAGTCTTATGGAGACCACTGGCGTATTACTTAATATTTTTATTAACCAAATGTAATTTTTCGATTTCAAATTTGTGCCGCTCCTCATTATGGCGCAGCGATTGTTCATCAGTCCAGGGGCCGTACCGGCTAACGCATCGAATTTCGAAAAGTCTGCCGGGTTTCAAATTAAAACAGATAAATCGAGCCCCAATTGGGCCAAAATGGTGAACCCTAATTCATGAGGTCACACAAACATCAATATCTTCCAAATAACTCCAACAAATAGTACAATAAGTAATTCCTTACTTCAATTTATCTGTTTTAATTTGAAACTCGGCAAATTTTCCGAAGCTCGATTCGTTAGCCGGTACAGCCACAGGGCGAGTTTGATAGAATTTTAAATTTGGAGCTTCAGCTCCTGCAGGTTATCCATTACTGATAACTTCTCTCGCAGCATTTACTGGATAGTATTTTCATTATCGTTCTCCTCAGTTCTCTGTTTGTTAGCTCGACCTATCAATAACTTATTGTAACAAGAGGCCATTTTAGATTTTTTTACAGTTTTTCTACAATGTAAACATGTTGTTTTAATATTCGTGAATATTATGCATTTAGTTTCAGTGATGATGATATTGGTCTTTTAAGGGAACTGTATGGTGTACTTGGATCAAAGTCCCACTTCTTATTAGTCGCAGAGGCTTCGTTTACATCTGCCGTTATTTAGTTATCGGGAATCTGTAAAATTATTGATAACTGGCTACATAAATAATAATAAAACAGTAATCTATCAACCTGCATACCCAATATGGTATCTTAGGTATTTTTTTATGTAGATATTACAGAATATCTTGTTCTGAAGATGGGACTCCTCAGTCATAAAGTCCTCGACTACTTCAATGACATTCTCCGGATTTTTTGCAGTCTGCAAATAGAATATTAAAAAGATTGTTATTATATGCAAGAACTACACCTTTAGGCACGTTAGGTCCTTTTACCGGAATGTCCAGTCGGGTCATTAGGTCTATTTCACGGAACGTCCTATTCCCTGAACGTCCAATTACCGGAACGTCCATTCCCGGTAAGAGTCTATATGTTTAAGGTGCCCTGTAATTAGTGTCAATTATTTTTAGGGTTGAACATATACGACTAAGTCATGGATCACGTATAAAAATTTTTTTCGAATATCTACATGTTTGTTAAGAATTCATTTTTTACCTGTGCCTTTCAAATCAAAGGGTGGATACTATTGGGTACGAAATTATTTTGTCCACTTTGAGCGATAATTACTTCTTCTTTTTATTTTCTTCTCTCGCCTGCTGTTTGCCCATTTTTATGATTCTACCACTCCGCTTAACTGATAACACCCACAATAGATTACCTTGATGTATTATTTCAATTAGCCTATGTTCAGCAGCGGACGATGATAGGCTGATGATGATTATTTGAATTTCGGCAAGTAGTGCTTATCTGGAAAGTCTATATCTGAACTGTACTCCTATATAGCTCTCTGTTTTGCATTTATGATGGTCGGGCACAATCGAAGATGGCCAATATAACTTTATATAAAAGCCGTTATTACTTCGTCCCTTGTCTAAAGTAAATTTAATGCCTTGCAACGTCACCTTGTTATACTCACTGGCACTAGAAATTGTATGGCCGTCTTACCCATGAACAAGATCTTTGGCACGGCCCCACACATGAAAGTCCGGCGGTGTCAAGTCCGGTGAGCGAGGTGGCCAGGCAATCGACGAACCCCGCCCGATCCATCGGCTCTGATACTCCTCAGTAAGGTAGTTGCGAAATGCCCGGGTGTAGTACGCTGGCGCTCCGTCGTGATGGAAGTACAACCAGTGGCGTAGGCTGAGTGGCACATCCTCCAATAAACCTAGCAGCACTTCGTGAAGGTGCCGTAGATATGTGTCACCATTTAGCCGGTCTAAGAACACCGGCCCCAGCAACTAGTCCCCAAGCACGCCGGCCCAGACGTTGACGCTGAACCTGTGCTGAAAGTGATCAGGGCGTGCGAGTCTCGGGTTCACTTCCGACCAGTAGTGGGAATTGTGGTAGTTAAATAGTTCTACCCTGGTGAAGGTGCACTCATCCGTCCACAGCAAATTGTATCGTCGATTTCTGCGCAACCAATGACAAAATTCTACGCGAGGCGCGTGGTCACGATCTAGCAGCTCCTTGACACGCAAAAACCGCTACGGGTGTCGTTTCTACTTTTTTTAAAGTTTCCCCACCTATTTGTCGCTCACGTGGAAAACACTGGCTGCATCTCTCGCGTGCTAGCCATATGACGTCGTTAAAGAAATTTAGAATATCTTCCTCCGTGCGATAAAACATGCTTCGTCTTCTGGCATCACCATGAGGCATAAAAACACCCCAGTCTCGAAACCGCTGCTTCACACTCAATATGGTTCGAAAACACACTTGGATTCCATGAATCTCACGAAACAGCCTTACAGCTTCTGGTAGGCTGTAGTTGGCGTAATGATAGCACAACACAATGTTTAAAAAATCCGCGTTATTACGCACGACAATGCATCCGAAAGCATTTCCTCGAGTTTGCTACGCCTTTACGTCTTAACTACCTATTCAACCAATCATCGTAAAATGCATAGGTATACGTCGTCAGAGGTTTTTCGGTTAAGTAGTTGAAGAGGTTCCAGCAAATATTTTTCACTCATTTCTTCTTAAGTGGCTGTCAATTTATACCTTTGTGAAGATTAGGATTGATCTCCAAAAACCAGGTAAAGACCGGACTATAGCGGGTAAGTTCGGACTTTCTAAAAGCGACCGTGTGGCTTAAAACGTCAAGAAGAGAAATATCCAGTTTAGGGATGGGACTCGAAACGAAAAAATGTATTCGAATCACCCGTAAGTGGTTCGAATCGTCGATTCGAATTTGACGATGATTCGAATCGATATGATGATTCGAATCAATGTGATGATTCAAATCAGATATCCAATTCGAATCAGGTGATGATTCGAATGATTCGAAATAATGTTATGATTCGAATCAATAACTATATCGTTAATAACCTTAAGGGAAATAATTGAAACAAAAATATCTTATGTTTTTTAATAGGTAGGTAAGTAATATAAATTATTGAGATATATTAGCAAGAAATGACTTAATAATGGTATATAAAACAAAAACAGCTCAATGTTTAAAAATAATCATACAAAATAAGACGTCTTTAAAATATTAAAAGGAATCGAACGAATCAGATGTTTTTGGGTCAATCAACGTTTAATTGTCCTTCCAGTTTTTCTGTCCCCAACCAAACAAACATTTCATTATATTTTCTTGAAAATAAATATTAAGATAAATCATCCCGGTGTGTAACGTGATCGGTTTTTTCGGGCTCCAAAATGTGTTGCTTGTTTCTTCACCCAGTTAGAATACCTGAAAAGAAATGCCCAGAGGACACTTTCAACGGCAAACCTCCTAATAAAGCATGGCTCAATTGTTTTTTGTCACACTACTAATCCGATTTAACTGTTCGTTAATCTTTAAAAAAGCGGAGCAGAGAAAGAGAATGAAGAACTTCCGAACATATCTTCGAATGTATCTACTTCGCAGTTCTCTTCAAATATTTTAATTGCTTCACTGTACATGAAGTATCTGCAAAAGCATTCAACTCAAGTTAAATTTTACTCCACGTTATTTCGTTTTGCTTATTACTAATTCCAACTAATTCCGTTTTATTGCAAATTATAATATTTTATATTTTTGCTACAAAGCGTTTGCAGTCTGTCCATTTCTGCTTTAGTAAAGTTACACTTATTTCCCTGAAACGTTAAATATAACATAAGCAAAGCCATAATAAGGATATTCAAGGTACGTTTGTTCAACCAAAAAAATTACACGTGCTCAAAAAAAGCAATGCAATTGGATATTCCTATCCACAACATTCATAAAAACGGATTTTATAGAAAAAATTAATACACACGCGATTTAAATCTTTTGCGCACGTTGGTATGACACAATTTTATTTGTGACCAAATGACACTAATGAGAGTGACAGACGGCTATGTTAAGTATTGCCATATTTAAAAATGTTCCCGCAACGAATTTGGGGTAATTTATTCTTATTTGACCATGTGGAATAGTCAAGTTTTAATTTAACTGTGAATAAATTAAGCAGATAGAAATGTTTCTTCTCACGATACTGAGAGGTATCTGAATGAAAATGTATCACTTTTGTCAAATGATATATTTTTCTAGCATCCTTTATTACTGGCAGCAAATGTGCCCAAATTTCTGCAGGTTCATGAGAATTGTTGTCAGATATGGTACAAAAAAAAACGTGATTTATCAGCCCAATATTAACGGCGCCCAAAATCATTGTTGGTCCATGGATGACTGAGCCACGCGAATACACATAACCCCTTTGCTCTACCGACTAAAATTTTCTGTGGGGTAAATTCCATCAATACCCCCGGGGTAATTTTTTATTAAAATCAGAGCACTCAAAGTTTGCTCCAACGAATTCTCTCTTTCCACACGTCTCTCTTCGAGGTTGATGAATCGCTCTGCGAGGCTTGACATCGGAGACCGTCTCTACGAAGGTGGGGAGCGCGGAAACATACGTGATTGTCGTGTTGGTAGTAAACTACGCGAATGACGACGACGTGGAGCTATGGTAATGGTAAAGGGGAGAAGAAATAATAAGTCCGACTTACGGTGAAATGGGTATACTTCTCACAATGAAGGCACAATAGGAAGAAGCACAAGAAAACACAGCACAATAGATAATGATAAGCGTGAAGGAAGATGAAACAGTTTATCGACGAAATAAGCGGTGAAAAGAAATTACTAAAGCGTATAAGTTTAGACAATAGCGTGAGCAAAGCAGCGTGCGCTCCGCGTCGCAGTAAGATCACGACTGGTTCGAGTGACGCGGCGCACGCGCAGCCGGCCCGGTGCCATGCACCGAGAACATAACCGTTATATACTGCGCACGGCTAGTGCGAGGGTCATGCGTATCGACAAGTTATCGATACTAAATTATCGATATCGACAAACTGGTACGCAAGATGTAATGTAAATATTAATTTTGTAGATAAATATAGTAGATAAATAAATATTATTAATAATAGATATAAATGTAAATATTATTTTATAATATAGTTTAGATATAAGTTAATGTTAAGTTTTAGATTTTATGTGTAAGTGGCAAAGTAGCCTACACCACCCCAGAGACCGTCAAGGGCGATAAAAATCTGTAAATCTCACTCGTTGTCCAGAACGTGTAGTGTATTGTTTCTGAACATCAGGAATGGGTTCAGTGTCGGTTTGGTCACTCAGTATGAAGGCCGGCTTAACGCGGTCTATAGATACTGTGACCTCTTTACCCTTTTGGAGAATTTTGAAAACTTTATCGTCCTTAGATAAAACTTTATGGGGGCCTGAATATGCAGGTTGAAGAGAACCACGTGATGCGTCTTCACGGAGGAACACGTGATCACTGGTTGCTAATTCTTTATAAACAAATACTTTACGGTTGCCATGACGTGAAGCCGGAGTGGGTTGTAACCTCGTAGCAATTTGCTTAAGGCGAGCAGAAAATTCTGACAGGTCAGTTGTACCACCGTCAGCAGGCTCGAAAAACTCACCCGGTAGCCTTAACGGCTCACCGTATACGAGTTCAGCAGATGAGCTTTGGAGGTCTTCTTTAAAGGCGCTTCGTATGCCCAGGAGTACCCACGGCAAGGACTCTGTCCATCTGTCGTTCGCGTGGCAGACTATGGCGGCTTTGAGTTGCCGGTGGAAGCGTTCCACCATGCCGTTGCATGCAGGATGGTATGCTTTCGTCCGCTTATGCTCGAACCCGACAGTTTTCGACAGGCATTGAAATAACGCCGATTCAAACTGTCGACCACGGTCGGTTGTAATATGTGTTGGACAACCGAATCGAGCGATCCACGTAGACAGTAGTGCCTTAGCCACGGTTTCCGCAGTGATATCTTCGATCGGTACTGCTTCCGGCCATCGAGTAAATCGATCAACGGCGGTGAGGCAATACCGATAACCTTGCGATACTTGTAATGGACCCACTAAATCTATGTGGATCTCTTTAAATCGCACGCGGGGTAAGGCATAATTACCTAAAGGTGCGGTGACGTGGCGATTGACTTTAGCCTTTTGGCACGCTAAACATGCGCGAGCCCACTGCTTACAGTCTGTTCGAATCCCAGGCCAGACGAATCGCTCTGCAACTAGTTTAGCAGATGCACTTGTACCGGGATGGCTTAGGGAATGTAGGCTTTCGAAGACCTGTCTGCGAAAGAATTTAGGAACGAAAGGCCTGGGCGTCGGTGTACTGACGTCGTAGTACAAGGACACACGACTCCCAGGTAACGTCCGTTTCTCTAAACGCAGAGACGTACCTCCGGATCCGGACAGAAGGTCCTGGAGTTCATGGTCAGATGATTGACCTTCGGCTAAGGACTCGAGGCTAACCGGCGCTCCCAGTTCTTCAATCCTCGACAAGGTATCGGCAACCACATTATCCTTGCCAGATATGTGTCGGATATCGGTGGTGAACTGGGAAATGAAGTCGAGGTGTCTATACTGCCTAGGCGAACAGTTTTTCTTCCGCTCATGGAATGCGAAACTGATCGGTTTATGGTCAGTATAGACGACGAAGTGCCGAGCCTCGAGCATATGCCGGAAATATTTAATGCCTTCGTAGATTGCGAGCAACTCCCGGTCATAAGGTGAATACTTTACCTGGGATGGGCTCAGCTTTCGCGAAAAGAAGGCTAAAGGCTGCCACGCGCCGTCTTTAAGTTGTTGGAGAACTGCGCCGATTGCCTTATCGGAGGCATCTGTAACCAAGGCAAGTTTGGCGGCACAGTCAGGATGCGCTAGTAGGGCAGCAGTTGCAAGGCTGTCCTTGCATGCGTTAAAAGCTTCCAAGGCGACGCCTGTCAAAGTGATTGGCTGTGAGCCTTTAACGGAACCTGTAAGTAGCGCATGCAATGGAGCCTGGATTTCTGCAGCTCGGGGAAGGAATCTCCGGTAGAAGTTAAGCATGCCCAAGAATGCCTTGAGCTGACGTACTGTCGTAGGAGTCGGGAACTCTTTAATAGTCTGCACCTTGGAGTCCAGTGGTTTAGAGCCACTTTCGGAGATGGAGTAACCTAGAAAAGTTACCTCTGAGGCACCGAAGACACACTTGGCCGTGTTCACCAGCATGCCGTAGTCTTTCAGCTTGGTAAAGATCTGGCGGAGGTGCTGCTCGTGCTGCTGCTCGTCCTTGGAGAAGATAAGAATGTCATCCAAGTAACAGTATGCGAAATCGAGCCCTCTGGTTACCTCGTCCATAAACCTTTGAAAGGTTTGGCCCGCATTCCGAAGTCCGAAGGTCATAAAAGTAAATTCATACAGACCAAATGGTGTTGTGATCGCGGTCTTCGGAATGTCTGCTGGACTGACAGGTATCTGATTATACGCCTTTAATAAATCAAGGGTGCTAAAGACTTTGCAGCCAACAAGATTATGAGCAAAGTCATGGATGTGTTTAATCGGATATCTGTCAGGCACAGTACGGGCATTAAGCATGCGGTAATCGCCGCAAGGACGCCAGCCGTTGTCCTTTTTAGGCGCCAGGTGGAGAGGAGACGCCCAAGGACTCTGCGACGGTCGTGCTGTCCCATTGGCAAGCATTGACTGGAACTCCTGTTGAGCAATTTTAAGTTTGTCGGGGGCTAGCCGACGTGGGGTGCAAGAAACTGGAGGGCCTGGAGTGGTGCGTATGTGATGGACGGTATTATGTGTGATGTTACGGTGTATACCAGTTGGTCGGGTAATCTCGGGAAATTCGTCAAGAATTTTATGATACCGAGTCTCACCAGTCAAGATCTTTACAGAGGCTATATTATTACAACTAACAACATTGGCTACAGATGACAAAGAAGTAGTACTATCTAACAAGCGTTTGTTATGGCAATCTACAATTAGGTGGTAGTAATTTAAAAAATCTACGCCTATGATTGGCTTAGTTACATCTGCTACTACAAAACGCCAACTAAACACTCTACGCAAGCCAAAATCTAAATTAAAATGTACATAACCATATGTTGAAATACTGGATCCGTTCGCAGCACACAAATTATAGTCCGTCTTGGCACGACGATCACGAAGAAGGGACCGGGGGAAGACACAGAGGTCGCTTCCTGTATCGACCAGGAACTGCACCTTCGAAGCTCGGTCCGTGACAAACAGGCGACCAGTAGATGTAGTAGGGGAGTCAGCAGTCGCCATTATTGACCGCCCCTGGCATTTCCCGCCTTATAGTCGCAGGGTGTTATGCAGTAGCTGGCTTTCTCTCCGAACTTGTGGTGATACCAGCAGAGCGGGAACTTCCGATAATTTGACTGGGAGCGTCGCGACCTCAATGCCGATCTACGATGTGGTGATCTGGAAGATCTTGAGTGGGGTCTGCTGCTCCTGTCCATCGCAAGCTTCTGGAACTGCCTCCGCAGTTCAGCAACCTCTCTGGTTAACGCGTCTATTGCTGAACCAGGACTGGATTGGCTGATGGGTGCCACGGAAGGTGATGGAGAGGCCAGCTCGTGGATACGATCGGCCAAGTCCGCCAGATCGTCAACGGAAGATGAAGGTGGCTGACCTGCAAGCACTGTCTGGATCCCGTGCGAGAGGCGACTAACCCAGATGGTCCTCAGGAAGTCATCGGGAACATTAACACCGGCGAGGCTTTTGAAGTGACGCAGAAATTGCGAGGGCTTTCGGTCTCCAAGCTCCTCGTGCATCAAAAGCTGCTTGATCTTCTTCTCTTTCGACGCCGTAAGCCGTTTGATCAGCTCGGTCTTCAGCTTCTGGTACTTATCAGTTGCTGGTGGGCTGATGATGAGGTCCTTCACTTCCCTCGAAAACTGGCTGTCCAACTGGCTGATCACGTAGTGGAACTTAGTGGAGTCGCTGGTGATTCCAGATATGGCGAACTGCCCCTCCACTTGCGCAAACCAGATCTCGGGTTCTTCAGGCCAGAAGGGTGGTAGTCTGGTACCGACTTTGAAAATATCGATATTCGGTGTCGGTGTCGATGTCGACCCGTGCCCATCACTATTGCTCGTGTTCGACCGCGTGGATGGAATGGCGGTTTCTTGTGCATCTTGGAATTCCTTATTCATGGTCCAAAAGAGGGGTCACCAATATGGTAATGGTAAAGGGGAGAAGAAATAATAAGTCCGACTTACGGTGAAATGGGTATACTTCTCACAATGAAGGCACAATAGGAAGAAGCACAAGAAAACACAGCACAATAGATAATGATAAGCGTGAAGGAAGATGAAACAGTTTATCGACGAAATAAGCGGTGAAAAGAAATTACTAAAGCGTATAAGTTTAGATAATAGCGTGAGCAAAGCAGCGTGCGCTCCGCGTCGCAGTAAGATCACGACTGGTTCGAGTGACGCGGCGCACGCGCAGCCGGCCCGGTGCCATGCACCGAGAACATAACCGTTATATACTGCGCACGGCTAGTGCGAGGGTCATGCGTATCGACAAGTTATCGATACTAAATTATCGATATCGACAAACTGGTACGCAAGATGTAATGTAAATATTAATTTTGTAGATAAATATAGTAGATAAATAAATATTATTAATAATAGATATAAATGTAAATATTATTTTATAATATAGTTTAGATATAAGTTAATGTTAAGTTTTAGATTTTATGTGTAAGTGGCAAAGTCTATCCAACAAAGCAACATGGTAAGCTCCGGTAATTGTCTTGCCTTTCTCCAAAAAATCGATGTAAATAACCCTTTGCTGTCCTAAAAGACAGTGGCCGTCTCTTTACCAGCCGAACAAACACTTTTTGCCTTCTCCGTGGCACGTTCACCGGTAGAAGTCCACTGTTTTGACTGTTGCTTCGTCTTTGGCGTATATGGTGGACCCACGTTTCGTCAAGTGTTACGTACCGACGAAAAAAATCACTTGGATTGCGGTTATACAAACCTAGCATTGTTTAGAAGTTGTTACACGAGTTCGTTTTTGGCCGACTGTCAGCAAACGCGGCACCCATCTTGCAAAAAGGTTTTTCATGCCGAGAATATCGAGCAAAATATGAAAAATTCGTTCGGTAGAGATGTGAATAGCATCAGCTATCTCGCGTATCTTCACTTGTCGGTCTGCCATAACAATGTCGTGGATTTGCTAACAATATCTTCAGTGGTGACCTCAATCGGCCTTCCTGGGCCGTCGGCGACAGTTGTGGTAGTACGACCACAACGAAATTCAGTAAACCACTTATGAACCATTCCATGAGATGGAGCAGAGTCCCCATAATATTTTTTCAGTTTATCCTCCGTCTGCTTAATGGTTTTACCACGTAAAAAGTAGTATTTTATCAATACGCAAAATTCGTTTTTCTCCGTTATAAAAGAATATCCCGACCTCACTTGCATAAATCCTTCCATTTATTTTAATTTCGCGCCAATTTAAAAATGCAACAGCATAAGCTCAGCAAAGAGTTCTAAATTAAGACAGGAAAATTGTATTATGAAAAAATATTGTATTCAACCTTAAAGTCACGGACATATCAAACTGCCCTCGTAATTCTGAAGTGCAATCATTAATTATTTTGGTTGGATCTACCGAATCGAATCGTAGCATACCCTCAATTTTAGCTTACTACATTTCAGCCAGACGTTTTCGTTTTGCCATCAGAGTACTCAAAGTTTGCTCCAACAAACTCTCTCTGTCCGCACGTCTCTCTTCGAGGTTGATGAATCGCTTTGCGAGGCTTGCCATCAGGGACCATCTTTGCGAAGATGGCAATTTTTGGATTTTGCAATGCTGTCTTCACGCGCGCCGCAAGCGCGCAGGGAGATGGCTTCAGGCCGAAGCCTATGGCCATTGTAGCGGGGTTCGCGTTTACAAACGACCCGGTCGTCGGAGTCACCCCTCCACGCTTCTCACACACTGCCGCGCGGTCTGCCCTACCGGGTGAGACCCCGAAGGGAGGCCCAGCAGAGGCGACCAGCGAGCGGACGGCAGACTTTAGCGTGGGTGGGGAGAATTAGTTTGTTTATGTGGGTAGTGGATTTCGATAGTGGGTAGTTATGAAAATAAGATACGAGTGGGGAGCGTCTTCGTTATTATGATGGGGGGCTCCTCCGGTAATCATAACCTGGGTTTTGCATATGTTTATTGACATCCGCCACTTATTCAGCCGTTCTTGCTGAGTTTCTGAGCTGCGTGTGGGGTCTTTATGGATGCTGTGTAGTAGGCCGTATCGTCCGCGTACAGTGCCAATTTCGCCTGGCCCACGACCGGGATGTCATCGGTGTAGGCCTGGTAGAGCACGGACGAGAGGCAACTGCCCTGCGGGACGCCGGCCTTTACGAAGCGCGGGGAGGAAAGGTGGCCCTCTACCACCACCTGCACGCTGCGGTCACGGCTCAGGCCGTAACCCGAACTGCTCTGCGCGAGGTGTAAAGTGATGTGTCATGTAATATAGTAGTAATCGCTCAAAAACTGGATGAACATGATAAAAGTATTATCGGCCGATGGCTTTCCGGGTGGTCAGGGTTTTTCCCCGGTTTGGGGATCATTACTACCTTACCTTCCTTCCAAGCGGCGGGGTAGTGGCCCGTGCGCAAGATTCCGTTGTAGAGTCGGGTTACGGCTGCTATGGTTTTCGGCGATAGTCGACGGAGAGCGGCGTTGGGTATCGAATCTAGGCCTGGGGCTTTACCCGGGACATTGCTTTGGTTACCTGTTTGGGTGACAGCACAATGGGGTCGATGGCGGGGGCGGGTTTGATCGACAGGTAGCTGGCCACATACGACTCTACCTGTGTGTTGTGGTCACTGTCGACAACACACACGATCGGGTTTGGTGTAAACTGGCCGACCAGGGGCCGTACCGGGTACGCATCGAACTTCGAAAAGTCTGCCGGGTTTCAAATTAAAACAGATAAATCGAGCCCCAATTGGGCCAAAATGGTGAACTCTAATTCATGAGGTCACACAAACATCAATATCTTCCAAATAACTTCCAGCGTTGCCAGACGTACGATAATTATCGTACATGTACGATAATTTCGACACCGGTACGATGTACGATACAATAAGTATTATCGTACGTCAAAGTACGATAGTTGCCAACCCTCCTCCGAAGTGGGGTGGAACTAGTATCCAATCCAGTGCCTTAAAATCATCTAAAATACTAACGAATGACAATGATAGTTCATTTCATTTATTCTTACTCACTCTTTAGATTCAAAGTTAAGTTCGCTAGCCGAGTGTAATCTAAAAACAATAGTCTATAATTCTTAAAAAGTTTCAAATTACTTGGATTACCGTACTTTCAACTTTGCCAAGTGACTAACTTTGTTTTTTTTTACTTGTTATATTATGCTTGTATAGATGCTTGTGCAACAACTCTTATATACTTAAAACAAATAAAAATAAGTTTTTTTTATAAAAAAAATCTGTCTAATTTTACAACTTCCTAAAAATCCTTTGTTTTGCGAAATAGTGCGTTTCGCGCAGTTCTGGCAGTTGTACGATATTTTTCCATCTGGTACGATAATTTTCGAATACCGGTACGATAATTCACTTGCACTCGTCTGGCAACCCTGATAACTTCAACAAATAGTACAATAAGTAATTCCTTACTTCAATTTATCTGTTTTAATTTGTAACTTGGAAAATTTTCCGAAGCTCGATTCGTTAGCCGGTACGGCCCCAGGTGCTCTGCCAAGAGCTCGGCCCGGTCTTCGGCTTTGTACTTAGGCGCTCCGTTTTAGTCCAGTAGAGGGCGCTGCGTCTGTGGTGTCAGCGCCCTCTACTGACACCACAGTAGAGGGCGCACTCTACCCACAGCGTACGCAAGCAAGCACGCGGTGGCACTCCTTGGAGGAGTAGCGGGAGCCCTGGCATCGGTGGCACTGCGCAGGGCCTTTCCTCCCACGCCAAGCCTCTATGGGCACGCCTGGTAAACAGAATAGTTCATTTACCTCGAATATTTTGGAGGCGGTGGCAGTGTCCGCGGGTTTTTGGATGGCCGCGAAAAAGACTCAGCCGGGACGTCCGGCGCGCGCTCGGATTTGCTTGACATGTTCCACCGCGAATCCGAGCTCGCCCAGCGCCGTTTTGATATCGTCCGACTCCGTATTGTACGGGAGGCTGCGGATCGTCACCTTCATGCTGCGCTCTTCTGGTAGGGCATATGAGTACCAGCTCATGCCCTCTTTTGCTTCTAAATTAGCAAGGTACTATTGTACGAGCCGGTGTACTCATAGTCGTTTAACGGCGAGAAGCGGCCGCCCTGTCCGTAGGGCCGCACGCTGGTAGGTCGGCCTAGCAAATCATGAATCGCTTTGATGTGTTTTGGCCAGTTTGGAAGCGATTCCACGATTAGGGAAGGGTACCTTGTTTCCTTTGGTGCCGTTGCGTAGAAGCGCCCTTAGTGGGGATGGCGGTCGTCGTGGTGGGGGTAGCGGTCGTCATGGTGAGGATTTTTCTCGGGTGGGTAGTAGGAAAAAAATCCGTGGAGGGGGTGGCGGCCGTAGTGGTGGAGATGGCGGTCGTCGGTTTCGCAGCCGCAGCACTTGCGAAACTTCCTCGGGATCAGTAGTTACCAGTTGTCTTGACCGATGAGTAAAGTGGGCGTCGCTTCTTCATAAGAGAGGCAGCTATCGAGGTCACGGAGTTGCGCGGTGTTGATGACGTCAGTCTTCGAAATGGTTTGCGATGAAAAGTGCAAACGATCTATTGTTCTCGCTCGAGCGTGCGTGTCTATGTGGCCCGTAGCGCCGGAGAGTCACACTGGAACGATCTTCAGGTACGTGCTTGAGATGCGTCTCGTTGTGTGCGCGACTGTTTCTGTCTCGCTCTTTTCTTCGGTAGTCGGAGTTTGTTTCGGTTCGTAGTGCAGCATGCGACGATGCGTCTTGCTTTTGATGCATCCGTTTTCATTGCAGCTCTTCGTTTTGCAGCGACGTGAGAATGGTTTGTGTCCCAGTTAGCGGAAGCAGAGTCTCTTCTCTTTGGCTAGCTCCCATCTTCCGTTGCTGTCGGCATTCTTCTTCTCAGGCAGTGCGAATTCTCGACAGCTTTCGGCTTCTTCGATGATGAAATTCTTGAACATGTCGAGATTTGCTTTCTTGTCTGTCTTCTTTCGGTAATCGTACCACCGGTACCGCAGCGGCGGTGTCAGCTTCTCAACGAGGCCCTTGAGTTTGAGTTTGAGAGTTGAGTTTTCTTCACCCAGCGCGTAGAGAACCGCCACGGTGTTCTGGATCTTGTTAGCGAACGCTTGAGCGGCAGCCAGCAGTGCAGTGGTTAGCTTCTATACTTCGAATTTTGCGGGTTCTGGCTACTTTACTGGGGGTGCAGGTATTGGAGCCGATGTCGGGATCCTCTGAACTTCATCTTCTATACGCGGAGAATTCTCCACGGTGAGTGGTTCGATGGCGTCCATCCACTTTTCGATGCGAGCCCGTGACGTCTCGACGGCTATGGTATCATTGTTCAGTGTCTGACATGTCGGAATCTTCGGTCTCCTTGGCTTGAATTTTCTCTAGCCGCGCCTCTGCCAGTTCCAGTTTCCTTTTTGCTATTTCTTCTTTTGCTTCGGCGACACCCCGCTACGTAAAGTTTACGTTTTCTTCTATTTCTCTTGCGATATTTCTTGCTCGATAGACAGCAAGGCCGGTGACTAGGGGGAATCTTCATGAACGATGGGTACTGGCTTGACCGGCCGCTGCTCCCCCGAGGTGCTTGCCGCTTTCTGCTTCACCGCCTCCTTCCTTGTTAGAACCATTTTGCTGCGATTTTCTTCTTTCTTTGCTATACGTGGCTCGAAGGTTCATAATGTACCGGACCACCACCGTTAAAATATAATGACGTATAGTGGTATGATCCGTGGTGTACAGCGATGAAGGTTCAGGTTCAGCAAAGGGTCCAGGGGCTGTATTATGACCTCTTATTTCTAGTCAGTTTTCTGACTGGCTATCAATCTATCTCTTTTATTTGCTATACAGCAAGAAAGAGATGTCACTACAGCAAATTATAAATCTGGCAGGTTTTAAGAGTTTGTAATACGGCCTCAGGTGTCTTCGAAATGAAACGCTCAGTTCAATGTTGCTGCGGAGACGGCTACGTAGCGAATGCGTGCCGCAGAAGGTGTCGTCGCACGCAGGCGCGCGGGGAGATGGCGTCAGGCCGAAGCCTATGGCCATGGTAGCGGGTTCGCTGGCCGGTAATAAACGGCCCGGTCGTCGGAGTCACCCCTCCACGCTTCTTCACGCACCGCCGCGCGGTCCGCCCTACCAGGTGAGACCCCAAAGGGAGGCCCAGCAGAAGCGACCAGCGAGCGACGGCAGACTTTAGCGTGGGAGGGGAGAACTATTGGTGGTCGGATATTAAAAATTCTGGGTGGGTAGATGTGGATTATCTGAGTGGAGGGGGCCGATGTCAGTCCGGTAGCGGGGAGGCTACGACCGCTCGCGGATGTTGCGAGCTCCAGTTGGCTCCAGCCATCCGTTGCGTCCGAGGTAGAGGCGGCGGCGCGGGCTGCGTGAGCGGTAGCAGCTCCCTGGGCAGG
Organism: Agriphila geniculea; assembly: GCA_943789525.1. NCBI lineage: Eukaryota > Metazoa > Arthropoda > Insecta > Lepidoptera > Crambidae > Agriphila > Agriphila geniculea. The sequence continues at coordinate 18,788,987 of OX038888.1, forward strand.
GGTCTGTCGCGCTGCGGCCGGTCGTAAGCAGGGGCGATGCTCGCGAGGTGCGCATGCGATGACTTGTCGCTGCGCGCGAACATACCTGCGGACAAGCGGGTTATAATTGCATCAAGTTTTTCGACTTTGAAGTTGCGCTCTAATGAAGAGTTTCTTACGAAGCGTGGTGCTTTTGCGATGGTACGTAAAGCTCGATTTTGTTGTGTGCGAAGGCGGGGTTTGCAACTCTCTGAGCGCGTACCACACTGTGGCCGCGTGCGGCTGAGGTACTGGCGATTACATTTGTTATTTGCTTGCGCATCGTGAGCCTTCTGTCTATCGTGACGCCCAGGTATTTGGCCGATGAATGCGTGCCGCAGTGAATTGGCGCCGCTTTATATGTAGTTTTGCCCCGCCCACTACTCGTGCTATTGCGGGTGGTAAATCGCGCGCGTTTGCTAATTAAATACTGTTCGGGCGAGGCAATTCTTTCATATGAGACGACCCGAACTATTAATCTTTATTTCTCAAATTATTTACAAATGAACTTAAAACTATTTTACAAACATTACGAAACGAAATACAAATGAAACTTAGAAAAAACTATAACGAAATGCTAACTAACTAACTAACGAATACAAAACGAAATTAATTACAAATAACTACCTATAAGCCTACCTAACTTATTTTTATATAAATTATATAAAAGAACGTAAATATGTCTTTTATTTACAAACAATTATCTTATCTACTTGAAGGCACTTCCATACCTTCGTCAGGATTATTCATATTGCGTGGGTATTTGGGACAAATATTCCAGAAATAACGGTCAAATGTCACAAATCGCAACGTTTGATTCACTAAACCGATCACAGAAATCAATTACAGTGCCCTTCGATTTAGATTAAAACGGATTTAAAACGGACGTCGACGATCCGTCTCTTACGTTCTTACACGTGGCTCGTCTTCTTACCAACTGCCAAGTGTCACTTCCCGCCAATCGTCATCTTGCTTGGCCCGCCACTGTCAAAACGTAAGTGACGTTCCGTCAGAGTACAATCTACTCTCGCCCGTGCAATGACAGCCGGCGTCACTGTCAATGCAGTATAGTGATTTCACTCCTTGAAACTAGATGGCGCTACGGTTGCGCCGTCACGGCCGGACTGACAATCGCCCGTCCTCGGGCGAACATAATTCTCTGAAACAACTGATACCTTTACATGAGTCTAGTACTACGCTCGTCCACCCTGACCTGAACGTTCCTCAAACTACAAAACAGTAATGCAATTAACTTTCTTAGACTCACATTATTTTTTCATTCCGATTTTGAACCTTAAAACAAACCACCTTAAGCGTCCCTCCGACCAGCTGAGAGAGTCTGGACCGGAAAACATTAAGGTTAGCGAAACAAACCATAAACATGCGTCCTTTCGACCAACCGTGCAACAGGCATGGCCCGGTACAACATTATCCTGGTACTGAAACGGGAAAAGTGCGTCCCTTCGACCAGTCAACCAGACGTGGACCGGACAACACAAATCCCATTAACATCACCTCACCTCATCATTAAGCCCAGGAAAGTGCGTCCCTTCGACCAGTCATTCCAACGTGGACCGGACAACACTACCCCGTCAACCATCTTAAGCCCGGACAAGTGCGTCCCTTCGACCACTAGGGACCGGACAACACCGTCCTTCCGACTTAAGATCCTTTGGCCCGGACAAGTGCGTCCCTTCGACCTCTAGGGACCGGACAAGTGCGTCCCTTCGACCTCTAGGGACCGGACAACACCGTCCCTTCGACCCCTAGGGACCGGACAACACCGTCCCTTCGACCAATACCAACACAAACCTATCAGACATGCGTCCCTTCGACCATACTTGGACCGGACAACATTCTGACTTCGGATACCAATACGAACCTATCAGACATGCGTCCCTTCGACCATACTTGGACCGGACAACATTCTGACTTCGGATACCAACACAAACCTATCAGACATGCGTCCCTTCGACCATACTTGGACCGGACAACATTCTGACTTCGGATAAATTTACATTGTAGCGACATACCTTATAATTTTAAAAACGATGAACCTCAACTTCAACATCAAAGTTGACATTGGCACTAGCATCAGCATCAGAGTCTGTTGTTGATGTAATGGACCGAGTGAAAGCTGCACAAGGAGAGGCTGATAGTGTCGCAGAATCTGCGGTAAGCGTATCTAATCGTGTAGAAGCTGCGAGAGGAGAGGCAGTGAGCGTTGCAGAATCTGTCGAATAGGTATCAGTGCGGTGTGGTGATAGCTGTCCAAAGTTATCATCCTGATCACTCTCTAACTGTTCATCATCCGGCGCCGTCACGGTATCTATTCCCTCTATAAAATGGTCAGAATACTTTTTCAAAATCATTATCAAGTCATCACTATCCTTACCAGTCAAAATAATGTCAATAGTAGTAAAATTAAATTAATTTCTTTTCACACAAACTAGCTTGCTCAATAGTCGTAATTGTTATATTATGGACACTAGTGACTTAACTGAATTCATATTCCTACATAGCAACAGCTGCTTACTCAAATTCACCACACTATGACTAAAAGTGTACGGACAGTGTACTAACGGTGTACTAACAGTGTACTAACAGTGTACTAACAGTGTACTAACAATGTACTAACAGTGTACTAACAGTTTACTAACAGAGTACTAAAAGTGTTCTAACAGTGTACTATCAGTTTACTAATAGTGTACCAGCAGTGTACTAAAAATGAACTAACAGTGTACTAACAATGTACTAACAGTGCACTAACAGTGTACTAACAGTGTACTAACAGTGTACTAACAGTGTACTAACAGTGTACTAACAGTGTACCAACAGTGCACTAACAGTGTATTTGTACTTACATTGTACTAACACTGTACTAACACTGTACTGACACTGTACTGACACTGTACCAACACTGTACCAACACTGTACCAACACAGCAGTAACACTACACCAATAGTAAACATATTCAGAAACATTGATGCATCTACTAACTGTTAGCAGTGAATTAGAACAGAAATGTGGTTACATTACAACAGAAAAGTGCTAACATTACATTACCACAGAGTATGACATTACTAAGAAAGATTTCATTCTATTTCCTTATTTTTGCACTAAATTCCAATATCAATTCTGGTGAATGATGTCACCAACAACAACTTACTTAGCTCTTTTAATTTTAGTTAAATTAACTCCCTTGAATACTTTTGAAATAGAATGAGACTCAATATGGACAGTTTTCTTGGTAATTTTTCTATTTCTACACCGATCAATTCTTTTTTCGTCATAATCATAACCAACAGAAATACTTAGTGACTTTTCAGTTGTAAAATAAAATCAAAATAAAATTGTTACGACTGACCCTTATGAAGTGACCTTGTAGATTCGCCACGCTGGCTGCACCCGCCACTGCGTCGCCATCGTGCTGCCACCGTTGCATCGCTGCCGCCATTCCATTACCGCTTGCCTTCGCTGATAGTTGCTTTGCTCAGCTCCACAACTGTTGCCACTGCAGTTGCCCCACAGTTGTCTGGTGAAGCACCTGAAGCAGATAATCACAGGCGCATTTGGTTGTTGTTTGACATGAGAATAAGCACTAGAAAAAGTAGAACGATCACATGACCTGTTATCCTTGAAATCAGTAGATGCTGCGCTGTCCTGCTATGCGTCACCTTTGCATGAACAGCTCCTTGAAATCGCTCCATTTCGGGGTCAAAATCAGGAACGAACATCGGCACTCGAAGTAAACGCACGCATAGCTTGTTCCAAAGCCATAAAATTGCGATTTTACTGCTCCATAATAGACGCCATTTTTCGTCAATCACATTGATTTTCTGTTGCACGTGTCTCCTTATCACACCTCATATCGTTTGATTCACTTTTCTCACCACGTGGGACGTTTGGATTGCATCCCACTTCTGATGAAGGCACTTCCGTACCTTCGTCAGGATTATTCATATTGCGTGGGTATTTGGGACAAATATTCCAGAAATAACGGTCAAATGTCACAAATCGCAACGTTTGATTCACTAAACCGATCACAGAAATCAATTACAGTGCCCTTCGATTTAGATTAAAACGGATTTAAAACGGACGTCGACGATCCGTCTCTTACGTTCTTACACGTGGCTCGTCTTCTTACCAACTGCCAAGTGTCACTTCCCGCCAATCGTCATCTTGCTTGGCCCGCCACTGTCAAAACGTAAGTGACGTTCCGTCAGAGTACAATCTACTCTCGCCCGTGCAATGACAGCCGCCGCACTGTCAATGCAGTATAGTGATTTCACTCCTTGAAACTAGATGGCGCTACGGTTGCGCCGTCATACTAATTACTATCTATAGCTATTGTATTTCCAAATCTTTCATTGTTTTCGTCCCGCATAATATCAGCCGCACGACACCCACTGCTGGGTATAGGCCTCCCCTAAGGATCTCCACGACGATCGGTCTTGCGCTGCTCGCATCCAGTGGCTTCCCGCGACCTTCACTAGATCGTCGGTCCACCTTGTCGGGGGCCTACCCACGGAGCGTCGTCCGGTGCGCGGTCGCCATTCATAGAATTGTTAAAATATTGTCCTATAATTCTCAAAAAGTTCAGAACCCAATGAAATCTCCCTAACCTGACTATAACATCATCGAACATACTATCGTGCAACTTAATTTGTTGCCCCATTCAACTTGTCACTGGAGCTATGGAATTGAATCCATCATCATCTTCAAGACCCACTCCTATTGATGGATCATCAAATAATATCAAAATGGCATTAGGCAGTTCACCTGGCTCAAGTTTGTCTCATCTTAGTGCCGGATCTTTAAATCCTTTAAAAACACCCATTGCCCCGTTCACTATGCCGTCCGTTATTGATATGTTTCTCGAAAGTCGAGTTGATGTATCTCGAGTTTATCTCGTATACGAGAGCCCACAGCCAGTTCAACAGTTTGTACAAGTCCGCCGCATTTGTTTGGGTTAGCCGGAACAGCACTCGCAGGAGGGCGTCCTTCCGTAAGTTGCTGGTCACGTCAAGACTTCTGTAATACTCCAAATGACACTGTTTTAACACAATTCGAATAGAAAAGGGGTAGACAGCATGGAAAACCTGACCGTTTCACTGTATCTTGGCGGTTTCTGATGAAATCCACTCGAACACGGGAGCTGTTGCTGATGCAATAACTGGTAAATTTTTCAGTCGGGGTTCGGCGTCGAAGTACCTATTCAGGAACGGGGATTTACGGTCTACTCCTTAATATGAATTAAAGATGATTTCAATAATACAAAACGTTTACTAATTGATTAATACAAATTTGCTTAGTAGATATGATAATATGCTTGTGAACGGCGGATTTTTTTCAATCGAATGGCTTCTTTCAACTGGCACCGTGGCTTCCTCGTCCATTTGGTAGATGGCGCTAGGGTATCTTTCGGTGACAGTAGTTTTAAAAGTAAATATAAGAATGTTACATAAAACCCATTTTCGTTTTTTTATATCATAAATAAAATTGTATAATAATATTACATCGTTTTATTTGTAAAGTCTATTATAGGGGTCATAAATGAAAAAAGTTTAAATATACAAATAATCATTTATTTTTAATATTGGACATTTCTATATTTTCAATATTTTCTTTATTATACAAATTACATTTTTCAAAGCACAATATTTTATATCGTTAAAACACTTATATGCAAGTATATCTTTACAAAAGAGCTTACATATAGTTTCTAAATCAGGTATACCTTTATCGCTTACATCTAACACATTTTCATGTCCACATAATTCTCGCACCCACTTATTATTGACTATGGTGTCGTGCAAATCCTTATCTTGTTCTGGATCCGGGATCTCGGCGCTTATAATATTATCTATTTGGTTGGGATGCAGCTTTTCTTTCAACCAAATAAGAATGTGCACATGTGGCAAGCCTCGTTTCTGCCACTCAATGGAATGCATATGGCACTGAACGTTCCCTTTGAAATAACATTCACTAATTTCTGGACCTTTAAACGAAACACGGTTCTACTAAATCATGTCGGTCAGTAGCTCTTTGCCCTGGCATGAGCTCTTCTGTTATTTCTTTCCATGAGGGATTACATGTGAACGACAGAAATAGGTCAGGCCTGCCGTAAGTGCGCACCTAAACAAAAGCACCCTGTGTGTATTCATGCAGATAACGGGGGCTATTAACGAATGTAGAGGGTAGAATAACCATACGCCCTAAATCGTCGGGGTTTGTGTTACCATCCGAATTAATCGCATCTTGCAGATGAATGTAATTTTCAGCACGCAGTTTTTTCTGGTTTAAAGAAATGTAACGTGGACGTTCGCTCTCTACTTTTATACACATATCAACTAAAAATTAGTAAAAGAGCTCGAAATTTTCAGTTCGGGGCGCTCTGTGCTGCATTTTACGCACAACCATATGAGGTCTCCCCCATGGGTCACGGTCCAGGTCTTGAAGCCACTCCTTCCTGGCCCTTGACTTGGCTTGCTCGATCGCAATCTGAAGTCTCAGTTTACTTTCCTTATAGGCATCGTAAAGGACCTGCTCCTCCGCGTGGGTGTGTCTAAGGCGGCGGCATCTTTTGTGGTCTCTTCGTGCTTGGTCGCAAGCTTCTCGGAGAGAAGCGAGCTCAGCAGGCCACCAATAAATTGCCCTTTTATTTAAACCCCTGGAGCGTGGCATCGCAGCATCACAGATAGCGGTCAAATCTTTCCGCAGTCTGAGAGCCCGATGATTAATGCTCTCGTGGCCGCCGTTACGGGCTTCGTAGCTCCAACTCGCTACAATTGCCGCTTCCTCTGCTAGATCTTTTTCATAGTTGGTGGTGGACCACCTAGGGAATCGGGCACCTCTACCTCCTTCTACCCGAGGTGGCTTAGCTGCTGTTGGGGTCGAAATCTCGAAGGTAATATAGAGATGGTCAGAGAGGGTTCCCACCCTGATTAGCAACGGCAAGCCCCAACGACGACGCTACAAAGTCCGTAACAATATCACTTTTGTAGTCAGTTGCAGGGGATCCCCAGACTGCCGACTTTGCGTTAAAGTCCCCCATGTTCAATACCTGCTTTGGGGCAAGCTGGCCCACATCTATTCCTAGCTAGCAGCGAGATGTACGCTTCAAGTTCGCCAACGCTTCTGTTCGGAGAGAAGTAGACCCCAACCACAGTGATCTTTCCCCAGTTAGCTACCACATAGCCAGGAGGCCAGGACCCCTGTTCTTGACGATCAGAGGAAATCGAGGGTCAGGATCCGCAACAATGGCGACGGTACCAAAACTGTCCCCGGCCCAATGGAGCAGGGTCAGCACGTAGTACGGTTCCGATATTACTGTGATATCACTTTGCCACTCCACCATGGAATGCGATAGCAGGTCCTGTGCCCTAGTGGAGTAGTTGACGTTCGTTAAAATAATTTACTCTAATCACCATGTGACAGGCATAAAAATCCATACATGAAACTTTTTTATTGGGAACTGGCTGTTTGATGTAATGAGTAGAATATCAAAATGGTATCCCGATTGTCCCTTGCTAAAAGTTAATGAGTTGCAGTGCATCATAAAACTTATGAGTATCAGCTACGCGTGTCAGTTTATTATCGTGTGCTCGTAACACTGTCTCGTAAAGTATCTGGACACCAAATACCACGGCACCGGCAGCAACTTTGTTAACTGTCGGTGCATTATAGCGCCTCTCGTGTTCGTCACGTGGAGTTCGATAAGCACGGATGATGACCTTATAATCCTCTTCAGGCCAGTTCTCTATTGCGGTTATAAAAGTATTTATTAAAATATTGTGTCTATGTAACATTCTTTGAATTTTTAATAACTGTATTAAAAATTCCATAGTTAAAAGAGATACTGATCTCTTTTTTACTCCTTGAATGTATTGGCAACGACGGCTTACTTCATTTTCTTCATCACTCATAAAATAAACTTGCAAGAATTTATGTTGTTCATTCTCTGTGACAAAATGCATATGTGTTTCTTGGTGCTGTTTGATTACTTGGATATTGAAGCTGAAAATGAGATTGATATCCAGACTGGTATCCATACTGATGTACATATTGCATTCCATCTTGGTATCTATTTCCATACCATGTAATGTTCTTGATGACTGTCTCATATTTTTGTATTTACGAATTAATTTTATTGGCCTTTAACTTGAATTCGTCTTTGATGGCGGAAAAAATGTTAGCTAATGAAACTAAGAACAGTTTGTCGAAATCGCTGTTCATGCCGATTCCTCTGGGCCCTATCTTAGTTGTAGGTTAGCATGTTAAAAGCAAAACCTCTGCTTGAATAAACTAATCTTTTTTTTTATCTCTAGGAAGTTTTAAAATTGAATTTACAACATTACTTCGAAAGATCATACGAAGTGATTTCGCTGTAGGGTTTCTTTGTGCACCCCCTTTTTGTCAAAACGGGCAAATACATTTTGAAGTGTCTTGATTAAGTTTATTCGTTAGTTAAAAAGTAATATTCTCGTCCGTTGTCTTTTCTTTAAATAATTTCTAAAATTATTTCACATGACTGGACAATACCATTAAAACAAGAAGGCATGGAGTAATTTTTGTGTATTGGTTTTTTTTAATAATGTTTACTTCTTCTGTTGCTTGTCTTACTAGGGGTTTGTCTCCTGCTAATCACATTTATATAGTCTGTTTTGGCTGTTAAGTCCATCAATCAGATTATTAACTGTTATGATAAATTTGACTGTGGCATCAACGGTATTGCTTTTTAGTTTACCAGAACCTTGATCTGTACGGATTGCTGCATAAACAGAATTACTAAAGATTTGAGTTGCCAATCGGACATTAAGTTTTTTGAAAATTATTCCGATTTATATGTTGATCGGTTATTTTTTTAAGATCTGCTTTTAGGATTTTTTTATCAATTTCATAAGTTTTTGTGACATCTGCAAATTAAATTTCTTTATTATTGTGTTCAAAATTGTTATTAAAATATTATTTCTTATGTTTTTGATTAAATAGGGCACATCGAATCTACTACCACAGTAAAAAATGAGCTTTCAGGCGTCACACGCACACCCAGCTCCGTAAAAACTTTTTGATTTGTGTGGGATTCTTGTAACAATTCCATCAAGTAAACACATCCTGCAGTAACTTCCTCAGCATTGCAATATCATTTTGTTTTTGGTATATTATTTATTAGTAACTTTTAAGTGGCTTCTACATTAAGTTTGTAATGTGCCACAATATTTTTACGTTCGGGATTACTCCTAATATTTTTTACTTTGCAGTGCTTTTGGTGCTACATCTTCTCATTATTAGATTTATCAAATGGGCATAACATCCAAACTAAAAAAATCTTGTTAACTGTATTTACGAGTATAATATATTGTGCCTACTCAGTTTATTAAAGTCATTAAATAATTCTAACGTGTAATACCATAATTCCAAATATATTATGGAAATAAATTGTCTTTAAAAATATGTTATCTGTGGCGATGCTGGGAGTTTTTTGTAGCTCGTTTTGGAAGTTCTAAATCAGGACGACTTTTTGCTCGAAAATGCGATCTACGAAGGCTTTTAACGATAATTTGTCCCTAGCCCGTTTTCATTCCTCCAAAACTTCAATCATTCTTTAGGTCGCCGTGCTTGCCCTATCCTATGTCGATATACAACTGTATATATGGACTATTGGTGCTATTGGTTTAACTAACTCCTGAACTAAAATATTCCTAGCTTCGTCCGAATGAGCCACATAATTATTCCTACTCGATCCTTTTATAGAGTAAATACCTAGACCTAGTAAATACCGATAAATACCTTTAATAGAGAAATAAAACGACATAATTCCTTTTAAGTATAATTTATTAAAAATAATTTTATGACATTCTTATTTAATAAACCTTAATTACATAGTAAAAACGTTTTTACATTTGTCCAACTAAATGTAGCATTTAAAAATTATAAATGTAAGTAGGTACTATTTTAAGTGTATCTCTATAGGTAGGTTTATAAGTAACTAGAGAAGTTTCGCATAAAAACCTACATGAGAACTTTAATTTACAAAAAAAATTGATTCATAGCTTAAAAACTATAGCTATAACCACGTTTTTTTTTTAATATTGTTTCCTTGTTATTGTTTAAAAACTTTCCGCCTGGTCCATAATTTGGTCCATGTCTTCCGACACCACATACTGCGCAGACAGTAGGGCATCCTCCGACGAGTCACCCAGTACTTCTTGCTTAAGGTCTATGATCTCAATTTTGATGAGACGTCGTCATTTCTTCGGCGGACTTTTCATTACGAACGACTGCTGCATGTTGTGTAAGTAGTGCTTGAGGAAAGACGATCTCTTCTTTCGTTTCCTCTTTTGCGTGTTATACGCCGCCTTTCGGATTTTCAGCTCCAACAGCGTTTGTTCGTGTTGCGGCTCTACAACCTAAGGCGGGATCATCTGTGTCCAATGTCAATATATTTAAAAACGAACAGATTCCTATATTTTTTGAGTAAATACATTCAACTTATATTTAAAAAGCAACTTACCATCTTTGATGTTCTTATGAAAATAAATATACATTTGCAATTAACACGAATATTTATACCACCGCCGCGTGCCACCGGCGGCACGCGGCGACGCGCGCTCCCGCGCCTCGGAGCGGCCTCGGTGTGTTGGACCAAGCGGTTTTCTATACAAATTGAAGTACTTGCAAAGTAAAACACGCGCGCGCCCGCGACCACGCGTGGTGCCAGTGTGAGAACCGTCTAAGCCCCTGTCATGGTAACAAAATCAAAATATTACGGACAATACAATTATACTATTTTAAACCCAATCGAAAGCGTAAATCCTGTCGGGATAGGTCCCAACTTGCATACATTGCCAAAGTATGGCCTCTCGGGACTTCCCAGCCCCCTCCTATACCGCACCACCCCGCACGATTGCTGTCTAGACGCCGCCGATGGCTGACTGTATGAACTAAAGACTCTAGGCTGTTTTGCTACTGTGTCGGATGGAGCATCGTAAATGCGATTACGCTCTCCTGAATTGCTTCCGATTTAGCATCCGTTCTCAGATGCAAGGACGAATTTCAATACAAGAAACGGACGTGTCGAGTAGGCAAACAAAAAAATGGCTCCGACATTATCTAAAAAACCGGCCAAGTGCGAGTCGGACTCGCGCACGAAGGGTTCCGTACCAAAAAACGGCAAAAAAAAATACGTTTGTGGTATGGGAGCCCCCCTTAAATATTAATTTTATTATGTTTTTAGTATTTTTTGTTATAGCGGCAACAAAAATACATCATCTGTGAATATTTCAACTGTCTACCTGTTGTTGTTATTAATATCGAGCAAAAAACAGCAAAAAAATTACGTTAGTTGTATGGGAGCCCCCCTTAAATATTAATTTTATTCTGTTTTTAGTATTTGTTGTTATAGCGGCAACAGAAATACATCATCTGTGAAAATTTCAACTTTCTAGCTATCACGGTTCATGAGATACAGCCTGGTGACAGACAGACAGACGGACAGCGGAGTCTTAGTAATAGGGTCCCGTTTTTACCCTTTGGGTACGGAACCCTAAAAAGCAAGAAGTGGGTGAAGGAATACTTATTGATACGCAATAAAGTAGAAAGCCCGGTGAGTGTCTTAGAACCAGAGGACTTCAGCACGCGTAGCATGACCGACATCGAGATAATATTCGACTCAGAGAACAATGGCTTGTCTACACCGAAATGTCACTTTTGTCGGGTTGAGATCGAGATACTCATGCTCGCATTTACAACTAGTAGACTCGTATTGTTCTTTGTCGTGGCCTAATGTCAAAAGTCGACAAACACGAGCTTTTCTCTTCAACTGACATTAATTTGACAGTTGAATCAGAGAAACTTGTCTACCACCCTTTGAGTAGTCGAGAAGGTCGAGAGAGAATCACAGACTAATAAGAAGATTCGAAATAGTTTTCTACGTATTTTATTTTATATGAATCTAAATTTCGCAATAAAAATAAATCTAAATTATCCGTGCTTATATTTTATTCCTTAAAAACTTAAATTAAAATTATTTTCATACGTTGATTTTAATATTTCGTAATTTTCTCGTCATTTTACACAGATTACTAAATTAACAATTTCGTTAGTAGTCTGTGTTATCTTTTCAAAATACTCTCAATAAAAGAAAGGCAAACGAATTTATATCCATACAGCTATATTTAATTAGTTTTAAGAGTTTAGCGTTGTGAGATCTATAGAAAGGAACGGTGCTTTATGAGAAATAAAGTAATTATTTTCTATTGGCAATATTATTCTTCTCGAGCTCGAGAGAGCTTGTCTACGGAAGAGAACGCTTTCTTGAGTGCCTCTTTATCTTAGAACTTATAAAAAAATGAGAATCATGTATAAACTAAATTATTTCGGATCAAATTAGATAATTTTGACGTTTATTGGTGTTGAAATAAAAAGATTACCTTTAAAATTAACTTTTTTTATTAAAAGACATTAAAAGGTTTCGAAATTCTGAGAACGAGTCCCACCTGTCTGTCAAACTGTGCTCAGCAATCGAGAAGGTCGAGACGACAAGTCTTCGTAGACAAGAGTCTCGTTTGCTCATGCTACGCATGCAGAAATTATTTAAGAATGGGTACTGGGAATCTGGGAATCTGACACCATTTATACAAAAGCAAGATGATCTTTTTCGTGAAAGCATTAGTGCAAAGTAGAGATTAGTCGTAACGTTGCGTTTTTTCGCAACGGGAAGCTCTTATTCTGATTTAAAATTCACTGAATTCACTGAAAATACTAAAGTGTTAATAAGTTGCCTACTTTTGTTGTTGACCGTACAGTGACGGAATGTCTGAGAACGAAGATAATAGAACTACCTTACCTACCTAATAACAGAATATACTTAGGTAATAAATAACAGAACTACCTTTTGCATTTACTTACCTTTCAACTCCTTTAGGTAGCTTTTTTACGGTTTTTAACGTAGCATTCTGATCATAATTTTTATAAACACTTATATCTGTGATTACGTATATCTTTATTTTTATAATTTTTATCAGATTTTTCCCAAAGATATGGCATATCCTTGTAGACTTCTAGCAAATTTTTAATGACTTCTCTTTCTACCGACATTTTGCGTTTGTACTCACACACACTGCGCTGCCTGGAACAAACACAAACGTACTCTCGCGACGGAAGACGAATGGCGACTGAGTGAGCGGGCTAGTTAGTGGAGCCAGGCTAGGGACACTTCGCGCTCTATACAGTTCGACCAACTTACGGCGAAAAATGGAACTACGTTGCAGCCATAGCTTTTTGACACTAATGACATTTTGATGTTCACTATTTGTTCACCACTAGCGAAAATGTTTTTAAAAAGTATACTATTTTTGTTTATATTTTTTTATAAGTATAGCTTTATAGATATAGATATACTTAAAATTTAAGGCTGTATAAGTAACTATTTTTTTCAGTGTGTAATTATGATCTCATTTAAGAAATATTTAAACTTAATATACTTACATTTAAAAACAATGTCAAAGTAAAGTGTTTAAAAATTTAAAATTTTTCTTCTTCAGGTATTTCAATTACATATACCTACACTTAGCTAAATGATGTTCAATTTAATTTATACTTATTATCTGAGCGTAACTTTGTCCTAGTAGACAAACTTAGTAATAAGTTTTGTGAGACTATGAATAAAGTTGTGTCTGTATTGTTTTTATATGAATAAATTAAAAATAAATAAATAAAAAGCTTCTAGGTCAACTTCGCGACGCGAAAAACCCCGCCCGCTCGAAAAAGGTTGAATTTTCAATAACCTAATTATCTTTATTTTTTTTTTAATTCAAAAAAGCAAATCACATAGTGACAGCCCTTACACTTTTGAGTGAAACATACAAGAAGTGATACATACCATACATAACATACCTCCGTGTCAGTTTATTATTATAAATCGTTTTAAAAAAACACCAATGTAGATATTTTACATAGTTTTGGAAATACAGATGTTTATATGAAAGGCAAGGTCATTCATAAAATACGAAATTCGCTTATATCTCCGAAAAAAAAAATTTTAATTTTGTAAAATTAAAAAAAATAATTGTGATCTTAAATTACAATTATTTGTGAAATTACTAAGTCCGTAACTATACAGGTAAGCAAAAAAATATTTTGTGAATATCTCAAATATTTAATTATCAAGTTATTTATCGCATATTAGTTTTTTTGCGCGACCTCAGAGATATTGCATTTCTAAGTTTTCTCAGATTTCTATGGAAATAGGATTGTCACAAAAACGTATCTATAAAAATAAAATTTTATATTATGCATTATCCTCAGTATCGATCGTAGTAAAATTCATGTGCTGAAAGTTCGACGTCATATCCGCCAAGGTTATAATGATCAACATTGTTGTAACCAGAGAGTAAGAACTTTCCTTGAAATGGGCAAAGGTTTTTTGTTTTTGACGTTTCATATTCATATTCTTTATTTGCGTTCTTGTTGTATACAAGTTTAGTTAGTGTTAGTAAGGATAAGTATGTATCGGTAGATCATCCAGTATGCAAGTACGCTCAAGCGTCCTAAATCCGTGGTTGCTTGTTGAGGTATACAATTCACGTCGACAAGGACGACAGTTTCGTGATATACCCGACATATTTTTTTTATCTTTTTTTATTAAGTTCTTTTGTGTACGCTCATTATGTTTTCTTTAATGTAATGTACAAAATGTTTTCTCAGTAAGTGAATCACTGTAATTCTTTATGAGAAAAATAAAGTTCTTAAACCATAAGATTCAGGTGCACGGTTCACCGTGCACTTGATCTGTAATAATCAATAAATCTGTAATTGTTGTTTTCCTATCCAACTTACGTGTATGATGTTCACGATCATAACGCCAATATTTGTTTCTAGATTCACCTGCTTGTTCGGACAACATACCTATTGGTAATGAGCTAGTCTCTATAATTTGCCTATTTTTTAAATATATGTGACGGACATGTAGAACCATTTGTTTCAACAATATGTAAGTAAAATATTTTGATTTCTATTATGATTTGAGCTTATTTTCTCTCTTATTAATAATTGTAGGCTCCACAGGTGCTTGTGCTTCACTTTCTTGCACTGCACGATTTTCATGAGCCTGCATCCAAAAGGTACGACACACCCAAGCATTTTCAGGAACCTAAAAATTGAATGTTTTAATACCTACATAATAACATCAATGCCCTGTACCACAGAATAAATACTTACGTCTTAACTGTACTTAAGTCTAACTGTACTTTATTATTTTTGAGTTATAATTTTAAAGGGCACTTTTCTTTGTTATTTTCAAATAAGACTGATTAATTCTTTACGCAAGAGAAATCTTACCTGACGAATAAAATGCACTCGTATTATATTCAACACAAATGTGTTCTTCACTCCTTGGGATAATTCTATGGTGCCTTCTCTTTTAGCTTGAATTAAAAGCATCGATTACTTTTCGAATGTCTACATCAACACTCCTTTCGATGGCCAAAAGAGCTAAAGAGGACAATCTTTCTTGAACGCTCGTATTCCTGGTATGTTTTCAACCGCCGCAAGCAAGAAAAAAACCTCTAACAGGATGCCGAGTTCATTGGAATTGAAAAATACAAACGGTAAAGTTCAAAAAGTAAAGGGAACACATTTTTCGAAGACTTCTTAGTAAAAATATCAGCTCTCTCTTTTTTATAATTAATGGGTTTGCTCTTGACTCTAGTCTAGCCCGAAAGTAAAAACAAGGTTTACGATGGAGCGAGCCTACTCAAAAGGTGCGTATTCACTCTGGCCTTGAAAAGAGTCAGGTTGTATGCGCTCGGAAACACAGACTCCGACAGGGAATTCCATTCCTTAGCTTTGCGCATTATAAACGATGTTGAGTAGCGTTTGGTACGCATAAGAGGTATATCAACTAAGAACGGGCGGTAGCCTGCAGTGTGTCTGGATGACCGATGGTAGAAAGGAGAAGGTGGAATAAGCTCATGCAGCTCTTGAGCACACTCGCCGAAGTACAATCTATAGAAGAATTGGTTAGTTATTTTGTTTTTTGACTCTTCAATATTGCAAAAACATCTTAGTTCAGACAGAAGACGTTCACTATCCACAGTGTAATATTTGCTCACACAGATACACTTTCTTCATCTACGTCAGCTCTACCTAACACTTTGCTTAAATGATTGAGTATTATCCAGATTGTTTTCTTGAAGTCTAGACTCGATCTCCTGACCCCGAATTACGTAACTCTGTTGCTAACAATTCTCGATTGAAATCATTGCTGCTTTAGGTAAGATAGTTGTCACATTGCTTCTATTTAAAGCAGCAATGTTACTGCGATTTCTGTCAGAGTTAATTGCAAAAATACTGCTCTACAGATTCAAAGGGAACCTTACTCCCTCCCCCAATTTTGGAGGGAATTTTTCCCCTTCTTGGTAATTCTGCTGCTCTAAATCTCTGATAAATTAATTTTGTAAAATATCTGCTTTTTTGAATTTTTTGTCAATTTCATAAGTTTTTATGAAATCTGCAAATGAAGTTTCTTGATTACTATATTTATAATCATTATTAAAAATTTTATTTCTAATGTTTTTGATTAAATGGGGCACATCGAATACAGGAAAAAATTTTAGCCACTACAGTAAAAAATAGGCTTTCAGGCATCACGCCCAGCTCCCTATAAACTTTTTGATTTGTGGACATCTGGTCACATGCAATATGTTACCGTAAACACGGGTTACTTTTTCCTTTATGCATTATTTTTACTAATCAAAGTATGGTTTCCTTTGTGATTAACATTCAAGGGTTAGAATAATTTTTATACAACCTCAAGGGGTTTATTTAACAAGTTATGATTCTGAGTCTATGTGAAGTGGAATTTTCCGTCGCAAAATTCATAAAAAAATTAGTATTTTTTATTTTTTACACACAGACTGCCCTTCTCAATGTTATTTCCTGTCCCAGGCCAGCTGGAAGAAATTACAATATGAAATAATCTGTACCCTTGTACTAGTCTACTGTCCATTATTTTTTATGTAAAAATTTTGTGTGTACTAAATATATAAATTAAAAAAAACTGAGACAGAGTCTGACGCTGCGATTAGAACTTTGACAAAGTTCAATTGTTCTTCTTCAGACAATCTTTGCGGGCGGAGGTCCCGGTTGATTCATATGAAGATTTTTATTTTTTCTTTCTTCTGTTTTTTTAGGAATGCAAGTTTTTTTCCGCATCGTAGGATGACATATTTTTATTTTGGACCATACCAATTGCTAGTTTCAACATTTCCTCGGTGTAATTAACGGAATGAATTGGCCCTCATATTTAACTGGCATGTTTTGAGTATTCCTAGCCCGGCTAAAGATAACTAAATTGCTTTTATCGACAGAAAGGGAGAGACCATGTTCAGTTAACCAATCATGAAGGTAGTCTAGTGCGGTATTAAGGCGGGAGGTGGCTTGCTTAGGATCAGTGTCAGAAATATACAGGGCCAGGTCGTCAGCATATTGTAGGATATTGCAGAATGGGTTAATAGACAACTCAAGGTCAAAGGTATAGAGACTATATAGTAAAGGGCTTAAGACCGATCCCTGGGGAAGGCCCCACCAAACAGTTCTAGGTAGATAAAGTGCGTCATTGACGCATACTTGGATAGACCGGGAAGACAAAAGGTTAAAAATAATATTAGTAAGCCTCACGGGGATACTCAGATCGAGCATTTTCTGCCTGAGTACTGAAAGCAGAACATTGTCATACGCTGATGACATATCCAAAAAGACTCCCGTCATAATCTCCTGCTTGGATAGGCCTATCCAGATATCGGTCATAAAGATACTTAGACTGTCCATTGCGCTCATGCCCTTACGGAACCCAAACTGACTTCTTGCTAGGACCCCCTGCACTCCACTATCCATTCTAGACGATTTTTTATTAGGTGCTCTAGAATTTTTGCCATTGTGCAAGACAAGGCTATGGGCCTATATCCATTGGGGTCATTACTGAGTTTACCTGCTTTCAGAATGAGGATTATGATTTGGGTTTTCCATTCCTCAGGAGGAACCCCCCTCAAGAAGATGTTGTTGAGGATACCAAGGAATAAGCTTGGTGGCAGGGTTACTGTTGACTATGAATGAATAAGGGATCCCATCGATTCCTGGGGAGGAATCTTTGAGACCATTTAGTGCTGTCCAGAGCTCCTCCTGAGAAAATGGGGCATCAAATTCAGACTGCGGTGATGATATTGGCTGCACACACAGTGTCGCCTCAATTTCAGCTGAGACTGAAGGGGGAGCAAGTTTATTTTGAAAAACATTTAGCCATACTGACGAGTCATTGGAAGTGATGTTGCCATTACAGGCTACGGAGCCTCGAAACCTTCTAATATTCCTCCAAACTAAAGAGGGCTGAGATCTTGGGGAAAGGGATTTACAAAATCGATGCCAACCCTGCTTCTTCTTGTCAGAAAGAACTCTCACGGTCTTAGCTGCTATCGATTGGTATTTAATAAAGTTACGCTCGTTCATCAACTCCGAATACTCAAGTTCCGTTCCAAATACTCAACTTCTGTTGTTTGCAGCATATCGATCGATAAAGTGGGTCATCTTTTCGATGGTAAATTTTCAGTCTATGTACTGGCGTTTTGAATCTTTTCTTATATAATGGCTCTCCATTGTTGGGAAAGAGCGAATGTGGTTACGAACATCTTCTACATTTTCGAGAGACATTTTATTACTTGGTTCGTGCTTTCCTCGAAGATCGCAGTTCTGTCCAAATTGCCCAATTATATCTCTTTTGTTTATGGCATTGTGTATCATGCCTTGAACACAAAAATTTCCGACAGACATCAATTCTAACATGTAACACTTCATTTTGCACTGTGACCATAAATACACACTATAAGGCCAAATTAGGCTTCCCCGTGGAAGCTACGACTTCACAGCTCCAAGATAATCGCATATATATGACAAATTCAAATTTATTCTTTTGTAACTAAAGAATTTAGTTTTTTCACTTTAAACTAGGGAACGGTAACTACCTACCTATTTAAAAGTTTTATAAATATTGGATCAGTAATTTTTAGATAGGACCTATGAAGTCAGTTAGTCTATTTTTTATACTTACCTAGGTACTTATTTTGAAGTTGCTTAAAATCTACATAATATAATTAGGTAGGTACTCAGTTGGTACAGAACGTAGGTATTAAAAGGTATTTACCATGTTATGTAGGTACTAACTTATTTCTAAATAACTTGCAAAATAGGTACGGTCAGCACAGCAATCTTTACACTGAAACGCACATAGGCACAAAGTTCACAGTGTGCTTTTGCTTGACTCTTGATCTTGACTGAATTGTAGACAAACAATCTTTAAATGTTCTGAAAGATACCTATGTATGTAGGTACCTGTAAGTATATCTTGTTAGACCATTTAAACGAGCGCAAATAAAATATTATAGGTGTATTATGAATGGTAAATTACGTAAATAATTATTTATCATACTGTAGTGTGTGTGCTTACATGTATATTGCACACACGCATCTCTCCTCATATATAAGCCAAACTCCGTATAATAAATGAGTTAATAATCGCAGTCAGATCTTTTATTTATACGCCCGAACCGCCAACACTGCATGTCTTTGAGGAATTAAGCAAGCCAGCCCGGATGTTCTTGTCATTGAGGGGTAATCTGGTGCATTTGCATATTCTCTCAGTTTCTCTATGGGGATAGGACCTCCTATATTGGGAACCTCTAAATAAATCGCGGCCGTTATTTCAGGGAATGAGATGACAATTCTCGATGAATTGCGGCCTGAGTCTTTCCTTCTGCCTTTTCTTTCAGACCGATCTTGCTTTTCAAGTCTGTGAGTTTCCTCACAGCCTCAGATGAATTGGTGGATTTTAGAATCCTTCCCAAGTTGTTGCCTCTTACAATTCCAAAGATACATAAGAAGAGAATATCGTTTTCACTCAACTTTGAGGAAATTGTCTTTCTGAACTCGATCACATTAAATCCTGAATACCCAAATATTTCGTTTATAATAGTGTCTTTGCCAGAGATGGAATGCAACAGATTCTTTGCAAATTCATAAATTTCTAATGCTGTTCTTTGGGAGACAGGTCCCCTGGAGGATGTGTCGACATCTTTCCAGAACGAGCTGGCTTCAGCACTCAGATTGTCCGCCATTATACTGGATTACAATGGATATGATAAGTCAGTCCTGGTCTACCTTGCAGTCAAACTTAAACTGTTTGACTCCTAAAATGACCGGCAATAATGGTTTAATTGCAGACCACTCCAAATGCTGATTGGGGAGTCGACTCTGATCTGTCCTGTGACCCTATATGGAATAAGGAAACTCTAATGTTCTAATTATCGTTCACTTATCACTTATTCTTCAAGTACCCGTCTTTGTGCCAAATGAAGAAGAATCACTGCATGGCGACCCTGCCAGTGCTGCCTGTCGGCGGCGCTGCGCAGATGGTTTTCGGTAAATAAATAATTCGTGCAAAAAAAAACTGTAAAACAAGTGAAAAGTGAACGAACTTTATGTGAACTAAAATGTGAAATAGTGACATTTACATAGGTACTTATAAAAGACAGAAAAATGACTGTAAAACGAAAATAATAGTACTTAAGTTACAAATTAATTTGAATTCTAAATCAAAATGAAATCCTCAAAACGTTAATAACTAAACGTAGGTATTACACATTTTAAACTTTGGATGAAAATCTTAAAATTGCGTTGCGACTGGTTTCGCCACACCAGCGATGGTATGATGCTGATGATGGTATGAGCTGGGTGCCGGGAGATGTTGGTGTCCGATGTGGACGCAGCAGGGAGCTGTTTCGGTCCATGATGATGGAAGCGTTGGGCACACCGCGCGCAAAGAGCGTCTTAATTTTTTTACCAGTGTTCTTTAAAGTGTTTGCGGACTTTAGTAAGTTCCAGAGAGAAAATTTGTTTTGAAGAGTTTGTTTAGATTTTTAAATAATAATGTTTAACTGTGTAATTTTAATGTAAATCTTATATTCAAATAGGTATATGAAAAAGTTTTATGTAATAGGTACTTAACTTAAATAGGATTACTTACATTTTATAATAATTCGATATACTTAAAGAAACTTTTAGGGAAACGGTTGTTGACGATTTCTTCGAGAATTATTGTGAAAGTAAAAGTAAATATTAGTAAAAAGTACAGAATAAAAAATATTGAATCTTATTTTGAAAACGTATGTGGAGAAATTGTGGTAATAGGTACATACATATTACTAAGTTTGAAGGAAAGTTTTTAATTTTTGGTGTTTCGGTAAATCGTAATTATTATTAGGTCTGATTACAACAAAAGTCAAAATTTTGTGTATGTATGGAAAAAAACCCAACAGAGTTTGTTTTTGTAATCAGTTGTGTAATGTCATTTTGAAATGATAATTTAGTCTTGCATTAAAATAAAATGTATCATTTCTTGCTTCTTAAAATAGGTCACGTAGTTAGGTACGATTAGTAGAATCCGTAACTTCGTTTTGTATTTCAGTGCGTCAGCGTAAACTTGTATGGCGGACATGAGGCAAGATTGTTTAAAGTAGAATCAAATTAAATGAATTGTAATTTAATCACGTTGACTACACATAGGTATCATGTTTGAACTAGATATACTTATGATGAAATTGTTTTGTTTTAAGTACTTAAGTATTATGAGAATATAATTCCTGGACTTGACTAATTATAAATGGATATGACTAAGTATTAATAAGATAATAAATACTATGAATGTTAAGGCTTAGGATTGTGTAAAAAAAAATAGGTAAATTATTGCAAGTGTTGGATATAGGATAAGATAGGTTGTGGTAATATTGTAAAGTCAGGAAATAGTTCGATAGTAAAAGATTTTAGATGGGAATTTAATTAGTCAGATTCTTACGTAATTTGGACTGATCACCCAATAATTGAGGTTCTGTATAATTAATTTTATGGAATGTTAAAATGTTTTAGTTTGTCTAGGATCGATAAGAAGGAAAATAAAGAGGAGATTATAAAGAAGTAATGAGTTAATTTATGGTACTATTAAAGGACTGATCCTTCTTTCGATCATGGTGTAAACGAGATTTCTCCGTGAGAATAGTTGGAGGCAGCTCATGACGAAGGAGCGCGAGACGCAGCGTCAGAGTGGACCTTAAAATAATGTCCCTTGAAAAAAAAAAAGATAAATAATGTATGAATATATTAAAAGTGCACGCACATGAAAATAAATGTACCATAAGAAATAAATAAATAAAATGAAGTTATATAAAATATTGTATGAAATAAAAATGTGAGTCGACTATAAATAAATAAAAATGTTATTGTGATGATGATTATGTTGAAGTTGTGTGACCATGGTGATAATTTTATGACAAATGTGGACTGGCCCTCCACAAAACTAGGCATTTACAAACTGAATAATTATTATGATTTCAAGGATGTTACTATAAGATTCATAAATTTGTTTTGTCAAAAATAAGTGAAAGAATCAATTTTTTGTGAAGATTGTATTTAATATTGTTGTATTGTAGATTGATTGAATTACATTTTACTAAGAAATTTATTTTTTTACAACAAAAATTGTTAAAATTAAGAAGATCGTTAACAAGTCGTTGTAATTAACTATTGTATTGTGTTTATTATTGTGTGATTTTGATTGATTTCCGAAAAAAAATAGTTTAAAAAAATTTAGTTTTTTTAAATTAGAGCTTAGTTATATTGTTTATGAAAAATGTTCTTTTCTTTATTTCATAATTCATTAGATGATTGATGACATTATAATTATGAGATTCAAAATTCATACTTTAAAAAGGAATTGTAATTAATTTCTTTTTAGTTCAAAAGATTTAGAATAAGAGCAAAGTTTTAGATTTTGTTTTGTTTAGATTTAATAAGTAAGTCATAAGTTTAAAAAAAAATGTAACCCTTCATTAATTTTTTTTTCTTTTAGGGGGGAGGTGTAGTGTGTGTGCTTACATGTATATTGCACACACGCATCTCTCCTCATATATAAGCCAAACTCCGTATAATAAATGAGTTAATAATCGCAGTCAGATCTTTTATTTATACGCCCGAACCGCCAACACTGCAATACTAATATTAATAGGTCTTTACCTATGAAATTGCCGATTTGTATGGAGATTTTTCAAGAAGTTGCATTTTTCATAGTAGCATTTTCTTTGTTCATTTAACAACCATGAACACTCATGTAACAAAACTTTTATGTACTAATGTTTGAACACTATGCTAACTTATTTCCATTTAAGATAAGCGAAAAAATAAGTTTTGGTTAAGTTACAACCCCTTCGGTCACCCTTTTTTTTGCTCACAAAAAAAGAGTCACTTTCAAGATCTTTCTTTTAATGTCACGAAAGCTAAAATATGGACTTTATTTTTACTGATAGTTAACTATCATGATCATAATTCGATGTAATATTCACGATTTTGTTAAAATTTTAAATTATAGAAGTTATTATATTCTCTGTATGTGACAAAATATCGGCAATTTCATAGGTAAAGACCTAAAAATGTGAAAGTTTGTGGGTTTGGATGTTTAGATGTTTGGATGTTTGTTCCCCAATCACGTAAAAACTACTAAACGGATTTGGTTGGAAATTGGCACACAGATAGTAGATAGCCTAGATTAAATTATAGGATACTTTTTATCCCGATATTCCCACGGGAACGGGCACCACGCGGGTGAAACTGCGGGCGGCCGCTAGTTTGTTATATAATATTAATTTGCTATTACCAGTTTAATAACTGTAATAAGTTAAGACAATACGTGTAGGTAAAGCAGGGGTTCCCAACCACCCCCCCCTCCCTCCCACTCCAAGGGGCGTTGAGTTGAGCTATTCAAAGGGGGGCAACGACGAGCCGTTCCAGCAGTTAGTAGTTATAAAAACCCTAAAAATAATATTTGTTACGACGGGATCGGTGCCATCGATGCGCAGTGTACCTCTTGTGTTTGATTGATGAAATCTACTTGAATTTATATAAAAATAAAGTATTATAACATACGGTGTGGCACATAGGGTAAAAGGTTGGGAACCCCGGAGTTAAGGAACGAGTAAGTAGGATAAATAACCTGTAAGTGCAACTTACTAGCTGACTCCAATCATCATCATGTGTGGTGAATGCTTTTATTATCAAATTTTGGGTCTCCAACTTCTGTATTTGACCGATGGATATTTTTTTTACATGACGAATACTTATTTCGCTGGTCATTGCGCTGGTTTCCAATTATCGGAGTTGCCAGCTTTGTGATGCGAAATGAATGTTTCGGAGCACCCTTCCTTAAATATATCATATTTATTTTTAGTGTTTGTATAGTCTTCTTTAGGTTAATATAACGAGAAATTAAATCATTTTGATGGATCTTTTAATTTAAATTATTTTTTGCAAAAGTAGGGTTTTTGCTAGTTTTCGTCCAAAAAAACTGATTTTCGTCCTAGTGAAAGCTAGTTTTCGACCACTGTGTAGAAAAAGGAGGGTAGGTCAACTACATATTAAGTTAAAAACCAATTACAGGTGAATATATACTTTTATTTAATCAACATTATATATAGTCTACTATTTAATAGTAGCTTCTTAGTCTTATTGTTAATTTCTCACTACCTTATAGGTTTAGTTTTACTAATAATCAACTGTAACTAGTCAACACTGAGATCTATCTAGCAGCCTTATATATGTTAGTGATGACTGTTTAATCATTCAAAATAAATAAAGTATTGCGTTACTTACAACGTAAATGGATAAAATATTAATGACAGGACCAAGTAATGAATCGAAAAAATTAATTATTCATTCTAACAACAAAAGTTTTCATTCTAATACTTGGTCTATCAAATGAAACGCTCTATATTAAACACAGCCATAATAATAAGTTTTAGCTACAAAAATAAACTATGCCTTACTGATTATTTGGCATTAATAATCGCAATGGTTACATTTGTAAGGTTTATCCTTTACAACATCATATGACTGCCCTTGAAATAATGTGCACTTAAGGTGGTACCATCGAGGACAGGCATCAAATCCAATCAAATCCAATATTTTTATCTTCATTTTCTTTTACATCCGAAACTAAATCATCTTCACATTCTGAACAAGATATCTTTCCAGGTGCAGCTGTTGGAGCAACGTCATTTTCTTTTCGAGCCCCGCGCACAATTCGGTCGGTAATCTATATGTTGTTTTTGTCTCGTTTTTTCCTGGCCTGGCTTTTTCTTGGAAATATTTTCCTTTAATATTTTTGCTCGTTGTTAGACAACGAGCAAAAATATTAAAGGGCGTTCTAATTTTCGCTTTCTAGTTTCTTCTTGTTTTAGATTCTTTAATCGATCTCGCATTTCATAATGCTCCCTCCACGCTGCAGAAAAAATGGCAGCGGGAATTTTATTCTACGTTTATGGAGTTAAGATGGTTGAGAAATGCAGGGACACTGTCTCTAGGTAGTATTGTGAAAGTGTCATCTACGTACCGTTTGTAGAACCGGGGAGTCACAGGTGCTGTGGCTAGTGCTTTCTCCTCATAAACCCTCCCATAAACCCCAACATACAATTTACTATGGAGTTAGAAGCAGATAATAAACTAGCTTTCCTAGACATTCTCATTATCAGGAATCCGAACCAAACCTTGACCCATACAGTGTATCGTAAAGCAACCCATACAGACAGATGGTGAGGTTCACCATTAAGATACCTTAATGGTGACTCTCACCATCATCCTATACAGTTAGCTACCGTACGGAAATCTTTGTTTCAGAGAGCCCGCGGCATCTGTGATAAACAACACCTGACTGCTGAGTTTCAGCATGTCAAACAAGTACTGCGTAACAACAAATTGCAAGTACCACGCCTTCATCACAGAAAATGCGCCAAACCAGCCACAGTAGAGCGTCAACCTGCCGTCCTACCATACGTGAAGGGTGTCACTGACAAGATTGGAAACATTCCGAAGCGAGCGTCAATCAAAATTTACTTCAAGCCGCCGAAGAAGATCAACCAATTTTTACGACCTGTCAAGTGTAATATCCCCCTTCAAGCCGCAGGCGTCTACAAACTAGATTGTGACTGTGGGCTCTCCTACATCGGGCAAACAAAGAGAAGCATAGGGACCCGCGTCAAAGAGCATATAGCTGACATGAAACATAGGCGCGATAACAAGTCTGCAGTGAGTGAACACGCCTTTGAGGGGCCCAACCATTATATTAGATTTGACAAACCCCAAATCCTTGCTAGGGAACGTAGATTTATTCCTAGAATGCTCCGCGAGGCTATCGAAATAAATAAATACCCTAATTTCAATAGAGATGATGGTTGGAAAATTCCACCAGCTTGGGACCCCATCATTCACAAGCTTAAGCCCCTCACACACACTGTAAGATCTAATGATACAGTTAGTTCCTTTTGCAAATAAATAAATTAATATAAAAGACGGAGGTCGGTTTTCCTCTCCAAGTTTTCTTTCGCCATTTCTTTCTTGGAGTGGCCTTCCAATTTTATGAAATGGTGGTAGCTTCAGTAGATTCTCTCTCTTTTTAGCACTAAATAATTCATAAAATTAAATTATAAATCAACATAAAACAATTAAAAATTTTGTTAAAATTTTAATTTCTGAACGTCTAAAAAAATTCATCGCTTGAGGGTAGACTCACGGGTAGCTTCAGTCCCCCGTGACCACAAACTGCCGAAACGTCGGGAAAACCAAAAATCAAACCAAATACCAACTAATTACCAAAGTGCTTTCAATAAAACCGCGCTAATATCCGTTAAAAATTGTTTTATTTCATGTCTAGTGAGCGCTTAAGCTTGAGAAGTGAATATAAAAAGAATAGCTATTTTTAATTTTCGACCACCCCAGTACTTATTTGTGGACGAAAACTAAAACGACATTTAAACCTAAATTTAGTTTTCGTCCAAGTTCTTTAAATATTTTTTTCTCTAGCAACACTGACAAAGCAGTGGACGGAAACCAAAATATTTAAATTAATGGCAATAAAGATCATTTTGGGAGAAACTATTCAGTATTTTATGGGTCCGTTAAAGTAAAATGACCATAAACAAATATTCACGTAGCTGTTTGAGTTTCCGTCCACTTGGACGAAAACCAAATATTTTGAGAATTGGGAAAGCTAGTATTCGTCCACTTAATTTATCGAAGAGTATTATAAAAAAAAGTATAATAAACACTTATAATTAGGTACGTTTACTATGCTTATAAATGAACATACGTACCAAAAACATTACGTAAACTAGCTAAAACAGTATTAAACTTACCATGAAATTTTCCCGTCGGCACTTTTTTTTCTCTTGCGCGATGACATCTGCAAGGCACGGATGCGAAGCGGCCACTGACGTTTTTTTTTGAAGTCGCTTCTTGTCAAATCAAATTTTCATGTTGGTAGTACTGTTGCTTAGACATTATGGATCGCAACAAGTCCAAACTTGCGCGGGAAGGTAGGTTTGTATTCAAGTTTTACGCACGTGATTGTAGCAGCTCCGTCAAATGGACGAAAAGTCAAACTGGACGGCAAACCAGCGCAATAACCCTACTTCAAACTCTAACGAAGCATCCTTGTCACAAAACAAGCACTTGTTTTGGAAGTCAAATCCTTGTGTCACTTTTTGATAATGTTCTTTTCTTTTCTTTGCCGCCGCAATACACTTTGGATTATTGTGTTTCGGCAAGTTTTATGTAGTTTGATTTCACCGCGGTCCTTAAAACAGACAACTTTCTCATCGTCCCTGGCAACATCTGGCGTTAGTTCTGTTGTCTTCGTCCCATATGAGGTACCAGGCATTAAAGTCCCCGGCTATGATATGCTGGTCCTGACATTGGACTGTGTATGGGAAAAAGTCGTGAAGCCGGCCATCCCCTTTGGAGTGGTGCCCCTGCCCGTATATGGTTCTGTGATGAGTGCTATGTGGACAGATTTGTTGACAGAAAGGAAGTGATTAATTTGGAGTTGATTTGGAAGACATTGGCATATGTAAAGCCGGGATGGCGTGCGTTATTCATACGCTGGTTCGTCACATCCGAGGGAGGAGGGGAGGGGGGAGAGCCATAACCAGCCTGAGGTGACACTATCAAAAGAGTGTAAAGTTCTGTGGCTCAAGTTATCCATAATCGATCTTGTCACCTATTCTCTCCTCCATTGCCCTTCTCCTTAGGCAGGAGTCAAATTTATGGCTCTCGCCCCCTCCTCATTTGTTACATTAAATCTGCTACAGTTAACACAGCTGGCCACAGTTGCCACAAAGTTTACTATGTTTGCAGCCACTTTGAAGAAGTTATCAAAAAGAGTGGCACCTTCTGCACTGCAACAGCGGTGACTGCTTTCAACATGAACCTGGTGGAACTCGATGTTGATTTTACCCAGGTCGGTGAGACCGCATCTTGGCCATTTTGTTCTAGTTTAAAGTCACAATTTTAGGAGGAAAGAACGGGTTGCGGGGGACGTGACTGCAGCGAAGCTATTGGCTATTACAAGGTCACTCATTCATCTAGTGATGTACAATTGTATTGTGCCATGTCGATAGTTTTATCGATAAACTAATAATTATGTTACGGATAATTAGAATTTAATATAATTTTTTCACTGAATTCAAATTAGAAGCAATATTATATATGTTACCGGCGTTACCGCTAATACCCGTACGTGCGGCTTAACCTAGTTTTAGCCGGCTAAAACTAGGTGTAGCCGATAGCCGTTGGTTAAAACTAGGTGTAACCGATCTCTGCCGTATCACACCGATCTCACCTATCTCAAAAAAACACTATTTTGGGAAAATCACTAAGAAGTATTTTTCCTAGTTTCTTTCAGATGAAATTAACTGAATTTTGTATTAATTTTTTTATATGGTCGTTGTTGATATTCATGTCTACCAAAGGCTTTTTTTGTTAATGTAACAAAAAAAGCCTTATTGATAAAAATTAATTTTATCCTATTTATAACTTGTTTTTGTTTTCATGCGGCTCAGGATCCCATACAAATCCTGTAACGCATTGCGCGTATCTTGACATAGGAGAGCCTGCCCGTTACTAGCTTCATAAAAAGAAAATCATTTATTTTAACGGTCATCTCTTGTATTTTTAAATACGGGAAATTGGCTTTACTAAACAGACTAGAGAATCGTTATCTTGTTTTAAAAATATAGTAGTTTTTATTTATCTTTAGATACCTATAGGTGATTGTCAAAGTACTAAATGTCCTCCTTAGTCGTTCACTCTTGACAGAGTGGTCGTGGTTGATGACGCTGCATTTTCATTGGTTAAAGCAGCCCCGGCAATGCGGTTTTCAGCGTCTCGGGAACTCTGGACTATAGAGGTTTGTGTCGCAGCTTTAATGAGATCTGTCCAACGCGTAGGTGATCGACCGCGTGATCGCTTGCCCTCTACCTGCCCCTGGACAACGAGTCGTTCCATAGATCTTTCGTTTCGAACAACGTGTCCGAAATATTTGAGAATGTAGGTACAAAAAATGTAGGTACTACTAATTTAAAAATAGAAATAAAACGCTAGTTATAAGAAAACAATAATTAACTTTTAATCATAAAAGATACCGTTACTAAAGTTTTTGATAAGGATTTAGAAACATTGCTAAGTCAGTACTTAATACAGTTACTACGACCTACAAAAAAAAAACATGCACGTAGCATAGTAATTTTCGAAAACTTTATCATGGATCACATTTACACACTTTGTACAGAATAAAAATCAATATAAATAAGAACTAACGATTAGTAGACAATGTCAAAATTCAAATTAAAAATTATTTCTAGTCTCGTTTCCAGTAAAAATTAAAAATTAACATTCAAAGGTACTAACGATCAGCAAAAAATGTCATCGATCAATATCATTTCTAGGACAAAATAAAACATTTAGTAGAAAACATATAATGCCTATCTCACGTAATGTTGCGAGAAATGTACGTTTGCATCAAGTTATTGCTTGGAAGCTGTTTGTAATGCCAAAGTATTTTATCTAAAGATAAAGCAAGCCGCCGTTACAAAACACTCAAAAATAGCAGTTAAGTTTATATGCCATATCCAATATAATTATGAAAAAGCATAAAAAAAATGTTTGTGTACCATATAAACGATATTCTAATAATTCGATTTAGCTTTGTTACGCGTAACTCACCTATCTCAAGATAAGTGATCTCACTTCTATCTATATCGTATCACACATATCTATGTGTGATACGGCAGATCTGCTTTTCGCTGTTTTAAGTTTGACAGCTGTTGAACATAAAACAGCAATATCTCGGTAAGTACTCATCCTAGACTGGTGGTGTCTTAGAAGAAATGAAAGGTCTTGGTGAGATCTTCATTTTAAGTGACAGCTGTCAAATTTAAGTTAGTCATTTAAAATGAAGATCTCACTAAGACTTTTCATTTCTTCAAAGACACCGTCAAAGAAAAAGGCAAAGAATATTTTAGTTTCCCATCTGCGTCAACACTGAACTATTCTTTGCACATTTCCCCTCTCCCGCCCCCCAATACCTCAGCCGACGTACGTCCGCGTTGTGAGACAATTTTTATTTTGACCAGCTTGTCTATGTTATTGAAGTCTGTGTGTAGCACTAATCCATTTTGATTTTCTTTCAGGACACTGAAAATCTAAAGCAAATTAACTTCAAACAATAACATTTATTTTACGTTTTGCAATATCGACATTCGACACACTAGGTATACACAGGTGCAACACTATTGCTACACGTGTCTATGCCAGAACAGGATAAATATAGTAAAATGGGTAATGAGAGAAAGGGACAGAGACAAAAGACATCAACGCGTGCAGGTTTTTTTTTACTCCTTTAAAACAAAAAATCAGCACGCGTTGATGTCTACCATTTTAATGTCCTCCGTAACTTGAGCTCCGTTGCGAATAAATTAGTATTTAATATTACTTACCGATAAAAAGTTATGCCATCATTCTTAAAGTTTGATGTCCTGGAATTCTTTCCACACCATTTCACACAACAAGAGGACATTTTTACGTTTATTTATGCATAAAGAACTATTAAAATATAAATAAAAGTGACTCCGAAAATACTCGTGCACAGGTCTGATTCTTGGTCGGTACTGACGTTGCGCGTATATGTGCGACTTTATATCAGTGCAAAATCATAGATGTCTAGTAGCACGTCGATTTTCTTAATGCGGTATCTATTGGAGGTTATCTGTGGTGAGGGCCCGCCAAGCGGGTGGCGTTGTTTTGAAAACAGCGTTGTATAGGTTAGGGTTCCTATTCTGTTTAATTTGTGTTAGTTGTATATAGTTGAAGGTAAATAGCGAGGTATTTAGGTTTTGACTAATGATTTTGGTAGGCAGGATGTCCGAGTCTTGGGTCCTTGGGATGCCCTTGACTATGATTTGAGGTGGCAGCTTCCTTTCTTGTTCCACTTCTAGTTTGAGGGACGGGGAGGCGCTGCGGATGCGGCGCTCGGCTTCCTCGGCAGCCTGCTGATCTTCAAAGGAGAGCTTGACCTTTCCCCTAGAGAGTTTTATAACTATCTCTGGGTAGCTTCCCGTACTGCCCGTGGGGTTTAGCGCTCTATTGAGTGCATTGAAAATGGGGGTGGTGGAGGCGGTGCTGTCCCACAGGTTAATGTCTCTGAGGGACACAATAAGTGCCGGGTGGGTTATAGATGTGGGCCGGGCCGTGGCCCGGGCCACCGGCCGGTGGGTGTTTCGGAGGCGAGAGGAGTTGTTGATTTGCTGGGTTGATTTAACAATAAGGGCCGGCTGCCCATGGCCCATGGCGTCTTTCAACATAGGTTTCCAGGAGTCGATGTATGCTGTTAATTCTGTCAAAAACCAGGTTGGTGCTTTCCGAGATGTGTAGGGCTTCTATTGAGGAATTGACTCCAGTTAGTTTCTTTAATGATTGTGGCAATATTTTTCAGATCGTGAATTTCCCTGTTCATGTTTTGTATATGTGTAGTTAGTTCATCATAAGGTTACATCTTAGTCCATTCTTGTGAGTGGTCTTCCTCGGTTTGTATCGGACGCATTCGGGGAAGTGGATGACATAGATAAGGATTGTATCGGCGTCCAGATTGTTTCCATGTTGTCGGAAAAGAGGAAATGGTTATCACATAAATGATTTCTCACTTTACTGATAATATCGTTGCAAAGTTGTCTGATCTGCACTTTTTTTCTCTCATGACAGAACTTAGCTTCCTGTCCGCTCCTTTGGGGACGTCCAGTTCTGTTATGCTTCTGGCACAGGCTGTAACTTCATCTATTATAGTTCTCTATTACGTTGGATGTGTTCGTCCCGATTTGGCTATGAGGATTTCTAAATGGCGACATTTCCATGTTGGATGCCAAAACCGCGTTCATGGGGTCAATATTAATGATTGTTGTGTCCATTCGGGATGTTTCTGGGGTGGCGTTGTTGGCAGAGGGTTCAATTTCAGGTGTTGTTCCCCTACACAACCTCATGTATTCCATGGTTAGGTCAGTCGTTTGGGTCGAGTAAATATCCCTGTTTAGTCTCACATCGGGTTGTGAGGCATGGTGCCCAACGGTGGGCCTCGAGATTTCCTGATGTATGTCCGGTTGATCCATAGCCCCCGGTCTCTGCTGTCTGGGGATGGATCTTGAGCGCGTACGGGGTGGGGTGCGCAAGGTTGCCATTTCCAGTAACGCGGGGAAGAGACCGAGATTTATTCCGGTGAATATAGAGAAAAGTAATGTTATATAGTTCAAGTCACAGTACACGAGTTTCATGAAGGCTGGTTGTGCAGTATGTTATGCCTATTACTTACAAATATGTTCCAGATGCATTGTGATGCAAGCGCGTGTGCGGGCATAGGGTGGCAGGCAATCCAAAGAGAGAAAATGGTGAAGCACAATGACTGACTGTCTGTCAGCCCGTGACCACGGCCGATGCAACTCGGTCGAAACGTCGGGAAAATAGGTAGGTGGGAAAATTCCTATCGTAGTTTGCACGCGTTCAATTCCTGTAATTTTAATCCCACTAATATTATAAATGTGAAAGTTTGTGGGTTTGGATATTTGTTCCTCAATCACGCAAAAACTACTGAATGGATTTGGTTGAAATTTGGCACGTAGATAGAAGATAGCCTAGATTGAAACATAGAATACTTTTTTTCCCACGGGAACGGGAACCACGCGGGTGAAACCGCGGGCGGCCGCTAGTCTTTAATATTTGTCATAAATTATTGCTATTTTTTTAAAAACAATTTATTATTTTGTTACTAGCTTTTGCCTGCGACTTAATTCGCGTGGACATTTTAGAAAATCTTTAAAATTCTTTAAATGCTGTTGAAGGTGTTCCCGTCCCCGTTCCCGTTTAGAATAGGATCCAAAGATATTATTATCCCGTTCGTCTTCCCATTGCCGTTTCCGTTCCCGTTTCCGTTACCACTTTTCACTTGTCATCTGTCACTTGCCACTTCACTTTTCACTTCACGCTTTTGCTTCCGCGAAAAATCAATCATTAAAGTTTAGTTTTATAGAAAAAAAAAAACAAAAAAGATAAAGATAAGAATAACAAAATGTGTAATCCAAATTAATAAAAATAAATCAGCTCAATTATCATTAATTACCTAGATTCTCTTAATTAAATCGGTTACAATATACAACAAGGTGCTTTTTAAAATTTTCAAAATTAAAACTTTGACGGTTTTGTCGAAATTTGCCTTGTATTGGCTAAAGGACCTTTCTACCTACGTCACATGATATTACTGGAGCATAGGTATGCTGCAGTAATATCATGTGACGATATTACTGGAGAGAGAGATCCTATCCGAATTATACTTATTTAAGTAGGTACTTAAATAAGCATAATTTGGATAGGATTGCAAATACGTACACGTTATACCTATTTTTGTAAACTAAATCTTGTTCTTTCATATATAAATTGAAAATATGGATAATTGTGATATTTTTATGCAAAATATGCACTTAACCCTGAAATATGAAAAATATGGAAAATTAAAATTAGTTTTTCCTGTTCCAAATACGATAATTGATGTAAAGAATTAATTCCCGAACGAAAATAGTGTGCATTACTTTAGGCTCAGATTTATAATACTTAGGTAATTACTTACTTTTTTGGAATACAAGCAGATGCTATGCTACGAGGTGGCTTTGTTTTCTTTGTTATTACAGATTTCACTTTCTATTTTTTACTTATTTGTTGTGTTAAGCAAGATGCTATTTCGTTCACATATTATTTACATTGTATTTCTTGTATTTTTGCTTCAATATGTGTTTTATATGTCACGCACGCACGTATACAAAAGTGGCTTTTTATTATTTTTTTTTGTTTCGATAAAATGTAAAACTTTTCCATAACTTTTCTAAATTTTCTTTGCCAGTGACAGTGACAGAAAGCGACGACTATAGATAAATATAGTAGTGAACTTGCTGTGTAAATAGGTACCTAGTGCGTCCGTTTTGTCATTTTGTTTTTTTTTCTTTTATTTTTTATATAGTAACTGTACCAAAACTGTACACTTGCGTGGAAGGCAAAGGAGTTTTTACTCACACAGCCTTTCATTTTTAATTTTAATATGGACTAATAACGGCTGTTTTTCATTCAATAGTAAGTTAGTGATTAGGTAATGTTTACGTGCCTGATGTCATCACTGTGTTGGGCAGAATACCAGTGCAGCAAGCCCCGCTTGCTGCTTATACTGAGTCCAGCACAGTTTGACATCATGCGACGGTGCACAATGTCAAAAAAAAAACATTTTTTCTCTATGCTCACTAAAATGTAATACCTTGTGTACCGTTGGACATGACAAGATAAATTAATTTCTTTCTTTCTTTCATTAATACCTTGTGTACCGTTGGATGATGACAAAATAAATTAATTTCTTTCTTTCTCTCTTTCATTAAAAATATGTATTTACATATTATTCCGGGCCCTACCTATAACTAACCATGTCTGAAAACAGCCATGATGTCAGGACGGCCGAGTGTAGGAATGTTGATGATGAATGCAGCGGACCGGAACGATAAGTGAATGAGTAAAAGGGACTGCAAGGTGTGTGAGAGAGATGGAAAGATTTATTTCTTCCATCATATTTATTTAATTAGGATATTGTCCTATACGATTAATACGAGTCTACCTTTTATGGCAGAACTTTTTATGTCATAATTTTATTATGCATAACAACTAATGGCATAAACTTCATGTCGCAGAAAATCATTTGGCATACACTCATTTATCATACACTTAAAACGCATAATTTTGTAAGCCAGAATCATCTTTTGGCATACATTTCATATCCATAATAATCAAATAGTAGAACCATCATATCGCAGAAAGTTCACAGTCAGAACCATCATATCGCAGACAGTTTATAGTCAGAATCATCTTTTGGCATACATTTAATAGAAAATTCATATCTAGAATAATTTTGTATTACTTACACGCATGTTTCATGCTGCATGCATCCTTACATGCAGACAAATAAACATGCAGCAAGCAAGCAAGCATGCAGTATGCAAGCAAGCATGCAGCATGCAAGCAAGCATGCAGCATGCAAGCAAGCATGCAGCATGCAAGCAAGCATGCAGCATGCAAGCAAGCATGCAGCATGCAAGCAAGCATGCAGCATGCAAGCAAGCATGCAGCATGCAAGCAAGCATGCAGCATGCAAGCAAGTATGCAGCATGCAGCATGCATGCAAGCATTGTGGAGCTCCGCTCGCTTCGCTCGCTCCGCTGCGAGTGGTCAAAACACTAACCTAACCTAACCTACTGGTAGGTGCATTAAACTTTATCTTTATAGCGGGGGGCCTCAGGCCCCCCGACCCCCCCGAGCAGGGGGGCCAGCCCCCCTGCACCCCCCGGCAAGCATGCAAGCAGCATAAACAAGCATGCATGCATGCAAGCAAGCAGCATGCATGCATGCAAGCAAGCAGCATGCATATTGGTTTTGCAGCGATTCGTTCTGTTGTTGACTTTTGTAGCACAACATTTACAAAAATTCAACATACTGACTTTTTAAGACAAATTTTTAATTCAATTTGAAGTTAAAATGCATTTTTTTAGAGATTACAATATGCTTGATGACATTATTCTTAATGAAATGCTGCCATATTTGTAGTATACCATGTGAAAATTATACCAAATAATTGTCGACTAAATAAACGTTATGCCAAACGAAATTCTGTGAATAAAAATTTTGCCAAAGGTATTTATGCCTAATGAAATTCTGCCATCTGAATAGTATGCCATTGTAAATTCGGACATGTAAACATTCTGCCAAACAATAGTTATATTAAACAATTTTTATGCCTTAAAAATATTCGTTTAAAGAAGATTCTGCCAAGTGTGTTCTGCCAAATAAATTTCGGAGCATCAAGTTTCTGCCAGATAGAGGTAACCCGATTAATACGTCAATGTTAGTTTTGTATTGTCATTTCTTTATCGATTTCCCTTTCCGGTTTCAATTTGCTTTTTGCTCGATGATGAACATTGTGTGGAGTGTATGCCAAATATTAATTAAAATACTTGAGTATATTTCAAGACTGTTGGTGTTTTCAATCGGTGCCAAAAACGCCTGCCTCCCCACCCACATACCTGTTCAAATATGTTGTATCTTCCATTCAAAAGTATTTCAACTTCTGCTGCATCAGGTACAGCAAATTTGGTAAATTTTTGTCTCATATCATCGTGAGACGAAGCAAAATGTCTCGCACATAAAACTTTGCTAGAGGTATTTAATTTAAGTAAAGATGCATGTGCCCATTCTTTATCAGGCCAGGCCAGCAATATTTAGCTCATGCAAGAGCCCTGAAAAAACGCACTTAGACACAAAATTAGTTTTTAAAATGCAGCAATCATCATAATAATATATTACACCACGAACAAACTACAGATTCTATGGTTTAACTAGAGATATTTAACTCAATTTTATGGCGATCAGAATGCAGAGAAACTTACTTCGTAATATTATTTTTTCTGGATCTGGAAACCGATAATAAGTTACCAGAGATCTTATCTTCAGCACGCGTTTTACCACATTTGGTACATTTTCGATAATAATAACTATAGACATTTTAACAAAGCGGCATATAACACAGCAATAAAATATTAAAACCTTGGAACCTCGCCGGTCAAGCAAGGTTTTAAGTGATTTATGTTTTTCAAAATTCGTTAAACTGTTATCGTAATGTATGAGTGATAGTATAAATCTCGAAAACTAATCCAACAGTTATAGTTTCCATTGAACTTTGGTATAGGAATCGGACGTAGAC
This sequence comes from Agriphila geniculea, assembly GCA_943789525.1. NCBI lineage: Eukaryota > Metazoa > Arthropoda > Insecta > Lepidoptera > Crambidae > Agriphila > Agriphila geniculea. The sequence goes on from OX038888.1 coordinate 18,826,260, forward strand.
TTGGTCTCAGTTTCGATGATTCAGATGGCTCGTTATCATTTTTAGTTGGCTGGCGGCGTACAATCATATTCACAAAGTAGCCTTTTATCAAAGTCTTAAGTAAGTATCTCCAGTAGTAGTCAAATTATCTTTTGCATAAAATATACAAGTTTTCAATTAATTATGGTTAATTGAACTTACCTTAAGTGAACTTCAACCAAAATTTAAAACAAGTATAATTTTGGTTGAGGTTCACTTAAGGTAATTTACCATAAATTATGTAACATTGCAGCATCCTATGATATTTAATAACTATATAGATTTTTAGCGACATAATAGCAGAAAGATTAATGAAATGAACTAATTTTAATAATCATCCATATTTATTGTAATTCAACAATATAATTTATTTACTTTTCCTTCTAAGTATTTTAACTTTCATAATTTATTGAAGCTGACAATCACTATATGTAAATCTTAAACAATTAACATTAAAGTAATAAGAGCTTTCGCAGGAGTTCTGCGAAATCGGTTTAACCGATGCAATTTTTGGATTTAACTTTGGGGCTTTAGCGAGGGTAAAGTTTTCTGGGATTAGCATCTGAGTGAGCAAAGCCTCCTTTTGTTCTTTAACCAGTCCCTCCACTAGATTTTTTCCCCAACGTTCAGAGATTGGAGTAGGGATTTGTGATCCTAATTTCTCCTCTGGGTTCTTTGCTTCGCCAAGAACCGCTAGTATTTCTGGAGGAATTGTATTTTCCTCGTTTTCCTTTGACGTTTTATTAGGGCCCGCTGTTCCCTCGAGCAGAACAGCTGCTTCTCGGCTACTTAGTTTGTACTAGAAACCGTTGTTTCCTCGAGCGGGGCCTGCAACTCTTCCGCTGCATTGCTTAAGACGCCATCGTGGTCCTCATTATATTCATATAAATACTATCCCGGATCTATAAATAATAATAAGCTGAATTAGCTTATTTATTCAGTATTATATTTCCGGGTGACATCTCCTGCAACAACTGAGGAAATAATTTGAACAATAAATAAATTTGAAACCACCACTGACACAAAAACTGAGGACGCGCTAAACGCGAGTTATTTATAATCTATAAAATGAATCTAAAAATTCGTGTGATGATGCAGTACATCAAAAACGGACTACATAGTTATTAAATCTCATAGGATGCAGCAACATAGTACAATTCTTCTGAATACTTAGTCTGAATGTAATTATACTGCTTATTGTATGAATCCTAATATTCAGTCAATGTTTCCAATCGTGTGTCTAAATAACCTCTCGTAATTTTAGATCGGCCACATTTTTTCGTATTTGTATGTAACTTTATAATTTTGTTTGTTAGATCGCTTTAAACCCCTATTTGTAACTTAATGTCCGCCATTTTTATGAAAATATAAAGTTTCAACACTTTTTTTATACTGTGACACTTTTTTGTACTGTGGGATTAAAAGTCAACAAATGATAATTTACTTTACCAAAATTTTCACAAAAAAAACCCAAAATAAAGTCTGTAATAAATGATTCAACGAACATTGAATGTTTTTTTTTTTTTTTTAATAATTTATTCATGACATGGATACAAAGTCCTTCAGTCGCATACATTTTAAAATATTAACATTGTAGAGTTTATAGGAAAGAACTAACTTTAAAAATCGCAAAGAACTAAACTTACAGCATAAGATAAGCAAACAAATAAAAGGGAGATTATAAACTTAACTAACAACTAAATTAAGATTAGGCACATCAAACTAACTTTAAACTATGTACAACAATCACAAGAGAATATGTAATTAAATTAAATCTTTTCTACTGTAGTAATAATGTACTTAAAAATAGCATTGAAATAATCACTATTACTTAAGAGGTCTTGAACGCGGCGGGGGACACTGTTTTGAACTGATGTCTGTGCCGAACTGTCACTGAGGAGGGTGGACCGTTGGATTGTAAACTTGGAGCAGTTGAGGATTATGTGTTGCAAATCGGCATCTTCTTCAGAGCAGTGTGGACATCTACTGGTGCTGGAGACATTGATTCTATGGAGATGCGTCGGAACTAAACAATGGCCAAGTCTCATTCGTGTGATTACCGTTACAAATTTCCTGCTCTCAAATCTCTTACTTTTGCTATACCAAGGTTTTGCTGGTAAGTCTTTCTGTATCTCAGCATACCACTTGCCTTTAGTCTGTAATGTATTATTCCAGTGACTTTTCCATAGATCTTTTGCATGTGCCTTGAAATATGCATAGTAATCCGTAAATGGGACTTGAACTGTTTGGGTGTGATCTTGGTTATGCTCCATGCGTGTCAATTCGTCTGCTATCTCATTACCTTCAATGCCACTGTGTGAGGGAACCCATACAAAGTTTACATTGAACCCTTGATTAGTTAATTGCTCTATAAAACAAAGAATTTTACACAAAATATAGTTTGATTTGTAAGACGAAAGGCCATGAAAAAGAGAAGATAATACACTTTTAGAATCAGTCACTATAACAATATTTACATTATTTACATGACAATTTATATACATTAAGGCTTTCAGTATTGCATAACTTTCTGCTGTAAATATGCTGCAGTTCAGATTTAACTTAATACAATCACTGTAACTAACTTGCGGATCATAAATAGCCGCTTTGACATTGTGTTCATCTTTAGAGCCATCTGAGTACACAAAATAACTGCCAACTTTATTGTTCTTAAACTCAATAAAATCTATTTTACTTGTTATTAAGTCTAAATGGATCTTATTTCTATCATAATTTATCAGGCTATTGTAAGAGCACTCATAAATAGGCCATTTATTACATTTAGAAATATCTTTTGATTTGTTTTTAACATGACTATAAATTGTTATGATTTCAGTACCAGAAAGGAGTGAATTAGGAGTTAAATTAGGAGCTGCTAATGAATGTAACTTTTCTGTCATTTGATCAAGTTTGGAGTCAAGACTATTGTCAGTGGACACAATTTTTAAAAAGAATTTCTCAGCTAATTGCAGTCGTCTCAGGAATAAAGGAGGTATGCAAGTTTCTACTTCTAGAGAATTAATGGGGGTGGAGCGCATTGCTCCACAGATTAGTCTTAGTCCTATATTTTGTATTACATCTAGTTTTCTGAGAAGGGTGCTACTGGCATTCAAATAGGCTAAACTACTGTAATCAAAGTGGCTTCTGACTATACTTTTATACAGCATGCTCATGGTTTTTGGGTCTGATCCCCAGAAAGTACCAGCCAAGTGCCTTAAAATATTAATACTTCTCATTGCCTTTTTACAAATGTAATCAATGTGCTTATCAAATTTTAATTGTGTGTCAATAATCACTCCAAGGAATTTGTATTGAGCGACAGTGGGTATTTCAGAGTTGTTGTATAAAATTTTCGTATTGGAATTATTTTTACTAAAAATTAAAACTGAACTCTTTTCAGGACTAATATCTAATTTAAGTTTATCATGGTAGTATGTAAATAAATGGTTTAAAGCATTATTTATATTATTTTGGGCAATATCTATGTTTTGATTTATACTGTATAAAAGCAAGTCATCTGCAAATTGCAAAATATTTACATTATCTGTGTTTACATATTTTAAGATTTCAGAAGTATAAAGGTTATATAGTAACGGAGATAATGTAGCACCTTGCATAGTTCCTTTATTAGCTGCCCGAGGGCCATGCAGCTTATTATTATATTTAACATAAATGACTCGATTGCTCAAAAATTTAAAAAGCCATTGTAGAGTATTTCTTGGTATTCCAATATCATGCAATACTTGAATAAGTTCTTCTATATTCACATTGTCAAAGGCACCCTTAACGTCCAAAAAAACACATACCATGTTGGAATGACTCAGTTTTACTTGTTTTATGTCATGTATTAATGATACAAAGCTTTCAGAGCAACTTTTACCTTTTCTAAAACCATGCTGGACTGCGGGGATTAAATCGTTACTTTCTGAAAAATAGTCTAAACGTAGCTTTAACATATTTTCAAACAATTTTCCCAAACATGATGATAATGATATAGGTCTGTATGAAGAAGCAATATTTGCAGATTTATTTGGTTTTAATACGGGAATAACACATTGTGTTTTCCAAGATTCTGGTATAATGAGGTTTTGCCATAATTTATTATAAATACAAAGTAATATTTGTTTTGCATTTGGATGTAATTTTTTAATTAAAAAGTATGGAATATTATCTAACCCTGGTGTGGTATCCTTCCTGCTTTGTAATGAATTATTTAGTTCATTCAAAGAAAATGATTGGTTCAGAAATGAATTAATAGTATTTTCCTCAGCACTATTGAATAATGATAAAAGTCTCTCATCATTGAAATCGCTAGAATCCGATAAATTGTCTAGAAAACTTGGAACCCATTCATCATCAAAATTCTTATTATGATTACTACTACCAATTCTTTTGAATTTTTTAATGTAATTCCATATCTTAGAAACAGGTGTCATTCTATTAAAACTACTGCATAAGTTTTTCCAAGATTCAGAGCTCTCTGTTTTTATAGTTCTTTTCTTAAGAGCATCCAATTTTTTGTACTGTATATAATTATCGATGGACGGGTTTGATTTATATTCTTTTAATGCTTCTTTTGAGTTGTTTATAGCATCCTCACACTGCGAATTCCACCAAGGAACTGGTTTTCTATGAACATTATTATTTAACCTACTTTTTCTTTTAGGGATAGTTTGTTCCCTTAGGTCATTTAAAATATTTACAAAGCTATTATACACGTCTAGACAATCATCAGATTCAGTATTTAGATCAGAGAAACAATTTTCAGATAAAGCATAGAATTCAAGCCACTTAGCTTTATTATAAATGTATTTTTCTTCCACAGGACCTACTTCATACTGGGATGGTTGGATATTTACATGAAGAGATATCGGGTAGTGATAACTGCCTTACGGATCATCCTGAACATGCCAATCACACAAATGAGCTATGGAAGGACTAACAAGAGTAACATCTATTGCAGAAGCCTGTCTATTAGGATATGGACAAGTTGTTGGTGTGCCGTCATTCAAAATACACAAATCTAGTTCATCAATTAGATTGTATAAAATATTGCCTCTATTATTATTACTATAGCATCCAAAACTTACATGATGTGCATTAAAATCACCCATAATTATGCATGGTTTGGGAATGATATTTAAAATGTTTTTTAATTTATTAGCGTCAAATCTGCCAGTGTTGGGTGGACAATAAACACAAAGTATAGTTATATCTCCTGATTGCGTCGTAATAGTTAAACGTTTTGAATAGTTTCATGAAAATTTGTGTTTAAGACAGAGTATTTCAAACCATGTTTAATCAGTATACCTACACCATTGTGTTTGTTTTCGGAATTTTTAAAAATAAAATTATAATTGGGAAAATTAGGAATAACAGATTTATCAGTAAGCCAAGTTTCGTTAAGCAAACATATGTCAATTTCTTTATCTAAAAGTAGCTTTTGTAATAGTGGTTTTTTGCTCTGTAAACTTTGCACATTAAACTGTACTATATGTAAGTAATTATCCATTAAAGTAAGTTAGATAGAAATATTTCTTTTATTTTCTTAGTGGTTAAAGGAGTTTTGTTATCTCTGTTATTGCCTAGAGCTATTAGCGACTTTACAATAGCATTTAGGATGATGTCATTATTAGCTATTTGAGCAATATCTACATTTTCATTATTTACATTCTTTACATTATTCAAGTTTGGGTAGGATTTTAAATCATTAATGGGTGGAGGGGGAGGGGAACTCACCACAGCGGCATAATTTGGCTGAGAGTACTTCTTCTTGTTTTCTTCAAATTTCTGTTTCTTGATGGGACAGTCTCTGGATATGGCCAAGTGGTTGCCGCTACAGTTAATGCATACTACCTCTTCTACATCACACTCTCTGTAGGAATGTTGTCCAGCACAGGATGAGCACATTTGGTTACCTCTGCAAACTTTGGCTGAATGGTTAAATTTAAGGCACTTAAAACATTGCAGGACTGGTGGTATGTACTGGTGGATATTGTATCTGAATAATTGGATGTAAGCATATTGGGGTAAGGTAGTTGTGGCAAACGTAACGGCGATAGTAGTCAGGGGTACGAGTGTGTTATTAACCTTTTTCATAAATCTTTTAATCGAAATTACTTCAGCATCACAAATTAAATTTTTATATATCTCTTCATTGGACATTTCTTTTGGGACATATCGCAATACACCAATTTTTTCAGTCAAATAGGATGGCACAAAAGCCCTCATTTTATGTTTGCCTAAAAAGTCATCCATTTTTAAGAAATAGTTAGCAGAAGATGCTTTTTTGAAAGTCACTCCAATTTTGTATGCGTTTATTCTATGTACGCCAGTAATACCTTTAACATTTTCTGAGAACAATCTCGTCAAAGTTATGGGATTTTTGTTTCCTAATCGTTCTTGATCGGTGGACTCGACAAACACAGTAAAGTCCCCTGTGCTGCTTTCCAGAAATAATCTTTTATAATTGTGTTTAGTATACATTTTGTACTTATCATTTTCCTGTTCTTGGGGGTCGCTGGATACCTCCGTATATCGTCGTTTTTTCTTTTCTGCAGGGTCCTCCCCATTACTAGGGGGACCCATTTTGAGCGCGTTTTAAGATAACGATGTGTTTTTAGAGAAATTGGCAGGGATAATAAACTATTAGGAAAAATTAAATTTAAACCTGCCGCCTCGTTCGACTTCCCGCCAAAAAGTCCGAACATTGAATGTCAACAACAGTGCTGCCATATATACAGATTTATCTGTATTTATACAGATGTTATAGAAACTTTTTGCCGTTCAATAGTATTTATTCTTTTTCTTCTCGATGACGTTTGCATTATGTCAGAATTACAAATTTTCTCAAAAGGACAAAAAATGGTTTTATTTCAAAACCTTTTATTGAGATAAACAAAATGGTCCTTCGAGCCGGATTTTCCAAATGGTGATACAGTTCAGTTCATAAAAATAAAAGTATTTGTGGCGTGATTCAAGAATCCAATAAGTAACTAGGCACGTAAGTTAGTGCTAAGCTTAAAGGTGAAGAAAAAGTATTTTGAGTCAGTCATAATCTAAGTTTGAGTCCTATATTTATTTGGTTACTACATTGATCTACCACGTGAGTACCAGAAACAGTTCATGTTAAGTTCCTGACAAGTTCCTGATAAGTTCCTGCTTAGTTCCCGATACGTTCGTGTGAAGTTCCGGATACTTCACAGACAAGTTCCAGAGATAGTAATTCGTCAGTTCAGTTCAAGGGCTAAGAACGAAAGGCAGTTCAAGAGAACAAGATACCTAATCTTTATTTTACTTAATTTAGTGTTTGATTTAGTTTTACCTACGTAGTTCACAGCTCATTTCGTTTCGTTTTGTTTCATATTTTATTACATTTCCTCCGCAATGGAAGGCCTAATAAAGGTACAGTTTGCATTACAAAAAAACATTGAGCGGAGCTTCAGTAATTTTAAAAAATCACCTAAACAACGGATTAATCTTGAATATGTAGAAACGAAGATAGACATTTTAGAAAAAGATTGGGATAGGTTTACCTATAATCATACCAAATTAAATGAAATTTCAGATGTTGTTGCATTGGAAAAATCTGTTTACAATTTAAATGAAATTTATTCCGCAGTGGAAGAGTGCTATTTAGAATACAAAACTTTGTTAAAAACTGAAAAAAAGAAGCTTACGAGTTCAAACAGTACTAATGATATAGATATTGCTTCTCCTAGTCAATCTCAATCAAAACCATCATTAAAATTACCAAAAATATCCATTCCCCTGTTCTCAGGAAAATATTCAGAATGGACAACGTTTCGTGATTTGTTTATATCATTGGTACACAAGAATGATTCCTTAGATAATGTTCAACGGATGCATTATCTAAAGAGTCATCTCACTGGTGAAGCAGAGCAGCTGATCAGGTATATCCCAACCACTGAGGATAATTATCAACAGTGCTGGGATCAATTAGAACAAAGATACAACAATAAAAAATATCTAGCTAATTGTATACTAAAACGATTTTTTGGTCAAAAAAGAATTTTCAATGAATCAGCCGCTGCGTTAAAAGAACTTTTAGATACAACGATGGATTGTTTAAGCGCTCTGAAAAATTTGAAAATTGACGTAACCACTTGGGATATCATAATCCTTCATGTCATTTCATTTAAACTCGACCCAGAAACCCGCAAGCAGTGGGAACTTTCTGTTTCGAGTGATAGTTCAGGTGATTTGCCCACGTTACTACAGTTCAAATCCTTTATTGAAAGCAGATTTAGAGCACTAGAGTTCATAGAGACCAAAAAGGTAACCAATCAGTTCAATTCATCAAACATGCATCAATTTAATTCCAAAGTGATGATAGCTCGCAACGATACTTCACACAGCATTCGTTGTGAATATTGCAGTGAGACTCATAAGTTATGTTTCTGCAAAAAGTTCATGGATTTAGATTGTGAAAAAAGACGTGAATTTGTGAAGAATAAAAAAATGTGTTTTAATTGTTTGGGTGGAAATCATATGTTAAGCCAGTGTCAAAAACCTACTTCCTGTCATACATGTCAAAGAAGACATCATACTCTTTTACATATAACAAATTTTGACACTCAAAAGAACAAAGCCGGCACATCGTCTAATGTGACAGATGCCGTGCCTGTAATTTCATGCATTTCGACTAAAAGGTTCATTCAATCGAAACAAGTTCTTTTAGCTACCGCTTTGGTTAAACTTCAAACTCATTGCGGTGATTTTCAACTAGTTCGAGCTTTACTAGATCAGGGCTCACAAGCCAGTTTTGTAACTGAGGCTACAGTACAATTTCTGAGATTAAAGAAATCTCCAATTAAGGGCGTAGTTTCCGGTCTTGGTGATTCAAAGAACATTATATCTAAATATATGGTCACACTTACGCTCCAATCCTTGACAGATATTAACTTTCAAGTTGAAGTCAATGCTTATGTTTTAAAAACCATCACATCTTATCTTCCTGAAAGAAAAGTAGAAGCTGTTGAGTGGCCTGAATTAATTCATCTAAAGTTAGCAGATCCGGAATATTATAAACCAAATAAAATTGATCTCCTTTTGGGAGCAGAAGTGTATAGTAACATAATGAAGGAAGGTATCAGAAAGGTACCAAATCAAGATATCCTAGCACAAAATACGTACCTAGGCTGGATACTTTCGGGAATTGTTAGTTCAGAAGATAACAAGTTAAACGCAGATAGGATTACGGTGATGCACCTACAGATTAATGAAAATGACATGTTGAAAAAATTTTGGGAGATCGAAGATCAATTGTCAAATAATTTGGGTAAGAAGATACTTACGGAAGAAGAACAAAAATGTGAAAACTTATTTAACAGTACAACAAAGAGAACTTCAGAAGGAAGATACATTGTTAGACTTCCGTTTCGGGATGATAATCCTCAATGCGTCGGAGGAAATACAAGAGGAATTGCTGTAAGAAGATTTAAAGCTCTGGAAAGAAGATTTATAAAGGATCCAAATCTAAAGAAAAGATATACGGAAGTGATAGATGAATATTTACTTTTAAAGCATATGAGATCTGTAAATCAAGAAAATATCAACGAAGATAAAGCTGCATACTTACCACATCATGCAGTGATAAAGGAAGAAAGGACTACTACCAAAGTTCGAGTTGTTTTCGATGCTTCATGTAAAAACGAGAAGGGAGTCGCTCTAAATGATGATTTATTAGTAGGTCCATCTTTAAAGTTGGAATTACGCCATATAATCATGCGCTGGAGAATACATCCGATTGCTATTATAGCAGACATTACAAAAATGTATCGACAAATTTTAGTTGCTGATGAAGATGTACATTTTCAACGAATAGTATGGCGAGATAATCCTAAGGAAGAGATAAAGGATTTTGAACTTCTGACTGTCACATTTGGTACAGCATCTGCGCCATATCTGGCCGTCAAGGCACTTAATCAAGTAGCTTTAGATGACGGATATAAATTCCCGAGTGCAAAAGAAAAGATAGCAATATCGTTTTACATGGATGACTTGATGACAGGAGCTTACAATTTAAAAGAAGCAGAAAGTACATATAATGAGATAAAAGGTCTTTTAAAGGGGGGAGGATTTGAACTGCAAAAATGGAATAGTAATAGTAAAGAACTACTAAGAATTATGTCTGTAGGTGATCAACTTCAAGATGATAAGGAAGGTTTAAATAAAATTATAAAAATTAATGAGAACGAAGAAGGTGACTCTGAAAAGAAAACCGATAACTCATCGGATATTACTAAAATTTTAGGACTTACTTGGTCTCGCAGTGATGACGTCTTTAAATATTCAGTGCGGTTGCCTGAGAGATCTGGATCTGAAACAAAGAGAACTATTTTGTCAGATATAGCACGTTTATTTGACCCTCTGGGATGGGTAGCTCCTACGGTAGTATTGTTTCGAATGTTATATCTGTTTAATTGTATAAGCATGTATTATTTGTTGACTTTCAGTCAAATTGTCAGAAAGGACATTGTTTAAATTTGTTCAGTTCAGAATTTTTAACCAAGTGTAAATTTTATTTTAATTAAGCATTAATAGTTCAATAATTTGTTCTTAATGAAAGGTTTGTGTTCTTGATTTGTTTAAAATAATGATTTTAACTTATAATTTTGGTTATAGGTTGAAAGGAACTTAGTAGTGAAAAGGACATTGTTTAAATTTGTTCAGTTCAGAATTTTTAACCAAGTGTAAATTTTATTTTAATTAAGCATTAATAGTTCAATAATTTGTTCTTAATGAAAGGTTTGTGTTCTTGATTTGTTTAAAATAATGATTTTAACTTATAATTTTGGTTATAGGTTGAAAGGAACTTAGTAGTGACTTGCCTTTAAAGGACGTGTCCGAAATAACGTCCTTTGGGGGGCGGTATGTTATAGAAACTTTTTGCCGTTCAATAGTATTTATTCTTTTTCTTCTCGATGACGTTTGCATTATGTCAGAATTACAAATTTTCTCAAAAGGACAAAAAATGGTTTTATTTCAAAACCTTTTATTGAGATAAACAACAGATTTTCATTAAAGTATATACAGATCGCTATTTATAGCTTTTCATACAAATTTTAAACTTATACAGATTTTCCTTGTTTAAATTTAGTATGAATTTTGTATAAATACAGATTTTTATTGTATAATTGCCATAGAAATAATACGTTTATACAGATTTTTTGATGTCATGATACAGATTTTCATTATAAATATCTGGCAACACTGGTCAACAATACTGTACTCACGATACCGCACACGATTACGAACAAGGCGCAATAGAGAAAATTTTCAAAGTTCCGACACAAATCACGAAACCTTTATAACTTTTTTATATTTTTTTTCTTAACGCCTCTTCTTATCTGGTCTCTAATTAAGCTGTCTCTCAAGGTACTGAAGTTGCAATTAGAAGTTAGGGTTCTGAGAGCACATACATACTCTTAAAATGTTTCGCATTATTTCATTTTTTCTGCTGAAGAATACGTTTCTGTTATAATTTCATTCTTCTTAGACATAAGGACACCCTACTCGAGACAAATATTTGAACCAACAATAATATTTTGTCCTTAGATTGAACGAGATTGCATAAAGATAATGCCTCTTATTATCTGGTTTCTAATTAGGTTGTCTCTCAAGGTACTGAAGTTGCAATTAGAACTTAGGGTTCTGAGAGCACATACATAGTCTTCAAATGTTTCGCATTATATCATTTTTTCTGCTGAAGAATACGTTTTTGTTATAATTTCATTCTTCTTAGACATAAGGACACCCTACTCGAGACAAATATTTGAACCAACAATAATATTTTGTACTTAGATTGAACGAGATTGCATAAAGATAATGCCTCTTATTATCTGGTTTCTAATTAGGTTGTCTCTCAAGGTACTGAAGTTGCAATTAGAACTTAGGGTTCTGAGAGCACATACATAGTCTTCAAATGTTTCGCATTCTTTCATTTTTCTGTTGAAGAATACGTTTCTGTTATAGTTTCATTCTTCATAGACATAAGGACACCGATCGAGATAAATATTTTAACCAAGAATAATATTTTGTCCTTAGGTTGAACGAGATTGCATAAAAATAATGCCTCTTATTTTTATAATTTAGACTACTGCATTAAACATGAGTAAAATGGACCTCTGTGTGGCCCGGAAATGTTATATACTTGTATGCTAGGCAACTTTATAAAGGACCAACAAGTGTGAAATAAAAAAATAATAACCATTTTTTTTTTTTCAAAGATTATTCATCGGGTATCTGCAGACGTTATTATTGAGGAGGAGGACACACCAACTACATCCACATCATGTAGTGACTACTAGTGTAGTACTACCATATTTTAAGGTTATTTTGGTTTATTTTTTTTTTATTGTATCTTGAGAGTGATTTTTTGTGGTATTTTTTTGATTGAGTTAGTTATGATAGTAAAAACGGGACCCTATTACTAAGACTCCGCTGTCCGTCTATCTGTCTGTCTGTCGGTCTGTCTGTCTATCACCAGGCTGTATCTCATGAACCGTGATAGCTAGACAGTTGAAACATAACAAATACTAAAAACTGTAAAAAATAAATATTTAAGGGGGGCTCCCATACAATAAACGTGATTTTTTTTGCCGTTTTTTTTGTACGGAACTTCGTGCGCGAGTCCGACTCGCACTCGGCCGATTTTCTTTTTAGTGTGATGCTGAGCAGAGAAACAATGGAAAGTTGAAGTGAAACACAAATATGTGACAGCAAAAGCAAGTACAAGAAGCACTGGTACAGAAGCTAACATCAAAATACACAAAGTGTTCCAAAAAGTAATGCCCAGCCAACCTCAAAGTAGGTGACCTCGCTTCCTCAACAACCACAAGTGGTACATCTACTTCATCACTCTTCGAAGCTTCAACGAATGCTTCATCAAGTTCGAAAGAAAATGTGGAAAAAAATTATTTTTCTGGATGCAATTACATAATGAAAATAATTCAAGGCAGCCCTAAAAAGTACATTGGTGTTTCATTTTTTCTCACAATACAATATGCATTAAGAGACGTAGTCAGAAGCAGGCCTATTCGCACTGACTGCACCCGTTCACGAGTATGACGCATGAACCAGCCATCGCTTCGCTCAACCATATTTGAGGGAACGTAACGACCCGCCTCAGAAGACACCACCGCAGAAATAATTTAAGAGAGCATGACATACTTAAGCTACGCATGTTAAGGTATTGAATTCAAAACTAATATCTAAAGCTTTACAAAATTACTGACTATACTAGAGTTTAAAAATATTGCATTGTTATAATTTTAAGATACTATTAACTCGAGCATCTTGGGATAAATACAGTTTTTCAAAATAATTCAGCCTTAGTTGATAGTTGGGTGGCATATATCTGGTCAAACTCCACCCACACAATCTTTATTATTATATTTTTTTCAAAATCCAGGTCAGCCACACAAAATGCACACTTTTTTCAGCCCGTTGCCAACATCTGGAATTGACACTGAACGAAGAATTTTTCTTTAACTGTGTGAGACTGTCCATTTTAACCCAAGGTTCATGGCACGGTTGTTTATGAATATTGTATCATGTTAATCATGTATTAAGTATTAACACCAGCAACCCCCCTTAATGGGGGGCTGAGACAATGCCCCACCTATCTAGATTCTAGATGCTATCCGCATTGTTTTGTGGTATGCGTCCCAGACTGAAAAATACCTCCACTGGCATAATACAATTAAAATAAAATTTACAAAATAATATTACTAAAAGAGGAATTACAATGGGACTGCTACATAATATGTGCCTGTGTGTAGTTTGTGTGATGAATGAGAAAATGATTGTTTCCAAACATAGAGGTTTTGAAAAGTTTACCTATTTCAATTCCCTGGATTGAACGAAATAATCGTTTCCTATTCTTCCAATGAGGCATCGACTAACTAAACCATAAACTATTGCTCCTAGTCTGTTAAATGGCTATTCTAGACAAGCTAGAGAGCTAACCTAATATATTTAGACACACTTCAGTGCTAGAATTAACAACAGGTAGATCATTAAGTAGACTAATATTAACTTCATATTATTTATTAAACTTACCAAATGGAAAATGGACTACGCCACACTTCAACTGCAATTAATACTAAATTTAAATCAGACATCTGTTTTACGTTTGTTTACAGTCAATTAAACTAACTTTTATCTCTACACTCTAACCAGTACAATGCGTCTGCGCCCACGGCCTTCCTCGCTCCGAATCCCTCACCTTCGCTCCGCCTTTGCTCTCGCGCCCCTTTCATCCCTACCACTTTCGTAATTCCCATGGTCACTTGTTTCTCACAACCTTCCGAGAATTCTTAAGCAACTAAAATCCTCAAATTGCACTATACACGTCAAGCCCGACATCCCAAGATAAAGTTCTCATTAACTCAATGATTCCTGTTACTAAACAAATATTTAGAGCCATTTGTGTCACAAATGTGCTTATTTATTAGCATTTTTAATACCACTCTTCAATATTCAGCATAACCAAGTAACTTAATACTCAGTAAAATAAGTGTAGTCAATGTGTAATAATTTATGGAACCCTTAAACTGTTTTGTTGGGTTGAACCATAGTCGTTACGTACGGTATGTATATAGCAAACAATACATTCAGTACGGCAAAGCTGAAATACCTTCATTATATTTCCTTTATGGCGTCACATGTGTCTGCCTCAACATACTTCTCTATAGTATATTTATTACTCGGGCATTTGATTTCGACTACAGATTCCTCAGAAAAGAGGATGGGCAAAAATATATGGACCGTGGTACCAGCTCCAATAGCTATAACCAATATATGTTTGAAAAGATGTTCAGATGTATGAAAACGTCTGCTATGGGGCCAGTTCTAATTCACGTTTTGAAAACAGTTATTCTACTAAGTATTATAGGTACATGAAAATATACTACAAACTACTAATATAACCAAAAGAAGGATAAAATAAGTAAAGGGTTAGTTAGAAGATGAATTAACACAGTTATTAGCCCTTTAACAATTTTACCGGTTCCCTATGTATTTGCATAAAATTTTAAGGCATAATATGTCATAGCATAATATGATTTCGCCGAATGATGTTTACGCATAATATTATTTAGTCATAACAGCTTATGCATAATTTTTTTAAGCATAACTACTTTAAGCATAATCATGTTTAAGCATAATATCTTTTGGCATAAATTTAAACACGCATAATGTTATTTACGCATATTTTTATAAACAAAAAAATCACGACGTTTTAAATCACGAAAGAACATTTTACCTATAATACAAAATCCCGAAGCTTAAAAAACCGAAGGTTAATTGAGGGTTACATGCCAGCAGGTCGGTTCTGGCACTTCGCCGGCCGCTGCCGCGGCACGCTCGCTTCGCTCGCTCGGCTCGTGCGTTGTTGGTCGCAATGGAACCTTACCTCCTCCTCGCTCGCTACGCTCGCTCGTCGTCGCACCTAATGGACCTTAACAGATTTTCGGGATTTTTAACTATCGACATTTTAACTTTTGAGGTTTCGAACTATCATCAGTCATTTAATAATGTTTCAAGTTTCGGTCTATTGGATATGGACATTAAGGATTTTCGGTATTTTAAAAATAGGTGTTTTATGAGTCGATATTTAGGGCATTTTAATACAATACCTACCCCTATTGCATGAAAATAAATGAGTGCGTAAAACTATTTTTTCTTATTGTTTTTGATTTTTATGTCTAAATAATATTAGGCGAATAGACGATATGCCTAATAACATTATGCGAAAACAAATTAGTCTAAATGATAATTATGCTAATATAATTAGTATGCCAAAAAACAATTATGCGAAAGTATTATTATGACAAAAAAGATTATGCCAAATCCGTTATGCCAAATCAAATTAGGTATAATACAATTATGCGAAAACAAGGGATCCCAATTTTACCACCCCCTCCCCCTTTAACCTTAATAAAAGAAGTAATGCAAACTAGAGTTCTTCAAATAAAATAAAAAAACATTTATTCATGGATAGATAGCAACGGAAAGGATACATTACAAATCGCTATCAACGATAACAGAATTGAGGAAGGCTGCTGGAGCATTAACAGATTATTTGCCAAAACCTCAGACCAAATAAAAAGGGAAGACGGAGTCTTCCAAGCAAGGGACTGAAGCCAATTTTTTCATGCATTAGTGTGTGAGCCGGTGTTGCCATAGTAATTCATATTACCCCAATGTTATAAAAATAACGCGTTATGAAATAATAACGTTATTTATCACATATCAGAATCAAAACAAAAAACTGCCTGGATTCAAGAGATCATAATACGGTCCCAAGGGGGGTATTACAAGCTCTTAAAACTTGTCAGTTTTCTGAATGGCTATCAAAGCGTCTCTTTTATTTATTACTGATGAAAGAGACGCAGACTATGATAGGCATTCAGCTATTCTGACTCGGGTGTGAGGCGACGGCTACACGCCTGGTACTGTGATCCATCAGTATTTAATCAGGGGCCTATTTCATAAAAGATAAGTGAATTTACTATAATAATTTACCACAGTTATTATTGGGGTAGAATTATGTTTCTTATTAATTATAAAACATAATTCTATCCCAATAAACTATTACTATGGTAAATTACTGTACTTTTTTATTCTTTTATTAAATAGAGCCCTGATAAATAATACTGATGGATCACAGTATTTACCACACGTGTAGCCGTCGCCTAATGATAGATAGAAAAAGTGAGCTTCTCAAAGCCCTGCATGCAGGGCTGTGAGTAGCTCGCTTTAAAAGTAGTGGCGGAAGTAGGAAGGAAATAGGCAAAATGTAAAAAATCAAACTAACGAATACTACAGTTTCGTGTATTTAAGGCAAGATGTTTGTTCTGACATGTTAGGCATCCATTACACGGTAGGTTTTGCTGTCAGTTTAACCACAGTCACGGGCTGTGACTGATGATTAACCTACCGTATAATGTAGTGACTGATGGTTGCATGATGTGATTTGTTCTTTCCATCAGTCAATCAGTCAAACTCATAACATCCTTCCTTCAATATGTATGTATAGTACCCTACCTAAATTAATTTAAATTGGGAGATATTTTCGTAAAACCACTTATTTTACCTTTGTTAGGAATACCTATTTTTTCACTTAATCCTTTAAGCCCGGAAAATGAGACACAATATTCCATTTCCATCAGGGATTGCAGGATTAAAAATAACTATTTTAAGTGACGTAGGTTTTTTCAAAGTTTTAAATGTTGCTTTTCATTTTAATTTTTTTAAAGAATTTATACTTTATCTAGTTTTAAAAAAACCCGCCTGCATAAAAAGACAAGTCTACTGAAAAGATGGAAACAAGATAAATATTAAAGGCAACATAATAACATGCTGTCAGAGGCATGCATAAAGAAAGTGACATTATGAATTATTTGAATTATATACCTCCGACTGCATGTTATTATGTTACCTTTAATATTTAGTCTTGTTTCCATCTTTTCAGTTGACTTGTCTTTTTATTGTCTTTTCTGCGGCAGGCAGGGGTTTTTTAATTATATAATTTATTTTTTTATTTATATCTTTTTAGTTATCATATATTACGGTCATGATATACCTTTTCGAAATCTTCATAATAAGCCCTTTAATTTGATACCCATATAGCAGTATTCTAAAAAAAAATTTTTTTCCACTACGTAGGGGAGAATCGGTAATATCGTACCAATTTTTACTTTCACTTAAATATTTGGACTATGACAAGACTTACAATAATTAATGGATATGCAAAATAAAGTTTCATATTTTACCTTGCTAATACAGAGAAATCAGTTCCATACGTTTACTCTAACATCCTTAAAAATACTTTTTTATAACGGACTGCCATCGGTACAATTTAGCCGACTCGTCGTTTTAATCGTACCACCGAGTTTTTAAATCGTACCATAGATGTTTAAGTCGTACCACTCAATTAAAGACAGTAAAATTTTCAACCAAATTATTTATTTTTATTTATGTTATATTTATATTATATTATATTATTGCTTTGCCAGCCATGCGTTTCTCTTCATTAAAATTATTCTGAATATTATGGATTTCAGCAATTTCAAATGCAAGACGTCGAATATCGCTTATTGTTAGACCAAACATGTGTGTTTCGAAATGAAGAATATGCTCAGCCACTTATTTTCAGTTTCGACATCGAAGATAACCGGTCTCCCTTTTTAGATTTTTCTATCAACAGCAATCTTATTTTTCTTTTTTAAATGCCGTAGAAATGTAGGTTTTGGTATAGAATAAGTCTTTGAAATTTGGTTCAAACTTAATTCCTTGTTTTCGTAAGCCGCAATAGCCCTTTCTAGGTCCTCCTTATTCCAATTGTAATATTTAATTTTAGCTTTAGGGTCCGCCATCTATAACAATATAAATACAGTCCGTAAAATATAAGTGCCTTTAGACTAGTCGGCTAAATCGTACCAGTACAATTTACCCAACTACCAAGTGGTACGATTTAACGAATAAGGCCATTTAAAAAAATAAGCAACAGTCCGGCATAACCTCAAACCTTAGCCACGCAATAAAAACCACTAATAATCTAGTATAAGATTGTAATAGAATAAAGAAAACTGTGTATCTATATCTTACCTTGTTTACGAGTTATACCTTTACGAATTTGCGACAATATTTGCATTAACATTGACAAAAAAATGCTTTTTTCACTTACGCGTACAGTTGTCAACTCACATCAATTGCAACTAGCGGGTGGCGGGGGGTTGCGCAGGGCCACGATTTGGTGTTGCCAGTGTAGAAAAAAATACTCATTAAGTAGGAAATTTAGAAGTGGTACGATTAAAATGGCAGTACGATATAACCAACTCTCCCCTATAATAGCACCGTATAGCCGCCATGTTGGTTTTTTAGAACGCCACCTTCTTAAGAAGTTTTTTAGAACGCCATCTTCTTAAGAACAATTGGGCTGACAAGACGAATCTAACGATATCTTAGTCATAGAAATCCGTTCAGTCGTTTAAAAGATATGAGGTAATAAAGAATATTACATACATACAAGATAGAAGATACGCGCGAAAAACAACCCTCTTGCAGTCAGGTAAAAACAGCATCTAAATCGGTCAAACCGTTATGGAGATAAATGAAAACATGATGCTGCAGCACTCCCTAGCGGCTAAATACTATAACACTTATCTAAGAAGCATCGCCAAAAACCATGACAGAAAGCCGTAGCGAAATCGGTTTAGTAATTTTTGAAAAACGACAAAAACTGCATTGAAATCGGCCCAGAAGGTAGTTTCCGAAGAAAATGGTAACAGACATAGACAAACAAACAAACAACCTATGAGGCGACGGCTACACGCGTGGTAAATACTGAGATCATCAGTATTTAATCAGAGGTCTATTTCATAAAAGTATGAAAAAGTACAGTAATTTACCATTGTAGTAGTTTATTGGGGTAGAGATTATGTTTTATAATTATTAAGAAACAGGTCTACCCCAATAACAACAATGGTAAATTGTTATAGTAAAGTTACTAATTTTTTTATGAAATAGGCCCCTAATTAAATACTGATGGATCACAGTATTCTAACCCCAAACGCATATACCACCTCCATTCCGTTCCGTCCGTCGTGGGTAAAAACAGTCCAGAAACAGAAATAATTAACGCGTTATTTTTAACAAGAAACAAATAACGTTACGTTACTTTCCATGTTACCCAATAACAGGTTTAAAAAAGAACGTTTGGCATGGCAACACTTGTGTTGACGTTTTGTGTTTCAAGTAATACCTTAATGTTTATTTTGAATTAGTGAAAATATTAGTTTCCAATTTTACTTTCGTGTGAAATGTGACTCCATCCTACTTTTTATGTGTCGAAAATTGGTTTTTACACCTTTTCACTACACAATTCGGCATTTTCTTTGGTGAAATTAATAATTTATTAGTACGTCCTGGTACGTCCGCTTCGCACGCTGGCTGTTAACAAAAGGCGTAGTTTCGTTACATGTGTGTGCGTGTAACTGTGTGTGTACACGCCAAGGCGTAGTTTTATTGGCTTCACTACATTGTTCAGAGGACTACGTCTTCCCTTTTTTATTTGGTCTGAGGCCAAAACATGTTGTTGGTATCTTCGAGTACCTATATAGTGCTCGCCGACACATCACACAGTTTTGGCGTTGTTGTTCTATTTCAATGTTCCGCTACGAAAATCAAATCAAAATATAATAATATAATCCAGATTACTAGCATAGGTCAACGGTAAAGGCGGAAATCGAGTCTAGAAGGAGCGCAGAGGTCGGTAGGTATTAAAACGATTTATGGAAGCACAGGTAACTAAATAATCTAAGAGAACTAGGGCCTTTGAATATTCTTGTGTATTGATTTAACAAGAAATTGTTTCCATAGCAACGTCACATTTGACATATCAATAGAAATAAAAAAATCTGTAAAAAGTTTATATATTATTCTGAAACATACAATGTGGGTTTTTATTTGGTTGATAACCCATTGGTCGGGTTTAAACCTGGACCTTTGCCCATCTCTACAGGTTACTGATAACAGCAGCAAAACGTCGTCAAGAGCAAAAATGAACGAGTGAGGCGCTCGCGCACGCCAACGAGTATCTTGACGGGGATGCCCCTTCGCGCACCCCGTGCCCCCATCGTTGTTCCTTAGGCCCAGATAAGTTAAAGGGAGTGGAACTTGGCGTTGGCTATCGTAAAACTGTTTTAAATATAAAAGCCTTGAAAAGAAATATAGAAAATGTTACACCTGTACTCATTTTCCACAGAGATAAGTAGTAATATTGATGTATGTATATCTCCGAACGCAACCAGATTTCAGCCTGGTGCCCATAGTAAAAGTTGTTCGTCTTGATGAGACCTTTCAAATAACACTACAAACTTAACTATTGGAACTAGGGTTGCCAACCCTACTATATAATATAGTATCTTACTATATTGAGGGCTTGCCTACTATATTTTTTGAAATTATATATATTGTAGGCAAAACTACTATATTTTTTCAAGTGAAAAAATTAAACAAAAGCAACAAAAAATATTACTTATATATATTTTTGTGATTAAACACTTGTCTTTATGGTTATTGAATAAATTATAAAAATGTTAGTACTTACTTAAGTATGAAAAATGCAACTTCTTTAAAATCTTCCATACAAAACGGCTACCTACTATATTTTTTTGGACTTTTTCGCCATCTACTATATTTTTACACTAAAAATCTTGAAATTACTATATTTGATCCAAAAAAGTTGGCAACCCTAATTGGAACCCTGTACCATTCTGCCCATCCTCCTTTATCAAAGTAATTCCACAATTTTTATTTCACATTTAAGTTTTTTCAACTCCTCTGAGCACTGGCTTTTCTAAAGTTTTGCCCCTTTTCATGGCTTTAGTTGCGTACATTTGTTTGTATTTCCCAAGAATCTGCTCTACAAGTGGCCGGTAACCGCCTCTGTGGTCTAGTGGTTCGCCCACCCGTGTAAGACGCAGTGGTCCCGGGTTCGATTCCCAGGGGGGGTACAATTTGTACTCGGTTTGGTTGGTGGTAGGGCTTATTTCAAGTCCGCCTGGTTAGCTACCACCATCTTACCTAAGTCTGACGCCATAATAACAATTTAAAAATTGTTGTGTTCCGGCAGTTAGAGGTAAGATAGCCAGTATTCCGGGTGTAGTGCGCTTCCACCTTCGGCCTTATCGTCATTTAACATCAGGTGAGATCAAGGCCAAGAACTATCCCGTTGTGTATAAAAAAAAAAAAAAAAAGTGACCCATCAGGTGTGGGTACAGTGACAAACTTCATAAATTTTTAAGCCCTTAATCCGGACTTGTCTAATACTATGCCTCATTTTTGCAATCCAAACGTCACGTCCAGTTGGACTTTCTCATTCACATCGCCTCTTGCTAGACGAGCTAATAGCGCTCGTATTCTATTTACAAATAAATCTGTGGTTTCATTTGTTTGTTTGAGTTCAAATATCTCTTGGTAAATGCGAAGGAGTGGACGGCGGTCCCCGAATGCGTCTCTTAGTTTCTCAATTGCTTCTTGCCAACTTCTAGTATCTTCTTTAGCGCCATGCAACCAGGTCGCGGCGTCGTTGTCGAGCAGCATAGAGACTGCGTATTGCATTGGCGTCTGACTGACACTAAGGCACACTCTTTGTAGGCATCGACGGCGTCTATGAATCCGTCGAGCGACTCGGCGGCGTCACCGCTGTATCGGCGGGCTGATTATCTAATTAGAAACCACCTAGCGACCGGTTGCAGTTCACAGATGATAGTGATCCATTGCTACTTCTTTTTGGATTTAAAAAAAACATACCAAAGAAAAGTAGCAATGTATGTGGAATGAAACCGGTCGCTAAATAGTTTCTTTTTAGATAATCAGGGTGCGGGTGGTGCAGCGAGCGAAGTTTTCGTTCGGTGGTGGGGTTGCTGATTCCGTCAATAGTGTGGACGTGCACGGAGGTGGCGATCTTGATTTCTGGTTCCTTTCACAGACGCGATCCAGTAATTTTTCAATTTTACATCTGCGTCTGCTGTAGCCTATGCATCATGGCTATCACTTTTGTTTCCAAAAATTGTGGTTGTGAGTCTTCTACTTTCCTCGTGTCACGGCTTTGTGGTGTCCTTTTTCTAAGATGCAGTGACCGAAGAAGTGGCGTCGGTTGGTGGGTTACGACTTCAATGAGGCGTAGAAAAATGTCGTCCCCTTTTCTATGATTCTACGATGCAGGCCGGATAATGACGTCGGCAGATGCGTTACGGCTTCTATGACGCGTAGAATGTAGTCGTCCTCTTTTTTACGATGGAGACCAGAAAATGGCGTCGGTATTCTCGTTTTCTACGAGTATCAATTGTATGGCCGGAATTTTTACAGTATCTACATGTAACATTGCCTATTTGTTGAGGAAAGGATCTATTTTGAAATTGGCGTGGACGCCCTTGATTTGGAAGATTTGGAGGATAAGACGGGGTATTGCGACGCGTGGTAGTTAACAATATTTTTTCCTCCGAGACCGCAAAATTAATGGCCTCATTCAAAGTTTCCGGATCATGACATCTTACAACAGTAGATAAGCGAGGGTTTAACCCAACAATGAAAGTATGATTGCAAAGTCTTGCATGGCAGCGACACAACCTGTCAGTTCACCCTTTTTCCTAGTGGGGATTGGAATATTTATTTCAGTGAGTAACTTAGACAAACATGACTCTATTCGGAGCGCGAACAAGTTGGCCGTCTCGTTGCTGAGTTGTTTACTCTCTTGTAAGTCAGATAGTAGGGCGGCGTAGTGCTTTCTTTCCCCGAACTGCGATTTTAAGAAATTTTCAAGCTGTTGCCAATTTTCAAAATCCTTAATAGAGCATGCAACCTCGGCGCGCCCTTCTAACTGACTTAGTATATATTTCAATAAAATACCTTGATGTGACAAAGATGCTAAATCTATTGCATTTTTACAATTCTTTATGAATGCATTCAATTTTTCGCGATTTCCATCGTATTTATTAATGAATTTGATTAAAATGTTCAAGTCTATTTCCTACATTGTGACACTAGTAACAGTTGTATTGGTAGCAGATTTCGTGTTCGTGGCACTGGGTTCTTCCTTAGGCATTTATAAGTAGTGTGGCGGACGGCGGACATAAGATAGTCTAACTAAACAAAGATAAGGATTGAGTCTCGGCGGCCGGGCGTCGTGGAATGCATAAATTTATGGATAAATGTTCACTGGGATTAAAACTTACAGGAACTGCAGGAACACTGCTGCAATAATGATGAACACTGCTGCAATAATAATGAACATTTTTACACACACTTTCTTAGGCACTTTCTTTGAATTGCACTCACAGTTCACAATCTCGTAAGTATGAGCGGAGGCAGAACCGGGGATTTTACTTATCCCTTTTCGATGCCACTAATGTTAGGCGGGTCCTCGGATTTAACGTTTTAAAAAAAGAATGATTATTTTGGATGAATGATTTAATTTGAAATCGAAAATTGATTTAGAAAATATTGTAATGTTATTACTTTTAGGAGGTCCTTTGCAAACGTTCCCAAGAACGTAAACCGAAGGGAACTATAAAACCATACGTATAAATAGGATAAATAGGTAATCTAGTGTAAATAAAGCTAAGAAACGGTGTGAGGAAGAATATGTACCTTAAAGGGCTTGTATCATAGGAACGGCCCATTATAGGGCCGTGAGATTTTTCCAATGATAATTTCACATTGCATTTTGTATTCTTATGTCGGTTTGAATCTTATTTAACACCATTTTTATTCTTTGCTGAGAAAATTATTTATTTGTAAACATATGTCTGTCACTATAATTGCCATAGCAATACGCTAATTTTTTAATTCAATGTCAAAGCCATAGATTTCCAGCTTGTCTTCAGCCTAGCTATAGATAAAAACCTTTGTACGATATTGTTCTGTGTTCTTATATTTGAAAGTAGAGTAGAATTTAAAAAAATAAATACCGACGGTATAAAAGCGCGGTCGGCAGCTCAGGTGAGTCAGTCTTTCCACGCGCTTGTCCGGATATATTATAGCTGCCGCCATATTTCTACCCTACGTTCTATAATTGTAAAAAAATATAATAAGTAAATAGCGGCTTCTTCGGGGCACGGTCCTCGACCTTCGACCTTCGGCACGAACCACCTCAGCCAATCCCGGACGTGTCCTCGACCCACCTGGACGTCGTGCACCTTTCCGCCTGACCTGCAGAGGGAGCTCTCCCCTAGGCCCTTGCACTATCCGCGCCACCATCGACGTCGGTCTACACGGACACGCGCCCGTGCCCATCAGCGCGTCCCGCTGGTACTACGCTACGGCGCTACGTCGGGGGGTCTGACTGCGTGCCACCCCTGCGCCATCACGCTGAACCACGTCCGTACTGAACCACATTTATTTTTTTTATTTTTATTTATATATTAATTAACAAGGTATACAACATTCTGGTACAACATCAGTCCCACAAAACTATTTAGGATAGTTTGACTGAGGGATCGAGTCTCGAAAGTATCTTATGTTAAATTATATACTTAGGTAATCTAGATTTAAACAATAATAGTTTGGTTATGCTAATATTTTAGTTAAAGTATTGTGTCTAATAAATGTTTTTTTAAAAGATTACAAAATTTGTTTTTATTACATTCCGATCTTAAGTTCTGTGGCAGATTATTTAACAAATATGGGATTCTCTTATTGAGTGTTCTATCACCGTAATAGTTAGTGACTTTCGGTATAACATATTTACCAGTCGATACCGATCTGGTGTTATATCTATGTGCTACAAGTGAGTGGCGCTCTCGACCCCCATGATGGTTGACAGCCAGTAAATATTTGTGTTTAAGATCTATCGGTAGTATTTTACACACTTTAAATAACATTCTGTAATTTCCTTGGTACTTATGCTTAATTTTTTTGTTAACGAGTAGTTTTAAAAATCGTATTTGCAGTGATTCAATCTTTTGTAGGTATGTTTTGAATGTCAACCCATAGGACTCGAGACCGTAACTAACTATAGATTCTACTAATGACAGATAAAGCATTTTTAGAGTGCTAGAGGGCACTTTGAAACTTAAATGATAAAATTTGGCTAATAAAGTTCTGAGCTTTGTACATACAAATTCAACATGCGCTGCCCATGAAAAATTTTCATCTACTTTCATTCCCAGGTAAGTAACACAATTAACCTTTTCTATCGGATGGCAAGTGCATCCGGTATTATTATTATTATGAAAACATGAAAAACTATGTGCTACGACTGTCAAAGGTGTGTCGGGAGGTCGCAAATAGGGTGAATGAATGACCAACAGCTTCGTTTTATCGGAGTTCAGCACTATGCCGTTATCGTGTGACCATTTTACTACGGTGTTGACGTCATCTTGCAGCAGACGATAGGTTTCCGCTAGATCGGTGCCCGCGCGTAACGCACACAGGTCATCCGCGTACATGTATGCTGAACAATTGTGTAGTGCGCTGCATAGGCTGTTCACGTGCATCAGGTAGCACACTGGACCACACCCTGAGCCCTGCGGCACACCACACTTCACCTCACACCTGTCGCTGTACTGTTCACCTACTTTAACTCTGAACGAGCGCGCCGAGAGATAGTCGCGGAACCAGCTGTTCAGCGGCTGCCCCACCCCGCACTCCTCCATCGCCTGCAGCAAGGTATCTGTTTCTAGTGTTTCAAACGCTTTTTTGAAATCAAAAAATATAGCAACTACAAACTTTTTTTCATTTAAATACCCATTGATTTCATCCGTGAACTCCGATAATAAACTGTTGGTACTTTTGCCTTTTTGAAATCCATGTTGGTTCTCGTTTAATATAGTATGTTTTTTAAGATAGCTACTTAACTGATCTACGATACATTTTTCCATGATTTTCTCGACACTTGATAAGATAGCTATAGGCCTATAATTACTATAATTTTTGCGAATACCCTTTTGCATGCCCTCCTGTACTCCGCCGGGACTCCATATCTGCCTGCCTGCTTCGTGCCTGCTTCCTGTTACCCCTGCTACCTGGATCCACGTCTCTGCATGCCTGTCCTGTTCCCGTCTACGTCCCACCCTAGTCATACTTTGTTAGTCCTACCTAGTTTTTAACCGCCTTAGTTGTTATCCAAATTTCTGTGCTAGGACGTGTCATTGTAAAATAAACTCTTGAACTTCAACTTTATTTTTTTATTTAGCTTTCTTCCAAATCTTTCTTCCAAATTTTGTTCCGTTACCTTCCGTAACGCGACAATATTGAATTAGATTTGACGGAGTCGAAAGTCGAACCAACCTGAACTGCCCACGGATGTAGAGCCAGACTGCTTAGTCAGCCCGCCTCAAGCCACTCTTCAGCATTATTACATACATAAATCTAATATTAGTGTCCGACCGAAACTGGAATTCCAGCCGAAACCGAAAACGAACTTTCGGCCCTGGTTCCAGTTTCGGCCGAAACCAAAACCGAAACCGTAACTTATTTTCATACATTAAGTTGATGTGTAAAAGCATTACATATATACAATTATATATGGTTGGTGGTATGGTTTGTTCAAGCCCCCTAACGGTGGACGATAATAAAAATTAGAAACACCAGTCGATTTTCATACAAACGAGGTAACTTTAAAGCTTTGAACTTGGTTCTCCGGATCCTTTGGGGATTGATCGGGCTGTGATCTGATGATGGCTATCCAGGGAGTGGATGGAGGGGATCCGGATCGCTATACATACGCAACAGATCTGATCAGAATTCTAAGAGCTATTTGAATAAGTTTAAAATAGCTCCTATATGAATTCCCTGGATAGCAAATCATTGAATCACAGCTCGGTCAATCCCTGGCGGGCTGAGAACCAAGGCTACAAAGTTAATCGTTTGTATGTGGAACGGCTGGTGTTTCTAATTATCCGTCCACCAATTAAATAAAATACAAAACAATCATAAAAGTAGGTATGTAACAAAATAATAAAATACTACTTGTCAGAATTGACTAAGCTTTTGACACTCTCGCGCAGTATGAGGAAAAGTTTTGAGATGACTACTAATGACTAAATCAGAAATCAGAATATTTATTTGCACAATATTGTGTACTATTTAAATATACTGTATCGGGATTTTCACCATGTACCTTTTTATTTTTGAGACTCCGATATTTCGGCGCAGTTGCATGCGCCATGATCACGGAAGAACTGTCGGTTGTCACGTGCGGGTAGATGTTATTGGCAGACGAATCGGTCTACCCTCCGTCTAGTTCTTTTATTACGGTCGGTACCGGTACCATTGTCTGCAAACTCACTATTCACTCGAATCTGTTCTCGACACACGACACTCACTGTATCTTTACGCTGAACGGCACTTTTTTTTTTTTTTGTTGTTTTGACACAGCCGGACTACTGGATTCCAGACACTCGACAATTTAAACCCATCATCACGATTTAAATTTTTGTATTTGGTAATTTCAATCGCTTCCCTTACCATTCTTGGTATGTAGTGGCGTTCTGTGGAGATGATCTGAGGGTTATGTAACTCGATCCAGTGATTTGTGTCCGAATGAATTAAATGTTCAGCGATGGCCGATTTTTGCGTATCGTTGTTTTTGACCGCTTTTATGTGTTCCTTTATACGGCATGCTATTGTGCGTTTAGTTTGGCCGATATATGAACTACCACAACTGCAGTCGATCTTATAAACACCAGGTTTCTCCAAAGGAAAACTGTCTTTCGGGGACCGTAGACATTGCGATACCTTTTTTTAAAGGAGTGAAGATAGTTTTTATGGCGTACTTTTGTAATATATTTGAGACCTTATCCGTCACTCCCTTTACATATGGCAAAAATACTGGCTGTCTATCTACTTCCTGCCTCTGTAACTGGTGCTTTTTCATGTGTCTAGGTGGAAGCTTTCCTGAATATCCATTGCTCTGCAGGACATGCCGCACGTGTTGTAACTCTTTGTCTAGGTGTTCATCATCACAAAGATCATATGCACGGTTTGTTAGTGATGCCACTACAGAGTTTAGATGCCTAGGATGATGATGCGAGGTAGCTTTGAGGTAACGATCTGTGTGTGTGGGTTTTCTGTATACAGAGTGGCTGAGTGTACCGTCAGCGCGCACCTTAATCTTGACATCTAGGAATGCTAAGCTTCTCTCTGCCTCTATCTCACAGGTTAGTTTAATTTTTGGATGAAAGTTGTTTAAATATGCCAGATAACCTTCAACATCCTGTTTGTTTTCCTTCATTATGCAAAGAACATCATCAACGTACCTTTACCTGTACAACACGTGCGGCATGTCCTGCAGAGCAATGGATATTCAGGAAAGCTTCCACCTAGACACATGAAAAAGCACCAGTTACAGAGGCAGGAAGTAGATAGACAGCCAGTATTTTTGCCATATGTAAAGGGAGTGACGGATAAGGTCTCAAATATATTACAAAAGTACGCCATAAAAACTATCTTCACTCCTTTAAAAAAGGTATCGCAATGTCTACGGTCCCCGAAAGACAGTTTTCCTTTGGAGAAACCTGGTGTTTATAAGATCGACTGCAGTTGTGGTAGTTCATATATCGGCCAAACTAAACGCACAATAGCATGCCGTATAAAGGAACACATAAAAGCGGTCAAAAACAACGATACGCAAAAATCGGCCATCGCTGAACATTTAATTCATTCGGACACAAATCACTGGATCGAGTTACATAACCCTCAGATCATCTCCACAGAACGCCACTACATACCAAGAATGGTAAGGGAAGCGATTGAAATTACCAAATACAAAAATTTAAATCGTGATGATGGGTTTAAATTGTCGAGTGTCTGGAATCCAGTAGTCCGGCTGTGTCAAAACAACAAAAAAAAAAAAAAAGTGCCGTTCAGCGTAAAGATACAGTGAGTGTCATGTGTCGAGAACAGATTCGAGTGAATAGTGAGTTTGCAGACAATGGTACCGGTACCGACCGTAATAAAAGAACTAGACGGAGGGTAGACCGATTCGTCTGCCAATAACATCTACCCGCACGTGAACACCGACAGTTCTTCCGTGATCATGGCGCATGCAACTGCGCCGAAATATCGGAGTCTCAAAAATAAAAAGGTACATGGTGAAAATCCCGATACAGTGTATTTAAATAATGTTAATAACCATGGAAATTTAAAACAAATATTGTGTACATTACATTGAGATCGATAACAATGTTTCTAATAAAGTTTCAACAATGTTCTGCCTTAAGTCTGTAGGCATGCCAATGTTAGTAAGTGTCAGCTATCTATAGTGAATATTATTACTACTAAGTATTACTATTTTAAGATGTCAAATTATAATTACAAAATTGTCAACAGAAATCTCATATTTAAAATTAAATGTCAATTATGCAAAATTATCATTGATAAGAGAGATGTCATTTATTTTACAAGTATTCCTTGTTCGAGTAGAAACTGTGCTGTATAAATGTAGGAGCCAATTAATTATGGAATTGAATTGCTTTCGTTTTCGATATGTTCATTTTAAGGTAGTTTTTATTCATCCAATTAATTATGTCAAAAAGGGTAGTACTAGTTACTGTTATAGTTAGTTCATAATTCATATGCATAAGTTTATAAATACTTTTTTCCACAATTAAAATCAACCAAGTAAAGTAACTGAAGGTATACACTTTAAACCATTTAAGACATCAACTCAACACGATCGCGCCGATTCACGCCGGCTGGCGAACTCCGAAGTTAGCCGATTGACGCGCGACAATTCACGAACAACGAGTTTCGGCAGGGCCGAAACCGAAACTGTGGCCGAAACTAGATTTTTTGGCCGAAACCGAAACTGAAATCGAAACTTCGATCGGTCACTATCACTATCTAATATATCGGGTCATTTTGAACTTACCATCCAAATTTTAAGGATTTGTCCAGTCCATGAAACTAAAAAACTTTCTCTAAGAAACATGTGTCAAATTTCGCCAGAAAATTTTGGTCATCCATACTAAATTGATCACGTGATATCTTTGATTTGTATGGAAAGTCGATTTTTATTTTACATTTTTGACCATGTGTTCCTTAGAGAAAGATGTTCAGTTTCATGGACTGAATACATCCTCAAAATTTGGATGGTAAGTTCAAAATGACCCTGTATAACAGTATCATACGATTTTTCATAGATGCATCTTTTTTCTACCTTGTATTATTTATTTATGATGATTATATATGTTGATTATATACTTATTTTCATGTATGATGTGGTGGTGGATAATGTATTGCCTCATCAACATTATTATATCTATAGATAGATAATGGACAAGTTTTTGATTGTCAAAGCATCGACTTCTAAATAGAAAGCATCGACTTCTAAAGAGAAAACATAGACTTCTAAAGAGAAAGCATCGACTTCTGAAGAGAAAGTATCGATTTCTAAAGAGAAAAAAGACGATGGAGAAAATCACGATAGCTCGGTAGATGAGGCACCTCCTGTAAAGAAAACAAAAAAAGAAGTTTATCATTTCAACGAAAAATGGCTAACAGACGTTGCATTTAGAAATTGGATCTCAAAGAGGGAACAACAAAACGGCTCTACCACTGCCTTTTGTAAAATTTGTAATTGCAATATACTGAAAACTTATTATTTGACTAGGTATGGAAAACTATACCTTTACTTAATTGTTAAGTATTTGAAGACTATACGCTGTGTGACTTAGACTGACTTGGGACAGAAATGAAAGATGTGCATTGTCTCAAGGCCTATGTTTATTTGCTTTTTAACACGTTTTGATGTTACAAAGTACACAAGGATTTCCCTCTATCCGATTATGATGGTAGGTACTTAATTAGTTTTACAACATCCTTTCTTTTTTTTAAATTTAAGGTACTAACCAAATACAAATCAAGTGCTATGAGATGTAGGAATTTAAGAAAGAAAACCCTAGTGGAGAATATATCACTATTTCAATCTAAGCATTGCAGACGTATAAGACCGGCTGGGTCGCTTTAATGTTGGTTCGCGATCATGATTAAAATCATCCCAATTCACAAAAGGTAAATTACTTAATAAATGACTCTAAATTTAGAAAACGACTGTCAGCCTACCAAGAGCTCCCAGGCGGCAGCGGCTGGGAGAGAATCATTCTATAAGACGGTCCCAGCGTCTGTCGACTGGATGAAGTGGTGAACTGACCTTCAGGAATCCTTGGTGGAAACTCGGTAACGGCTTCATACCAAAGATCTTTCAACACGGGTACCTTCCTTCTTTTGGTAACCCATTATAGTTTTACTTGCGTTATCATCTCAGCATGTGATCCATCGCAGAAGGTTAGTAGGTAAAGAAACTAACCTGAAGTTAAACTATATCCCAACTATATAATCATCGAAAAGAGTAAAAAAGAAAGAAAAAATGATGACCCAATCTGAAAAGAATATTGCCTTGGTTAGAATCAAGAACATTGTGTCTATACCAAATTTCGACAAATTTAAATATCAAAGTACATACCACGGAAACGGCATCTTCTTTATTAATATTTCTTATAAAGTGAAGAATGCCAGCATGACTGTCTCCGGGACATTCCCTCCACCCTGAAAAGCACATGTCGAAACCACGATCAGTATTTTGGTTTTCTCAAAAATACATCGTGTGGGCAGATGGTTTACTTACCAAAATTAAATTATAAAACGTATTACTACATAATTCCCCGAGCGATAAGCTGATGCTCCTTGATTTAAAATACTTTTAGCTTCCTCATCTCTCACAATTAATTTCCACCTCCTCTCAACCTTCGCAAGCCAAAATCTGAAGTCAAAATGACATTTCTCTTGTCCGCACTGACAGCCGTCAACGTCAGTCGACATTTTACTTTTTAAAACAAAATCATTGTAACCAGAGAGAAATCTGTGTTTTATTGCAATTTCAAATACAGCTAGCGCCATCTCTTGCAAGATCTAAGCACTAACTCATTTCAACTAACGAGTCTGTAGAAAAATGAATAACTATTTTTAAAGAACTGTAACGTTAAAAAAATGCAACGTTACAATACACCCCCTCCAATGAAAGTTTCGAACGTAGTGAGAAACTAAGCTGCCCTCAGCGTCAGTAATTAAAATCCTACCGGAGGAGAGTGCAACCATTTAATGAAAACATGCAAAAATCAAAACCTGTGGCGATGAGACAAAAAAACTTAACCTAAAAATTTGCCTTGGCATCGCCAGGACTCCAAAGAGACACCGACACACAGAAGTGGCCTACGGCACGGCGGGTAAACGAACAACTTACCAGCTAAAATCACCATAGCCATAAACCAAAAAAAACAATCACCACACTAGTGGCCTTAAGCGAAACCTCCACCTAAGAAACAAACCTATCAACAGATCCCTACATCACTAGCGAGTGTTACGATACGTCGCTGTCTAAAAACACAAATGCAAAATTTTATTTGAAAAAAACACATGCAATAAAAGCTTGATCAATAATATCAAGAACATTTGTTTACACCAGGAGTGTAAGATCGCTGGCTAAACACAAGCATGCAAAAAAGTTTTTAAAGTTTGAGACAAAATATGAAAAAACTTAACCTAGGGGTTTGCCTTGGCATCGTCGGAGCTCATGCGAGACACCGACACACATTCCGTGGCCTACGGCAATGGTTGATACGACTTAGGTACCATTTAGACACCATCACTACAAAAGGAGACCACATAAACCAAAGCAAAACTACCTTGACTTACAAAACAACAAAATATTTCCAACAGCTTTGACGTTAGTCCAATCTTTGATAATCAAAACCCCCACCCTGCCAACTTCAGGACTATAGTATAACACCTTCTGTCCGGAACACAACACTGATTCACTCACATACTCCTTTCATTCATCTAACTTTCTTCCATCACCTACCGAGCTCCTATCAAATCTTATCTAATATCCATCATCTAACCTAACGTAGCAACAAGTTTGTTTACTTTCGCCACCCCTTGCAATAACCCCAAAGTTTTTTATAGGAGATACTCGTAACTCCATACTTTCTGAAAATGTAGGACAAAACAAAAAGTTTTTTTCCCTAAAAAAAAAAATTATTGGATTACCAATATTAATTAAACTCATCAACCGTCTTCGGGGTAAACCCTCGAGTTGTGAAAAAAAAAAAATGTTTTTACGCAACCGTCAACGCAATGTTAGCTCGAGTTGGTAAATAAAAGCAACCGTCTTCGCGGAGTAATCCGCTCGAGTTGTAAAAACAATTACTCGACCGTCAACGCAATGTCAGCTCGGGTCGGTAACAAAGGCAACCGTCTTCGCGGGGTGAACCGCTCGAGTTGGGAAAAAAAATTACACAACCGTCAACGCACTATCAGCTCGGGTTGGTAACAAAAGCAACCGTCTTCAGGAGAACCTTCGGGTTGTTAAACACAGACTTACAAATAAACTTACTCAACGTTTTATTTATCTAAGTACCCATTTAAATACAAAAAAAAACTAAAACTAGAGGTTAAACGCTCTAGTGCGCTTGAGCACGCATAAAAACCTACAACTAACTTAAACCTAGGGTTCGCCTTGGCATCGCCGGGTCCCGTGCGAGACACCGACACACTAGAAGTGGCCTGCAGACGTATAAGACCGGCTGGGTCGCTTTAATGTTGGTTCGCGATCATGATTAAAATCATCCCAATTCACAAAAGGTAAATTACTTAATAAATGACTCTAAATTTAGAAAACGACTGTCAGCCTACCAAGAGCTCCCAGGCGGCAGCGGCTGGGAGAGAATCATTCTATAAGACGGTCCCAGCGTCTGTCGACTGGATGAAGTGGTGAACTGACCTTCAGGAATCCTTGGTGGAAACTCGGTAACGGCTTCATACCAAAGATCTTTCAACACGGGTACCTTCCTTCTTTTGGTAACCCATTATAGTTTTACTTGCGTTATCATCTCAGCATGTGATCCATCGCAGAAGGTTAGTAGGTAAAGAAACTAACCTGAAGTTAAACTATATCCCAACTATATAATCATCGAAAAGAGTAAAAAAGAAAGAAAAAATGATGACCCAATCTGAAAAGAATATTGCCTTGGTTAGAATCAAGAACATTGTGTCTATACCAAATTTCGACAAATTTAAATATCAAAGTACATACCACGGAAACGGCATCTTCTTTATTAATATTTCTTATAAAGTGAAGAATGCCAGCATGACTGTCTCCGGGACATTCCCTCCACCCTGAAAAAGCACATGTCGAAACCACGATCAGTATTTTGGTTTTCTCAAAAATACATCGTGTGGGCAGATGGTTTACTTACCAAAATTAAATTATAAAACGGATTACTACATAATTCCCCGAGCGATAAGCTGATGCTCCTTGATTTAAAATACTTTTAGCTTCCTCATCTCTCACAATTAATTTCCACCTCCTCTCAACCTTCCAAAGCCAAAATCTGAAGTCAAAATGACATTTCTCTTGTCCGCACTGACAGCCGTCAACGTCAGTCGACATTTTACTTTTTAAAACCAAATGATTGTAACCAGAGAGAAATCTGTGTTTTATTGCAATTTCAAATACAGCTAGCGCCATCTCTTGCAAGATCTTAGCACTAACTCATTTCAACTAACGAGTCTGTAGAAAAATGAATAACTATTTTTAAAGAACTGTAACGTTAAAAAAAATGCAACGTTACAATACACCCCCTCCAATGAAAGTTTCGAACGTAGTGAGAAACTAAGCTGCCCTCAGCGTCAGTAATTAAAATCCTACCGGAGGAGAGTGCAACCATTTAATGAAAACATGCAAAAATCAAAACCTGTGGCGATGAGACAAAAAAACTTAACCTAAAATTTCTGCCTTGGCATCGCCAGGACTCCAAAGAGACACCGACACACAGAAATGGCCTACGGCACGGCGGGTAAACAAAAGCTTACCATACAACACCGTAGCCATAAAGCAAAAAAAAACACCAAAGCAAACTACGGCATGGTGGGAAAAAATTGCTATCAAAATCACCACACCAGTAGCCTTAAGCAAAAACCATAACCAAAACAAAACGTTAAAAAGACCTATCATAAATATAAACATACCAAAATAAAACAAATAGCAGTATATAAAATAAATACCAGCATAAATAAATACCAAGTATAAATAAAAATAAATACCAGCATAAATAAATACCAAGTATAAATAAAAATAAATACCGGCACTGCACCAAATAAAAAAATATCGCAGCACCGATTATGGTTCAATCGTGCGCATGAAAAAAAACCTAAAGAAAATCAAACCATTTCCCCCCATCTTCAGGACTATTCTCACCCTGTCTTACCCCGCTGTCCGGAAATACCCATACCAATTTCATTCTCCTTACATTCATCACCTTGTATCCCTCAACTACCAAAACTCAATCAAACTCCGTCAATCATCCTTCATCTGTCCTACCCGGTAGCAACAAGCTTGAAAACTGCCGTCGCCACTATCCTTTCATTTACCCCTGAGTTTTTGTTATAGAGATACTCGATAAACTCTCTTATTCTCCCACCCCTGAGTTTTTGTATAGAGAGGGTACTCGTGAAACCCCCTATTCCTTAGGACGGACAAGCGGTCACTAAGGGATCGACAACCGTCGTCAGGTAAACCCTCGAGTTGCGATACAAAAGAATCTACAACCGTCTTCGCAGATCAAAACCGCTCGAGTTGAGAAACTAGGCACCAATTTAAGCTAGGCCGGCACCACACAAAAACAACAACCGTCTTCGCAGCATAAAGCCCTCGAGTTGTGTAAAAAAAAACGACCATATTCGCAGTGAACTGAAGAATAGGCGTGAAACAGCACAAAATTAACCGTCTTCGGGAAAAATAAAAAATAAGCCCTCGGGTCAAATACATACTTATATACATTTAAATAAGTACATAAAATAAAATAAAATATTAATCTACAAACATACATGTGTACATAAATAAAAAAAATATGAGGTACATAAGTAAAAAAATAAAGAGTGCAGTGCCAAAAAAAATTATATATAAAAAAATAGCCTAAGCCAAACCCTAGTGGTTTCGCTTTGGCATCGCCGGGTCCCTAAAGAGACTCCTACGCCCAAAATGTGGCTTACGGCATGGCGGGAAATAATTGCCATAACCGTTAAAAAAAATACCACCAAAAAAAAACAAAAAACCGTGTTGCTGCTGGATTTAAAAGTAACACGCGTGCCGTCTGTATCCCGTTCCACTAACCGTTTAAAAAAACTGGGCAAAAAAAATTTTTTTTTTCAAAAAATTTACGTTTCAAAAAAATTAGGTTCTGTACTACAAATTTAAAAATAACCGTCGCTATTAAATTCTCCACTAAAGTTGACAAAAGAACAAAAAAAAATTTGTCCTAAAAATTTTTTATAAACTGATGGTCACCCTACTTCATGAACAAAAAATTATTTTTACAAGTCTTTGTGACCAATAAAGAAAATATCCTTAAACTGTTATGTTAACACTAAATACTTAATTATTGTTAAAATGTATGCATTAACATGTTAAATTCCTTACTTAAAGTTAACATTCAATACTTTTTTAACAAAACTTTTAACAAAATGCGTTACTGCCAGTACAATGTTAGTCGACGTTGTTACTAAGAACCGTAAAATTTATCCATATAAAAGGTACAGAAACAATCACCTTTTAGATTCTAAAAATAGAATGGTTAATTCTATTAATCAAAAATAACACAACATTTTGTTGACTTGAAATTACTACACACTGTTATAGTTTGTGAACAAATAAGACAAAACCTACAAAAAAAAAATGGTTTTAGGTTTGTCGCATTACAAATTTTACAAAATTAAGTTTTTGTTATTAGGTCGGTACCAATTTAATAAAACAAAACAAATGATAGGTACAAACCAAACAAAACCAATAACAAATGTCCACAAACCATGCCTTGCTGAGTTTACTGAACAAAAAAAATAATACAAATTTCAAGTTTACGTTCGAAATTGACTATTTTAATACCAAATTATTCACTAAAATTAATTGAATTGGGATTTATTTAATCACAATAAGGGGCGCCATTGAAAACTTATTATTTGACTAGGTATGGAAAACTATACCTTTACTTAATTGTTAAGTATTTGAAGACTATACGCTGTGTGACTTAGACTGACTTGGGACAGAAATGAAAGATGTGCATTGTCTCAAGGCCTATGTTTATTTGCTTTTTAACACGTTTTGATGTTACAAAGTACACAAGGATTTCCCTCTATCCGATTATGATGGTAGGTACTTAATTAGTTTTACAACATCCTTTCTTTTTTTTAAATTTAAGGTACTAACCAAATACAAATCAAGTGCTATGAGATGTAGGAATTTAAGAAAGAAAACCCTAGTGGAGAATATATCACTATTTCAATCTAAGCATTGCAGACGTATAAGACCGGCTGGGTCGCTTTAATGTTGGTTCGCGATCATGATTAAAATCATCCCAATTCACAAAAGGTAAATTACTTAATAAATGACTCTAAATTTAGAAAACGACTGTCAGCCTACCAAGAGCTCCCAGGCGGCAGCGGCTGGGAGAGAATCATTCTATAAGACGGTCCCAGCGTCTGTCGACTGGATGAAGTGGTGAACTGACCTTCAGGAATCCTTGGTGGAAACTCGGTAACGGCTTCATACCAAAGATCTTTCAACACGGGTACCTTCCTTCTTTTGGTAACCCATTATAGTTTTACTTGCGTTATCATCTCAGCATGTGATCCATCGCAGAAGGTTAGTAGGTAAAGAAACTAACCTGAAGTTAAACTATATCCCAACTATATAATCATCGAAAAGAGTAAAAAAGAAAGAAAAAATGATGACCCAATCTGAAAAGAATATTGCCTTGGTTAGAATCAAGAACATTGTGTCTATACCAAATTTCGACAAATTTAAATATCAAAGTACATACCACGGAAACGGCATCTTCTTTATTAATATTTCTTATAAAGTGAAGAATGCCAGCATGACTGTCTCCGGGACATTCCCTCCACCCTGAAAAGCACATGTCGAAACCACGATCAGTATTTTGGTTTTCTCAAAAATACATCGTGTGGGCAGATGGTTTACTTACCAAAATTAAATTATAAAACGTATTACTACATAATTCCCCGAGCGATAAGCTGATGCTCCTTGATTTAAAATACTTTTAGCTTCCTCATCTCTCACAATTAATTTCCACCTCCTCTCAACCTTCGCAAGCCAAAATCTGAAGTCAAAATGACATTTCTCTTGTCCGCACTGACAGCCGTCAACGTCAGTCGACATTTTACTTTTTAAAACAAAATCATTGTAACCAGAGAGAAATCTGTGTTTTATTGCAATTTCAAATACAGCTAGCGCCATCTCTTGCAAGATCTAAGCACTAACTCATTTCAACTAACGAGTCTGTAGAAAAATGAATAACTATTTTTAAAGAACTGTAACGTTAAAAAAATGCAACGTTACAATACTCAACCATAAGCCTGCTCTTATAAAGTATCAAAACACATCAGAACATAAACAAAACGTTAACGCTATCAGTAAAACCACAACCATAGAAGTTTTTAAACCGAATAAAGAAGAAGAGATAAGAAAAGAGCTAAACTTAAATTATGTGCTTTTCTCACTGAACATAATTTGCCACTGTTATTGTCAGACGATTTAATACCTTTTTTGGCTAATACATTTTCTGATTCAGCAGTCATCAAATCTGTTAGTTTAGGCAGAACAAAAGATACGAATACTTTGAAAACTGTACTTGGTCCATTATTGACCGACGAACTTGTTTTAAAACTAAAAAAAACAGCATTTATGTCATCACGAATGAGACAACAGACCTTAGCGTTAAAAAACAATGTGCACTAGCAGTGATATTTTTCGGCGAGGATGAATTTTTAGTTTGTACTAAATTCCTTGATGTGTATGAAGTTACTTCAGGAAAAGCCGAAGATCTCACAAATGCATTGAATTGGCTTCAAAAGAAGCAGATACCTTGACACCACGAACGGTATGGTTTCGTACGTCACTCTCGGTAGCACGCGAGAAGCCGCAGCCGGATTGATCGGCGACTATGACGCGTGGAGCGCAAGGAGCCCCTACGGAGGTGGAAAGCGAAGGAAAAACGAGAGAAACACGGTTGCTCAATTGACTCCGGTACAGCTGGCTGGTGTTGCCAGAGCGGCCAGTGTTACACTATGAATATAGATCAACTTATAATTTTGATGATAAAATAAACCAGTTGTCATAGAGAAAAATTCTAAAAATAATATTAAAACTGTAAATAATGCGTGGTTGTTTTCTATGATATATTTGTTGATTATAAGAATTTGAAAAAATATGTAAATATTATTAAATACATGTGTACATAGGACACACTGAAAGTTTTGCACTTCTGGCTTATCAGAACTATTAGAATTTCGAATGTTATATTTATGAAACATTCTTAATAATAAAAAAAAAATTTGCGGGAAATCATGTCTCAATTAATATTTATCACACACTAGCTTTTGCCCGGGACTTCGTCCGCGTGGACATTCTGAAAATCGCTATGGAACCTTTTACCGAGATAAAAAGTATCCATGTTTTACCACAGGCTATTACTATCTGTGTGTGTGCTATTCCAAATCCGTTCAGTCGATTTTACGTTATTGAGTAACAAACATCCAAACATTAAACTTTCACATTTATAATATTATTAATTCCCGTTCTCGTTCTCATTCCTGTTCCCGTTCCCATATTATTTTTCCATAAAAAAATTGAACCCCCGTTTCAGTCCTTTAAGTGTTAAATAATTATTATTATATTTATTTATATTCAGGCAACAATGGCCCATAGATATATACCTTAAAACTAAACATATATAATTTATAAAACAAAACAATGTTGTTAGTAAATAACTTAAAAATATGTTAGTAAAAGAAATCAATTTGACACTTTGTGTGTCGAATTGGTGGTACAAGGCAGCGTCCCTCTGAAGCGCCTGTACACCACGCCCTGCGGCCAGAAGTCCTATATATCTATATCCATAATATCCAACGTGTCATGTAGGACCCTAAAATAAATGCCCTTTTCGCAATAAACATCCCATAAAACCTCAATATCGACATCCCGATTTGTATGCTTATTTGTTTTTAGAAGTACTCATATGAAGTTTCAAGTCGAAATATCTATTGAATATTATTTTTCCATACAAAATATGAATCCCATTTCACCCCTTTAGGGGTTGAATCATGTCACGTGTTGGACTTCAAAATAAATGCCATTTTCACAATCAACATCCCATAAAACCTTTTAACGACATCCATATCGATTTTTATGTTTATTTACCCACTAACCCCAAGGGGTTGGGGGTTAGTGGGTAAGTAAACCTAAACATTTTCGGAAAATCACAACATACCTGTTTCTGCTTAGTTATCAAAAGTACTCTTACGAAGTTTCAAGTGGAAATGTCTTTTAATAAAAAAAACCATACTAAATAAGCCCCATTTCACCCGTTTAAATCATGGCCACCGTGTTGGACTTCAAAATATATAGCGTTTTCGTAATCAACATCCTATGAAACCTCAATAAGGACATTCATATCGATTTATAAAAAAAAAAATAAGTACTTGTTAATTTTTATTTAAAATAATATTTGCATGGTATTGTTAATGGTTGAATAGGAAGATCTTATAAAGACCTCCAGTGTACCCTAATCAAATGCAAATAAATGATATTATATGGGAGATCTTTCCATGTTGCCAATTCTGGCACTTAATTTTGCGATATCCGCTAAATTTTTTTCGTTACCTTTGTTTTGCTTAGGGGTACGGAGCCCGGCAATCTCTGGCTGCGTCATGGTTTCCATAATCTTGTCGGTTACAGTTGCCAGGTTGTCCAAGTCCGAAGCTTCAGTAACAGCTAGCACAGCTCGTACAGAAGGTGGTAAGTGATTTTGCCACAAGATCCTAACGGTGTCATCTGGAATATTTTCCCTCGCCAAATCACACATGCGGCGCAGGAGTTGCGACGGCTTTTGGTCGCCTAACTTCATCTCTGCTATATGTTTTTGGATTTTTCGGTTTTCCGACTCCTCATATATCGCGAGTAATCTATTTTTCAGAGATTCACATTTTTTTTTGTCTCGGGAGGCTTAGTTAATAAATCTGTAACTTGCTGTATGGCTTCTTTACTTAATTTTGCTACGAGTACCTGAAATTGAATTTCATCACCAGATCGGGACTCTGTGGCAGCATCACAGCCTCAGCATGAATGAACCGTACCCGTGGCTGGTCTGTCAAAAATTCGGGTATCCTGTTGCTTATTTGTATGGCTGACAGTTCGCTATCCGCCCTAGCGGTGGCGGGGGCGGCGTACTGGGCGGCTGGCGGCGCGGGTGCCGGCGTTGGCGACGGTGGTGCCGGCTCTAGCGAGTTTTTAGGCGGAACCGTAGTCATATTTTATTATTACACTCGCGACGATTTACTTATTACAATGTTCCTTCGCGGTCACCACTGTGGGGACAGGAAACTCACCTCGTATACATGAAAAAAAACCTGTTAGAATTTTTTATTAGTTATTTGCGACAGCGACCGATACGTATCACTGCGCATACATCACTGAAAAACTAATATACAAAAATGGTTGTTCTCTATATTGGTACTTAGCGTACGTGACTTAATACAGTACGAGGCATGTCTTGAAATTTTTAGACGTAGTGGGGATAAGTTCGCGCATGTGCTCTTGTGAGCGACCAATAGCGCGCGCCCCTATCCCACCGCCCGCGCCCACACCGCTACGCATGCCCAAAATACGCGTTCCGCGCAATCCCCACCCGATTTCAAGATATGCCTCGTACTGTACACACGCACGACCCCACATTATCAGTAGAATCGTATATTAGATGTGTGTTTGTAATGTTTTTAATATACTGCCCCAAATCAATTTCCATAGACGAAGATGACACAAACTAGGTTTGTACACTACGCAGGTTATTTTTAATAACATACTGTAGCGGCAGCACTGGCTACTTGACTGCAAACCTGCGACGAGCTTGCTCTCTTCGGTTACGTCCGAGGTTTGCTTCGCTCGTTTGTTTCTCGCCACTGACATGACAAAATTTTTTTTTTTTTAACTGGACTGGCTGTCTGTATGATTTGACAGCTAAGTTTTTGTGCCTATTTGAAACGCCACTAGCGTGCGTCTAAAGAACTAATTTTGACGTACAATATGAAAATAGTTGACGTGATGGTCTCTCCAGACTTCAAACTTTAGTACCACGTACGCACGCTATGCTCACGCTACGTCCTACAGCGCCAAAATGGCGGAAATCAAATAGGCACAAAAACAGTTTGACATAAGCCTGTCCAGTGTAAATATATGCAGGTCAGAGGTTTCTCGCATTTTTCCTTTTGCCCTTGTCATAAGAAAATTTATTATAATTCCTATATTTGTGTTTGCGATTTGCCTCGGTTGTAAAGAATATTTACTGTGTCTAGCTCAATACGTTCCCGTTTCTATCAAAAAGCCGTTTCACTGGACCCATGGGTGTGCCGCAGGGATCAATATTGGGCCCATTGCTGTTTCTAATTTATATAAATGACCTTCCCAACTACGCGAATAATTTATGTGAGACAGTACTATTTGCGGATGATACTTCTTTAGTTTTCAAAGTAAACAGAGGTAATAACTGTTCGGACGAAGTAAATAGTGCCCTCTCTAAAGTTTCATACTGGTTTAATAGTAATAATTTAGCACTTAACCCCAAAAAAACTAAATGTGTAAAATTTTCATTTAATGTTGAGCAGACAGAATTAAATATTAATTTGAATGACGATGAAGTCGAGTTTATTGAAAGTACAAAATTTCTAGGTATTACAATAGATTCTCGACTTCAATGGGATCCACATATCGAAGCCTTGTCAAGTAGACTTAGTTCAGCAGCATTCGCTGTTAAGAAAATAAGGCTTTTAACTGATATTGAAACGGCAAGGTTAGTATATTTTAGTTATTTTCATAGTGTAATGTCTTATGGACTGCTATTGTGGGGCTCAGCTGCGAGTATTGAAAATATTTTTGTACTCCAAAAAAGAGCTGTTCGCGGCATATACAATCTTCGGCGGAGAGATACCTTGAGAGAACTGTTTAAAGAAATAAATATTTTAACTTTGGCAGGTCAATACATATATGAAAATTTAGTTTATGTAAGAAAAGACTATGATTCATTTGCTAAGAACAGCAATAATCACCAGTTTAATACAAGAAATAAAGATAAACTTGCCGTTCCAAGATTTAGGCTTGCAAAAACTAGAGGTTCATTTATGGGAAAAGGCATAGCCTTTATTAATAAAGTTCCACAACAAGTAATTGATCTTCCTTTGCATGAATTTAAAAACCAAGTTAAAAAAACGCTCATGGGTAAAGGTTATTATAAAGTAGACGATTATCTTAAAGATCAAAATGCGTGGAAATGATGTAACACATAACTACTATAAGTACTTTGTTGCCAATATAATAAGT
Source organism: Agriphila geniculea (assembly GCA_943789525.1). NCBI lineage: Eukaryota > Metazoa > Arthropoda > Insecta > Lepidoptera > Crambidae > Agriphila > Agriphila geniculea. The sequence continues at coordinate 18,870,253 of OX038888.1, forward strand.
CTATGTTTGTTGCCAATAATCCTGTCACCCTGTTGTAATTATCTGGTAACGATATATTTAAGTTTGTAAATATCGTTACTTATTGCTATTAAAACTGATAAGTTTCTTGCGCCCGTTCTTCTTGTCAGTTAAAAAAGTCTTGAACGGGTGGTAGGAAAATATAGACGATTCAAAAGTACTTAATAATTAAGTTTATTTGAATAAAGCTATTTTTGACTTTGACTTTGACTTTGACCCATTGAGTTTTTTTACTTTAAACCAATTTTGTCAGTTTTGAGTTCGATTATTTATATCCACGAACGAAGGTTTTGTCCTCAAAATAAGCTAGCGGTACCGGTCTTTTGTATAATGTTTTTGATAAGTATCATTAGAAAGGAAATAAAATAAACTGATAACTAGCGTACTTTTTTTTATTCATATTTATGAAAAAAAAACTGATTTAACAAGGTGTGCGATTTTATTGCTCTCAAGTGTCAGTTATCTCAAGTTTCAACTTTTCTAGTGCTTTGATCAAACAGTTCACTATAAATTGCCGTGTCTCGTCAGGTTCTTTATAAAAATCTAGTTGACTACACCGTCTTCGTTATCAAAACAGGTCACAACGAGGGGAAAAAATCTGTTATCTTTGTTATGCCGCGTCCGCACGCTTGCCGCTTGCCGCAAACTCCAAACCTCTACAAACGTTTGGCTTGATTTGACAGACCACCACACGCTTGCGAGTGAGATATTGTGTTCTGAAGAAGCAAGCATGACGGACGTTGAGATTGCGGCAATATCATTTGGCTTAAGTTATTTTTATTATAAATACAAGAAAATGAGTGAAAGGAAACGAAAAATACGGCAAAGAAGATGGTGGATGTTGAAAATTCATAAAAACCGTACCAGGTAATTAAGAAATAATTTTATTGGTACATACCTCACTAACCTCTATACATTTATGCAGGGTTATTTGTAAAACACCAACAACCTCGCAGGAGTAGATTAGTAACATTTTAAACGACACTTTACGAAAAACATAAAATCGTCTTTTCATTCAAAACTCGATCAGTTGTTCGGACATTTGTATGGAAAGTAGATTTTTATTTGATTGAATCAAGCGTCACTTGGCGGAAGTCCCAAACCATTTTGAAAAAAGAAATATATGTAGCTTACTTCCGCAAACAATATATGCAAGATGCACCGCCCGCCCGCCCGCAAAATTATGCACATGCACACACAAAATATCAGTGCACAAACCTGCATTTAGCAAGACAGCACCACACCTTGCACCTTCACCAATTAGGCTACTCTACACGTGTTTCGCCCCGACCCGGAGCATCTTCAGGAGTTAGATCGTGCGTAAACCAACACCGAATGGTTCGGTTCAAAATAGTAGATTTTTAGTTTATTTTCGGAAAAGCCACAGAAATGTTTTTGTTTCTGGTGTTAGTAATCTTATTCCAGCGAGCTTGATGGTGTTTTGCAAATAACCCTTCAAATCAAAATCAAATCAAAATCAAAAATTATTTATTTGTGTCTAAAATTTTTAACAAAATCAGATAAAACGTTAATAACCACATTAGTCATAGACTGTGTCGCAGCTATTAGCGCCCGCCTCGAACTTAAAGAAATGTAACAGTTAAACACAAAATAAATTTACTGAATCTAAAAGGTTATTACTATTATGTGAAACAAACATTCTTACAGAATGCAAATGAAAATTAGTGTGAGTGCATGTGAGTGTGTGTGTGTGTGTGTGTGTGTGTGTGTGTGTGTGTGTGTGTGTGTGTGTGTGTGTGTGTGTGTGTGTGTTGAATGTCATTCGGAGTTGTTTACAAGAGACTCGATATCTTCATATTTTAGGCTAAAAAGCCACTCATACAAAACGTTCTTACACTCGCGTTGAGATAAGCTGTATATATGCAATTTATAGTTAATTTTATTATATAGGATTGGGCTAAGGTATAAATAATTTCGACCCGCCAGCTTAGTAGAACAACTCTCGACTGTAAAGATTCTATTAGACATTCTAGTATTTAAAGCCAACTCACGATCAAAGGTACAAAACTTGTGTTTACGTAGAATAATATGTAAAACGAAAAGCTTACGCACAGAAAGAACCTTCCATAGCTCATAAAGCTGTACAGTTGGATACCAGATGGGTTTGAATGCCATTACTTTCAGCACCGCTCGCTGAGCCCGTTCCAGGACAATGAGATTGGTTTTTGTCGTGAAGCCCCATACAGTGATACAATAACTCAGTATTGATTGAGCTAAAGTTATGTAGGCCATCTTCAAGGTGCCTTCATCAGCACTACCTCGCAGTTTACGAAAGACAAAAATCAGTTTCCTGATACGTGAAGATACTGACTGGACATGCTCGTGCCAGGACATAACACTGTCAACAACAACACCCAAATATTTCACGTGGTTTAAACGTTGGATCTTAAAACAGTTGCAAATAGTACATTGGGGATTGGCCATAGTGGGACAGGAAGTTTCATGCGCAGATATATTAAATGTGCTGTCAGGTTGGGAATTAAGTCTAGGAGCGAATGTCACAAAGCAAGTCTTCGTGAGGTTAAGAAGGAGGTGATTATTTGAGAGCCAATCAATGACTGTTCTTAAAGCATGTTCAGCATGTGCACGAGCCTCCTCCCAATCCTGCCCATGGACAAGAAGCGCTGTGTCGTCAGCGTATGTCAGAATTTTACAATTGGGTAGTGACAATTGACACAGTCCATTGATAAAAATAAGAAATAGTGTTGGTCCGAGCACACTACCCTGGGGAACCCCCGAAGTGACAGGTCTCTCGTCACTTGTAATACCATTAATTGTAACACTTTGACTTCTGCCGCAGAGGTAACTTTTAAACAAATTGAGCGCCAAGCCGCGGATCCCCAAGTGTTCAAGTTTGTGTAGTAGGATTGGAACGGAAACAGTGTCAAAAGCCTTCGCAATGTCCAAAAACAGGCACAAGGACTTTACTTTTTTGTTGAGGTTCATAAATGGACAGGCTTTCATTGCGATCTCGATATGACAAATCCTATCCTAAATAGAGATTAGTGAAGTACCCACTTGTTTTACTTAACAGTGATTAAAGGCATGTACTTCCATGTGTGTATGTACTTAATTCAATGTATTGCATTGCAGGGAATATATGGAAGAAAAATTTAATGAACTTTATGAACCATCCGGACAATTTAGTAACTTTTGCCGGATGAGTTATAGTGATTTTGAATTTTTACTGAATGCAATTTCACCCATGATTTCAAAGAAAAATACTGATTTTCGAGAAGCTATACCAGCTTAATATCGTCTGGCAATAACGTTAAGATATTTAGCAACTGGTGACAGTTACAAAAGCCTACACTATTTGTTTAAAGTATCTACACAAATTATATCAGAAATTATACCTGAAGTCTGCAAAGCTATGAATGAAGTTTTGAAAGATGAAATAAAGGTAAAGTAAAAGATGTATAAGATTTATAAAAATGTTTTATTTACGAGTTATTATAATCAATGTTAATATTAATTCACTTGTATACTGTGCAAAATCTTCATATGCCTTAATAAGAGCTGAATTGATCACATTATTCCCTGGAGGTATGATTCTTTCATCGGATATTATATTAACAGTAGGTGCTGGATTTGTGGGTTCTTGGGATTGGGAGTAAATAATTATGTTTTCAAAATTTTGAGGTGGTGGTGGTAATGGGGTGGATGGAGGAGGCCAGTTTGATAATATGTATTCACTTGAAGAGTGAGAAGAGGGAACATATTGAGAAGATGGTGTGTATCTAGTTGACGCTGATGATAGTCTAGGAGAAGAAACATATTGAGGGGATGGTGTATCTCGCGAAAATGACCTCTGTTTAATTTTTCTGATAAACAGACCATCTATTTCATACATAATTAACTTCCTCTCGTCGTTAGGAAGTTCCCTGATCTTTTTAGCCAAAATCTTCCCATATAAATCACATTCGTCTTCGATATCTGAAGGATTTGATTGACGTTTACTTAGTGCATTCGTTAACTGGCTAAACGCTGTGGACATTTGTTGTTCAGCTAAGTCTGATGTAGGTCGACGACGAGATTTGTCCGTTCTTTTTTGTGTAACTGGGGCAGAGTCAGCAGCCGCAGAAGTCGAGGGACCCATCAAGCCGTTTTCATTTACCGTATCTCCAGTTTCATCAATCGATTCATCAATAGTTGTTTCTGATGATCTTGATTGCTGTAAAAATTGAAATTGAAAGCTGAAAAATTAGTGTCATAAAAAAAATGTAATTTCAGTTTGTTTCAAATTTTCAATTATTTCAGATACCCTTATCATCGGAAGATTGGATCAATATAGAAAGAGGATACAGAAATAAATTTCCACATTGTATAGGTTCGATGGATGGCAAACATATAGTTATAGAGAGCCCACCCCATAGCGGAAGTGAATACTTTAACTACAAGAAGACTTTCAGTATAGTTCTTTTGGCACTAGTCGACAGCAATTATAAATTTACATTCGTTGACATAGGAAGTCAAGGAAGAATCAGTGATGGTGGTGTTTTTAACAATTCACTATTATGGCAAAAAAATTCCAGAAACGAAATGAATTTTCCCGCGCCATGTCCACTTCCTGCAACGAATAATAACGTGAGCGTGCCATACGTGTTTTTAGCAGATGGTGCTTTTGCTCTCAGTACGCATGTTATGAAGCCTTACCCCGGAAACCATGAGATTGGATCTCCAAAAAGGATATTTAATCAAAATTTAAGCAGAGCCCGAGTAACAGTGGAGAATACATTTGGCATTTTATCTTCAGTTTTTAGAATTTTTCGAAGATCTATTAATTTAAAACTTGAAACAGTAAAAGAAATTACTATGACCTGTGTACTACTTCATAACTATCTCAGAAAAAGTATTACTTCTTCAGAAATGTATACTCCTCCAGGGATGTTGGATGTATATGATGATGATGGTAATCTTTTAACACCTGGTTCATGGCGAAATATAAATGGATACAATGCAATACAAAATCTTCCACGTGTACCTCGAAGACCACCACTTAATTCTGTCAAAATTAGAGATGAATTCACTTCATATTTTTGTAGGGGTACGAATAATAATTAATTGTAGGTGCCCGTACCAAACTTGCTTACCTAAACTAACTTACCTACTGTGTACCAAACTAACTGCCTATTGTATAACTTGCAACTTAATTGTAAATTACGTATTCATTTAATATTATAAATTAAAAAACTATAGAAATATATACCTACCTAAACTTTTGAAGTATTTTTATTACTTACCGTTTCTGAGTTTAACCCTAACTTCACAGTATATATCGGCAGAAGAAAAGATTCCATCAGTTTATACGCAAACCAGGTTGGTTCATAAATGTCTTCGGTTCCTGAGGAAAAAAGATTATAATTTTTTATTTAATTTGTAAGCCAAAAAATATACATTACTGATTTAGTAGTACTTAATTAAATGGTGCATATTGTATATTGAAATGAAAAAAAATACAAAAACAATGAACTTTGTAAACATATGAAATGCAGTCAAACATTGAGTAATTAAACCTACCTGCGCCAGAACGAATACAATCCTGTTTCTTCTTCAAATGCTTCCTAAAGGTGACCATAAGAATTTCCTTCTTACTTTTCAGTTCCTTAACTGGCTTATTAAATATTGCACTGAGGCGACACCATGCATCGGCTACTTTTTTTTTGTCCTTGTGATCAGTATTTCCCGGGTCCCAAATGCATGATTCTGCCTGGTAACATTCCAGGAAGTTCAAAATGTCGTCACTTGACCAGTCACTCATATTTGTACTCAAGACGACCCATACGTCTGTGCGCCGCCAGTACACAAACGAGACTGAGTGCACGCAAACGTGTGAACGAGTCGCAAGCGCTTGCGGCAAATTCCCTTTGAATTGTGACAAAAAAACCGACACTTGACGGATCGGCTACAAGCGCTTGCAAACCTACACAAACCAAGTCAAACGCTTTATCCACACGTTTGAATTTGTGACGGCTTGTTTAGGTTTGGCAAGCGTGCGGACGCGGCATTAGATGTGTCAATAGAAATGGAAAACTTGCTGTTTTGTCTTTAATTTTTTCAAATCTTTTTCTAGAGTGTGGAGCCAATACGTTTTATGTGATAGCTTCCATGCCGCGCCTTCCACCGCGGTGGGTGCATACAATGCCTACGCACAGCCTACGGCCACCAGCGCTCAGTGCGCACGTAAGAAAGAGATTAAAAACGTCGTCGCAATCCGCGAAATGGCGCGAAAACAGTGAGCGTGTGCATCGATTGCCGATTGCACTAAATGTGACAGTTTAATCGTATATTAGGGGAAAAAATATTGAACGTATTGGTACATTTTAAATAGTTTTTTTTTACTTGAGGTAAGATAGGTAGGTATTCGAAGCAGTTTTTATGAGATAATTGTGTAAATAACAACATGTTGCTGCTATAAGTGTTTCTTTGCTGATGAAGCCAAGAAGAAAATACTTAGAGCATACAGAACGGGAGATGGCAAAACACGCGCCCCCTTTCACCAAAGTACATGACCAATTTGGTCGTGTCAGTTTATAAAAACTAGTTGGCCACGAACACTCGCCATTTTGTAATACTACATATCGCCGAACGCAGCTCCGCTAAAATGATGTATTATGCAGTGATTTTGTGCAAAAGACGATCCGAAAGTTCAAATTTTACTAAAGACGGTATTTCCTATCACACCTAAACTAATTTTATTAACAAACTGTGAAATAATCACGAAGAAAACGCAATTTGTTAAGTAAGCTAACGACAGATATTGCGATAGCAAAACGATACCAAACATAATACTAATCTATGAAACAAACATCATGGTACAAGTCTAGAGCTGTGACAGTGTGAACAAATGTGTGTGCTCACGTTCGCTTTGAACGAATGAAAGATCAAATGAATTTTAACTATTATTTTGATATGATCTGATCAGCACCTATATTATCAATGAATAGTTTTTTTTATAATTAATATTATGTACTTAATTGTATTCTTTTATTGCAAAATTTATACATAGTCTGGTCAACGAAAGATGAGACTGAAATGGCGGCGCCACTTTCCCTGTTAAAATAACATTTGGAGGTTAAGTTACTGGAAATTGACCCCTAAAATGTGGTGTAAAATTAGTTTTCCCTTCTCATCTTTCGTTGACCAAACTCTAGTATAAAGGACACTTATTCGACTGTTTGTCTGCATCTCCGCTAACTTCTCTAAAAATTACGATTTGGAATTTAATGGGGTTTATTTGTACTATCCTTTAAGAATTTCAACTATTTGGACCGATGTATTCTGCCTAAGTGTATGAAATTTCATTAAAATCGGTTCATCCATTTCAAAAATTAAGGACTTCAAAGTTTGTATGAAATGCAGTTTGCTGTTAAGGGTCCATGATGGGAAAACATGGTTTGCGCGGATCATACTTTTATACAGAAAACGTAAAGTTCTGCCACAAAAAAACAACCGGCAATTCTCTAGTAGCTACAAGTTTTAAATTGCGTATAAACCTCACAGATGATTGTAAAAAAAAGTATATCATCAAAAGCGCTTGCGTGGGGTCATATTTTTGGCGTAAATGATAGCGGAAACGTTATTACGTTAAAAATACACTTTAACGTACTGTGAAGTAGCTCCAATAACTTTTTACAAGAAAGATAATTGTGCAAAAGAAAATGATGAAAATACAATAACAAACATCTAGATAGTACAGAAGTGAGGTTTTTTTCTATACTCTTTACACGTAAAGAAAAAAAACCGGCCAAGTGCGAGTCGGACTCGCGCACGAAGGGTTCCGTACCAAAAAACGGCAAAAAAAAACACGTTTGTTGCATGGGAGCCCCCTTAAATATTTATTTTTATTCTGTTTGTAGAGTTTGTTGTGATAGCGGCAACAGAAATACATCATCTGTGAAGATTTCAACTGTCCAGATATCACAGTTCATGAGAACAGCCTGGTGACAGACAGACAGACGGACAGCGGAGACTTAGTAATAGGGTCTCCTTTTTACCCTTTGGGTACGGAACCCTAAAAACAGAAACTAATGTTTTCGTATAAGCCTTAACACCCTTTATGTAGAATTTAAATAATGGTCATACTGATGATGATTCCCTCAAACTTTTATGTTAAAGATTGTTCATCAGCTGAATTTTCAAGCGTGTAAAATTTGAAAAAAGTGTAAAATTTTCTTGATCTATTTTAAATTAAAAAAAAAAGATCAATTTTAAATTAAAAAAAAGCCAAGTGCGTGTCGGGCTCGGGCCACGCGCAGTAGTGTTCCGTAGTTACCTCATTGAATACCACTATTTTTCGTCTGCAAAAATAACTTTGTTTTTCACAGTGTTTGTATGAATAACAAAGTTATATGGAAAATGTAACAACTAATCAACTCAAACAACTGATTACTATATCTAGTTCAAACAAATTTTCGTTGAAATTGTTAATTAAGATCTATAGCATATATTTTTTTTAGATTTTTGACTATCTTATTTTAAAAGTTAGAGGGGGGACACACATTTTACTACTTAGGCAGTCTTTCGAACGGTTGACTTTGAGAAAAAATAGTCTGTGGAACCTCAATGTCATTTTTGAACACCTATCTATAGACTTATATATATTTATATGGATGTTTTTTTCAGTTTCAGTTCCATATATAGGGAGCCCCCCTTTAATCTTTTGTTTTATTTTTATTTTTGTGTAAAAATCGTAATTCATAAGGCGGTTTACAGAATACATCTACTTATATTAAATTTCAACTGTGTAGTCCTAATACTTTCGGAATAAAGTGGCTGTCACATATGGAAGGACGGACGGACAGCCAGACAGACATAACGAATCTATAAGGGCTTAGATTTTTGCCATTTAGGCTACGGAACCCTAACAAGCAATTAAAGGTTCAAAATTCATTGGAGATTTTTGACAGTTTTGTATAGCTTGATGTGCTGCTGACTGTACACAGATACTTGTAAATAAATGATTACATAATGATGATTATTAATCACATTTATTTTCTTTTTTGATATCCTTAACATTTGCATCTTGCGCCAACACTCACTATCGGAATTTTATTTCTGTACAATTTTGAGGATAAAAGGGCGGAACGATGTTTTATGTATGTTATTAAACATTGATTTGTAAGCGTATTTTAGTGATTGTTGGTGCAAATCACAAAATAAAATGAAGACTTTTTTGTTCGTAATCATAATCACTCATCTTCAAATCAAAGCTTCTAATCATTCAATTTCATCGGTCTTTTTATGTACCATCACTAACCTTAACGCAAGGGCAAACAAATTTCTGTCGGGAAGTTTGGCGCTGCCGTCTTTGTGATCTGTCAGAATTTGTACTAAGATGGTTAGTTCCGAATTTGACCACCCGCAAATATAACTTTGTGGTCATTCTGTTTTTGTGTGCGTGTGTAACAACATGACTTTAAGCTTCAAGAGTGTGCGTGAATATGAAGTTGTGTGCTGTGCGTGTGTACCTCGTCTCCCCCCAGAATCGGTGAACAAAATCTAGTGTAGGAGAGCGCTCTTGCTTACTCCCGTTCTGTATGCTCTAAGAGAAAATACCAAATTTCGAATTAAGAATTCCAAAGGCACATTCAACTACTGATCGTGCTCGTGCGAGGCGAAAGTTAAATACTGTGCGGTTTTCATTCAGTGAATTTTGGGGGAAAGGTTTCATTAAATTTTGTCCTAAGGCGAACGCTTCATTAGAAATAATCATATATGGAGATATTTGTGCAAAATTTGGTAATATTGAAAGTCCGGGTAAATTCATTTTTTTTTGTTAAAAATGTTCCCAAAATTTGGTATGTATGAAATAATATACCCCGTCTGATACACTTCCATCCGTTCCAATATCTATCATAATAAACTCCCTACTCCCTTTTTGCATTTACTAATGCCATAGGGACAATACTATGGAACCCTTTGTAATTATAATACAAAGAACCAGAATTAGCTGGTTTTAACGCATAACTTATTTTTAGAAACCAAATTATTTCGTTCCTCGAAGGTCATACTTCAAACTTTCATAATTCATATGAAGTGTTTCTAATTATAAGTCCACCACTGTATTTTGAATGTGACGAATTAAACGGTAGCTCGAAAAAATCAATTATGCTTTTTTATTTTTATTTTCCTCAACTTAAGTTGCAAACTGCATCTCATTAATATTATTATCAGTGCTTAAAAACCACTTGTCTTTAATATTTCTTTATAAAAGAAAACTTTTGCTCATATTAACAGTAGTAAATACTTTTCACCCGTTTCTAATAAAGTTTGGTATTTGGTGACGGGATGGGTCTGTTTGTATTTTACATTTACATAATTTATGTGCGAAAGTCCTTGTAAGAGATTTGTTACTTGTGCTAACGGCTGATTAACTGTACGTAAAAGATAATCAACCGTTTTTTTTAATTTGAAATAGCATACTTTCAAATGGATATGCACCTTAACGGAAGGTAGAGAGCCAAATTTTGATACATCATCTACAATATTAGTACGTAGGTTGTGAATTTACTACGCACATAGTCTTGATCATTTTATGCAAATTTCTCTATGTAATTAACGATAAATTTTTTAGCGATATGCCGGTAAGATTTATAAGCATCTGACTAACAAATAGTTGCGGCACAAAACAGCGTTAGAAAATACTGATACACCTCAACAGACAGATGTTTGTTATTTAGGCACTACTGGACCATAGAACAGCAAAAATTTTTTAAATTCAGCAGCTTTGTAAAAGTGAACAGTATCCAATCCTCTCAGTCTTCCTTGTTATATTTCAAACGGTGTAGTTGCTTTTTTTTTCTAAAAGCTTCCTTGAAACATGAATATCAGAAACTGCATTTGAAGATCTTCTAAGAAAAGTAGGCCCTATAATTCAAAAAGAGGACACTTTTATAAGACCTGCGCTTCCAGCGAAAGTAAAATCATCATCATCATATCAGCCGCACGACACCAACTGCTGGGTATAGGCCTCCCCCAAGGATTTCCACGACGATCGGTCCTGCGCTTCCCACATCCAGTGGCTTCCGGCAACCTTCACCAGATCGTCGGTCCACCTTGTCGGGGGCCTACCCACGGAGCGTCGTCCGGTGCGTGGTCGCCATTCAAGAACCTTTCCGCCCCAACGGCCATCGGTTCTTCTCGCAATGTGTCCTGCCCACTGCCACTTTAGCTGAGCAATCCTGCGAGCGATGTCGGTTACTTTAGTTCGCCTGCGGATCTCCTCATTTCTGATTCGATCACGCAGGGAAACGCCGAGCATGGCTCTCTCCATTGCTCGCTGGGTGAACTTGAGCCTCCTTATGAGACCCATAGTTAGCGACCACGTTTCACTGCCGTAAGTCATCACTGGCAACACACACTGGTCACACTTTCGTCTTGAGACACTGAGGTGAATCGGACACGAAGATTCTTCTTCTTCTTATCAGTGCAGGCGGTTTCCGCAACTCGACGTCTATTGCGCCTATTTTGCGTCAGAGGATGTTCGGCCGGATCACTCCAGCCAGCCCAGCTCAGCCAGGAACGCTCCAAGGGCTTTCACATTCGTGATCGCTTCCTGGACGCTGCCCGGCGAGCCGAGGTACCTCGCCCGGTAGGGGGCCACCCCTCTGCATTCCAGCAGAACGTGGGCGGCTGTTTCTTCTTCCTCCATGCATCCTCTGCATAGGAGACTGTCCGTGACACCTAACTTAAAAAGATGTTTGTTAAATTGTCCATGACGAGTAATAGCACCTGTTACCAAGCGAAGTTGCGGTCTGCACAGTTGTATCAGGGCCCTGGATAGACGAGCGTCCACGCGCGGCAGTGCGAGTTTCGCTTGTCTGCACGAGTCCAGCGAGCTCCAGTTCTGTTGGTGTAATTCTATGGTGCGTTCGCGGATCTTACTTGCAAACCAGCTTGTCGGGATAGGTGCGATCGGCTCTGGGCCAACAGGCGTCGAGTCAGATGCGCGTCTAGCCAGTTCGTCGGCTGCGTCGTTTCCCCGTGATCCACTGTGGCCTTTGATCCATTGGATAGTGATAGTATTAAGTGCACCTACTGTATTTAAGGCGTGGTGACACTCAAATACAAGGCTCGATGTGATGCGACTGCCCTGGAGAGCCTGTAGAACGGATTTGCTGTCAGAGAGAATTAAGATGTCGCGGTCTTTTACCTCCCTTGTTTCGATTGCTCGAGCCGCCATTGTTATGCCCACGCACTCGGCCTGAAAGACCGTGTTGTATGAGCTTAAGGGGGATGCAATTTGTATGTTGAGGTCCTCTGAGAAAACGCCCGACCCTGTGCCTGATGAGGTCTTAGAGCCGTCAGTGTAAATCAGGAGAGCCTTGTGTCTTTTCTTGGAGCTGATGTCGTCTGTCAGGTGTATTCTGTATTTTTTGTCAAAATGAAGGTTGGCTTAACTTTGTCGCATACTGCTTCGATAAGAGGGGTGTTCAGCCAATCCTCCAGTAGTCCACTGAGATGTCTTACCCTCTCAAATTTTAGAGATCCCAGTTGTTTTAATCTTAACGCTGTTTTGGCTGCCTCCTGTTGAATGTGGAGATGCAGTGGTGTTATGTTCAGCATTACCTCTAGAGCAGCTGTAGGAGCTGTGCTCATGCATCCAGTGAGGGCGCAGCAGGCCTGACGTTGTAGTCCCTGTAGTTTTTTGGCTCCAGTGGTTTGGGCGGCTTTTGGCCACCATACTACAGATCCATAGCTTACCAGGGGTTTTATGATCATGTTGTATAGCCAGAGGAATAGTTTGGGTGCTAGGCCCCAACGCTTACCAATCATCTTTCGGCACTGCCATAAAATGACGCTGGCGGACTGCGTTTTGTACTCCAAGTGGCTGTTCCAAGTAAGTTTGCTGTCTAGGATTATGCCTAGGTACTTTACCTCGTTAGAGAGCTGTAGTGTAGCTCCAAACAGTTTCGGCAGTCGAAAATCACCTACCAGGCGTTTGTTTGTAAACATTACCATTTCCGTCTTCGCGGGGTTGACAGTCAGGTCGTGTCTTTGACACCACGCCTCAACCTTCTTCAGGGCTGCTTGCATGATGTTACAGGTTATGCCAGCCTGGTTACCTATACTTAGTATGGTAATGTCGTCCGCATATCCTATAGTGTAAAAATAGTTAGAGTTAAGATGGGAGATCAGGTCGTTTACCACCAGGTTCCACAGAAGTGAAGAGAGCACACCACCTTGGGGGCATCCTCTCGCCACCAGGGCCCTTTGGCCGACGTCCTTTGACACATGTACCATTCTGTTGCGTAGCATATTCACGATCCAGTCTACGAGTTGTTTATCGACACCGTGTCTCACTAGTGCTGCCTCAATGCTGGTGAATGTAGTTTTGTCAAAGGCGCCCTCTATATCGATGAAGGTACCTAAACAGATGAGTTTGTTTTGGATAGCCTCCTCTATCTTACCGACTAATTGATGAAGGGCTGATTCAGTGGATTTTCCAGCGCTGTAAGCATGCTGATGTTTATGTAGTGGGAGTTTCGCCAAAGCTCCACTTCAACAGGAAGGTTGTGAGGCTGATCGGTCTGAAAGCCTTCGGATTAGTGTAGTCGGGTTTACCTGGTTTGGGTATAAACACTACCTTGACTTCCCTCCATAGGTGCGGGGTGTAGCGATGCGCCAGACAGGCTTGTAGTAGATGGGTGAGGACTGGAACTATTTGCTCCTCTCCCCATTCTAATAGTGCGGGAAAGATGTTGTCCGTTCCGGCCGCCTTGAAAGGGGAGAAGCTCTTAATAGCACTTCTTACCTTTTCAGGTGTTATTACCTGTTCGGCATAACGCCAACAGTCTTCAGTGGGTTGCACAGGTTTGTCTTGCCAGCTTACCTGTTGTACGAGTTGGCAGTCTGGAAAATGGGTCTGTATTAGAATAGCATTTGTCTCCTCTGGGCAGCGGGACATTGTGCCGTCGGGTTTCTTCAGGTTACCTAGTGGACCAGGACCCTGATTAGACAATACTTTCCTTACCCGATTTGCCTTGATTGTTTGGTGGAACTTATCTCTTTACTGAACCTTCTCCAGGATGAGGTCCTCCAGTACCTTATTTCACGTTTATATTCAGCCTTAGCATCTTTGTATCGGTTCCAGTCGTAGTCATCGCAGGTGTTCATTGCCCTGTTTAGCCTTTTCCTGACAATCTCACGTTGCCTTTCAAGCTCCGGCCCCCACCGTTGGTGCTTGCCGGAGCCCTCCGAGCCGGGAGCTTTCAGGGGACAGGCTTCTTTAAAGCATTGTTTTACAGTATTGGTAAATTTTACTGCCTGTTCCTCTAGCTGTACAGCGGTCGAGAAGTCCCTCCTGTCGCAGCTTGTGTCAAGTTTCTCTGCTAAGAGTTGTCTGTATTGTTGTTTGTTTGTTTTCCTTGGATACCTTCTAGGTTCAATGGTGACGGTAGGTACCTGTATGTTGAAACGTAGCCATCTATGATCTGAGCATGAGGCCTCATCTGAGACGTGCCAGTCCGCTATCATAGATGCCGCTAGTGGTGTTGCAAGTGTTAGGTCGACAATCGTCCCTCTACACCTCCTCGCGACGAAAGTCGGTTTATTACCTATGTTAATTATTTCTAGATTGGTTGTTAGCAGAAATTCTATAAGTTCATTACCTCTAGTGTTGCTTTTCTCCTCTCCCCACAGCTGATGGTGGGCATTGGAGTCTGTTGAGATGATTAGCTCAATGTTGTTCTCCCTGCAGTATCGAGCAAGCGACGCTACCTCCTCAGGTGGCGCTTGCTCCCCTTCAGGCATGTATGCCGATGCCAGGACCAACTCCTGACTGTTGTTTTCATTGTTAATTGTCAGTTTAATAGTGCTTAAATCTCTGAAACAGAAATTTAGTAAAGGCTGGGTCTCGATATCTTTTGATGTGTATATGCACGATCTTACATCGCCAACGGCGGCATGTATGAGCTTACCTCCAATATTGGAGAGTCCTTGCACAGTGCCGCCCCTGATCCACGGCTCCTGAATCAGAGCGACCGTCGTTGTATTGGTCTCCAGCCAGCGTCGGAGTTGAGCCGTTGCGGTTGTGCTGTGCTGGAGGTTAATTTGTATGAGTTGGGCCTTAGAGAGGGACGCCATCTTCGCAGACAACGTCCTCCAAGGCCAACTCGTCGAGCCCCTCCTCCTCGGCGAAGCCTTACTGCCGGAGGGACCAGCGGCAGCAGCGTCGATGGTCATCTCCGCTGTGGCCGGCTCGGCGGTGTCAGTAGTAGCCGCTGGTGCGGCTGGTGTGGTCGTCGTGTCGCCGCCGGGGGACTCGAGGGGGTTGTCGGTGGGTGGAGTGTCGACAAACTTACCTTTGGCGTTCCTGAACTTCAGGTACACCGATCCGGTCAAGAAACTGACTCGGCGACCCTTCGCTAGGATCACCAGCACGATGTCCGTCAGCACCGACACAACGATAAATGTCCTGTTGGTAGACTCCTGGGTCTGGAACCCGTTCACGAGCCACCGTTCCACCTGGAGCTCTGGATTCGAGAAATGCAAGACCTTACCCACCATTCCTTGCTCCCGGTTCCAGAGCTTGGGCAGGACGAAACCACATTGGACCTGCTCAGACACCTGCTCAGTTCTCAATACACTGAGCTTTCCCACGTCCTTTATGTGGTGTCCTCCCGCCCACTCTGTCGCCCACTCCAGGGTTGTGTTGTTGGTGCTCGCCAGATGTAAGCACCCGTCCTTATATACTGGCTTCCCACAGAAGGCGACTTTACCTGCTTCGTAGGTGCCCAGGAGTATTTGCTGCACCATAGCCTTCTCCAAGTCAGCCTCGATCTGCTCAGCCACCGCCCTTGAGATGTAACCCGAAGGCGATGTGATGACAAACCTGACTTCATTGGATGTGGCTGCGACTGCAGCGTAGGTTCGCGCACCAGTCGAGGAACCGCTCGGCAGCTCTGCCTTCAGCTTTTTGGACTCGCCTCGAGGAGAGATCGTCTCATCCAGGCGGGGCCTTTTGGCTTTGGGTTTAGGCCGCGCAGCAGCTCCTGCGACCGGGGTGCTGAGGGGGGCCATGGTGGCCTTGCGCCCTTGCGGGGGATTGGGAGCACGTCGGGCTGACTTGGATGGGCGCGAGTTTCCCCGCCTCCCACCTTCCATCCGCCCTGGCGCTCCCAATCCTGTAGTGGGGCTCGGGTCTGTACTGGCAGAAGGCGGCATAGGACCAGCCGGGTTTCCCCGTCCTTTCCCAGCCTCGTCCTGCGGTCCTGACCCTCCCCCCGAGTGTGCGTCGGTACTAGCCGGGAGCGGCAGAGGTCTGGTCAGGTTTCCCCGACCGTCCTGAGCCGCAGCCTGCGGTCCCGACGACTTGTCGGTGTTCGAGTTACCGGGGTCGGCGCCGATTGGCGTAGACGGGTTAAGACTCTTGGTCTTAGTTCTTCTCCGCTTCTTGCGTTTGACCCCGGTCCGGTCGGCCGGTGGCTGCCCATCACGCGCCGGAACAACGCCTACCCTCTTTTGAGAGGATTTGCGCTGTCGCCCGTGCTTGCCAGCCATCGTCCACCGGTCGTTGATCATCGACTGAATGGTGGCCTGCGGAGCAGGTGTAGTTGGTCCAGAGGGCGCCGATTTCTCAGCTTCACCCTGGTGTGTTCCCTCAGGTTTCCCTTCGGGAGTGGTATTCTCGCGCGAGGCTTTCGATTGCTCGACCGTCCCGCGGGAGAGTGACCCAGCATTGCCGGGTGGTGTCGGTGTCTTGAACATTGAATGGTCCATTGTTAAGATAAATGTAAAAATTCGTCCGGTCAGCTTCCCACCCTCCATGGAGCCCGCACATTTGGGAGTGCCCTGTATTAAAAACAAGGTGCACTAGGACTACCGACCGGATATAGGTGCAGGAAGTTGGTGCTCAGGCGCGACATCAGAGACTCGAGGCGGGTGGCTGGGTTGCCGTTCAAGCAGCTTCCCAGTGGCTCCACCTACTCTTGCCTCGTCAGCATGGCCCTAACCATCCAGCAAGCTGGACCTCCCCACACCTCGCCGCGGCCCTCTAACGGGACACGTGACCGTTTCCTCCCTGGCGCTACCCAGAAAGGCTACCGTTTCGGGTGAAATCCAGACCAAAGAGGGCTTGTTGTGTAAACAAAGGTACTACCGCCGACCCCGTTTCACTCAACCCTCCAGGATTCCTTCATCCCCCCTTACGGCGTTCAACTGCACAGGCCGTAGTGCAGGAGGAGCTGTTACTCCACCAAGCGCCACGTTACCATTTGGACTGATGGTAACGTAGAAGAGGGGCCATGTTGAGCGACATCATTGTCCAGTCAAACACTACCTTTCCTCCGCCCACGAAACACGAAGATTTTTCGGAGCTTCCCGAATGCTGCCCATCCGAGTTGGATTCGACGAGAGATCTCCTTCTCAAAGTTGGACCTACCTAACTGGACTGCCTGTCCTAGGTATACATAATGGTCAACAACTACAAGTGTAGTGTTCCCAACATGAACTGGAGCGGGCACAGGAACACACGGGAAAGTAAAATAGCAAGTTGTATTATATATGTTAGCTTCGGGAACCAGTCAGCGTCCTATGACTCATTTAGGTTATCCTAGTCAAGTATTTCTAATAATTGTGATGCCGGAAGTTTGTGACGCTATATATGAAGTTTAAAGGTAAAAAACAATATTTTTATTAAGAGGCGTTTATTATTTTTATGCAATCTAGAACATTTCTTAATATTATAAGTTTTCCCATGTTTATTTAATGAAAAAATGCATATGCCTAAAAAGGAATTTAACTTCAATTAACAGTGACCAGCCCCAATGCCAATGACCTTGACGCTAAGTAGCGTAACATATACAGTGCCTTTGGTCTTGAACTAGCGATAATTTAAAGGCGTGTAATACACCTAATTTTATCGACAAAAACACCCACATGTTGGGGTCTATCCCCACTCCTGTTGGAATGGCCGCCATTTTAAATTTGACTTTTTATTTTAGATGACCCTGCAGAAAAATATTAATTTCTCCGGATTTAGAAGTCCTACAGTTATAACAAAAATATTGTTTGAAAGCTAATAATATCACCTAGTAATTTAAAAATAAAATATTTAAATTTTTTATTTAAATACGTCATAAAAAATTACTGAAATAAAATTTTATACGAAATTTGTGCGATTTTTTTGAGTTTTTATTACATTTCTCAAAAACTAGGACATTAATGTTCATTTTTTTTGCACTATTCAAATACACAGGAATATTATCTACAAAACGGTTTTAAAATTTATTGCTCTATGTTGCATATTTTGAGAGTTATTTTTGTTTGAACTATGAACCTTGCGTCACCAAAAAATGATTATTTTCGAAAATGGACGTAATTACAAGCATTTTGAACATATTTTAAATTAGGTTGATAATATTATCTGAATACTAATTTCATCAAATGATAAAATCTAGTTTTTAGGAATTTTGTTTTTTTTTATTTTCGAAAATAACCATTTAGTACTTGTAAGGGTCATATTCAAACATCAATAGCTCTCGAAATATGCAACATAGCGCAATAAATTTTTAAGTCGTTCTGTAGATAATATCCCTGTGTATTTGAATAATGCAAAAAAAAAGTGAACATTAATGTCCTAGTTTTTGAGAAATGTAATAAAAAGTAAAAAAAAATCGCACAAATTTCGTATAAATTTTTATTTCAGTAATTTTTATGACGTATTTAAACCAAAAATTTAACCATTTTATTTTTTAAATTGATAGATAATATTATTAGCTTTTGAACAGTATTTTTGTTATAACTGTAAGACTTCTAAATCCGGAGAAATTAATATTTTTCTGCAGGGTCATCTAAAATAAAAAGTCAAATTTAAAATGGCGGCCATTCCAACAGGAGTGGGGATAGACCCCAACATGTGGGTGTTTTTATCGATAAAATTAGGTGTATTTACACGCCTTTAAATTATCGCTAGTTCAAGATCAAAGGCACTGTATATATATATATATATATGTCGGAATGGTCATCGTGTTATCTTTATAATTATTAAGGATGTTGGAAAGCGCGCGCGTACTGTGGGACGATGGTGTCAGAGGGGTACTGGGCAAGAATATTAAGAATCACTGATTCACACAAATACAGTTTATTGGTTACTTACAAAGACAGTACAATGGCTTTATAACAACCGTAGTAGAACTCAAGAGTACTGCGGAGTGACTCGAGACTGTTACACTGTTTTAAGAAGTCTGGAAGACTGCTCGGAGAAACCTTTTTTTTTTTGGGGCTCTCCACCTTATGGGCTTTGAGCCACCCTCCCCCGCGGGGGGGAAGGAGGCGGGAAATCCTCATTGGATACCACCTAGCCGGTTGCTACCGGACTAATCTGGTTATGTCAGACTCGTACTGACTAAAAACCGCCTTAATCTGGTTACGTGACCGGACAGTCAACGAACCTTCAACCGGAAGCGACTGCCCTCCCTCAGGGGAGAGGACAGCGCAGACGTCACATTTCACCTAGGTGATTGTGCGTCGAGAGACGAGTAACAATTAAGCTGACTCCCTGAGGGGGATCGATCAGCCAGAGCGGGCGGGGGTGACCTGAAGGGTCGGGCTTGATGGGTTTAATGGAGAAGACTTACTCGAGGCAGATTTATAAGAAGACTGGTGAGTGTTGCGTTGCGATGTACCGATCTTTTATACTATTCAATTATCAACAGATTCATTAGGATGCAATTGTAAACATAACATTAAAGGATCAAAACAAAGTCATTACTTAATGGTCGAAAACAAAGGACACAGTTTTATCATGAGAAAGGTAAACAATAATAAGGAAAAATAACATGAAAAATAACATGTATACGTGACTACTCTCTGGTAACATCTTATCTTATTTCTAGTACATTCTATGGTACATTACAACCCTCCCTCCTTACGTTTTCTCTTAAGAGAAAACGTCAGTTTTCTACAACACATTCAATTAAATTTATCTATAATTACATACTATTGAAATGATTACAATACAAGCTTAAACTTATCGTAATAATTCAAAATTACACTAATACACTACAATTTTATAATATTATTTAACTTCATGCAATATATTTTTATTTTATTTTATTTTGTATTTCATTTCATTACTTATTTTATATATATCTTAACATAATAACATTTATAATTTCTTTAATTGAGCTATCCTAGAACTACGTCTTAATGGTGTAGTAACTTGTTCTACATCTACAGTATTAGAAGTGGTGGCAGTAGTAGAATTTGTCGAAGACATATCTTCTAATTCAACACCTTGTTCTAAATTTCTGTTATCTACTCTAAACGTTATACAATTAGTTATTCTACTACAACAACCTCTAGCATCTTCAATAGCTAAAACTCTATTTCTACTGCTACAAAAGAAATTTCGTTTTATTATATATTTTCCTAATCTATACAAAATATATAATGTATAAAAATAAATGTGTTATCATTATTCTTAATTAGTACAGGCACTACATTATATAAATCGTACTCTGTTTGAGTAATCAAGGGTATCTTTATTACAAATACAAGTTTTTCATTCAAATAATATGATAATAAACTAGAAATTGACAACAGCTCAGGTGCATTTCTTTCAGATAATTCAAGTGGATATTTAGTATGTAACGGTAAATGTGGGACAGTTTTTCTTAACTCAATAACGAATTGTTCAGGCGTTATTATTAAAGGATGTATGGCATTATTTTTAGCGTACAAAATAGTATTAATGATTGTAGAAATTTCATTATTTACTTCAGTAGTAATTAAAGTTAACAATGATAAATGTTCATCTAAATCTTGTTTTAGAGTTATGTCAAATATTTTTATTTCAAAATTTTTAGTATGATTGGTAAGAACTTCTAAATTTTTATTAAATATCTTTTCATTAGCAGTAATATCTGTGATACTGTTATTAAAATTGGATATGGTAGTTTTGACAATATTAGATTGAGTTTTCAACAAAGCTAACACATCATTTTCATTTTTACTTAACTTTTCAATTTCTTTATCATATTTCTTTGCATCATCAGAATCTAAAGTACCAAACAATAATTTAAATATGTTTCCTATGCCATCAACGTATGCACGTTTAACTCTTCGTTTCTGTCCTGTCAATTCCGTTAACACATATCCTTGATTATGTAATTGAGGTATGATTTGTTCTAAAATTACAAGTGAAGTTTGACACATTGATAATTTATTAAATTTATCATGATCACAAATTGTTTTTGTTTTCTCAAAAGTATTATCAATCAAACTAATTTTTCTATGAACATCAGATATATCTAAATAAGCAATTAGATTCCATTCGCTATCAAAATGATTTATCTTTCCTATGTGTTCAAAATATATTCCTGCTTTTCTTGTTTTGGTTATATTATAAATACTTGCGTAGACTTCAGGGGTTAGTAATAATATCATCAGGATCCACATGATGATGGTTATTCTGAAACAATTGCATGTTTCAGTCTATTAGTGTGAACTTTAATCTTTTTATTTCTAATCAATAAAGTAACATTTACTGGAGAATTGATTTTTATGATTTTATACGGGCCTAACCAATAATTGTTTAGATTTACCTAATTTTGATTTTTCATTACTAATGTATACAAGATCTCCTACTTTAAATTCTATCCTCTTAGTTTTCTATCATAATAACGTTTATTTGTTTCTTTCCATTCTATTAAATGATCATGTGCTAATTTATGTGATTTTTGTATTAAAACTAATTCATCAATATTATTTTCATAAGTACATTTAAATTCAGGTTCTTTGGTAATTGAAATAGGTAAGGATGGTTTCATACCAAAAACTAATTCAAATGGAGTAAATTTAGTGGATGTATGTTCACTCGTATTATAAGAAAACATAGCAAAATCTAGCCATTTGTCCCAATTTGTTTGCTCATTGTTTACATAATGTTTAAGATAGTCAGCTAATGTGCTATGACTTCTCTCTAAAGCTCCATTAGACTGAGGATGATAGGCACTTGTGTTTATTTTCTTCATCTTAAATAATTTAGCTATTTCTTTTAATAAATTCGACATAAAATCTGCACCTTGATCAGTTAAAAGAATTTTAGGACTACCAAATTTACTAATGAAGTTACGAACAAAACAATCTGCTATGGTTTCAGCATCATGTTGTGGTAGTGCATAAGCTCGAGAATATTTAGTTAAGTCATCTTGCAATGTCAATATGTACTTATTACCATTTTCTGTCATAGGTAATGGTCCTACAATATCTAATGCTACTTTTTCAAAAGCCTCTGTTGAAGTCGAAGTAATTTCCATAGGCATTTTTTTCTTTTTCGATTTAGTTTGTTTTCTTGGCAATATTTACAATTTTTAATAAATTCTTTAATATCTTTTTTCATATTGTCCCAACGATATAAGGACTTGATTTTCGTATAAATTTTGTGGAACCATATATGCCCTGAAATTGGATTTGAATGGTTCTCTATAAGAATGGTGAGAATCTCTTCCTTTTTTGGGGTTTTGATTATAGAATGATACACATGTATGACTATGTTTGTATCACGGAATATATATCTAATAATTGTTCTTATTTTATGCCATTTTAAATGTAAATGAGAAAGATCACTAAAATTTAGTTCTTTAATATTGTTTTCTAGAACTTTGTTTTACATTTTTCAGACATTCAAAAATATCTTCATACGATGCTTTATCCCAATTATTTAATTTTGTAAAGGAAAATAATAGAAACTTTTTATTTTCTTGTATTATTGAAGTATCGTATAGTTTATTTTCTTTTAAATGAAGCTTCTCTATTAAAGGTTCGTATTTTACTAATCTTTTATCATTAATACTGTCTAAATCACAAGAAGTGAATATAACTTCATTATAATTTTCAGGCATGATGCCGTTATGCTCCTCAAGTCTGTTACACAAAATAGGTTTTCTTCGTATTTCCTCTAAAAAGAATGAAAGTTATCTTTACTTTTAGTAGTAACTTTAATATTCTTTTCTTCTAATGATGAACCTTCACCTTCTTTTGATTTAATTCTACTTAAAGCGTCTGCATTGTGATTAAGTTTGCCTTCTTTATAGATTATTTCATAGTCGTATTCTTCAAGTAGTAACCGCCATCTGACCAATCGTGAACCAGGGTCTTTAACGTTAAATAACCAAACGAGTGGTTTGTGATCTGTGTAAATACGGAATTTTCTGCCATATAAGTATGGTCTGAAATGTTTTACTGACCAAACTATAGCTAGAAGTTCTTTTTCTGTGGTAAAGTAATTTATTTCTGATTTATTTAATGTTCGACTAACGTAAGCTATCGGAAGATCTTGTGGAGGTGTACCTTGTGATAACACACTCCCAATGGCAAAGTTACTTGCATCTGTTGTAGATTAAAAGGTTCTGAAAAATCTGGATATTGAAGAATAGGTTCTTTGCAGAGCTTTTCTTTTAAAATTTCAAAAGAGTTTTGTTGTAGACTGGTCCAATTAAATGGTTCATCTTTCTTTAAAAGTTTAGTTAAGGGTTGCGTTAGTTCACTAGTGTTTTCTATGAATCGTCTATAATAGCCTGCTAACCCTCGGAAACTTTTTATTTCTTTAAGATTTTCTGGTATTGGAAAATTCTTTACGGCTTCAATCTTTTTAGGATCAGGTTTTACACCATTCTGCGTAATTAAATGACCTAGATACATGACTTCTGTTTTCAAAAATTCGCATTTATCAATACAAAACATTTAATACCTTGTAACCCTGTTAAAACGTTGTTCATTAACCGTTGGAAAGTCGATGGGGCATTTTTCTACCCAAAAGGCATTCTTGTGAATTCATAGTGTCCTAATGGAACACTGAAAGCTGTCTTTATTTGATCTTCAGGACTCATTTTAATTTGGTGAAAACCAGACGCCAAATCTAAAGTTGTAAAATATTTACTATGACCTAACTGATCTAATATGTCATTTATCTGAGGTAATGGATAAACATCACCGATACTAATTTCGTTTAATTTTCTGAAATCAATTACTAACCTCCATTTTTTCCTTCCAGAAGCATCAGGTTTCTTAGGGACCATCCATACTGGTGAATTCCACGGACTATTTGACGGCTTAATGATTCCATCTTTTAAAAGTTTGTCTATTTGATCGTTTACTTCACCTTTTAATGCCTCAGGATACCTATATGATTTAGTATTTATGGGTTTCTGAGATGTCGTAGGTATCTCATGTACTATTGCATCGGTAGTTGTCAACGAATCTCCTTCCAAATGAAATATATGATTATATTCTTTACAGAATTGAATGATACTCTCCTTTTCCTCTTTATTTAAATGATCCGTTCTTAAGGTTTTTTTCTAATTTTTCTAATTTTTCTAACCGACTTTTAGCAAAATTTCCTTTTCCATCCTTCACTAGTTTTACCTCTACTGATTCTATTTCTTTATCAACCAATTTTCCTAAGCGAACTTGAACATGGGGTATTTTTACTATCTTATCTGTGGTATTCAAACATACTGTCAATGCCTTTGAATTTTTCACTGTCACTATACTTGGACAAAGGTAAACACCTTCTGCCAAAACTATATTTTCTGATGTTATACCCTCTTTCATGTCAGAATTAATCACATTCACTTCTATCACCTTTTCACACCTTGGTTCAATTTCTATATAGTTCTGATCTTCTATATAATTATCTTTCCTTTCTTCTTTCATACATTCGTTCACTTCCTTAACTTCATAATTTTCTTTTTCACTACTTTTTACTTCAACTTATTACTTTTATTTTTTATGTCATTCATTTTCATTTTGTCATCACTTTCGCTACATTTTATTTTAACCTTACTATTTTTATGTCCTATATCTTTCATTTTTTCATCACTTTCACTATATTCCATTTCAACTTTGCTATTTTTATTTCCTATTTCTGTCATTTTCTTACAACTTTCACTACATTCTATCTCAACCTTGTTTCTTTTATGTTTTATCTTATTTGTTTCAATCTTGTCAAACTTTAAGATATCTTCTTTAAATGGTGATTCATAAATCTCACAATCACTCTCAACATCTGATATTTCAGGTTCTTCTTTACTGAATATCTTATTATAATCTATCTTCAAGCGATGTCCTAATAATAGCGTCCATTGCTCGTAAAAAGTCGCTACCTATTACGCCTTCATGTTCGATAGGAAAGCTATCAGGGACCACCGAAACGGTATGATGAACTCTTTTTAAACCTATCTGAAAACTCAAGTGCGTGTAGCCTATATTTCTCGTAGGAACCGCATATTTGTCTATTCCTCGCAACTTTAACCTTTGATCTTCATTAATCAATGTATCACTTTTTAATGCTTCATTTTTTACTAATGTGACTTCTGCACCAGTGTCTATCAAAAATGTTCCTTTATTTTTTACTAATTCCTTACTATTTAAAGTTACATACGCTGAAACTCCTGTGTCAATTGACATTACTCGGCCTTGGTCTCGCGAGATGTCCTTGGACCGGCTGGTGTCCTTGGACTGGTGGAATTTAAATGACTTGGATTACGCGAATTCATTCTTTGATTCTGATTATTAGAATTGTTATTTCGGAGATTAAAATTAGAATTATTGTAATTATTAAATCTATTATTTTGATTCGTTCTTGACTTATTATTACTGTTATGCCAACAATCTTTAGCTATGTGACCCTTTTTATTACAAATATAACATGTTAGTACTTTATTGATTTGAACTGATCTAATGATTGGATTTTTTCTACATTGAAATGCTAAATGTCCTAACATATTACAGTTTGAGCATCTTTTGGGCCTATCATAATGTTTAGAGCTCATTTCATGCCTAGACTTAATTTCTTGCTCCTCGGAGATTGCTATGGAAACAGCTTCTTCAAAACTATTAGGTTTTTGAGATTTTAATAAAATATGTAATTGAGGATTGAGACCACTAATAAAAATATTTAAAGCTTGATTTTTCAAAAGATTTATATTTGCTTCTCGGGCTTCTTTGCTTAGTTTTGGGTCTAAAGATTTAATTAATTTAATATAACAGTTTTCTATTCTGGTGGAGTAATTTAAGACTGGCTCATTATGATTTTGTTTACAAGAATTTAGTTCTAACTGCCACTGAGCAAAAGTACGCTTTTCAGAATAATTTTCTAACAGATGATTTTTTAGGTCTTCCCATGAATCAAAAGTTCTGTTTAAAAGAGTTGATCTTAAGTTTCCATCTATTTTAGATAGAGCTATTGATACGAATGCCACTCTGTATATAGGAAGTAATAACATATAAGCATTGTTACAATTGTCTATAAAAACATGTAAGTTTGATTTGTCCCCATTGTAACGCGTAATCATTCGTTCTGCTAAACTAATATCTATAAATCCACCTGTGCTATTGACTGCATCTGAGACAGACATTTTGCTATTGTCTGTTGACGTTGTGTCAGTTTTTGTGTTAGTCATTTTCCTTACTAAATAATAATCCTTTCAAACAATTAACTACTTATTTCTATTTCTAAACGATAACTTGATCTGAATCTGAATTCTGCTTGGTCCGATGATAAAATACACAGTAGAACACACTTAGTTATAATATAATATAATACCTTCACTTCACTTTACTTGAATGATGAAATACAATAGAACTCACGTGGTGATTTACTGCGGAGTCTTCTTGCCTTTGTGTAGCTCGTTCAGTGTAGTAGCTGCTGCGATGCCGAAGCTGATCGCTGAGCTTGGTCCTTGCACCAGCGCCTCTTCTTGAAGATACAGCCGACGAGTGTGGTACGTAGTCAATCGGAGACCGGCTACGCGTATTTACCAATACTTGACCGTCGCGTCGTTAGTACTTGCGCCTTGAGCGAGTAGTGGTCGCGAACGACAAACCAACGAAGGTTCTGCACTCCCGAACAATTTACTTTACTGTGAATGTTCCGTTTTAACCAGACGCATCCCACTTCTGACACCAAAAATATGTAAAGCGCGCGCGTACTGTGGGACGATGGTGTCAGAGGGGTACTGGGCAAGAATATTGAGAGTCACTGATTCACACAAATACAGTTTATTGGTTACTTACAAAGACAGTACAATGGCTTTATAACAACCGCAGTAGAACTCAAGAGTACTGTGTAACGTTGTGTTCTGACAATCCACAAGTTTAAATCTTGGCGCGGAAGCGCAATGGTAGTTTTCAGTATTTTGCAGGAATTGGCACCTCCCCTTTAACGTCATTGGTTGTTTTTTGTAGCAGTCGCAACTTTAATAAATGTCTTTTCGAATTTTTTATTATTTCCATAAGGCTTTGAAAATAATAAACATTGAGAATCAGAGCAAAGTCTCTCAAATTTCGCTTCAGTTTAGCAAGGAATTAGACGATAGAAGATGGCGCGTGCCGCGCGTGATGATTCTGACCAATAGCAACAACGCCCAATAGGAAGGCAGATTTCGGAGCTACGGTGTTGCCATCTCGTGTCACGCTCTTCCATCTGACACTTTTGTTGAAGTTATGCGCGAACACCTTTTTGCTAGCTGAAGCGTCGATTGACAGTTCTTTGCGTTTTGTCCAAAAGTTTTATAGTCAGGAGACGCACAGATATTTATTTCTGTAGGTTAAATTTTGTTTGCAAAATATTTGGTAATTTTATTTAATTTCCAAGTGTGTTCGAATTTCGGAAAACGGAACGTTTTGGAAGGAGTATCAAAGCGGGTTAGGGCAACACCAAGCGAGCCTTCAGTTTTCGGGAAAAAAGATGACATGTGTGTTGAGAAAGAATTTTGATTATTTTATTTAACGCGGCCGAAGTCGGTCGAATAATTTATAGAGAGAAAAACGCTACTGAGGTAAGTGGAGTGATATCTGTTTCAAGGCAGAGTTCGTAAGACGCCATGAACATTTTCTGAGGTGGTGTTTATTACAGGTAAAACCTCAAGTTGCAGACCATCGTTTGTTTCTGGTCGCTGGCCTGAAGGTTTGCCAGGATCTTCGAGGTTACTTGCCGTGGCTTGAGGAGTCAGCCAGGCAAAATTTCAAACGGGTGGAGGGAGCAGGCGGTTTGAAATCCTGCTAATCAGGACTGCTGCTTTAGCAAGACCTGGTAAGAAGTTGAAAACATTTTTTCCCACGCCACGCCGCCATGTTGCATAGCCACAACGTGTTCAAAGTCTAATTTTCAGTTTGGTTAATCCTACACGTTTGTTTCAGCTATGGGAAATTAATTTCATTGATAGTCTTTGGGTCTACCACGTGCCACGTCATGTGCTGATGAGTTGCTGTCCACAACTACATGATAATCCTCCAGGGAGTTCAGAGGTCTAAATAATCCCTCATTAGTAAATACAGGACACACGAGGTCGGTGCTTTTTTACTCTTTAAATAGTGTGAACCGTGGTATTTTCCAATTAGGGATGATAATTTAATATAAACTGTAACTTTTACTCTTTTTGCGACCCGACACACACCAACCAATAGAATCCATGTAGCGACCCCTGTCGCTGAGCTAGATTTGTGAATTTTTTCTCATGTAAGGTGTAAACCAATTTTTTAGTAATATAGACTGTTTCAACCCATACCATTTTTTATTTTTTTAACCTTAAATTTATTCTTTTTGTCTCGTGGGTCCCAGCGGGCAATATTCAAAGGGAACCACGTGGCACTGTCCACAACTACATGATAATCCTCCAGGGAGTTCAGAGGTCTAAATAATCCCTCATTAGTAAATACAGGACACACGAGGTCGGTGCTTTTTTACTCTTTAAATAGTGTGAACCGTGGTATTTTCCAATTAGGGATGATAATTTAATATAAACTGTAACTTTTACTCTTTTTGCGACCCGACACACACCAACCAATAGAATCCATGTAGCGACCCCTGTCGCTGAGCTAGATTTGTGAATTTTTTCTCATGTAAGGTGTAAACCAATTTATTAGTAATATAGACTGTTTCAACCCATACCATTTTTTATTTTTTTAACCTTAAATTTATTCTTTTTGTCTCGTGGGTCCCAGCGGGCAATATTCAAAGGGAACCACGTGGCAACTGCGGAGTGACTCGAGACTGTTACACTGTTTTAAGAAGTCTGGAAGACTGCTCGGAGAAGACTTACTCGAGGCAGATTTATAAGAAGACTGGTGAATGCTCATATTTAATGTTGATTTGGTCATTTCGTCATTTGTGAACGTACGAAACTACGAAAAAATGAGAACGAGCACGTCTCAATTCGAAATTATGGTTTCATTTATGGAACAGTGAGTAACAAACATTATTTTAAAAATACTTAGCAATTCTTTGCTTTATTATAATTTGTGTTATTTACGATGTCATTGTTTTATAGACATGGAGATATCAGCAAACCCTCATCAAATGTAAGAGGCAGGGTTTTACATCTAAGGTTGTGGGAAGAACTCGCAGAACTATTAAATAGTGATGGAAGTGGTGACACTAAAACTTCATTTAACTTTGTTAAGTACAAATTTTCTGAGCAGATTTTTTAAACATTTTAGCATTTGGCTCAAAATGATACACCCGCCTCTGGACAGAAGGTAATATCTAATTCTCATTATGTGGTCAGTTGTGGCTGTAAACAATCTATTTATTTGTATATTTTTTTATAACATTAATTATGGAAAATGATCTTTCAACACTTGCATTGGAAAAAGTTAGGCTCAGGTGGCCAATTTAACGATATTTTGAAACGCAACTTCTCCCGCAGCGTTTCTATATACCGAGACTTCGCCCCAAAATTCTTCGGCGGTATTTGTTTTTTGCCATGGCTGGAAAGGAAGTATTCTCCACTCGTTTAAAGCGGCCTCAATATAGACAATCCTACCTAGGTACTCAATAAGTAGAATATTACTTAAATAAGTACCTCCAAAAACGTCCTTGAAACTGGAAACAACATCAGCTATATCAGGCCTAACTTGACTTGTTGCAGATGCTGGATGGAATACCGTTATTTTTTCTAATACTTTCATATTTTGAGAAATCCATTTTTGGATTTGTTCACAAAGTTCAATAAGAAATGCGACATATCTTTCCTTAATTATTTTTTTTATACACTATAGTGAATGTATATATAATACATGATAGTGCTTGGCCTTCATCTCACCTGATGTTAAATGACGATAAGGCCAAAGGTGGAAGCGCACTATACCCGGAATACTGGCTTTCTTACCTCTAACTGCCGGAACACAACAATTTTTAAATTGTTATTATGGCGTCAGACTTAGGTAAGATGGTGGTAGCTAGCCAGGCGGACTTGAAATAAGCCCTACCACCAACCAAACCTAGTACAAATTGTACCCCCCCCCCTGGGAATCGAACCCGGGACCTCCCGGGACCTCTGCGTCTTACACGGGTGGGCGAACCACTAGACCACAGAGGCGGTTTAAGATCGTTTTCGTCTACACTCACAGATTTTTCGTTGAAAGCGTAACCGTCTCCTTCTTTAAATGGGACGCGCTCAAGTTTTCTCTTATAAAAGGAAGCTTTAGATTGTCGGGCGGCCTCTTGCGATCGAGTAACTGCACCAGCTCTGGTTGCGGTAAAATCGGACCTTGTTGGCACGACAATGTCGCCTGCGAGCCGCGGACGAAAACCATACAGCAATTCTAATGGAAGATTTTCCTGTGCTGACATTAACGTTAAAATTAAGACCCATTTGTACTTTAGGCAAAAACTCTTCCCAGGAGGCCAATTCTCGCGCTTGTGATATTTGTAGATATTTATCGAAAAAACATGGCTGATATCGAATGAAAACGATTTTGCTTATTCTCGCGTTATTGGCGGTGACAAATATCGTGCGCTAGCCTTCGACATGTATCGAGTGGTGGATGGTGGTCGATATCTAAATGTTACGGTGACATTTTTGATTTTAGCTAATTATTTATTAAGATAGTTAAAAGTAAACACACTCGATACTGGCAAAATCCATAAGGGAACCAAACCAAAGCATAAAAAAAGTAAACAGTTTAAGTGAACGTGTTGCTTTAAAAATTGTTACGTGTTGTTTGTAGTTTAACTTGGTCATTGGTGTACCCCCTAGAGAAAGATAAATAGTGTACCTACCCTACAAATTGTACAATACAAGTTTTATATGTTAAAGGTACTTATTTTTATAATGTCAATGGACGATTTAATAACGCGTTCGCCGATGATCTTGTAGAAGTCGCACAAGCTGCTGCTGAGTTTCCACGAAGGCTAAATCTTTGGCGCGATGATCCTATGCATTGGACTCCCCAAGCCTACGAAAAAACATTTCGTCTCTCCAAGGAACTCACCCTTGATTTGATCTCGGAAATAGAACCCGTGATACAGTCTGCCACGCAGTTGGATTTGAAAACGAAGGTTTGTGTGTGTTATGTTCTTAGCATTTACTTACCTATATAAGTACCTACCTACATAAAAGATAACTAGGTTCTACAAATTTTTGGCTATTTTTTTCAGACGTTGTGTGCATTGAACTTTCTGGCGCAGGGAAGTTATCAGACATCTGTTGGTGCAGATCGCAATATCTCACTTTCACAGCCATCTGTATCACGATGCATTTCTGAAGTAGTTGATGCTCTCAACCATCCTCAGATCTTCAATAAATGGGTTGCGTTCCCTAGTACATTTGATGAATTGAATGCTATAGCAAGGGAGTAAGTATGAAATATCCACCTAAAATATGTATGAAAACCTAGAACTACTTCTCTATATATTAAACTACAATATGCTTTTTACTCAGAATTATGCATAAGATTGCTAATCACATAAAAAATGTTTGGAAATTTCACACAGAGCCAAATAAGCCCAAATAAAGAAATAGCCCAAAAAAAAAAAAAAGCATAAGTAATTGTTTATTATTTTTTCAGCTTTTACACTATGAATGGCTTCCCAGGAATTGTAGGATGCATCGACTGCACTCACATAGCAATTGTGCCACCAGCTCCTCTTCATTATGATGAAAAAAGCTATGTAAATAGAAAGGGTTATCACTCAATCGGACGGAATTCCGCACCAACGTGTCCATACTCCAGGAGCTCGGCATCACGCAGCGTTTATCGGCCGTAGTACAGTCGCGCATACTGCAGTATTTTGGTCATGTCTCTAGGCGGGGTAACGACTCCATAGAGCGGCTGGTCGTACAGGGCAAAGTAGAGGGAACCAGATCACGTGGCAGGTCACCGATGCGTTGGACTGACCAGCACGCGTAGCATGAGCAAACGCGACTCTTGTCTACGAAGACTTGTCGTCTCGACCTTCTCGTTTGCTGAGCACAGTTTGACAGACAGGTGGGACTCGTTCTCAGAATTCCGAAACCTTTTAATGTCTTTTAATAAAAAAAAGTGAATTTTAGAGGTAATCTTTTTATTTCAACACCAATAAACGTCAAAATTATCTAAAATGATCCGAAATAATTTAGTTTAAACATGATTCTCATTTTTTTATAAGTTCTAAGATAAAGAGGCACTCAAGAAAGCGTTCTCTTCCGTAGACAAGCTCTCTCGAGCTCGAGAAGAATAATATTGCCAGTAGAAAATAATTACTTTATTTCTCATAAAGCACCATTCCTTTCTATAGATTTCACAACGCTAAACTCTTAAAACTAATTAAATAAAGCTGTATGGATATAAATTCGTTTGCCTTTCTTTTATTGAGAGTATTTTGAAAAGATAACACAGACTACTAACGAAATTGTTAATTTAGTAGTCTGTGTAAAATGACGAGAAAATTACGAAATATTGAAATCAACGTATGAAAATAATGTTAATTTAAGTTTTTAAGGAATAAAATATAAGCACGGACAATTTAGATTTATTTTTATTGCGAAATTTAGATTCATATAAAATAAAATACGTAGAAAACTATTTCGAATCTTCTTATTAGTCTGTGAACTCTCTCTCGACCTTCTCGACTACTCAAAGGGTGGTAGACAAGTTTCTCTGATTCAACTGTCAAATTAATGTCAGTTGAAGAGAAAAGCTCGTGTTTGTCGACTTTTGACATTAGGCCACGACAAAGAACAATACGAGTCTACTAGTTGTAAATGCGAGCATGAGTATCTCGATCTCAACCCGACAAAAGTGACATTTTGGTGTAGACAAGACATTGTTCTGTGAGTCGAATCTTATCTCGATGTTGGTCATGCTACGCGTGCAGGTGAAATCCGCAGTGGGACACCGTGTATCTGACTGCGCCAGACAGTCTGTCAACCGGGAGAGATGGCGGGAAATCGTGCGGAAAGCTGTGTCCGCCTCTTCCACCGACGCGGACGCCTCAACGTGACCACGACCGCTCTGCCAAGAGCGAAACGACGAAGAAGAAGATCACTCAATCAACACCCAGCTGGTAAGGGCAACTAATATCAATTTAAGTATAATTATGTACTACAAGGAATACGGTAATCATTTATTTTGGATTTTTCAGATCTGCGATGCAAATTTGAGAATTTTGAATGTCAATGCCCTCTTTCCTGGTAGCACCCATGACTGCTATATTTGGAATAACTCCAATGTGCAACCACTGATGGAGCAACTGTACCGCAATGGGCACCCAAGTTACCATTTAATTGGTGAGTTTTATGGTATCTTGATTATATATAATTCTATTCTGAATCAATTCGACTGCATTATCAAGCCATGGTATCTAGTTTTTAAAACTAAATTCTTTGCTCCACCAATACCTTGTACTCACTTGTATACTCCATAGTTGTAAAAATATGATTTTGTGTTGTTACAGGTGATAGTGGATATCCATTGAGGCCATGGTGTCTCACACCAATAAGGGGCATACATGAGAATGAGGAGCCTTAGTAGCCTTAGTAAAAACCAGGTCTGCCATTGAACGGTGTAATGGAGTTCTGAAAGAAAAGCCACTTGCAATATAAAATTAGCTTTCAAAGTAGAGATAAAATCTTTTAGTTCTAAAAATTATCACCGGAACAGATATGCTTGTCGCATTATAGAAGACATGAGCTATGTCACACGCATGCCATAATCTAGTCTATACAAAACTAAAGTCTATAAAAGTATAGTATGCTTTGGCTCAGGTGTGCCATCTTTCACTTATAATGTCCACAGGTAAAAGAAGAAGAAAGAAGGTCACAAAACATAACTTGCAGGCAGGTAGATCAACTTAGTAAGTTTTAATAACATTAACATTTGTATTAAAATTGTATTAATTACCAAATAAATTGTAATAAACAGGTCACCAAACATAAATAATTGTTCTTAATTCGAGTATCTCGACTTTGAGGTATCATTGTTATAACAATAATCAACTAATAATAAAATACCAAACAATGAAAACAATATCCAAATACACAAACACAGCTTTCTTACAGTTTAGAAAACATTAACATTGAAATAAAAATTGTATTAACAAACAAATTGTATTTAACAGGTTACCAAGTATAAATTGTGCTTTAAATTGGAGTAACTCGACTTTGACGTGTCATTCTTATAATAATAATCAACTAATAATAAAATATCAAACAGGGAAAACCGCATTCAAATACACAAACACAGCTTTCTTACAGTTAAGAAAACATTAACATTGATATAACAATTGAAAATGAAGTATTAGAAAAAAACGACCTGTCTCACAACTAGCTTCGATAGCCACGACCTTTCACTGTCCGGGCGACTGCACTAACCACTGAGCTACAGAGTCGTTTACGACTCGACGACGAGAGCAGTTGCCCAGACAGTGAAAGGTTGTGGGTTTGAGTCCAATCGGAGGTAGTTGTGAGACGAGTAGTTTTTTCTAATACTTCATTTTCTGCAGTCAAATAATCAAACTATTACCGATTGGCCAAGTTTTGCCCTATGTTATTTGCAATTAATATTAGGGCATCAGTCTGTCGACGCATTTAAATAATATGATTTTCATAAAATTCCTTTTTTATTTATTTTTTCCTCCAAGGCATTTTTTAATGCTACAGCTGTTTGATTGGTTTTATCCAATCTTTTCTGCGCCATTAACTTCCTTTTTAGGGTTCCGTGCCCAAAGGGTAAAAACGGGACCCTATTAATAAGACTCCGCTGTCCGTCTGTCTGTCTGTCTGTCTGTCCGTCTGTCTGTCTGTCTGTCTGTCTGTCTGTCACCAGGCTGTATCTCATGAACCGTGATAGCTAGAAAGTTGAAATTTTCACAGATGATGTATTTCTGTTGCCGCTATAACAACAAATACTAAAAAAAGAATAAAATTAATATTTAAGGGGGGCTCCCATTCAACAAACGTAATTTTTTTTGCCGTTTTTTGATACGGAACCCTTCGTCCGCGAGTCCGACTCGCACTTGGCCGGTTTTTTTACCTTGTTTTCCTGAAAAATCAGAGAATGTTAAAAAACCCATATATACGAGTACTTATGCTGCTCAGCTTACTTATATCCTACTTCCTACTAATCCTGCTAATATTATAAATGTGAACGTTTGAATTGCATGAATTTTTTTTTTTTTTTTGTATCAGCTTAGTCTGAATAATGACTTTAAATTTTTATAGAGCGTGAACCCTGTAAATTGAATCATTAAGAAATGAGCTAATTATATACTGTTATTTATTTATCAATCTATGTTACTTGTAACATAACATGTAATATCTGGAAACGATATACTTATTTGTAAATATCGTTCCATCTGATAAAGCTGATAAGTTTTTAGCGCCCATTTTTCTTGTCAGCTAAAAGACGTCATAATGGGTGGTAGGGTAAAAGAATTGACGATTTAAAAATGCTTATTATGTAAGCTTATTTGAAAAAAGAATTTTTCAATTTCACTTTCAATTTCAATATGGTACTTTTTATCCCGGAAAAATATCACATTCCCGCGGGATAACGTCGTGTAACCCACGCGGGCGAAGCCGCGGGCGGAAAGCTAGTTAGTTATAAGGTAGTTGTTACACCGGTTACAATGGCAGAAATTTATACATATTATGTATTTTGTAAATATATAAATAGTAAAAAATTATTAATTACCTTTGGGGCTATTCTGTACATCTATCAATACTGTTTTTGATCCACCTGGTGCAGCTGCTGGTGTAGATTCTGTTGTAATTACATCATGTGGTGCAGTTGCAGTAGTCACAGTACAAGCTGCATCGTGTTGTCTAACATCTGCAACATTAAAAATGCAATTTCTGCTCAGTTTTCTTATCTTTATATAGAACTAGCGGCGCCCCTCGATTTCACCCGCGTTGTACTGGAAAAGTAGCCTACATGTCAATCCCCTGTCTACCTACCAAATTGTATACAAATCAGTTTTGGCGTGAAGAGGTAACAAACAGACACACAAACTTTCACATTTATAATATTAGTAGGATTAGAAGTGAAGTGTATATTGTGGGTGCTTTAATGATAATAACCATTAATTTTAAGTGATCTGCTCATATTCTTACCTTTGGGTTCAGAACAGGGTTCATCCACTACTGCATCCACAATTATTGCACCATCTGGTGCAGTTATAGTTGCAGCTCGCGGTGTTATCTGTTGTAATGTAAGATCTGAAACAAATTAAAAAGTGCATGTTAACGCTTAAAAACCTGCTACAGCTTGCGTTAGGTATTTTATCTATCAAAATTCTGTCTGCAGACAAGAGGCAGTCACACGGACAAGCATTCTGTGTTTGTGTCTTGCAATGCGAAGAACACGGAATGCTTGATCGCATCCTGTCTGTGAACACTAACCCTAAAACTTAACTTTACCTGCACTTTTGGCTTCGACAATACTAGTTGTAGCCTGTGGAGGCAGGAGAAGACCGAGTGAAGTGGGCAGAGATAATTATTATTATTTTATAGGTTTTGGAATACTCACCTTTAAAAATCACTAGAGACACTTTACTATCTTTGTGCCCTATAAGTGATGCTTCACTTATAGTACTCAGAATAACAGCATCTTGCTCAGACATCGGGTCTGGTGGGCCTCCACCCCCCGTTTGGTTTTGGGTACGTCTAATTTCGGACTGCCTTTTCTTCGCTTTCGTTCTCATATCTTGCCATGTCTGAAAATAATATATACAATATTAACAAAGTCCGTTTCAGAAAGACACAATGGAAGATGAACAAATTTGAATTCATACCTACATTTAGTGCAGAGTCAGGGGGTCATATTAGGGGCAGGTATACCTACTAGAAATACATGTACTTACTTTTCTCCAAAGACCGTTTCAGAAAGACACAATGGAAGATGAACAAAGTTGAATTCATACCTACATTTAGTGCAGAGTCAGGGGGTCATATTAGGGGCAGGTATACTAAAAATACATGTACTTACTTTTCTCCACTCACTCCAAGATTTTTTTGCGCCAACGAGAGAGTTTAAATCATTGGCAATGGTAGCCCATTTAGACTCCGCTAATTTAAAGTAGCGGAGAATTTTCCCGACCGTAATCCTTCGTCTGTCTCGACCAGTTGTATCAGCCGCGCTTTTTGAGCGGCTGACGGATATCCTTTACGTTTAATTACGTCCATTTTTTTAATTCTTGTTATTTTCACAAATTACTCTATAATTTTATTCAAAACG
The DNA here is from genome assembly GCA_943789525.1 of Agriphila geniculea. Taxonomy (NCBI): domain Eukaryota; kingdom Metazoa; phylum Arthropoda; class Insecta; order Lepidoptera; family Crambidae; genus Agriphila; species Agriphila geniculea. The sequence continues at coordinate 18,907,735 of OX038888.1, forward strand.
TAGGTATTCACTTTCCGTCCTTTCCGTGTTTGTTTGTTAGTTTTGACGTTTATGTATGACATCTAAAAGAGCGTTCCGTATGATGCATTAACCACATTATCAAATTTAAAAAATCATTGCCCATTTTCTCTATTTGTATTCAATTAATGTTAAATATAATGTGAAATTAAATAAATAAATAATTTTATTATAAATAAACTTAAAAACATCAAATTAATACTAAAGCAATAAAAACTCATTAATTCTCGATTACTGTTTCCATGAATCGAGAAAACGGAACGTATTAGCAGCGAAGCGGGTGTTAATACAGCGGCGATATTCTCTATGGCTACGACTTTAATGTCGAACGCACACGAGAATAGAGTTTCTTGAAATTTTCGATATTTTAGTGATATGTTCACTCGATATAAGCTAGTCCATATTTTATCGAATTAGACATTATATTGCATGACGCGAGAATTGGCCTCCTGCTCTTTTGCTCGTCTTCACGGACGTAAGCAACTAGAGCATTTAATATGGAGCGGTTAAACCGCTCTACTTGGCCGTTGGCCCTAGGACTAGCAACTGCTGTCATACCTAACATGTTTTATATGCCTATCACGACAGTGCTTTTTAAAGTCGTGGCAATCAAATGCTTTATTTACCACGGTCACTAATAATGCGATTTGGCAACCCGAATGTTTTAATGAATTGGTCAAAAGTTTTTAACACTCCTGCACAGCTAGTATCCGCGGACGCGGAAAATATGCATCTTGCCTGATAGACTCTTACAGAATGGGCCGAGTTGGTTCACGTGTACTGTGTGGAATGGTACCGCCACCTTTTCAATGATAGCTCATCCTTAAGCTGGTTCACCATGAGACGGATTGAGTCATCCATCATCCTCTTGCAGAAAAGGACCTAATAGAAAACATTTCTATTAGGTCCTTTTCTACGCGTACGCATTACGTACGCATTACGGATTCCACGGGATTGCGACTCAACGCATCCACGTGAGCCATGGACTTACTAGCGCGATATTCCACATCAAAGTCATAGCCTTGAACTTAAAGCCACCACCTCGCAATACAGGGATTCAGATCTCGCTTAGACCGTGTCTACAAGTAAACTCAAAACTTTTGCAATGACATTACAACATCTAATGTTTCTAGCTCAAAACTATGATAGCGTTGCTCTACGGTAGTCGTTTGACGACTAGCGTAAGCGACTGGTTGCCACAAACCACCAGGCGGCGCGGCCTCTGTAATAAAATACCCCCGAGACCGTGTTTTGACGCGTCCGTGTGTACTTGCGTCTCATTATCCAGGTTGAATAAAAGTAATACGGGACGGCTCACTAATATTTCTTTAATAGAATCAAAGACTTGTTTCTGCTCAGAGCCCCAGGTCCATGATTGGTCCTTCTTTGTAAGTAAAGTTATAGGTCGCACGAGTATGGCAAAATGGCGCACATTGGCTAAACCCATGATTGTCTTGCCTGGTGTACGTTCTCGGGTAGGAACTCGAAAATATTTAACAACATTTAATTTCTTTATACTCATTCGCTTGTATTGGTAATGTCCGATCGGCGTTATAAACGCCGTGAGATGTTTACTATCGTCGTCTAATTCTATACAATGATAATAAGCGGACATAATAACGAGACAAAAGAAGACGCGAGCTTTAGAAAAGCTCCCGATTAGATAGATTGATCCCGTATAAGTGGCAAGAGTTAGCGCTCCTTTTCGGTTATTTTATTAAGTGCGCGGTAATCGACGCACATACGCGGCTTTCCTGTCTTTTTGGGAACGAGCAACACCGGGCTGGCATACGGAGAAGTAGACTCTTCTATTATATCCTTTTAAGAGGTCACTGATTATTTCACGTACTTTATCGCGGTCACTAGCCGACATGCGGTAGGGGCGGTGATATATTACCTTCTCCTTATCGGTCAGTTCAATGTGCAGTGAGCATTTACCTATTTTGGCATCATCGACATCAGAAAACTTGACCGGCGTCCGGTCTTTTTGGATCTGGGTAGTGGGCAGTGGCCTGTTTTGCGAGCTATACTTTGTTTCATGAGAGATACATATTTGATTTTAATTTTTTTGCTATAGCTCTATAAGTCGAATAGGTTTCCTTGCTTGATTTTGTGGACACAATTAACGATAATCTTGTTTATTGTATAAAAACGGCGACTTAAGTAATGACTTATACTCAAGTAATGGCTTATACTCGTCTATAGATACGAGTGTTAGAGTCTCGTAAATTAGGTTCTAATATCTTAAGTCGTAAGTTATTTTTGTAGTAGACAATGACACCTTCGTTCTGAGTAATATTTTTTTCGGTTTTAGTGTAGTTGTAACCATCTAAGGGACCGACAAAATTTGTGTGGCGCAGCGAGCACTCAGTAAGAATGATAATATCCCACTCTGTTTGTGATCTGTTAAGAAGTGTCAAAAGACTTGGAAAATTTTTGTTTATGCTGCGAATGTTTTGATGTATTATTTTCAGGCTTGAATTACAATTTTTTATCTTTGTGGGGTATTCCTCTATATCACAAATAGAGGATTGCGCAATAGCAAAATTATCAAGATCATTATTTATTAAATTTGTATTATCGAATTTTAATTACAAATTTAAAACGTATGAATAATAACAAAAGTGCAATAGGGCCGGTTAAACGGTGAACTAAATACAGTGTGGTGGGGTAGATAGATACATTAATGCGTTGGGCAATTGTCCGAGAAAAGTGTGTTAGTACGAGATATTGAGTTGTGATTGCGAAAGGTTTTGTAAGGCATGTAGATAAGTTAATTTGAATGCGATATGATGTGTAAATATATGGAAACATTTCTTTTTTAAGATTGTGTTTGCACAATGTAATTTTAAATTTAGTTAAATAATAATTTATCATGCATGTATAATATATAGTATATAATATATAATATAATATATAAATGGAAAGACTGGCCCACACAAAATGTACTAATAGGGAGTAGTTATGTAAAACCCTTTTTTTCACCTACCTATGGTGTAGCGAACACTTGATCTTTCAAGTACTTTTTATAGCGGGATTCTCGCTATAGTCATGTGGGTTGGACGGCAACATTAGGGATTAGGTTTAGATCGGTATTACAAAACACATCCAATGTTTTCATGTAGTTTTTTGATATGTTTAGGGTTAGTTTATTGCATGCAGATTACTACCTTTGTTTGCGTTAGTTTCCAATGGCTTGGCGAATGTCGGCGATTGTACTACACATTCCGGCATTCGGGCATTCACTTAAATTCATTTTAAAACATCATTCACTAAGAATTTCAGTACTTTTTTGATAATTAAAATAAATAAATTTTCTTGTTTACACATCTCACGGCTGACTTATCTATTGACGGGTGACAGCTGTCAGATGTGACGTTTGGCGTTCCGAATCCAGCTACCTAGACGTTTCGGACCAATAAATTTATCTTAGTTGATAAAATCAAATGAATAAATGTCACTTATTTGTTATTTTAATTAATTAAAGTAGATGTTAATGTCTGGCATGCTGGTTAAAGATTTTAATAATTATATTCATGTAAAAGTTAAGTATTTTCATACACTGTAGTCTGTCTATGCTGCAGTCTGTTGTGTATGGGGTTCGAGAGTTTTCGCGACGTTTCCAAGAATGACAGAAGACGTGAGTCTACGGAAGTTATTTTTTTGTTGCAATCAACAATTCTCATTGTTTCATTGTCGACTGTGTCGTACAGATGCAGAATTTTGTTATGTGAAACCGTCATTTTTGCAACTAGGCGTTGGTTTCCTTTTGTTTTAATGATGCGTTGAGCATCCTTTCAAGTGTGAGTGAGTGTGGTGATTAGAATGTGAATTTAATTATTTGTCTGCTTTTAGAAGTGGTGTCAAAATTGTAATTCGGTGTCTTGTTTTCCAGGGCTCGGCTCATTAATTTATCTTTCATCATGTCTCTTATGAGATAAAAACCTGTAGTAATTCAAGCCCAATTTGGTAAGCAAATCAACTTGGTTATAATATTTGTGGTAGAAAAACCTTGTGTTCAATGTGACGACAATTGGGTGATTTTATCTTTTAATTGCAGAGCTCCCAGAGTTTACCTCAAAAGTTACGTCAAGACGATGGCTTAGCGTCCCATAGTTTACCTCAAAATTTACGTCAAGATTATGGCTTAGCGTCGCTATAAATATGCGCCGTGAATGATTCCAGTTCCATAGTGTACCTCAAAATTTACTTCAAAACTATGACTTAGCGTCACTATGAGCATGCGCCGTGAATGATTCCAGTTCCATAGTTAACCTCAAAGTTACGTCAAGACGATGGCTTAGCGTTTCCATGGTTTACCTCAAAATTTGCGTCAGGACTAAGGCTTAGCTTCGCTATAAAGCCCGCCGATGTCGCAGCACGTGGTATACATTACGTCTGCAATTAGTATTTCGACGATAACCGAGGTATTCTGAAGATTCCTTTCATTATTACCGTAGCTGCAGTGTTCCGTAACATGTATCTCGGGAATCAATCCACGTTCGGATGAACCTTTTTCACCCTAAGTACCTATAAACTTGCAAAGGTTACTTGAGGTCATGTTCAATTTAGTCCCGTGCAATTCTACAGCCAATAAATGTCTTAGACATATTTTAAATTAATTTAGGTTGAGCGTAATCTCTGGTCATGAGCCAGAATGTATAAATAATTCTATTTTACTATGAATGTCTTGTGTTAAGATAATAAGTGATTCGTATTTTAGCATAAGTCCTGTCAGTAGGTACGTTTCTAGACAGACGGCAATTCATTCCGTCCGACTGGCTGGAAGCAAGCGAGTATGTCCTCACCTTAACTTTTAAGAGTTTCTAGTTATAAATTCCTTATTCTTTAATGGTTTTAATTTTATAGTGAGTCCCAAGGGTATTGTTATTGCGATAAATGTGTGGTCTTACTTTAACCTGTTAAGGGCCCTGTTATGCCATTTTGCCTTCGTGCGGTTTTAACATTAGTATGGGTTCCCAAGGTAATATGTATTGAAATATAATGTGTGACCTCACTTTAACCCTTCGGATTGCTCGTTAAACCCCGTATAACCCAAGTGGTTTTAAATATTTATATGACACGTTTCTTAACGATTAGTTGTTAACTTTGTGTTAGTTATGCGATACGTTAAATAAATGTTTGTTTCAACATAAATCTTGGTTTGATTTATTAAACTCACTTTGTTTCGATCTGTGGACACTTTAATCTTTTTAATCTTTTACTTTCATTGATATTAACGGCGCCCATAATTATAGTTAGTCCATAGATGACTGAGCCACGCGAATCCACATAACCCCTTTGCTCTACCGACTAAAATTTTCAGTGGGGTAATACCATCAATACCCCGGGGGAAAAATTTTTCATTACAGTTATTACACAATAAATTTATATTTATGTTTTTTGACTTAATTGTATCTGTTATATATTTAAATAAGATTAAACAATACTGCAAAATATAGGCTATCAAAGAAAACTGTTCTAACTGTGCAAGTGCGCTTCCATTCATTATTATTATTTTGCTCACTATAGAATGAAATATGGTAAAAACCAAAATAAAAACATGTACTAGCAATGCAAAGTGAAAAAGCAGTTTAATTGTAATTTTATTCATTGTAAGTATAATATTAATTAAGGTAAGACAAATTTGAAAAACGTATCTTGGTAACTTCTTATGAAATTGATTTAGTATGTTATGGAAAACATTTGATATACATTTATAGTTAGTCGCAAAGTTACAAATTGTTGTTATGAGTTTGCAGAACTGCCGACAATCATATGTTACAAATGAGTCGAGAATAAGGCTTATAAGTAATCTATATTGGATGTGCAAAAAATAATTCAGTAAACAGTGGTATATTGTAATTGCTTTTTTACTTCCTAACCTATTTATGGCATTAAAAGCATGCGCATAGCACACACACATAGCAGAGTTAATAACATCAATAAGGCATGCAACCAGAAAATTGCAAAGAAAACAATTAAATAGCTTTATTTCTAAAGTAGTAAACACCAAAGTATGAGATTCAAAGGTGAACTTTAATAAGAAATATAATATAAACATAACTATAATTAGTCAGTCCTTCCTCAACTTGTGGAGGTCTGCTTCAGAGTCAATGCGGATGACGGGCGAGTTTTCTTTTTCTTTAAGATACACTTTTCCATATAGGACCCAGGAGCTATAATAATTATTTACTTTCACGAATTCTCTCACTAAATAACGCAAATTCCTGGTTTTGGCGGTCAAAGCTTCATCAATATAAATGGGATGAGTAGTGCAGGATAAAGCCAGGTGAGGAGTGTTTAGTTTATTACTATTATTTTCCTTATTAAACAATCTGCATTTCTTTAACAATGATTTTTTTAAATGTGTTGTAGCAAATTCAACCATAATATGACAGTTAGACTCAACTTTATTCTTGATTCTATAAATCTCACGTATATCTGACTGGATTACCGGTTGATCAATTTTTTCTCCAATTATTTTCACGTAATTGTACAGCTTTTCTTTGTTTTCTTGTTTTTGCTTTGGAATGTTTTTTATTTCAATCATAGAATTACGGGAGTTCTGTTCGACAAGATCGAGCTTGCTTTCCAACGTTTCAACTCTTTTTTTATAATTATTGTTTTCATTTTGAAGAGAGTTTAATTTTTCGACGACGTCATCATACTTGTGAGATAGGAATTCAATAGCTTTTGCATGTCACTGTTTTGTTCCTTAATGGTATTCATACTAGAAATCAATGATTCCATTTTAGCATTTTGTTGGCTTTCAAATTGTTTAAAAAGTGTTTTCAATTCCGGAAGAAATGATGAGTCGGAATCAACTGTTTGACTATCTATTTTTCGCTTGTTCCTGCGCGTAGACGGCTTATCTGATTCAGGTGAGGTTCGTGGTGTCGACATAGCTCGCTATAGGTATTTATGTTACTTGATGAATAAACTAAAGTCGTTGTTGTGTATGTAGGCCTATTATTCGAGCTCCAAACGGCGGGAATCAGCAGTGTGATAGATAAATGTTCGGCGTTTACCTGGAGTCGGGCAATGACGATGAATGACGAGAGGCGGGGCTCGTGACACACTTGTTTATAGGCGCAGCACCTCACCGTTTGTTATCTCACTCACTCTTTACTAATTGCACTTTACTGTTGTAAAATGTGTAAGAGACAGCAATTATGAAAAATATTAAATTAAATTCTGGTTCTATGCACACGACCGCACGGCGCGGTGATCCAAGCGGAGAGCCAAATGATACTATTGGGTTTCATACTATATACATACAATGATATTATTGGGTTTCATACTCAACTAAATAACATGAAAGCGCATAGCTGAATAACACACTCATCCACAGATGTAGGCCTATGCGGGCCAGTCCGTCCAGACAGATCTTACTTGCTAATCCGAACACTCCGGGGCACCGGCAAGGGGTTTAATTTACCGACTGCACGATGCCCCAAGACGCTTGGGGGCAACCCCGTCTTCCCGGCGCCATAGCTAACCGTGGGTATAAACCGAGCATGTCTGCTACTAGGTATCTCACACTTTGTACAAAGTTTTATCTGAGTAGGATGCATCCTACATAACCTTGGCCAAGGACGATCGTATCATGAAGCATGCATATCTCGAGTATAAATCAGGTATACCAACCCAAGCCCAGATGAATCAGCCGCCGGAGACCTTTGTCACCAGACCAGTGCTCGCCATGCCCCATCCATACTTATAGTTATACGAATAGCTGCGTATACTTAGCTTTGATATGAGTGTTCCAGACCAGAGGGGGCGTCCACTGATGAATATTCTTAATTTCTAACTTATACACCTGCCGAGATATATTATTTAATTAGAGGTGATTAGAGGCGCATAGTGCTTTCTGGTGGAATCCCATCTTGCAAATCGGACATTTACTTTTAAATGTACAATTATTCGCCTGGTGTCCTGGACGGAAGCAATAGAAACATCTCTTTTGTAATCTTAATACAGTTAATTTCTCTCTAATTGATATATTGTTCCTGCATTCTGTGTTTTGATGGCTCCCTTTGCAAAAAATACATTCAAACCTTTTTCTTTTCCAGTCATTGAAAGATTTGTTTCCTCCCTTTTTATGTTCGAATTTTCTTTTCAACTGTCTGACCGGAAGCCTATTATTATTGTTGAATTGAGCTGGGCCTCGAATATATAGTTTTCTAAAAGCTTCCTTGTTCTTGCTGCGAGTAGTAGCATCTTTAACGTGCAACGTTTCAACGTTTTGTCTTGTATCGTTTGCTCTATTCGGTTGCGTGATGTTCCGCGCTTCTTCCTTTGCGGTGATGACTTTTGAAAGTTGCTCCATTATTTCGTCGACGGAGTTTGCTTCGGAGGTTCTTATTTTTATCTCGTAGATAGTTTCTGTAGGGAATTTTTCCATAATTAAATATCTTATCTGGTTGGTAGTAGTATTTTCTTCCATGGAGTGAAGTACTTCTAAGTGCCTAGAGATTTCGTCTAGGATTCTTCGACATTCTTCAATTTCTCCTGCGCGCTTAACTTGATTCAACGCTTTATGATGAGCGTATATGATTTCATCGTCTTTCCCATATCTTGATCTTAATGTTTCTACGGCAATCCGGTAACTCCGGTTTGTGGTGTCGAATCCATCTAGCAGTCTTGCTGCTTCGCCTCTTAGTGACCCCTTTAGATAGAACAGTTTGTCAACCTCATTTAAATTTCTACGGTCTATGTTTGACAAAAATTGGTCCCAAAACTGGTGCCACTCTAGTAGGTCACCTCCAAATTCAGGTAATTTGAGGTCGGGTAATTTGCTATAGCCCGTTGTCTCGTCAGCTTTCTTGGACGAGGTAGTACATTCGTTATAAGAGTTCAGCTTGGCGTCTAATTTCGCTAACATTTCTTCCGATTGTATTTGGTTTGTTGTAAGGTTAGAGATCTCTTCATGGTCGGGATCGTTAGTAACGCTAAAGTAATGGTTTAATTCTGTCAAACACCTGTACTATGCCTTGATTTAGAAAATATAATAACATGCCCACGTGCCGAGGTAAGCTGTTTTTTTATCACTCGAAATTAAAAGTATATAATTTGACTGGCCATTTTTCACGCAATTCATACTAAACTCTTAATTGAAGAATATCTAACATACTTTACGACAACAAGGTTCTATCTAAAGATAGGATATTGTTGAATTAATAATATTTTTCATACTACATACTTTATTATACACTACAAATAGAACCTATGTATTTTCAAACACTTATTATATTCTATATTATTAAAACCAAAAAATTATAGACTAAAAGCTTTTTTCATTACACATCATCATTAGTTTTTTTCATTCATTAATTTTGTTTTTAGTTACCAGTGCCCTGATATCGACCCAGGCGGATTAAAGAACATCAAAACTTTGTTGCTCTAGTTTTGGGTAATCTTTGTTTTATATCACTTGGAACCTTGTTTACCCAATGCGAAGAAATTATAATTTTGAATCGCATATAACTAAACCAACAAGGAAAAAGTCATGCATCGATCACATAGTCAGTAATATTAAAGGGGCCACCTACTAAGGGGTTAACTACTAATTACTAATTTCAATAATCGAATGTCAGATTAGTAAGTAATAAAGTAATTTCAATAATCGAATAATTATTACTAATTAGTAATACTTTTGAGAAGTGGCTCTACGAAAGTCTATATCTACATTACTAATTAGTAATACATGTTAGTGGTCATTCGAATGATAATCGAATGATCATTCATAATCGCGCATCGCTAATTGGAGTCCTACTACGGGGAAACTCAACTCTTATTAATAAAGCCCTTCTGGCGCAAAAAAAATGTATACGTGCTATTTGTAGGGTTGGCCAAATGCAATCCTGTAGACCACTTTTTAAGAAACTGCAGATACTAATGGTCACATCGATATATATTTTGGAGGTTGGATCTTTTGTAAAAAAGCATCATAATTATTCAAAAAGACTAGCGAAGATAGTAAATATACACAAAGAGACTCTACCAAATTAAAAACACAACCCTGTAGAGGCTTTATGAATAAAAAAAGTCTCATCAGTTCAATAAAAGTTTTTAACAGTTACCCCAAGGTATAAGAGAGATGCCATTTAATCGTTTCAAATCGGAGTTGCGCAGATGGGTAATTGACAAATGTTTTTATTCTTTGCGAGAATTCGAAGATGGTCGATGAACCTGCTGACACTTAGAATACGAATGTAAGATTAATTTAATTTGCATCAATTTTGTTATTTTTTATGTAGTATCGAATAATTTAATTGGCGCTTTCCCGTCGGAAAGTGAATTGAATGCTAGTCGAACGTATTCGTGAATAGCTATATTTTTGTAATATCGGAGGATACGGATTTGAATCAAATGCTTTCGAGTAATTTTCGACAATCATGATTAATAATAATAATTTAATTATTTCAGACACAGTCCATATAATTTATTAGTAACAATTATGAATAACCCTACTGGACACTATTTTCCAACAGAGTACCTATACTCATTAAGACAAATCAAGAAGCCCAAACTCACACAGTCACAGGAACTCTGAAATAAACCTATACAGCCCCATCGTATAGTTTTATTTCAGAGTTCCCATGGCCTTCTTCCGGCTCCATCATTAGTACGAATAATAATAAAAACTTAAAGCACTTACCCGTATATAATGTCTTAAACATTTGTAGATTGCCCAGCATGTTTCTGGTATCAGCTTCGAAAGAAGCAGCTCGGATATTAGAGAGCTGTACCATAAATCACGATAAGAACTACCAGCGGCTAAGAATCTTAATGTCACGATTAATCGTTCTTTAGCACTTATACTTTCTCTGAAAGTCGTGTCTTGTTTTTCAATATATTTGTGCACCAAACTATATAAATATTCAAATTGCTCCGAATCCACTCTTAAATAGTTTTTAAATTCGTCTGGCTCTAAAATATTGATGAAAGTTATAGGTGATAACTTTTTCGCAGTAATAAATACTTGCTCATCCAGCGCTTTCTTTTATTTTTATTAATTTTGTTCTTCGTACCCGCTGTTAGAGCTAGGGCAAGCCCAATTTTTTGGTATTTTGAAAGATACGGCGCCATTGAAACAAAAAAAACCGGCCAAGTGCGAGTCGGACTCGCGCGATTCAGCAACCGTTCTCTTACGACCGATTTGCTATTGGACTGTTCGTCGACAGGACGATTTATTTATTTCCATTTCCCCAACAGAGTCTTTCACCTACGGACTGTTCGCCGACAGAACCTTTGGTATATGTCACTTTTGACGACACGCCGCCGTTCCACCTACTACTAACGATAAACCTATAACTCTTTTAACTACAACCCTTTCCATCTACGGAGGATTTGCCGTCAATATTAAGGCAAGCAATATTACAAAGAATGTACATATTTTATTAAAATGATATTTAGTTGAGGGGAATGACATACATACACTGGCCTGCAAAAGTAAGTACTACAGAGGCCTATTTTCATACAAACGAGGTAACTTTGATGCTTTGGTTCTCCGTCCAGGATTAAACGGGGTGTGATTTGATAATGGCCATTCAAAGAGTAAATGGAGGAGGCCCTGGGGGCGTATTATGACCTCTTAGTTCCAGCCTGAAAATGAACTGCCGTGCATTTCCGTATTATGATCTCTTATTGCCAGCCAGTCAGGAGTCACGTGACACCTTACTGACTTCTGCGTGGGCCTTGGCAGGAATTTTCGTATTATGACGTATCAACTGACAAGCAACTGACATTTGTTGCCGTGTTTTTCTGTCAAAATAAGCTATTCAGTTTACGCCAGATAATAGTGGCTTTTATTGAATTGTTTTGATTTATTTTACAAATTTATGACAAATAAACAAAAAAATCTCACTTTATCACTAAATAAATTTATAAAAAACATACATAACGCGTGTGTGTGATGAATTATAAATATCTTTTAAAAGAAAGGTTAGTAATTTTTGTCATTATTAGTATATCCAAAATTAGTAAAATCTCTTTGGAAATATTTTTCTTGTATTGCAGGTGCTAATGCATTTCTCTCTCGCTACAATGTCTGCGGGGTCTTTACATAGAGCACCGTTGTTGGTGATATTTGGAAAACAAATTGGCCCATCCGGTTATACATTGATCCAGAGCTACCTACCTAAGTACATCAAAAGTTAACAAGAGTCGAGATCTCTCGAGGTAAAACGCATATTTAACTATAATACAAGGTGAAAGTGGTGTTGTGATTAAAAATAATACCCAAGTAGCTAGGTATATTGTAAAACTAGATTCTGATAGTATCACCTAGCTGTGTCATGATCAAAGTATACTTGGACCTAGTAGTTTGGATGACTACTTGTGCGCTACTTGGATCATGTTAGCGAGCAATCAAAGCGCACTTGGATAAAAAATTTAATCAAAGTATACTTGACCATGCTCTCCTTTCATTCAAGCTTGCTTGGACCAAGTAGTTTTAATGACTACTTGGACGCTACTTGGATCATGTGAACGAGCAATCCAAGTGCACTTTGACGTCGCCGTATCCAAAAAGCTACAACCCGGTCAAGTTAACTCGGCAACCGAGGCAAAAGCGACGTTTTCTTATAATCATTGACATATTGTGCCGTTACCATGTTCTATCATTTCACTATCATATTGCCTATTTAATCTAACCCATTAGTTATCCATTAAAGTATCAGACCATAAAGTCGTCTTGTGTGCGAAAAAATCATTTGAGCCAGGTGCCGAGTTAACTTGACCGGGTTGTACTTTGTCCTAGTTACTTGGTCCAAGTATACTTTGATCGGTATTAAAGTATACTTGAATCAAAGCTACGGTCCAAGTAAACTTTGATCTGTCACAGTGGCGTTTCGAATCATCCAAAGTGATCGATCAACATTCTTGATAGTACTTACAACAAATGTTTCATTATTAGGTTTTTTATTTAGTAGGTAGGCATTCTAGCATGTTGCCATTACTTATTTCCCCTTTACAGCAAGTAACAAAATATAATTCTAGCAAAAGAATTCTTCAAATATCTTAGAAATGAATACCTACAATACAAGATATCATTTATGTCTCACCACTCACCACACTAAATTTTAGTCAAGATATTGAACTTATTAATTCCATTCTATTTTTAGGTACCTATCAAATATTACATGAAATATTTGATAGGTACCTAAAACATGTATAATTTCTATTTACAGTTTTTTCATCCGGTGAATTGAGCCATCATAGTACCTTCCCGTTGAAAAAAAGAAGAGACAATACTTACTTTTTGAAAGTGGTATTATTAATTAAAACTCCAGTGTTTAAGATAGTTTTTTATTTACTCATATACCTACTCATCTATCCTATGAAAGGTCATGGTAGGTAAAGTGACATTACCAAATTACCTGATTTAAGTATGTAGGTACAATAATGTTATTAATAAGTTAATAGAAAGCTCCGTATCATTTTAATCATAGCATGATATAAATAGAACATAGTAATAGTATTGTTACAATTCATGGTAAAAGTGAAATATGACTTCCTCTTTACTTTTCATTATTCTGATGTTACTTTAAATCTGAAACAAATTAATTTTAGATTAGTATACAAATACATATGTATATAATAAGAAAACGCCTTAAGATATGATAAATCAAAGATTGTTTCATACAAGTTAAAATCTTTGAAACAGTTATACCGATGTTAACAACACTAAACGTGCATAAGTACTAAGTCTAACAAGTTAATTTTGTATAATAAATACTTTTTACTTTTATGAGAGTTATAAATGGGTCATGAGATGGGATTTTTCTACATAAGTACCTATTCATTGAATCTTATGATTACTTTAGGTAAGTAGGTAGGAACTTTTGTTTTCCCTATGCGTTATAGAGATTATTGTTTACCTATGTAAATTAACGTTCCATGCTACAGTTAAAACTTACCACTTTATATGATAATTCTAAGAAATGGGTTTAATTTCATTACCTACACTATTCAACCTTACTCTCCGACCTATTCTATTTACAAATAATTTAGATTATAAGTACACTGACTTCTAGAAAATATAAATATTAGATAATATTGATTTGATTACTCAATCAAAGGAGGCACAGACACTTCACTGTCACTTACATTGCATATCTTGCCTCATTTGTGAGGCATTGCTTCTGAATGTTATTGATTCACAAGCAATCTTATCGAAATCAAATACTTCTTTCAAAGATCCCAGCAGTTGAGCATAGGTAGTTGCAGGTACTCGTCGGTGGAACATCGTTGTCAAACCTATACAACAGAAGAATAATAAACGTTAGTCTAAAATAATTGGTCTCAAAATTAAAGTTTTCAACAAACAATGATATTAATATCATTGTCAACAAATGATTAGTTCAACATTGATCTACTTACAGCATTAGATGTTGTTTGTCATGTTGCCTCGAATTAATAGTGCCATTAGGTACTATTGTATTGTATGTACATTCTTTATAAATAAAAATAAACGCGACTTATCACTTAGAACTTTAAAATAAATAAAATCTAATGTTTTTGTTTTGGTCTCATGTTTTTTTTACGAAAAAAATCACAGATTAGGTTTCTTCTTTTTAGTTTGGCAATCTACTTTCCTCTTTAGGGAGTAACTTTTGCCAGTGTCAAGTGTTGAGTTCGTATGGGAACACGAACGTTCAGAAATAGACTATTTGTGGAAGTGTGAGTGCATGTTATTTTTAGGTCGAATTTGGTAACATATTGCTCAAAACGTTTTTGTTCTTTATATTTTTACTTATTGCTATAAAATACATGTGATTAATAATCAAAAATAATGTTTTAACACACTTTTTTAAAAACCGGTAAAAAACCGGTAAATTTTGATCGGTTTCCGAACGTTTTCTTCAAATCAGTGAAAACGAGACATAGACAACGTAGCCAGGTAGAACTCAACCACTTTAAGGCACCTCATAATACAAAAAAGAACAAGTCAGTATAAGCTCGTAAAATGACTGGCCTAGAAAAAGGCAGGATTACAAAAAGATCATAATACGGCCCCAGATCGCTAAAGAAACCCAACGGATTAGAAGAGTACATCGCGGGGTACAACCCCCGCGATTTCCGCGCTTGCTGGCGCGCACGCGCCGTGCGGCGGTGCGCGCTCCCGCGCCTAGGCGCGGCCTCGGTTTGTTGGATTGGACCAAGCGGTTTCCTATACAAATTGATGTACTTACATACAAAGTAAAACACGCGCGCGGGAGCCCCGCGAACGCGCGCGTTGCCAGTGTTAGAACCGTCTAACTATCTATTGTCAGGGACGTTCTGGACTAGAGTTGAACTGGAAGGCCCAAATGTGAAACATTAAAATGTTTTATTTTATAAAATCATCGTTTACATACCTACCACAAAAAAGTTTAAAATAAAAAATCTTTTAAAAAAAAGCAAGACCTCCTTCAAAAACCTTAAAAAACAGCTCTATAAAAAGCAAGAAATAATGTTAAAATCGATTTATTAAAAAACGTCTATTGAAGACGGGTGGGGCTTTTAGAATATAAACAATACAATAAGTAAAAAAAATACTTCCAGCTCCATCCGACTTCAATAGACGTATACACTTTCAAACTTTCGCGTTGCATTTTATTACATTGGTAAACACAGGTTTTAACACAGGTAACGTCGGGAAAAGGTTAGTTAAAAACGCGTTTAAAACCTGTGTTTACTAATGTAATTCAATAGACGTGTTTTAATTAATCGATTTTAACATTATTTCTTGCTTTTTATAGAGCTGTTTTTTTAAGGTTTTTGAAGGAGGTCTTGCTTTTTTTAAAAAGCTTTTGGAGCTAGCAGTTTTTGTGATTTTTGTTGTTCCATTAACATAATATTTTTCAAACCATTTAATTATGATCTTTGCTTCCTCCGGTATTATGTCGGTTTTTATTATGTCGAATGCATCACTGATTTCTGCTGGCTCTAAAAACGCCAGTGCTCCAAGGTGTCGCATATTGTGAGCAAACACTGAATCATTATTATAGCGGGGTGCGAGACCAGCTGATTGAATATGCCGATATCCCCTCGTCTACTGCGAACAAAAACGCGAGTTTGCGCGCATCTGCCGCGCTGTTTTCGAAAATTTCGCTTGATAATGCCGCGTGTCACTAAAACTGCGATTTTTCAAGAAACTTGTATAAAAACTATGCATAAATCATATGTTTTTAGAATCTCTATAAAATAAGCTATCTATTATATATAAAATTATGTATCATTGTTTGCAATTCTAGATTTTAATGAGTTGTAATTCGTAGATGAAAGTGGAATCAGCCATTTTTTTCTCGTTTTTTTGTAAAAAAGTGTCTTTATCATACATAAAAGCCTGTAATTGTACTTTTTTATTTTATTTATATAAAAATGTAATCGTTCACTAAAATAAATGAAAAGAACATACCTTCTAATACATTTTTTTTACACCACAAGCCTAACAAGAGTGCCCCTTAAATACACGTCCCAAAATCAGAGCAGAAAAACGGTATGTGTTTTTACGTCGGTTCCCAAAATACTAGAGACCAAAATGCTTATTTATTCAATTTATCCTGTAGTTTAGTTCTTCTGTATGATATATAATCATATTTGGACTGGACTGAGTTTTAACTATGGAAAGTATTAGCACTGTCACAGTCTTCATACAGTCGGCCATCGGAGGCGTCTAGACAGAGCAATCGTGCGGGGTGGTGCGGTATAGGAGGGGGGTGGGAGGGCCCGAGAGCCCATACTTTGGCAATGTATGCATCTCGGGCCCTATCCCGTCAGGGCTT
This sequence comes from Agriphila geniculea, assembly GCA_943789525.1. Lineage (NCBI taxonomy): Eukaryota > Metazoa > Arthropoda > Insecta > Lepidoptera > Crambidae > Agriphila > Agriphila geniculea. The sequence goes on from OX038888.1 coordinate 18,924,528, forward strand.
ACGCTTCTGATTGGGTTATATAATATTAATATTGAAAGTAGTGTTTACAATTTTTTGATGTTGGTGTCATGAAAAAGTGTTTTTGGCACGATTTTGATATTAGATTTGGAATTCAAAATGGCGGCCCCACATTGATGTATTTGTTGATATTTGTGTATTTTTGTTTGATTATTAGGCTGATTTCCATGAAACTCGGTTTTTGGTAGTATTTTGGCAAGAAAACAGCAACGCAATGTTAAAAAAATAAAAATTCAAGATGGCGGCCAACTTTTTTGTTTTGCGGGCCGATTTCGATGAAACTCGGTTTTAGGTAGTATTTTGACAAAAAAACAACAACGCAATGTTAAAAATGTAAAAAATTCAAGATGACGGCCAACTTTTTTGTTTGCGGACCGATTTCCATGAAACTCGGTTTTTGGTAGTGTTGTGATTTTAAAATAGTCTTTTTGTATTATTGTTTAAAATGATGATTAATTGTGTATTTTTTAGAAATTTAAATTAATATCGTCAGAATTAACAGTTGTTCAATTGACTATTCAGTACTGCCTTGTTTCTTATTGGTTTACAAACCACCAATCAGAGCCGAGTGCATGGTGGGGTGATTAAAGTGGGGATTGGGTTCTGACACAGGTCAGCCGGCAGTTGATCGGGCATTCTTATACCGGAGCTGGTAGCGAGTAGTAATCTCTTTAGTTATTAGTACCCACTTGTGATTCCTTATAAGTGTATGTAATTTAGTAAGTGTGTTATCGCAATAAATATTGCAAGTGATCTTCGTATTTCATTTCATCAAAGTAGTATTTTGGCAAGAAAACAGCAACGCAATGTTAAAAAAAATAAAGATTCAAGATGGCGGCCAACTTTTTTGTTTGCGGGCCGATTTCGATGAAACTCGGTTTTTGGTAGTATTTTGGCAAGAAAACAGCAACGCAATGTTAAAAATGTAAAAAATCAAGATGGCGGCCAACTTTTTGTTTGCTGGCCGATTTCAATGAAACTCGGTTTTTGGTAGTATTTTGGCAAGAAAACAGCAACGCAATGTTAAAAAGTAAAAAATTCAAGATAGCGGCCAACTTTTTTGCTTGTGGGCCGGTTTTGATGAAACTTGGTTTCTGGTACTATTTTGACAAGAAAACAGCAACGCAATGTTAAAAAATATAGAAACCAGCCTACAGAGTATTGAGTTCATACAGTCGATCACCGCCTTTTGTGTTGGCGTAAAAGCCGACAGTTGGCACGACTAATAAAAAGTCTAAGGGTTGTATATTGTTTTAAAAAAGAGTAGAATAATATATCGGCTAGGTAATTGCGTAAAGTCAATCGTATTCATTTGACAGTTCATATAGTATCATAATATATGTCATCCCATACAAATTGCAGCCAATGAAATACGATACTTACGCAATCGCACCCCTGTTTGTAGATGATATAGATTTTGATTTGATTTGATAAATGTTATTAAATTCATTACTTTTACTTTATTACATTTTTATTGTGTCGCTTTCTTGTCTATGTTTGTTTTTTTGTGTATTTATGTCTGTTGCTTTTATAAAATTCTCGATGAGCTAAAGACTTGATATTTTGAACATATCTCAGCAGGCTTATTTTGTAACTCAACTGACAGCTTAAAATGATCATCACTGATGTAAGTTGTAAGTACATTGCTGCTACAGTAAAAATCAATGTTATGATTGTATATTGTTTTAAAAAAGAGTAGAATAATATATCGGCTAGGTAATTGCGTAAAGTCAATCGTATTCATTTGACAGTTCATATAGTATCATAATATATGTCATCCCATACAAATTGCAGCCAATGAAATACGATACTTACGCAATCGCACCCCTGTTTGTAGATGATATAGATTTTGATTTGATTTGATAAAAGTTATTAAATTCATTACTTTTACTTTATTACATTTTTATTGTGTCGCTTTCTTGTCTATGTTTGTTTTTTTGTGTATTTATGTCTGTTGCTTTTATAAAATTCTCGATGAGCTAAAGACTTGATATTTTGAACATATCTCAGCAGGCTTATTTTGTAACTCAACTGACAGCTTAAAATGATCATCACTGATGTAAGTTGTAAGTACATTGCTGCTACAGTAAAAATCAATGTTATGACTTTCTACAAAAATCCAACATTTACTTGAAACTTAGATCAGTGAAGATCATTTGAAGCTGTCAGTTTTTAACCGCCTCTGTGGTCTAGTGGTTCGCCCACCCGTGTAAGACGCAGAGGTCCCGGGTTCGATTCCCAGGGGGGGTACACCATCTTACCTAAGTCTGACGCCACAACAACAATTTAAAAATTGTTGTGTTCCGGCAGTTAGAGGTAAGATAGCCAGTATTGCGGGTGTAGTGCGCTTCCACCTTCGGCCTTATCGTCATTCAACATTAGATGAGATGAAGGCAAAGCACTATCCCGTTGTGTATAAAAAAAAAAGTTGAGTTACAAAATAGGATGACAATGCAATATTATGGTGTCATTGAGCTTTATGACAGGTATATTTGTATGTTGAGGGACGAGTAAATGTGTATTAGAATGAAAAAGAAAAAGTACCAGTGTACATTTTGTAAACAACCCTGCATTATTTTTATTTCAAAACATTCGTTATGAAATAAACGGAGAAGAAATAGACAGAATTTAAAATGCAGGAGTGACAACCACAATGAAATCTTATCTATCGTTGAACGATAGCGAATCTAAATGTGGACGAGTTTGGGGTTGGTCTCCAACAGGCACAACTACTGATGGTAGTGGAGTATTCTCCACCTGTATACCACTTAATAAAGTGCTGGGTTTTGCTGAAGATTATGAAAAAAATATTGTCCATCATCAGCCATTTTAATGTCTCCATTGCTGGGGCACAGGCCTTCCTTATGGGTGGATAAGGAGGACGGGCCATAACCCACCACGCGGGCCCAATGCGGATTGGTGGGTGTTAACGACTGCAAATGCAGCCGGGACCAACGGCTTAACGTGCCTTCCGAAGCACGGAGGAGCTCAAGATAATAAATTTTTGGTCACCCATCCCATGACCGACCCTTGCGAACGTTGCTTAACCTCCGCAATCGCTGGGCCAGGCGCTAAAGCACTGCGCCACCGAGCTCTGCTTCACCGAGAAAAAAATATAATGAACTGTAAACATGAATTAGTTATTTTAAGAAGTAATACAAATCTGGCTTAGTAGCAAAAGGACCTATTCGCAAAATGCCACACGGCCAAAAAAGGCCACGTTCTCGGAATGACTTGTTCTCGAAAGGACCTATTCGCATAATACCTCATTCTCGAAAAGACACATTTGCATAATGCCTTATTCGCGTAATGACCTATTCTCAAAAGGACACATTTTTTTTATACCTGCCAGCTTTAACGTTAACAGCAAATGATTGGTAATTATCATGTATTAATAAGTAAAATACATTTTATTACATTTTAATCCGTCAGCTCCGCTAAAGATATAATATTTGATAAGAAATATAAAAAAATATTGACTAAATTGGAGACACAGGAAATTACTGTGGAACAATTCTTCAAACAAATTATTTATTTGCAACTTTTAATGTAAAATTGCAATACAATTTTTTGTAATACACCTCTTACCTAATAATTATTGATATTACAAATAAGAATTATTATAAAAAGAAAAATTTATACCTTTCCTAAGTATAGTAATCTGGCATACTCTAATAATAAATATTAATAAAATGATAAGAAATGACGATTTATAAGTTAGTATTTTTTTCATATTTATATGTATTGTATATGAATTATTTTACCTTTCTGAAATACTCAATTTCTGGTTTTATAAACAATACAGTGTGTCCAATCTACTTTAACACCCTTTCAGGATTGCACTTTATCGAGAGACACATTGTATTTTATGTTATTTTTTATTTTATTTCTTGGAAAACTTACAGCTACTATGTTTATATAACAAAATGTACCATGGTTAATCATTAGCCAACAATTAAGTTTTCACATGTAAGATAACAGATGAATAAAAATTTTTTTTTCGAGTAAGAACATGCGTTATTTGCACTAATACGATCGTGCTATGATCAACGGGAACAATAAACAGCTTAGCAACTAGACTCAATTATTCAGAGAACAATAAAATTAAAACAATAAAGGAAAGTATATTAATACACATCACATTCAATTATTATGTACTTTCATATTTACTTAGTAGTTCCGCTGCGAGTGCTCGCTTCAGTGATGCAACACTATTCGAACATAGATCGATATCAGTTTGATGGCTCAATTTGTTAAACAATCCACACGAACGAACTAAGTAGCTATTACGTCGATACTTCGTGCGCACACATGGCACATGTAACTTCAGTGATTTGTTACGCGTAGTAAAACTACGAGGTACTATAAGCTTGATGTGTTTTAATAGTTCGCTCGAGTCGACACTGCCTTTAAGTATTTTTGACAAGTAAGTTAAGTCTGCGATATTTCTACGAACTTCGAGGGGAAGAAGATGGTGTCTTATGCATCGCTCCTTATATGTACTATCGTAAACACCGGTTTTAAATTCTAGGTACTTAAGAAATCTTTTTTGCACTGATTCAAGTTGATTTATATAAATCGAGTAGCGTGGATTCCAGACTTGGGAGTTGTACTCCAATATACTTCGAACAAGTGAGCAATACAAAACTTTTAAGGTTTTGGCTTTTTTGAATTTGTAGCAAGATCTGATTAGAAAGCCCAAAGCTTTAGACGCTTTTTTAGCAATATGTGTCACATTTTGATCGAATAGTACTTTGGAGTCTTGAACTACCCCGAGGTCTCGCATGTGATTTACGCTAGTGAGAGCTTGGCTTTTAAGTTGATACGTATATTTCGTGTCACAATGCTTACGAGAGAAAACCATTGAATAACACTTACTAGTATTAAGATCAAGTTTATTTGCATCGCAATAGGCTTCGAATCTACTTAGGTCTTCTTGAAGTAAGAGACAATCGGTTTCGTTAGTTATATCCTTATAAATTTTCATATCATCAGCAAATAGGAGGACTTGAGAGTGCTGAAAGCATGTGGATACGTCATTTATAAATAGTATAAATAATAATGGGCCTAAGATAGATCCCTGCGGGACTCCAGAAGGTATTTCACCCCAAACGGATGTGAACCCGTTTATAGCCACAGCTTGACATCAGTTTTTTATATATGAGGTGAACCACCGGAATAAGTTACCATGCACTCCGGCAAGATAAAGTTTTTGAAGAAGAAGACGATGGTCAATGCGGTCAAAACACTTGCAATAGTCGGTGAATATTACGTCAACTTGTTTCCCGTCATCCATTTTTGAGGTAATGAAGTCATTAAACAATACCAAATTAGAGGTTGTGGATCGCTTCTTAACAAAACCATGCTGGGTGTGCGTAAGTATTGAGCTCATTGCGGTATAAAGTTGTTGGTGTACTATTCTTTCTAGAACTTTAGAGAAAATGCATAACTTAGAAATGGGGCGGTAATTGCAAACGTCACTTTTGTTTCCTTTTTTGTGCACGGGTGTTATGAATGCACTTTTCCATATATCGGGCATTACACCATCTTGCAAGGATCTATTAAAAAGTATACATAGTGGCTCGACTAAGCTTGAGGCACAGTTTACAATGAAGATCGGATGAATATGGTCTGGACCTGCACCCTTTCTCACATCCAAGCCCTTCAACAGTCGCAAAACTTCCTCAGGGTTTATGTATATAGTTCCAATGGGTACAGTATGATCATTCGACCCAGTATTGAAGCCATCGTGACCATCGTTCATATCGGAGCTTTGCTGAAAGGTTGTCTGAAAATAGGATGCAAACAGGTCGCATATATCAACTCCGGTGCTACTATTAATGTCGCCATAGTGCATTGTAGCTGGATACGTACCTTTACTATTTTTGGAAGAGTTAATGTAATTCCAAAACATTTTTGGGTTTTCAGTGATAGAATCTTCCATGCGACGTACATAATTTTCATAACAAACAGCCTCGACGTCTTTGGCTTGTTTCCTAAAATATGCAAAGGATTCATAGTCACTACTCCTCTCATAGACCTTAAACTTACGATGGTATTTCAACTTATCACTTAATATTTTCTTTAATTCAGCACTGTACCATGGTGGGTAAGATTGTTGTGACACATATTTTTTAGGTATGTATTCATCTTTAAGATCAGAGATTGTCTTGTTAAATAAGTTTACACATTGATTAATATCAATGTTACAGAAAAGTTCATGCCACTGTATTTCATCTAATTTAGTGCAAATAGTGGTATAGTCACCACGTTCATAAAAGTACTTAAATCTTGGATTATTACTTAAAGGCACCTCGCTTGAGAGTGGTTGATAACTAATTTTTAAGGACCTATGATGAGGGTCTTCGGGGACTATTGGATCTTCACAAGCGGCAACAGTTAAATCGCAATTAGAAAAGACTAAGTCAAGTATTCTGTTATTTGATAGATTTGGGGTACTGTTAAATTGTTTTAGGTTAAGTTGTTCAATGGTGTCTAAGAAATAGATTTGTGATTCACCTTGCAAATCAGAAGGGCTCAAATAATTTTCACCCGAGTTAAATTGCCAATTTAAATTACTAAGATTAAAATCACCTAAGAGAATAATTTTATCATTAGGAAATTGGCTAAACGTATCAAACAATTTGTCTGTAAAATTACTAAGCTGTGAGTTGAATCCGAGACCGCCGTGTTGCGAACATAAGTAAACAATACCAATATGGAGGCTAGTCGCGTTACGAGTATTGCGTGTTGGCGAGCAAACAGTAAGCCAAAGATCCTCGGCTGTCGATCGCCAGTCGCGCCGCTCAATACTTTGTAATTTGCGATGTACAGCCAAAAGTATTCCGCCGCCCATTTTTTGCTTGCAACTTTCATAATCCCTATCGCGTCGCCAAACGATGTAATCAGCTGGGAACAATTTTGTATCCAAAATACTGTCTAGCAGCCAAGTTTCCGTGATACAAACAATATCATAACTAGATAACATAATATTCCGCTTAAATGTGTTGGTTTTAGTACGAAGCCCGCGGGCGTTTTGGTAATAGATACTGAGTTCAAGTTCTTCTAAAACTAAATTTATCAATATGAACATCAACATTTACTTTAAATAGGACTAAGTGTGAATTTGAGCGTTTCGAACAAACAATAATTGTTATAACATTTTTGTGTATCACGAAAACTATGATAAGTGTACTATTGCGATGCATAATGAATTCGAAGAATAGTAAATTAGTATCAACTTTTACTTGGTATTGTATATTACCGTTGAATAATAATGTCAAAAAATTTATTGCAGTGGGTAAGATTAAATAAAGAGCGTACTTACAATAAACCAAACTGAGCCTTAAATTCGTAGTAATAAGCATGAGAACCGATTGCACTGGTGTGGCAAGCACTAACAACGAACACTCACAGGGAAACGTATCGATATTATTGACAATAAGGTAACTAACGGGTGGCCTAGGGCCGCCAACAGAACGAACTAACGAACACTTAAATGATAATTTAAATAGTGCCAGTCACTTGATTCTCAACAGATCCGCTTCACAGTTAATGTTAAATATCGGTGTTGATGGTGACTTCCGGGCCAAAATCTTGCTGTTTTTGACCCAAATGAATTGGAAATCCGTTTGTTTTTTGAGTTCCTTAGCTTTGAGCAGCAAATTTTTGTAGTAAGGCGTGAGGTGATCGTTTATAAAAACTCTGCCGCTGCCCTCATAACCGATGTTGCGCACAGTTAATTGCTTTTGTTTGCGCGCAGCCACCATAAAATCTTCTTTCTGATATTTATATAAAAAGGATATCACTATAGGTTTTACTGCATCCTTTTGGCGGGTTGGAACTCTTGTTAAAAAGTTTATGTCACCCTTTTGTATAGGATAGTCTACGGCTTTTCCGACATTTTCGAGTATATTATATAGGTTTTCATTTTGTTTCAAAGGTATGCCTTTGATCTCGATATTATTTGAGCGAAGCCATTGCTCCTGCTGATGCATACTTTCTTGGATTTTAGTCACTTCTGAACGCAGGGTGGGTATTTCGGCAACTTGAGTCTCCATGTTTTTTACGTTAGCTTCCAGTTTGCTAATCTTCTCTGTAAAACCTTTGATGAAGTCGTGGGCCAACTCAAGCGAGCTCTTAAGATGCTGAATATCAGATTTAATCACTTTCATGTCTTCTGACAACGTATCCAGCACTGAGAGTTTAGATGTAATTTTTTGGAGCTCTTCGTGTAAAGTGCCTTGTGCGTGATGAGTCCCCGGACGTGGAGACGAGGCGGCTCCCTTACACTCCGGGCAGCGCCACGCAGATTTGTTTTTACCAAGCTTTCGGTAATTAGATTCCGAGATTCCGGCGCAGGCGAAATCGTAGTGGTGCTGGCAAACATTGCACTGAGCACCATCCGTAATATCAGTATCACATCTACCACACTTGAGCATGATAATGTTTTTATCCAAATCCCGTATACAGGCATAGTTTCACTAACAAAGACTTAGAGAAAAATGAGGCATTTTGAGAATAGGTTATTCTGAGAATAAGTCTAACTGCGAATGAGTCCAAAAGAGAATAGGGCATACCACGAATAGGGCATTTTGAGAATGAGGCATATCGCGAATAAGGCAATTTGCGACTGCAGGGCATTTTGCGAATAGGTCGTTTTGCTATAGTGCGCGGCACGTAACTTGAAATTTTTTCGACGGAGTGGGGATCAGTTCGCGCATGTGCTCATGTGAGCGACCAATAGCGCGCGTCCCTCTCCCGCCGCCCGCGCCCCTCACCGCTACGCATACCCAAAATACGCATTCCGCGCAACCCCCACCCGATTTCAAGTTACATGCCTTGTACTGTACTAAGCCACAAATCTCAATGCCTTAAAATTAAATGCTGGTGAAGTTGTGGATGACATATCAATAAATAAAATTATTTGGCGAGTGCCTCATGTTAAAGTTTCGGATCGAGAAAGAATTAGTTTGCTTAAGCACTTAGAAAAAGGTCGAGCGATAACAGTTGCATTTCGTAAATGAGACTTATATGAGTATCCATTACTTCCCGAAACACGTAAACATACTTGGTCTATTAAAACATCCTCACAGATAGAGAAACCACGATTCGTCGTAATTGCTTTTCAAACGAACCGTAAACATAATGCAACAATGTCAATGGCAGAGTTCGACCATTGCCATATACGTAATGTAAAAGCTTTTCTGAATTCTTCTTATTATCCATATGAAAGTCTGAACATTAGTTTCGCTCACAACAAATATACATTAATATATGAACAGTACGCCAGGTTCCAGCAGTCTTATCACGGACGCCGAGCTGAACCGTTGATGAATATAAAAGAATTCAAAGAAATCGCCCCCTTATACGTCATTGATTGCTCTCGCCAGCACGAAGCATTAAAGGGATCGATTGACGTGCGAGTTGAAATCGAAGCCGATCAAGAAATATCTGACCAGACCGCTGCTTACTGTTTGATTCTAAACGATTGCATATTTGAATACAAACCTTTAAGTAACATTGTAAAAAAAATATCATGAATATCGATACATTAGTCGTGGATCTACAAGGGTTCAAAGATTTAAAAAATAAATTTATAGTTAAAGAGTTGGCAATCGCTACTAAAGATTATACTCAAACGTTTTTAATAAAACCACCCTATTCTTTTAAAACTTTATCAAGTGAAGAACAAAAGCAAGTGCATTGGTTGGAAAGAAACCGTGGCTTGATTTGGAGCGAGGGATTTAGTGATCATCGAGAATTTCGACGAATTGTGGTTCCTTATTTAATTGGAAATTTGAATATTGGAAAAAAAAGTATTAGTTAAAGGATTGGATAAAGTAACGTGGCTTCGAGAGTTGTGTCAAGAATGTAAAATTATAGAATTGGGTGAAAAAGGTTGTCCTAAACTTTTAAAGTTACATAATTATTACTATGACAGAGGAAACAAGGTTTGGAATTGGCTTTGGTTAAAAAATAAAAGGTATTTTTTTTATATTTTTTACTACAGATTAGGCCAATTTAAGATACTAATTTGAATATTTTAACATTTGGTCCCGTATTTGTTTTTTTATAAATATATTTGTCGAGCGGATATGGTCAACCGGAATGACGTCATTAGTGGCATGTAAGAAGGAAAACCTTTACCATCTACTTATAGAAAAAGAACGGCCAAGTGTCATTACCTGTCATAATGACTTTATGGTTGTTTGTAAACAAATAAGTTATAAAACACTTTTTAACGGATACTAGCGCGGTTTTATTGAATGTACTTTGGTATTTAGTTGGTATTTGGTTTGATTTTTGGTTTTTCCCGACGTTTCGGCACCTTTGCAGCTGCCGTGGTCACGGGGGACTGAAGCTACCCGTGAGCCTACCCTCAAGCGATGAATTTTTTATACGTTCAGAAATTAAAATTTAACAAAATTTTTAATTATTTTATGTTGATTTATAATTTAATTTTATGAATTATTTAATGCTAAAAAGAGAGAGAAATCTACTGAAACTACCACCATTTCATAAAATTGGGAGGCCCCTCCAAGAAAGAAATGGCGAAAGAAAACTTGGAGAGGGAGCCGACCTCCGTCTTTTGTATTAATTTATTTGCAAAAGGAACTAACCGTATCATTAGATCTTACAGTGTGTGTGAGGGGCTTTAGCTTGTGAATGATGGGGTCCCAAGCTGGTGGAATTTTCCAACCATCATCTCTATTGAAATTAGGATATTTATTTATTTCGATAGCCTCGCGGAGCATTCTAGGGATAAATCTACGTTCCCTAGCAAGGATTTGGGGTTTGTCAAATCTTATATAATGGTTGGGCCCCTCAAAGGCGTGTTCACTCACTGCAGACTTGTTATCGCGCCTATGTTTCATGTCAGCTACATGCTCTTTGACGCGGGTCCCTATGCTTCTCTTTGTTTGCCCGATGTAGGAGAGTCCACAGTCACAATCTAGTTTGTAGACACCTGCAGCTTGAAGGGGGATATTACACTTGACAGGTCGTAAGAATTGGTTGATCTTCTTCGGCGGCTTGAAGTAAGTTTTGATTGACGCTCGCTTCAGAATGTTTCCAATCTTGTCAGTGACACCCTTCAAGTATGGTAGGATGGCAGGTTGACGCTCTACTGTGGCTGGTTTGGCGCGTTTTCTGTGATTGAGGTGTGGTACTTGCAACTTGTTGTTACGCAGTACTTGTTGGACGTGCTGAAGCTCAGCAGTCAGGTGTTGTTTGTCACAGATTCCGCGGGCTCTCTGAAACAAAGATTTCCCTACGGTAGCTAACTGTATAGGATGATGGTGAGAGTCACCATTAAGGTATCTGTCTGTATGGGTTGCTTTACGATACACTGTGTGGCTCAAGGTGTTAGTGCTCAAGATACCTTAATGGTGACTCTCACCATCATCCTATACAGTTAGCTACCGTAGGGAAATCTTTGTTTCAGAGAGCCCGCGGAATCTGTGACAAACAACACCTGACTGCTGAGCTTCAGCACGTCCAACAAGTACTGCGTAACAACAAGTTGCAAGTACCACACCTCAATCACAGAAAACGCGCCAAACCAGCCACAGTAGAGCGTCAACCTGCCATCCTACCATACTTGAAGGGTGTCACTGACAAGATTGGAAACATTCTGAAGCGAGCGTCAATCAAAACTTACTTCAAGCCGCCGAAGAAGATCAACCAATTCTTACGACCTGTCAAGTGTAATATCCCCCTTCAAGCTGCAGGTGTCTACAAACTAGATTGTGACTGTGGACTCTCCTACATCGGGCAAACAAAGAGAAGCATAGGGACCCGCGTCAAAGAGCATGTAGCTGACATGAAACATAGGCGCGATAACAAGTCTGCAGTGAGTGAACACGCCTTTGAGGGGCCCAACCATTATATAAGATTTGACAAACCCCAAATCCTTGCTAGGGAACGTAGATTTATCCCTAGAATGCTCCGCGAGGCTATCGAAATAAATAAATATCCTAATTTCAATAGAGATGATGGTTGGAAAATTCCACCAGCTTGGGACCCCATCATTCACAAGCTAAAGCCCCTCACACACACTGTAAGATCTAATGATACGGTTAGTTCCTTTTGCAAATAAATTAATACAAAAGACGGAGGTCGGCTCCCTCTCCAAGTTTTCTTTCGCCATTTCTTTCTTGGAGGGGCCTCCCAATTTTATGAAATGGTGGTAGTTTCAGTAGATTTCTCTCTCTTTTTAGCATTAAATAATTCATAAAATTAAATTATAAATCAACATAAAATAATTAAAAATTTTGTTAAATTTTAATTTCTGAACGTATAAAAAAATTCATCGCTTGAGGGTAGGCTCACGGGTAGCTTCAGTCCCCCGTGACCACGGCAGCTGCAAAGGTGCCGAAACGTCGGGAAAAACCAAAAATCAAACCAAATACCAACTAAATACCAAAGTACATTCAATAAAACCGCGCTAGTATCCGTTAAAAAGTGTTTTATTTCATGTCTAGTGAGCGCGTAAGCTTGAGAAGTGAAAATAAGTTATAGTTAATATTTCTTCTATTTTATTCATTTAATCCAGTTGTGACGGTTCTAACCTACCTTCTTAATTTGCCGCAATAATTTTTGAGGTGATAAAATTATAATAAAAATGCTTACCAGTGGAAACTCGCTGAAAAACTTTGTAAAAACTGACACGCCCAATTTACCCAAATTGCGAAATGTATTGTATGTATTGTGTCTATTTTGGATGTAGGCTACATGGATGAAATTGTAACGATTGCTTGTGGACTGATAAATTTGCAGGATAACATAATAAACATTGTGAAAATAAGTGCATACTTTATTTCTATTTACAAACATTTAATAGTAGGGATGTGGAAAAAATTACGAGATAAGTTCATCGATATTTTTCGGGCGATATTAAATACTCTGATATATCGATAGATGTTTTTACAATAATTTTTCCAAAACATTTTTTTTGTAATTACGTATGGATTTTAATAGTCGACACTATTTTGTCACTGGAGCATTTTGATTTTTTCCAACTTTTGAGTCTTAAAAATCATCGTAAATTAGTCAAATCGAGCCAAAATTTCGCGTAGGGGTTTATTTTGCTATTTTTTATGTTTTACAATACCTTAAAATTAGAATCCATTACTTAGTCATCATACCGTTTCATCCCATTTTTTTCTGAGAAATATTACCTAAATCTATATTTTTTCACTTCCACCTTCCACCATCCCTAATGCCAAGTTCATTGTCAAAATTGTCTTTCCCCTTTTTTCTTTTTTTTTATTATGGCTGGGGGATCTGTATGTGATGACGTCATATGAAGGTCATTTGAAGGTTAAAGCTTTTTATTGAATATTATAAATATCTTTAAAAATATAGACTTATTTTTAAATTTAATCAGTAGACACTGTACCGAAAGCTTATTCCTCGAAATGGTTTTGAGATTTCCAGTCATGTTCAAAAAGTTATCAAAGCCAATTGGGTTCATCATAAAAAGATGTGTGCATTAAAAAATGTACTGTGTCTCAAGATGTGGTATTGTGATAATAATATCTTTGATTTTTTTTTAATCTATTAAGTGTAAGAAAAATTGTATTAAAAATATTTTTCAATAAATCAATTATAAAATATACCTAATGTTTTTAATTTCACTTTAATAATAATAATATACAGTGCCTTTGGTCTTGAACTAGCGATAATTTAAAGGCGTTTAATACACCTAATTTTATCGATAAAAACACCCACATGTTGGGGTCTATCCCCACTCCTGTTGGAATGGCCGCCATTTTAAATTTGACTTTCTATTTTAGATGACCTTGCAGAAAAATATTAATTTCTCCGGATTTAGAAGTCCTACAGTTATAACAAAAATACTGTTCAAAAGCTAATAATATCACCTATGATTTAAAAAATAAAATGTTTAAATTTTTGATTTAAATACGTCATAAAAAATTACTCTAATAAAATTTTATACGAAAAGTTGTGCAATTTTTTCGACTTTTTATTACATTTTTTAAAACTAGGAAATTAATGTTCACTTTTTTTGCATTATTCAAATACACAGGGATATTATCTACAGAACGACTCAAAAATTTATTGCTCTATGTTACATATTTCGAGAGCTATTGTTGTTTGAATATGACCCTGTCAAGTACTAAATGGTTATTTTCGAAAATAAAAAAAATCAAAATTCCTAAAAACTAGATTTTATCATTTGATGAAATTAGTATTCAGATAATTTTATCAACCTTAATATGTTCAAAATGCTTGTAATTATGTCCATTTTCGAAAATAATCATTTTTTGGTTACGTAAGGGTCATAGATCAAACAAAAATAACTCTCAAAATATGCAACATATAGCAATAAATTTTAAAATCGTTTTGTAGATAATATTTCTGTGTATTTGAGTAGAGTAAAAAAAGTGGACATTAATGTCCTAGTTTTTGAGAAATGTAATAAAAACTCAAAAAAATCGCACAAATTTCGTATAAAATTTTATTTCAGTAATTTTTTATGACGTATTTAAACAAAAAAATTAGACACTTTCTTTTTTAAATTACTAGGTAATATTATTAGCTTTCAAAAAATATTTTTGTTATAACTGTAGGACTTCTAAATCCGGAGAAATTAATATTTTTCTGCAGGATCATCTAAAATAAAAAGTCAAATTTAAAATGGCGGCCATTCCAACAGGAGTGGGGATAGACCCCAACATGTGGGTGTTTTTGTCGATAAAATTAGGTGTATTACACGCCTTTAAATTATCGCTAGTTCAAGACCAAAGGCACTGTATAATTCATTGAACTAAACTAAGTCATGGACTAAGTAAGTAAAAACACAGTTTAACATTTATTGAAACTTTATTAGGTACATTGAACTTATAATAATAATTTTAATTAAAAACAACCTGTATAACTATAACCACATATTTTTCTAGAAATGTTACTTATATTTTTTTCTGTTTGGTCCATTATTTCGTCACCAACGTCTTTAACCACATATTGTGAACTTAATACAACACAATCATCATTAACACAGTCACTAACTCGTTGTGATCCATCCAGCTGTATAACTTGAATTTTTAACAGACGAAGTCCTTTTGTAGGAGCACTATTGATAACGAACGAATGCACGTCACGGTACTTGTTGGATTTGATTGGAGCACTTGCAGCAGCTATATTCTTCTTTGTTTTGCTGTTTATTTTACGACGCTGCTGCTATTGACTTGACTTTTTTGACTACGGAGGGCTCATTTTTTAAAATTCTTCCGTGAACCCTTCCAAGGGATCTTGAGCACATTGAAACGAATCTAAGTATTGTAGAGTACTGCTGTTAAAGTTTGTGCATTCTTCATCCGAAATGGATGGTTGATGGTGATGATGATGGTTTCTCGTTCCATGTTCTGTAAAAGAAAAGAAAATTAGTTTGACATCGAAAAAATAAGTTTAAAAATAGTAATTTATGATTTTGATAATAAATTATGTCACTTACCATATTTAAAAAGATATAGAGCGTTTAAAGTTTTAACTTATTTAACTTTCAAACAGTTCTAGCTATGGAGCTACAGTTTGATCCGTCTGCTATGCTTCTTCAAGAAAGAGTGAATAATAAAATAAATAAACCTTCAATGGTACATTCTGTTATATTTCGCTGACTCTTAAATTTAAACTTGCTATTTCATATTATCTTTTCACTCGCTTTTGTTGCAAGAGCGGGCGGGCATAATCATATTACACTAACACCTTCCGCCTGCACGTGAGACTTGAAAAAACAAATTCCAACTTGATTTATTTATGTGACTCAATGTCAAATAAACCTTCAATAGTACATTCTGTTATATTTCACTGACTCTTAAATTTAAATTTGCTATTTTATATTATCTTTTCACTCGCACTTATAGCAAGAGCGGGCGGGCATAATCATATTACACTAACACCTGCCTCCTGCATGTGAGTCTTGAAAAAACAAGTTCCAACTTGATTTATTGATGTGACTCAATGTCAATGCATTTTATAATGATGAACTTATTTGAGTAGGTATTTAAATATTTAGGTACCTAGGTATAATATGGTGGTGAAAAAAAAAACAAATTGGTTTAAGTATACTTATTTTTATTCCATTAATAATTATATTACAAAACATTATTTTAACATTACTTAAATAATTAACATAACACACATTGAATTACAATCAACTTGATTTTACATAGTAGGTAGACATCTAAGTTTTACTTACACTAACATTATATCTAGGTGTAGGTATACAAACAAGCTAAATATTTATAAAGAATTATTATTATAGTATGTAACATAATTTGAGAACATAAAAAAAATATTACTTTGATCGTAATAAAAACAAACATAATTCAAAAATTTAATATACTGGTATGCCCCCACGTCTTAGTGGAAACTTTATCTTTCGCTATTAAGCGCTTATCATCATCACCAGACAAAGCAATTTTTTTTACGGCACTTGTGAAAATTTCGTGTTTAATTGATTTAATAAATATGTTTGTTTTTCGTACAATATCACCTTGGAAAAGTGTCTTTTCGTAATCTGTGATATTGAATTTACAAATAATATTTTTTTGAATATCTTTTGCTCTTTTTATTGTGCTGTCTGTAGTTTTAATACAATATAGCTTTGATCGAAGCCCTACAAATTCAGATATAACTTTCCCCCCCATTTCGTCCTTAAACAAGCCAAGCACTTTTTTATTTTGAATTGGTAGATTGTATTCATTTTGATCAGAAAAATTACTTGTGTCAAAGTAAGGTAAAAAGTGTTATTTCACATCACTATAAAAATTAGAAGTCTGTACGAGATAAACATAGCTCGATAGCTATGTTTATCTCGTATATGCATTATGCAGATGTGTTACACGGACACCGATGAGTCCGTGTAACACATCTGCACATCATTGTTGTAAAAAGGCTTAATTACCGCGTAGTGGAAATCGTACATGTCATCGATAATTCTAAGACAGTAAAACCAATGTATATTGGTTTATTAAGGATAATTTCCTCAGGTTTTAATTGCACTGCAACTAAATTTTCACCGAATACTGTTGCGCTAAGAAAATTTGGACGCGCAATGAGTTGTTGCGCACTTTTCCTCTTTTTCGTGATATTTTTTTTATCAGACCACTGATTCACCAGATCAACTTTGACTCGTTTTTCATTATTTTCTAATGTTTTCCCGAACACACTATTATTTAAAAGTTTGAAAAAATCTTGTTCAAAAGTTGTTAAGCTTTTCTGTCGCAAAGATGTATTTAAGTCTATGTATTGTTTCAAGTATGGGCTTTGTCTAAAACTAATAACTCGATGATTTTTTTTAAATATTAATTCATGCTTTAAACAAGTTTTTAAATGAATATAATGTATGACAGTTAAAACTATTTAATTTGATGATTTCGTGAATCAGAAAAAAACACCAAACTTGGAATGAATTCAATATAATAATATTAATTACAAAATAAAATACATGTTTTTAGCTAGAGAAAACAGAGCAATGACAATTATGACAATCTACAAAAAAAAAAACGATCGTAAGGTATGAAAAAGCAAATTCATTAAAAAGAGGTTGCATACTCGCGATATGTAACCTCTACGGTTTTTACTTTAGTAACTTTTAAACATTCCGCCCGCCATGGACCATCACACGTCCATCAACAAAGGGAAGTGAAAACAACAAAAAAGGTACATAAAAATCAAATGATTATGATAAATGCAAAACAACAACAAGTTATAACTTAAAATGCCAATAATCTTTCTTAAGATTTTTGTGAAATATAAAAACAATAATAAAATTTCAACTTACACTAAATTCTATTTTTTTAAGAAAATGTCTTATTCAGTTACATACAGGCAGCTTACATAACTTTGAAACAAGTCGTTAGAGAAATAGTTTTTTTTACAACACAGGCAAACAATACGTGTAATATACCAGAACCACAATGTTTTTTCCAATGCCACACGACCACCTGGCTTTTACGGGAACGATATACCTACGCAATCTGAAGCTCTGTGCAAAGTTTCCATTTAAACCTGTGAAAGAACTGATTAAAATAATCAAAAGACCAGCGTTTCCAAAACTCTTGGATCTCACATTGTGTTTGATGCCAACTCCGAAGATTGGTTGTGTTTTTGTTGTAACAGTTAAAGTTGGGGACTAAAACCTGTGGTTCGCCGATATGGAAATATGCTGGAGTCAAAGGACCAGGATCATCAACTGAACCATCGCTGACACAGGAAATTGATTTTGAACTGACACAAGACATCATTAGATGTACAGTATAAGGAGAATAGAGCGGAATTTTCTGACGCTGATGCAGCCACTCAGGACTGGGTTTCCAAAGCTGATCACAAACTACTAATTCTTCGCATTTTTTCTTTTCAAAAGACGAGATGTGACGAGGGGAAGGCTTAGATTCCATCAACAGGAATGTCTTTGACAGTTTGTTATCAGACTGCTGTTGAGTATGAGCTACATGCATACTAATAATATTGTGACACTTTTCAATATGGTTGACACTTTTATTAGAGTGCACATTGCCAGTTAACCCAACCAAATCGAGTATGCTGCGCAATAACGGTTCCTGATGAACCTCTAACAAGTCCATCTGTCAAAACTTGGCTGTACACTCCCGCCCCCAATAGCAGATCTATTCGGTTTGGAGTCCCGAAAGATGGATCTGCTAGTTCCATATAAGAAAGAGCTGGTAAGCTTTGTACATTATATACAGTTGAAGAAGGCAATAAACTTGTTAACTTGTTTAAAACGTGAGCTTTGACAGTGATGGTGAAGCTAGGATCTTGACGGGACTGGAGCTTTAACAAAACAGTGGATTTCGACGCTATGGACGAACCACGGTCACCACCTAACCCGGTCACTAAACCAGTTTCAGAATATTTTCTGAGACCTAGAAGCTGAACGGCAGCCTCTGAGACGAATGACGCTTGAGACCCCTGGTCAAGCAAAGATCTCAATACTACAGTTGTGTTTTTGTTTGATGCCGCGTTGACTAAAGCAGTTGGCAAAAGCACTTGACTGTATGTATTTGTGTGACAGGAAGTGATCAAAGAAGTATCTGAAGACTCACCCTGATCATCTTGAGAGGATGTTGATGTGAGTGCGGAAACAATACTTTTGTTTTCAGTATGGTCAGCTTGGTTAGAAACAGCAGTCGTTGCCTGGCTTTTTGGATGTAACAAAGAGTGATGTTTTTTTCATACAAATACGACATCTAGAGGTCCTATTGCACTGCAAAACATTGTGGTCAGTGTCCAAACAATTAAAGCACAAGTGATTAGAGAGCGCAAAACTACGACGTGTATCCGTTGACTCTTTACCAAACTTTTTACAATTAGCTATCTTATGACCTTCTGTACAAAAAGAACAATTTACAACACTATTACTTACAATACGATTACAATCTGATTTTTCTTGTTTCTGAATCTTAGAATCTAAAAATTCTATCGAACGAAATCTGTTCTCTAGAAACTCTGCGAACAGTGACCATTTTGGTAATTCCAAATTAGCTTCCGTAACCTTTAGTTCCCAAAGTTTCCTGGACTCAGCATCAAGTTTTTGACTAACTAGAAAAATAACTATAATATCCCATTCCTCTACTTTGACACCCATATTCATTAAGGCAGACAAACACTCCCTCGTAGTATCAAGCAATTGCTTAATAGCACTCGAAGATTCCGTACTTAAAGTCTTTTGAGTTGTTAACCTTTTAAGTACACAATTCGCCAGATACTTTTTATTATTATACCGACTTTGGAGTTGGGTCCAGCAAACTTAGTAATTATCGGAAGTGACGGGGATGTGACGCAACAACTGCTCAGCTTCTCCCGTTACAGAGCTTTTTAAATAATATAATTTCTGTACATTATCAATACTACAATTCTTATGAATTAATGACGTGAACAGATCTCTGAAACTGGCCCA
Organism: Agriphila geniculea; assembly: GCA_943789525.1. Classification (NCBI taxonomy): domain Eukaryota; kingdom Metazoa; phylum Arthropoda; class Insecta; order Lepidoptera; family Crambidae; genus Agriphila; species Agriphila geniculea. The sequence continues at coordinate 18,944,494 of OX038888.1, forward strand.
TTCAGTGTAATTTCCTGAAAACTTAGGAATCTCTATTTGCGGCAACTTCACACTTCCGCTGATTGGAGGTACAGTTCTACAACTTTCAGTAGGCACTGAAGGCAAAGGAGCTGGTTGGAGTTTCAAAATCGCCTCTTTTAATAATGACTTACAGTCAATATATGACTCTTCTGTATTATCATACAATTCTCCTGTAAAAGCATAAAGTGATTCGCTCCTTAGGAGCCTTTCTATAATTAACTTTAGACTTAGAAATTTGTGCAGCAACGTTTACTTGTAGCTTAAACAAACATTCTGCCGCCATTGTGAACAAATAAACAACTTATTTACAACAAAAGTAAAAGTTAAATAATAGAATTTCGTTGAAAAACTAAAATAATTACAAGTGTATGCAAACAGTTTGTTGGAACAGCACTGTCCCTGCCCCCATCACTAGTGAGACACCGTCTCTATGCCCTCTCTCTCTCGTCTATGGTTCGTTCGCTAATGTCGGGTTTCTATATTTCGTCTCCGCAATTAAATATATAAAGTGTTTCCTTTACATTGTATGAGTGAAAATAAAACGCGGTTGTGCAAAATTAAACTCTTCTTTATTATTTTACCAACAATTGGTAGCAGAGCGTAGTTCGTAAAAAGTGAATCTGCCGGACCGCGTGCCATGCAAACATGGCGTTGCACCATATCGAGTTATTGCACAAGACAAATTATGATACATGGTGCATACAGGCACAGGCCGTATTAATAAAAAATAAACTATGGAAATATGTTTCAGAAGGTCTGGAAACGCCTACGAAGGCTGAAGACTTGAAAATATTTGAGGATGGAGAATTAATGGCGCGATCGGAATTGCTCCTTCTCATTTCGCCATCCGAATTACGGCAAATTAAAAAGTGCAAAACTGCACGTGAAATTTGGAACACACTTAAAAATACATATGAAAGCCTGCACGGAAAGCAACATTGCTTAAAGAATTGCTATTGAAGAAAAAGGGTGAAAATGAAGACATTCGCGAGCATCTTAACTCCATATTTGAAAAAGTAGACAAACTACAAAATATGGACATAAATATAAATGAAGAATTGCTCAGCATCATGCTATTGTATAGCCTCCCATCAAACTATGATAACTTCAGAATAGCAATTGAATCCAGAGACACTCTCCCTTCACCGGAAGAATTAAAAACCAAAATTATAGAGGAAAGCGAAGCAAGAAAGAACACCAGTGAGTTATCCAGCAGCTCAACTGAGGCATACTATTCAAAGAAAAACAACAGAAAAACAATATTTTGCAACATTTGTCACAAAAAGGGTCATGTTGCTTCGAAGTGTTGGTCAAAGAAAAATAAAGATAAATCTGCTGAAAATTTGACACATAAAAACTTTAATATATGCCTCAACACGAATACATCAAATACAAATGTATGGTGTCTTGACAGTGGGTGCACGTCGCACATGTGTGGAAATATAGAAAAATTTTCTGAACTGAAACAAGTCGGTGGACAACTGAAATTAGCCTCTGAGCAGCATTCCACACAAATAAAAGGGACGGGAAAAATAAAACTAGAAAATGAAAACATAACCTTAAATAAAGCCCTTTATGTCCCAGAACTGTCAATAAATTTGATGTCAGTTGCACGCATCACTGAAAATAATCACACTGTATTATTTACAAAAGATAAGGCGTTCATTCAAGACGACAAGAGAAAAACAGTATTGCAAGCAGAGAAATCAAATGGCTTATATTACATAAAAGATTGCAGGGAACAAGCACATTATTTAAACCAAAGCGATATAATGAAGTGGCATAAAAAATTAGCTCACCTAAATGAACATGATATGAAACAAAGGTTAAAGAACAATTTGGTGAAAAATATGTCATTTGACTTACATGAAAGCTTGACAAATTGTGAAACATGTATTGAAGGAAAAATGTCACGATTGCCTTTCCCGGAACATAACAGCCTAAGAACAAACAACCTGCTCGAAATGATACATAGTGATGTATGCGGCCCAATGAAAGTTGAAACAAGTGCTGGTTCTCGTTACTTCATCACTTTCATTGATGACTATAGTAAATATTGTTTCATTTATTTTATGAAAGAAAAGTCTGAAGCTCTAGAAAAGTTTATAGAATTTAAAACGGAAGTAGAAAATCAAACTAACCTAAAAATAAAAGTCTTGCAAACAGACAACGGGAAAGAATATGTTAATGGAAAGTTCACTACTTACCTCAAAGAACATGGCATCCAACGAAGACTCACGGCGCCCTACACACCGCAGCAAAATGGCATAGCTGAAAGAAAAAATAGAACATTAGTAGAAAAAACAAGATGCATGATGATAGAAGCAAATGTTCCCGAGAAACTATGGGTTGAAGCAATGCACACTGCTAACTACTTGGTGAATAGATGTCCTGCAAAATCATTAGAGGGAGAAACACCATACATGAAATGGGTTGGTCGTACTCCATCGGTGAGACACTTACACATTTTTGGTTCTAAAGCATTTATCCTTAACAAACAAAGGAAGCATGGAAAATTTCAGCCAAAAGCGAGTGAAGGCATATTTATGGGCTACGCAAAATATAGTAAAGCTTACAGAATATACTTACCTGACAGAAATACTATAATTGTGAGCCATGATGTGAAAATCCTAGATGACAAGATGCATTTTGGGAAAAATGAAGCTCAGATGAATAAAAATTTACAGCAACAGAAGCAATCTGCACCTGAAACAAAAGAAATAATAATTATGAATGAAACAGAAAACAAAGAGGCTGCAGAAATTAATACTTTACCTTTTCAGCTCACTCCTTTTCAGCACTTTCAAGTCGATAACCAGAATGAAACCGAAAGCAGCGATGAAATGCATTCCTTTAATGAATTCGAGGTAGAAGAAAATGAAATGCCTACCACGCAAGACACAAGTCAAGGCTTGTCAGACATAATTAGTCCAGATCAACCAAGTGAACAAAATCCAATTCAGAGACCTAAAAGAGATATCAAGCCTCCGTCGTGGTCAAAGGATTATGAAATGGAAGAAAGCTGCGAATATGCTTATTTATGCGAGTCTGAAGAAAATAGCAATGATGAAGAATGGCATGACGCAATAAAGTCAGAAATTAGAGCACACATAAAAAATGGAACTTGGGAAATAATAAGTAAGGAGGAGAATAATAACCTAGTGGACTATAAATTAATACTTAAAGAAAAAATTGGACCAGAAAACAGTATGATTAAAAAGGCAAGACTAGTGGCCAGAGGGTTCACCCAGAGACCCGGAATCGACTATAATGAGACATACTCACCAGTGGCAAAGCTCAGTTCTATAAGATTATTATTAGCCACAGCTGTTGAACAAAATTTGAAATTATGTCAATTAGATGTCATTACTGCATACCTAAACGGAGATTTAGAAGAAAAAATAATGATGAAAAAACCAGAATATCTTGAAAAATACTTAAATGAAATAATCATTGAAGAAAGTGAGAAAGAAAATTTAGAAATATATAATAAAACCAGAAAAATGTTACAGGATATCACTAAAAACAAAAATGAAAAAGTTTGTTTACTGAAAAAGGCACTTTACGGATTGAAACAATCTGGAAGACAATGGTACATAAAACTAGATAAAAAGTTGAAAGAAATGAATTTCAAGCCATCGCAGGCTGACCCTTGTATCTACATATATGAAGATGAAGGAGAAAAAATTATAATGGGCCTGTATGTGGATGATATGATTTTGGCATACACAAACGAAAATTTAGTAAATAAAATAAAGAAGCAATTAAATGATAATTTTGAAATAAAAGACATGGGACAATTAAGAAATTGTATTGGTATGGAAATAAGTATTGGAAAAAATAGCTTGAAAATATGTCAGAATAAATACATAGACAAGATTTTGAAGAAATATAATATGGAAAATTGTAAAATCATGAGCACTCCGATTGAACCATATTTAAAACTACAGAAAAGTAAAGATTGTGACCCAGCAATACCATACCAGAACCTAATAGGAACATTGATGTATCTAGCCATAGCGACAAGACCAGACATAGCCTACGCAGTGAGTTACTTATCTCAATTTAATAACTGTTATGCAGAAGAGCATTTCAAGTGTGTGAAACGTATTCTAAGATACTTGAAAGGTACAAAAGAAATATGCATTGAATATAAAAAATCTGGAAAAGATTTATATGGCATGGCAGATGCTGACTGGGCTGGCTGCTCAATTGACAGACGCTCCTATTCAGGATATTGTTTTAAATATGCAAACGCATGCATCAGCTGGGAATCGAAGAAACAAAGATGTGTGGCATTATCTACGGCTGAGGCCGAATACATAGCCCTCACCGAAGCCACTAAAGAAGCACTTCATCTTCAAACTTTGTTAAACGACTTAGGTTGTACTAATCAAAAATTCATTCTCATTTACAGTGACAACCAGGCCGCACAAGGACTATGCAAAAATCCAGTCATAAGCGGCAAGTCCAAACATATTGAAATCAAGTACCACTTCATACGTCAGTGTGTACAAGACGGACTCAACAGAATCGACTACATGGAGACTGCTAACATGGAAGCCGATGTCCTAACAAAAGGTGTTCCTGCCCCGAGGCTGAGGGACCTTCGCAACCACCTCGGCCTAATGTGAATTTGTGATGAAGACAGGCCAGTGAGGAGGAGATGTTGGAACAGCACTGTCCCTGCCCCCATCACTAGTGAGACACCGTCTCTATGCCCTCTCTCTCTCGTCTATGGTTCGTTCGCTAATGTCGGGTTTCTATAATTCGTCTCCGCAATTAAATATATAAAGTGTTTCCTTTACATTGTATGAGTGAAAATAAAACGCGGTTGTGCAAAATTAAACTCTTCTTTATTATTTTACCAACACAGTTTAAAAAGCGGGCATTGGCTTTCCGATGTAATATACAAAACACAAATTTTCTTCTATATTAATAAAGTAGCTAAGTGATATTCCAAATTAAAAACTGTCTTCTATTAAAACACAGAAAAAACACTAAAGAAATTTGATGGTTAAAAGTACTTACAGTTTTATCCACAAATAACTTATTTACAAAACAACACAACGCTGTTTACTTGGGCGGGCCTCCAGAAGTCACCTTGGTGCAGCCACAAAGAATGCCTCCGTAGTCCGTACTAGGGCGGCTGGCAATGGGCGCTTCATATGCAGAGGGCCGCTAGCAGCAGTCGTGGATGGCCAACAGCATAGCCATAGGTGGCCGACAAGACGTCCAATAACGAATTTTTGTGGCCAACAGGATAACCAGTAGATGGCGCGATGCTTGAAAAAGTGGGGGGGATGTCCGTGAGAATGACGATTCCCGCCCGCCTTGGACGTATATATGCACACCGCGTCCAAACACCGTTGCAGTGATCGACTCTGTTTCTAGCTTTTAAGAGTGATACGTAAAATACCGTATGGGATAGTACACCAGTAAGTGCCACTGACTCTAGGCAAAGAAGGACCAAAAACTGTTTAACAGTTAAAACTATTTAATTTGATGATTTCGTGAATCAGAAAAAAACACCAAACTTGGAATGAATTCAATATAATAATATTAATTACAAAATAAAATACATGTTTTTAGCTAGAGAAAACAGAGCAATGACAATTATGACAATCAACAAAAAAAAGACGATCGTAAGGTATGAAAAAGCAAATACATTAAAAAGAGGTTGCATACTCGCGATATGTAACCTCTACGGTTTTTACTTTATTAACTTTTAAACACATTTGTAAATTTATCATACAAATTCGGGACGAGTTTACTAGTTTTTCCTCCTGGAAGAATACATTTTTCGGGACAAAAAGGTAAATCGTTTTTTTTTTTTTTTCATTTATTTGTGGCAACAAACAGTCGTACATGAGATATAGCAGTATATTATGTGAAATATATTATTCTAAGTAATAGACCTAATAGTGCCAACAATATTAATTATTTTTATATTACTAGGTTAGACAATAATATGACATAACTTAATTACTAAACGGTTATTACATTAAAGGTGCTTACAAAGCTGTAATAAGCAATAACATATTGGTTTTTTTTTAACTGTCATTAAAAAATAAGTGTGTCATTTTTTTCTTTAATGAACTAAGAGATGAACTGAACAAATCAATATAATTAGTAAAATTCTTATTATACATATTGGTGGAGCGGTGAACAAATGAGTTACGTGTATATAATTTATTACGCGGAGGAGGAACAAATAGAGGTCGATTGCGAGAGGATCGCACGGGAAGACGCACACGAGCCAGGAAAGTTATCCTGCCTAGAAGTTCAGGACAATCAATTTGGTTATTTAGAATTTTATATAATAGTACCATGTCAGATATTTTACGCCTATTTTCAAGAGATAGTAAATTGTGCTTTATCAGGGACATATCATATGAATCACTCATGATGTTAATACGGTAATTAAGAGATTTAATGAATTTTTTTTGAAGCCTTTCAATTCTATTAATGTGAATCTTATAATAGGGATTCCATATGGCACTTCAAAAATCCAGAATAGACCGAACAAAAGCGAAGTATAAAATTTTATAAGTACTTGCCTTACGGAATGGTTTACTGATTCGTAATATAAACCCAAGTCTACGAAATGCTGAGTTCAGTATGTGGTCTATATGATGATTAAAAGATAATTTAGAATCCATTATCACTCCTAAGTCTCTGATTGTATCCACTCTCTTAATTAATGTATCATTTAATTTGTATCCATAGTCAAAGATGTTGATTTTACGCGAGAAGGTTATAATGTAACATTTTTCGAAATTAAGAAAAAGCTGATTGGATTTGCAATAGTCTTGCATAGAATCTAAGTCTGCCTGTAGTTGTATGCAATCCTGAGTGGTTTTTATGACTTTAAAGAACTTGGAGTCGTCAGCGTATAAAAGATAATGACTGTGTTTAATGCAATTTCCAATATCATTGATATAAAAAATAAAAAGCAATGGCGCAATATGGGATCCTTGAGGCACCCCTGAGGGTACCGGCAAGAACTGAGAGCGATAACCCTTCGCACAAACTGCTTGGCTTCTATTTGAGATATAGGATTTGATCCATCTCAATAGGTTGCCGTGTATACCGGCCCCCGCTAGCTTTTTGATAAGTAAATCATGGTTTATTTTATCAAAAGCCCTGGAAAAGTCGGTATACACGACATCGACCTGCACATTATTATTAAGAGCTTGAGATAGGTACTCAACAAAGATAGCGAAGTTGGTTTCGACACTTCGTTTTTTAAAGAAACCATGCTGTTGCTCGGATATGTAGTTTTTGTATGCGGCGTAAATCTGTCCTGTCACAATCTTTTCTAAGATCTTAACTAAAATACTGAGTTTTGAAATTGGTCTGTATTCAGTAATCTGATCTCGAGTATTGTTTTTTGGGATCGGAGTGATCAGAGAGCTCTTCCATACATTAGGAAATATACCAGAGTCTATCGATGCTCGAAAAATGATTGAAACGGGTAATGCAAGTTCTTCAGCACACATAGAAATTAGGAGAGGATGAATTTCATCAGAACCAGCCCCTTTACGAGTATTGACGTGTTTTAGCTCTTTGAGAACCAAATCGTAGTTTATATCTATAGAACTTATTTCTACGGTTGATTCCATAATGTTAGGAGATGAGTTGCTGTTTCCTATATTTTCGAAGACAGAATGGAAGTACTTATTGAAGGCTTCACAAATATCGATACCACTGGAAATTGATTCACCGTTATAGATCATTCTTTCAGGAAGATCATTGTTGCACTTTTTCGATTTTACGAAAGACCAAAAGTGCTTTGGATTTTGAGATATCTTATTTTCAGATAAAGCAATGTAACTATCGTAATTTTTTTGTTCTATTTTCTTGAGTCTTTTTCGTAGCTTCGAGAAAGCACGATAATCACTAGCATTATTGTAACATTTCCATTTCATATGGTATTTACATTTTTCATTGGCTAGTTTTATAAGAGGTCTTGTGTACCAGGGTGGATATTTATTTTTGTTATTTAAATTGCACATGGGTACATATTTACATATGAGATCGTTGAGAATTTCGTAAAAGTAATTTGTCATAGATTCCACATCTTTCATTTTGCTAAGTTTTTGTTCCCAACCTATACGACTCAATGCAATTCTCAACGATTCAAAGTCTGTTCTATAAAATTGACTAATTTTTGTAGTAGGCGCTATCTTAAGAGGAGTGGGGTTATCTAACTTTAAATCAATTTCCAATGGTTTATGATGTTTATCTTCCGGTACTAGTGGAATTTTACAAGAGGTGACTGAGCAGTTTTTATTACAAAAAATTAGGTCTAGTAGTCTATTGTTTACATTACGTTGACAGTTATATTGTGATAGTAATGATATGTTCATAAAATCAGATGTAAGATTAGACAGGTTATCATTATTTGTTTGTATTTCTAAGCTATTTGTGGTTGTATTGTAAAACCAATGGGCATTTGAAACGTTAAAATCGCCGAGCACCAAAAATATGTCGTTAGGTTTAGTATTTATAAATTCACTTACTCGGTCATAAAATGATGTTAAAAAAGATTCGTGGTGTGAACCGTGAGCTATATAAGTAATTATAATATGTAAGTACCGAGGAGTGACACTTGCTCGGGATGCAGTGCATACTTGAAGCGGAATCGAGACCCATACCTCGTCGGCGGGCGCAGGAGCTCGCATGTCAAGCAAGTTGTGCGTACATAATTCACGACGCGTGGCTATGAGCGCTCCGCCGCCGAGACTTTGACCACTTACCGTACAATTCCGATCACAGCGAAACACCTCATACCGACTATCAAAATATTCACGGTCAAAAAAGTTATTGTTAAGCCAAGTTTCCGTTATACAAATAACATCGTAGTTAGAATTCAAAATACTACTCAAGAAATTATGTGACTTTGTGCGAAGTCCTCTTGGGTTTTGATAATAAATACTTAAATTATGGCTAGAAAATTTTAATAATATAAAAAGGTAAAGATACATTGAAACCGATTCCACCAATAAGAAAAGATAATTTAAAAGAAAAAATTATAATATTTTCATAGCAATCTAGTGACAAATTGTTTTTTATTTTTAGGTTACACAATATTAAATGACATAATTGAAAGAGATAAAGTTTTTTATTTATATTGCTATCCACTAACACATTGTTTTTTGTTTTAAAAATATGTAATAGAAAACAACACAAAAATCCACTGTGCAATAATATCAATAGCAACTTATACATCGAGAGTCATTTAATTTTAATAAGATCACTTTCATCAGCAATTAATATCACCTTCGACGTTTCATTTTTACGTACAAGTATTTTACATTCTGATAACCATACAAATGAATAGCTTTTATCTTTAGCCAGTGCGCGAACTTGTTTGTAAAGTAACTTATTCTGTGGTATTAAATGTTCATTGATAAAATTTGGTTTAGATGCACCATCGAGTCCTGCGTCAGCCGTTGTTAAGTTTCTTCTGGCGCGAACTGCTGCAAGCATATTTGATTTTCGGTTTCTTTGTGTGAATCTCACAATAATATTTGGTGGCGCAGATGGGTTGTTCGCATCGGTTTTTGAGTTGAAGCGGCGCACGCGATGAATGTGGTCAATATCAGATGAGCATAGGGTAAAACCTATCTTGGTAGCAATATTTTGTAGTATGTTCAGTAAGTTCTCGTTCTTAGTGACGGGTATTCCTGTAATTTCTAGGTTATTCATTCTTCCCTGCTGTTCCTTGAGACGTAATTGTGTAGTTAAGTCCGAGACTTTAGATCGCAAGTCTGTGGTTTCGGTAATCATATTTTCCAATTCTGTAGAGGATTTCTCGTTAGCTGATTTCAACAGACACACCTCCTTTTTCAACACTATTTGTTCTTCAGATAACTTGTTTATTGTGGCTTTAGTTTCCAATAATTGTTGTTTAAAGTCGACGAAATCCTGCCGTAAAGCGTCTAAGGTACTATTTAATCTTTCGTTCTGCGTTTCTATTGTTGTTTTTATTGAGGACATCACCTTATTTTGGAAATCCAGCAGAAAACTTTCATAGTCACAATTACACTCTGGCCCTTTCCTTTTCCTTTGATTAATGTTGGGGTAATCTTCGTCCCTAATTTTCGTTAAATCAGGGTGAGATCCTGCACTTTTCGGCGAGTTTCTTTTAACACTCATATTTGTTAATTTATTTTATATTTATGCTTAATTAAAGTTGATAAATTATTTAGTTTTAAGAAAAGGGTAGTGGTTGAAATTACGAAACGGTGAGGGACAGCACTAATGAACGTAAGCAGTATTTCTCGTTTGCACCAAGGGATTCCAATGACTCGAGCGGGCCCGAGATTGCTCGAACGATCACGAGTCAGGTGAGATGAGCGAGATGAGATATTTCACATGCGTTCATAGACACTTGTATTCACAATCAAGCTAATAGCACCCGAAATGCAAATGTATTTAAGGGGTATAGTTACTTAAAGTTACAACTGGTAATTACAAGACAAAACTGATCGCGTCTAACCGTGTGAACACTCGGGAGCAGACTGGAGTTATGCAAGTTATGTAAATGTTTTGGATACTCTAAGTCCACTTCAAGTATAAAGCCATATTGCGCGTGTTCCGAAACCGCATTCACATCGAAATTTTCGATTTCATGTTGTTCTAAAAAATCTAAAATTCGATAAAGGTAAGTATTGGCACATACTATAACCATAAAGGTTATTGCAATCAACATAAGTTATGTAAGAACTAGGCTTAGAATAATCATAATCTGGTAAAAAAATATTGTTTGCTTTGGCATATCTATGAGAGCACTAACACACACCCCCTCTAATACCATTTTGTAACATTCGCACCATTGAAAAATCATCAAGAAGTTCAAGTTGAACTCTGGTTTTCAACAACATCGCGTCGAAAGATAAACTTGATGCAGTTAAATAAAAAGCCGGATCTAATTGATAATGTTGTTTGCAGGTGCGTCTAAAATTTTCAAAAATGTCGGCTAATAAAAGCACGTCAGTTTTCAGATATAAATCTGTGTAGCTTCCTAAATCTAACATATTAAATGTTGACCGAACCAACTCTGCATGCTGATAATCTTCAGCTTAAAGGCTTACGCCCATCTACGGCCCAACTTTAAAATTCATGTACAAACTTTCGACAAAATTTAAAAATCATTATTTAATTTAATATGAATAATGCAATTGGAATTAATATGTAATAAAGTCGCCATCACCAAAACCTTTTTAATAACAATTCAAAGATTTTTATCCGAGTGATGTTGCTCTAGGTACGGAAAAATCTCGTAAACAATCGATTCGATATAAAAATCGATACCAACAAAATATATTATTAGTTACTAACATTATTTGTAATGGCAATTCTTGTTTGACTGAGTATAACTTCAAAAAATATCGTTTTTATTAAAACCAGTAATATGATTAAATATTTTTTTAGATTATAACAGTATTGAACAAGACTAAAATCGATTTAGTAATCGATTCCAATAGAAAAATGGCAGCACTGTACTCGGCTGGTCTACTGTCAGTTTGACAGTATAGTGACAGTACGACGACGGCGACGTCACAACGTTTGATTGTCGTTTGTGTTTGTGTTTGATTGTTTTGTTTTGTATTGGAAGTGTTTGTGTGCAGTGAGTGTTTTTTCTCGTGCTTTCTTTACTTTTTGACCCATTCTACGCTAATGGACTTCAAGTCAGTGTTGCCAACTGTTACCCAAGGCCTGTTGCTAAGAATTTTGCAGAAAGTTGCTAGATTGAGTAATTTGTTCCTTCTGGAAAGTAGCTAGAATATAGCTAAATTTTCCAATAAAAATTAATACCGTTTTACATGATTACTAAAAATCACACAGAGATCTTTTACTAAAGGCTTTAATATTTATTGCACTTAAAATGAAATTAACAAAATAAAACACAAATAAATCAGCTATGAACTTTAATAGTAATAATATATTTTACATTTAATATGATATTATATAACTACTTAATAGACAATTTAAAAAAGAAACACAAAAAGTACTTATTCAATTAAATACAAGAGGAAGATGTAGAAGGTTGTGGACACTGGGAAAATGATGGTACATCTTGTGCAACTGAATCAGCTTTACTTGATTTTGAATACTTTTCCATAGTACCCATTTTGTCAAGTACGGACTTAGGAAGGACGTAGTTATGACAGCATTGGCCGCTTTTCCTGAGCGAATCTCTTATACAGAGGATAGAATTAAGAGTTACTAAACTCATTCTATTCCTCTGTTTATTTTTTATCAAATTCATTTGGGAGAATAATCTTTCTACCTCAGCATTCGAATGTGGAAGTGAAATACATGCTATAGCGAGTTCGCTTATGTCTTCAAGTATATTATCTCCAGAAGCATTTTTATACTTTTTAACTTCCACCCAAAACGGTATAATTTCTTGCGATATCCATTTGAATGAATGAAGAATATGCCATTGTTGCATTATCTTATAAATTTTTTCTGGTGTGAATCCCAAAATTTCAGCAAGATTCACAATATCGTTTGTTTTCACGGGTTTTACTGCTTCTTCAGGACTTAGTAACTGCATAGATTCTAATTGTTTATAGTTATCTGGAAGCCTTTGTTGTAATTCGGTAACCAGGCGCATTAAAAATGTGACGCAGCGTTGTCTTATTGCATTTGAAGTCTCGGGATCAAACGAATGTTTAGTTATTTCTGTTTCAAATATATAACCAAGAAACGGCCTAGGGTGTAAATCTCTATCAGTTATGGGATCCATAATGTTCCTCTGCAATCTTGTTGGCATTAAAATTCTCTGGCTAACTGACTGTATCAGTGTTTTTAGAGTGTTCAGCAGTTTCAACGGGTTAGAGTCTTCGCCCTCAAATGCCTTAATTGCAATCTGAACATCATTTAAAACGCTTCTCAAAAATATTAAATATAAATAGTGTTTATTATCCTGAAGCATATTGTATATGAGTTCAGCAGCGTAACAATTTTCATTTCCTCTTGCCAAGTTAAAATGCAATTTTAACTCTTCCCATTGCGATAGAATCTTTGTAACTGCCGGCTCTATCGACAACCAACGAGTATCGCACACCTTTGTAATTTTTAAAGGTGCTTCTCCACAGTTAATAAGCTCATATATTTTTTTATATTCATCTCTCCTTTTTGGTGAAACAGAAAACCACTTATGAATTTCTCTAACTAAAAACTCAACAGTTCTTGGCAGAGAATTTTCAGACGCATGAGTCACTGCAAGCTGTAATGAGTGACAGACACAGCGTATCAGTATCAAATGTTGAAGACCATAGTCACGTTTTAATATAGCGTGAACGCCGTTGTTGATCCCTCTCATAACTGATGCGTTATCTGTACCTATACCAATCATTTGATTAATATTCAACTTGTAATTCTCCAAACAAGCAACTAAACCTTCCACAATGCCTTTTGCATCTGCTCTTTCGATAGAAACCAGCTCCAAAAAGGAGCTTACTATTTTTTCTTGTTTACTGCTATAATATCTAATTACAAGACCAAGATGTTTGCTGACACTCACGTCTGTGGACTCATCTAGTAAAATACTGAACTTCTGGTTTCCAATGTCGTCCAAAAGTTCCTGGCGAAAGTGTGAGGCTAACACGTTTTTCATTATTTCTGTGCATTTCGTTCGATGTAGCTTTAACCCATCAGTGGCTTTAGAATCTTTGAAGCACTTACTGCATAGCTCGCCCAAGTGGTCCACACTCAAAGTAGAACAATGCTCTGCGATAAATAACGTCAGAGCACCTTCAGCTGCATCACAAGGCCTGCTTGAACTTTCTTTGGCAATAACTTTGAAAGGAATCTCTTTATTACCTGTAAATAAAGATAATAATGATAATATTTTTTTTTATAATTGTAATCTGTTAACAAGCTGACGGGAATAATACAAATATTATTTCCAATTTATATTTAATTAAAAAGTAAAGCCGTGACGGCTTAGTGGTTTGAAGGTCGCGTCCGTCTCTAATTTTTACCTCCTCCTCTCATTTAAGACTGACTTTTATCATTTGTGTATGATAGTGAGCATTTGCATATCAGAGAAGGTATAAACTTCATGCGAAGTCCCAATTCGTACTAGGCCCGCGTGGAGATTATAGCTGTGCCCAGCAGTGTGAATGGGTTAATGATGAGGTGAGATAAAATAAAATTCTGAACTATAACACCTACCTGTTTTGAGTTCCAATTTGTGCTTATGTTTTTTCGTTTGGGCATGTTTCTTAATATCAAACAGCTTGGCAAGTATTTCCATGGAACAATATGTGCAAAATGCTTTGGTTGAGTCTCCACTTGCTGGTTTTAACCAACCTTTAAACTCATCCATATTTTCCCACTCCGATCTATACTTCTGGGCGTAATATTTTTTTTTGAATGGTAAATCCATTTTCACTATTATTTCCTCTTCAAACCGATTAACCAACTGAGTCTATCGATGACGATCAATGGAATGAAAAGAATAAAATGAAATTGAAGCAAAGACCCACGAAAGTAGTAAAAGGGGAATCCCCTTAGTGAGTAAGCAAGTCGCATGATAGGTTATCTCGCTCACTCTTGTAGGAGATTATTGCTTCTGGTCTATTTTTCGGGGATTCCCGGGAATCCCCGAAAAATAGACCAGAAGCAAGGGCGGCATCTTTTTTTTTTCATAGCTTTGGCGATCAACCAAAAGTTGCCAGGAAAAGTAGCTAAAAAGTTTAGCTACAAGTTTCAAAAAATTGTAGCTGCATGACATCAAAAAATTGCTAGATCTAGCTATAAAGTAGCTAAGTTGGCAACACTGCTTCAAGTCTCCGACCCTATCCCGAACTTTGGAGTTGGGCCCCGCTATATATGACGATAATCTGGAATGGAAACTGTCCACTTGACTCTCGCATGCATTGGATTCTGGAAGCAGCTCTGGTTAGTAATTCAAAGTAAACAGCATTACATTTAGTTAAAATTGACTTCGAGTGACTAAAACGATTAAACAAATGCCTCTGTTATGAAAATTGTTGAAATAAATTGTGCCCATACCGACGAAAAAAAAGTCGTTTTATCTAAAAAAGGCGACTTATTTTCTTAACCAACATTCAGTTTATTGAGTTTTTGACATGCCATGCTTTCATTTAATGCACAATTCGTCTGTGTACACCGCGGTGTACCGTGGGCCGGAACTTCTATATACCCATGGGCATGGACCTTTCTTGGTCAGTGAGTGAACTATAAAAAGATTCCTTTTTTTGGAAGGAATCGTTCTTGATAACGTTCCGAGGAGTCCATATATTCGTAGGGATAGACACCCTTGCGCATTAGTAATTTAAACTTATGTTCATTGGGAAAAAAACTTTTTAAATCAGTACCGTTCGAACAGCCGTTCCGATCGCGCGCGACGCGCGCCAATCTACCCACCCAAGCGACTTTTAATTTGCAAACAATCAACTTTTAATATTACCATACTTGATTTACGTATAACGGTGTCACAATAAAAGTGTTGTGCTGTGAATATCGTCAGCTTATCATACTCGTGCTTGTACTTAACACACTCATTTCTTTGTATGGTCAAAATGAGTTCGCCTCCAGCCGGAGCGATTGCGAGAAGCGGATCACAACCCAATCTTTCTACAGATGATGATAACCCTCAAAAAACGCTTCGAAAACGGAAAGTGCAAGCTCTCGACTGCGATTATGGACAACAACTATCTGATTTTCGTAAGGATATTTTGTCACTTCTATCATCGTTCGGTAGTACCCAAAATGAAAACCTACAGAAAATGCGTCAAGAAATAACATCTGACATTAAGGAGCAGATTAGTAAGGTGACATCCTTAACAGAAAATTTGGTCGAAGAACAAAATCTTATGAAGGTTGACCTTTTGCATTTGAAAAATAAAATTACATCCGTCGAAAAAGATATTAGTGCCTTGTCATCTACGCCGAAAACCCTTAGTGAAGCAAACGAAACTATTAAGCTTTTAATCAAGGAATGCAACACTAGCAAACAGTATTCTATGTTGAATAACCTAGAAATATCTGGAATACCGTTCATGAAGGGTGAAAATTTGTTGACGATTCTCCGTGACATAAGTGTACAAGTTGGAGTTTCATTATTGGACAGTGACATCGACGCAATTCACCGTGTGCGCCGCTTTCTGAGTAGCAATGAGAAAGATACAGGGAAAAATATTCGGCCTCCAGCTATAATAGTACGTTTTACACAGCGGAAAAGGAAAGATGAACTGCTGGCCGCGATCCGAGCTCGACGAGGTCTTACCACCGCCAACATCGGTATCCAGGGGCCTGCCACCGCCATTTACATTGGAGACCACC
This sequence comes from Agriphila geniculea, assembly GCA_943789525.1. Classification (NCBI taxonomy): domain Eukaryota; kingdom Metazoa; phylum Arthropoda; class Insecta; order Lepidoptera; family Crambidae; genus Agriphila; species Agriphila geniculea. The sequence goes on from OX038888.1 coordinate 18,960,847, forward strand.
TTACGCCTGCTAATAAACTACTGCTGAAGCGTGCAAGACAATTAAAGAATGACCTTCATTACTCTTTCTTATGGATACGTGATTGTAAAATTTTTATGCGTAAGAATGAAAAACAACGCGCAATATGTATCATTAGTGAATCAGATTTAGAAAAACTAAAGTGATGCTTTTGTTTATGTTTCTATGTTGTAAGTTTTGTATTTACAAATCCATATAATTTACCATGTCAACTTTTATGCAAAACATCATATTTCTCAGGCAACCGTAGTGAAATGTTTAATACTGTTTACAATCGTGATGCGGGTGCGCTTTGGCAATATTGTTTTTCTGTGACAAAAACTCAACCTACCAACGCTATTAAATTATTTATTAAAGCAGGTCTTATTGTTCCAATTTGTATAATTATATTTTGCTATACGTTTATTTTACGTCATACTTTTTTAATAGTAAATAATTCTACTAAATTAACTAAAAACCTGGAGGGGATATCTTGCAATTTAATCATAAAAATTACTCATTTTAATTTAATAATATACTGTTATTGTTTACAAACAGGTCTACCGAGCACGATCTACTGTAATATTTACTTAATTTTTTGTTTTTACAATGGTGCCATATAATTTTAATGGTTATTACCAAAACGTCAGGGGGCTACGCACTAAATCACGGGACTTTTTCTCCAAGGTTGCACAATCGGATTTCGATTTTATTTGTGTTACCGAAACTTGGTTTACTCCAGATTTTTATGATGGTGAGTACTTCGACAATACGTTTAGTGTTTTTAGATGCGACCGCTCAGCGGCTGAGAGTGGCGCGAGCAGGGGCGGCGGCGCGGCAGTGGCTGTGCGTACGAAATATCGGCCACAGTTGCGCGATTGGCCTGTCCCTCCGCGCGCTCACTGCGACTGCATTTGGGTGTCGATTCCGCTGGAAACTAACAGCCGTAACCACAACCTTTTGCCGCCTGGATCCAAATCACAACCTCGATATTTAAATATTGGCTGCATCTATATACCGCAAGGGCCAGGTTACAGGGACGTATTAAGTTCATTTATAGATATTGCAGGCGATATCATAACGGATAATCCGACTGATTTGTTCCTTATTGCTGGAGATTTTAATATTTCAGAGGCTGACTGGTTGGAATCAAGTATATCTGACATACAAATAAGTTATAGCGGAAGTTATGCAGTGCAACTAATAGCAGTTTTTTTATCTTTTACTGGAATAAAACAATATAATTTTATCAGAAATTCAAATAATCGCATTCTTGATTTGATTTTTTGCACTTGTGATTGCCAAGTTGATGCTTGTGATAACCCGTTTGTTAAGGAAGATTTTCACCACAGGGCGCTCTTTATTGAATTTAAATTAGATAACCAACCTTCCCTTAAACAATCTTCAAACTTTGTTTCTAATTTTCATTCTGCGGATTATAAAAGCATAAATACCGAGTTGTCAGAAACTGATTGGAATTTATTCTTTAACAATTTGAATACTGAAGATTCTGTCTCAAAATTTTACGTGTTTCTAAGGGAACTTATTAATTTACACGTCCCCCGCCGCAGGTTACGTTCCTCAAATAAGGTTCCAGCTTGGTATAGCAGACCTTTGAAAAAAATGCTTAGTGAAAAGCGCAAGTACCATGCTTTATGGAAACGTTATAAGAACCCTTTAGACTATAATAGTTTTAAAGAATTGCGTAAACGATCAGAAAAATTGGAGTCTGAGTGTTATAAAAATTTCATATCTTTTTCTGAAGAAAAAATTAAAAGTGACCCTAAATTTTTTTGGTCCTACATAAAATCGATATTTTCGTCTAGGGGTGTACCCGATCAAATGAAATATAAAAATGAAGTAACCAGCGACGGTAATAGAATTTGTGATCTATTTAATTCACATTTCCATTCAGTTTTTGAGGAATCAACATTAGATTCACTAGCCACCGATCACTTGGACCCTTCTATTAATGCTGTAATTGATATACATTCTATAAACATTAACGTAAATCTTGTTTATAAACATTTAAAGTCATTAAATATTCATAAAGGAGCTGGACCAGATGGAATCCATCCTCTGTTCATAAAAAAATGTGCCTCAGCACTGGCTCTACCAATTACGTTATTGTTTAATAAATCAATGACAGAAGGTTGTTTTCCTGTTATATGGAAGGAAGCCTGGATTACTCCTATTCCGAAAGGTCCGGTTAGTAAAGATATAGAGAAGTATAGACCAATTTCTAAGCTGTCCCAGTTTGGCAAAGTTTTTGAAAAAATTGTTACTGAAGAACTTTTTGAAATAGTTCGACATCATATTACACCTAATCAACATGGCTTTTACAAAGGGCGTTCGGTGGACACAAATTTATTAGTTTTTACTAATGAAATTTTAACTGCTATGGACAATGGATACAGCGTGGATGCCGTGTATGCCGATTTCGCCAAAGCATTTGATAAAATTTGTCATAAAACCCTATTAGTGAAGCTTTGGCGACTTGGTATACACGGTGATCTGTTCCGCTGGCTCAAATCATACGTGGAGAACAGGAATCAATGTGTTGTACTTTCTGGTTTCACGTCGCAAAAGAAACATGTCAGTTCTGGCGTTCCACAAGGGTCCCACCTCGGTCCCCTTTTATTCACATTGTATATTAATGACATTTGCAACTATATGTCACATTCAAGTGTACTACTTTATGCGGATGATACAAAAATTTTTCGAATTATTCGGGATAGAAATGACTGTGAACTACTACAACATGATTTAGATAATTTTGAGAAATTTTGTATTGACAATAACTTGTTTTTGAATTTCGATAAGTGTCACGTGATCACTTTTTCTAAAAAACAAAATGTTTTAAATTATAACTATAAATTAAATGGAAAATGTCTGAATAGAGTTACACAAACACGTGACCTTGGTGTAATTATGGATTGGAAAATGACTTTTATTCCTCACATTGACTCCATTGTAGAAAAATCTTACAAACAGCTAGGTTTTATTTTGCGTGTAGGAAAACCTTTTCTGAATTCCTTAACATATAAAATCTTGTATAACAGTTTTATTCTCAGTCGACTCGAATTTGCCTGTGCTGTTTGGAAACCTTACTCTAAAGTTCATATAAACCGAATCGAAAGAATTCAGAAAAAGTTTATAAAGACACTTGACTACAGAACTGGCCATACTCATTTTAATTATGAAGCCTCCCTTGAATACCATAAGGTTAAATCTTTAGAAGTACGTCGTGATTGTGTGGACTTTGTTTTGATCTACAAAATAATTCATAATGCTCTCGATACCCCCTCATTGTTGCAAGATATCTCCTTTAGAGTGCCTCGTAGACAAGAACGTAAATGTCGTAAAAGGAAATTATTTTATATCCCCCCTAGTAGAACGTGTTACTGCAGGAACATGTTTATAAGGCGTGCCTGTACACTATGTAATAATAAGTTGGATGATGTGGACTTGTTTTCCTGTACATTAAGAGCGTTTAAAAAACAAATAAATTAGTTTTACTTTGGGTATAGGTAGTCACCAGTACATCATGTTATACAAAACTGTCTAAATTTGCAACTTATTTTGAACGTTAATATCATTGTATTTAAGTATAAAATTGATTTAATATGATTGTAAAAATATTTCGTTGTTTTTCGGTATGTAACAACTTTAAATAAGTAGTTGTTCTTGGTCTTGTATTCAATGTGTTTAATGTTGTTAACCTTTTTTTTCTTTCACTAGAACTTTAAATGGTAACTATATAAATGGTTTTTTCTCGTTAAAAATGTTGCTTCTTTGCAAAGATTTGGCTTAAATATAAAAATATATCTAAGTTATATTAAGGAAACTATAGGTCTAGAATGTAAACCTAAACTAAGATTAATATTTTTTTATGAGACCGTTTGTTTCTTAACAATAAATAAAAAAAATAAAAAATAAATAAATGTTTCAATTCATCAGGTTTTAAGGTATCTGCTAATTTACTTAAACTGGTTCCTAAGAACTTGAACGAACCAACAAAACGAAGTTGAAAAAACTGATTATTTGACACTGGTACAAACTTAGTGAAAGAAATATATAATGTGGGTACTTTTGAAATATTATTTTACGAATGACCTGTATGTTCGTAAGCAACGAGAAAATTGTTCTTTACAGTAATAGTTGCAGTCACAAGATAATATTCGTTTTTCCTCAAGTCTTGTTTGTGTTTCTCATATTTAACTTAGTTTCTTGTAAATATACTATGAGTGAAGATTTTGAATTCTTGTGTGACCAGAAGGGAAAGCTCACATTGATACGTGATAGGTTTCAATTTTACAAAAATATAACTAAAAAAAATGACAGCACTAATTGGCGTTGTGTTAATAGACGGGATTGTTCTGCATCAATTACTATAGATAAAACCAGGAAAAACATATTGGGGGATAATCCGCCGCACACTTGCAAACGGAATAATGTAATACTGGAAGTGAATAAAGTAAAATCATCTTTGAAGAAAGCGGTATGCAAAGATTTAGGACCTATACAGAAAATTTGTGAAAACCCGTTGAAAAAGTTGAAAGAAAAATTTCCTAAGGATGAGGACTTAATACCGTCATTTAATTCATTAAAGAATTCTTTGTACAGATTTCGCAAGAAATATCTTAATACAAATTCATTAGTGCACAGTGATACAAGCTCAATAAAAGTACCAGAATTTTTTAGAAATTTTTTGATTTCTGAAGATGGTGACACAGACAAAAAAAGCTGATTCAGACCAATCCTTAGTGAAAAAGGCTCGGAGTGATAATTCTTAAATCATCCTTTCTCTGTAGTTGATGAAGAACATTTAAAAAAAGTTTTAAATGGAATTAATCCGGCTTACTCAGGACTTAATCGCACACAGTTACATTTGAATATACAAAATGTTTTTAAAGAAAAGCAGAATCAAATAATTGATTCAAATATTTTTTTCAGAATTTATTATTAATTTATGAGCAATCAAATCTTTAAAGGTTGCAAGTAAATAAAAAATAACGTTTTAATAACATCTGTAATCATTTTTGTATTTACAATAATAACAGTTAAATCATTTTAGATAATAAATACATTGATGCTTTAATACTCTTATTTCCCAATCGATAAAATAAAAAAAATACGGGGGCCCAAAAACTTGAAAATGGTTGTTGGCAACTCTCATATAATTATATTATGACCTATTTTTGTTGTATTACAAAAAGATCTCGCATTTGTGATTAATTATTTAAAAAAAAGCGACTTAATTATTATAAATAAGATTCCATTTTAAATTTTTGTTACTTTTTAGGGTTCCGTACCCAAAGGGTAAAAACGGGACCCTATTACTAAGCCTCCGCTGTCCGGCTGTCTGTCTGTCTGTCTGTCATCAGGCTGTATCTCATGAACCGTGATAGCTAGACAGCTGAAATTTTCACAGATGATGTATTTCTGTTGCCGCTACAACAACAAATACTGAAAACAGAATAAAATAAATATTTAAGGGGGGCCCCCATACAACAAACGTGTTTTTTTTCCGTTTTTTGCTCGATATTAATAATGACAACAGGGTAGGCAGTTGAAATTTTCACAGATGATGTATTTCTGATGCCGCTATAATAATAAACACTAAAATCAGAATAAAATAAATATTTAAGGGGGGCTCCCATACAACAAACGTGATTTTTTGCCGTTTTTTGGTACGGAACCCTTCGTGCGCGAGTCCGACTCGCACTTGGCCGGTTTTTTCCCTTGAATTTATTGGTAAAGATTACTGAAGTTTGATTACTACAAAGTAGATTCCTAGTTTGTAACCAAAGATTTCTATTAACGAATATGACTGATTGTTAACTAGTCTGTTCATCCTTACTTGTCTTATTTAGTAAACAGTTTTTGGCAGTTGTCATACGTCTTTTATACTTAAATCGTTATTTAAAAATATGTTGGTAATAGTTTATTAAATTGTTATTAATTTATTTACAATTTATTTCGTAATCTATGTGTGGAAAACCATTTGTTGTATTTTACAAATGATTATTTCAATAAAGAGTTGGGTGAAGATTGTTTACCATATAAGACAAGTAAGGATAAACAGACTTTAGTTATTATATCATTCCAAACCATTGTTTCCAAATAAGTAGGTAATTTATGATTAATACCAAAAGAGTTATGAGAATTAAAAAATATAGGTGGTTGTGTGAAAGTATATTTTAATATTGTTGATTTTTCTGATTTGAACTTTTCTAAGATTGTTATCAAAGTGTGTATTTGAGGATAAAACAGTGTTCAAGACAAAAGCTTATTTGGGTGCACATTTTTAAAGTATACCTATGGTGTAGGTAGACTCAAGAAATGTTATAAAATTCATGTACCTAGTCTGGCCATAAATTCTGTCCCTAACTTTTGAATTTGTTTTTCAACAATCCAATGACATTTGATGTTTATTTGTTTTATGTATGATATAAATAGGTTTTGGTTTTCTAGAAACATGTCACTTAGTTGCATAAATCTTTATTTGTTTTATGTATGATATAAATAGGTTTTGGTTTTCTAGAAACATGTCACTTAGTTGCATAAATCTCAACTGAAGTCATGGAGTGGGGTCTGAAAGAAAATCGTATTGCAATAATTGCACTATACAAGTGTAACAAAACTCCAGTCGAAATTTTTAACCTGCTAAAGTCGCTCGGTATAACACAAAAATTCATCTACCGTACCATCAAACGATTCACCGAGATGTCATCTGTCGATGACAGACCCAGAAGCGGCCGCCCACGTAATTCAAGGACACCAGCAATAATTAAAGCCGTTGCTGAGCGAATTTGTCGAAATCCTCTCCGCAAGCAGAAAATCATGTCTAGAGAGATGAAAATTCCACCTAGGACCATGTCCCGCATCATTAGACAGGATCTGAAGCTTGGCGCTTATCGTCGAAGTACTGGACACCGCTTAACAGCAGCTCTGCGCTGCTTTAGAGCGACCAGAGCAAAGAACTTGTGGCATCAGCACGCAAAGGGCGGATAACGACAAATCCTGTTCACGGATGAGAAAATTTTCACCGTAGAAGAGAAGTTCAATCGCCAAAATGACAGAGTCTATGCACACAGCTCTCAAGAAGCTTCTGAGAAGATTGCCAAGGTAGAAAGAGGTCATCACCCGGCCTCAGTCATGGTTTGGTGGGGTGTATCGTATGAAGGAGTCACAGAGCTCCATTTTTGCAAACAAGGCGTAAAGACAAAGGCAGCAAACTACCAAACTGATATTTTGGAGCCAGTATTGTTAAGCCATTGAGCCAAACTTTATTTTTCAATAAGCATTGGATATTTCAACAAGACTCAGCTCCCGCACACAAAGCGAGAACCACGCAGCATTGGTTAAAGGACAATTTACCCGATTTCATTGCCTGCGAAGATTGGCCCTCTGGAAGTCCTGACCTCAACCCTTTGGACTGCCGACTATGGGAAGTTTTAGAAGAGAAAGCCTGCTCGAAGCCTCATCGTAACATTCGAGTCGTTGAAGCGTGATTTAATGGCAGCAGCGGCTTCGATACTAGGCATGTCGATTCATGAAAAAAATAATCGATTTTTGGATCGATTCGAATCGAATGCAGTAGAATCGATCTTCGATTAAATCGACCGTCGTGGAATCGATTTTCGATTAATCGATTTTTCGTACCTAGTAAAGACGATAATAAGAAATAATAACAGTACCTAGCGATAGCTTGACACTATTGGTAGGTCCGGCAACGATACTAAACTTAAAAAAAGCTTTTAAAAAAAGCGAGACCTCCTTCAAAAACCTTAAAAAACAGCACTATAAAAAGCAAGAAATAATGTTCAAATCGATTAATTAAAACAGGTCTACTGAATCAATTCAATTAGTTTAGCCGTCTTCGAGTAATCGGTGGACATACGTATAAAAAAATATACGCGACAAATAGATAACCTCCTCCTTTTCACATTTTTGAAGTCGGTTAAAATTATTAGTCATAACTTGCTGTAGGAAAGTTTTATGGTACACATAGCTGCATTTACAAGACTGTGAATTTTTCCATTTGGGTTGCAAGTATTGCAACATAACATAAGTTACTTTTAAGTTCAAATCGATTGGATAAGTCTGACGTGCTGCTTGCTGTCTATTATAATATGATATGCTAAAAAATATACTATGTGATAAACGACAAAATAATATGCTAGACAGAAATAAAATCTGCCTTTAGCTAATAGGTATACGCTACCTAAACTAGCAACACCGTTGTTTAATATTTTTTTAATTGGAGAATTGATAGGTGTGTCATAAGACAGACAAAGGAATCTAAATCCGTACAGCCAATTTTTTTTTTGTCTTTTTAGGTTGAAAACCGGTAAACCTTACCAATTTCTAGATTTTTAAAATTAAAAATGTGAATCGGTTCGATTACGGAGATTCTTGGATCGATTCATTGAATCGATTCAGTGTTTCAGATCGATTTAAAAAAATCGATTTTTGGACCTTGACAAATCGATTCTTCGATTAATCGATTTAAAATCGACATGCCTATTCGATACCGCTGGAAACAATCCGTGCGGCAATAGACGAGTGGCCAGATCGATTGATGAAGTGTGTCAAACCAAAAGGGGGGCACTTTGAATAAATTCTATTTTTTTATGAAATAAGCAATAAAGAATTATAATTATAGTATTTCCGTTCATTGTTTTTTTCTAATTTTGACTTAGACATCACTTTATGAGTGACAGAATTTATGGCTAGACTAGGTATAAATATAAAATACAAATATGTAAATGAATACTTATTGAATCGTTACTTTTAATTACAGACTCATGTATCAAATCAGTCTACCTTGATTGAGTCTACCAAACTTGGTGATAGAACTGCGGGTAATAATTGTCGATAATTGGGTGACAATAACTGGTACTGTCGATAACTGGTACTGTCGATAACTGGTTGTCGGCTACTCGAGTTTTCATGTCGATTATTGGCGATTTTAAATATTTTTGTTTTTTCTGTGTTTTCTCATGAACTATATATTTATAATTAACAATAATCAACATATCATTTCTCGAGGGTATATTTAATTATTTTCAGTCGTCATTGCTGTTATAAGTATAAAATTAATTTTTATTAAGCACATAACCTCCTAAACGTGTCGATCATTGGTGCCGTTACGTTAGTAGGTGCATGTATACCGAATGTAAGTGATTTTTTTTTGTATTTAGGTTGTTTACTATGACCAAGACGCGCGCGCCATTATTCAAGTTTCGTCCGTTTCTTGTTTGAGTGTTTTAGAGTTTCTAGATTGTTGAGTAAATAAGATAAAAAATGAGAACAAGTAGCACACTATTTCAATTACTAATGGAATTTATGGAAAGGTTAATATTCTAAATTGTGGAACATACCTGCTTGATAGGTACCCTAAGTACTTACACTCTTTTCATATGCGTATGGGAAACTTTGATTATTTATATGACATATAAATAATCCAAAGGTGCTCCCTCACCGGGAGCATTCACGTGTAATGTAACGTTACAGATTTGAGCATTACATCAGTGAAGGAAGAGAACCGAGCATTACAATGCGCACCTTGTAATGATACAAAACGGGCATACATCAGTGAAGGAGGAGAAACACGCGAATGCTCGTCAGTCAGGGAGGTATAATTGTAATGTAATGCTCAAAGACGAATCTATAATGTTACAGTACACGTGAATGCTCCCGGTGAGGGAGCACCTTAAGATGGGAAGTTACTGAAACGTATTTGTATACTTTATAGGAATGGCGACCTTAGAATCGCCCATTGAGGGCGCACATGGAAGGGCCACAAATATACAACTTTGGCCACAATTGACTGAGTTATTGAATGCGGATTCGACTAACAATTCACGTCTAAACTAATCAAGCGATCATCATGAAATTTTGCACACACGTTGTCAGGAGTACAAAAAAGGACATAGGGTACTTTTCATCCCAAAAAAAGTATTGTCCCCGAGGGATAGCAAAAAAACTTTCCACGCAGAACGAAGTCGCGGGCGGCCTCTAATTTATTATAAGTACTTAACTGAGATTTTAAAATTTTTGTACCTATCTGCGGCCAGCCAGTGTTTCGATTGTCCTGCAAATGTAGGTACACGTATTTAAAGAATAAAGATCTTATTAGATTATCCTGAATATCGGATCCGATATGAAGTCGCTCCTAAATTCAGAGGAGTATGAAGAATAAATATGAATATGAATGAAGTATGTTATGAACTTTTTAACGGTTATGTGGCTGGTACCTGGCTTTATTATCGAATGAGTTCAGATCAGAAGGTGTGTTCAATTAAAATCACTTTTTAGAAGAATATATGTATATTATTACGAACACAATACATACAAGGTTATACAGAAATTATTTAGGACAAACGTACGCGCGCGACAAGGGGAGGAGAAGGACTGCGGTGCGACCTGCATACATTGATTCCTGCGTGAAGACTATTTTGCTTATGTTATCAAAATTACCGTACGCCAGGTCGCCACAAACTTCTATGAAGTTACTTTCCAGTGTACTTCTATTTTCAAAGTATAATTTATTAAATTGGTGTAACTTTTGAGCTGAAAAAACGTTTATGATTTCGTTTTCTAAATACTTCATGAACTCTGTCTGCACTGGATTAGTTTTAGTCGTGGTTTCTTTTTCGGTTTGTCTAATTTTAGACATGTCAATATAATCAGGCCCGAATGGAAAGAGGCCACCCGCTCTGAACCCATTTTTGACGCAATCTTTCGTTATATTTGTGAGTGCTTTTTTGGAGTACTGGGGCAAAATTCTCATTACGGAGGTTTAGGCCAAGGTTCTCCATTTTCCATTGCGTCACGGCTTTTCTCCAATGTGCTTTGAGGGGTCTGAATGCTGATAAGTCCATTGGTTGTAATAAATGCGTAGAGTTTGGGTATAGGGCAAAGATCTCAATACCATTTTGGGAGCAAAAGTTTGATAAATGAAGCGTGAGGTGTGATTTGTGGCCATCAACGTATAATAAAATTGGTTTTTCAATATTGATTGGCTCTGGTCAAGGGTTGAAGACATTAGTAATATATTCAAAGAAGGTGCTGCTACACATCCATCCACTCTCCGACTTACCTATTGCCTATTTATCGGGAACACTCGCAGCAATATATGCAGGTATCCGTTCATAATTGAATACGATCATTGGAGGGGCTAGGTCTCCGGCTGCATTTCCCGTTATAAGGACAGTAAGGTTGTCCTTGTCATCGCCGCAACTACTATAAGGGTGTTTATCTTCTTTTTTGACGATTACGCGATCAGGTTTGGGCGAAGAAAAACGCACTTTCGTCTGTATTGAATAACCTGTGTGGGTTGTTTAAAACAGTTTTTAAGTTATGTTCATCCAAATAACTTTCGACTACATTAAACCAAGTCCTGATATTATTCTCAGAAACGTTATCTCGAGCTCTCGACAAGTTGTCTGGTACCCTTTGTGATAAGTTTGGATGTCTTTTCATGAACGACTGAAACCATTTCTTACCTGGCCAGTTATTAGTAAAAGGATTTAGCCTGTTTTGATTCATTATTATTTTTTGGACACTGTCCAATAGAGAATCTTTAGTTAGTGGTATATGTTTCTTAGATAACGTTATTAACCATCTTTTCAAAATGTCTTCTTCTGATTTTGTTAAGATAGTATTTGGGCCCATAGCGCAACCAATTAGAGTTTTTCCTGATAATTTGTCGTGTAGAGAAATCCTAGGTACTCCGAAACGTTTTGCAGCAACTGCAACCTTTTCGCCATTCTTCACAGCATCAACCGCTTTCTCTATCTGGTCGGGAGTGTAGTTTTTTCTCGGAGCCATCTACAAGAACCAATTATCGACACATTTAAATTCCATTAATCGACATCGTGTCGATTACTGGTAACTCTACTTAGATCAACCTATTTTAAATGTATACCAATTCTGCAATAAAAGAGGACCGTATTCCTTTGTTAAATGAAAAAGTAAAAACAATAAATATTGTCGACACTTGTCGATAACTGGAGACTCTAAATTTATGAGAACCAGTAATCGACACCAGCAAAAAACATCAAAAAAATAACCTCTAAACTTTTGTTATAATTTATATCGATACTATTATTCCCATAATACGCCGTAAAAACCATAAAATTAAAATAAGTTTCAATATATCATAATAATGATCAATAATTGTACTCACTTTCCTAAAGATTCCGCTTAGAAATGCCCACGCCCGGCCAAGTCCCTAACAAAATGTTGTATCGTAGTGACGACAGGCGGCCATTTTGCACATTTTGATTTTGAAGTTTCCCTCTCCCCTCTTTCCGTCTTCCTCACCCCCGCAGTCAGCCATTCCGCCATATTGCTTGTTTGTGTTGATGAGAAGTGTTGCGTTGATTAATTTCCATCTCTTTAAATCCACAAATACAGTAATATCGGGATTGTGCTTTAGTGTATTGATAAAAAGTGTTTGCGTCGATTAATTTCCGCCACTTGAAATCTACACAAAGTATCGTTTTCGTTTCGATAATGAATCGAAAGTGTTGTGTACCCGGGTTCAATAGCTTACGACAGGACGTTTTATTCCATATATTTCCTAAGTCAAAGGAATTGAGAAGAAAGTGGTTACAGTGCATAAGGAGCGAGAACTTAAGTCTTAACACTTTGTACAAGTTTGTGTGTCACAAACATTTTGAGCGAAAGTACATCAAGGCGAACAATCGTCTGACATTCGGCGCTTTCCCAACTTTGTTTTCGGAGCTGGAGATATCTTCAGGCACACCATCATTTACTTTCAACTTTGAAACAGGTTAGTTTTTTCACCAACCATGACTTGTGAATATTTTATTTAGGTTTTTTCTGCAAGTGTCTTTGTGTTAACACCTTGTTACCATGTTCATTTTAGGTGGATGCAACACCAGAAAGCGCCGCCACTCTGACCACACTTATGCAGCATATCAAGACGAAAGACCTAACAGCAGAAAGCGCTGCCATTCTGACCACACATATGCACTATTTCAAGACCAAAGAGATGATTCTGGTATGTAGTAATCATAATATAATTTTTGAATTAAGTTAAAAGGAATTATCCTAAACAGTTGTTTGATTTTTATGTTGATTCATCATTTACCACCGTCACATTATTCTTGCCCCATGACCAAAACCTAGGATCAAATTCTGGTAGGGTCATAATTATGTTTGTTTGATAAGCATAAGGCCATAATTCTGTTATTGCTTGGAGACTGTGGCGCGTTGTCGCTGTTGTAGAACCAAATGGATGTGTGAAATACAATATTTAAAAAGACTTTATTTCGGTGAATTCCATCATTTTATGGAAGAACAATAATGGTAGCTTGAATCACTCTGATCTCACAAACATTTATGTTCGTAAATTAAGTTAATATACTTTTCTAGATCTATTTTTACCTTTTTATCGCACTAACATGTTTTAAAATCCCAAGATGTTCAGATTGTATTCAGATGTCGAAAGTATACGTACGCATACGTATGACTAGCTCGCACCCAGTGTGCGCACTCCCATAGCAATTCATAGGTGGTACGAAAACGTGTCCAAAGTGCTCACGGCCTAAGCATTACTGTCCCCGAGTCATAAATGTTAATATTCACCAATAGTCACCATAGTACAAACTTTGCTTCGTTTTAAGACTAAATGATTATGTTATTTGTTAAGAATATTTATTTATTGATTTCAGATTCACATGTATCTGCTGTACAGGATCAGCTTGCATCTGCAAGTTCCATGGAGAATATTGTACCAGGTAATATTCTTTAAGCATACCTTCTAGTTGCATTTTGAATATTACTTATAATGAAAATAGATATTAAGTATTTTGTTTTTAAAACTATGTAAAAGCAAACTAACGTAAGCAATTATTTTATTTTAGATTTACATGTATGTCCTGCAACTGAGGATCAGTTTGCATCTACAAGTTCAACACAGAACATTGTACCAGGTAGTATTCTTTATTCATTCATACCTTCTAGTTACATTTTGAATATTTCTTATTATAAAACTGGATATTAAAAACTATGTAAAAGCAAACTAACGTAAGCAATTATTTTATTTCAGATTTACATGTATCTCCTGCAATAGAGGATCAGCTTGCATCTACAAGTTCAACACAGAACATTGTACCAGGTAATATTCTTTATTTATACCTTCTAGTTACATTTTGAATATTACTTACAATGAAACTGGATAATTCTTTAAGTATTTTGTTTTTTTAACTATGTAAAAGCAAACTAAAGTAAGCAATTGCTTTATTTCAGATTTACATGAATCTCCTGCAATAGAGAATCAGCTTGCATCTACCAGTTCCACAAAAAATATTTTACTAGACATGAAATAAAACACTTTTTAACGGATACTAGCGCGGTTTTATTGAATGTACTTTGGTATTTAGTTGGTATTTGGTTTGATTTTTGGTTTTTCCCGACGTTTCGGCACCTTTGCAGCTGCCGTGGTCACGGGGGACAAGACCACGGCAGCTGCAAAGGTGTCTAGCAAAGATGTCTGCAAAGATGTCTAGTGAGCGCGTAAGCTTGAGAAGTGAATATTTTACTAGGTAAAATTCATTAATTAATACCATATTGCTATAAATTTGATGATAAAAAGGTTTCAAAATTTTTGATACCGAAAAGATTTGTATTTGTATTTCTTCAAAAAATATTTATACTACCTTCAAAAACAACTTTGAAAAATATGATAAGCCAATTAAATATTGGTGTCGGTATAAATCCACAAATAATGGACCTTATTAAAAATCAGGTAAATATCTTGTAATGTACAAATTGTGTTTATTCCATTATGTCTATGCTACAAATATTTTTTACAAAAATCATTACATTAAATTTTCAGATAAGAACCTGGGATAACAACAGAAGATTGTGTACGGTGATGTTTGACGAAATGGCGCTAGAGACAGCAATAACATATACCGCAAACAAGGACGAAATTATTGGATTTGTAGATGTAGGTAAATGGAAAAACAAGTAACTTTGCTGACCATGTTCTTGTCTTTATGTTACGGGGTGCTGTCTGTAAATGGCAGCAACCTATAGCCTTTTACTTTTGCGAAGGTGCAACCTCCAGTTCACAATTAATAATATTAATTAAAGAAATTGTCACTGCAATAACTGCAATAGGATTGAAGCCTATAGCACTCGTGTCAGACCAAGGTGCAAATTTTCAATCAGCAATTAATTATTTACTTGAAGAAAGTAAAGGAAACCAATTGCGTCTTGAAAAGACTTTTAGTGAGTAAACTATGTACTTAACATATGCAATTAAATGTTTGATGCCAATTTCTAATTCAAACCCTCAGTTTGAAATACTAATAGTTTGTTTTGTTATATGTATAAATTTCCTTTCAGATAACACTATCCATTTGAGTGGACATGAATTAAGTGTTTTTTATGACCCACCCCATTTAATAAAGGGGATTAGAAATAACTGGCTCACAAAAGATATGATATATGAAGGAAAAACAGCTAAGTGGCAAGATATTATTGACGTGTACAATGCTGATTGTAAGCATGGAGAATCAAGAATATTACACAAGTTAACTGATCAACACGTCATTCCCAAGAAAATAAAAAAGATGAAGGTATGCTGTTAGTAGAACTATGAAAAATACCTCAGAAGCGATTACCTTCTTTGATGATTTTTTTGATAGCGTTAATGGGGCAAGCATGAATCATAAAAAAATAAAGGCAAACCTTTATCCAAAGCTGTAAGTGCAAAGACTGTACATGTTGAATATTGGAAGAACGCAATAAAAATTTTGAAAAATATCAAATATGTTACTGAAGAAAAGGGAGCAAAAAGTGGTCCAACTCTAAAAAATTGGGTCTTTACTCTGCAAAGTTTCCAAAGAGTGTGGGGATCCTTGCAAAAACAAAATATAAAAATAATGAGACCAATATATTTTAACTCGGACCCCCTTGAAAACTTTTTTGGCCAAGTTCGTGCCTATAATTACAGGAGTAACGACCCAAGTCCGTATGCATTCATAAACACTTTTAAATCTTTATTAATAACGAGATTTATAAATTTTCATTCTGAAAATTTTAATTGTGAAAATGACTCTAGTCAAGAACTAATAAATATTCAGTCCCCTTTCAAAACACACAATGTAAACAATGTGCCAATAATTGATTCAAGTTCAAATGATGATAACCAAGAAACATTTGAACTTGATCATGTAAACTTAAGAACTCAAGTAAGGCGAGAAAGATTAATAGAGAAGATTAATAGAGAATTTAAATCCATTAAAGTAAAAAAATTGGCCTATCCAACAGAAGCTGCTGTTAGAAGTTTTGGAAATGTAATAGAAACAACAAATCAATATTTAGAATTATATGGCCATAAACCAAATCTTACAAAAAAAATTAAGCAGTACTTCAAAATTATTCATTTAATTATATTAACTGTGCTATTCATAGAAATATCGTCCTTGTTATGTTCTTAAGTTTTTCTATACAATTGTTCATTTTCAATTGGTGCAATGTAATAAATAAAATTTTAAAAGGGACTGATGTAGGGTTGCCAGATTAGCTGAACTTTATAACTCTTGACATAACCCATGTAAACTGACTTTTTAGACAGACTCTAACAACAACGTGAAGGTATTTGAAATCCGGGACAGAAAGGTGTAATTCCTGGACACGGGACAAGGCACGTAATTCCGGGACAATCCCCGAAATCCCGGGCGTCTGGCAACCCTAGACTGATGTGGATAGGCTTGCTAAATTTAATGTTGTACCACCAATGCAAACAAAAACACTGTCCAAATACAAAAAAAAGTTAAAAAATAAAAAACTCAACAAATAATGTGTTGTTTTATTTTATTATTACACCTACATACGATTCTAATTTAATATTAAAAGGAATATGAGTAGCTATAGAGAACCTAGTAGGAGCTGAAAGCGATAATTCCTTAGCCTCTAGCTGTAGAGACAGAAAAAAAAGATGTCATAATCATTTTGTGCACAAAATAATCTGTGGTTCCACTACGCTATAAAGATAATCTGGGCCACTTGGCGGTCTGAACTTGTTCCACAGATGTCTGTGACTTGTTCTCTATTACGTCTGTGGAAATGCCTTTGTTTTGGGAGGAACACTAGCCGGACTCAATTCTCCCGCGGCCATTTTTAGATGAAATGGCGGATTTCTTTCAAGTGTCACTGGATGACAGTAGGAAGCGGAGACAGTAGGAAGCCATAGACAGTAGTCTATGGCACAGTGTGGCCATATTAAGAAATCGGATTCTCACTCTTATTTTCTTTAATTACAGAAAAAAATGTCGATCATTGGTTCTTGTCGATTATTGGTGCCACTACGTTAGTGATCTTTTTTTTACTTAGTTGGATTATATTGCAAGTATACCAACCTGACAAAACCTGACAAAAACCAAGAAGCTTATAACCTCAATGGAGATTGCACGGCTAGTGTCATAGTGAAGATAGAAAAAATGTCCTTGAGTGACGTTACGGCTTATTGCTATCTCTTTTTTTAGTGTTACAATACGTTATCGTTTCTCACGAACGAACGAACACGTATTGTCACACTAAAGAAAGAGATAGCAATAAGCCGTAACGTCATTCAAGGACATTTTTTCTATCTTCACTATGACACTAGACGTGCAACCTCCATTGGGGGTATAAGCTTCTTGCCATACACGCGTGTCTCTTTCATGAACTGTTAAACATCGTAATTCGATTCAAAGAGTGTATAAAGAGTTATAGTCCATACATTCTAAAGAAAATAGAATGTATACCCAAGTAACACAACGAGGCTGCTTAACAGCCGAATAACGGATTTCCATTACGCTTAAAGCGGAATACGGAACCTGAATAAAGGCTGTATACGACCTTATACAGCTCTTATACATCTTAAATGGGCACAAATTATTCAGCTTTAAGTTCACATAGCTGCTTAAGAGCTGTGTAGCAGCAACTTAACAGTGTAATAAAGGGTAACAGGCTGTGTAGCAGAAATTTAAGAGTGTTATAAAGGGTAACGACAGTACTATGCGCTGAAATTCGACTGAGTAAGATATCACAAGTTACTCTTTATTCAGAAATTATGTCACATGTATGCTTTAATACATATTTTAAACCGCGCAAGGCTGCATGCGGCCTGTGTAAAATTAATATTTGAAGTGTAATCTGGTAATATAAGCATAAAATGTAACAAGAACACTTTTACGTGAAGTGATAGAGTTAAACGATACATTGGATAATATTCATATTCTGGGTAAGTACGTTGTTTGACATATTATAAAGGGAAAATGACTGGGAACGTAATTTTACTGACATTATACATATATATTATCTAACAAAATTTTAGTGCGCCACGGAAATATTCTGTTTTGAATTAGTTTTGTGAATTAATAAATAAGCTGTGATGTAAACTTTACAAAAAATTGTAGTGCTTTGAAAAGAATTATAAGATAAAAAATTATTATTAAGATATTTCGAAGTTAAAACTAATGCAATACATTCCTATTTCTTGCACAAAACATCGTAAAGGTTGAAAAATCAATCAGAATTTTTATAGGTTAGACAAAAAATGGTGGATTATGTTAAACAGGTGACGTGAATAGTTAAAACTCTTATATTCTGCCAAAGGCTGTCTAATAGTTCATTAGTGTACTGTTAATCTACAAAACACTGAATAAAATTACACATGTGAACTGTATACAGCTATAAGCTGTTTTCTCTACGTTTAATTGTTCACAAGCTCTACCTTTAGTCATGATGTGAACAGTTAAACAGTTATTATACCGACCCCTTAGGGATCCGTGTATATATCTAAAACCATCGCGGGATAACTTCAACTTCAAAATTGTCAAAGCGATATTATTTAGTACCTACACCATTTTTTACGCGCGCCATTCTTTCAAATTGGGTAGTAAATACATATTTAAACGTGCTTATATTATTTTTTATTGTAAAATTAAATTGTACATCAACGTAAACTCAATATTTCACCCTCAGCATCGGTAATAAGTTCTTTGTTTTTACGTACTCTAAGAAGGCTGTTACTCAAACGTGACGTCACGCTTGATTTTCATTTAGTAAAACGATAATTACCCTTGCGTTTGATTATAATCTTAGAATAATAACACCTAGAACGATAGAGGGAATGCAAAACCGGAGTGAAATGAAAACCGGTTTTTTTTTTCGGTTTGCAATCCAAAACCGGTTAATACCGGTTTTAAACCGGTTTTGAAGAAAAGTATTGGAAGGTGGGTAATAATACACTTTATTTATTTAGTGAACATTTTTTCAATTTTAAGAGCATCCCCATTCACAATTTATCAAAAAAATGTACAATCAAGAAGAAACGGTCAAAAAAACCTTTCCGATACATTTCGTAGAAAATCATTACAGGTCTTAGCTCAGAGGAAAGAATTTGTGAAACTGAAATACAAAAAATTAAATAAGATAAATGATCACGTAGACGTAATAAGCTTCTAGCTAGCAAGTCTTAACGTTTTATATTAAATCTCATTCTTTTCTCAGAAGTAAAACAAAAACAAAACGTATCTTTTATAACTGAACAATTCGCTATCTGAAGTATCTATTAAAAATGTTATCAAAATCTAACAAAAATTAAACTTCTTATTTGAAAATAAACATTTGGCCAAGGAGGTCTCTAGGAGTAATCACCATTAATAGGTATCTTAAAAATTGACACCATACGCTTGATTTATTTGAAAATACTTAATATTTTTAGTATATTCCAGGGTTAACTGTAAAATAAATCTTTTTAATTCAATAAGTAACTCGATAAATACTCCATTTTATATGAATATTAATAAAAATCCTTCAAAATACCTATACTGTCTAATAAATAACGCCAAGTGAAGAATAAAGTGGCTCCTAATTAATTTCATGAGTTTCTTGAGAGACTGTACCTATCTGAATTATTATTATGTTATTTTGTTTGTTTAGTTAGTTATTTAAATCAATAAATGTTTTTCTTTTATTTACGTATTATAAAATTGTATTTAACAAATATCTATCTATAAATATAAAACTTTTTTGCTTTATTAATAATAAATATGATATAGGGTAGGCCCCCTACAAGGTGGACCGACGATCTGGTGAAGGTTGCCGGAAGCCACTGGATGTGGGAAGCGCAGGACCGATCGTCGTAGAAATCCTTTGGGGAGGCCTATACCCAGCAGTAGGTGTCGTGCGGCAGATATGATGATGATGATGATGAATAATAAATATCCATATTTTACTTACTTTCTCGCTATAAAAACCAAAAAAAATCTTCTTCCCGTTCAGCCGCTCAAAAATAGGTCACAGAACTGAACTATTTAAAGCATTCAATCAAAATGTGCATTTTTTATTTATACGTATTCTTCTTCTTCTTATTTTTGGCTTGGCAATCTACTCATTTCCTTAGGGAGTTATTTTTGCTAGTGTCAAGTGAATAGTTCATTAGTAGGTATTGTTCCAGTTTACATTAAAATGCGAGTGCATCGCATTCCAATGCTGCTTGGAGCAATTGACACCAAATATATCAGGACACTTTACCCGGTGAGTTCTGCCGAGGTAGCCACCACTACAATAAAAGTCTCAGCAACCAAGATCGCGCCTATTTCGTAGACACTTGTACCACAAAACTAAACCAATTTTAAGACACAAATTCACTATGAATCAATTTGCAAATAATTAAATAGTTACTGAACCGATCTCGACTAAATGGCGCTAAAAACTTCCTTTGTAATGTATTGCAGAGCATGAAATTTTAATAAAAAAACCGGTTAAAACCGGTTTTGCGTTTAAAAACCGGTTTTATTTTGCTTGTGAAATCAACCGAAAAACCGGTTTTTTCGGTTTCGGTGAAACCGGTTTGCATTCCCTAAGTTCTCTACAAAGCGCACTGTCAAAAGTGAGGCAACTAAGGCGTGAAATACACAGAAGAGATGCGGCGGAGATAAAGCGCAGATACGGTGGCGATGCCGGCGATACTTGTATTTGATTGGCCGAAAGCATCCGAAAGTCTCACATCTGCATATCCGTTACGTGATTCCGAACGCAACAGCTGCATACAAAATCTATGGGCTGCCACACACATGCGTGATATTTCCGTACGGAATCTTCATACATTGTCGAAATTACGTTCGGAATTCCGTTACGTGATTACGTCTGTGTGTGGCCGGCCTAACTCGGTACCTAGAGTTTCTATAGTACCTATTTGGCTCAGTCGACTCTTGGTACGCGCGCACGGTGGCCGGTCGCTCTTCGCCGTTGCGTGCTCTTTTAATTAATATACCTATTTTGGTTCTGTGCTCATACCTCAACGCGTAATAACGTTTACGATTGACATAAACAAGCAGGTACCTACCTACAAACAGCAAAAAGCTTATGTAAATAATACTACATAAGGTTTTTGTAGTTTTAAATAATAGTAACCTACCCAGATAATTATGACACATGTGTACAAATTATGTATTTATTACTTATAACTAAATGTCTGATTTCTTTATTACAGAATAATGCCTTTTAAGATAGTCAAAACCTCAGAACCGGATGGAGATCGGTTGAGCATTGTACCGTCACTTTGGGAGTATAACGGTATATTATGTTGGCCTCCAAAGAATAAAAACATTTTAAAGCTGATCAAGGAAGAACGTTCGAAGCCAAATACTGATTGGAAGAAAATGAACTGTGATGTTAAAAGGAGTAATTTGTTTTCGTACGCACATGCAGAAATTGAATTAGAAAGTATGGAGCGACAAAGCGAAACCGATATCAATGAGCCACAGTGCCAAGAAACCGCTGATCCAACTCCACATAATATTCAAACTCAAATGGTGGATCAAATAGATACATTGAATTTCGACGCTTATGCAGATGTTTTGGTAAGTGACTAAATTATCTCTAGCTAAATAGTATAAGTATGGTGTCTGTGAAATTATCAATGATCGGAAATAGGCATATTGGTTTTGTGCAAAGTGCGTGGAGGGGAACCTAACAAAGACGACAACGTGCAGCGTGGCTAATTTGTAAATTATATAGATTTAATTTTTCATGATTAAGTATGTGATATAATGACAGAAAGTCCCACATCGAAAACTAGTATCTCGCGGAGAGTAGGAATTAGCTGTGGCGGGACTTATGAGCTTTTAGTATTATAATTTCCTATGTAGGTTTTATATACCTACACATCTGTATGTGTAGGCATATAAGACCTCTGTATGTGTTTGTATGTGTGTGTACATCTGTATGTGTAGGTATATAAAACCTACATAGGAAATTATAATACTAAAAGCTCATAAGTCCCGCCACAGCTAATACCTACTCTCTGCGAGACACTAGTTTTCGATGTGGGACTTTCTGATCATTGAGCATATAAATATAGGTCTATCTAATTAACCCACTGAGAGTTCTGAAGTGTATATAGGTACTTAGTGTGGGTTATACGTACCTATGCGTGCCCGGATCGGGATATTATTTATTTTCAAGTATGTAATATGTACCTAATAGCAGTTTGTTTTAATCCTTACTTAGTATCCTTACTAATCCTTACTAATATTATAAATGCGAAAGTCCGTTTGTTTGTTTGTTTGTTTGTTACGCCTTCACGTCTTTACTACTGAACCGATCATCATGAAATTTTGCATACATGTTGTCAGGGGTACAGAGAAGGACATAGGGTACCTTTCATTCCGAAAAAAGTTATGTTCCCGAGGGATAGCAAAAAAACTTTCCACGCAGACGAAGTCGCGGGCGGAAGCTAGTAATATTATAAATGCGAAAGTCCGTTTGTTTCTTTGTTTGTTTGTTTGTTTGTTACGCCTTCACGTCTTAACTACTGAACCGATCATCATGAAATTTTGCATACACGTTGTCAAGGGTACAGAGAAGGACATAGGGTACCTTTCATCCCGAAAAAAAAAATTGTTCACGAGAGATAAAAAAAAACTTTCCACGCAGACGAAGTCGCAGGCGGTTGCTAGTAATTAATAACACAACTTGAAATTAAATATGTTTAATCAGAAAGTCCTGTATGTTTGTCCACGTATGACTCGGAAACTACTAGTTCGATTTTGATGATTCTTTTTTGTTTGCTTACTTGTACCTAATCCAACTTAGGGAACAGTAAAAGTTTCATCAAAATTGGTCAAGTAGCTTTCATAATATAGACATTTTAAATATTAGTATTACGGTCTGGCACATTGAAACGAGTTACTTGATTGTATTACTTATAAAAAAAATAAGAAAAAAAACTAAAATTAAAATGACTTAGCTTTACTTTTTTTTTGGTTAATGCTTAATAGATGATAGGTACCGTAAAATCAGGTAACTATGGTCCTGTCATACAAGTATGGTCCAAAGCGACCTCTCATTTGATGTTTCCAAAACTGCGACAGCACTGCTTCTAGCGAATTTATTGAGTACCACTATTGAGTACAAGTAGAGACGAGATAATTTACGCCTTCATGACCAGATGGCGCCACCACTCAGAAAAACTGTTCGGCCGACAATTTGAACAAGATTCTGCACGTTTTTTTCATCTTCAAACTTTTGTTCAGAAAATATAGTTAAAGTTTGTGTAGAGTCACGTGAGTTGTTTTCATTTGGAGGTAAGTTAACAGTGATTACTTTGCGACAATAGTTAAAACGAAATATGTGTGATTTAAAAAAATAATGTAATTATAATATTTTTTCATATTTTAATTTCAACAATAGTCCAATGATTTTTTTGGACCATATTTAGAAGTTCATTTTATGTTTAAGGTATTTTACCCTGATTATTGAAAATGTCCAGAAGAAAAGTAGGAGGTAGATCATACAAATACTACAGCGACAGGCAAATGGAACTATGTCTCTCGGATATAGAAAACAAAATCTTAACTCAACGGGAGGCGTCGGAAAAGTATAAAATTCCAAGATCGTCAATTATTTTGAAAAAAAAAGCAATTCGCAATAATTGTGTCAAACCACCTGGTCGCCAATGCATATTCACTGCAGAAGAAGAATCTTCATTCGTCCAACACGCCATCCAAATGTGTCGTTTCGGGTTCCCTATCACCTTGTTTGACCTACGAATTATAGTAAAAACATATTTAGACAAGACAGGCAGGAATGTGCCACAATTTACAAATAATTTTCCTGGTCGCACATGGGGTCAATTTTATTTAAAGAGGCACCGAGAAGAGCTATCGCAAAGGTTCTGCAGCAACATTAAGCGTGTACGAGCAGCAGTGAATGAAGAAATTATACAGAGCTACTTTAACCACTTGAAAGCAGAAGTTGAGGGAGTTCCACCTCATTTAATATATAACTATGATGAAACCAACTTAGTAGACGACCCAGGGAAAAAGAAAATTTTAACCAAACGTGGGACTAAATACCCAGAGGCCATCAAAAACTCTACGAAAGCCGCAGTTAGTGTGATGCTATGTGGGAATGCTGCAGGTCAGCTCCTACCGCCATACGTTAATTATAAAGCTGAACACCTATGGAATTCTTGGACAGAAGGAGGGCCCCCTAACACTCGATACAACCGGTCTAAATCCGGCTGGTTTGACGGTAACAGTTTCGAGGATTGGTTTTTCACAACAGTGTTACCGGTGCTAAGAAGAGAAGAAGGAAGGAAGGTAATCATAGGAGACAATTTGAGCTCACACCTCAGCTACGGGGTAATCAAAGCATGTGAAGACCATAACATAGCATTTGTCGCATTGCCGCCGAACAGCACACACCTTACCCAGCCGCTTGACGTTGCATTTTTTCGACCGCTCAAAGTTCATTGGCGGCAAATACTGGATGAATGGAAATCAACGCGAGAAGGTCAAACTTTGCCCACCATTCCAAAACAGACATTCCCTTCATTACTTCATTGGTTATGGGAAAAAATCGCACCGAAGACCGAGGTAAATCTAAAAGCAGGATTCTTAAAAACAGGGATTTATCCAACTAATGGACAGCCAGTACTTGAAAGACTTCCTACGTTCAAACACCCTGAGCCTTCTGTAGACCCAGAGATCATTGGTGAGTCATTCATCCAATATCTTGAAAATAAAAGGCAAGATGTAGTGGGCCAAAGCAAAGGAGGCCGCAAGAAAAAATTGAACGTGCCTGCCGGAAAAAGCATATCTTCCGAAGAACTCAAGACAATACAGGCTGAACCATCAACATCCGAATCAAACGAAAATATAAAAAAGAAAAACAAGAAAAAGCAACGAAAATCGGAAAGCGAAACAGAGTCAGAATCAGACATGGTAGTAGAAACGATTGACGATTCAGATTCCGAAGGTCCGCTAAATGAGGAAAGCGATGACAGTTGCGAAGAAAAACAAGTTGAACAGCAGCACGTTGGTTCGGCTTTGCGATACTTGCCAGAAGATTTTGTGCTTGTCGCGTATGAGGGAGAATTGTGGCCTGGCCAGATAGATACAATTGACAAAGATGGAGCCTATGTAAAATGCATGGCTCGTGCTGGACTGGCTTGGAAATGGCCTGAAAAGGAGGATAAAATATTTTATCCTCATGATGATATTAAATACAAGATCAAAGAACCAAAAAAACTGAGCACAAAAAGGTCTCTATTTCAAGTTCCAGAGTTAGAAAGCCGATGGGGAAAGACTAAAAAATAAACGTCGCTTTTTACTTTTTTTTTACTTTCTTTATAAGTTTTGTTCTACATATATTGTAGGTTTATGTTCCTAATTGTTCTTAAGAATGACTAAAGATTATGTTTTGTTAATTTTGTTAGGTTTTGAAAAAAAGTGTTTTTTTTTAACCTAGTTGATCTCAATTTTGTACTAATTATTGAATAACAATTAAGAATTTTGATTGTATACCTATATTTTTTTTTTCAGATTTCCCTTCCAATAATCCTATTCTTGCATGATCTGCTTCGAACTATAGTCCAATGAACGTTTTCTTGGTAAAACTCTACTCTAATCTTAATCAAACATAGTTGAAAACATCATATGCAACTATGTTCCAATAAAAAAAAATAAAAAAAAAGTTTTCATTTATAAGGCATACATAACAACTGCTTTATCTTATTCTTAGTTAAATGTGCTACAGACTTCATAAAACTTTATCTCAATATTGCTAATCGTTTTGTGTATACAAAGGTCTAAGGTTTAGGGCACGTGATATTGGACCATAGTTACCTGATTTTACGGTATTGGTTTCGTTGGCACCAACCTCAAAAAATGCATTCTCCTAATTTATTCAGTATCTAAGTTTTGATTTAGTTGTTTCGTAATTTTGAGTTTTTTTTAAGTCATTTTAATTTTGTATTTAACCTACGAGAGCCAAATGCCATCTGTTATCTTTAGTGCTAAGGTATATTTCACTTTTATGTTTTTTTTAGACAAACACAAACTCCATACCCAGAAACATGACGAATACATCCATCAATAATACGCCTAATACGGGAGAAGTAATCTTACAAGTTTGTGAAGACCAGAATATGATATCGGACAAAATTGATACTATGGTTAATATGATTCATAATCAAAATAAAATAATAGAAAATTTGGTGAACAAAATTTGCGTAATGTCGATTCAATTAGAAGACATATCAGAAAAACTGAACCAGCAAAGAAACGAACAACCTGTGCAAGTGACTTTATTGAAAGATGTCGGTCGAGATGAATCCGAGAGCTTTTGCTTTAATATAATTGAAAACCTAAGTCAGTTGAATGCGTTAGAAGCCAAACTAACAGA
Source organism: Agriphila geniculea (assembly GCA_943789525.1). Classification (NCBI taxonomy): domain Eukaryota; kingdom Metazoa; phylum Arthropoda; class Insecta; order Lepidoptera; family Crambidae; genus Agriphila; species Agriphila geniculea. The sequence continues at coordinate 18,987,577 of OX038888.1, forward strand.
TAAATCCGAATACAAGAAACTTAAGAAACTTTTTTCATTTTTATGCTCGCCTTCAACTGGAGATGGTAAAACATTTGCTTATCGATTACTTGACACATTGCTTTCTCGGGATTTTATCTGTATGTGTTCGTGGTCTGGTGGAAGCCGAGGCGAACAATCGAAAATTGCTTTGAAAAACTACAAATTATTCAGGAAGTTTTTTTTTGAAATGGTACATTCGTGGGACGCTGCGTTTACATTACAAGCTTCGGAAGATTTTTTCAAGACTGTCACAAAGAATTCAGTAAAGAGAAAATCAATGAGAGACCTAAGAGCGTCAAAGCCGAAACGCCGTAAAAATAAAAATACTGCTAAAATAAATGATGAGCTTTCTTCAAAACAAAGCGAAAATAATAAAGAACGAGAACAAAACACGTTAGAGACGGAGGACAAACAAGAAGTTAGAGATGGAGTCATAGAAAATATTATAAATAATACTAGTCCACCAGAAAACGATCAGAATGATGAGGGTTCATTGTGCTAATTTTGGTAGTTTAGTTTTAAAGATCAATAAATCAAGAAGACTGGCAATCTCTTGCAGTCTTCGTTCCATCTTATTATTTTATTGCGGGTGACTATATTATATGATTGTTAAAAGAGAATGTAATTCTGAATTTCGACAGTTATTTCGATACGGTCTCAATTTCGAAAAACAATAGTTCGTCTACTCACTGCTTTGACAGAACATTCGACACGTATTATTCCGACAGAACATATTTCGACAATACACAACTTCCAATAACACTACTTCAACAGAACCCTTCTTCGAAATGCACTTGTTCGAAGGAATATACCTCCGACATCAATCAAGAAGACTCATTATTATTACATGTTAATTTTAATTATCCAAAGATTGTTATAAATTATCAAAAACATAGTTGATTATTATTTTTATTTTTTATTTTGTGGCTACACCTTAACGTAAAACGGATTTGAATTATTAGTGTCACCGTCAAAATAGAGGTCCGTCGAACAAGTGCATTTAGAAGAAGTCGAAGTAATGTTATTCGAAGTTGTGTGTTGTCGAAATATGTTCTGTTGGAATATTGCGTGTCGAATAATAATATGTGTCCTGTCGAAGCAGTTTGTAGTCAAACTATTGTTTTTTTTCGAAATTGAGACCGTGTCGAAATAATTAACTGTCGAAATTCAGAATGACACTCGATTAAAGGCTAATTGATTCTAGCTAGACTTTGTAATGATTAAGTTAAGTTTTCGTTGTTTTGTTTTTCTTCATTAACGCCTAAATGTTGTTTTATGTTCGGGTTTCAAATAATTAATAATATCTATAATAAAATCTACTCCACGCGATGCAGGTTTTTTTAAGTTGCATGAAAGTGCAAGAGGGTTTTCATTTTTTTATAAATTTAGTTGTTGTTACCTATTATGATTATGTAGGCTCAAATTATGTTATTGCAAGAGACTTTATTATAATTAAAGGCTATTGTGATTCTAGTCTTTTTAAGATTAAGAAGGCTTCAGTTTTCTTTGTTTTGTATACTTTTATAAACAGTAGTTTTATTTATGTTCAGGTTTTAAATAATTTCTTAATAACAATTGCTTGATTTATTGTCTACTCCATGTGATGCAGATTTTATTAGTTGCATGAAAGTTTAGGTAAAAAATATGATACAATCATAATACAATAGGGATACTTTTGTTAAATTGTTGTTGTTACCTATTACTTTTCTGTAACAGATGATAGGTATAATCAGTACTCTGTCAATGTAGGTACATTGACAGAGTACTGATTGATGTTTAAATGAATCAATAAATATAATGAAAATAATTTATTTTGTTTTATTTACAAAGTATGTAATAATGGAATAAAATATTGGTATTCTTTATGTTTAATACATACCAATTTGCACTTTATTTCTTGAGGATTTAAAATGACGGCATCGTTATCACATTCATCCAAAATTGAAGCTTTGTATATGCCAAAGCGTGATGACTTCACCGGGTAGGTGAAGATGTCATTTTTATTTTGAATTTTAGTACCATGTACCAAAACATCCGATTCATCGATTATAAACTTAATCTCAATAATATCATTATTAGTGTTTAAAATATACTTGTCACATGTTTTTGAAGATAGCTTATATTCTTTCATATGTAAAATTTTCCGACCATTTTTACTTGTCTTTACAAACGGATACTTAGAGTTGTTTTGTGCAGTATTCTTTTTCACGTCAATCAAATCCAGTTCGGCTAATCTATTGGCCACCTGTGATAGTGGATTCCGTCCAACTCTTAACATTTGTTTGATCATGTACAACTGGTTTTCGAAGGGATAAGCATTAAAACTTTGCAGTGGCCCATACATCGTTACTTCAGCAGTCAGATGAATCAAATTATGTACGTTACTTGTGACATAATCGGCCCCATAAAATTCTCTATAATGTCTTACAAAATGTTTCAAAAGCTTATCTGCAAGTGGCAACATATTTTGGTAAGCTTCGCTTGAACAAATTACAATACCACAATAGAGTGTTAAGTAATGTGAATATGCAGTTGATTTTAGCACTTCAGGCAAAATAATGACACTCAAGTAATAAAAGAATGATCGGAATTCGGATGCCTTCCAGTAAGCCAGAGTATCCAGGGCTCGTACCGCTCTATGAATTTCTGATGGTAACGTACACTTTCTTAAAAAATTGGATACCGTTTCAATGTCACTGGCGCGCCATTTTGTAACATATTTACCGAAATTTCCGTCACCCCAACCGACTAATAAACGTTTCATTATGCCCAAGTCCAGTAGGTGTAGTGAATCGCCAACAGGGAAATCTTTTACCATGTCTATAGGTAGATCAAGTAATGGAGAATCAGTTTTGTGATGTGGTCCATAAATCTTGTTCCGAAATCCTTCATTTGTTCTCTCTGCACAGTCAATATCAGAGAAAGTAACTGTGTGGGAATTGTGTGAGTACTCTCCAATGGTAACACACTTCAAACAACCATGCTTGCCATTAAAGTTGCAAACACCTGAAAAATAGAGAATAAATAAATTAAACAGCAGAGACACTGTTCAACAAAAAAAGAAAGTAATCAAATCTCGTTAATACTCTCAATCAAAATTTACAATTGTTGGACGTTCGCAAGTTTTTCCTAGTGAAGTTTTTGTTTATGCAGCTTTATTGAAATAAAGTTGTCAGAAAACTATTTCGTGTTGTTACTTTACAATAGCTTTGCCTCAATTTTACAATTGAGGCAGTTGTGAGTTAATTTGCGCTAATACGAAAACGTGTAATTTTGTTGAAATTTACAGCTAAGTAGTTTATAATCGCATTATTCGTTTGTTGTAAAATTCTTAACCACAACCTTAAGATGTTCATCGCAATCGATCTATTACTTTCACTACTCTACGTTAATGATTTAAAGAGTTCGATCAAATTAAATAGTAGGTACCTTACCTATAGTACTAACAGCCAAAGCATTTTAAAAGGCCGTAAGTATACGAAATTTTGTTAGTGATTTTGTAGTTAAAATACAACATTTCCATAAATTTTAATACATGACTTGAAAGTTAATTTCATTACTGATCTAATAAGTGAGCTAATTTTTTTATTAATTTATTTGGTTTTGATTAATCGACCCGAAACCAAGAAAGTTTTTGACATTTTGGCTGTAAGAGGTTTAGAACAGCATCATTTTCTACATCTTTGTCTAAACAATAATAGGTATGTATAGAACTATATTCTCAACTTTGAGAAGGTTATCTACAAAATAAGTAAATTCGTTTTGCCACTTTTATTATAAACTTTACAGTAAATTAACATTTCACGTGGTCAAATTTCCGACATTTTGGACAAAGTTTTGCTTCCGGTTTCAACAATTTCGAACACTGGTTCACAAAATAAAATTTACAGCAATAAACTTTCCTTCCAAATTTACCCTATTTTCTACAAATGAAAAACAATAAAAGGCCTAAATTTTACAATAGGAAACCTAAATCTCGCTTTTTACGAAAACCACGCGCGGAAGCCGGTAGAGAGTAGGAAGGTTAATTGCAAACTCACGCGTGTGAGGCGTGAAATACACAGAAGCGACGCGGCACGGATACGGCGGCGATACGGTGCAGATGTGAGACTTTCGGATGCTTTCGGCCAATCAAATACACGTATCGCCGCCGTCGCCGCCGTATCTGCGCCTTATCTCCGCCGCATCGCTTCTATGTATTTCACGCCTTAGAGTGGGACATTTGCAAAGTGAAGGAGTCTCATAAAGCTACAAAACTTTTTGTATGGAAAATGATCCAGGATATCTACCTTAATTCAGGTATTTATATTGGCATTACATTAATTTAAACAGGTAAAATAAATAAATGATTACCTTTTATGTAGGCTCTGGCTGGCGAGTCGCAAATAAAGCATCGAATCTTTACTGTAATAGTCTTTTCGAAAATATGAATACCTTCGTTCAAAATCTTTTTCATGTCGTTTATAAAATCTTCTAAGTAACTGTTTAAGTTTTTTGGTTTTCCAGCTCCAAAGTAAATACCAATAACAAATGGCTTTATGACAGTATTCTCGTGGATGTTGCACAAAATTGGCCAAAACTCATGCTTAGAACTTTTAAATATGGGCAATCCATCAAAATTTATATTTAATGAAATTTCGTCTGGAGCTTCATCCCAACTATTCAATATTTGTATTAAAGAATTGGCTATTCCGTTGTGCCAGTATTCGCCACCTTCGATTTTCTTTATGTTGACCTTTCGAATAAAGCATCGAATCTTTACTGTAATAGTCTTTTCGAAAATATGAATACCTTCGTTCAAAATCTTTTTCATGTCGTTTATAAAATCTTCTAAGTAACTGTTTAAGTTTTTTGGTTTTCCAGCTCCAAAGTAAATACCAATAACAAATGGCTTTATGACAGTATTCTCGTGGATGTTGCACAAAATTGGCCAAAACTCATGCTTAGAACTTTTAAATATGGGCAATCCATCAAAATTTATATTTAATGAAATTTCGTCTGGAGCTTCATCCCAACTATTCAATATTTGTATTAAAGAATTGGCTATTCCGTTGTGCCAGTATTCGCCACCTTCGATTTTCTTTATGTTGACCTTTCGAGGAGTTTCTAGAATTGTCCTTGGATCATTTGGTAATAATTGCGGAATCAAGTCGTTGATGATTGCTGCCAGATCTTTTAAAGCCACATGGTTAATATTCTTTTCTACAGCCCACGTCCTAATTTTTTCCCTAAACAGTGAGTGCTTTACATCATCGCTGTAGTTGCCGTCGTCATCATCTTCAGAACTTGATATTTCTTCTGAGTTAAAGTTGCCAGAATTTAAATTTGTACAGTTAATTTTATCACCGAGGTTACTGGAAAAAGAACTTGGACACACATAATATGTCGAATGTGCAACATCTTCTGAGTTTTTGCAATTCGTATTTTCTACGGAACCATCCTGTACCAAACTATTTGTCACGCTTTGCGTTACTTCCCGACTTGAAGGTTTTATCTCTTCTGTCTTTATAATTTTTTGGTACTCTTTCGATAATTTTCTTCTAATGCCTCCTGTTCTCGCTTTAATTTTCCACGAATTACGCGAACTCATATTTATAAAACAGTAAAATATAAACGTTGGAATTAATGGGTGCACCTAATTACATTGACTGATTACAGTACCACATATGTTCTTTTATTCAGATAACATCTGATTTAAGGTACTAATGTGAACCATTATAAAGTAGAAGCCGTTAATTCGATACACTAGTGAGACTCTAAGCAGCTGCGAGGCATCTAGTGAATGTATAAACAGCCGCTATGCAGATACTATCAATGGCAGTATAAAGACTGATTAACGGTAGAGATATTCAGCTATAAGCTGAAATATGGGCCACATATCATCCATTATACAGCTATTCACTTCATAATAGTTCACACGTGTCTCTTTAATAAGTCAGTGTAATAGGAGTTCACAAATACCTTCTTATACAGTATGTGGCGAAATTTTATCCACTATACAGACCTTACTAGGCTTAAAGCTTAAGAATATGTTAGAAGCTGAATAGAGTCGAGAAAATATACCTTTATAGCACTCTTAGCGTATTAATGGTGGTTTTGTCGGTCTTAATAAGCCTTAATGCAGCTCTTAATTAGCCTTAGCTGTTTAAATATCACTGACCGCTATTATGCAGCTGTAGGGTCACCAGTGTACTCTTAGAAGAGTCTTAATAAGCACAGAGTATCAAATAAGTCTTAAAGTGAGTAGTTATACAGCTATCTGTGTTACTTGGGTAGGTACTCTTTTTAGATAAAAAAAGCTATAGTTATTGTATGGAGTAAAGCATGCCATTCATGTCACCAAAGCTAGAGCCCTAACGGCTGAAGATAGAAACACCATTTTTGGAGGGTAGATACTTTTCATGGTGTAGGTGAGGTGTAGGTGAAAGGTTGTATGGAAGTCCCTTAATTTCAAAGCTAGGATGTTCAAATTTTGTGTGTAGGCTGACGATGATGATTAAAAATTATAAGGGGAAGGGGAAGGGCAGGAAAGGTGATGGTGAGTATAAGTTTAGGTGTAAATTTAGGAGTGTGTTATAAGTAATGTAAACGGAAGCGGAAGCAAAAAAAGTAAAAAAAAAAGGGAAAAAAGTAAAAACAAAAAAAAGTCAAAAAAGTCCAAAAAGACCAAAAAGTCAGAAGTAAAAAAGAAAAAAGTGAAAAAGTGAACTGTGAAAGGTGAAAAGTGAAAATTCTGAATGGGGACGGGGACAGGGACGCCTTCTGCAGCATTTTAAGAATTCTGAAGATTTTCTAAAATGTCCACGCGAATAAAGTCGCGGGCAAAAGCTAGTGAAAATATAAGTAGGTTAAAATTGAGGAACCTGGATTAAAAGAGATCCAGCTCCCTCAATTTTACTATTGCAACAACACTTAACAATATCACTATTCAACCATTGAGTCACCTTCAGTGGTTTTTTTTTTAAGCACAGTAATTTAAAAGCTTACTTATGTATTCTTAATACAATATTAAAATTATCAACTCGAATCCAGGACCCTCAATTTTACCATTACAACAACGCTATTCAGATCGACATTAAAAAATTACTTCATACTTTCTATTCTTTAAACTCGACCATTTACATGTGTGCAATCTGATATTACTTTAGCTCTGTTCAATGCAACTGTGATCTCAGGAATTGATGAGCATTGTTGCTGCTTGATATTTATAACACAATGTTTGATTTATTGACAAACAGAATTTTCTATTCAATTAACATTATTAAATTTGCCTAATGGTATTAAAATAATTAAAATATAGATTCTTACTGATGACTTAATTTTTAAAGCTAGGTACTGTAATGAAACTACGTTATTGCAATGGATAAACAAGTATTTATTAAGTTACTATAATTACAAATTAAATAAACAAAATTATTTTAAATTAACAGATGTAGTAGGTGATCCAGATGCTTGTAGGTGATCCGTTTTTCTTTTTACAATGATTGATAAAAAGTATTGTTTAAATATGGTAGCATGTCTTTGACACGTAAGTAGATGTTATCAGTGTCAATACTTTTTACAATATGCTGAACACATATTTCAGCACTGCAGCGGCACATAGAATTACTTTCAAATTGGTTTGCATCATAAATTTCGATCCGTATAACTTTAACGCCACCACCGGTCGAAACCGTTTTGTAAAAACTCATCAACTCCTTATTATTAGTTGTATTTACAGTGTGTGGCCTAGAACCGGGGATAATATTAAAACCGGAGGCTCTTTAGGTCACTAGTAATTGAATCATTAAGGTCCCAACTAATTAAAATAAAATCTTTACTTTTTATTTTTTTCTAACAAACTTAATCGTAAATTCAATGTAATGCAAACAACAGTTCCGCTCAACTCAATCGACAACACGCGTACTACTCATCGTGCTTATTCGGAGCTACTCGGAACGTCTTGTTGACAATTAATGGGTTGTCTGACACAACTTGTATCGGCTGATAGAAATGAACCACTTTCTAGTCAATAGTAAATTATTTATTGTACAAATACTTAACAAATACAAACACAAAGCGGAAAGCTCGTCGCTTCGCTACACAAGTCAATTTTCAAATGTCTGCCGCTCTGCTGTATGCAAGTAGTGTACCGACTGATAATGTTATTGTGAACGGTTTCTTAATCCACGTTGAATAGCATCATTGTGAAAATTTAGTGTATGTTGCCCTAGTACAAGAGCACGGTTATCAGTTCACGACCACGCGAACATTCCTCGGGTGCCTTCGGTTTGGAAACAACGCCAGGGCACGTGATGCATTACCACGAGCTTTTCTGCACAATAATATCATATTCACAAATGGTCTAGCCATTTTCACATTACAAATTGTGTTAATAAATCCAATTCAAATATTAAATTAAAATTAATTTAAACTGTAACCAAACAAATTCTCGTGACAACATTTTGACTTGACTTATCAAAATTATTATTTTTTACAACGTTTTTAAAAAGATCATAGGTAATGTAAAAAGAGTAAACCACGTATTGAATCTTTAATCCCTGAAGAAGAGTAGATTGCAAAACCAATAAGAAGAGAAGACTGACATGTCATGTCATGATGGATAAAATTTAATTATGTAAACAGATTACTGTCATTGCGATATTTAATAATTACATACTTACTACAGATTGTAATTAATTTGAAACTGATTTTATGCTGTGGGAAGTGAAAGCAGTGGGGTCCGGTTCTATTTAAGGAGTTAAAAGTAAATTCTCTAATGGATAGTGATATCATGACGTTTTGCAGTTAGTTTTTTATTATTCCCTGTACCACGATAAGTTCGCAACGTTAGCGATAATGTCGTTTTGGAATAATACACTGATTATGAATCGTAACTTAAAATTTTTATTGTGTGTAACGTATGGGATTTAATTAACTGGGAACTTTTCAGAATAAACACTAATACTCTAGAGAGTCTCTATTTTCTATATTATCCCCGGTTCTAGGCCACACACTGTATATTTGGAACAAATGGGGTTCGTTGTCGTTCTTCCTCATCCAAATAATTTACGACTTTATCGATCGCATCAGGTTGTATCATTAACGGGGGTGAAGTTGGTGAATAAACCCAGCTCGTTATCTGAAACAGTAAAGAAAAATAAATAAAGTCAAATAAATAAATAAATACTTATACGTATAATAAAATCGAATTAAATAATTAAAAACTCACCGACATATTTTATTTAGAATATCAAATCATGAAGTCTAGAGTGTAAATGGTGAAGTAGAAAAGTGATTGATTTTTTAAATCTTCTTTCCAATTTATACATATTCAAAATTAATCATAAAGTTCAAAATAGAATAGCAAAGCAAGTTATTTATCGTGTTACCATATTAGGGATGATATACAACTCTGCATGAATTCCTCGCCATACATATCTGCCTAAGAAGGTAGGTACCTACATGATGCACGTGCACTTGTAAAATAAAAATTATTCTACTCGACTGTGGAAGGAAAGTAATGTTTTAAAAATATGGTACAGTCAACGGCACGCTTGAATACTACGACAGAATAATCAGTTTCAATCAATAATATTTAAATATTTTAAGGTTCAAAATAAATTGCAGATTTTTGTCAGTTTTGTATAACACGATGTGCTGCTGGCTGTACCTACATACGTTAAACGAATTTCGTACACAGGAAATTCATATATCCTTTGTTACGAGTATCTTGGTAGTTTGTTTTTGTCACCTTAAAATTAAAATTATGTTTTGTAGCGCCAATCAAATACTAAACACGAGAAAAACGATTCTAATACTATAGTAATGTGATTGCTTTTCGTGAACAATGTAGGTATATTTTACACAAACAGGATCGAACCCGTACTAGTTACGGGTATCTAGATAAGGTCGCTCATCATTAGACGTTAGTGTTCTGTTAGGTAATACTAATAGGTATATAACTTTGACTTAACTATTATTTTCTTTTTGATATAAATTTATTTGTTTTCCTATTTACTTTAAACACCTAACCAATTTGTAAGTAAAGTCACCATATATCATATGTCGTGAAATATTGCTTGCGGTGCACTGAGATCCACATCAATCCATTTTAGGATTATGATAAAGTAAGCATTTTTTCTTAGTGTGCATCTGTATCGTTACATGAAAAGTATTGTGTGAAACATAATATTTAAGCCCATCCAACCCGCATCACATCACATCCAGTTCTCCTGAGGGACCGACAACAACTCTACAAGAAGTCATCAGCCTGATAAAAAACAAAATGTAAGTACCTACCTACCAAGTATATATTTATCTAAGTACCTACATATATCATTGCACCTAGTGGGTGAATATATGACTACTGAACTTACGATCGCGGGTTCGATTCCTGCAGGAGGTAAATGTCTGCGTTTGTATGTGTATTCCTTACAGTATGCAATATTCATAGTTGTCTGGAATTTATTTATTTATTACCTACACTTTTTATTATACTTATTGTCATTGTTGGTATTAAATGAATAAGTAGATAGTATTTTGTTAATAAATACTTATCATTATTTAAGTATTTAAAGTATGTGTACGGTAATAATATAATAGTAATAGTTAATTGACAAACAATATAAGTACTTAATCTTCGAAGTTGTTTGCTTACTAGCGAGTATAAGTCATTATTTCATATCTTTTTTTTTATTTTCACAGGTCAAAGCAACGAACTAAAATCTATGGAAGCGTAATTGCAAACAAATATTGCTTAAAAAATGGCACAACGGGGCCGAAAAAGTACAACCCGCTCAGCTTTAGTCGGGCCAGCCACGCATCCGGTGACTGACGTCAATGTTTTTTTCAATAAATTGCAGTTTGTATTGTAGAGAAAATATAGAAAGAGAGAGTTTATTAGAAATGACGTCCTTTATAGTCAAATGGTGTAAAAGATGCAAAGAAGGCAGTAAAAAGATGCAGAAAAAACGTATCTTATTTTTTCGTTTAAGTATAGAAAATATCTATAAGTATACAAATTATGGTCGCTAATAAGCAACCAGTGTTCAGATGCTTTGTGCTGCATAGTTAAATGCCAGCATTTTTAGCTCTATCCACTTAGTTGTACTTTTCATGTGGTGCCATTTTTTGAGCAGAATGCTTATTCCATTGTTTTAGTTCGCTGGGTCAAAGCATCATGCTACTGCTACCGCTACTGCTGACACTCTGTTTCCATCCGACGAGGATTTAAGTCATTCAGAAACGGAAACAGGAACGAAGAAAACTAACAAGCCGAAGAAACGCGTAGCAGCGCCTGCCGCCACCGCCCCCGCTGCCATCGCCGGTCCATCAAAAAAGAAGCCCAAGATAAGGTCTGTTTCTATGCATACTGCAAGGGCCACAGCACAAGAATTATTCGGTGACATAAGCGACAGTGACGAAGAACCACAACCGCCGCCCAAGCCGAAAGGTAAAACCAAAGCACCGGTTTATAATTATTACACACGACGACTGGCGAACGGGCACTCTCGCCAAATCAATGAGAGCAAGGAAGGCTCTCATTACATAGAAATTAAAGTGTACAAAACCGAAGAGATAGAGCATGTACTGCCTTTGAATAGATGGCGTCATGCCATCATTACAATAAAAAATAAAGTTAATGAGGATAGTGACAGTTGGCGTGTGCTATCGCAATTGATTGCGGCGACGCGAAAAGACTTTAAAGACTGTCCGCCAACTTTCGTCAGCAACTATTATTAATTATGTAAAGTAATCCTTTATAACAGTTTTATAGTACCTTTATAGTAGTAGTTGTATTAGTCTTATTGTGCTTACATATTATGTCTTTGTGATGAGATGTCACCCAAAATAAAGATACGTTCATATGATCATTATAAATAATCTAATTAACATATTATAACCGTTTAAAGTGTGTAATTTCTTTGTATAGAAACAATGTTACTTTATTGTACCTGCTAAATCTTTATTAAATAAAATGATATATTATTAAGTGTCAGTTCTTTTTTATTTCAGCTCCATCCGACGAAATGAAATACTGTGAAAAATGTAATACAGAATTAACTAGAAATGAATATCGATATCATACCAGAAGTAATATTCACAAATCTAATTGTTTACTAAAGACTGAATATAATAATATTGACATTATTGCTACTGCTTTTAAAAATCGAATCATGACATATCGTTTAAACCCCTCGCAGGAAGACGAGTACCATAAAATAGAGACGTTCCTGCAGGATAATAAACGAGTCGTGATAAAACTGATCGATGAATCTGTAGCTAAAAATATTTGTTTAAAAGTTAACTTTGAATTGTTCGCTCATTTTATGTTGTATAAAACAAATGAGCAACAGTTAAAATCATTTAATACAAAATATGAAATTGTTTACAAAAATACTGACTTGAATATTTTTTTTATGAATATGACTGATAAAATTTATAAAAAAATTACAGAATTTGAACATTGTGAGTCTGGTTGGTCTTTTGTTGCGATAAGCCACCTAGAAATCAATGTTAATAAATATACCCCTATGAGAGGTGGCACTTATTTAGAATTACCTCCAAGTGTAAGAAACTCTAAAAGCTGTATAAATATAAAAAATTCTGATAATTGCTGATTTTTATGGAGTGTTGTTGCGGGTATGTTTCCTGCCCAAAATAATGTATGCAGGCCATCTTCATATCCTCATTACTCTAGAGTTTTAAACATAGAAGGAATGTCATTTCCACCTTCAATCAGTGATATAAAGTTATTTGAGAAAAATAATTCTAATATAAGTATCAATATATACGGCCTAGAAAAACACACCATAGTAGGCCCTTTGTATAAAACAAGTATAAAAAAACAATCATTTTAATTTATTATATCTGGAAAGTGATGATAAAGCACACTACTGCTTAATAAAAGACCTGGCACGATTAGTTCGTAAGCAGGTATCGTTACACAAGAATAAAGTATATTTGTGTGATAGCTGTTTACAATTTTTTCCATGCGAAACAAAGCTTCATTCTCATGATTGCTCTAATGTGTTGACCGTGTTACCAGAAAAAAACAGTAAACTTAAATTTAATCACTATGAAAGACAGCAAAAAATAAATTTTATTATTTATGCTGACTTTGAATGTTTATTGATTGATCACCATGAAAATCATACTAGTAATACAACAACAAATAAAATTCATAAACCTTCATGTTTTGCATATTATGTCTGTTGTTCTCATGATGACTCCTTAAATAAATATATATCTTATAGAGGCGAAGACTGTGTCGAAGTGTTTATAAAAAAAATTATTTTGGAAGTCAAAAGAATCCATGCTATTTTACGTGATAAAAAGGATATGTATCCCTTGACAATTTATATTGGAAAAGTGTGTTTTTTTTGTGACTTCGACGCACTTTTGCCAATGCTTTATAGATGTCGCGCTTTTTTAAGCTGGAGCATGAGGGGTTAAACATTCCAATAAACGGCTTATAATCACACACACAATATTTCCCGGTAAATGTTGGTAAATCTATTTGCGGCAATTTTGCTGCCGAGACCAACGTGTGCTTTGGAGGGTTTTCTGCCAACGAAGTAAGCTGCGACTGCGACTGTAATTCTTTAATTAAAGCTAACGTTTGCAGGAACTTACTTTCAACAGCCCCCATGTCGTCCGCTTTAGGATCTAGAGCGCAAACCTCCAAATTTAAGGCTTCGAATCTCTGAAATGATTCTAGCAGGCGCTCCTCTTTCGTAGAAACTATATGCGGGGAGAGGCTTGCATCTGCCTTCGCGAAAGAAATTGTTTTTTTTTCCTTTTATAACGGCGCGTTCGTAGATTTAAATCGTTGGCGTAACAATCTCCGCAACTGACTCGAGTCACAATCGGAGTGATCTGAATTATCAGACATTTTGAAAAGCACAGCAACACGTTTACAAATAAAACTATAATGTAATACTAAAATAATTTAGTGTCTATTAAATTTTTTGAAAAATAAAACTTCAAACAGAAACAAACGACAAATGTAAAAAGTCAGAAAATGGCGTCAGTATAGCTTGACCATAAAGAGTTGACATAAATTGAGGGCGCCACTTTCTATGTCATCATATCATATCAGCCGCACGACACCTACTGCTGGGTATAGGCCTCCCCTAAGGATCTCCACGACGATCGGTCCTGCGCTGCCCGCATCCAGTGGCTTCCCGCGACCTTCACCAGATCGTCGGTCCACCTTGTCGGGGGCCTACCCACGGAGCGTCGTCCGGTGCGTTGTCGCCATTCCAGAACCTTTCCGCCCCAACGGCCATCAGTTCTTCTCGCTATGTGTCCTGCCCATTGCCACTTCAGCTGAGCAATCCTTCGAGCGATGTCGGTTACTTTAGTTCTCCTGCGGATCTCCTCGTTTCTGATTCGATCACGCAGGGAAACGCCGAGCATGGCTCTCTCCATTGCACGCTGGCTGACCTTGAGCCTCCTTATGAGACCCATAGTTAGCGACCACGTTTCACTGCCGTAAGTCATCACTGGCAACACACACTGTTCATAGACTTTCGTCTTGAGACACTGAGGTAAATCGGACGCGAAGATTATTCGAAGCTTCCCGAATGCTGCCCACCCGAGTTGGATTCGACGAGAGATCTCTTTCTCAAAGTTGGACTTACCTAACTGGACTGCCTGTCCTAGGTATACGTAGTGGTCAACAACTTCAAGAGTAGTGTTCCCAACATGAACTGGAGAGGGCCAACATGGCCATTTGACATAATTTTCGTCTTATCCATGTTCATCTTGAGACCCACTCTTTGGGAAGCACCACGGAGATCTTCGAGCATTATGTTCAGGTCTTCCATGGTCCTCCACTTTCTATGTAAATACGTCAAAATCACGAATAATTTGGCAACACTGGCTACATTTAGTACTGAAAATTTTTAGTTCCATTTTATTTAATTTCAACTCTTTATGGTCAAGTTGTAAGGCTATGCGTCAGTGGGTCACGGCAAAGACAACTTCTTTCTTTTTTTCTTAAAAGGAGTCTTGTATATTTGCCAATTTTCGATGGCAATGGCTTCACAAAATTAGGTATAGGGGTGCACGAAAACAGCTCTCCAACTCAAAATTGTAGTGAAGTAGTGCTTCGAAGTCCTACACGGTGGCCACACACGTCCTGCATCTACCGGCGACACTCCTGGCAACACCACTGCCGACTCGATGCGCTTCTTTTTAATGTGTAGTGATTTGATGCTTCTGTATTTTATTTTGCATGCAACTTGCAATGCGTTATGCATAGGAATGAACTCGATGGAACTTGATGTATGATGGTTACTAGCAGTAGGCTGGCGTCTCTTGAAAAACTGCAACAGCTTTAACCTGAAATGCTTCAATGGATGTCCTCTTACTTTGTAATTGCACGATGGACCATGTTTAGAGCGTGGACTGTAGGTTGTAATAGATAGATAGGCCATAGTCGTAAGTAAATAAGAAGGACTTTTATGAAGCTGAAAATTATGTATTGTATTCAGTAGTAATGGAAAAAACAGAGAACAGAAAGACAGTTTGTCATACAAAAAAACCATAGACTTTAAAAATAAAGTTCAACAAAAAGGTTTTATGTTGGCTATTCCAACACTTTTCAGACGCCTAGTTTCAAACATTGTTGGAAAAAATTATGCCTTCGAGAAAAGGATCATTCACCACATGCAACGCTGCATTTGATGGTGCGAAGAGCTCCGAAGAGGTAGAAGCGTTTTTGGCGGTAACGAAGATATTTAAAGATATAGACAACATAGAGGATAATGATGCACTTATTGATATCCCACTACTGTTGAAAGGCGAGGCTGCAATATGATGGCAAGAAGTGAAGGGCCAAGTGTACACCTGGGATGAATGTCAAGATAGGCTTCAGAACGCTTTCGCTCTCAAGAAACCGGGATATATTCTGTACGTACCAAGAGATAATTGGAATGAAGCAAGTTTTTCACGAATCCACTGAAAGTTTCATTATTCAGAAGAGGATGCTCATTGCTAAATTACCTGGTCCTGAGCCTACTGAATCCCAGAAACTGGACATGGTATTAAACCGGATTCGTGAGTAGATTTCACGAGAATCCGTGCATAGTTTTGATGAACTGTTTAAGACTGTATATTCGGATCACGTTCCATTTTTAAATTTTCAATACAAATGATCAAATCAACTCTGCGCTGGCCTTAATGAGGGCAAACTTTAAAAATTCTTATTAAATTATTAAATAGATATACTTATGGACATAGAAAACACGCAATACACAGACAAATACCGAATTATTCCTAAAAAAATAAAAAAATACTTAAAAATCTTTAGAGATTCTTTAATGTATTTAAAAGGTTTTTAAATACCAGAAAAAAAAACATGTCAAAGTGTACCGATTTGAGCATTATTTTAATATTTTATTTTATCTGTGATTAAAATATATTTTTTAACCCTAGAAAGATAATCATATTTTGTAGTACAGAAAAGATAATCTGAATTGTATGTTATTATATATACACATTTATAAGAATAATTAATATTGTAGATAAGTTATTTATACTTAACTATTTATATTAAAAAAAAACAAAACTTTAAACTTCTTATTTCTATAAATCAATGAAATTAGTTTATCTTATAATATATAGAAAAATAAAGTTATATAAAAATAGGTTAGATACAGCATTGACATTATATCAACGTTATGCTCGGGACATATCACTTTTTTACATTTTTTGCAGGACGCATTTGCCTTTCGCCTTATTTTAGAAGGACAAAAAGAACAATACATACGTTTTTTTGCTACTGGTTGATCATTATTGTCTCCGGATGTACTAGGTACTTCATTTGTCAATATATAGTCAGATCCGAGCTAAGCTTTTTCATAAAATTTTTGCGACTCAATGGTTTTTCTCCTTTATTAGTAACATTATGGCTGTAAATTACATATGCGTTTATGCAGGCAATGTTTATCATCCCATACAATAAAGCCATAGGCCATCTATTTGTCTTCCTACTACAGGACATCAAAGAACACATTTGGTCAGCGTGTCAACTCCACCTTTTGTTTGATTATAATACATAATCATTTCTGGTTTGCAAGGAGCTTCGTTGATGGTAGCATTCTCATCACAAGATGATAACAAGTAAACCATTTTGGCTGGTTTCGGTTTGTATGAGACGAGACTATGAGGTCCGTCAAAACAAAACATCGATGTCCCCACTGGCCTAGAGCGACTGTTTTTTAGCTCTTCCGGTATCTCGCGTTTGTTTGATCATATGGTTAACTTATAAGGTTCTTGGAGCAAGCTTTTTGCTAAAGGAATCGAGGTAAACCAATTGTCGCAGGTAATATTACGAGAACTTCCATGTACAGGCTTTGACAATTCATTCACATAGAATTCCCCGAGGCCCAACCCGTTGGTCTCGGTTCCTTTTCCCAATTAAGGCATTCCATTTATACTATACATCTACTTAGTACCACTGTCACACATCATGAGGATTTTGATGCCATACTTATTTGGCTTGTTAGGAATATACATCCTAAACGGACACCGTCCTCTATAGCCAACTAACTGCTCATCTATGGTCAAATGAGCCCCTGGAGTGTAATTGTGTATACATTGATCGATAAAAGATCCCATATTTTTCTAATAGGAGCAAAGACATCATTTTCTCTGAGTACGGGCCGTATAGTTTTGTCATCTATTCTAAGACATCCTATCAAGAAATCAAAACGATCACGACTCATCACAGAGACGTACACGATTGGACGAAGATCGATCAAAGAGCTCGTCTGTAGACATATGATTGTCTTTTCTCACTGCTGTCATTACAAGAATACCAAACAAAGCGCGAATTTCATCCTCATCTGTATTACGAAATGTAGCAGCTGTTGAAGAATCCCGTCTTTTCAATGATATCTTGGCTACTACGACGACGACGTTAGTCCATCGTACGATTTCCATAATTATCTCATCAGTAAAAAATATATTGAAGCATAAGATGGGGTCACATAGATTACGGCACATAAGCCAAAATCATAAAAGTCACGTTAAAGATATAAGCCAAAATCATAAAAGTCACGTTAAAGATAATCATGCGTGATTTTGACTCACGCGGTCGTTATAATTCAAAATCGGTAGCACTTACCTCATTGACACGTACGCCGGCAGGTCCCAGCGACGAATGAAATGTCCTAAACGCACAGCTATGGATTCGCGCTAGTTAGAAAGAGAGAGTAATTTTTTTATAACCCTATGCGTAATTTTTCCGCAGATTATCTTTCTAGGGTTAAATTTTCTCTCTGTAGTGCACTCCTTGACAATACAAACAATAAGTAAAAAAAAATATATGAGTCGTATTCTGATTTGTTACAGCTAAAACTTTTGTGAAAAATACCTCTGACAAGCAAATTTGAAATTCCACTTGAACAGATTGGCTTCGTTTTAAAATAACTGATAATATATTATGTTTTTTTCTCTATACAGCACTAATTTAAAAATTTTGCTTCCTCAAATTAAAGTTTACATCAACAGAAATGCTTTCATTCTTTAGATAACTCTAATTTATTTGAAATGCGAATAAACAGCCTTGAAATCGAGCAATTATGGAGTGAACAAACCAGAGAATTAGCTGGTCAGTCCACAATCAAGTCCAAATTGGTACGCACCAAGCCGAAGAAGAAATGTGGATATTGCCATTTCTTCGGCCATACCACTGATGAGTGTAAGGACACGAAGGATCTGGGTGTCATTGAAGAGATACCATCGGCACCAACTATGGGCACCAACTATGGCCACCCAAGCACCATCCCCATTGGCACCCAAAGTCACCTACTACGGATGCGGTGCACCTGGTGTAACACGCAACCGTTGCACAATATGTGGAAAAACCAACCAGCGCTCTTCAGATGATCTGACATTCTGCTCTCAAGAGAAGCACTCTTCAAGCTCGTACAGACGCGAGGAGTCAACCAATAGTATTTGTAGAGATAAATGGGGAAAAAGGCACCTCTTTCATCGACACCTGCGCGAAGACCAACATTGCGTCGTACAGCCTCTACAAAAAATTACTTTCTAAAGGGACACACTTAGAGGAGGAAATGGCTGATGTTACGTTGGCAGACGGAATCAGAAGACCCCAAAAAGAGAGCGCAGGTAGAAGTAACGCTTGAAGGACACGTCATCCCCACTATGTTCATAGTATTAACTGCCTCTACTGATAACCGTACCTTACTGGGAGTAGGCTTCACTCAAGATGCAAGTATGATAATAGACTTGGAAAAATAAACCTACCAGTTCCGTGGAAGTCATAAAACATACGAACTATAAGTATTTGATTGAATCAGGCGTCACTCGGAAGTTTCAAACCATTGTGAAAAAAGAAATATATGTAGCTTACTTCCGCAAACAAACAAACATTTTTCACAATCATACGAACTATATCTGGAGGAATTTGTTAGCTTTGATAAGCTGAAAGCAGTTATGGGCCACGGAAAACTGATTGGTGGTTATGCAGCCGCATCCGAATTACCAAACATATTAGAAACAGCAACATGTCCAAAATATAAGCTAATCCCGATAGCAGTTTCCCCCCCAGAGCAAGAGGAAAATATTGTTCGGCGGATTCTCTCCAACACATCTGGATTATATAATGGATGAAGCCAGATGGCATATAGAAGAAGCCAGTGTACACATTTCACCGAAAAATAGCACTTTGACCTCCCTATACATTGAGTGTTCTCAGGGACTGAGCTATTCATGAAGTTGGCCAGTGAATCAGTAGTTTAGATCATGGACATAGCAAATCTATTAGAAAGAACGTGTGGCAGCAATGGTCGAAAGAAGTGGTAGATCTTTTTCTGGCATTGCTGGCTAAGTGATACAGGCTAGTGGCCTTTTTCATAACCGCCTTCATTACCCATGACGGTACATAAATTAGACTAAAGGAAAAAAACGAAGCAAAAGCTGTAGCAGTGATAGTAGCGACAGTGGCGCTAGCTCGATTAAATCCGAAGAAAAACGCAAACGAGTTCGACCTCTGCCAGAAAATTTTGGCGTTACTGATTCGGCATCGGCATCCTCTACGACTGAGGCCAATATAGAGTGTTCATTACATCGTTCTTTTGACTTTTTGAAGCCTTTACGAGGTTTATACCTACGAAAAATTATTAGCACCTATGATTTGATCTCTTAATATAACAAAACCGATGGGCAGTTTGACAGGAAATCAAAAATTTATTTTTATGTTACTTTTTAGGGTTCCGTAGCCAAAATGGCAAAAAACGGAACTCTTATAGATTCGTCATGTCTGTCTGTCTGTCTGTCTGTCTATCTGTCCGTCCGTATGTCACAGCCACTTTATTCCAAAAGTATTAAGACTACATAGTTGAAACTTGGTAAGTAGGTGTATTCTGTGAACCGCTTTACGATTTTTACACAAAAATAAATAAAATAAAAGATTAAGGGGGGGCTCCCCATACATGGAACTGAAACTGAAAATATTTTTTTTCATCAAACCAATACTTGTGGGGTGTCTATAGATAGGTCTTTAAAAATGACATTGAGGTTCCTAAGACTATTTTTTTTTCAAAGTCAACCGTTTGAAAGATATCTGCCGCCAAAGTGGTAAAATGTGTGTCCCCCCCCCTTTAACTTTTAAAGTAAGAGGGTGAAAAATCTAAAAAAAATATATGCTATAGATCTTAATAAACACTTTCAACGAAAATTAGTTTGAACGAGATACAGTAATTAGTTTTTGAGATATAGTACATTTTCCAAAACCGCAAATATAACTTTGTCATTCCTACAAACACTGTGAAAAACAAAGTTATTTTTTCAGACGAAAAATAATAGCGGTATTAAAATATGGTATGGTATATAATGTATCTACGGAACCCTACTGCGCGTGGCCCGACACGCACTTGGCCGGTTTTTTTTAAGTATTATTTTATTGTTGCAGTGAGCGAAAAACACGCAAACTTGGCCGCCTTTTTATCCATTACCAACTTATTAAGGCAAATGACTACTATAAGTGTACCCCGAAAAAAGGTGTGGAAGTCGTCGCGAGAAGAGGTGCGTTCCGCATTTATTGCGCGAGTATTAACAGCCGATATTGAGAGATACTGTGCCGATAGACAGGCATTTGTTATTGCCAAAGGTTTACCAGAACAACGTTATACAGTGCCTTTGGTCTTGAACTAGCGATAATTTAAAGGCGTGTAATACACCTAATTTTATTGACAAAAACACCCACATGTTGGGGTCTATCCCCACTCCTGTTGGATTGGCCGCCATTTTAAATTTTACTTTTTATTTTAGATGACCCTGCAGAAAAATATTAATTTCTCCGGATTTAGAAGTCCTACAGTTATAACAAAAATATTGTTCGAAAGCTAATAATATCACCTAGTAATTTAAAAAATAAAATGTGTAAATTTTTGTTTAAATACGTCATAAAAATTTACTGAAATAAAATTTTATACGAAATTTATGCGATTTTTTTGACTTTTTATTACATTTCTCAAAAACTAGGACATTAAGTTCCACTTTTTTTGCACTGTTCAAATACACAAGAATATTATCTACAAAACGATTTTAAAATTTATTGTTCTATGTTGCATATTTCGAGAGTTATTTTTGTTTGAACAATGACCCTTACGTAACCAAAAAATGATTATTTTCGAAAATGGGCATAATTACAAGCATTATGAACATATTTTAAATTAGGTTGATAATATTATCTGAATACTAATTTTACCAAATGATAAAATCTAGTTTTTAGGAATTTTGATTTTTTTTTTTTCGAAAATAACCATTTAGTACTTGCAAGGGTCATATTCAAACAACAATAGCTCTCGAAATATGCAACATAGAGCTAAAAATTCTAAGTTGTTCTGTAGATAATATCCCTGTGTATTTGAATAATGCAAAAAAAATGAACATTAATGTCCTAGTTTTTGAGAAATGTAATAAAAAGTAAAAAAAATCGCACAAATTTCGTGTAAAATTTTATTTCAGTAATTTTTATGACGTATTTAAATCAAAAATTTAAACATTTTATTTTTTTAATTGATAGGTTATATTATTAGCTTTTGAACAGTATTTTTGTTTTAACTGTAAGACTTCTAAATCCGGAGAAATTAATATTTTTCTGCAGGATCATCTAAAATAAAAAGTCAAATTTAAAATGGCGGCCATTCCAACAGGAGTGGGGATAGACCCCAACATGTGGGTGTTTTTGTCGATAAAATTAGGTGTATTACACGCCTTTAAATTCTCGCTAGTTCAAGACCAAAGGCACTGTATAATTGCTGTAGATGCCTCCTGGGACACAGTGACATAATATGAAGTTGTAATATTTAGTGGACTGCGCTGCGATATCCACAAAAAACATTTGTGAAGCAGTTAAAACCGCTGATCATATTTATTGGGCCCTAGACTGCGCATACTAAAATACTCTGTTTGATGTTTGTGCAACGTTAGCAACGTACCATGTTCAATATGACTTCGAAATTTGATACTGAGGAAGTACCATTACGCGAATTGTTGAACAAACTTAAATAAAGCAGCAATCATGGTACCTCCTCTCCGACTTTTCGGGGGTTAAAATTTCATATGAATACCAGACAAAGTTCAGTAGACAACTATTATTGTGCAAATGCTGGATGCTTAACAAAAAGTTCCAATTATTCAATTCATATAGACGACATTATGTAGCAAATCATGAAGTGCAGGTCGAGTCAACACATGATATTAAATTTCATCAAATGATATTTAACCAATTAAGTCAGAAAATTATTTCAATATTGGAAGCCACTTTTATAAAATAAAATGGTTCAGGAAGTACCGGATATATTCCTCTAAATAGAAGCGTTGCTGGATTAGTTTCTTCACTTTACGGCAATCCTCAAATGCCTAAAAACTTTGAAGATACCGTTTTTATAGATCTTCAAAAGATGTTTAACGACTCCGTTTTGCCGCTTTTACAAGAAGATTAAGAGAAAGTATTGATTCGACTTTTGCAATTCCAGATTCCTATTACAAGAGAATAGAGTTCTTTAAACAACTTGGGACTTACATTAAACCTCAGAAATATTTTGTCGGTCGAAGGTATGATTACGTGAAACGTGGTGGCTTAAGATTTTATGAGGCAGTTGAACGTCAAGCACACTTTATTCCCTTGCTATATAGTTTAAAAAAAATGTTCTCTACGCCAAATATTTTACATGAAACGTTAGAGAACTATAATAAACTAATTTCTCACGATTCAACTCAAACGATTCAACACTTCGTGAAGGGTTCATTTTGGAAATCAAGGCGGGAGTTAAATTAGTTTTACCCCTTTTTCTACAAGTTGATGATTTCAAGCTTTGGGTAAGCCACAGTTCTATTCATAAATTAGGAGCCGCGTTTATATGGCTTAGGGGGTAAGTCGGCCACAAAATATCTGATCCATGACCGAGTGCCTTTTCTACCAAATGCTATGTGTCACGACTGTCAAATATCTTTTTGGCATTGCTTTATCATTGGTAGTAGTTGAGGTAGGGTAAAAAAAATATTGACGTTTTAAAAATGTTCAGTATGTGAGCTTATTTGAATAAAAAAAAACATTTTCATTTTTATTCTTTAGATAGAGTTCATTTTGGAAATGTAGTTATATCGACTGTATAACGCAGTTGCGATAAACAAAAGAGCGACAATCACTATAGCGACAGAACGATATTTCGACACACGTTATAGCGACTGTACGTAGCTGCGATGAACGCTGCCGCGACAGAACATAACTGCGACGAACGTTACTGCGACAAACGTTTTGGAGACGCTAACTCTTGTTAAATCAAACGATATTGCGATACATGATTTTTTATTTTATTTTAGTTATTATTTAGTTAAGTATGTATGCGCTGGGGTGGAGTGCTGGTTCGTGCAATTTTGCAACGTTCTGGTTTCTTGACAATGACGTTGACGTTTGCGTTGAGGTTGACAGGTGATCTTTCGATGGCAGTATTGCCAGGCGTGAACAGGTATTTTATTTATATGATATTAGGTCATCACTGCAGATATAACGTTGCTTACATAAATGAAATTGAGTACCTACATGCTCTTTTTTCTCTCTTATAAAAATGTATTATTTGTGTTGTTTTTAAATAAAAATCTTTATCTGGATGGTCATACACCATCGAGTTTCGGCTTGATTAGTGCAGATCTAACCGCTAGTATTTTCACATCTTTTGTTTCTGATTACATTGGTTGCCTAAAGGGTTACCAATAGTCATTTATTCAGATGGATGCACCATATAGGAATAACATTATGGCAACCGCCTTGTTGAACATAAGTCTTGAACATTCAAATCAAATCAAATCATTATTTATTTCCAAAAGTATGGTACACATTAGGATGTTACATAGTATAATGTTCGGCATACTCTGCCCTCGTCGGAGTGGAAAATATTGTATGTATAGTATAATGTTTTTATATAACCAAAGACTAATTATTATAGGCAATAGAATAATATAAGATTCTTGATAGGATTGTAAATAAGCAATTAAATAAACAATGAGAAAATTAACACAAATGTCTCTTACAAATCTTACAATTTTTATCTTGTCAATTAAAAATGTCAAATAATAAAATGTCAAACAATAAAATGTCAAATAATAAAATGTCAAATAATAATGTCAAACAAGAATAGGGTCAGGTGGGGCAATTGCAAAGTCGGGGGAAATGTAATAAATGAAAATGAATGAATGAAAAAATCTTTATTCAAATAAGCTCACATAATGAGCGTTTTTAAATCGTCAAATAATTTTTTTGCCCTACCACCCATTATGACGTCTTTTAGCTGACAAGAAAAACGGGCGCAAAAAACTTACCAGCTTTATCAAATGGAACGATATTTACAAATATGTATATCGTTTCCAGACTTTAACAAAGATTAACAAATAAATAAAATTTAATTAGATCATTACTTAATTAATTACAAATTTTCTTAATCAATTTACAGGCTTCAAGCTAAATTCAAAGTTTGAAGTTATTATTCAGTCTAGGCTGTTACAAGAGAGAAAAAAAAAAAAAAAAAACTTTACAATTCTATATGCGTTAAGATAGGTAGTCAGAAGCAGACCCATTCCCACTGGCAGCACCCGTTCACGAGCATGACGCATGAACCAGCCATCGCTTCGCTCAACCATATTTGAGGGAACGTAACGACCCGCCTCACGCGACACCACCGCAGAAATGATTAAAGAGAGCATGACATAGATAATAATAATAGCATGCTTTGTCTAGCTACATTGTTTTCCAACCGGTGCTGCCATCTCTGATATGATACCAGTACTACTTTAACTCAAAGCAGACCACCTGTCAATACTGTTTTACCGACCAACGATAGAGTGACATTTCATTTCGTGACAGACCTTCGAGTGGCGTGACACTAAAATTTATAACCTAACTTTTCATACAGTATCATCTACGTTTCCACGGTAAGTTTTTGATTTGTTTTTTGTTTGATGGTGATGTTTAGTGTTATAAAGTTATATTAATTATGTATTTCTAACACATCTACTATAGCTTACGTAATACAGCCGCTATTGCAATTGCCCCAGAATTTTGCTGACTTGGGGTAATTGCAATATAGGTATTATTACATTTACCCCAAAAACCTTTCTCTTTCTAGATGGTGCGTAATTATGTTAAAAAAAAGACACGGACCTGAAATATTCTGAAGAAAAATTAAACCGGGCTCTGGAAGACATACAGGCTAAAAGAGTTTCAATCTATAAGGCGTCCACTTTGTATGGAATACCTTTTGCAACGTTGTACTGTAGAATCAAGGGAACGCGAGGAGCTATAAAAAAAAACAAAGGAAGAAGAACTGCGATTCATGAAAATATCGAGAATACTTTAGCTATTTCCGTAAAAACTCTGGCAAAATGGGGCTTTGGTCTTAGTCGGAAAGAAATAATGGAATTAGTAGGCCAGTTTGTTTCTAAGAATGACTTAAACACCCCATTCAAAGATGGTGTTCCGGGTGAGGATTGGTTTCTCAATTTCAAGAAACGGCACAATTTATCAATTCGAAAACCAGAAGCCTTAGAATATGCGAGAAAAAAAGCTGCTACCGATCCATTTATTATCTATGGATATTTCGATCTTTTGAAAAAGACCTTGGATGACTTGGATTTGGAAAATAAGCCAGAACGTATATGGAATCTAGATGAAAGCAGTCTATGCATAGATCCATCCAAAACAAAAGTCGTTGGCGAAAAAGGCCAAAGCTCATCTCGAGTTACGAGCACTTCAGGTCGAGAAAACACCACATTTGTTTTGGCTTGTAATGCTGCCGGAAAACGAGTGCCTCCTTTGATTATCTTTAAAGGAAAAAATATGTGGGATCAATGGAAAGCACCATCTGACAAAGAATTTCCCGGCACAGCTTATGCTGCGACGCCGAACGGGTGGATGGAGACAGGGGTATTTAAAAGTTATTTTCAGAAAACGCTCATACCTGCTCTGGGTGAAGAACGGCCTGTTTTAGTCATATATGACGGTCACTCCACTCATGTGTCTCTGGATTTGGTGGAGCATGCTTTGGAGCAAGAAATAACAATTTTGAAATTGCCGGCCCACACAAGTGATCTACTGCAACCATTGGATGTGTCTGTTTTTAAATCTTACAAACAGAAATGGGATCAAACTGTTGCAACTTGGCAGCGACAACACATTGGGCAAAAGTTGCCCAAATCTCTGTTTTCTCAATTTTTAGGAGAAACTTGGACCAAAGTCAGCGAAGATGTTATTAAGAACGGGTTCAGAAAAGCAGGAATATTTCCCTTAAATGCCGACGTCATTCCAAAAGAGAATTTTTCAAAAGAGGCTTTACGACGCTGGCAGGCTCATCAAGAACAATCCGAAAGGAATGTGCAGGAGAATATGGAACTGACGGTAGATTTACAGCAGATTAACAGTGCGAATTGTTCTAGAACCCCGTCGCCATCAATTCTACCTTCAACTTCACAGCCACCGATTTCTGGTATGCCTTCAATTCCACAGACGTCAAAACCACCAATCCCAAGAAAGTGCAATATCTATTGGAGAAATCTCGCAAACCGCGTCACTAGAACAATTAATTTTGTCAACAATACAGCAAAAACACCTACCTAACAAACAGAAAAGAAGGAAAGTCGCTGCTGGCGCTGAGGTTATTACTTCTGCTGAAATGCTCGAAATATTAAAGAAAAAAGACCAAACAAAATCGACCATTAAAGTAAAAAGTACAAAAAAATCAAGACAGAAAGAAAACGAGATCAAAAATACTTCAGACTTAGAATGTGATATTACTGATATGGAAAGTGAAAAAACTAAACAAAACACAGTTAACAAACAAAAAAAAAAAGAAACCAATGAAGAGACTACAACCAAGGAAAATATCTAATGATTCAGATAGCTCTGAAAGTTCTGAAGAAGGTAAAGTATCTTATGCAGAATCGGATGCTAGTGATTGGATGGAGGAAGAATGTATAGACGAACAAAGTTATTCTGATGAACAAAATGATAAAATTAAAGAAACACCAGTAATAGAAGCCAAGAAAAAAAGAAGCCTTAAAAATAAAAGCACGGAAAAACCAATTAATAAGCAAGCAGTAGAAGAGGTAGGAACTGAGAGCGAAAATACAGAAGAAGAAGCAAGAAAAGACCTTCCAGAAGTGGTGGTCAACAAATGGGTGATCGTTAAATATGCATTAAAAAAAGGAATTAAATATTACGTAGGCATTCTGCAGAAAAAAGTCGGCGATCGTTGGGAGGTAAAGTTTGTAAGACGTAAGGGTAGTGTCTTTTTATGGCCAATAAATGAAGATATTGATGAAGTTACGTCTGATTCCATCGTTCAGATTTTACCTTACCCCGAAATAACTAAACGAGGAATAATATAATTTGATTTTAAGTTCAGAAATATGATAATTTCATAATTATGATTTTAAGTATTTTCTAGTAATTAAGAGAGACATTTTTTATTTTTTATAATAGTTCATAACTTAGGCTTTAATTGTCCGATCTCATTGAAATAAAAACCAAATATTATCTTTTTCTTGCGTTTTTATTGCTATTACCCCAGAACTCAATCTATACACTTCGTTAAAAAAATAGATATGATTTATACATTTGCCCCTTTTGACGGGGCAAATGTAATAATGAGACATGGTACTTAATTTGGAGTCTTATTTTTCAAAAAATCTTTTATATCCTTTTATTCAATACCTAAAATGTTAGCCTTATATATGCTTAATAGCAGACGTAAATGATAATTCTCAACTGGTAAGACATAAATGAGCAGTATGCGATTGAATTTATAAATTTAGTTATCACACTTGCAATTGCCCCACCTGACATAAAAATAAGATTATACAAATATTAAAGTTTATGTCCTAAATAATCATTAATTGAGTAATAGCATTCATTTAACAAAAAAATAAATAATTTATGTTTGAATTTATTAAGTGGTAACTCCTTTAATTCAACAGGCAATTTATTATAGATTTTAATAGCATAGCAGAATGTACTAATTCTGTATATTTTCAATTTTTGAGCAGGAATATGAGGATTATGCTTATATATATTTCTAGAATTAGTTTTTTTATGTACCGTGTCGTGTAAGGGAAATAGATGCATATGATTCTTTACAAATATGCAAATATCTAATATGTAAAGACAGGGTAAAGGTAGGATCCTTAGTTCTTTAAATAGTGGCTTACAGTGATCAAGGTAATCAGCTCCGCAAATAGCCCTAATGCATTTTTTCTGCGTTTTAAATGCTCTGTCACTATCAACAGAGTTCCCCCAGATAATGAGGCCGTAACGCAACACGGACGAGACATAGCCATGATATGCCGCCAAAGCAGTTTTTCGGTTTGTTACTATTCTTAAGCGCCGCAAAGCAAACACGAATCTGTCTAGTTTTTTACATTGAACATTTTACATTGAAGTGATTATCAGGCAGAAATTCTTAGAGCCTGGGCATACACAAATGAAATGCGACGCAGTCCATGCTGCAATCTAAAGGAAGCTGAAAAATAGGGAAATACATCTACCAAGCGGAAGTTAAAAAGCTAAAATTTAAGAAATCATCCAACTGTGCACATGTTCCTGTTTCGGTAGATTGTTCGTTTTCAGACAAACCTTCATTTGTTAAAAATTGGCGACCACAATCTAGTGTTATTGAAGCAAAAAAATTTGCAGAAAGAAAAAAAAATGAAATTTATGTAATTCTGTATCCATTGATTCCGAATGCATTCAGCTACTAAACCCATGTGGCTTTGATTCTGTCTTATACTATTTAATGAGTACAGCATGTAACGAAATAGAAGATCAAATTATCACGTGAACGTGAGAACGTGAGCTCTTCGCTGAGGCGAAGATGATCTTATTCCACAATATATTAAACGCCTTTGTTAGTCTTTGTTTGTCTGAAGGCAATAGGAAATCCGACCGTGGTTTTGTTGTTCAAAGCACTGAGTCCGGTATAAAATTATAGTCTGTAATGAAAAGGATTTCTACATATAAACATTAAAAAAATTAGCATTAAGCGATAGCAGGTAGCACAAATATAAAGAAATTATTATTACAAGCAGAAATCAGTTTACGTAAAAGATTTAGGTCCCGTTTATAACACCGGGAAGAGGGGTAAAACTCACGGAGTCGTAAAGTTTGCTGGCCACGCTGCCATGCCGTCGCCTGGATACAACAGGGTTCCTTCTGAATTGACTGAAAGAATCTGCTTCTTATAAATTAATAAACATAGGGAAAAATTTTTTTCCTTTAATTGGGTTTAACTTTTGTTGAGTAAAGAAATAGAGAAATATGTTTTTTAATCCATTTCAAAATGGTTTAGTACATTTTTGATATTATGAAAAAATGAGATAGAACCTTGTTGCTCTAGTATTCCATAAAAACTGATGATTGCAACAAGGTTCAGTTTAAATTGTGTAGGTGTTACATTTATTTTGAAGCTAATGTGAGATGAATTTATGCTGAATGTAATAGATACAACTAGGTTATGATAAGCAGATTGTAATGAAAATTTTTTACCCCGGGGTATTGATGGTATTTACCCCACTGAAAATTTTAGTCGGTAGAGCAAAGGGGTCATGTGGATTCGCGTGGCTCAGTCATCTATGGACTTACTATAATTTTGGGCGCCGTTAATATCAATGAAAGTAAAAGATTAAAAAGATAAAGTGTCCACAGATCGAAACAAAGTGATTAATAAATCAAACCGGATTTATGTTGAAACAAACATTTATTTAACGTATTGCATAACTAACACAAAGTTAACAACTATTCGAAGAAACGTGACATAAAAATATTTAAAACCACTTGGGTTATAAGGGGTTTAACGAGCAATCCGAAGGGTTAAAGTGAGGTCACACATTATATTTCAATACATATTACCTTGGGAACCCATACTAATGTTAAAACCGCATGAAGGAAAAATGGCATAACAGGGACCCTTAACAGGTTAAAGTAAGACCATACCTTCAACCTTGATCACAATAATAATGCCCTTGGGACTCACTATCAAATTAAAACCACTAAAGAATGAGGGATTTATAACTAGGAACCCTTAAAAGTTAAGGTGAGGACATATTCGCTCGCTTCCAGCCAGTCGGACGTAATAAGCTGCCGTCTGTCTAGAAACGAACCTATATGTACTACTGACAGGACTTATGCTAAAATACAAATCACTTATCATCTTAACACAAGACATTCATAGTAAAATAGAATTATTTATACATTCTGGCTCATGACCAGAGATTACGCTGAACCTAAATTAATTAAAAATATGTCTTAAGACATTTATTGGCTGTAAAACTGCACTGGACTAAATTGAACATGACCTAGAGTAACCTTTGCAAATTTATAGGTACTTAGGGTGAAAAAGGTTTATCCGAACGTGGATTGATTCCCGTGATACATGTTATGGAACACTGCTCCTACGGTAATAATGAAAGGACACTACAGAATATCTCGGTTATGATGAAATACTCATTGCAGACGCAATGTATACCACGTTCTGCGATATGCGGCGGCTTATAGCGAAGAGAAGCCTTAGTCCTGACGCAAATTTTGAGGTAAACTATGGAACTGGAATCATTCACGGCGCATCCTTATAGCGACGCTAAGCCATAGTCTTGACGTAAATCTTAAGGTAAACTATGGAAGCCCTGCAATTAAAAGATAAAATCACCCAATTGTCGTCACATTGAACACAAGGTTTTTCTACAACAAACATTATAACCAACTTGATTTGCTTACCAAATTGGGCTGGAATTATTACAGGTTTTTATCTCATAAGAGACATGTTGAAAGATAAATTAATGAGCCTCGTGCTCTAGAACAAGACACAGAATTACAATTTTGACACCACTTATAAAGCAGACAAATAATTAAATTCACATTTAAATCACCACACTCACCACTTGAAAGCAACGCATCATGAAATTAATGACAAAAACCCACAAGGAGATACAAAAACCTGGGGTTTCTCATTACTAAAACACTGCAAGTGTTCGATAAAAGAATGACAGCAGAAAGCTTCCGGCGAAACACGTCATTGTTGAAAAAACTAGAAGCCTCTCGAACACCATCGACAAAAAGGCTACGCCATAGACAAACCACCTTCTGTGAACATATTTACCCTTCATAGCAATACAATTATTAAAATCTTTCACTAGCATGCCAAACATTAACATTTACTTTAATTATTTAAAACAACAAATAAGACACATTTATTTATTTTATTTTATCGACAAAGCATAAATTTATTGGTCTGTGGGACCAGCATAACGAATGAAGCGCCAAACGTCACATCTGACAGTTGTCACCCGTCAAAGTGCCAGTCAACTGTGTGAAATATGTAAATGTCACAGGCGTATTGTATATTTAGCCGTATTACATAGCAACTAGCTGTTTTAGAAAACGGCGCCGTATTGTAACGCGGCGGATTAAAGATACGCCGTATTCAAAACGGCTGGTCAAAAGTACGCCGCATTGAATAGAGCGCTTTGCGATTTTCAATACTGCTAGCCGTAATGTAATTGGGCGGTTCATAAGCCGCTTTTCCGTAAGTTTTTAGTTATAATTATCAACACTCGCGGCGCTGCCTACCATAACAATAAAAATGGCGTCAAGTGCGGATATTGCATCGAAAATAAGCAAGAATATTACTGAATTAAATGAAGAAAACGTGCCAAATGTGTACAGATAATTGTTTAAAGGACAATTTTTAATGTGCAGTTACATAGTTGCTACGCAGCTCAATGCAAAAGTGTGAAAAAGCCGTGGATCAAAGAACGAGATTAAAACTGCTAAGGTGGCAATGGTATCTGGTGTTGTGCGGAATCCTACGCAATATTATTGATGTAAAAAAATACAACGTAATGAGTGTAGTCAGTGAAGATTAAAGAAACATATTTCAGAAGACCGTACTTCTTGGGCAGTGCCCAAAGAACATGTACAAAAAAGTTACCTTTTAAAAGGATATAAAATTATTTAAACCAAAAAAATTGCTAAGTGTTCTAGTAAGTCTAAAATATTACAATTTTACAATCAACAACCAAACCGTTACACCTACCTACTTATTTGATAGAAGTAGTACTTACCCATACATTCATGGAGCTTTGCGAATAACCCATACATTCCTTAAAACTAATAAAAAGAACACATGTTTCCTGCTACTTACTAGGTGTTTTAGAAGTTACTTAAACCTACCTTTTTTCATAATTATTAAAATAAAATTTATTTTCAATTAAGCACTGTTTCATTTTGTTAGTGTGGTCACTCTACAATAGTACTTTGATACAAAACGGCTAAACGTGCTCCGCCGTATTGAACAACGTATCACATTGTCAATCTGGCGTATCGTTGACTCGCCGTATTACAATACGGCGCCGTTTTCTAAAACAGCTAGTTGCTATGTAATACGGCTAAATATACAATACGCCTGCGACATAAACACTACATTTTATTTGATTTAATTATTGAAAAGTATTAAAATTCTTAGTGAGTGAGGTTTTAAAATGAATCCAAGTGAATGCCCTGTTGCCGGAATGTGTGGTACAATCGCCGACATTCGCTAAGCCACTAGAAATGGACTCAAACAAAAGGTAGAAATTTGCATGCAATTTACTAACTCAAATCATAACAAAAACCATATGAAAACACTGGGAGTGTTTTGTAATACCTATCTAAACCTATACCTAGACCTTATACCTAATGTTGCGCCCCTCCCTCAAGACTACAGTGAGAATTTCACCATAAAAAGTACTTTAAAATCAAGTGTTTGTTACCACATAGGTAGGTGAAAAAAAAAGTGTTACACACATTTTCTATTTCACACATTTTCTATTTGAAATTGTTTTATTTATACTTACTCTAAAGACCTTTTTCTAAATTTTTAACACTGCTTTATAATAATCTCTGTCATGTAGCGGCATAAACTTAAGCATTGCTTTTATGCTCTTTACTTTATTTTAGGTACAATTTTATTATTTATTAAAACTTTAGGCCCCGGCAAAACTAAATCTCTATGGTATTGCGTATTAGCTGCTCTTTTGTTTCGACGGGTTCTATTTGAGGTCGAAAGAATATTAACACGAGTCCATTCCATATCAGCATGGCTTGTACAATAAGAGACTTGGAAATAGTGCTGTGTAAACAATAAAGAAGTGACACTGCAAAATGGAATATTGTCATATTTGAAAAGCTTGGCACACTCTCCATAATTCTTAAAATCAGTGTTTTGCATTTGTACTATTTTGTATGGGTTTTTCTTATTAGCTTTTAACATCACTCTGAGTAGAGAAACTGGGGAATAAAAATCAGTCACCGAGAATACTCAGTCCAGAGCAGAGTGAGCAGCATCTACCTCTTGTATTGCTGAATGGCCTGGGGTACAATACTTAATCTGAATTTTTGAAACATTTTCATGACTTTTAAGAAAATCAAGTATAGCATAGGATACCATCGAGTTTCTATTCTGGGGCACTCATGAGTCGCTCCAAAGTATAAGTTCTGAAATGCCGTCATTATCAGCATAAACAGCTTCTAACAGCTTCCGTAATGCACTGGCCAAATCATTTCCTGAGCGGCCAGAGGTAGTTTCAACCCATATTATACAGTATAATACCTTCTTAGTTCTTGAAAAATGTCCAGTTAAATTATAAACATTAATTTTACTATGGTAGAAGAAGCAACTCACATCAGCTTTAGGGCAACTAATCACATTTTGAAGATCAAAGCATAATACATCTTGGCCTGATTCTCTATCCTTGTTTCATCAACTCTCATAGCTTTTTTTTTTCAATTACATGTCTTTGATATTTACTTTCAAAATCAGGTGTAATTATTCCTTCCTTTGTTTCCATTTGCCACTGAGAGCATAGATCACAGAGATCTTTTTTAGGAGTTAAGAAACTTAAATTAAATTCTTGATTAAATATCTTATAATAAGTTGACTTCTTAAGAGGTTGCATACCTTTATCAAGGCAGGCTTCTGTATAAAGCTGGTACATTTTCGATATATTCAAATGTGGTTCCAAATACTTTCTAGAGGATGAAGCCCGACAGTAATGCGAGTCTACATGAGGAACTAAGTGAATGCAGACTTAATGAAAATAAAGTCATCCCCTCCTTGATTAACTACAACGCATTTCAAACAACTAATCACTTAAATCAGTCGGACGGTGTTGTCTTTTACCTTAAAAATACACATAAAGCAAAGGTTTCAGAAGTAAAACTACAGCACGCATCTTGCCTCCAAATTACATATTTGGAGGCAAGATGCGTCTGATCTCATCATAATTGGAGTATATCGCTCACCCTCAACTTCGAATGCTACAGACTTTATAAACTCCCTAAGTGATCATTTAGATAAAATAAGATCAAAACCAAATATCATAATAACCGGTGATATTAATATTAATCTAATATATAAACCTAATGAAAAGGCACATGAACGCTCAAATAGATTAAGTTATCTCAATATGTTAGCTCTGCACGGTCTCTTACCTGGACATTTCTTACCCACACGAGGTCCAAACTGTCTTGACCATACCATTCTGAAGCTACAATATGGTAACAAATCCGCCAATATAGCAATAGCTAACACCACAATTACAGATCATCTCATGACGTTTCTAAAAATAACTAATAACCAAAACAAAAACAAAATAATGAAAACTAAAACTACAATTGATATGGAAAGGGCAATAAAATGTCTTAAAGACATTGATCTAGAATATATCTTAAATATTAAAAACCCTAATACTGTTACAAATTGTTTAATCACACATCTTCAACAGTGCCTAAAAATAAGTATTTTAACAACTGTCATACCCCGAAGAAATCAAATGATAAAACCATGGATGACTTTGGGCTTGCTACGTTGTATAAGAAACCGTAACAATATGCAGCACAAACTTAAACTTGATCCAAAAAACGACATATTAAAGATAACGTTTAAAAGATATCGAAATTATTGTAATTGCCTTATCAAAAAATTAAAACGCAAATATAACAGAGACCAATTAACTGAAGCAAAAAAAGATCCCAAACACTTGTGGAAAACCATTAATAGTGCAACTAATCGTAAACCTCAAAGATCACAGAACAGTGAGTTACTGACTGCTGAATCCACTCCCCTTGATTCGATAAATAAAGTAAATAGTTATTTTGCTAACGTGGGAAGGCTTTTGGCAGGTGAAATTACGTGTACTACTACGAATCAAGCTATTACAAATCCTACTAGACAACTTAGCTCATTTGTCTTATTAGACACAGATGTTTGTGAAGTTCATGATGTTTTAATGAGCCTAAAATCAGATAGCGCACCAGGATTTGATGATATTCCAACTAGTCTCCTAAAAGCTTCATATGAGCTTACTGTCCCTATACTTACACACTTGATCAACTTATGTTTTCAGCAGGGAGTTTTTCCTGCAGCTTTAAAACAAGCTTTAATAACACCTGTGTATAAGAGTGGAGACAGATCAGATCCTGCAAATTACAGACCAATTTCTGTACTTACTGTTATATCAAAAATTCTTGAAAAACTTATAAACATTCGGCTTGTTAAATATTTAACACAATTCAAAATTTTATCACCCTCTCAATTTGGATTTCACAAGGAAATGTCGACTGAGGATGCTGTTCTAGCTCTGACCTCAGTCGTCATTGACAAAATAGATAAAGGAGATAAATGTTTGGCTGTTTTCCTCGATTTAAAAAAAGCTTTTGATACAGTATCTGTCCCCATTCTTATACACAGGCTTGAGAACATAGGCATTAGGGATCGAGCACTTGACTTACTTAAAGACTATCTCAATAATCGGAAACAAAGAGTGAAAATTAGCAAAATTGTTAGCTCGGAAGAAGATGTAACATATGGGGTCCCCCAAGGGAGCGTCTTGGGCCCAACACTGTTCCTCGTCTACATAAACAGTCTGTTACAGCTACCAATTGAGAATGGTTGTGTCTTTTCATATGCAGACGATACTGCGATTGTATTTGCTGGTAAAACTTGGGACAGTGTTCATAAATCCACTGAGATAGGATTGGCTCAAATAGCTACTTGGCTAGACTCCAATTTGCTAACTTTAAACACCCTGAAGACCAACTTTATTTGCTTCTCTATGACTAAACGTTCTCAACCTCCTAAGACTTTTGAAATCAAAATCCACAAGTGTGCAAGCTTAAACTCAACTCACTGTTCTTGCGCTCCCATAAGTAAAGTACAATCTACAAAATATCTGGGCATAATAATGGACCAACGTCTCTCCTGGCATTCACACTCTGAACTGATCATGAATAGGATACGTAAATTATCTTGGACATTTAAAGCACTAAGGCACATTGCAAATAAAAACCTGTTGCGACAAATTTATATTGCTTTGGCTCAATCAGTTCTAACGTATTGCCTACCAGTTTGGGGCGGAGCCACTAAAACCAAATTCATTGACCTGGAAAGAGCTCAAAGATACCTCTTAAAAGTTATGTTCTTCAAACCTTTTAGATTCCCGACTGAGCTTCTCTATTCTAGTACTGACCTCCTAACTGTAAGGAAACTATATATATTAAATGTAATACTTAAGAAGCACAAGACTCTGCCTTACGATCCTAGTTGCTATAATAAAAGAAGGAGTTACATGGTTGCTAAAACAGTTAATGTAAATACTAGCTTTGCTAAACATCAGTATCCCTGGCAATCAGCACATTTATATAATATAATTAATAAACACTTAAATATATATCCACTCACATACCACGAATGCAAAAAAGTTGTCACCAACTGGCTTAAGACTAAAAAGTACAACGATGTTGAAGCCTTGTTACAAATTCAAGAATAAATACTATTATCACATAAAATAATACACTCACCTACACACACACACACACACACACACACACACACACACACACACACACACACACACACACACACACACACACACACACACACACACACACACACACACACACACACACACACACACACACACACACACACACACACACACACACACACACACACACACACACACACACACACACACACACATTTCTTTTGTATTTCGTTTCGTTTCGAAATGAGGATATTTTCAATAATCATTGTTAATTTTGATTTTGTATGTTTTTTATTTTTTATGATTAGGTAATATAGTTTATATTCTTGCAAAATTATATAACTAGTAAATAATATGTAAAACTCTGAATTCTAAGGTACTATTTTTATTTGTCAAAGCTATGAAGAGCGGGGCAAACTAACACAAGTATTTATTTACTTAAAAGGTTGCTCCAAAACTGATATTGTTAATGTACCCACCAGCTATCACAATAAAATTATTTTATTTATTTTTTATTTTTTTATGTTCTCGAATGAAGTCTTTCCGTTCTTGTGATACAATATTCTTCTGTTTCCCATGTTTCCCACGGCTATCTCTGCCTGGTGTGCCAGTTGCCAAATCTTTCTTACTATGTGTTCCATACACAACCTTCTGAGAAAAATTTAATGTTCCCAAATAAAATCTTTTGCATACACGAATGAGACATCCTTTTACGGGTATATTGAAGAAATAAGAGTATTTTCTTATGGTTGATGTACATGTAATCCGTTTTTTATCTCTCCGTTCAGTTGTTTCCAAAATAAAAAAGTACTTTTCATTTTGAGTCATATCATATTACTTCCCAAACACAAGTAATCTATCGTCATGTTCGATAAATATACTACAGTTAAATTTACATGATGAAAAGCAATCCTTCGTAGTTTTTACTTCCCGTGCAGGCACGATTTTCCCTCGTGAGGACTCATACATTTGCCCTGATTGGTGTAATGTTTGACGAATATTTCTTTTCCATTTTTCTGGTTGTCTTTTTCGTTTTCTAACAGGGAGTTGTTGCGGGACAAAAGTACTGTAACAAAGATTTTTTTTGTGTAAACTATTACAAAATTCAATAACATAACAAATTAACAATATTAGAGGTAGATATCCAAGCAAAGGAAACAAAAGAACAAACGTTACCTACCTTTTTAGGGTTCCGTAGCCTAAATGGCAAAAAACGGAACCCTTATAGATTCGTCATGTCTGTCTGTCTGTCTGTCTGTCCGTATGTCACAGCCACTTTATTCCGAAAGTATTAAGACTACACAGTTGAAACTTGGTAGATAGATGTAATCTGTTAACCGCTTAACGAATTTAATAAAAAATAAGAAAAATAAAAGATTAAGGGGGGGCTCCCCATACATGGAACTGAAACTGAAAAAAATTTTTTTCTTCAAACCAACACGTGTTGGGTGTCTATAGATAGGTCTTTAAAAATGACATTAAGGTTTCTTAGACAACTTTTTCTCAAAGTCAACCGTTTGAAAGATATTTACCGCCAAAGTGGTAAAATGTGTGTCCCCCCCCTTTAACTTTTGAAATAAGAGAGTGAAAAATCTAAAAAAAATATATGCTGTAGACCATAATAAAAACTTTTAACCAAAATTGGTTTGAACGAGCTATAGTAATTAGTTTTTGAGATATAGCACATTTTCTAAAACCGCAAATATAACTTTGTCATTCATACCAACACTGTGAAAAACAAAGTTATTTTTACAGACGAAAAATTATAGGTGATATTAAATATGGTATGGTATAAGGTAACTACGGAACCCTAAGGCGCGTGGCCCGACACGCACTTGGCCGGTTTTTTTTTTTCAAGAGGGGTTGATCGAAATTCACCAGTAGCTTCGTCTAAAATTAAACTTTGGAGCTCCTCGCAATCCACAAATCACCAGTGGTTTCGTCTAAAACTAAGCTTTGGAGCTCCTCGCAATCAATACTCATTTTAAAATTGTTTAAATAGAATATTTTTTCATTACACCACAGCCCTTTGGCGGAGTTTTGGCGCTTTTCTTTTTGTTTGACGTTGACAAATATGAATATGACATGACAACCAAATACGTTCCGGTTCATGCAACACAGTTCCATGTGCAATAGCGTTTGCACATAGAACGGTGTTGCCGCACGCGATAATAGATTAGTAGTTAGAACCATGTTGCACAGGTGATATCTCAGAATTGAATTGAGTATTCATTATAATTGAATGTAGATAGAACTGCGAGTTCGAAGTGATGCCAGGACGAAGAAAAAACATATTTTGCCAAAAACTGTTGAACCTTGTCGTATCCAGTCGACGCGTTTACGCATGTAAACGCTTCACGCAAGAAGGTCCTGAACAGGACAAGTTGGATGAAGTGGAAAGAGACTTGTCTAAGGAAAAGGCTAGAGAGGAAAAAAATAAGATGGCAGAAGTTGCTGCTGGATTAGAAGTTGAGAAAGGGGATAAAGAAATAGAGTCAAAGGAAAAGGGAAGGAGAGCGACAAGCCAAGCGTCAGGATTCTGATCGCCCACAGTCTCCGGGTTGCTTCTCAAAGCAGAGACAATAGCAAGCAGCAAGAAGTGGATCGATTCACTCAACAGCTCCTTAAGGTTGTGTCCCAATCAGGGAATCTCAAAAAGGAGTTTAAGAATGATAATTCCTGGAGGACGTTTATTTTTATTGAGAGGGTTGCTACAAAACTGGTTGTACCCGCACAACTTGAGAAAGTGAGTGACAAGATTTAATGACATTTGTCTTCAAACTGTTCAAACAATATTTAATGCATACAAGTGCCTTAGACCAACCTTGGACTTTATGGTGACTTTGTGCTCAGAGGTGCAAAGTAGAACTCCTGAGCACATTCATATATTACAAATTGCCAACTCGCAAGCGAAACCTGCTCTGACACTTTTTCTGCAAATGTTCCAAAGAGAGGAGGATCATGGTAATAATACTGAAGCAGATTCTGAATGGCACAATTTGCATCACAAATAATGAAGAAATACGTCGTCCAGTATAATGATACTCTGGACGACGTATTGGGCCGAGGTTAATTACGATTTAGATGCAGGAGGAAATAAGAGGTTCGCTGCCATCTCTAGCTTTGGCAGTACTATCATGTAAACAGGGCCTAAGAGAAGTAGAGTAGAAGTCAGTGTTGCCAATGTGAATTTGTCAGTGAAATTGCCGTAGGTAGGCGGAAAATTGCAAAAATTTCCTTATTTGTATGAAAACATCTGCCATAGCATAGGTTGACGTAGCAAGTCACTCAACTCATTTATATAATGGGAAATATGTAAGTACACAATTAATTTTGTGATGTTGGTTTTACAGTTGTGATAACTGTAATCTTTTATCTCGAGTTAGGTAATAACCTACATTAATAATTAGTATTTTTTAGACTCGCCTGCAAAGCCAGCGCTGGCTACGGACTTAAGACTCCGTGGTAAGAAGGTGGGACGGAGGAGGCCGAGTAAGAAAATTCTTTGTTTTTACTTCTAGTGACAAATCAAATAAATATTTCAGTGTTATTACAAAAAAGTTAAACGGACGTTAAACAAGTGTTTAAGAAAGTCCTATTACAAAACGTTGTTTACACAATGGTTAGACTTCTTAAACACTGTTAAAATTTAAACACATGCAAGGGCTTATTTAAAGCGCGTTTAACCTCAAAACGTTGTTTGAATCGTCCATGTGTCGATTGTTGTTAAAGATCCTTAAATATGGATTTGAACCTTATTGATGATATTGATATGAAAGATATTGATTACATGGAAACCTTTGGAGACTCGCAAATAAACCGCACTCGTATCAATCCGTTTGAATGAACATTTTAATCAAGAAGAAATATAGATTCAGTAAATATTTTGTGGAAAAATATTAAATTTAATAAAAGAAGATCTTTGGTCCGACCCTCGAGGTAGAACTATAAATCCACAAATACAAGTGACATGTGCACTACGCTACTGGGCGCTAAAAAATAACTAGTAGGTAGTTATTTTTTAGCGCCCAGTTGGCACCTGTTCGGAGAGTATGATAAGTTTCCTATTTATCGATTTTTCTACTTTCAAAGATTATCAAATTACCTATTACATTTGTACTTATCAGGGTTTATAATTATATTTGTTTGTAAATGTTACAGATTCAAGATGATAGTGATGATTTACATGGCATATCACAACCAGCTGTTAGCAAGATATGCAAGAATGTAGCAGAAGCGCTGGCTCAAAAGGCTAAATATTAATTAACATGCCATCCTCTTTGAAAGAAGAGACAGAAGTAATGAGGCAGTTTAGAAGGATCAGCAATTTTCCTACAATCGTTGGAGCAATAGACTGCACCCTCTGCACCACATGTGAGAATTAAAAAAGTATCAGGGGAGCTAAGTGAAGCATATATTAATAGAAAAGGTTACTACTCCTTAAATGTACAAATAGTCTGTAACTCTAAATTGAAGATAAGGGACATTGTAGCAAGATGGAGAGGGAGTGTCCATGATTCGCAAATTTTCAATGAAAGTTTGTTGAAAGAAAGATTCTAGAATGGAGAATTCCATGGCAGACTTTTGGGAGACAGCGGGTATGCCTGTACTCCATATCTTTTTACGCCTCTTTTGAATCCAACCAATGAAAAAGAGGAAGCAGAAATACAGTCGAAAGATGTTTTGGTCTTTTGAAGCAAAGGTTCAGATGTGTATTGAGAGGAGTACACATGAAACTGAGCACTGCTAAGACATCGATTGTTGCCTTAGCTGTACTGCATAATATTGCAGTAGATATGAATGAGCATATCGATATTGTGTATCGATGTCTGCTATCGGAAGCGACAAGAACAAAATCAAAGAGATACATTAAGGGGAATAATAATAAGAGGAAATTTTATTAATCAACATTTTCAATCCAACTAATACTTAAAATAAACGTTACTAAACACTATTCTAAAGATTATTTTAATAATTTTACTTCCAACTCCTTTTTCGCCTTTTCTAATAATAAAATATCGATTTCTTATTTATGTCGTAACTGTTGGTGGCTTAATTTTTAATTATGATATTGCATCTTAAGCTCATGCTCTTTCTTCATAAGTTTTTATGTATAATTTTTAAATTCAATATTGCTAGACACAACCATGCCTTTATCCTTTGCTCGCTGTATAGTATACCTATACCGCAGTGTGCCTAAGTCGCGTTATGCCTAGACCAAACGAGATGTGCTCATTCAACAGGTATTATGAAGAGTTTGCTCTCCGCCCGATCAGCTCGGTGCAGCAGCAAGTGCTGCTTCTCAACCTCACGAGGTTAAGATTGGCTATTTGATAAATGCCGCCGAAAGGAGCTTTTCAATCAAAGATTGATTTAATAATAATCTTGTTGTAATTGTAACTAACTTGTTAATACATTTCTTATCAGACAACCGAGGAAATCCTTGACCTCGTGAGAGAGAATTCCTGCAGCTGCCGGTGCCGGGCTGATTACGAGCCGCCGCCCCAGATGGAACAGACCTCATTATAAAAAATAAATAAGTAATAAAATAATCTTTAATTTTCTGTCCAACCGTTACTTGCTTAATGTTAATTAAATATAGTTAATCTATGTTAATTAAACTAATATTGGAGAGAACTGGTGCCTGAACTAGGTAGGGTCAGACCCCCTCTAAAACAAGTCACCAGGCCCACTCCACCCTTCGTACTTAGGATATAATTATGATCTGTAAAAAAATAAATTTTCTTAATTACCTACTTTACATTGATTACGTATTTCCAGTATTTATCTTGAACATTGGCAAATTCAACCCTTACTAAAGAGATTATACAATTCTCTAAATAAGTAAAATATCTAATATCTATACTTATACTCCAAGTGATGATATCTCTTAAACTAGCAATTCAGTCTGTATTAAAATTTAATAATAGTATGAAGCCAGATTTTAGTTTTAAAAGAAACCATTAAAATAAAATCCTAATCAACTCAGAAAATCTACTTTTTTAAGTGTGACGGGTAGGACCCATGAGACCCACTTGTCTGAGTGGAAGGCAGCTTCCTAAATTAATACAAACCATCCATATTTTGATAAGGAATTTTTAGATATGTTGCAACTAAAACATTAAGGTTCCATTTTGTATGTAAATTACATTGATTATATGAACAAATATCAAAATAATGCCTCGGGTCGCGTGTGACGGGTGGAACACCAATTTGTGACGAGTGGGACGAGTAACTTTAGAGTCTAAAGTTTATGGTCTAACTAAATGTTAGACCACTCTTAATAGGTCTTGAATAAAACGCACATAACTGTTTAGACATGCAATTCATTAAATTTTTTAATAGAAAAACTATTAAAATAAATAAAAAAAAATAGAAATTCAGACTAACAACATGCTAGTATACAAAAAAATAATCTGAAATGTTTTTTGGTATTCGTAATACAATCAGTCTCCAGTGGTTTTCAAAGTAGGTTCGGGATAAATTATTTAAAATTTGATTCGTATTGATGTATGACATAGTCTTTATCAGTACGAAACAATTTTCTGTTTCTATTGATGCTTTTCAAAAACATTACATTTATTTCCTCATTAGGTTCAATGTTACTTTGACTCTTAGCCAAGTATTTGGAAAAAATAGTTTTCTGCCTGTATCAGCTTCTAATTTCACCAAAACGTAGTGCCCGTTTTGATACCATCTACATCAACATGGGGTTCATCGATAGCAGCATGAGCATCTGTATGAGCATGGGTTTCATTAATGATGCTTGAGGGCATATCGGCGTCGTCGTCGTCTTTGTCGCTTTCACTGTAAACATCACCATAACTCAGTTTACCATCTTGGACCTGCAGAATCTTCTTTGGCAGTGATGCAGCAGTGAGAGCATATGCAAGACATTTGTTGCTCAATGCCCGGAAGTAGTGCTGCTTCTGAATGTGTGGAATTGACTGTATGTTGGATCATCTTTTATCAAGATTTTCCTTGTTGTGGCTTATGGCGTCGATAGCGCCAAATGTATTTTTGTTTCTTTCAACGTCTTCGTTTTTAAATGATCATAGCAATCCCAGCTTGTGTTAATTATTTTCCTTCTGGACATTATAGCATTCTACAGTTTGTGGCGAAAAAAATCCATTCTACCACCACACCCCAGTGCTTTTATTTATTACATCTTTCATGCCTCAAAGAAAAAAGACTGATTCAAAAAGCAATAAAGCAAAGCCACGAAAGTTTTCGACTAACTTTTATTTATTGAATAAATATAAAAAGGCAGTAAGAGTGTGCAAGGCTTTTTTTATGAAAGCCTTTAGTTTGGATCGCAAAAGGCTAAACACTATTGGCAACACCATGCGCTGTCGCAAAGTCCCTAAAGAACCAAGAGGT
The DNA here is from genome assembly GCA_943789525.1 of Agriphila geniculea. Taxonomy (NCBI): domain Eukaryota; kingdom Metazoa; phylum Arthropoda; class Insecta; order Lepidoptera; family Crambidae; genus Agriphila; species Agriphila geniculea. The sequence continues at coordinate 19,032,346 of OX038888.1, forward strand.
GGAGACCGAAAATCCAAAAAGTCTTTAGAAAAAATGCAAAGTGTCTGTGATTTTCTTAAAGATTTACTAGCGAAGGAAATTAACTATAATAGAAGCAAATCTAGAAGAATCTATTTATCGTGCGAAATTATAACGAACATAACTAAAATGGAAATTTTACAATGATTTTTCGACGCTCAACTAAAGGTAAAAAAATGGTACTTCGGACACATTTTTGTCACACAGTTTAACATGGGTTTCTCATCTCCAGCAAATGATGCTTGCACAACATGTACTTTATTGATCAATAAAATTAAAGCTGAAAAAGGCCCGCAAAAGAAACAGTATCACATGACAGAAAAAAGAGTACACAAGTTGAGAGCAAATGCTTTTTACCAGTTATTGAAACAAAAAGATGACAATTCTTATTCTTTTTGCTTAGACTTGCAGCAAGGCCTTTACCGAAAACACCAATTCAAGATAGTTTCTATGTGCGGCAAATAAGTTTTTATATTTTTTGTGTAGTGAATGAGGATGGAAGGGACCCAGATTTTTATTGCTGGACTGAAGACATGGCTGGAAGAGGTTTAGTGGTAGTGGGATCTGCCTTGTTCAATCATTTAAACAGTCTCAAACAGAATAGTTCTTTAGAAAACATAAGACAGCATCCGCATGTTTTTCATTTCATTTACATTTTCTTGTTTTTGTTGCAGTGATATCTTTTTTTTTTGCATCGGGAACTGCAGTAAGTGACCCTGCTTGGCTGTGGTCTTCATCCGATGATGAAAAACTCTGCAATTCATAAAAATATTTTGTTGTTTTTGAGATGCCAGAAATAGAATGAAAAGAAGTTGCAGCAGATTTTCAACGCTTGTGAATTTTAATATTTGCGTTGGTGCTTGCGATGGGAAATACGTTGCAATCGAAAAACCACCAGGAAGTGGTTCACTTTATTATAATTACAAAGGCTTTTTAGCGTGGTATTATTCGCAGTAGTTAACGCCAACTATGAATTTTTGTCTGTTCAAACGGGTACGAACGAATCTGTACACGATGGAGCAATACTTAAATTCAACAACATTTCATTAAAAAATGGTAAACAGTGCTCTGAATTTACCTCATCCATCCCCATTACTAGGAACAGACACTGTTGTGCCATATGTATTTCTTGGTGATAGTGCATTTGCGTTAAACAGGCATTTTATGAAACCATTTCCGATGAAAATATAAGCAAGGAAAAACGTATATTTAACTACCGCTTATCTCGCGCGAGAAGAGTTGTGGAGAACGTATTAGGTATTTTGGTATCTCGTTTGAGAATCGGAGAACTCTGAATCTAAAACTTGAAAATGTGGATGCTGTAATTCTGGTATGTTGTGCTTTGCTCGATTATCTAAGAAAATCGGCTTAAGCTTATATACTACACAAATTTGTTAATGGAAAAAATATAAGGAAAGCCACATTTCGTAAAGGGGAGTGGAGAAATATGTTAAAGTGACAACCAAATAAATAAAGAAGGGAATGAGGTCCGAGACAATTTTATGAAATATTTTAACAAAGAAGGCAGTCTCTTTTCAAGACAAAATAGTGAATGTCATTTCCACTTAGACAAGTAATAGTAGTATTGTGCGCAAAGAGGTTATTTTAGGCCTTTCCCACTGTAATGTTTATGTTATTATTTAGTAAAGGCAACACTAAGTGAGTACACGACGCCGCTAGAGGGAGCGGGTGAGTCGATGACTGACAGTGACAATGACAGATCGCTGCACCGGCTACCACTTATAGCGGGGGGGTGTGTACGCACCTCGGTATTGGATCAATTGCGGAGAGTGCATCACAACCAGCTGTGGACATTACACGTGGCGAGTAAGTAAAGAGTTACCAAGTAAGTGAAATTTGTCCACGGAAAAATCAACAAACAAAAAGGAAAAGACGGCCTTGGCCCTTGGTGAAAGAAAACCTACTAAAAAGAAAGTACTGGCTATCTGTTCGTTTCCAAAAGAGTATTTTACACTTTGCAATGTGCCAGTAAAGGATGTCAAGTTTACCATTTCATAGGCACCTTGTTTCAACTGTGTTTGAACAATAACAACTTGGTTCTTGCAAAATTGACCATAAGCTATGAACTATCTCATAGGTACCTCAGGTTATTATAATCAGAACCTTTGAATCAAATAAATTTGACAAGTAAGCAGATAATAAAGCGTCTAAACATTTTTAATCTCAAAAGCACATGATAACTTGATGATAACTACAAATTAGTACCTACACCAAAGAGATAATAAGTCATAGACCTACACCGATTTGCTGTAAACAGTAGCCGGGCAATTGACAACATTTCAAAATTTTTGTCCTGGTTTTTTATTTGTTATTTAGAAATTACTGATGAAAACATGAGACACGTATTTTTTTCTTTTTCAAAATTTTAATTTATGTCGTCATAATATTAATTTGAAAACTTATTCATTCTAAAAGAGCTAAGTGCAGTTTGTAGGATTTCTAACGGTTTTTCCTTTGCCCATATGGATAAAAAATACACTTTGACGTCAACCTGTCAACCTAATCTATGGACGCTAATGACGTTTGTTTGTTTATGTTTTGATCGAGGTTGTTTTCTTTTATTGTCGCTATTTTTACCTTATTTTCAACAATAATAGATAAGATATTCGTAAATTAGATTCCATAATCTCATGTGTAGTTCCTGCCTGCAAAAATACTGTGATGAAATGCCCAAACAAACACTGTTTTACGTGCTAAACCAAAGTCTACTCGTTTACAGTGGTGTGTTGCTTTAAAGTTTTATGGACATTGAAATTAATGCACTTGAAATCAAACTGTATTTATTAAACCAATTAAAACGTAATAAATATCTTTTTTTTCCTAAAAATAAACGTTTCGCAGAAGACTTCAGCTTCAACAGCATGATGATGTCCGCTTTAGTAAGGTTGCGAGTGTTGCACCTGTCTGCCATCAAAAATTCTTCAGAAAACTTGATATTATATTTCGAGAGATGTTAAATATAACTAAAATACTAATTCAAGTAAATAATATAATTAAAACATTCAAAACAAAGCGAGCAAAAGTGAAAAATATTTTGATTCTTCACACAGACTTTGACATACATTGTAACCTTGACAGCGACAGTTGTCACTTCAACGACAATCACACAACTTTTTTTACGCAAAGGAGTGTATTTTTTATTATTCCTATATCTCGATGCTACAGCGTTTTTTCCACATAATTCATTAGATAATAATTGATCAAAAACCCCGAAAAAATATGTACTATGTCTGAAATTGAAAAACCTTGAAATGGTTTTCGATTTTAGGTACCTTGTAAAAAATGAAAACATGTCAATTACCACAACTTAAGTCACAAACTCGGGTTCGAACCCCGTGTCGTCTAAGGCTACTGGTAGATAATACAAACAAGTCACCCTACCAGGTAAATAAGTAAGAGAAGTGAATAAATAAGTAAGTTTTATTTATAAACTAACAAATCTTAATGAAATTCTTACAGAACAATACAACGTGAAATTGATAAATTTGATAATAATATTGGTTACTTACCTAGTCTCTCTTACTCTGAAATTGTCATTGTTTCTGATAAAGGCCGAAGTTGTTTACTGTGGAAATAAGATCAAGTTGGACAAAACACATTCAATATGTACAGTCAGCAGCATGTCAGGTTATACAAAACTTTCAAAAAATGTATGTTTCTAATGCCTCCAATTAAAAAAAATATTGGATATGATTACCCTGTCGTGGAAGCTCAGTGCCGTTGACTGTACAAGAACTAAGCACAATAAAACTTGACAATAATTATGTAGGTATTACCTATTAAAAATACCATCATACTACATTTAAACACCTGACTTACCGTTTAAATAAACAAGCATTTGTGTGTTATGTGTCTATATTGTTGATGGTCTCACAAGTATCCATGATATAAATAAAACAGAGATGAGTACCTACTTAGATTTACCTTATTAAATGGTGACTATCGTGTAACGTTTAAAAATTATGAATAGCAACCTATTGAATGAAAATTTCCGTTACACAAAAATTTATTTAATTGCAAACGGTTATGGATTCTATACAATCACAAAACCAATACATTATGATTATAGAGTAAATTAAAACTTTTTGAAAGAAACGAACAGATATGCCACAATGAAATGAAACCATCTTATGTAGTACGATGTGGGTATGTAAGTACTCGTAACACATACTAGGAGACTACAAGTGCAATAAGACGTGTCAGATCCATCATATTATAATTTTCTGATTTGCACTATGTAATTACTATACATGCACAATGAGAATAATAATAATACTAATGATTTGCCACAAGTTCCATACTGATCCAAGTTGTAGGTGCGATCAGTACAAGCATGTATAAAATTAAAATGAGATGATATGAGATGAGATGACATGAAATGAGATAATATGAAAAATATATATATACCTTTAACGAACCTTTAATACAATAAACACATAATAAAAAAAATGATTATCAAAATTTTATCCATGTTTAAAATTTGTTGTAGGTGCCCATAATGTCTCACCCTTAACTAACACCGTTGGATCATTTTAATTGCGATAGCGACCCCGCATCCCTTGGAATTCGTTGGGAGAAATGGAAACGTTCTCGAGATTTTTCTCTTCGCAGCAAATATTATCCACTAAAGAAAAGAGCTACACTTCTTCACATGGGAGGTCAGACTTTCCAGGATGTTTAATTTAATATCCCAGGCGCTCACGTTCTAGCCCCTAATGCAACCTCACCCGATTCTGCAACTATTGACGTTTATAAAATCGCGTTGGAAAAATTAGATGAATATTTTTTGCCACGTCACAGCAAGATATATGAACGTCATCTGTTTAGACTTTTAAAACAAGAACCAGATGAGAAATTTGAAAAATTTATATTACGATTGCGGATGCAAAGCGTTAAGTGTAAATTCAATAATGAGGAAGAAAACCTAGTAGATCAAGTTACCGAAAAATGTAGTTCCAGTGAACTACGTAAGAAAATACTCTCTTTAGGTGACACTGCCTCCCTAGACAAGATAATTACCGAGGCCAATATCCTGGAATCGGTTCAAAATCAAATGACTAATTTTAGGGATGGCATATCTATAAACAAGATCGACTTTAAAAAAAAATCTGGTCCTAAAACCAAATGTACTCGATGTGGCGGCCCCAAACACAAAGATGAATCAACTTGCTCCGCTATGAAAAAAAATGCGATAGATGTGGTTATATTGGCCACTATAGAAGCTGTTGTCGAACCCGCGCTCATAAAAGGAATTATATATCAGTTCTTACCGTACTGACAAAAGAGTTTTCAAGAAGCCTAAATTCAACACAAATGAAAAGAAGGTTGTGAAAGATGCAGGATTTTAACAAAAACCTATATCAGAAGCAAAACCAAACGTGAATTACATTTTCTATATGGATGATGATACAAAAATTAATTGTGACTTGGGTGGTGTTAACGTTGAGTTACTTATAGATTCCGGCAGCACTGAAAATATATTAAGCGAAAGTACTTGGTCACGTCTAAAAGAATGCGGAGTGCGAGTATCAAATCAGGTGGCTGAACCTGATAAAACTTTTGTAGCTTATGATAGTAATACGTTATTGACAGTTTTAGGCTCATTCGAAGCAGACATTACCTTAGGCCCAGAAACAAAAAAAGACATCTTTTATGTTAGCAAGTACACGATAATAATTATTTTCAAATTCAATTCGTTCAGATAACTGCAGATCATCATCAACAAGCATCTCGATATTTGATTGTATCTCATCAAAGGTATTATACAAAGATTCAAGCTTACCGGTTCGTAATTGTAACTCTCTGACATCCTGATCACTCAGCGAAGATTCATCCAAAACGGACAAATAATTAGAGAATGAGAGAATATTCTTTGCCATGCATTTTGAATGCAGAAAAAATAATAAGCTTTTAATTTTAGATGCAATCAATTATTGTAGAGATAATGACATAGATGGTTACATTCCCACCCCATTGCACACATAAGATGCAACCCCTAGATGTTGCAGTTAATGGTCCATTTACACAAAAACTTTCAGTAGCTCAAAATGATTGGCTGCTTGGAACATCCTAGTAGAGCCATAACAATCCATGGGCAGCCATTGTGACTCCAGCATACAATGCTTCTCATACGCCTAATAATGTAATTACAAGATTTACGAGACCCGGTATTTGTCCATTCAATCGAAATGCTTTTAGAGATGATGATTTCCAATGTGCAGAAGTTACTGATAGTGCTGAACCGAGAATGTGGGTCCCATGAGAGCTAAGCTAATGCTCCACTTGAAGTCCCTGATATTATTTAGCCAACAGTAGCTTTATAAAGAGAATTACTACATACACCATAAATTGTATTTCCTGAATTGCATTTTTTAGCCAATCTATTGTATAGTTCTGCTGCAAATACATTTTCTGACAAAATATTGGAGATGTCTTTATTAAATATATTTTTTCTTCTGCAAATCTGCTAAAATATTTTTATGATCTGCTAAAACATTTCTATTGTTTAAACGGCAATTATTTTGCTTCAGAGTCTTAATTATTATACTATGTTTTCGTTGCAGCAAGATCTTTCTCCTTAGTTGTCTCCGTAGTAAAGCCTTTTTAGGCGTATCAAAAATGGAATCTAGTCTTGAAGATAAAGTTGACGGAGTGCTAAGATTTTCATTTTTATTCGTATCACAACTTGAAGTATCCTGAAATACATTAATCCAACTGTTTATTAAACAGATACATAATAATACAAACTGACTTCATAATTATTAAATTTCATTTAAAAATAACTGGCTGAGGTTGATTTCGCTCTTGGCTTTTCTGTAAATCATCACAATGTGAGTAACTGCTATGAAGCTTTTCTTTCATACTAAAAACGGGCAGACTCTAAAACACAAAAATAGTAAATAAGAAAAAAAAGCAATTCATAAATAAGACAGAAGTATTTATACTACACCTACTCGGAAAGTACTCTAAGGGTGTGGTGTGTCTTCATATGATCGCTTTCCCGATCGCTTTCTCGTTCCCTTTCACTTTTATCTGACGCAAATAATAGCATATGCTAGCACGCAATAGTGCAAGCCCTATCTTCTAAAAAAAGACCGTCAGTATAGCAGATTTTTTTTCTCTTTATTTGGGTCAACTAACAACCACATATTAATCGGGCCGGCCCGGGCCGCTCATTAAGAAACTAAGGACTCTGTCCCTCTATATATCAGAATACTTTCCTATTATCTCTCTGCAAGGGACCGATTCAATATTCCACCAACAAAAAGCAGATTGCACGGCCCGGCCCGGTCCCCACTCTGCCTCATTTTGACGCACCATAGTATTCCGCAAATGAATAAACAACCTCACGGCACGGCACTGTTTTCACGCGTGTGTGTGGATGCGTTCGCGTTTACGGGAGGTTTGCGCACCGCGAGCCCTTTGACGCGGGCGCAAATACCGACACTGAATGGGGAACAAGGCGTGAACGGGCGCGAAATCCATCCACACTCGCGGTTCACGGTTTTCACGGGTCCGTGAACCGCGCCCACATCCCTTTTCTTCCACCAAGCGGCACGAAGCTATGACCCGGGATTTAATGCAGGACAGCACACCAACATAGTGAACAGACGCGTTTTTGTCCCCAGATGATAGTATAACGATTCAACCTATATCAAATCGGGCCGGCCCGGGCCGCTCATTATGAAACTAAGAATTAGACCCCTTTCTATCAGAATATCATTTACTCTCCCTACTCCCTCACATACTCAGACACGTACACCCACGCACTTATGCCCCTTTGCTTCGGTGGCTGTTTAGGGCACAGGCCTTCATCCACAACTGCAATACATCGCAAACTTCCTTTACGGCGTTGCGATCTAGAACTAATCACTATCACGTGCGCATCCACGTGCCGATGATAATATCAAGACTTACTTTCCACATCCTTCCACTGGAGAAAATGTTTGTATTTTTATGTCTATGTCATGTCATAAAACTAATAAGTAACCCATTTAAGAAGAAACGACTGTTGTTCGATAAAGATACTGATCTTAATAAACCGCAGCAAAATGAAGGTTTACGATTCGCAAATAAGTGAACACCACGTCATTTGAATTTACAGCAGCAAATTATGAAGGTTAAACTAGCAACACAGCTGCTGAGCATGAGCGTTGCAAAAGCTTTACTTCTAACTAACTAACTAACTAACTATTGAATTCGACAGGCTTTCAAGATTCATCATCGGGACAGAAAATTTTATTACTTGAATGAATAACCTTTTTGATGTTCTGAATTCCAGAAAATGACATTTCTATGGATATAAACACCCTATTGATACCAGAAGAGGTAGTGGTTTGTTCCTGTCACAATCAGTCAAGCGCTCAGACTAGAAACGAACCACAGACAATCAAACTAAGATGCATTCACTTGTATTACTTCAAACGTCACTGACCCAAAATGACCCTGACAGAATAACAGCACCTCTGTGTTCATTCTGCCCAGCTGAGACTAACACAGAGGCACAAAGCTGAGGCAGGGTTTTTATTGGCCGCACATTTTTTATATGTACAGTGCTTCTATTTTACTTTTTATCTTTTTCCTTGTTAATTATTTTTTAAGTGTTCCTGTATCCTGTAATTTATCCAATTCTTTTGCCGTTGTTTTTTTTCTTTTTTCTTATTGTTTTCTGTAAATGTGTGTGTCAATAAATTCTATTCTATTCTTCTATTCTATTCAAAAGCAAGTCCGAAATATTTGCGTTCTTAGATAAAGTAAAATCATATACTTCAATTGAAATTTAGATCAAAATTAAGACGAATTAAACGAAAACATCGGGATCCAAGACTAATTTTGCATATCTCAAAAAAAGTAGTGGAGTCTGCTAGTAAAACAGGATTTGTCGGTGCCATTATTTGTACTGAATCACTTAAAGTACTATACAACTACTTAGTTGGGAAAAAGAAGTTGCTGCAATATGTTTCTAAGTACCAAAAAAGTAAAGCAAATTGGATAACAACCCTTGCGATAAGAGCTCCTAGCAAAGGCCCTCGGAGTGGGGGAAGTATACTACACAAATAACGATTTTAATCTTTTTTTTTTTAAGTCGATGACGCGAAAATTGAAATTGGACTCTTTACGGAAATAAGGAAAAAGACATCAGGCATACTGCCGAGAAATAAAATTTTATCATTAATGGGAACAAGTATCTTTATACTACAAAAAAGCTTTCCCTTTAAGGAAATCGACCAAAACAACGAAAAACAACGCTACAGTGTAGAGATGATGATGTACACATTCCATTTGTTGAACGAGCAATGTCTCGTAATCGTTTTGACAAAATTAAATCCTATTTACATTTCAATGACAACTCAAGAATTGATAATACTGACAAAGCTTTCAAAATTCGCCCATTTATCGATAAAGCTAATGAATCATTCCGAAAGTTTGGGATATTTGAATCCAATTTAGCTGTTGATGAGATGACCGTCAAATACTTTAGTCACCATGGAATCAAACAATTTATAAAAGGTAAACCAGTGAGGTTTGGATATAAGCTTTGGGCACTGTGTGGAGTCAGCGGATATTGTTTTAACATTTCACTTTATACAGGCAAGGACGCTCAAATCTCTGATAGTACTGGCGATGGCTTGGGTTCAGCAGTGGTAAAAAAGTTGCTTGCAGTATGTACAGATCCCAGAGCACATGCAGTCTACTTTGATAACTTTTTCACCAGCATGCAATTGTTGATAGATTTGAAATCTCAAGGGTTCAGAGCTACAGAGACAGTCAGAGACAATAGGACTAAGAAATGTCCTATCATGACCAAACAAGAGAAAAAAAAGAAAGACCGAGGTTATTCCGATCATCGTTTTGATAAAAATAATGAAATATTATGCGTGAAATGGCATGACAACAATGTAGTATGTCTTTTGACTAATTTTGATACTGCTGAACCTTTTGTAAAAACTAATAGGTACTCAAAGAAAGAAAAGGCCAAAATAGCCGTGAATCAGCCAAGGCTTATTCATAATTATAATAAAAACATGGGGGGAGTGGATAAACATGATTGGCTGATTTCTAAATATCCAATCCGCTTTAGAGGTAAAAAATGGTATTGGCCTCTAGTCATCCGTGTTTTAGACATGTACCTAGTGAATACATGGATTATTTACAACCAGATAAATAAAAATAAGAACATCCCTCTGCTAGATTTTAGACGAAGGGTTTGTTATTCTTGGGTGAAAAAATCGGAAGGCAAGGCAAGTAAACCTACACCAGGTTCTTCAGAAGTTCTTTTACAACCTGTCAGATTTGATAATTTTGGTCACTAAAAGAGGGACAAACAGAGGCGTTGCCAAGGACAAGGTTGTAAAAAAAACCTCTAACCTTTTGTGTTAAATGTGAAAAAACACTTTGCAGTGATTGTTTTATACCTTATCATACAAAATAAGCTTATCAATATTTTTTTTAAACTGTTTGTGGTCATTGTTTTCAAATAAAGCTGATTTTCTTATATTCATTATTTCTGATCACATGTCCCCATTGTCATATTTATAGGACAGGCTGACTCAGCAAGGAAAGTAATTTTTTATTTTATATTTTGTTAAAATGTTTTTTCTTAATATTTTATGAATTTAATTTAAAGATTTCATCGAAAAATTCCAATGTTTTCGATGCTTGGGAAGTAATGGGTACATGCTGGACCAGGTATCGTTGGCATGTGAGTAATGATCGGATATATATAATATAACAAAAGAACTTAAATGCGAGGAATGCGTAGACAGTTTGACCACAACAAAAAGACTGCCACACCATGCACTTATAACTATAAAAGACATGGGTGGACTATGTTATTCTGTTGAAGACGTGTACATCATATGTTTAGCTACAGAAAACATAATACGGAATATAATACGGCAAAGCGGTGGAAGAAGTCTGGCATAAAATATCACTTCACTATATAACAGTTAACACTTTAAAACATTTCATCGGGAAAGACGTATTTGTAAAGGAAAACGCCCATAAAACATCTCGCCTTTTGGGCTTTTGTGCCTTAACAAAACAAAAACCATAAAAATATTTGATTTTTTTTATTCCCAAAAATGTTTACAAAACTATTAGTCTAAGCCTGGGACTGAAAACAGTTTTTATTAGTAGTTAAAGCATTTAAAACTTTCAACGGTCCATCCATCTTGTCTTTATTGAAAATGTTGCCACAGAATAAAAGTACAGATCTAAAATAACAATCGATTTCTGAGTAGGTATACCGAATCCGATTCTTTTGTTGATAGTTGAGTATGTGAAAATAGTTTCATAGTCATGTTGAATTACATTTTAGATTCATATGATTGTATTTGAATGCTTTCCTCGCGGTAACTTCTTAAGAAAAATAAAAAATAAAAAAAAACCCAAAAAGTAATCGATTTTAATATAATACCATCATTACAGTCACATTGACGGTGACGGAAGGAAACGAGACCACAGAGCAAGCCATTCATTAAGAAGAAGAAGGAGGTTAAGATTTTTTTAAAAAGCTCTTTTAAAAGCTTTTAAAAAACACTACTGTCTATCTTGTCAAGAGACGGCGGTGTATGTTATTGTCATCGTACATGATGATTTGATATGATCGTTTGTTTTGTGTGCAATTTCCGAGTTGAGCTTAGTTCTTTGGTCATTTGTGTTTTGTGAGAGTGAACTGGACACGTAGTATTCTGTTGTGACAATTTACCAAGTTAAGTTAAGCTAGGACCGACGGTTTAACGTGCCTTCTGATTCTAAAGCACGGAGGAGGAGAAAAAAAGTATTTTCAGGTCACCCATCCTGTAACTGTTAATTATGACGAATCAAACCTAAGCGATGATCCTGGTAAAAAAAGATACATTTATCGGCGAGGAGTTAAATACCCGGAGAAAATAACAATTTTTTCTAAAAGCTGCACTAGTTTAATGGTGTGCAGCCATTTATATGACACGTGGAAAGAACGCGCACCACGCGGAGCACCTTGTTGCAATGAGCCATGCTGTTCCCGCGGCACTCGATTTAACAGAACTTCAAGTGGCTGAATGGACACCGCCACATTTAGAGACTGGTTTATATCTTGTTTTTTGCCACATGCAAAGAGACTAAATGGTCGCAAGGTGTTGATAGGCGACAATTTATCGTCGCATTTAGATGATGACGTTTTAGAGCTTTGTCAAGAAAATAACATCTCTTTCATCTGTCTGGTGCCGAACTTTACCCATATCCTTCCGCCTTTGGACGTGGCGTTGTTTCGGCCAATGAAGGAAGCATGGCGCCATGAATTAACTAAATGGAAGCTGGAAAACATGAGGCTTACTACTCTTCCAAAAGACGCTTTTCCGGGTCTACTAAACAGGGCAATCTTACGATTAGATGCAACCAAGCCGAAAAAGACTCAAAGCTCTACAGTGCCATCGCTGGAAGATGGCTCTGCTATAAAACGGAACCTTATTAACGGTTTTAGGTCCACGGGCATATTCCCCTTTAACCCAGATGAAGTCTTGAAACGTTTGCCGTCTGATGATAGTAATGCTGTAGAAAGAGCAGAAAGCGTTTTGACAGATTTATTAAAAGAGCAACGATATGGAGGGCCAACACACTATAAGAAAAAAGAAAAGGCTTAATGTTGAATCTGGCAAAAGTATTTGCACGCTAAATCCAAAACCTAGCACGTCTCAAGATAACCAAAAAAATATTGAGTTGACTAATAGACAAGAGGAGTCAGAGAGTTCAAGAGAATCGTCACCTCTGCCACGAGAAGAAGAGGAAAATGAATTAACCAAGGGACGATACATCTTAGCAAAGTTTTATTCCGACCGAGGTAAAAAAACCTATCGGTACGTTTGTTGTATCATAGACACAGCTCCCCTAGTCGTGCGTGGTTTAAAATCAGTCGACAACTCAAAAACGAAATTTAAGTTAGTTTTTGACGATATTTCAGAAATAGAAATAACAGATATTGTCGCTTATTTGCCAAAGCCTATTATAAAAAAGGATGAAACGGGGACTGATCTATTTGTATTTCCTTTTGAAATCAATATTTTCGAGCTGGAGAAGTAATTTCTTAGACAAAAATTACTTCTTCAGCTCGAGAATATTAATATATTCTTGAGATATAATTAATATTAAAAGATTATTATAGAAGTAAAAAGTAATGTTGATTGTGATAATATTTATAATGAAAATAGAAGACTACGGTAGTAAAAAGTTATGTAGATTATGATATTTTTATAATGAAAATAGAAGACTGGAATAGTAAAAAAGTTATGTTGATTGTCATTTTTCGTAATTAGAATCGAAGACTTGAATAGCAAAAAGTAATGTTGATTATGATAATTAATAATAATGAAAATAGAAGACTAGAATAGTAAAAAGTAATGTTGATTGTTATAGGTTTTAAAATGAAAATGGAAGCTAGAATAGTAAAAAGAAATAAATATTTTAACTTTGGCAGGCCAATACATTTATGAAAATTTAGTTTATGTAAGGAAACACTATGATTCATTTGCTAAGAACAGCAATATTCACCAGTTTAATACAAGAAATAAAGATAAACTTGCCGTTCCAAGATTTAGGCTTGCAAAAACTAGAGGTTCATTTATGGGGAAAGGCATAGCCTTTATTAATAAAGTTCCACAACAAGTGATTGATCTTCCTTTGCATGAATTTAAAAACCATGTTAAAAAAACGCTCATGGGTAAAGGTTATTATAAAGTAGACGATTATCTTAAAGATCAAAATGCGTGGAAATGATGTAACACATAACTTGCTACTATAAGTACTTTGTTGAAGTAATATAACAATAAGTCTATGTTGTTGCCAATAATCCTGTCACCCTGTTGTAATTATTTGGTAACGATATATTAAAGTTTGTAAATATCGTTACTTATGGCTGTTACAGCTGATAAGTTTCTTGCGCCCGTTCTTCTTGTCAGCTAAAAAAGTCTGGAACGGGTGGTAGGAAAATATAGACGATTCAAAAGTACTTAATAATTAAGTTTATTTGAATAAAGCTTATTTGACTTTGACTTTGTAATGTTGATTATGATTTTTTTATAATGAAAATAGAAGAATTATAAAAAGTAATGTTGACAAGATAATTTTTATGAAAGAAAGACTGTTTTTTATAACTAGGTAATTAATATTTAGATTCTACCAATAAATACTGTTGATTTTGATTTTTTTATTAAAGTTTCTATTCAATAACCAATTTGTATCATTGGTCAAAATAACCCCAACATATATGAATAGCAATAGCGTGAAAACCTGCGGGCCGATTTTTTTTTATTATGCTTATTTTAGGGTTTTCTTTCAAATCCCGTTATAAAATATAGGCTGATTAAAGAAGCCCCAAAATCTGTTTAAAGTTGATCAGCTCTCTTTTATTTTTTTTCGGTGAAACGGATGGTCTAAAAATTTTTTTTTTACAATATTCTAAAAATATGTAAAAAACCGATTATCTATTTTTTTTTTCGTTTTCGGTACGTGTGTTTTTGAGAAAATACAGCCATTTGAATTTCAAAACTGATCAAAGTACCCCCAATCCACGGTATGTAGAAAAACATGATGACGTAGTGACGTTGTTGCAAAAAGATATAATGCTAAATGAGACGGTAGTTGCTATTGAGAATAAAATTAATGCATTTTTAAAAGAAGCACGTCTTCTGCAACCCTCGGATAAAGTGCTGATCTTTTGTGAAAACAAGAAATACAAAGGACAATGCAACTTACTGCTATAAAAAAAATATTTACAAGAGCTCGATTACCTACCATTCTTTCACTGACTGATTGACATAATTGTTCTCCCAGAAGGAGGTGGAAAAGGGTATAATAATGTTTGGGGGGAATGTGCAAAACCTCAATCGAACTGGTGAAAAAATATGACATTTGGGAAAAACAAGATGGCGGCTGTGGCGAAGTTTGTAACTTTTATTTTCCAACCAATTTTGTTTAACATACAAAAGTGGTAGATTTTGAAATTTCGAATATAGAAAAGTGAGAAAAACCGAAATGACGACCACGCTGGAGTTTTGAAAAAAAATCATTTTTGGACAACGCTCCACTGCGTCACATTGTCAGCCAAATCGAATACTGAATGAAATAACTCTACATAATAAATAATTTAAATCTAGTCTAATTACTGCTATACAATTGCGCAAGCTACAAGCACACTGATTTAACTCTTTTTGATCAAAGCTCATCAATTTTGACAAGTAAAATAGTTGTTCAGTTTCCGGTCAACTACCGGAATGGAAAAAGAGGTGCCCGCGCCGGCCGATATTTTGTAAAACATTTAACACTCATTAAAAAGAGGTAGAAAAATATTACGCAACGGCACGCGGCAGAGCAGGAGATCAGGAGAGCGCCCAGAACTTCGCGCGCTGCACCTCGTATCGTAGAGACTATTGCAGGCACGCTACATTTTTTAAAGAAGAAAATTAAGCTTTTGTAGTATCGAACAATCTTTTAAACTGTAACCATTTATGTTTCTCCGGCAAATGTTGTTAATTCGATATGTTTTGTTGGTTGATGTCGGGCGGTTGCAAGAGCCTTCACAGCTGCCGCAGCGTCTGCCACTGCTTGCAAAACTTTGCTTGAAGTTGTCTGCAGTGGGAATGTGCGGCGGGAAGCGTGCCGCGCCGCGTCCTCAGACGTGTTTGTTGCCTGTATGGATCCATTATTATGCGTTTGTAGTGAATGGATGATCATTTGGGTATGCCGAATTTTTTTTGTATACTTGTAATCTGATAGTGATAAAAAGGTGCTAAGTAGGGTAAAAAATCGCGTATGCAAAATATAATAGTTTATAGTATCAAAACGAAAAATTTATGTTTTAGATCTTCACGAGTTGATAGTTTAAATTGCGTTTGTGTTGTTTGCATTATTATTATTACATTACTTGAAAGCAAATATGGCATATTTACTAAAACAAATCAACAATAAACGCATCTGATTAATAAGATTTAGATATGAGGTGAGGGGAGCGAGGCGTCGATTGCACTTGTCGCGCCCATTTCGCGCGTCAATTTCGATGATCGGAAAGACAAAACTCTTGTTCTGATAAAAAAGAGGGCAAAAGTTTTAAACAATTTCACTCCAAGTTCTGGCTCTGCTAAAATAATTGCAAGACCAATTATTTATTATTTTTTAAGAGAAAATATATCAGTGGACCCTCTAATGGCGATTGGATGCGACGGTACAAACAAATCGGGAGATATGGGGGCATCATACGATTATGAGAAAAACATATAAACCATTGCGATGGATTATTTGCCTACCACATATGAACGAATTACCATTTTGACATTTGTTTGCGTACATTGACGGCGGGACGTCGGGACCTGAAACGTTCAAAGGACGAATCGGAAAACAACTAGAAAACTGTCAGAAATAGACCTGTGGTTCAGTTTCAGATTCAGTAAGATAACTAAAAGGCCTAAAATAATAAATGATCCGCCGAAGGAACACCAAAAGCTGCCTCATAGGGGAAATAACTTGTGTATGAGCGATTTTTGGTATAGTTGTAGGGAATGGTGTCTAAAACAACATACTAAAAGTACTGACGGATGGGGTTGGTGCTAAAGGGGGGGAGGGGGGTGCAAAGGTCCCATTTTTTTGGTTTTTTGTAAATAACTTGATCTATGATTTAAATAACTCCTATATAATTTTCTACAAAAAATATTCTATGCACTTATTCGCTAGGATCAATATTTAATGCGATATGGAGGGAAGAAGATGAACAACATAACAATAGTGGGGACATAAGCACCATGCACATCGTGATAAGAATGTGAAACTTAGCACAGATGTTCATTAGGTTCATTAGGGTCCAAGTTGATTTAATCCAGTTACCTTCGGTCCCCTCTTCTGGGGTGGGGAGGTGCTTCCTCGAAAAGCGCCCCCGCCGGTCGTCGGATAAAACAATCCACAATATCTAATCAAGCTACTATGACAATATTGGTATCATTGTCGAATAAATCAAAAACGTAGAATTTGTTTAAGGTATAAAAAAATCAATATATTAATCAGTTTCTGAAAAATTACTCAATAAATGACAACCACAAAAACTTTTAACTACCCTTTTTAGGGTTCCGTAGCCTAAATGGCAAAAAACGGAACCCTTATAGATTCGTCATGTCTGTCTGTCTGTCCGTATGTCACAGCCACTTTATTCCGAAAGTATTAAGACTACACAGTTGAAACTTGGTAGGTAGATGTATTCTGTTAACCGCTTAACGAATTTAATACAAAAATAAGAAAAATAAAAGATTAAGGGGGGCTCCCCATACATGGAACTGAAACTGAAAAAATTTTTTTTCATCAAACCAACACGTGTTGGGTATCTATAGATAGGTCTTTAAAAATGACATTGAGGTTTCTAGGACAACTTTTTCTCAAATTCAACCGTTTGAAAGATATTCACCGCCAAAGTGGTAAAATGTGTGTCCCCCCCCCTTTAAATTTTGAATAAGAGAGAGAGAGAGAAAAATATATGCTGTAGATCTTAATAAACACTTTCAACCAAAATTGGTTTGAACGAGATATAGTAATTAGTTTTCGAGATATAGCACATTTTCCAAAACCGCAAATATAACTTTGTCATTCATACCAACACTGTGAAAAACAAAGTTATTTTTGCAGACAAAAAATGATAGGTGGTATTAAATATGGTATGGTATAAGGTAACTACGGAACCCTATGGCGCGTGGCCCGACACGCACTTGGCCGGTTTTTTTCATTTAAGTCACCGTACACATTACACTAATGTTCTTATTTGCAAACAAAAAATATTTTAACAAAGCCCATTTCATGCAGATTTGAAAAAACATAACTTTCAAGTACGTTTTTAAACAAGAGCGAAAAACACATTTTAATCGTCGCTCATCGTCAAAATCGTACATAGATTTCGCTATTTATTGTCTGGAAAGTGTTATGTTATATATTTTGTAATCTGTGACACGATCACTATATAGTCTGTGGAACACTGACAGAATGGACTTACTTGCTCTGTGGCATTGATTACTACCTTTACAAAATGTATCTTTCTTTAATAATATAATTAAAGTAATTATTCGAAGTCCATATAGTTTTATTTAGAACTATACATAGTGTAAGAATAATAATGTTTAAGGGAAAAGACACGGACACCCTTACAGAAATATTAAAGTCACAAACCAAAATATTGGCCGTCATGCAGAAACAAATAGCCGATCTCGCTGTGGAAAAAAGTGGAGCGGATGAGGCGATACGCGTGCCATGGCCATCGCCTCTGAACACTATGGGCGAATATACCGAAAACTTTTAATCGTTCTACGACGGGTGGATTAATTATACCACTGCCACAGGCATGGACAAGTGGGGCCCGGAGAAGAGGGCACAAAAAGCCTACGTACTATATAGTGCCATTGGCGCAGCCGCCGTTTCAAAGTATCTTTTTGACTTAGACAAAAAAACTAAAAAAGATGATGAAAAGATCCTGACGTTGCTAAGAAACAGAATGGTAAAGAAGAGAAATGTAATATATAATAGATATCTTTTCAATGAAAGAAACCAAAAAGACAATGAAAGTTTTGAGAGAAATCCAAAAATTAATAAACAAGTGTGAGTATAAGGAATTCAAACAAGAACTTCTTAGGGACGAAATTGTTACAGGCATAAATAACAGCAACCTAAAAAGAGATTTGTTAAAATGTGAAAATTTAGATTTGGAACTTTCTATAGATATGTGTAGAGCATCGGAAGCGGCCACAGACCAGTTAAATAATATTCAAAATCAAGAAAAAGAAATAAGTAAAATAACTAAACCAGTGTGCTAATTCTGCGGTGAGCCACATGTTTTCAGGAAGAAGCTATGTCCTGCTTATGGAAAAAAATGCCAGAACTGTGGTGGATATAATCACAACAAAAAAGTTTGCAAAAAGAAGGCCGCAATAAAAGAAATCAAGGATAAAGATGACAGTTACTCGTCGAGTGAGGACCTTCAGATTGGAAGAGTGATTAGAAGCGATAATAGTGGTACAGTGCATGGAGAGATGCAAGTAGAGGTAAATAACCATCTGAAAACATATCTTTTTCAATTAGACACAGGAGCACAAATGTGCCTAATGGGCTATACTTGTAAGAAAATCTTGGAAACGAACCAACCAAAACTTTTACGCTCCTAGTCAAAACTAAGCACTTTGTTGGCCATGCTTTAAAACTACTGGGAGATATTCATTTAACTTGTGTCATAGATCATAAGAAATACAAGATTTTATTTTCAGTGGTTGACATAGAACACGAACCCCTTCTTTCAGAAAAAATATGCTACAAACTTTGTAAACCAACATTTCAAGAAATTTTCAGAAACATGGAAATTAGATCATGTGACCTCATCTATCCTAAATCTAATGGGAAATCTGAAGCAACTGTAAAACAAGCAAAATGGCAAATTTTAAAAACTGCAGAAAATAATGAAGATCTTTGGTATGCACTGCTTCACCAAAGAAATATTCCGTCCATCAACATAGATGCTAGTCCAGCCTAGAAATTCCTATCTCGTAAAACAAGATCAAGTATCCCATCTCTAACCTCATAGCTTAGAATAAAACTTAGACTAAAACTTAGAATTATGAGAAATGTCACAGATTATATAAACAACAGACAGGTGGAAAGTAAAAAGTATTATGACAGAAAATGCCAACAGTTACCTGTTTTAACGGAAAATCAGACAATATTTGTAAAACTTCAGCTAGAACTTGATGATAAATGGACACCTGGAAAAATAGTTCGTACACTTGGAAGATCATACATTGTGGAAGTAGAAGGAAGATTATATAGAAGGAACCGGATCTATCTCAAACCGTATGGTTTACCAACACACCCTTCAAACCCCAATCAACAGAAAGACACAAATTGCGATAAGGAAGTGTTGGATCCTAATGCTTCCGAGTTCTCTATACGTTCCCCTGAATATCGCAGTCACTCGCCTACTCCTGTGGTCACAATTCCAGATGACAGCACCACTCTTACAGAGATACCTGCAGCTGATCCAGTGCCTACAGCTGAGCCAGTGCCTGCAGCTGAGTGTTCAGCCTTTTATTCAACGACACGTTCACAACGTACAGTTCGTCGACCCAGATGGCACGATGAATATGCCATGTAAATTTAATCATATATTAATCAGAAAAGAGAGGACGTTATGTTATTTATTTTGTAATCAGTGACA
Organism: Agriphila geniculea; assembly: GCA_943789525.1. Classification (NCBI taxonomy): domain Eukaryota; kingdom Metazoa; phylum Arthropoda; class Insecta; order Lepidoptera; family Crambidae; genus Agriphila; species Agriphila geniculea. The sequence continues at coordinate 19,052,594 of OX038888.1, forward strand.
CGACCACCATATAGTCGGTGGAACACTGACAGAACGGACTTACTTGCTCTGTGGCATTGATTACTATCTTTACAAAATGTATCTTTCTTTAATAATATAATTAAAGTAATTGTTCGAAGTCCATATAGTTTTATTTAGAACTAGCTGCCGCCCGCGACTTCGTCTGCGTGGAAAGTTTTTTTGCTATCCCTCGGGAACAATACTTTTTTTCGGGATGAATGGTACCCTATGTCCTTCTCAGTACCCCTGACAACGTGTATGCAAAATTTCATGACGATCGGTTCAGTAGTTGAGACGTGAAAGCGTAACAAACAAACAAACAAACGGACTTTCGCATTTATAATATTAATATATAATATATAGTAAGGACTATACAGAAAGTTACTTGAATGTTATACTTCTTTAAATTTTCATTAAATGGGCTTTGTTATTATATTATTTGTTTGCAAATAAGACCATCAGAGTAATGTGTACGGTGACTTAAATTAAAAAAGGGTAGGTAAAAATTTTAGTTATTGTCATTCATTGTGTATTTTTTCCGAAACTACTTAATAAATTGAATTTTTTATACCTGAATCGAATTTTATGTTATTTATTTATTTGATAATGATACCAATATTGTCATAGTAGCTTGTTTGGATCTTGTACTTTGTTTTTTCCAACGACCGGTTGGGGCGCTCTTCGAACAATCCCCTCCCCACCCCAGAGGGGGAAACCAAAGGTAGCCAGACTAAATCAACTTAGTTTTATCTAATGAACAATTGTGTCAAGTTTCGCATTCTTATCACGATGTGCAAAGGCATGGTGCTTATGACCCCCACTATAAGTTTATTATATGATTGTCCATCTTCTTCCCTCCATATCTTATTAAATATTGATTCTAGCGAAAAAGTGCACAGATTTTTTTTATTGAGAATTATTTATATTTTTAAACATTTTTTGTTATGGGCTACCGTTTACGAGATATTACACCCCCCTCCCCCCGTTCACACTTCCATCTGTCAGTACTTTGAGTATGTTGTTTTAGACACCATTCCCTACAAATGTGCCAAAAATCGCGCATACACGAATTATTTCCCCTAATTTTCGTTCGTTTGGCGGACTAAAATATAAAATAAAAAATGGCGTTAAAAATAAACCAAAATCGATATTTTAAAATTTTGCATTAAAATCTCGATCCTAACTCTAGTGTAGAGTCTCTCTGCACTAGAGTTAAGTGCAGTGGGTCGAACAGGAAACGTAATTTCCGGTTCGACCCACCAGTGGGTAATGCCAGTGGGTCCACGGGTAGAGAAAAAAACGCTTAATTAAAAATATAAAATGCAAAAAAAGAGTTTACCCCAGAATCCATATATTCTGAAGTACCAACAATCGAAAGTATTGGGTCGGGAAAGCAGAAGTAAATTTAACAAATGAAATTATAGAAAAAGTACATCAGCTGTTAAAATATGGTTATATTGATAACAATGGTCAATTTTATAACACTTGCACTTTTGACTCGGTGCATTTCATAATATCATTCTGCTATCTGAACAATGAGAACATAGAAAATAATATTAATACCGACGACTCAAACATTTCCGAGTATTTGAAAAAAAATGGCAATCAGGTACTGATTTAAAAACGCTAGAAAACTTAAGAGGTCTCATTTGCAAACGGCACTTCGATGAATTTTTTCTTGTTCACAAGATTGTATGTATTTACCGTTTAAATGTAAACATGGTAAACATCATGGATTTTATTCTTTGAATTCAGAATAGACAAAAGAAAATGAATGTTGGCCAAATTTCAGATTCATATTATCTGCACCTTAGTAGCATTTTAGCCTCTCCCCTTTCGGAAGAGGCTAAGATGCTTATACGCTGTGGTGCATGTGGGCCTACGTAATAGAATAACGATTTAATTAAGTTTCTTTTGTTACTCAAATGATTATTATGTTCAGTGTTTGAACAAACACCTATAAAAAAATAAAGAGAAAAAAAAATATCTGCACCTTATACAAAGAAAAATGCTCGGAATAAATCACATCCAATTTTCAGCGCCACGAAATACTTAGATAAACCTAAAATTGTGTACATCGTCCATCGATACTTGAGCCCGGTGCTGTATATGCTGAGTTGCAGAGAGATGTTAAAAAAGTTTCGCACTCAAATCGCTTTTGCTTTGATGAGGACAAATACATTATCAAAGAATAGATCAGCGACCGATTCTCCAAGACCTGCTAAAATAACTAAGCCATTTTTAGCAAGACCAGTGGATGAAGCACGACTGGATTGCTATGACCATTTCTCAGTTTTCACAACCCAGGGCCGATGTCGCTTATGCAAAAATAGAAAGACCACAGTAATATATACATAATATGGGTGAAGGCTGCCACACTCCGCAAAAGAATTGTTTTCTTTTATTCCATAAGGAAAAATAGCAAAATGTTACGTTTTGAAATTTTTATTTTTAAGCTATACCGTTCATTTTTCATCTCTATGACTGATAAAAGAGTTCCTAAATGTATAATTATATACTAGATAGTAATAATGATATTTTTTGAGAAAAACTATGTTTTAAGTTAGTTCTTAACATATGTTTTGGTTTTGTTTTGATACACTATAGTAAAAGTTTTTTAGATTCGTTTTTTTTTAGATCTCTAAGACTGGTTAGAGCTACTGCTTAAAAATTATTAATACAATTTCAAACATAATAATGTTTAAAATTGTTTTAATTGGCAATGTCCGCCTCATGGGACGTGTCGCACATTGTGATTTGTTCGAGTAATTGGCAATGTCCCTTCTAAATGACATGTAAAATTTCAAAATAGAAGAAATTTAAAAAATGAAAAATTGTGTTTTTCCTCTTTGTATACCTAAACGATTTCTAAACATCCATTTTAATCACAAAAATCTAAATGCATCTATAGATGACGAATTAAGGGCTAAAATGTAAACATAGTAAATATCATGGATTTGATTCTTTGAATCCAGAATAAACAAAAGAAAATGCAACTAACCCAAACTCAAGATTCGTATTATTTATCTGCACCTTCTAAAAAGAAAAACGCTCGGAATAAATTACGTCAAATTTTCAGCGCCACCGAATCCTTAAATAAACCTAAAATTGTCTCTAATCTGTTAGAGAAACCCGATTTTTCGAAGTCTATATCTAAATACAATGCTGCTAAGAGCAAGTCTGAAAAGGCGGAAAGTAGCTTAAATTTATCTGACACAAACAGTTTTTGGGCTCCTGTGTGTTAATGAAGTCTTATGCGGGCTCCAGACTCCTGCGTGATTCACGGCGTGAATTCACGCGCTAATTTTGCCATGAAGTCGGTGTAAAAAGCATGACCCTCCACAGCTCCACACTCGCTATCGTTCACAGTTTAGTTCGCGCGCTCGTCGAGAATGGACGCCGAATTATGCACTGCTATCTTTGAATTTAGCATCCCATAAAATGGGTTCGGCATGATAACACTCAATCAACACAAGCTCCTGCTCGTTCGTCCAAGTGACGGTCATTTTGACGCACCGTACTCCGCAAATAAATAAAAAACCTTAAGGCACGGTACTGTTTTCACGCGCGAGTGTGGATGCGTTTGCATTCACGGGAGGTTCGCGCACCGCGAACCCTTTGACGCGGGCGCAAATACCGACACGGAACGGGGAACAAGGCGTGAACGGGCGCGAAAACCATCCACATTCGCGCTTCACGCCTTTCACGGGTGTTCACGGCGCGAATATGGAGCCCGCTTTACAATGCCATCCTTCACAACAGTGAAAACGTCCCTAATAATGTCAAAAAAACTTTTTTATTCGGATGATGATTTAAATGATAATTTTAAATAGATTGTTGTTTTATGATTTGTGATTTACCATTAAATGCACGGTGATATTCCTTTAAGTAAACTCGCTAACGACACTTATCTATATAATAAGCTCTTTCTTTCTGAAAGTCTTGATCAGTTATAGTATAGTACGTTATAGTACAGTTGCATAAATAACTATTAGCAAACTATGCGGATGGAAGACCCGTGAGCTCAACTATACAAAACACATCTGAAGTGGTTGGATTCCTAGATGAGTTATTCGACAGCGTAAATGGCGCATCAACTAGTAACCAAAAAGTTAGGGGTAAAAACCTAAGAAAAGCAGTAACTTAAAAATCACTGCACCATAAATTTTGGCCAGAAGCTATAAAAAAATTAGAAAAACTAAATTATGTTGATAAGAATGGTGTTGTAAAGTCAGTGCCCTCATTGAAAAATTTCATAACAACCTTAAAAAGTTTCATGAGGTTGTGGCAGTATTTTAAGGAAAAAAATTAAAAATAATGAGGCCTAGATATTTCAATTCTGACCCAATAGAAAATTTCTTTGGACAAGTCAGAGCTTACAATTTTCGTAACAATGACCCAAACTGCCACAAATTCAGTTGCACTTTCAAATCTCTGTTAATTACACGATTAATTAAATTTCACAGTGACAGTTTTATTTGTGAAGATGACTCGGCTGATCAAGCAGTAGATTTAAAAAGTATTATTGAAAAATCTTGTGATGATCAGCCGAGTCGTCCATTACTGAATAATGTTGAAAATTTGATAGAGCAGGCCCAGGCAGATCTGCGTAGCGTATCAGATAATCGGTTGAGTAGTTAAGACGTGAAGGCATAACAGGCCTGTACCTACATATACAAGTTATGGAAAGTTGTCCATTACGGATCAAATGAAAAACACGACAAGATAACATTTAAGGCGTGCTCAAATCTGACCGGTATCCTGTACCAGTGGCGGTAACGATATCCCGATGGGTATGCGGTAACGCGCTGTTCAAAGGTGTTTCGCAACAGCTGCGGTAAGGCCGTACAAAATACCGGTCGGAATATCGGTCGGGTGGATACCCGTATACGGATGTATACCGTTACCGACGGCGGTAGCGGATACCGCTCCGGTTTGAGTAGGCCTTTACATTGAGTGACTCGTTCGATGATATCTACTATCTAGGCATAAATTATATCATCTTCGTTTGATGCTGTTATTGTTTTTTATTGGTTAGGCGGTAGGGCCCCTGGTCATGGTTGGTTGGTCGACGTCCTGGTTGGTTGGTTGGTCGACGTCCTCGTCCTCCTCCGCCAATATGGTTGACTGACGGATAAGCCGCATTGTTGACCTTAGATGCTGGAAGTCGACGCCGGCGTCTTCCTCATCAAGATCATCACAGTCTTCGTCTGACGACGGGTCGTCGCTTCCAGAATCGTAAAGTTGCTCTTGATGTCGGGATCGCTGAGGCGTAACCCGCAGCGCACCCTTTTTGGACGAGAAAGCCCAGCTTCATCATTTGGGCGAGAAGGCCCAGCTTCATCATTTGGTCGAGAAGGCCCGGTTTCACCAATCACCTCTGGGGTGGTTGTTGCTTTCCAAATCTTAAGAAAACGAGCAAAACAAGAAACCATCACCACCGTTACCACCACCAAAACAATCTTACAATAATGCAATTATGCAATACCACTATAACACACCATTTTTAAAATATTAGTAAGCACAAATCGTATTATATAACCACAGATGAATATACTTTCTTAACGCATAAAATACTCACTTTCAAACGGCGCCCTTTAGGTGACTCCTCCAGGAGAATACGATTGTCCACTTCTGGACAACGTAGAGTCCCTCCTGGAGATTTTTCGACCTCAAGGGCTGGCACTAATGGTTTTCGAGACATCTGTAAAATATATGTAAAGTTGAATATTACTGGACTTGAATGCCACAGAAAAGCAAACATTTTCAATGTAATTATTACCCTTACAACTAAACTTATATATTTACATATAGACTTCTAATGAGGATAGTGTATAAGTGTTTTATCGCTGAAATTTTAATCATTTGGTTCCTGCAGTGGGGTGGTTCCACTCATGATTATAAGCAACTTTTAATATGGGGCCAACCTCATATCGCGAAAGAAAACAACTGTTCCATACATAAAGGTCGTGTAGGTATTTCGCTTTTGTATGGAACAACTGATTTTTCACTGCGGAAACCGATATATACAGTGCGAAATTATATATATATATATATATATATATATATATATATATGATACCAGGATTTATATATATATATATATATATATATATATATATATATATATAAATCCTGGTATCATTTCTGCGTCTTTCCAGAAATCCGCTAAATCTGCGTCCACCTGTTTTTTTGTCAATCCCGCTTGTAGTTTTTGTGAATACTTTCCTAATAATTACATAGATGGCGATAGTAGCACTTACTTAATCGTAACATACGAAATGTACTATACATTTTACATTTCACTCTCCATACTGATTCCTCCTATTCTGCGGCAAATGTGGATTCCGTTCGAGGTCAAATCTTTTATTTTAATTAAACAAAATGAATACCAAACAATTTAGGAGTATATTTTATTATTGTGTTAGATGGTTTCGTTGCATGTTGTGTGCGCTCAAAGCAGTCGCCATTTCTTTATTAGGATTGTCTACCTATAGTTTCTTGCTACAATTTAAACTTAGAGTGGAACATAATAAATATTTGAACGATGAGTAAAAAGTCCGGGGGATCCAGGAATCGCAGTTCTTCCGTCGAGAGTGTGTGGAGTGTGCAATCAAAAGAAACATGTTTAGCACGGGACACCACCGATAGTGAATCATCATTTAGTGATATCAGTCACAGCGATGTCACATCGACATTTGACCAGATGATTTCTACAGCAATCAACGACTCATTTAATTTGGCGGATTCTGAGCGGACGTATTCGGACAGTAGTGACTCCGAAATAGATTATCACTATTTTCTGAAGTGCGCTCTTTGTGGAAAAGACAACAGTAACCCTTTATACAGCTACTGCGAAAAATGTTTCAAATCGAAATCTAACCGAAACAGCAAAGAGAGTACAAATAAAAAATTCAGTGAGCAGGATCTTAGGAGGAGAGAAGACATGACTAATGAAAACACGAGAACATATAGGTGTTACTTGCGACCACGCAAACGCTGCGCTGGAGATTCTGCTTTGGAGCAACCACCACAAAAATATGCTAAACAAGATTTGGATGTTGTGCAGTACTCTGTTACTGGGCGTTTCATAATATACTGAACATATTGTGGATGTTTAATTTGTCCAGTTGGGCTAGATTTATTTAAAGGACCGTAATGGTCTGCCTGCAAACATTGAAGGATTTGAAAATTTGAATTTCCATTAAGATTTCTCATGATAACAGCGCTGTGCTGTCATTTCTTACTACTTACCTACTTAGTATTTCTAAAAATAAAAATAGCACACTAATAATATTAATAGTACCTATTTTTATCAATTATATATTTATCAATAATAAAGATGTGATTAGTATTATTGTTTTCACGAATATAGTATGGTAAGTAGATTTTTTTCTTCTCAATATTGATGTTACTAGAGTAAGTAGTTATCGAAATTAATTGCATTGATTTTTTATAAAAACACACACTCACAGGGCGCACCATGTGTAAGTAGGTATGGAGCACTGCGAGTGTGTGTATTATTTTGCTTCATTAAGCTGTTCTTGTCTGAACCTACAATGAAACTTTAAAAGTCAGTATTACGTATAACATTTGCTAAAGGAGATGGACAATTTTGGCTACCAAATGATAGCTCATTATGAGTGCTGTTTTATTATATTTTAATTATATTTTTGAGGAGCATTTAAAAAAAAATACCAAATCATACACGCTATTTTTCATGCGAAATACGCGCATACAGCCACTTTGTCAAGTGAAATTAAATGCGCCTCTGAAAAAAAATAGAATTGAACAGCTTTTGAAGTGTGCTTTCATTTAATATTTTTGCTTGATTTTCAACAAACACATCAAGATTAAAAATTGACCGTCTCCTTTGAAAAGTTGTCAATTACACAGCAATAATTGTGCCTATCTACGTAGTTTTATATCAAACGCACAATTATTTTAAATCTTTCTCTATCAGTAATTAAAATATCAACCACAATAGTATTATTAAATCTAACAAAATATTGTTATGATTTTAGTTTTAATTAGGTATGTTCATGTTGGTGAAAAATAAAACACATCAGTAAGTACATAATCAGACTTTTAATTAAATACGGACTTACACAAGTCGACCTTTATTACAAACGAAAGTGAGCAATTAAACAACTCGTAGAATATCTATAATAACTAAATACTTAGGTACTTCTTTAGTAATTCTATATTTATTATCACTTTATATAATAATCAGTCATATTATAATTTTTTTATTTTCCAGTCTTATTTTGTCATCAAAAACAGGCACAAAGCTAGAAGTTTACCTTTATTAAAATGAACTGCGAGTAAACCGTTTGTAAAATATATTATGTACTAACAGAATGATTTTTAAAATGGTGAAAACCTTGGACACCCTTAATTTTGTTTTCAAAATGCAACAACGTGTTCTACAACTTTTCAAAGATTTTTTTTCACCTTTGTGTGGGAAATTTACTAACTGCGTGATTTTTTTTCATACAAAAGCTGAAAAAAATTAGTATATAAAAAAGTTTTAGAACAAAATTTGAATGTTGCATTTAAAGTTTTCATTATTTTAAAAATTATCGCGTTTAATAACTAAAAGATTCTTATTCCTTAACCCCTATTCAGTTTTGACACCTGTCGTCACCTACATAAATTAAATTATATATTATTACTTTACATAATATTCAGTAATTTCAAATTCTTCTTAATCGTTAGCTTTATGCCTAGTTTTGAAGTCAAATTCGGACTAAATGCTAGAAGTTCACCTCCTTTAAAATGGACATCGACCAACCAATTCGTAATATCTATAACAACTAATAAGTAAGTTCTTATTCTTCAACAATTCTATATCTATTGATCAGTCATTTTATAAGCTTCCTAATGGGGAGTGTATGAAAATTTTAGATCTTTTATATAAGTAGTAGGATAAGGTTCAATATTAACCAAAAAAAAATCTGAATTTTTCGTTCACTACAAAAAAAAAAACTCACAAACTTCTGCTGTACGGAGTGCGCTACGCATGTTAAGGTGGTATCCCTTTACCATTTTATTTTTATTTTTTTTGTAGTGAATGAAAAATTCTGATTTTTTTTGTTAATAAGGAACCTTATTACTACTTATATAAAAAAATTCGAGATGATCTAAAATTTTCATACACTCCCCATTTCAACCTTATTTTGAAGCTGAGGTTCAACTTAAAATTAAACAAAAATCAACATTAGTTTTTAATTAGTACCTAGTAAACCTAGTAAGTATACTGGTTCCAAAATTATTTAGGCCAAAATTAAATTAGTTAGTCTTCAATAATCAAAATTTCGTAAATAAAGAATGTTTGTAATTCGAAGCTGAAAATTGTGATTTATGTATTGTTGCCTACACAAACTTTTCTTTAACAATTAAATACTAATTTCAAATACCTGCAGATGAACTAAGCTATAGTAGATACAGTTTCTTATACATTTTTTGTTTTATTAAATTTTACGCAATTTCAATGATTTTTTAATCATTTACATTTATTGGTGTAAACATTTTGTACATAGACTTTAATCTTTAACCAGTTTTTGTTGCCAAAAATATGAGGGTATTGTGCTATGAGACTTTCACACTCATCTCTCTTTGGTGGTTTCTTTTTTTTAATATGTCTATTAAAGTATTCTTTTGTTTTCAATTTTTGTTCAGTGGTCCATGGAATTAGCTGTCTCTTCTTCTTTTGCGTGTCGAGTTTTGGTGGAGTATTTTCTTTTTCAATCTCTTTCATGCTAACGTCGTTTGCAGGGAAATCAATCTGCTTATCACGAAGTTTATCGTCTATCATTTCTACTGGTGAGCTCTCTTCTTCTTCTTCTTCATTAACTTCTACATTAATTTCTTCATCTAAATTTAATTCTATTTCCTCTAAACTTTTTCCTTTAAACTGATCTGCTTTACCATCTTCCATCAACAGTAGCAATTTAGACATCTTAGCCGTCTGATACACATCATCAGGCAGACGATACGACTTTTTGTGTATTCCACTCGTGTGTCCCATAAATGTTGATAATTGTTCCAAATCATTTTCCGTCATACTTAATACCTGTGTTAAAGTGGCTAGATGCTTGCGGAGTTTAGTAGCTGAGATGGCATCAGGATTTTTAGCGCCACACTCCTTGGCCATTTTATTTAGTACCTTATAGCCACACATTGTTGTGGAGTATCCAGGTCTGGCAAATAAATACAAGTTATCTCTTGGGATAAACCTTTCACGGATGGTTAGTAATAAGTCAATGTCTTCCTGTACGTCTGTACTAAGTAAGACGGGAACTCCTCGGTTTCTCTTACCGCGTATCACAATCCTTTTAAATTTACGTAAAAGTATTTGCTCAGATTTTGACAACGTTTTGTCAAACTCTTCGTAGTGGGATTGAGGATTAGTAGATTCCTCATAGGTGCTTAACAAAACACGTTGAAGTTCGCCGGGTCTTCTCCTATTTAACAATAAAACCCTGCAATATATAGATTCTACCATGTCGCAATAGTGTGTTTTAGTAGCTACCTTAGCTTTTATAGCCTCTCTGCATGTTTGAACTTTTTTAAGAAGGTGTTCTTTTAACAGTTTCAAATCTGTGGCCAAGGGAACTAATGTAACTTTGTTCCACTTTTTCATATTGAGGTCATCAGCAGCTTGGGAGGAAATATCGTATCGCCAATTATCTGTCAGCAGCTGTATAAGTGTTTTTAAATCTGCTTCAGCCTCTGCACTTTTAACACTGAAGTACTCATCTTTCTTCTTTACTGCGTATAACATAGCTATATTTGCACATTGTTTCAAGGATGTGACTATGTTCATTGCAAATGTAAGGGACTCATATTTATCTTTTTCTGCGCTATAAGATGCAGCCGCTTTAGTAGCTTCTATAATAGTGTCGTAGTATTTAGGCTGCAGAGCATCAAATAGTGTATTAATTCTTTGTTCTATATTTCTCAATGCAATCAGTAGCTTCGCCAGTTCACGCATTTTTCTGGAAGTAACATTAATGAAATGTTTTTCACGGTGCATTTTGAGATATTTGGCACCAAAAGCGCATATGAGGGGATCTTTTTTGGCCACTAAAGAAACTTTGTCAGCTCTCATTCGCGGAAATACTTGTTCCCTTAATTGTACATCAATCTTCAAATTTCTTAATAATAAGTTTTGTCCATCAGTTTGAGCATTTTTCGTTCCGCCTTGATGTTTTTCGGTGCAAGTTTTTCGATGCCGCCATAACTGTTTTTTTTTATAATATCCAAAACAAAAAGAGCATGGTAAATATTCATCTGGTACTGCTTTATCATCAGTTCGCATAGGTTTGACAACTCCACCAGAGTTTACGATATAATTTCCTTTTTTTCTTAAAGAGTTTATTAATTGGTTCCTTTGTTTTGACTTTTTAGGGTAAGACATTATTTTTTGCACTTCTGTTTCAAACATATGGTTTCTATATATATGTCTCGCAAAATTTAAAACACTCTCTTCGCAATAAAAACAAAAATCTTTTAAACGTCTTGATTTTGATTCTTTTTTTTCGTCCTTTGAACCTTCTTGTACAATGTCTGGTGAGCTAGAAATAAATAAGAAAGTAATTAATATTAATGCAACCTAAAATTAAATAATTCATTTGTTTATGTGTCTTTGAATTACTTTTGAAGAAAAGTTGACAATTCTTCATCTTGGTTTGATATTTCTGGTTCATTAAGTATATCTCTATCAAAACTATTGCCTGTTTCAGATTCCTCATCAATCTGGAACAAAAAAACATTACCTACAACCTATTGCCATAGCATTTTTATTTTAATATGGTTATGTGTGATATAAATTGAGAGAACTTTAGTTAAAGGAGTTGTGTGTTGCATATTACTAATATCTATGATGGATAAAAAATACAAAAAAAAACCTTTATGAATTAGAGGTCTGAACTCTGAACGCAATACTCGGTGTATTTATATCAAATGATATTAATTAGTTGTGTTTTAAGTGATAGTTAAATACATACCTGTTCCGCTGATTCCTCATCGCTATCTTCTTTGTTAGATGGTGGTTTATATTCAGAACCGTCAGACTCGAAATCGTGTATACTGGAAAGGAGTAAATTCAGAGTTAAGATTTTAAGGTTGAGCATTACAAAACATAAGCACATGCACAATTATTTTTAAATTACCCTAGCCCTTACCTGTCATCGTCATCGTTGAAGATATGCGGATTTATAATTTCTTCAGAAATAACTGTGATTTTTTTTTCTTGACTAGTCCCTGGTACTACGTCATATTCTAAAATCACTTTCTTAACTTCTTTCGGGTCTTCTTGACTAGTCCCTGGTACTATGTCATCTAATATTACTTTCTTAACTTCTTTCGGGTCTTCTTGGCTAGTCTCAGGTTCTACGTCATATTCTGAAATCACTTTCCTTACTTCTTTCGGGTCTTCTTGACTAGTCCCTGGTACTACGTCATCTAAAATCACTTTCTTAACTTCTTTCGGGTCTTCTTGACTAGTCCCTGGAACTACGTCATCTAATATCACTTTCTTAAATTCTTTCGGGTCTTCTTGGCTAGTCCCAGGTTCTACGTCATATTCTAAAATCACTTTCCTTACTTCTTTCGGGTCTTCTTGACTAGTCCCTGGTACTACGTCATCTAAAATCACTTTCTTAACTTCTTTCGGGTCTTCTTGATTAGTCCCTGGTACTACGTCATCTAAAATCACTTTCTTAACTTCTTTCGGGTCTTCTTGACTAGTCCCTGGTACTACGTCATCTAAAATCACTTTCTTAACTTCTTTCGGGTCTTCTTGGCTAGTCCCAGGTTCTACGTCATATTTTAAAATCACTTTCTTAACTTCTTTCGGATTGTCTTGGCTATTCCCAGGTACGGGTACTCTTTTATCTAAATTTACTTTTTTGACATCTGCATTACTTTTGCTCGTCCCAGGTACTTCTTTATTCAAATTTACTTTTTTGGCTCTCGAATTACCTGTTCTAGTCCTAAGTACTATTGTATCTGAAATTGCAGTTATTCAAATCAACTTCGGTAAACAGACAGATACACTGTGAGAAGGAAGACAAACAAACGGACACCGAAGATAGATAGACAGGTTGTTACCATTTTTGGGTACTACTACCATTGGTGGCTCCGATTTCACTAATATTTGCTGTTGGTCTACCAGAAAAGTTGCTGAAACCAACAATCGTTTCAGTGTTACGCATACGTCGTCCCATAATTTACAGATTGCCATAGACAAAGAAAAAAATATATTATCAGGGAACAGGTTAAAAAAGTTGACTATCTAAATAGGGAAATGACGTTTGCGGTCCCTCGCGTGACACCAGAATAAAGAGGTCTCAGCAACTTTTCAGGTGGACAGGTTCTGAATTCTGATTCCATTAATTATAGCTAGCGAGCTATAATTAATGGAATCAGAATTCAGAACCTAGTCTATACTAGTCGCTAACTATAATTTCTGCGTAGAAATTTAATACCTAATATTATCTATACCTATCTCTTAACAAAGTTAACCTTACACCTTAACAGTTAACAGGGTGGCCAGACGATTGACGTTTAAAGAAAAAAAATTGGTGGCAGTGGCTCTTGTGTCGTGAAGTACCCGAATCACCCCCATTTATGTACCGCGATTTTTCATAGTTTTCAAGTTATATTTATATACTTAGATTTTCGCGGAATTTTCACCGGACCAACTTAAAAAAAATCTAAAAAAACTAGGAAACTTTTCCAAGATTTTTTGCTTGTAATTGAATTCTCATAAGGTCAACTTTTTAGTACTAAAATTTTCATCTTTAAATTAAAAATCTAAACAAGTGACTTTATGGTTTCTAAGTAGCCCTGAAGAATATGTCATCTCTTCAGCTTCAATATTAGCTCTCAAAGAGCTACTTTGGTTGGAATCGGCCTGTAAAGGCATGTCACCTGTTTATATTTTTAATTTAAAGATTACTTTAGTCGTAAGAGGAAAATATGCTGAGACGACCCCGAGTAATTGGGAAAGGGCAAGGAAATGAAGATGATGATTTTAGTCGTAATTAACCAAACCGTTTTTTTTTTCAATTTAAACCAAATTTTCATAGCTTCCACTAAAGTTACGAAGTTGGTTGTTTTATGCGTAATAGTAAAAGTTATGAGAATTTAATTTCAAGCAAAAAATCTTGGAAAAGTTTCCTAGTTTTTTTTTGTTGGCCCGGCAGAAATTTTCCAAAAATCAAGAAAAAATCAAAACTTGAAAACTATGAAAAATCGCGGAACATAAATGGACTACACAAGGGCCAATCAGAACTATAGGTCCATTTTGGCGCGAAAATTTAAACTGTCAATTTAAAAGAGAATAAATTACGGTGTTTTAATTTTTTAATACATTTGTGGCCTATTCTACATTGAATTCTTTAAAATGAAAACAAAAATAGAAATATTGCATGTTCCCTATTCTCTTTTAGTTATGTTTGTACTAGCAAGGTAATAATGATGTAGTTAGGTATAAGTAGGAAAATAGTACCTAGCTAATGTACCTACTATTTCCTATACCAAATCTATTTTGATACCGACTGAAACTACTTAGCTAATTAGGTACTACTATTTTTTAGAAACAAACAGAAGAACAGTTGTACCTACAAGCCTCACCTCAAAACTTGCTAAAATTATGATGTACTATAGAAAACAATAAAACGTTACCTACTATTAACAGTTTAGTAAATAAATATCGGAAACATAGTAAATACTTACCAGTAACAGAGCACTGAACAAGCAACTTCCTTTTTTTTAATTGTTCAATCTTTTTTCTATTCTTAGTTAAATACATTTTCAATCAATTTACCACCCAAATAACACAGGTATATACACAAACCACAGCACAACCTATTTACTGCGTAGGTACTCACTATTGTGCGTCCGGCGGCAAAATGAGTCCGCACCGCACCGCAATAGGCAGTACAGAAGAGGGTAATGGGTGAGAACCAGTTTGTGCCGTAGTAGGGCGCAAAACAGTTGTTATGATGGTTTAAAATATACATTTAAGGGGTAAAGCGCGCGGGGGGAAAGGTATACGTCGCCGCGTGCAGCGCCCCAGTGACGTGCGGCGGAGTTGCGAATTAAAATTTCACATTTGGAACAAAATTACGTCCGAACAAAAACTTCTTAAATAATAGCCTAGATGGCATAACTGTCGCTGAAGTAAAAATAACGGCGATTGCAATCTGGCGTCCGTATACGCAATAGCGCGGTGGACGCAGGATTAAATGAGAATTTGGCAATACGCGGACGCCAGAGTGTTTGTGGTATATATATAGTTACACAATGGTTACTCTCTGTCAAACTATTTGAATTTGACATTAAAAAGAAAGTGACAAAACACTGTGTAACTATGCAGCTGCTATACAATCTTTATTAGTAAGGGGGTTACTGTTTAGTGTTACTGTTTACTGTTAAGAAAATCCTGTGTTTATGACTGTGTCCTCTTGTCTGTCAAATCTGAAAAAAAAAACAATATTACTCGGTGAATATGCATTTTAGGAAAAAAGTTTATAGGTGCGAAATTGCTTCTATATAGGTGCCCTAAATCGAATAACAGCAAAAAAAATCGGAGGCTGGTGGCTCGGAGGCCATTTCGAAAAAAATATTGCAAAAACTTCGATATTCCTCGGTAAATATGCATTTTACGAAAAAAGTTTAAAGGCCCTTAATCATTTCTATAGGTGCCCTCAAATGAATAATAGCAAAAAAAAAGGGGGGGTAACCCCCATTTCGAAAAAAATGGCGAAAACTCGATAGTAAATTACTCGGTAAATATGCATTTACGAAAAAAGTTTATAGGTGCTATGCTATGAGGCACAAATGTGGAACGAGTGACATATGCATTTGATTGGAAACAGATTTGGAATATCATTTGTGAACAATGTGGAGAGTGAATGATGTTGGCCAAACATTGAATTAGTACCATCAGCTGCATATCCCACCATATTATCCTTATATTCTTTTCTTCAAAATATTTTGTACATGCATTATGTAAGGCTGTAGCAGTCCTTTCAACAACTGGTATTAAACATAGGAAACTATCTTCAACATGAAAATCTACAGCAGTTCTTATAATAAGTGCCAAATGTTTAGTTGTGGATCTGTCTGTGCTCTTATCAAATTAGTGAGAATTTATTTTTTTTACTAATATTTCAACTAAGTGGTTTTCTGCTACTTTTTCAGTAACATTTGTTACAATGGCATCAGCCTTGGTTTTCCCAAAAGTTAATTCTGTTGCAATCTTTGAGTCATTGGCAACTGATTGTATAAGGTTATTTAAATCATCTGCCAATAATTGTAGATTGTGGTTTGCTAAGAAACATGCCATTTTTATTTCTCCAGACTTAACTTCATCTGTGAATTATTTCCTTCCTGATCACACTGCCTAATAAGCAAAAAGACTAAGAGGGCAAAATGACCAAAACGCATAATGACTAAAACGCAAAATGTCTAAAATGCAGAATGACTAACCTATACGCGGGACTTACAAGAGTAAAGCAAGCAGCAACTCAATGAGCCCCCCTCGAGCCACCTCTAGCCCCCTCGAGCCTTCTCGAGCCCCCTCGACGTATCATACATTGCCGGTATGATACATACTGTGTACGTATACATACGTAATACATACGTATTTCGATTTCAAACAGACAATAAATTACTAGGACAATTTGCTTCACGGATGTTTTGCAACTTAGACCTTTTCAATACTTAGGCAAACTACTGCTTAGTCATTCTGCGTTTTAGACAATTTGCTATGTAGACGTTTTGCTCATTAGACATGAACATTAGGCATTTAGCTTCGTAGACATTTTGATTTTTAGATAAAACTCGATTTTATCATTTGATAAAATTTGTATTCAGATAAAATTATCAATCTAAATTAAAATATGTTCGAAATGCTTGTAATTATGTCCATTTTCGAAAATAATAATTTTTTGGTTACGTAAGGGTCATAATTCAAACAAAAATAACTCTCGAAATATGCAACATAGAGCAATAAATTTTGAAGTCGTTTTGTAGATAATATTTCTGTGTATTTGAATAATGCAAAAAAACTGGACATTAATGTTCTAGTTTTTGTTTCTCAAAGAGAAGCCGATTCCCATCGGCTTCCCTTTGAGACATCCCTGAACTACCCACCACCGATCCACCATGCAGATTATAACATGTCATTAATTATTGTCACAAGATTGTGAGGAGAAATACATGGACTGTATTATTGCTTCATTATTTCAAAGCGCCTACAATTATTTCCATAGCAAACCTCGACGAGGCAAGCCGCTTTTGTTTGGCGTCATGTTCGCACTGCGTCTGGCGTGTGGTTGCCATGGCAATCGCAACATTATTATTACTCTGTCTCATTCGCACGCACGCGTGCCTTTCGGTTAATATAAGCCGGTGATGGATCGGGTTACATTTTTCCATCTCTTTCCATTTCAAGCGATTTTAACGTTTCCCTTGTCTGTCTATTACGAGTAGGCGCAAATGCAATGAAATAACATACGAGTGATAGATAACATTGCGAATTTGTAGGTGGTCGGAAATTAATTATATAATTAGTACGTGTCCGCCATTATCATTGTTTATGTGCGTGTTTTGAACGTGATTAGTTTTTTGCAAAATAGTGAATTAGTAAGTGAGAATCGATACTTTTCGCCGGTTTTTGTTTATTTTAATTTATCTTATATATTTGTTCAAGGCTGTAAGTTTTATTTGCCATAATGGCTTTAATTCATATGGAGTGTTGTTTAACTGACTACTTACCGGTGAAACTTTGTTTTCCAATCCAAACTTGACAAAAACAAAGATGACAGGCAGTTGCAAACTCAACAAAATGTTTTGTTTTCTATGTTTATTATTCTCTGATTCCAACTCAGTATGCCTCATAAGTATGGAGTAGCACAGAATAGACACCGTCACTATCTTATCAGTGCTTTTATGCATGGTGAAAGTGAGGCCCCTATAGCTTTTGAAGAAACGTTAGAAGCTTGCAACACACGATAGTGTTTTTTTTTGGTTCGGCTTACCTTCGCCATATTTCCCCTCGCCACTGCTAACTACTGAGTTTTTTGACCAATCAGAGATCACTATCGAACTTAGGAGTTAGACTTTGCTTATATGCTGTCCAGACACAAAACATTATCAGCGAGATTAAAGGAACACCTAATTGAAATGAGGTATAACATCCACGTCGCTTTAGTTTCTCCACGTTACACAAGTTGTTGCCACAAATCGAAAATAACAATAACGTCAGACAACGGGTCGAATATGATCAAAATGACGATAAAAATTGGCGAAGAGATTCAGTTACAGGATATTGGAGAAAGTAATCTCAATGGAGAAATGGAAGCAGAAGAGGCGAATTAAATTTATAAGGATGAAGACCAAACTTTTTACATAGAAATAGATGATAAACATCATGATACAAGAACAAAAATTTCAGTTGTTCGATGTGCGGCTCATACTTCACAGTTGGCCGCAAGAGACACAATTATTGGTTGCGAGTCAATTTTAGAACAATGTAGCCGCTTATCATAGCTCTTACGAACACCGAATATCGTTTTAAGACTGCGTGAAAACGATTTATCTAATGCTATTATAGACTGTCTGACCAGACGGGACTCGACTCTTTTAATGTTGGAAAGGCAGTTAAGCGGGGAATTCACTATCAGGTCAGACTGCCCGCGCGCGGGCCGCCCGCCATGGCCAAAGTCTGTCGCTTGCGTATTGAGAACATACACAGCGGGCCATCATTTAAGCGGGGAATTCACTAGACGGACATGCCCGCAGGCAAGACTGCAGACATGCTCACCGGACCTCGCTACTATTGGTCTGTGCCATGTTTGCTCGTGTCTCGTGTAGGACCGTCGCAGTCAGTCTGGCAGACTTGCCCGTTCTTCACGCGATCTCATTTTGTCTGCGCGGGCACATGTCCGTGAATGTTCACCGCGGGCCGCCTGCTCTCAGACCCGAGAGCGACAGCAACCATTACAGGCGTATTTTATGGTACTGTGGAGTAGGTATTGAAAATAAAACTAAGTTTTAATGAAAATAAATTATTCTGGAAAGAAAATTGGATGAAAATAAAAAATATCCATATTTATGGAAGATAAAAAGAAAACAGTTTTATGAACACAGAATTACGCAATGCTGCATACCAAAATTTTGTTAAAAATGTAAGGAAATGTGACCCGAAGCTAATTTAGCTTATGTTAAAAAAAAAAAACCCTACGGAACCCTTACAGGCGTGAGCTGTGTAAAGTACGTCAGTCAAATAAAACGGGTTGATCAACAGATGATGTATACGTGCCTAGTTTGTAGTATTTCATTGTTTTTTCGATTTGCTGACGTCGTAACACACAACTAACCATGTTGCTGGTCTTATACAAACTGATGAGTCTGTTTAGTGTATTGTGGCGACAGACATGCCCGTACAAACTGCCTGCAGGCATGTCCGTCTAGTGAACTCCCCGCTTATGTCTTTCGGAGAGCTGCAGTTCGGTTAACTGTACAACACGATAGGAAAAAGAAAGAAGACGAAGACTTGCTATAATTGGAGGTGTAATTGCAATGGGAGAAAGAAAAAGGAAAAGAGTATGATGCAAGAACTTGTACCTAGTGAGAAACAAATTGGAGGGTTCGAGAACCAGGGGATTTATACAATTACCTACGCATGGGTATGGAGGCATTTGAGCATGTTAAACAATTCAAAATTATCGAAACAAATATGCGCTTTCTCTCGTTGCACAGCGGGCTGCCCGGCGCGACCATTCGTTCAGATTTGTCTGTGCGCGCGCAGACAAAATGCGATTCTCCGGGCGGCGGCGAGCAGTCTGGTAGTGAATTCCCCGCTTTATGGGAGAGGCACAAGATATTATAGACAACGTTTTCCCCACGAAGGGAAGAAAACGATATATTTCATGTCTTGCCTAGGCTTGACCATGTGAGATTACACCTTCACTCTTACCCTTGAAAATCCGTAGATCCATGCGTTTATGTCCCTTGCGTCTGTCTAGCTGCGGCCGCCGCGCCTCACCGCTCCGCGCGGGGGAGGCGGGAGAGCGCGGGCGGTCGTCTCGCCAGTACCTCTCGGTAAAGTCGTCAAGGGCTTATTCCGGTCAAGCCTAGGCAAGACATGAAATATATCGTTTTCTTCCCTTCGTGGGGAAAACGTTGTCTATTTCATGGTCTGTGCCGTCGGCTTGACCATGTGAGAGGTTTTTAGCTTCTGACGACGCAAGAGGAAAGCGTACTGTGAATTACTAAATAGGATGTAGAGAAGGAAAAAGAGAGTAATGTATAGGATTTTTTAATTCAATTAATTATACAGGTTTAAAACTAGTACTAATTAAATCTTTTACAGGTTGAGCAGTAGAAGATTGTTTAATTATTTCTTTAAAGTAAAATTTAAAAACATTTCTGTCAGATCTCCAGTTACCGTGTCTTAAAATCTCGTCCAGAGGGATGTTGTTCTCTTTTCTTGATGAAGCAACCGCAGACCTTATACTCCCGGGGGAATATTCTATCCCTAGAGTCACCAGTGCAGTTTTTACCCAACCAGCTATTATCGCCCTCGAGGCAGGCTTCACAATTCCTCGGGTAGAAATGAACAGGGAGTGTAAGCCTTGCTGCCTCCTTGTGGAAGACACGGTAATTAATTTTTTAATCCAATATACCGGATCTAGGTTTTTTTCCGAGGACTTATACAAAAACCAACCTGATTGTCTGTGACTGCTTCTATCCGTTTTTGATCCGTAAACTGGCCAGAAGGTCACTGAACCTTCTTCCATTCTAAAGTGATCTTCATCAATTCTTAGCAGCGTTAGATCATGTACTCTCCGCCCAGAGGCTAATAGTAGAATGAGAGAAACATGGCGCGAAACCTCAAATAAACTAATCTCGTTAACCACTAAGCTTTTCATCCAGAGCACCATCTGTTCTACGTCCCAAATACATCGTCTTGAGGACGGTGGTCTAGAGATATCGATGGCCTTGATTATGTGTTTCACCAATGGGTGCCCAGAAATCTCCTCACTTTTTAGAGGATTGGCTAAAGTGGATATCACTGACTTATGTAATTTAATTGTTCCTGGAGAAAGATGTTTTACTCTATGTAAATAACTAAGATGTTGTGCTACACTCGCTGGATCAGGGTTATTCGGGTCCAAATTTAGTTGTTTACATCTTGTTACCCATGTCTTCCAAGGAGCGGCATAAGTCTTCAGAGAAGATTTTCTCCATGATCTTTCTAGTAGTTCGCAATCCTCCTTGGACCACGAAGCTGTGATACGGGCCCACCCCGTATCCTCCAGGCCTCCAAGTGTAGGTTTCGAGCATCTGGCAGGGGCACCATCCTCGTTGCATCCGTCAGATGGTGATAAAGATTGCGAATTTGGAACGGACGATCCAAGGACCTCCGTTTCAGGTCGGCCCTCCAGAACACCCGATCCCATCGTGGGACGATCAAGATGTATGTTCCGCGAGCTCTGTTCAAGTGTGACAACACTCGAGGAATCAGCGCAGGAGGAGGGAACACCCAGGCTAGGTCGAAGGTCCATGTTCTGCTGAACGCATCTATGAAAGCCGCACCTTTGTCTCTCGCGTCTCGGGCTACATAAATCGGAACAACTTTTGAGAAAGAGGTTGCAAATAGATCTATCTGGGGGGTTCCCCACTTCTTGAACAATAAGCTCGTCACATGATCCGATAGATGCCAATCGGCCAGCGGTTTCTGACGCGATAGGCTGTCGGCGATCTCGTTGTAAACACCCGGAATGTAGTACGCAAATGTCTCTATTCTGTTGCTGTGGGCAAGCTCTAGAATATTCGCCACTAGATCTGTTAAAATACTGGATTGTGTTCCCCCCTGATTCAGAATGTATGACACAACGGTTTTGTTGTCGGACTGAATAATGACTCGTCGCTCCTGCAGTTGAGGCAATGCCCTCTGGAATGCTTGATATACCGCGAATAGCTCCTTGCGGTTTATATGCCACGAAATTTGATTTCTCGTCCACAGTCCCCCGAACAGAGTCTCGTTGACATGTGCACCCCAACCGCTGTCTGACGCATCGGTTGTGATGAATACTGTTTCTTGACGTGTAAAAATTTCCCGTCCTTTCTGGAGATTCTCCAGCCACCAAGAGCACTCTTGTAGGGCTTTTGCCGGTAATAGATATTTCTGAGTCTTTTGATGTTGAGGAAGACAATTGGCTGCGCGTTGAAGATGTCGCGTGTGTAGTCTTCCCAGGGGGACCGTGAAGGAAGCAAAGCTTAATTTTCCGACAAGACTCTTTCCCGTGACCCAATTCCAAGTCCCTGACTTTGTTATTTTCATGAGAATATTTCTTAAATCGGCTATCTTTCTGTCCGGCAATGAGCTTTTGTTTCTGTCTGTGTCCCACATGATTCCCAAGTATTCTAGGCAATGAGTTGGTGGGCTTAGAGACTTCTCTCTGTTTATCTTCCATCCCAGGTCCTCTAGAAACCTCACAGCACATTCGGTGTCCTCTATCAAACTGTCCTCCTGCTGATTGGCTATGAGAAAATCGTCGAGGTACACAATTACTCTTATTCCCATTTGTCTTAGCTGCGCAGCTATCCAGTTCGACAATCTTGCGAACGTGAGTGGAGCCGTCGATAGGCCAAATGGAAGGCAAGTAAATTGAAGCTTTCTTTGCTGATGTACTATTGCTAAGAACTTTCTGTGGCCTGGTTTCACAGGTATGTGAAAATATGCTTGAGAGATGTCTATTTTTGCTAGAAAGTCTGCCGGTTGAAGGAATTCTGGTAATTTGTGATGATTTAAAAGGCGGAATTTCTTCGGGCGTAGATACCTGTTTAATCCGCGTAAATTTATAATAGGGCGAAGGCTTCCGTCGGATTTTGGAACTGGGAACATTCTTGAAATGTAACCGACCGGAGAATGGCAATCCTCCAGAACTCCCTGAGATATCAACCCCTCTATCTCCAAGTCCATTCCAGTTGTTAAAAATTTCGACAGGTGGCTGTTTGTTAAAGAGACAAGAGGGGGTTTCAGTGCAAATGGAATGGAATACCCCTCTATGATTTTTAAGATTCCAGGAGGAGCCCCGTGATGTTGCCATTTGTTTACATAATTGACTAGCCTCCCTCCTCTGAAGCTCTCTAAGTCAGGATCTCTTAGGTTTTTTGGCATCGGTCTCCCTGCGGAACTTATCCCTAGGGTGGGAGGACTGACTTCGCTTTGGTGCCTTTCTAGGATAGGACTTTCCCGAATCAGCATTCGGCGCTTTGAAGGTATGAGATTTCGGTCGATATGAGGATCTGGACGTTTTAGGGATCTTCTTTCGATGTTCAAAGTTTGCAGGATTTCTAGATTGGGTTCTCTGTTTATAGGAAGATGAAGAGGGTCCACGAAAAAATCCTTGTAGTGAAGGTTGTTTTAACAATTCTGAAACCTGCTGTTCATCAAAAAGATGTGTCGAAGATGGTGGGATGGCGTTAAGCAGAGTTGCATAGTACTCATCTTTCGGTAGGATTGCATTTCTTCGAAGCTCTATTGTTTCTACTTTACGGCCACAAACATATTGCAGAATGTCATCAGAAATCACCTTGAAATTTGAGTTCGGTCCAGACAGAGCATCCTTTATGTCCAATTTTAAAGAGGAATGTTTGGTTGAAAGCTCTTTAATAGCACTGGTCAGAGCCTCGCGTTGCAGTAACAAGCCATGCAAAATCGTCCCAAAGGAGGATTCCTGCTTTGCCAGAGAATCAGAGGAAGCATTTGCGGGACTAAGTCTTATTAGAGAAGGGTTAATCTTTGAAGCATGAAAAACTGGGAACGCCTGCAACTTCTTCTGAACCTCAGCATACCGGATCTGTTTGTACGCCAGTTCACCCAGCCTCATACATTTAATACCTTGCTCCTCAATATGTGCTTTTGGTGTTGGAATTTGAGGTTCTTGCTCTTTCGTTTTGGGGGCGAAATCAAAAACCTCATCATCGTCATCATCCTCTGTTAGAGCTGGGGCCTTCCAGTCTAAGGGTTCTGGTGCTTTCTCTTGCTGCTTTGTATAGTCTTCATTTAAATCCTCATCAGAGGAAGGGTAAGGTTCTTCAGTTTCAGACTCACCATCAAAATTACCGAGCCTTTCCATTATGCTCGAGAGCATTTCTTTCATCTCTGTGAAATTTTGCTCTAATTTATCAACTCGTGATACCTTCTTGGGCTTGGATGATGCAGACCGGACCGTAGACGAATCATCTAAATCTTCACATTCCGCGAGCTCCTTTGATGCCTCCTTTCGGCTTAAAAGTAGAGGCTTTAAGTCTACCAGTGATGCAACTATTAGTTCGTTTTGCACGGCGGAACCTCGAATCCTAGATCCGATGGAAGGCGGGCCAATTATAAGTCCCACACAGAAGGGCCACCCAAGCATCTTAATTTTCATGTCCCTGTAGGTCTTCTCCTGAAGGGAGGTACATTCTGGATTAAAGGCTCTAGCAAGTTCGACTGTCGGAAGAGCGAAACGGATTTTATTCAGCACGAGAGGGTCTAGATGCGAACCCAAAAGTTCCTCTCTGGTGTGAGATATAACCTTCCATTGAAGCCATCCCTCGGGAAGGTAGGTTGAAGCCAATTTCTTGATTCTCCTCAAAATTAAACTGTCGTCTGGGTCGTCTGTATCCCACTCTAAGAGGTCATCTAGCGACGACGCCTCCTTCGGTAACGCCATCTCGACAAAGATTGACAAAAGTAGGTTCTAGCTTCAAACAAAAGAGCTGTGCATCTCTTAAATTAAAATTCATCAGTGTAGCTTCTTTATCGAACAGTGAACTCCTCGAGTCAGGGCGTGTGGCTCCCGACTCGAGCCGTGCACTTACTCAAATCAAGCTCTTTGGCTCCACAAATACGAGCCTTGCGGCCTCTCAAATCGGGCCTTGCGGCTCCTTAAATCGGGCCTTGCGGCTCCTCATATCGGGCCGTGCGGCTCCTCAAATTGGGCCGTGCGGCTCCTCAAATCGGGCCGTGTGGCTCCTCAAATCGGGCCGTACGGCTCCTCAAATCAGGCCGTACGGCTCCTCAAATCGGGCCGTACGGCTCCTTAAATCGGGCCGTACGGCTCCTCAAATCGGGCCATGAAGCCCCTTAGAACGACCTGAATGGTTGCTCAGATTGAACCGTGTGGGCCAGAGCGCACAGCACGGTAACTCGTGAACCACTACGCGGTTGTTAAGAACGAACCGGGTAGCAAAATAATGACATTGGGTTCAATTAACGGACACTTAAATGAAAACAAAATAGACTTGAATGAGCCATTGATTGTCTACTATTATGCTGCAATACCTACATCACCGTTCAAAGACCACCTCTCCTTTTGCAAAAAAAAAAAAAATAAAAAAAATAATAATACCGATTTATCTAGTCTGGTAAACATACCTACCTTGTGTTCGTTTAACAAGAACTTCGAGTAAGAACTAAACTTAGATAGGTACTTATATTTTGTTTGTTGCAAAAGGAGTAGGTATGGTAGAGATATTAAAATGAAAAGGTTATAGGTATAATATGTACAAAACGTACCTTTAATAATAGCAATCCACAGTATCACTACACTAAATTATAATTGAGCGACCTGTTTTGGTCTCGAACGACACTCGTCGTTTGAACTAATATTTTCGCAAGGATGTGTACGTACGATCCGCGGGAACAATGAAAGCGTACTGGCGAGACGACCGCCCGCGCTCTCCCGCCTCCCCCGCGCGGAGCGGTGAGGCGCGGCGGCCGCAGCTAGACAGACGCAAGGGACATAAACGCATGGATCTACGGATTTTCAAGGGTAAGAGTGAAGGTGTAATCTCACATGGTCAAGCCGACGGCACAGACCATGAAATAATTAATTATAATACGTGTTAATGAATAAGCGTACAACCTCATAGGTATTGTGCTCATGAACTTGAAACAACTTTATTATGAGGCCAACTCTGCAACTCAACAAAAAAATCAGCTGTTCCATACATTCTGGTGAGTAAGTATTGACAATTTGTATGAAACTACGAAAGAATAAAGGAACTGTAACGTATAACGAATAGTTGAATATAGAAACCTTTTTTAATTTCAAAATTACCGTCTTAATTTAAAAAGACTTAATGATAAATAAAATTTCGTTATTACTTAGGACACTAAATGACCTTATATTGTAAATTTTTACAAACCATAATTTTTCGTATAAAGCATTATTTCTGTCTACCAAAATGTCCTTGATAATTGAATCTGACAAAGATAGTTTTCAATTATTCATGACCAAATTTTAGTGATGAAAATAGGCTTTCTAAACTTACTTATGTAGGTGGTGCGGAAAGAACGATTTTAGATAATAAATATGATTGTGGACATTTTCTTTTTATTCCCATACTCTAAAACATTTGTGGAAGTATGAACAATACGATTGGCTCATTCATAAAATGTTTGAGAATTGTTTTTAACGAAATAACTATTACAGTCGGGCGCTGTGCTCGGTTCAGTGGACACGCGTCACAAAGCGAAAGAATATTACTTCATTTTACTGGCAATCCAGGGTTGCTCAAGTATTATGGCTTCGGGGTTCGCTTCTTCACGCTATGCAAAGTGTAACGAAGCTGTGGGCCACGGTCCAGAATGTTATGTTTGTGGCGGAAAATTACACTTTGGCTGCAGTGGAGTCACCGAACGTGGATTTGACAGACTTGGCACCGGTAGGAAGAACTGGTTATGTTCATCATGCCGAGACAATACATTATCCTCATCGAGAAAATCAGTGGCTAATATAGAGGAACAAGAACAGAATATGGAGGTGGATTGCGGCTCGGACACGGGTGATGTTGTGAAGCTTATTCTTGTTAAGTTTTCAGGGCTTGAAACTAAGTTTGACTCGATACAGTCTATGCAATCTGACATAAAGCAAGTTGTAAGTGATATAGCAGATATGAGGTCTTCTTTGGACGCAAGAATGAACGACATTGCCAATAAGGTGGCAAATATTGAATCCAGGGTATCATCAGTTAAATCTACTAAAGACGAATTAAAAGACCTGAGGGCCACTGTCGCTGAGCTCGTTGAAAAAATTGTTCACAGTGAACAATAGATGTGAAGGTCAAATTTACAAATTAATGGAATTCCTCAAAAATCGGGCGAAAATCTTATAGAAATTACTTTCCGCTTGATGAGCGAACAGACGTTGATTTTGTCACTCGTGTTGCAGAAATGAACAACGCTGATAATAAAAAGCCAAGCCCATAGTGTAAAAAATGCAGACTCGCTACAAAAAAGACGACTTTATGGCTTCTCTCAGAAAGTTGAAAGAAATAGAATAAATGACTTGTGATTATCAGGAGAGAATCGTAGAATCTATGTGAATGACAATCTTTCTAGCCGCAATAAATACCTACTACAGCAAGTTAAACAGAAAGCAAAAGAGAAGGACTATTAATAGTGCTGGGTGCGTAATTGCACTATAATGGTTCAGCGTTTTGAGTTTGACCGAAAACGGTTGACCGACGTCTCTGTTGTTATATGTATTGACTATTTTTCGCCATATTTTTAAATCATCGAAATATCATTTGGCATATGTCTCATTTTACCAAACTACGTTTCACCTATTTTTAAAATAACTTTTTACTACTAGCCGAAGTCTTTTTTGACTTTTTTCATTTGCCAGATAACTAATTGCCATTTATGAAGAAAAACTTTTAATGCTACCACCTTCTTGTCTGTTAAAAAAGTCTGAAACGGGTGGTTGGTCAGTAGAGATTAAGAAGAGATAAGATTTAATAGAATGTAAATAGCAGTTAAGATCAGCTAAAGAACAAACTTTTGAACAAACTGCAGCGTCTACAGAATCTGTGCATAAGATTCATTTTCGGATTGCGAAAGTTCGATCATGTGTCGGCGCACAGGAAGGAACTTGGGTGGCTTCCTATTAGGTTGCGTCGGGAGGAGCATGTTCTTACACTACTCTTTAAAATCCTTTATGATCCTAGATCTCCTCCCCAGCTTAAAGGGCGTTTCCAGCCTCTCGGCGTGGATCATAACCGGGAACTTCGGAGCAAAACCGACAATCGCCTTAGAAATCCTCTGCCCGGCTCTGGTTATTACAAAAAGTCGTTTACGATCACGGCAACTAGCCTATGGAATAACCTCCCATCTGAGCTTCGACACTCACAATCCCTTGCCGTATTCAAAACTAAATTGCGCGCTTACCTTTTAGCAAAATCCTAGTTTGCAAAAAGTTGAAAGTAAAAAGTCCGACACCGTAACCAATAAAGAAAATGAAGTAGCATGGAATAAAATTGGTTCATTATTTAATGCCGCTACAGGCTTTAACAGCATGAAGTACGAAGAGTTTAAAGCATTAAAAAAGAAACTAAGAAAACGATGGCTAATCATCAGCAGGAGCTCTATAGAACTGGTGGCGGGCCACCTCAAGGCCCAGATTTTACGGACAAGTTTGAGGAAAAGTTATGGCGATTTGCTCCAATATTACCGGGCTAGATGCTCGCAACGACAGTGACAGTATTCCAGGAATGGAGTTAAATATTTTTATATTGAAGTCATTGATTTTTAGATATTTTTCTATTCATGGTGGAGATACCTTTGGATTTTATGTCAGTGATGTTGTGTCGTATCACAATGTTTGTCTGCTCAACCTGCAACGGCAATATCTCAGGTGGTGTTAGATGATCAAAGTGTACTTTGTCATTTTGTTTCGCGTGTGCAAATATATTGGAAACCAACTACCGAAAACTGGGAGCTAAACGGCAAGCCACCGTCCTGTGCAGTTCCTGAAAGGGCAATCATTCCCAAGTATCATCGGCTCCGTCATCACCTGGGATCTCACCCTCACCGGCCACCCTGGATCTTGTTTTACAAGAATTACGTAACGGCAACAACTCCCCGCCATTGTGCTCGAGATCCAAAACATAAAGGAAAATATGCACAGTTTCGAATCATCGTTGACAAGTTAAAAGAAGTGGCTAATAACTCCGAAACATTAGTTGAAGTAGCTAAAAGAGTGGAACTACTAGAAATCCTACCTACGACCGCCACGGACTACCCTCTGTTGAAATGTGAAATAGAAAAATTATCAAATGATCAAATAATATTGAATTCAAGAGGATTCCATGGAAAAAGAATGAGAACCTGTTCGAAATAATAAGCGTAATTGGCAACTTGGTAGGGTTGCCCATAGGGAGAACCGGCCAAAAGATGGAGAAAGTCTTGTTGCATATTCAAGCCGCCTAATAACGTCACTAATGACAAGATGGCAAGACTTATCAACAGCAGAAATAGCTGTGTCCGTTGTGCTTGCTCACACTGCTCAATTTGACAGACGCGTACACCACTTGGCCTACACTACTGACATCACAACCCGAGTTAAACTTTAACAAGAACTCAACGCACTTTCATCCCTGAAAAGAAAATATCAACTTTCCGAACGGGAAGAAGTTTCAAATTTTAAACGATATAAGCCAGTTAGCACGACTTATATCAAATGTAATTATTGTAGAAAGCCAGGGCATAGAGCTAACGAGTTTTTAAAACTGGCCCAAAGAAAACTACCTGCTATCGATGTGGCGAAAGTGGTCACAAACTGTGCGGCGCCTAAGGCCGGCGAGTCAACGGCAACGTCACCGCGAGCTGGCAACGGTGCGTTTTTTTAACTTGGACTATAAAGGTGGCTTCTCACTGCGCGTGTTATCATATAATAGTGTGAAGGGCTTGGCGCGTCGCGGCGCGGGCAGGCGCGGCGCGGCGTGTGCTATCCGTTTCAAGTCGGTAACTTCAAAGGCGCGGCGCGGCGCGGCGCGCCTCGCGCTTCGGTGCGCGGGCGCGCGCGGCGTGGCGTGTGCTTACAAAGATTGAACTTGTTTATTTCGTCTTAACTCGTCCGACGTTGAGGTACTCTCAAACATATTCATAGATATGGAGTGGACTAATGAGACGATTGCTGAATTTTTAAGCTTATACGAAAGCGAACCCTCTCTGTGGAATTCGAAAAGTGCAAAGCATAAAAACAAGAACGACCAGCACGATGCTTGGCTACGAATCCAAAAGAATTTAAAAGGTGGTACCATACCGTTAAAAGAAATTAAAAAGAAAAGGGATTCTTTGATGGGTACCTATAGAAAATTAAGGAGCAAAGTTTCCCAATCATTAAAGTCCGGCAGCGGTGCTGATGATATTTATAAGCCTGACTGGCCATTTTATAGTGTGATGGCGCAATTTTTGGATGATGTGTATTATCCCAGAAAAACAAAGAATTCTGAGGTAAGCACTTTATTTAGGTACTTAGTTATCTATACAAGTGAATAAAATTGAAGTGTATGTTTGTAATATTAAAATAACCGATGCATATTATTATAGATGTATACATTGTCTGTCTGTTTGTTCCGGCTAATCTCCGAAACGGCTGGACCGATTTTGACGGGACTTTCACTAGCAGATAGCTGATGTAATAAGAAATAACTTAGGCTAATTTTAATTTAGAAATTGTATTTATTTTTGTAAATATAATATATAAAAAAATACCAAAAAATATTTCGCGCGCGGACGAAGTCGTGGGGCACAGCTAGTTTAGTTCTAAAATTACCTACACCGAGATACATCGATTTACAGTAAATGTAACTCGGTTTAATTGTTAACATAGGTATCTATGTGATTAGTTCTTGTATTGATTCTTGTTCTGATTTCAGAACAAGAACTAATCACATAGATATATGTCCATGTGTGTATGAATAGGATATGTTACCGGCAATCTGTTTAATTCAGTCAATTGTGCAAATATCTATAATATTAACATGGTTTATCGTAAAACATAGATTTACAAGCGGTGTAAATTGTGATCTTATTCAAGGGTACACAGATTGACGGTAACATACGTAATTATAATTATACACGATGTTACAAAAAGGGTGTAATACAGGATGTAAGGGGACATCATTATGATTTCAGTTTTCTGGATGATGTCCCTTACTTACACGCTTTTTGTAACACCTGCATTTATACAGATATATGTGTTATTTATACTAGAGTCCTACAAATGAATTGTGGGACCATACAACTGCCTAACTATAATTTATTTTCCACAAACCAGGTTTTATAAACCACTGTAACCAATTTTTGTATTTGCCTCCATTATATTGTCTCTCGACTAGTTTATTTTGCCATGCAACGGCACCGTTCGTTATAAAATATTCTGTAAATTGGTCTCTTATATCCTTGGCAGAAAGAGGTGCTCTTCTTGGACGATTTTGCAAAGGCAGTAAGGAAGTAACTCCATCTTGGTCGTCACGCCAAGAACCGGGCTGAATGTTGCCATCATTCTCAGTATCAAATGATCCAATAGGGCTATATATAAGTCTAGACCTTTTAGACCGTCTTAAAAAGTTGTGTAGCAATGCACAGGTCATCACAATGTCAGTTACAGTGTCTGGTTGTAAAAGCATAGGTTTTCTTAGTACTCTAAACACCGCAGACATAATGCCAAAGACGTTTTCAACAATCCTTCGAGCTCGTGAAAGGCGGTAATTAAACACGCGCTCTTTTGTACCCTTATTATAAGTTCCAGCGTAAGGTTTCATCATATTTTCGGTTAGAGAAAATGCACTATCCGCAACAAATACGTAAGGTAGTGGTGTTTCTTTTAGTGGTAAGCACTCTGGCGGTGGAAAATCCAATTCTTTTCCACAAATTTGTTTGTATAAGTCAGTGTTTCTGTATACACCACCGTCGCTTATTCGGCCTTGGCACCCGCAATCCACAAAAATAAAATTGTAATCCGCGTCGACTAAAGCCATTAATACAATACTGAAAGTTTTGTGATAATTGATGAATTCAGACCCACTATGAATAGGACTTTGTATTAACACATGTTTTCCATCAATAGCTCCTAAGCATTGAGGGAAATTCCAAGTTTTGCAGAATCCTTTCTCTATCATTAACCAGTCAGATGATGTCCGTGGCAGCTAAAACAAATAAAAATAAGTTGTAAATTATCATGAACGTTTCTTATTTTTAGGTCACTGACGACATGGGTGAAAAAGAAGAAGATAACAGTGAAATAAACGCCTCTGAAGATAGTAAACAGGATGATGAAGAAGTAGTCCAATTTAAAAAACCAAAAACTCCTTCTAAACGTGCCAAAAATATTGATATAGAAAAAAAAATGACTTCATTCATTTTTTTTCATACGATTATATAAAACAAGTGACTCAAAAACCCCAAACTCCGCAGGATGAATGCTCATTATACACACAATTATTGTGCAAAAAATTGAGAGGCTTACAAGAAAATACACGTGAAATTGCGATGTTGGAAATAGATAGATTGATTTTCAATCTAAAGCAAAAAGAATTAATGGCAATGGCAAACCCACATGCACAAGTACTAATCAATCAACCACAGCCTATGAATTTTGGACATACCGGCAATCTTCTCTATCGATATCCTCTTCAGCAAGTACAACGTTATAATTCAACTCCTTCACAGCCATCAACATCCTACCATCCATCACCTTCTTCACAGCCATCCCCTTCCTACGATCCATATCCTTCTCTTCAGCCATCTCCAAATTATCGTCCATCACCTTCTCCACAGCTATCCCCATCCTATAATTCATCATCTGCTTCACAGCCATCCCCATCCTGTCATTCATCATCCTCTTCACAGCCATTCCCGTCCTATCATTCATCATCGTCTTCACAGCCATCTCCGTCCTACCATCCATCACCTTCTCCAGAGTTACTCCCAAATGATCATACTACTTTCTCCCCACAGCCATCCCCAAATTCACCTTCTCCACAGCTGTTACAAGACGAAACCAAACACTATTAAAGAAGCTAGAACATTATGGTGTCTCTGACAAATCAGTTAGTCTTATGAAATCATATTTGTACAATAGAACTCAGAAAGTAGTGATTAATAGAACTGAATCTACTGGAGCCCCCACCAATATGGATGTGCCGCAGGGATCAATATTGGGCCCATTGCTGTTTCTAATTTATATAAATGACCTTCCCGACTACGCGAATAATTTATGTGAGACAGTACTATTTGCGGATGATACTTCTTTAGTTTTCAAAGTAAACAGAGGTAATAACTGTTCGGACGAAGTAAATAGTGGCCTCTCTAAAGTTTCACACTGGTTTAATAGCAATAATTTAGCACTTAACCCCAAAAAACTAAATGTGTAAAATTTTCATTACCTAATTGTTGTGTATGTGGGTATCCTTAGATATGTCAGGCGCGGCTGCGTCCCGCCTTTTTAAAAATAAAGCAGTGTTAACCGAGCCACCGTGTTTGCTGGTTGTGTCGCTCCCCTCCCGCCTACTGACTACGTGACGACGAGAACCCACGCCAAGATGGCGGCAAGCAACATGTCGTATGGATTTTTGGGCTCTTTTGATCACACTTGCCAAGATTGGAATACTTACAAAGCCCGAATGACGCAATGGTGTATTGCTAATAATGTGACTGACACAGAGGACAAAAGTAAGATTAAACGGAGGGCGATTTTGCTAAGTGCATTTGGCGAAGCGACATACAAATTGGCCAGCAACTTGGCTTTGCCGAACGAGTTGGAGAAAGTGGAATACGACAACATCATCCGCCTGTTGGATGAGCATTTTACTCCGAAAAAATGCGGGTTTGCAGAAAGATTTCACTTTTACTCAGCGGTACAGCAGCCAGGTGAAAAACACTCAATGTGGGCTGCCAGGGTCAGAGGACTGGCAGCGTGTTGCAATTTTAAAAACGTAGAAGAAGCTATGTTGGATAAATTTGTCATGGGTATGACAGCGGGACACGAGAAAGACAAATTATTTGCACAAAACATGCAGGATTTAACGCTGGGCAAGGCAGTCGACTTGGCTGAGAGCGTGCGCTGTGCGCGCGAGGCGGCGGCAGCGGCGGCGCGCGGGGCTGGCGACAGCTGCACGGCATCGAAGGTGGCTGATGGCGTGGCCTCGGCGACCATTTTTAAAATGTCCAGTGAGCAGAAATGCAGTGTGTGCGGGTTTCGCAATCATAAAGCCGAAAAGTGTCGTTTTAAAAGCTATAGATGTAGGAAGTGCGGTAAAACCGGTCATTTACGTCGTGTGTGTACGGTTAAAGATAAAGTTAATTTCATAAGTGATGAGATCGTGGATGACGGAGATGACGGTAAGTCGTTATACAATATTCGATGTCCTAGTGGTAAACCCATGACTGAACGAATACTCATTAACGGTCAGTTTTTGGAATTTGAGATAGATAGTGGGGCAGCGGTTACCGTGATTTCAAACAAAACCTATCAGGAATATTTTAACAATGTACCGTTATCAGCCACAAATAAGCAGCTTATGAATTATACAGGTGGCAATATGGAGTTAGTGGGGTTTGTTCGGTTACCAGTTAGTTATGAGGGAATAACACGAATTTTGGATGTGTTTGTGATAGCCGGCGGAGGGCCACCACTACTGGGACGCGATTTCATATGTGCATTTGACCTTGAACTGGCTCCTGTGTCGAATTTCTTTTGTTCAGACCGCGATGATCTTTCCACCGAAGATATAATAAAAAAATATCCAAAATTGTTTTCAAATAACTTAGGATGTTACAATAAGTATCAAGTGAAACTACACTTGAAACCTGATTCTAAACCAATTTTTTTTAAACCTCGCTCTGTAGCTTTTGCTTTGAAAGCCAAGGTCAATAAGGAAATAGATAGACTGTTGAGTTTAGGAGTATTAAAACCAATAGATCACTCAGAATATGCGTCACCAGTGGTCCCAGTATTGAAAAAAAATGGTCAAATTAGGCTATGTGCAGACTATTCGGTAACTATTAATAAACAGCTAGTAGTTGATAAATACCCCTTACCGACGGTACAAGAGATATTTGCTAAGTTACATGGAGGTGAATTATTCACAAAGCTAGATCTTTCTATGGCTTACAATCAGTTGTTGTTAGTCGAAGAGTCACAGAACCTAACATGTATCAACACTCACCGCGGGCTGTTCAAATATACCAGATTAGTTTTTGGGTTGTCCAGTGCACCGGCTATTTTCCAGCGGGTCATGGAAAGCATTTTGGGAGGCATAGAAGGCACAGTCGTATTTTTAGATGACATTTTAATAAGTGGGAATAAAACCCAGCACAGAGATAGGCTTTTAGCGGTTTTAGAAAGATTAGAATCAGTGGGTCTCACGTTACAGGCAAATAAATGTGATTTTTTCAAAGATAGTATTCAGTACCTGGGACACATCATAGATAGAAATGGTATAAGTAAGTCGCCAGAGAAGGTAAAGGCTATTATTGAAGCCCCAATACCTACAAATGTTGCTCAGCTGCAAGCGTTTCTAGGATTAATCAATTATTATCGGAATTTCGTACCTAACGCTTCTTCCATTTTAAGCCCTCTGTATAATTTATTGCATAAAAATACTAAGTGGACGTGGTCAGAGGTCCATCAGGAAGCATTTACAAGCATAAAAAAGATTTTAGCATCAGATCAAGTTTTAACACATTTTGATGTAAATTCTAAATTGATATTAACAGTAGATGCATCACCAACCGGGTTGGGAGCAGTTTTAGCGCAAAAGGGCAGGGATGGAGTCGAAAGACCAATCTCATTTGCTTCTAGAACGCTGTCAGTGGCTGAGAATAAATATTCTCAAATACAAAAAGAAGCCACAGCTATCATTTTTGGTGTCAGACGTTTTCATCAATACTTGTATGGTAGACACGATCCATTTATTTTGAGAACCGACCATAAACCCCTGATTACAATTTTTGGCCCATACCGCGGCATTCCAGAAATTTCGGCAAATAGGTTACAGCGGTACGCAATATTTTTATCAGCGTATAATTATATTATTGAATACGTGCGTAGCGCTGACAACAACGCCGACTATTTCTCTCGCGCGCCTGTACTAGGGGACAATACGATAATCGGGCGCCGCCGGGCAGAGGAGTGTGACCTTGAGGATCGAGCAGCGTATGTCAATTTCGTTGTGGAGGGATGCTTGCCAGTCACACTCCAACGCTTGCGCGCGGAGGTCGCTAAGGATCCGGTGCTGAGTAAGGTTATGCATTACGTAATGAATGGTTGGCCTAGGTTAGTTAAAGATGTTGAATTAAAAAAATATTTCCTTTGCCGGTTTGAACTATCTGTAGAAAACAGCTGCGTAATGAGAGGGCATAAGGTTGTTATTCCTACATCATTACGGGAACAAATATGTAAAGAGTTGCACAAGTCACATTTTGGAGTAGTGAAAATGAAAGCCGAGGCTCGCAGGCGCTTTTGGTTTCCCGGCGTAGATAAGTACATTGAACAGCTGGCAGCCGCGTGTGACGTGTGCGCGCGATTGCGCCCCTCTCCGCCGCGCGCCCCTCTAGCACCTTGGCCGTATCCTCCGTATAGTTTTTATAGAATACATTTGGATTTTTTCGGACCTTTTAATAACCAAATGTTTTTAATAATTGTAGATGCCTACTCAAAATGGGTCGAAGTTTATAATATGCATAGTT
Organism: Agriphila geniculea; assembly: GCA_943789525.1. Classification (NCBI taxonomy): domain Eukaryota; kingdom Metazoa; phylum Arthropoda; class Insecta; order Lepidoptera; family Crambidae; genus Agriphila; species Agriphila geniculea. The sequence continues at coordinate 19,089,147 of OX038888.1, forward strand.
CTTATGGCTCTAAGGCTGTAATAGAGAAACTTTCCGAATTAATGTCGAGATTTGGTGTTCCTCATACCTTGGTAAGCGATAACGGTACATCGTTTACATCACAAGAATTTCGTTATTTCTGTTCACTTAACGGCATTTCTCAGGTTTTCGCACCGGTTTACCACCCTAATAGCAACGGTCAAGCAGAAAGCTTTGTTAAGATAGTAAAAAAGGGGTTAAAGAGTATTTTAGAAAATCACTCGAATAATAAATTAACTTCAGAGAAAATATCAAAGTTTCTGTTTGACTATAGAAATTCCAAAAACTGCACCACTGGTAAATCTCCGTCGGAGTTGTTGTTTGGACGTCCTTTACGTTCACGGTTAGACCTGTTGAACCCGTTAGAAGTCACTCCGTCATCCACAGAATCCGCTAATATGGTGGAGCATAATCAGTCCTTACAGGTTAACCGTTATAGAGGGACGATTAGACCTGAATTTAAGTTAAATGATAAAGTATGGGTTAAAAAATTTTTACCAAACCAAAAGTTTATTTGGACTGAAGGTGTTATTGTTAGAAAACTAGGGTTAGTGATGTACAATGTTTACTTGCCAGACCTAAAGGTGGAGGTGAAAAGACATATTGACCAAATAAGACTGCGTAGGGAAGATGTGGTTGCTCTGCCTCAGCCGCCTCAGGCCAACAAGCATACTTGGGACCCGGAGTTAGTTTCAGATGACTATAGTGCACTGGCTTTATCGAGGTCAACCGGCTCTGTCAGTCCTGATGTTACGCTAGCAGCCGAAGAGGACTCCGTCACACCACTTATTAGTGAAGGCGCAGGCCGGGAGGACTCGGAGAGTCCCAGGAGGGATGTGGATTCCAATAGCATCGCCGCAGCTGATAACGCCGAGGCACCCAGTATGTCAGATGAAGGCTCCACTAGTGTCGAATTCGAAGCTACAGAGAGTGGTGTCATGGCCGGAAGCCAGGTTGAGAGTGAACCTCTGATCACAGCCAATGTCAGATCTAAACGTCAGCGCAAGAAGGTCAATTATAAGGTCTTTTTCTAGTTTTTAAGTATAAGGGGAGGAATTGTTGTGTATGTGGGTATCCTTAGATATGTCAGGCGCGGCTGCGTCCCGCCTTTTTAAAAATAAAGCAGTGTTAACCGAGCCACCGTGTTTGCTGGTTGTGTCGCTCCCCTCCCGCCTACTGACTACTAATGTTGAGCAGACAAAATTAAATATTAATTTAAATAACGATGAAGTCGAGTTTATTGAGAGTACAAAATTTCTAGGTATTACACTAGATTCTCGACTGCAATGGGATCCACATATTGAAGCCTTGTCAAGTAGACTTAGTTCAGCGGCATTCGCTGTTAAGAAAATAAGGCTTTTTACTGATATTGAAACGGCAAGGTTAGTATATTTTAGTTATTTTCATAGTGTAATGTCCTATGGACTGCTTTTGTGGGGCTCAGCTGCCAGTATTGAAAATATTTTCGTACTCCAAAAAAGAGCTGTTCGCGCCATATACAATCTTCGGCGAAGAGATAGCTTGAGAGAATTGTTTAAAGAAATAAATATCTTAACTTTGGCAGGCCAATACATATATGAAAATTTAGTTTATGTTAGGAAACACTATGATTCACTTGCTAAAAACAGAAATATTCACCAGTTTAATACAAGAAATAACGATAAACTTGCCGTTCCAAGATTTAGGCTTGCAAAAACTAGAGGTTCATTTATGGGGAAAAGCATAGCCTTTATTAATAAAGTTCCGCAACAAGTGATTGATCTTCCTTTGCATGAATTTAAAAACCATGTTAAAAAACGCTAATGAGTAAAGGTTATTATAAAGTAGATGATTATCTTAAAGATCAAAATGCGTGGAAATGATGTAACACATAACTTGCTACTAAAAGTACTTTGTTGGAGTAATATAATGTAATAAGTCTATGTTGTTGCCAATAATCCTGTCACCCTCTTGTAATTATTTGGTAACGATATATTCAAGTTTGTAAATATCGTTACTTATGGCTGTTACAGCTGATAAGTTTCTTGCGCCCGTTCTTCTTGTCAGCTAAAAAAGTCTGGAACGGGTGGTAGGAAAATATAGACGATTCAAAAGTACTTAATTATTAAGTTTATTTGAATAAAGCTTATTTGACTTTGACTTTGAAACATTATTAGCTACGAAAGGTTTATTAAAAGATTTTTATGAACAGGGGAGCGGTAATTTTGTTTAAGTGGATGATGTCAATTTCTATTTTTTTTACGCTTTGAAAAAATAAATACTTAATTCTACTACTTACTTTTATTTCTTGTGATAGTTCTTTTATCAATGCTTTACAAACATCCTTGACACAACTTGAAACTGTTTGGATAGATACTTTGAAAAGATATGAAAGGCTTGTGTAACTATCTCCGGTTGCTAAAAATCTGAGAGCAATTGCAAATCGTTCTTGTACTGGAATACATTTTCTCAAGTGGGTATCTTGTTTTGCAATTATAGAGCCTATTTTATTCATTAGATATTCGTAATCTTCTGGTGACATTCTACAGAAATTCTCAAATTTTTTGCTCGGCTCTTTAACAAAATCGGACAGCATATCTGATCCATTGTATCTGAAATAAAAATACAATAATTTGCACCGAATTTTCCAACAGCAAACAAGTCTCTTTTTAAGCGCGTCAAAAGTATCAATACATAACATCAAATATATTGACAAAATGCTTAATAATTACGTATGTAATTATCCTAAAATATAAACAATATTTACCTTGAACGGCTCTTATTGAACGATGTCATCCACCAGCGCCTTTTCTTCTTCGTTTTCTTAATTTTACTAAGTAAATGATATCCACAAAATAAGACAAAAGCGGCTGAAGCAACAGCTATGTCTTCATCTTCAGTGGCATTACTCCAAGGCTGGAGGTGGCAATTTGACTCACACGACATTTCATGTACGCTACGCTGAACAGACTGACGGAGTTTGGACAAAAACGCGCCGCGCCGCTCCAGTGAAAACGGCTCGCGCGGGCTCGCGCGTGGCGCGTGCTTGCGCGTACAAATCTACTCGGGCGGCGCGGCGCGTGATAACACACGCAGTGAGAAGCAGGGGCGTGCATTGGTTTTCAAGCTAGGTAGGCACTCTAGATCTAAACAGTTGTAATTGCTCTTATCATTTTGAAATTGATACTATTAGTAAGTAATAAGGATATTAAATAGCTTACCTACCACTTTTATATTGCGTTTTCTTCACGTTGTAAACTTATGTTATGTGAAGTTGCTTCCTAGGTATAAATTACCCATTAGCGACCAAAAGCGGCCATCACTTTTTTTATGAACGAAAACTGTGCGAAAGGATACGTAATTTTTGTAAACAAATCGAATTCTCACCACAATCGGCACACTCTAATTTCTACATTATTTAATTAGGTAATATTTTAATCACAAAACTGAGCAATTTCTTTTTGTTTTCCCAGAAAAAAAACACTAAATAGTTAAGTACACAAAAACAAAATTTACAAAACAATAAAAATATCTCTCATTAACTCGCGCGTGGTGTCAATTTAAGAAGACAAAAAAAACAGAGAAGTTATTGCTTTTTCTGCTGAAACTAACGGAACTAAAAACAAATATTGCAAATGCATTGCTGGCATCTTTATATCCGAAAACAAACATTCTATTAAGCGCGGGTATCAATACTCTTAGGACAACGTAACAAGGTTGAAACTTGTTAAATTCACCCGCACTCGTGAGATAATAAAACTCGGACTGGGAGCGAGCGGCTTGTGCATAGGAGCGAGTGAGACAAATAATGTCGTCAGCTTCTCGACAAAATTCGTTCGACCGCGGCCGCCCGACGTGGCCCGAGGTAGCCCGAGTAGGCTTGAATACCTAGCGCTGTTTTTTGCGAAGGTCATGCTTTAGAACGTTACACGTGCAAATAGCGCACTTTTTTCCGTGGTCGTATAACTTTTACCGAAAATTTTTAAATGAGTTTTGTATGAAACGCTCCTTGCTTCGAATATGCATTCTGGAGACTGCTTACCGCATCGTAGGTAGGAATGATGCGCAAGAAAAATTTGCTAACTAACTGAGTGTTCAATAGAAGTTTGGTTATTATGGAATATTAACGCAACCAAATTATTATTTTTTACTTTAACACTAGTGACTAGTGGTACCTATATTTATTAGGTTCGTGATGAGGTAAGCACTGCCTAACTGCCTATATGGTATGCACGCCCCTGGTGAGAAGCCACCTTTAGATAGCAGACTTTGTTTCCTAAGATCGTTGCGGGCGGAAGCTAGTGGCTATAATAATAATATTGATAAAGCGCATTTTCAATTTTCATGGATAATTGATAAACAATACCTACCTTTATTTTATTGTATCACTAATCTGACATTATAATAATATAAATGTGATAAGTACTAATATTTTAAAATTTGTTTTTTGAGTTTTATTAATTTCGAATTATTCTTTTTTCATCACCCTCTTTGTGTTATAAATAAAAATATTACGAAAAAAGACAAAACATATACAGGGTTATTTGTAAAACACTAACGGCCTCGCAGGAGTGGATTACTAACATCATGAACAACAACATTTTGTTCTACGACTTTTCCAAAAACAGACAAAAAACAATCGACTTTTCATACAAAAACTCGATCAGTTGTTTGGACATTTGTATGGAAAGTCGAATATTTTTTTTCTGTTTTCGGAAAAGTCGTACAACAAATGTTGTTGTTTATGATGTTAGTAATCCACTACTGCGAGGTTGTTGGTGTTTTACAAATAACCCTGTATATTTAAGAAACAAAAATTAAAACACATTATTAGCGATTATAATTCTGGTTAAATGGACCTTAGTAACTTGTTAACAGAAAAAGCCAGCAAGATTCTCTATTTTTTATATTACAAAAGTACTCTTTGATGTAGGTATATAAGACAGCAAGTTAAGTTACACATTTGAACTTCGAAAACAGTTTTTATTACGGCATAAAAGCGGTCACAAGGTCAAATATAGTCTAAATCTGATGTACCTTTAATAGGCTATTTGACTAATTTTGGAAAACCATTTTAAATTATTCCTTATTACGTAATAAGCGCACCACATTGATATTTCAAGAAAAATCAATGTACTACATTAAAAAAACAGTGTTAAAGTTTAAAATTTTAAAACCGCGCCAAAAACGCTATGGCGCTGGACACGTGACTTGTTGACGTCACTAGCCTGTAAACATTGTATTATACTTTAGATTCGTCCTCGATATTAGTATATTAACACATGTAGTACCGCTTGCATGTATCACCACTTAGCACGTTATTTTAAAGCAATAACCTAAAAAACCTAAAAAGAGAAGGATTTTGACTTAAAATTGACAGATATTTTGACATTTCCGGTCCAAGCTCGCCCTGTCACTGCTACGCGCCAACCACTTCATTCGCTTTTCGTGCTTCGCCACGGACGCACGTATACAGTCTCAAAGTGAGACTTCTTTAGAATTATATTTTTACAGTGAAAATTCAATTATAGTTAAGCATTTACTTCGTGAAGAAAGAAAAAAGTTTTCAAGACGGAAGAGGACAAGAAGAAGAAGTCAAGACGGAGGAACACTTTTAAATGCCGTTTACTTGGTTAAACAGCATAATTGTCTGCTATTTATCTGATGCGAACTTACCATACTGGGTATTTTCTGTCAGTTTTTTATTTATCTGATGCGAACTTACCATACTGGGTACTTTCTGTCAGTTTATTTATTTGTCTGATGCGAATTTACCATACTGGGTACTTTCTGTCAAAGCATTGTGTTTAAGACACAATTAAATATCTATTGCACTCGAGATGTCATACTGGACTATTTCACCGCATAGATACGTCAAACAACGCTACTGCAGCAACTCAAAGTGCCGTTGACGACGCGACATTGTAAAAAAGCAGACTACCCTCAAAGGTTGCCACGTTGTTGGAACCGCTGCCGAGCACCAATCGGGTGACTCCGTCGTCCGCTGAATCGCCACCATCCACATTCCAGGCAGGCGGCCGCTGTGCTGGAGCTGCAAGAGCAGCCCTGACAACAGCGTTGCTCATCAGGTATGAATTTTGACATCATGATATCCTTGGTGTTGAGTTAATCTTAACGGTATTATAGTGTACCATCGGTACTAAGGTATAAATGTATAGTTTACAAAACTGACAGAGTTAGCTATAAATGCTAAAACTTAATAACTTAATGGAACCAGATATTGAGTTATACAGCAAATAGCTCATACCTGATACTTCACACACCTATTATGTGAAATAGCTTAGCTGCTGAAATAGCTAGCTGCTGGCATGCTGATAAAAATTTCAATTAAAAATGGAATAACAGAATCCTTACATTTTATTATCTATAAATGAATCATAATTGCAATGCAATTATTCTACTAATATTATAAATGTGAAAGTTTGTGGGTTTGGATGTTTTTTCCTCAATCACGCCAAAAACTACTGAACGGATTTGGTTGAAATTTGGCACACATATGGTAAGTAGCCTAGATTAAAACAAAGAATGCTTTTAATCCTGATATTCCCACGGGAACGGGAACCACACGGGTGAAAACCCGGGTGGCCGCTAGTAAATTATAAATGCAATTTATGTTTGTTGGAATACAGTAAAAAAAAATTAATCATTTGCCTTAACTAGGAAACCTTGTATTTCAGGCGGGTAGACCTAACATGTTGAACTTGTTCATTACTAACTATTTAGTATGTTTCTTTCTAAGCTATGGCCTTGTACAAATTATCTCTACTACTTTTCAAATTTAATTTGCGTGAGTGTGTACAAAATAATGTTTCTGATTTGGGAAAATTATTAGCTACAAGTGTCAGTGAAGTTTTAGGCAGCTTTCCAATACAAAACTATTACACCTTTTTGTGACAGTATTTCGAATTTTTTACATAATGTGGGGCATTACGACGTTCAATTATACCGTACACGATCAACTCTAGTGTAGCTGAGGCTGCTCACTTAAAAGGCCACCGACAGTTCAGTCGAATATGAATGATGCATTGGCCACAGGCCTGATGTGAATGATATCCACCAACAAAAAAACTGTAAGTAAATCAGGCGCAGTACTCAATAAAACAATTTTAAAACTTATTTATATATTTATTTGCCTTAAAAACGACAACAAAAGACGTAGGCAGGTATTTCACATGCTTCTTCTCCATCGGCAAGCGAACAGCGAGACGCGGCGAGGAAGCCCCATCAGCTGTTTGTTTCGTCAGTCACAGCAGACTCGCAGACGAGCATTACGGCCCATCCAAATAGTTGCCGATGATGCATCATCAATTTTTGCCTTCAATCATCATACGTGAGGTAAGGACACCCGTTAAGATAATGTATTCGTGAGGGTGCGTGCTGGTGTGACATCTGTCTGTATTCAGCGAATACAGGCAGTGGTCACCGACTACAGGCGCAAAGGTCCACTTAATCGTTTGCGCCGGTAATCGTCTGTGTGAATATACCATTTAGCCACGCTACACAGGTCACCCAGATTATGATTATATTTTTCTATTATATATATATATATACTATAGTATATCATCTCCAGTCGAGCAGAATGCATAACAGTTATAATACATACAAATAATAGTTTTGTTACAATTTGTTGAAGGTTCAACGGAAGGTGACATGAGTAAAGAAAAAAAAAATCATATCAGATTTAGTTAAGAACTGTTTAAAATTTAATTAAGCTTTTGAAAAAAATTAAGTACTCTAAGTACTTAAAAATAATTTTATCACGATTAAAAATGTAACTTATTGTTTTTAAAAACACAGTCTAGACATCCCATCACCTTTAAGGTTTTAATATTGATAAGGAAAGTGATAGTAATATACGAATTTAAAATCATAAATTTTGGGCATTTTAGTGCCCATATTTTTATTACAAAACTACCGCCACCAGCTATAAAGTTTTTTAAATAGCATGATTTCCCTGTTATTGGATGATATTTACTATTTATAAGGGTCTCAGAACATTTTTTAAAGAAATGAAGTTCATCTTTTTATATACAATGTCTTTTTTAATATACAGCTACCGTCGCAACTTTCTATTATATTACAGATGTATTAGCAATTATGATCTTTACAAGACAAACGTTCACAAAACTGCAGAAATCACTTAGTTGAATGTCATCGAAACTTACACAGAATTCCGCGTAAGTCTAATTAGAGACGACATATTTTATTTTGGGCCTTTCAACAACGGGGTGGCCTAGGAGACACTAGTGGTCACATCAGGAATCACAAATTGCAAAATATTTGCATATCAATTATCTAGAACATGCAGTTCAATATGCTTTCATTGCAATTTTTTCTTATTGTATTCAGTGCGGGGTGTTAAGTATTCTAGATATTATTATTCTGATGCTAAATAGAAATTATTCAATTCATAAATCCAAAAACTAATCACCAGTTTTGGTTTTTATTTTCCAGATTGAGATTGAGTAAATTCAAATGCAATGCAAGTCGAATTAAGCAGTGGAGATAAAATGCAGTAGATTTTCTTTTTCTCTATTTCTAGCATTTGCTTTCAAAAATATTTATTTTCTAATTTGAGATTATAGCATTCACAATGCTATTTTGGTTTAGTATTGTACAACGACTATTCTGACACTAAGATACCTATTATTTTAATTCTTTTCCACCAGTTTTTTAAACGAAGGTGTAACAATTGTGCCATCATAATAGTCACAATCTTGAGCCTCGGTTTGGCACCTCTTATTCACATGTAAGGTACTTCTTCGTATATCTTATATATAAAGTATTAACATTCTATAACTTTTAATTTCAGGGACGGAAATTAATCGCACAAATAAATTGGTTTTCATAACATTATCAAGGTGGTATTATTTTACAGATATATTATTTATGTTATTATTGAAGCTGCTGTCTGTTAATACTATCAGGAAGTACAGAGTTTGGTAACAGAAATGGTTCGATTATTTAACAAATACTAATATAGACATAATAAACATTTTTTTTTTACAGATGTGTATAACACAATTATCAGTATTACATAATACTGCGTTCATTGTTGAATGGACAAAATTGAGCTAATCTCAAGGTTTGGTAAAGAATTTAACTAAGTACGCCTTTGCGTAGACTTCATTGTACAAATACAATGGATATCTTAGATTACTTAAGACATTTTATGACATATTTTCCAATTTTATTATTTTTTCATCATTTTTATCTTAAAAATTTAACTTTGATTACATTGCCTATTGCACAAATAATGCAAACAATACAAAAAAAAATAACAAGAATGGATCATACATATTCTTATGTATATTAAATAAACAGTTCATAATCACTTCTTATTTAGAAAGAAATTAAATTGTATATGTAATGTAAGTAATAGATTGCTGAAATGAAACATTTAATGAAATGAAGTAGACTTGTGTTGTGTCCAACCAGTTTTAGTACTCAACGTATGCCGATACCTTTATAGCCCTAACAAAAAATATTACTTTAGATGTGGTCAATGACTCCGCTATATTTGCAAAATATTAAAACATATTATCACCGATAATCAAACTGAGTTTTCCAAACGAACCTTGTATATTTATATGTATATATGTGCGTGTATATATATATATATTGTACCAGCCATCTATAGGTACCGTTTTTAGTATATGTAATCATGTAAAACGTTCAGAATGATGTTAAATGGTATTCTTTTCTTTTTTAAAAAGACTAATACGCAAGAAATGATATTTCCATTTTCTTATTATAATGCTTTTAACATCTACATGTGTTAATATACTAATATCGAGGACGAATCTAAAGTATAATTAATGATTAAACGAACTTACCTGTAAGTGAAGTTCAATCATAATTATACGAAGGATTCGTCCGAAGATATTAGTATAGAATCCCACCCTCCCAACTCATTATTGTAAATTACAATAACTGTTTACCCACTGAAGAAAATGAGGAAATATCATAGGATTTGGACTTTAAACTAAATGAAGTGGTTGGCGCGTAGCAGTGACAGGGCGAGCTTGGACCGGAAATGTCAAAATATCTGTCAATTTTAAGTCAAAATCCTTCTCTTTTTAGGTTTTTTAGGTTATTGCTTTAAAATAACGTGCTAAGTGGTGATACATGCAAGCGGTACTACATGTGTTAATATACTAATATCTTCGGACGAATCCTTCGTATAATTATGATTGAACTTCACTTACAGGTAAGTTCGTTTAATCATTAAATATCCCTAGCCATTTGACAACCATCAATCGCGGATCCTTAGTCTATTGGTCGTGTCAAACGCCTGAAGCCATATTTATTTACAGGCAAGTGACGTCATCAGTAATCTTAGAGCGTTTTCGCCACAGAAAAAAATTAAAAAATTATTGCATTTTTCTAGGTGAAATTAATCAATTAATAGACTTAATTTAGTCTATATAATAGTTAAATATGTTTTTTACGCCAATATCTGTTAGGATGACCACAATTTGTAGTATATTTTCAACGTTGTCAAATACCCTATTAACTGAAGGTAAAATTATTACAAAAAAAAATACGAAATAACGTTCGTCTGTTAGTTACAATCAGTCGGTTTGCTCGAAAATTGCGAAATCTAAAAAAACTACTTTTTTTTAGAAAAATAACTAATTTTTGTAAAACTCAATATTAATAGGTACTTTCAAGTCCTTTCTTCAACACAAAAAGTAAAAAAGTTAAAAACTTAATGAAAAACCTTGTGCTGTTTCCGAGAAATTTTACATATTATGTTATCATTCATTCATCATCAGATGATTAATACCCAAAGGATTTTTGGGGATTTATTTCTTCTTATATATTTTTTTATAAGTTAAAGGTTCTTTTGATAAGTAATTTAGTTTAAATACCCAAGTTTCACAATACTTAGTAACTTACGTGTCTGTATCGCTCGGGGTATTTATATTATGTTTAGTTGCAAATAAAAAGAACATTTCAAATTTTATCAAGGAAATCACAGCGTAAGGTGTCTGTGTTCCACAGGCTTTTTAGGGTGATATTATTAAAGTTTTAGTCAGAAAACCCCGCGCGGTACAGAACAAGCGATGTTCTGAAACACACAGGCTTTTTCGAGTTATTTAATCAGAAAAACCCAGAGCGGTACAGAACAGGTAGTGTCTGTATCCCACAGGCATTTCTAATGTCGCGCCCAGGCCGGCCTGCCACTTGAGAGGGTCGCGATAGACTTGGGTTAAGTGGCCCTTTTTTGACGATCGTATTCCAGGCCGAGTTACAATTCACAGTTTTCAAATATTTATTTTTGTATTCATAATAATTTATTTATTGTTTCTGTTCTTGAAGGTTTGGAGCGACTACAAAACTAAGGCCAAGAAAAAAGCAGCAAAAATAAGCCGAGGCATGAGTGGAACTGGTGGTGGGCCTGCTCAAAAGATATATCTGACTGACCTCGAAGAACGAGTCATGTCGATTATTGGAGAGCAGGCAGCTACAGGCATTCCGACTGTACCGGAGGCAGGGTTTGCAAAGGTTTGTTTAAAAAAATTAATCCTAGTACTTATTAATATTATAAAAGTATTTTTATTTTCTTAAGATATCTCTTGAAAAGTGATTTCGAAGTTTGGCACATGGTTTGAGATATTCTATGTAGAATAAAGATATTTATAAAATATGCGGTGCTAATAATATTGTGTTCAATATATTTTTTTTATAAAATGAAGGTTATTGTTTAAACAGGCTGTACCTTCTATCGAAGAGGACAAAGAGGAAGAGGAGACAATAGTCATTATTGCAGCTGATGATGATGAACAACCTGAGTTGGAGTACGATTACCATCAAGAATTCCAAGCAGAGCTGGAGTATGACCATCTCATAGGTATGCTGATAATAACTACCACAATTTAATTCTATTTTAATAAAATATAACTTTTACCTGATAATCTTGCAAAGCTATTCACATTTTATATCTAATTTTCAGAAGAAGATTAGAATAGGCCAGGTTTGAGCAGTGACCCCCACATACCACCTCCGGACCATCCACCAAAAGAAGGAGCCTCTTCCTTCAATCCCACCAGACAACATCTGGACCAACCTACTAAAAGAGCCTCCCCCTCCACCAACACAAAATGGGTCCCTCCCCAAAAAAGGGGCAAAAAATTTGATAATGCCACAGAAGCTTTTTTAGAATGTGAAAAGGGGAGAGATGAAAAATATTTTGAGATGGAGAGAGAAAGGATCCGGCAGAAGGACACTGAGCTGCAGATACAAGCTCAATGGCAAGAAATCATAAAACTAGCATTAAAATTAATAGAAAAATATTAAGATAAAAATGATTAGTTGTAATTAGGTGTATAATATTTTGATAGTTTTAATTTTTTGTTTCTTAAGACGTTTTTTGTTCTAAATTTTTTATTAAACTGTTAAGTTCTATTTTACTTCTACTGTAATTATCATAATCTACATTCTTTATTAAATATTTAATTTTTTTTCTTTTTTTTATTAACACTTGTTATTGGGGTTCCTTACCTCAAAAGAAAAGAAAAACGGAACCCTTATAGGATCACTTGGTTTTTTAATGTGTAGGTATAATATACATAATTTGATAAGTACAACCAGTCACTAAACGAAACGATTGATTAATGTAGGATTTGTTTTAGACTGGGCAGCTTTTAAAGGCTGAGTTAATTTAAATAGTAGGGATATCTGGAATAGATTCAAGGTGGTTTTGTGTAATAAAACTTCACAAGTTCATTGTTGTTCAAATTTTGCATATGATTTTTCTCCCTGTTTATTTCAAATTTTATACCGAATTTTCAAAATTTAAGTGAGTGTGTTAAATTATTCATCATAATATTTAACAAAAATTTACATTACAATGGTAGGTATTGAAAATAATCAATTATTAATTAATATCTACATATCAGACACTCTAAGAGTCAATAACTATCAAGCAATTAGTTGAGAAATTACTGTCTACTACTCGAAAATGCATACCCAAGTACTTCATGTTGTACAAAATGCGTTTACTTAACTAAATTTACTAGACATACAAGTTAACAAATGTTAACTTAAAATGTTAAATAACAAAAAAAAATAACAACTCTCTTAAAATCTAAACAGGCTACTCTATAAAGTTCAAAACTTTTCATAGGCCTTTACTTACAAAACTACTGACTATAGAATTTAAAATTAGTGCAATAAAAAATCAATAATCAAAACAATGCATTAGTCACAATTTTGATATAGGTAGGTACTTAAGGACCTGCAAAACGTAGCATCAATGAAAACATATAAAGTTTTGTCGCATAGTTAGAAGAATCCACTCATTTTGAAAGGTAGAAAAAAATATTGTTGTATTTGACATATCCTGAATTAAAGACTTAGCTATAAATAATTTCAAGTAAAAGCTTAGTTAGTGAAAAAAAAAATGTTTTTCTAAAAAGTTTTTTCGTCGCACAATACTCGAAATTTTCAGCGGCAACTAGTATATTTTTTTCAAATAACAAATCGAACATAAGGTGAATTAAAGACTTATCGAAAAAAAAAGAATGTAAATGTTATGGATCACTATTAAAATCAAAATAAACAGGTTTTTTAGCGCCTGAAAAATGTAAAGAGCAATGCACTTAGAAAAATATTTGCTAGTTTTCGGCATACACTGAGAGATTTGGCGCGGGAGGGCGGGGTGAACGCCCGGGGGCTTGCATCGGGTGAAGATCGGGTGATATCGAGAATGTGGCCGTACTTTTCATTTCATATCGTAGCGTGTCGGTCAAGTCAAGTCGGTCTCGTCTTTTTCTTTTGGATTTTTGAAAGTTTTGTAAACTTTGTTTGTTTTAAGTAAATAAAAGAATATCGGGTTGCACTCCGGGAGTGCCGGTAGAAGTGAAAACTTGAATATTAACGTTGTGCATTTTTTATATTTTGGAATGGTTAGAGAATAATTATGCACGAATTGCCGTCTTACGAATTTACTCTGCATTTGAATTTACGAATACAGAACAGTATTGTACGAAAGTCTTATCCATAGCTTGAAAGAAAATCTAGAGTTTTGACCAAAGAGAATGTAAAAAACCGGCCAAGTGCGAGTCGGACTCACGCACGAAGGGTTCCGTACCAAAAAACGGCAAAAAAATCACGTTTGTTGTATGGGAGCGCCCCTTAAATATTTATTTTATTCTGATTTTAGTATTTATTATTATAGCGGCATCAGAAATACATCATCTGTGAAAATTTCAACTGTCTACCTGTTGTCGTTATTAATATCGAGCAAAAAACGGCAAAAAAAACAGGTTTGTTGTATGGGAGTCCCCCTTAAATATTTATTTTATTTTGTTTTTAGTATTTGTTGTTGTAGCGGCAACAGAAATACATCATCTGTGAAAATTTCAGCTGTCTAGCTATCACGGTTCATGAGATACAGCCAGGTGACAGACAGACAGACAGACAGACAGACGGACAGACAGACAGACAGACAGACGGACAGCGGAGGCTTAGTAATAGGGTCCCGTTTTTACCCTTTGGGTACGGAACCCTAAAAACTAGCCTTTTAGTTTGGCATTAAATTAAAAAATTAGCGCCTTGCTATGGTGACACAAGTGTTTACGTCTTGAAATGACGCGCCGCTATTTTCGCCGCGCCCCGTAGAAAGAGAGGGGGATGCGCCACCGGCTGTCTACTCTCCATCCGTCACATCCGTCTTACGAATTTTCGATCAGGGTCACGTGATCCTGACTGACTGACGCGAGTTCAACATTTTTTCCCCATTACAAAAAAGCATACAACGCCGCTAAAGAAGCTTTCACTTCAATAATTTTATTTAGTGTTAAGTAATAGTTTTAGGTGTTTGTTTTGTAGTTTTAGGTTTTAGTAATAAATTAAATAGTGTTAGTATTAGAAGCACTGTAGTAGGTAAACGCACGCCTCGTCGCGCTGCGTCTAGCAAGACTTGATGTCGATGACGCGTCGTCGTCGACATCATAGTCTTAGAGGTCACGGAATTTTTGGTAACGGTCGAGGAAAAGGTTAGATTCGTTTTTATAGATTGTAGAGTGGTCCCCTAATGTGAATGATGTCGGTCTGCTTGATCTCAGTGGTTGCCACTTCCAGTCATAGCGCTTATAAGAGGCTTCATTGTTACGAGAAAGTAACGATCAGAGAAATTGTCAGTATTAATACCTATTTAAAGTATGTAGTGCTCAGTGGTTTCGTTTCAGAGCTATGACGCGCGCAAGTTACGACTTTTTTTTGAATAGTATTTTTTTTTAATACTAATCGATAGAACTCTTTATTATAGAAGAAATTTCTTAAGATATTTTTGTCTAAAATGAATAGTTTGGCTGGATAAAAATATTTTATGGTTTTTTTTTGTATGGAGTGAGACATTCAATGTGCTCTTACGGCTAATTCCTAATATTTCCCGCCTCAAAACTAATTCTGCGTCAATATTTCACACGTTTACAATAATCCTATACTATTAACGCGCGGCTTAAATTGTCCAATCCAATCAATAGGTACATATTGGATTTTGAAACAGTTTAAAATCGTACTTTTTTAAGGAAGAACTAATTGTTTTGTGATTCTTTTTTACTTTATTTTTATCAATTTTAACATAAGGAAAGCCAACAAAACTTTCAGTCACTATATTACTATGGATAAGTTTTTTTACCTAATGAATATAATGCAACCGAAATAACAAAATGTAGCGGGACAAGGCCTATGGCTAAAGGCTAGTGCTCCTGTGTATCGATTTATACTAGTTTTTTTAGCAGAAAAAAATTTTTTTTAGGTAAAATCATGTTTCCTTCTACTCCACGAATGCTGTGACCGTTCTGCTTTGTCAGGGTTTCTAACAATGTTCACTATTGGTATTTTGCTAAATATAGAGATGCAGTAGCGTCGAAACATGAGTTATATCTTACTTGGGTTGATGCTCGATCCTATAAAGCTAGAAATACACGTGAAAAGAGGAAAGCCTTTAACAAAGCCGCCAAGTCCTGCATAGGGAAAACTTGCTTCTTGAAAAATTCTGGTATAATTTGTGGAGGTCATCTTCTGCCGTCCCTCAATGCCTCCTCTGCGGAAACCAGGCGGATCTTTGGCACATACTGTTTTGCCAATTTATTTGCCGAGTGTTCTCGTTTAGATTCTTTAGATCCTGGCAATGTTGTACCATCGGTCTTACCAAGTTGTGAGATTTCAATGTCGGAAATCCGCATCAGAGAGACCGAATTTAAAAAAAAGCATTGCTTGATCTGGACGTGAATAAAGCCAGTAGTCTGGATAGTATACCAGCCATTGTTCTCAGGACTTGCGCCCCTGAGTTAGCCCTGGTATTAACACGCCTGTACCGATTGTCTATGGCAGTGTTTCCCAATCAGTGGTACGCGTACCCTAAAGGGTACGCGAGGTTGCATCAAAGGGGTACGCGGAGCAATCACTTACTGCTCACTAGTTCCAGTGGATATAGTTCCATGGAACTACTGATACTGATTATTCTCACTAGTTCCATTAGCAATGGAACTAGTGAGAATGAATATGTGGAACTACAGAACAAAAATATCAGTAGTTACATGGAACTGTATCCAATGGAACTAGTGAGAATGATTGGAACTAAAATATTATATTAGTAACCTTTTTTATTTTTATTTTTTGAGATAATAATTTAATTAAAAACTTGTTTTTTATTGTTCTTTTGCTTTAAATATATTTTATATAATGTTACTTAACAAAAGTAACATGATATATATAATAAATTTTTTCTTTCATTTAGAGTCGATATACTACAACGACTATACCGTGGAGGAGTGAGTTAAAACAATATTTTTTACGAATTTTTTCCTACTTTACAAACAGATGATGACAAGATTAGTATCAGTCTTGCCAATTAAACCCACTACATTGCACTGACAGTGAAAAAGGTATCTAGACTCTAACCATGACCCAAGTGTATATAATTGGCACTTTGCTTGGCGTTCGTTGACTATGAGAAAGCCTTTGATCGAGACCTGGGTGGTGCTGCAGTAGTCTAGCAGAGGTGCCATGTGGAGCCATGTAAACTACAGGTATATCAAGATGATGAGCTACTTCGTAAATGCCACCATGTTATTCCGATTGCAGAACCAAAGCATAAATCCCATCTAACTGCAGCGAGGAGTGAGACGAAACTGTTTGCCGCTTTTACCTTCTTCACTGACAGTTTCAATGTTGTGGGACTTATTGGCCAGATTGACACTAATCTGGTCATCCTCTGTTTGTGTAATAGATATCGTCGTAACCCTCTACTTCTTAAAAGTATTGTCATCGTCGATTCTAAATAAAGAAGAAACATATTTGATATCATAGAGTTAACACAGCCAATACTTCAGTGGTTGAGGATTCTGGATGCAGACCTAATGTTAAGTGAGATCATCAAGAGAACATCAGGTGAGATAAAGGCCAAGCACTGACCCGTTGTGGAATTAAAAAAAAAAGAAAGAGAAAAATAAAATTAATTGGTGCGTGTAAGCATAGGCGCTTGACAATATTTTCGTCTAATCAAGTTTCATCCTGATTTCTACTCTTTGGGAGGCACATGGAGATCAGATCATCAATCATTGTATTCAGGTCTTACAGCTAGAACTACATCATCGGAAACACGAAGGAGTCTTATGATAGTCGCCATTGATATTTATGCCGAATCCTTTCCAGTCTAGGAGCTTAAAAATATCCTTCAACGCAGCCTTGAAACAATCCCTACCAACAACCCAACCGAGTATAAATGTACACCTTTCTGGGAATTGAACCGAGACCCTTGTGGCTTAAACGGGTGGGTGAACCACTAGACCACAGAGGCCTAAAGTTATTGTTAGGAACACTACACTCGAAGTTTTTGCTCACTACCAACGTACACCTAGTACAGACACATGAAGTCCAAATAAGGAAGGAATCTTTGAGACGGAAGACCCTCATCGAATACAGATAGGAGGAACCCAAGAATACGGAATGCTTCGGAAAATTATCGTGGAGACACCTTACCTATGGAGAGACCCGTGCTCGGCATTTCCTTATGTTTGATTTGGGAACCTATTTCTGACCTATTTCTGTTTTACGATTCCACTATTATAGCTCATTCAATTAACAAAAAAGTAACGAAAGTGTTAAATATATAGCTATTTCTTAATAAATTATCATAGAATATTATCGAATCTGCCACTTTCGATAAAATTCCAGATTTCAAAAGCATTGAATACTATTGAATCAGCCACATTCGATGAAATTCCTGATTTTATAAGCATGGAATATTATCGAATGTGAAATATCTTGGAAAATATAAATATAACATTATAATAAAATTGTTATTAGGCACAAAAAAAGAGACAAAAATAAGCTATTATTTAGTAAAGATACTTTACTGATACAATTCAAAATTACGATTTTGTTAAATTTTGTGTAAAAAAAACTTTAAACTGCTCTACTGTAAAGAACGTGATTTGCAGTTTCAATACTATGCGTTGTGTAGGTCGATATTTTTGTTTTTTCGTTGGGAATATTACAGCTTTATATAATTAAAACAATTACTAATAGACTTTAACTGTGTGACTGGACGTTTTTTTGCCTTTTCTAGTGTTAAAATTGATGTGAAAGTAAAGAAAAAATGACAAAATAAACAGTTAAGACCTGTTAAATAAATGTCATTTCCGCAATCAAATCACAAAATATAATGTGTATGCCTATTTATTTTAAGACGTGCTCCTAGACATTACAACTTAAAGCACGAAGCTTTAAGTTGTAATGTCTTTTTTATTCTTTTTCCATATAAAATTTGAACCCCATTTTCACCCTTTTTGGGATTAAATCATGTCCACCGTGTTGGACTTCAAAATAAATGTCATTTTCGCAATCGTCGGAAAACCACAATAACGACATCCATATCTATTTTTAGGTTTATTTACCCCATTTCATCCCCATTATCATTCCCATAGGGATCGAAATACTAACAATAATAATGTACGTTGCGTTAAATTTGCATCCATAAGCTTAAATAATAAATTTAGCGATTTTCACTTCGAAAATGAAGGATTTTTATTATTTCTATACACAACTTCATCCCCCTTTTCACCCTTTAGAGAGTGGAATTTTCAAAAAAAAGTACAATCGTCAGTCTAAATACAAAATTTGAAGATCCTCGCTTTCAAACTGAGGGAATTTCATACAAACTTTGGACACCCGTTTCACGGGGGTCCCCCTTAGGGGGTGAGTTTTGAAAAAAATCCTTTCTTATTGCACCCTTAGACCTTATAAGGAACCTATGTACTAAATTTGGAGTCTCTAGACCTAACGGTTTGGGCTGTGCGTTGATATGTCAGTCACCAATCAGTTTCTTCTTTTATACACGGTTAATTTTTAAGTATATCTAAAAATGAAATGGGGATTTCAGACCACGTAAATGAACGGGTACGTATCAGAATGTCTAAACTTGAAATGGCAAAATTCAAAATGTCAAAAATTAAAATTCAAATGGTTTAAAATGTCAAAAATCATTATGTCTAACTTCAAAATAGCAAAATTCAAAGTATCAAATGTATCAAATACTTTACGAGTTAAAATATCAATGGTCATTAAGTCTAAGTTCACAATGATTTATTTGAATTGAGTTGGATCTTAAAACGAATCGCCTTCTTTGAGGTTAATTGAGTCTGTGGAGGTATCTTTGGGCTTCGCCTGAAATGCTTCATAGCAAATTTAGCTGCCTGAAATGAGTCTAAACTAGTCTACTGGGACTTAGAAACCGTAGACCGTAGGTCACGAGATAGGTGCGAGGACCGTAGCAACGAGCATGTTAGGTTGACATGAATCCAGCGCGCGAGCCGAGCGAGCGAAGCGAGCGTGCCGCGGCAGCGGCCGGCGAAGCGCCAGAAAAAATCTATTTCAAACTCAATTGTTGGTTTTTGTTTGCCGGCTACTGAATCAGTGACTGGCATCGGCTACCGAATCAGAGAGCAGCGCGGCTATGGTGATGTGCGGCGAAGGCACAGAGGTTAACACGCAATTATTTAACCTGATTAATTAGGTACCTAAATGAAAGAAAGGTATAAGTAAATTCTATGCGTCAATATAATTATGTATTTGGACTATTAGACATTTTAAGTTTTGATCATTTGAACTTAGACATTTTTATTTAGAACTATCTGACCGTTTGACATTTTCGTTTTTGACATTTTGAACTTTCGACATTTTAATCGTTAGACATTAAAATTTTTGACATTATGATCTTTGCCATTTTGAGTTTAGACATTCTAACTTTAGACATTCTGATACGTACCCAAATGAACAGCTTTTACTATGGGACCAACCACCACATTGCGAAAAAAATCAGCTGTTCCATACATTATAGTCGAGTCGATGTTGTACTTTTCTATGGAACAGCTGATTTTTTTTTCGCGATTTCGTGGTAGGTCCCATAGTAAAAGTTGTTCATTTACGTGGTCTGAAATCCCTATTTCATTGTTAGATATACTTAAAAATTAACCGTGTATATTTAGATCACTCGAAGTTGCAACCACTGAGATCAGGCGTACCGCTACCGACATCATTCACATTAGGGGACCACTCTACAACCCATAAAAACGAGTCTAACCTTTTCCTCGATCGTTACCAAAAATCCCGTGACCTCTCAGTCTATCAAGTCTCGCTAGGAGTCGCGCAACTCACATTTTTAGAGTTTCGTCAACGAAACAGCCTAAGATACACCAGAAATGCAAAATAGTAAAATTATTACGTGCCAATAATGAGCTTAGCAAAAAGGCAACACAGCGCACGAATTGGAAATAATAAACATGTAAATAATTTCACAAGAACCAAGGGATAGTAAAAGGGTAGTAGGTACCCCAAAGACATTTTTTCTTATAAAAATAGACCATCACTGTGGGAAAAATTTTCAAAGAAACTTTCTTGGAAATCGAGTTTTTTTTTATGACACTTTAAGCTCGTTTACGTGATTAAAAGTATACTTTTTCTGTAATATCTCAAAATTCAATTCAAATTTTTGTTCACCCTGATCAGAGAACATGACATTTATTCACAACAGCAAATAATTTAAAAACAAACAAAAATTTTCTAAATGCGGCCCAGTCTACACCGCTACTCTCGCAGCGCAGGGGAGGTGCGGCGCGGGAGGGGCGCCGCTGCACGTGCACACCGCGCTTCGTCTGCCGCACCCCCTCAAAAACCTAAAAATTCGATTAAGCAGCGCCTTAAGGTGATTTAGTACACTCAAGTGGCAACCTCATCTTGATACATTATGTAAATACTTACTATTTACATAATGTATCGAAAATTAAAACGTTGATATTGAAGTTAAGGTTTTATAGTTTATTTACAACCTCTTACCTCTGTAAAATATAGTTCGCTGTAGTAGTAGTAGGCAAAAGTGCCAAAATTGGCCATTATGTACTTATCGAGCAATAAATTTAATTAAGGTGAGGGCGCCACTGTGAGGAATCTAAACGCCTTAAGAATTTTATGTTTTGAGTGCTATACATTCTAGATTTTAGCTAATATAAAAAAAAACTATATTCGGTTGTCTAATTAATGCAGCCGATTAATTTGGGAGACTAATTCAGTGCGTGTTGCCCGCCCTCTAATAAGCCAATCTTCATTATGTCGTTCCCTAACAACTTCATGTCTGCTGAAGACCTCAGATCCAACTGTATTATTATCATTGTTATCATCAAACTCTTGCTCAGGGACAAAAAAATCAATAGCAAGATTGTGCAATACACTACAAGCTAGTATAATCTGTACACATTTTCTTGGTTTGTAGTGTAATGTGCGGTCTTTGCTAAGTCATCGCCACCGATTCTTCAGCATACAGAATGTGTTCTCTATAATAACACGGGTTTTGCTGTGAATTTGGTTATACTTCAACTCAGGACTTACATCGTGAGCGTCTGGTATGGGCGTCATTAGCCATGGCCGCAGAGGGTAACCTGAATCACCTAAAACAATTAACAACATGAATCAATAAACATTAGATTAAGCAAATCAAAGCATCGTTTAATTTTCGTAACTTGTGGGGTATCCTATCAGCTAAGTCATTTATAGAGCCAATGTTTTTTACCTAACAACTACGTTCGTTCATTATTCTGGTGTAATTCTTGCATGAAGTCATTAACTTGGCTAAATTCCCAAATAAATCGTGTGCTGCTCCACCATATCTGGGGTTAACATTTAATATTCTCCCATCACTGTCACAAACCTAAAATAAATACAATTAAATTAAGTAATTAGAAATATTATAGATATTTATTTAACATAGAAAAAGGGCTAAATAGGTAATGTTAGATACCTCTAAAGGTCATTGGACATATTTGACCTACTTGATGAAAGTTCGCGTACAGAAACCAAACCAATTTTAAACTGAAGAATTCAATACCATTTTTCAAAATATGTATAATTTTTTTATGTACCGACCGGCAGAAAAAAGTTATTTTACAATATGTTTGTGAGTATATGTTTAATGTTATTAAACTTTTGTTAATAAAAGTTTAATAACATTAAACATTGAAGTTTTTACTTTCACCATTGTGGAAATATGTGGTACAAGCATAATTAACGTTTGTATTATCTTTATTTATCCATTTTATTTATTATTTTTATTTATTATTGAAAGGATATGATATAATGATAAAAATTAAACATGGACTGCAAGAATCAGACACATAACACTGAGTAGCAGATACATTTATCTACATAACTAGCCCTATTTCGTTTGTGTACGCCGTAGGTCAAATGTTGCAACAAAATGCCCAATGACCTTTATTTAAATTTGTGTTAGAAGTAGGTACTTGGCCAAGTAATTCATTATTGACTTACCATTTGTACATTTATGGAATAATAATGCTTTCTGCAGAAAAAAATATGTTCTTCCTCTTGTTTCGGGGAAAATATGTGGAAATGCGATCCATCCACACATCCAATTGCACCAGGGAAACCATACTTAGTGTAAAACCTGATGAAAAAGAAGAAATTAGCAAGCATCGGAGAGAAAGCTAAGCTAGATGTTATCAATTTATTATAATTCTTATTTCTTACTTTTGTCTTATTAATTCTCTGTCTTGTCTAGTGGCAGGGAATTTAATAAACTTATTTAAAATTCTTAAATTGTTGAGGGCACCTGTGACTTCTTTCACATATTTGCTCACAGTTGTTTGCCTCAAATACTTGGCCATACCTACAATCCTTTGGTACGATCCCGTCGCATAAAATGACAATGCACACAAAACCTGTAACACAAAATAAAGGCATTAAACAAAAGTAAAATATTATAGATAATTTCTGTTTTTATAGTATAGGTATTGACTGGGTAGTGGGTAATGTAGGTATTACCTACCTTAAGTTCTAAACTGATGCTTTTGTTGGGCCTTACGTTAGTTTTTTCACGCAGCAATCGACATAAATAGTTAAATACCGGTTTGGTGAGCCTATACCTTTTTATGAACTCCCGATTGTTTATTTTTGCCGGATCATAAGTTTTACGGAGAAATATTCGTAGTTGAATATCCCTGAAATGATAAGGTAATAATTTAGCACCTTAACCATTGGCAAAAACAAACTCATCGCACAAAACAACAAAATAGTATTCGCAATATGATAAACATAAAATCACCTTCTAATTTGTTCCTCTTCTCTTCTTCGTGCTTCTATCATATGCCGCACGCCATATAGTAACTCGGAAGGGGGCCTCTGATCATTCTCTACATTGTATTTTATTATTTTTGTGCAAAACAAAAATTTGTAAGTTCCTTCTCACTGTAAAATTGCTAGTGAGACAGTTTTCGATACACAAGCATTGAATTGTTCGAAACCGTACGTCAAATAAAGGTCCGTGCTGCCGATTTTCATACAAACCGCAAGAATTCTATATCGAGTAAACTCGAATCGAGCCCAGTCGAAAACGTCATGCCTCCGTGCTATCAAATTTTAGTTCTGCTACTCACCGCAACGGCGGTAATAAAATTGCTATACTAATTCCATACTGATTCGGTTTTCGATTCAATTTTCGATAGTCCTGCGTGCTAGCCCTACAGACTGGCTATGTCGCCGATTTTTCGAAGTAAATACACACGAGGAAGTCTGTAATGTCAGTCTGTGTCGTAGATTAGATTTTAGCGTTGTAAACTAATGAGTATAGCCATTTATAGAAATTGTCACTTGTCAGCCAAAACGGTAAAAGATACAGAGGTGGTGCTTTGACTAAAATAATGTACACCCTTTATTATCGATATTACCTAATTAGCGATTTTAAAGTGAACTAGAAAAATTAAGAAGTGAATCTTTAATAGTATAAATAAAAAAAAAAAAACAATCGAATTGAGAACCTCCTCCTTTTGTTGAAGTCGGTTAAAAACAAATATTAATTGAAAGCTTATTAAATGTACTTTCAATAGATATCAACATTTACACAATAGAACGTTAGCTAGCAATAGCAGGTGGCCAAGTCTAAACTTACTTTCGAAGAGGTGCGATTTTTCTGACGTTGAGTATATATCACTGAAGTTGTAAAAATGTGTACAAAACTGATGTTAAAGACTAGACTTTACCTATATTTAATAGGTACATCCTATTTATGTCAGCCTATATATCCGATGCCCCATGGATTTGGGTTTTGGGAATTAGGTAGGATTGCTTCGCTCATTCTAAGCAAACTATTGGTAATAGCTTGTTCATATTATTTCTGGGTTTTTAGTTAATGTATTTTGGACCGTCTCTTTTGTCTTCCATTTCTTATGTATAAGTTATGTTCGTTGTTTATCTATTACTGTGCATTTCTATTTTCTGAATGTGTTTCCTTTTTAGTTTTATCCTGACCTAACATATTAATTATTTAAAAAAATACATATTTGATTAAGCTAGTTGCCTGCGACATCTTTATGAATGTTTTCTTTAATATGATAGACTTGTTATATTTATTTATTCAAAATACTTTCAGGTTTACAGAATCTTATATGAATCCTTGGCTGTTGTGGAGAAGAACTAGAAAATAAACTTACATACAACTTCTTGACTTTGGCTTAGTAGCAAAAGGACCTATTCGCAAAATGCCCTGCAGTCGCATATTGCCTTATTCGCGATATGCCTCATTCTCAAAATGCCCTATTCGTGGAATGCCCTATTCTCTTTTGGACTCATTCGCAGAAAGACTTATTCTCAGAATGACCTATTCTCAAAATGCCTCATTTTTTTAAGTGTTTGTTAGTGAAACTATGCCCGTATACTCATCAATACATGATAATTACCAATCATTTGCTGTTAACGTTAAAGCTGGCAGGTATTCAAAAAAATGTGTCCTTTTGAGAATAGGTCATTACGCGAATAAGGCATTATGCGAATGTGTCTTTTTGAGAATGAGGTATTATGCGAATAGGTCCTTTCGAGAACAAGTCATTCCGAGAACGTGTCCTTTTTTTGGCCGTGTGGCATTTTGTGAATAGGTCCTTTTGCTACTAAGCCTTGACTTTAAACTGGCAATCGCAGAGGTCTTAACAAAACGAGATTCAAGTCTTTACATACCACACCAAAGCATGACAACATACCTCCTCCAAAGGAAAGCAAGAGGCAAATAGACTTGGTTGGTCAGGTATGTGATGGTTCACATCACACCTGATTGGTCTGCGACCCGTCAAAGGTATAAAACTATTGGATGCAAAGAACTTACATTTTATTGTTGCCTGAAGTGTAAGATGCACTTGTATCTGAATACCGAGGGAACGGAAACATCACAGGTTTTAATCGCCTTGAACTTGGCGACTATAATACATTAAATATCTAGAAAGAAAGAAATGATAAGAGGCAAGATTTGATAAAGACTATTATCCAACGCAAGGGTGATGACATAGAAGTTTTACGTTTGACGAAGTTTACCACTTTTACAAAAAGCTGAAACGAAAAGGCATAATTATCACCTCTGTTTTATTAGATTATTACGACCGGAACGTAGAGAACAGATACGATGGGTTCCTATGCGTTTTTTCCTTAGTAGAGGTTGTAAAGCAACGCTGATGCCCAAATTTGTGCGTCGAGGACTCGAGAAGTTACCTACCGTATTGTTTGGATTACGAGTAGAACCGTGAAGTATTACCAGAGTAAGTGCTGCCGAGCTAGCATTTGGTAAGAAATTAAGGATGCCCGGAGATTTTTATGACACTAGTAGTCAAATTAGATTTTACGTTATATGCAAGTACATCAGTACATCAGTGTCGACAGTGCGAACAACTGCACTGACTCACGTAGGTACTCAAGATCGAGACGTCCGTTCAATCCGCTCATTTCACGACAACTGTGCTCTCTCTTTAGCGCCCTTAACGCCAAAAACCTTGCAGGAGTAGATTACTAATAACAAAAACAACAACATTTGTTCTCCTGCTTTCCAAAAAAGAAAAAAAAAACTTTTCATAGAATATATGATCTCATGTGTAAGGAAATTAATTAGTTTTTTTTTCAGATAAAGTCGCAGAACAAACGTGGTTTAAGCTGAGGGTAATCTACTACCTGCAAGGTTGCGTTGGCTATTTACAAATAACTCTGTGTATGAAATAAATAAATAAAATATGATTTCAGATAGTACCTCTCAGAGTTCCTATAGCATCCAAACATGCGTGTAAGAAATAATATACTATGCCTACATTACAAACATTCCTCTCTAGTGGGTAAAAAATATTTTAATAAAACGAAAAGGAAATAAATATAATAGGTACGCTTCAATATAATTATTACCTCAATGACACCAAAGAACTCAATGACAGCTTGGTCAAAATACTTTGACTAATTAGAGATTGGGGGGTGACGCATGGGGTTCCACGGGGGTCAGTGCTGGGGCCACTCTTGTGGGACCTCGGGTTCAACAGGGTTCTCCGCGGGTTCCTGCCAAAAATGAGTATTATATGCTATGCGGATGATACTCTTGTCACCGCCAGGGAGGAGGACTACTGGGACGCAAGATGTCTAGCTGGAATAGGGACCCAGCTGGTAATGGAGAGAATCCAGCTGTTGGCACTAAAAGTGGCGGTCGGAAAGACTGAAGCAGTCATATTCCACGGCCCAAGAAGAGGACTGCCTGCGGGGGCGAATTTAGATGTTGACAAGGTTCTGATCCCCTTAAAACCATATTTGCTTTCCTTTTACAAGCTTAGATATGGAATTGTAACAACTCTGGCCGCAGGTGAATTTAAGAAGAAAAAATTGTAGCTTTGAGGCTTTACAAAAGATCAATAACTCGTAACGTAACTAATACGATCTCAAATTTCAATATCTTATTAGATGATTGTTGTGAACGGTCTAAGATAAATAAAACATTTGAAAAGTTGCCTTTTTCTAAATTGGGTAACGTAGGTAATCTTGACTCTTTGGTACTATGGGCAACAGCGTCGCTTAACCAGTTTGCAACAAAATTCGTGTGCGCGCGTATCGCCCCTGCACGAACTAAACGTATGTGACAGCGGGCGCGGCGTGCAAGCAATTTTAACCTTAGCAGTGGTTAAGCGACGCTGTTGCCCATGGTACATGCCAGCATCCATCTGAATTCTTTGGAAGATGAAGTAAATAAAATTGGAAATCCGTCTCACTTTGAGACTTATGGCATTCATTATATGTCCCTGAGTTATGCAATCAGCATCTTAGTTCTAATCATCTTCGTATATAAATATCATAAGAAACTATGTAGTAAGTAAGTAAGTAAGTCTCCATGTTGCATCCAAATACTTAACCAGTGTAATAATAAATCTAAAACTAACCCAGCTTCGATAACTATCTACGAAGATGTCATTCGTAAAGGTGGACCAGAATCAGAAGATGTGATAAAAAATCCATCTCCTATAAAAACACAGATAAAAAGGAATTTGCTTTTAACTAAAAGTCTTTAATAATTATAATTTTTATTATGGAAAAATCTTCTTAATTCCTATCCATCTTAACTTTATGTTATATTAGTTACTTACCAGTCGTACTAAGTTTTAGTTTCAAACTAAATACTTACTTAAGTAATTTGATGTTATCCTTAATAAAGTAAAACCTTTCCTTAAACTATCCTTATATAATACTGTAGTAGTCTTAAACTTAGATTTTAATCTTTTGTTTTATTTTGTGTACTTACTGTCTATTTCTATCGGCCAAACAGAAGTCCAGTCCTTAGTTATCTCGCGTTACCTTTTGTTTTATCTCTCATCACTTTAAGATGTGATGATCGATCTTAACGGGGGGGTTGTTATATCGTAATTTGCAGGGTTAATAATATAAAATAAAACTGCTGAGTTTCCCATTGCATTGACGTCAATGCAATAGGAAACCGCTGTCCGGTTCATTTGTTTAATTCCATTTTCTAGTTAGTTCAGATTGGACATCCGTCGGGCGCGAACATCTTATTGTCATCTTTTATCTTAATTTCGGAAGTAAAGTTCGTGTGTGAATTAAAATAGTTTTTTAAAAACCCTTCGCTGACCCGCTCCGTAACAGTACCCAAAGGGTAAAAACAATCACTTTAATGCAGCATGTAATGCCCGGAGAAACAGGTTGGTAATTATTTAATATTGAAAACAATATTAATGAGATTCAAAAAATAAAAATCATTGTGTCTAATTTTTAAATTCTTTTAGGTTCTTCTAGGGAATTAAATGACACTTATAGGGAAACAACTGAAACAAGATTGAAATCGAAACCGTTGCCAGCTGATTATACGGTGGAACCCCAATGTTTTGTAGACTTGAAAAAATCTGTTTGCCCAAAATCCACCTGCGTTGTAACTGAGGAGTTCGCTACACCCTTACCTTTTGAGGAAGAAAAGAAATGGCTGGATAAAACTTCATCGGACACCTGTGAACCTTGGGCAGCCCATCACAGTAAATCTGATAAAGAACTGAACAAGCGCCATAAAACGGAAATATCGGTACTTCTTTTGTTTAATGAGCAAGCCCATTCATCGGCAATGATGTTTCACACAATTGATGTCGTCAGTCGAGCTACAAATTTCATAAACCCTGCCCAAATCCCAGTATTAGTCGCCGATCAACCTCTGTATGCAGTGTTGAAGAAATTACAATATTTATTTCCAAAAAAATTCTGAAAAAAATATAGTGATCTGTGGTCTGCGCATAGAAATGGCCCCATTAAAAGTCCTTGGGCAGTGGGTAAACAGAAGTGGCGGGGTGGAAGCACTTATACAATCACAAATTACAACATCAGGAAGAGCAGAATCTATGCTGACCGGGACACACGTCAAGCGAACAAGATTTGCCCATCAAGTAAGATGAAGTGCAAATATATACATATATGTCGGCGCCGGGCTGGCGCCTGTAATAAAATAATTATTTTAACACTTTTGATATTAAATTAAATAATATCGAGACAGGCGAAATAGGACTCTTGTGTTTGAGAGTCAAACTAATTAAGTTAAGATTTGTGGTATGGGAACGAGGTGATTTTGTACACTTCACTAAACGTAGTCGTGGGCCCGCTCTTGAGATTAAATTATTTATTTGACCTTTACAAAAAACCAAGGATCCGAACATGCGACATCATCAACCCTGGAGCGGGGCATTCCTTGCTGAGACGTTGATCAGATCGAGCGTGGTCCACGAATTCGTTACCCGTTCCAAATAACTGTTACCTTTATGAAACTACTAACATAGTTCATGCTCCATTCTTCACGCACTATGTCGTCACAAAAAAAAAAAGAAAATAGATTGATGGCGTATCTCAAAATCACTTCTAGCAAAGTTTCACGAAAAGAAGAAACTCGAAGTTTGCCTTCTAGCGGCGACATCTTATGAGTAATGTAGAAGCCCTAAATCAATTTCGCCCTTTCGTGCCGACCCGTTTCATTTGCTTTCTTCACTGTGCCCCCGGCACAGAATAACGAATAGTACAAGTACAGAAGCAGCATTCCGCAAAGTCATTTAAATAAATAGCTACTTTTGCTCCAACACAATAAAGTACAATTCAGGTCGCGAAGCGCTAATCGTAGTTGCCTCTCTTTCTATCGCGTGCTCTTACCTTTTCGGACGACGCAACGTTAGGGTCGTCTTCCTTTAAATAAACTGTGTAGCATATATCATAATGTGAAAAACGACAATTGTTTATTGGTGTTTTGATTTTGACATCCGTACACGGCATAGTAATGGCGATTCGACATTGTTACTATTATAAAGAGACAATACCTACGCAGGCTTAAGATGCGGCGCGACTACACAGGCGGGCGTGTGGCAGCCCGCTGCTCACTTGTGCCTCCGGGGCGGCACGGCTAGCGGTAGGTGCTTATCGCTCGACCTTGAGCGAGTGAAGGAGGCCTGCCCCCGGCTAAATTGACTATGCGCGCGAGTTTGGACAGTTTTAATAAGCAATTGCGAACTAAATTAAAGTTAAACAGTGTAATAGTGTTTATGACAAAGCCATGTAAGTATAATGTGTATTAATTTAGCCTAATTGTATAAAAAAACACAAATCTCAACTTGATAGTCCAATCCGAACGTTTTAAGGTTAACCAATTTTAAAACTTTGAGTAGGTACCTATTCATTTAATTGATAAAAACTAATGGTTTATGTACCAGAATCGAGAGCAAAATATATTGTAGTTATTTTGTTTTAATGTGCTTGAGATATCAAGGTGATGATATGTGTGTAATATATGTAGACCTATTTTGAAAATGTTTGTGCTAGGGATTTGTGTTGTAAATTTTATATGAGTGTCATATTAGGTATATTCTTAATCGATTTATTAGTGTACAGTCAGGCCTCCTTCACTCGCTCAAGGTCGCGCGATAAGCACACCTACCGCTAGCCGTGCCTACGAGGGCACAAGTGAGCAGCGGGCTGCCACACGCCCGCCTGTGTAGTCGCGCGGCATCTTAATGCCTGCGCAGGTATTGTCTTTTTATAATAGTAACAATGTCGAATCGCCATTACTATGCCGTGTACGGATGTCAAAATCAAAACACCAATAAACAATTGTCGTTTTTCACATTATGATATATGCTACACAGTTTATTTAAAGGAAGACGACTGTAAATAATCGATAAGTGGACAGAAACACAAAGAAAGACCATTCGCTGACAACAACTATATTTTCTCACCTGACATATGACAAGACAATAAAGAAAATTGTTTAAAAAAACAAAAAACCGACTTCAAAAAAACCTACCTCTAAAAAGCAAGAAATAATATTCGTAATAATAAAAACACGTCTATTGAAGTCGGGTGGGGCTGGAGTACTAATTCCTTTTTTTTTTAATTCTAAAAGCCCCACCCGACTTCAATAGACGTGTTTTTATTATTACGAATATTATTTCTTGCTTTTTAGAGGTAGGTATTTTTGAAGTCGGTTTTTTGTTTTTTTAAACAATTTTTTATTTTTTTATTTTTAGTGTAGGTACCTTTTCTATTAGGTAGTGTAGGTATATTATTTAGGTAGAAAAATCGGCTCAGCCAAACGTGAGTTAATCGCGGAGAAACATACATACATGCGGGTCAAACTAGAAGAGACTTTAATTTTTTTAAATTTTTTCACGCAACCGAAAATTCTGATTTTTTTTTCTATAACTAAGGGAGCTTATTCCTACCTATGAAAAAATATTTAGCCAATTTGATTTTTTTCGGACATTCCCCATTGTTTTTTCGCGCTCGCACACGATTGTTCCCTTCGGGATTTTATTTAGACATTGTTGTTTTGTGTAATATTGTGTTAAATTGTGATTATCATGCCCAAACGAAAGTCGGAAGATGATTCGACAGAAAAAACTATTCTAAGATTTGGGAAAAACACCAAAAGTATAAACGAAAAGTTACAGCAGCCGCAAGATTGTAAGTATTTTAAATTTTCATATTCTTCACCATCTAAGAAGCTTGTATTATGTTGATAAACTATTTCTGGTA
This sequence comes from Agriphila geniculea, assembly GCA_943789525.1. NCBI lineage: Eukaryota > Metazoa > Arthropoda > Insecta > Lepidoptera > Crambidae > Agriphila > Agriphila geniculea. Next base: position 19,121,046 of record OX038888.1, read on the forward strand.
AAACATGAATACCTACAAAGTTATAACATAGAAACTGGTAAAGTAATTGTACGCATTATCGCGTTGCGACTATGCGAGCCCCCCGTTGGGTGGGTGATAGCTGGATTTGTTTATAAACAAACATCCTCGTGTTACAGCGATGTTTTCTTCTAAAACAAGTAATAGTTACAACTCTGACCAATACAGACCACAAACATGTGAAGTTCCTGAATGTTTAGGCGAAGTTTTTAGCTCATGTTTTAGATGCAACATACTATTGTGCTGGGCTCATTTTGAAGGAGATATTTCATGTGAAATACACAAAAAAAGGAACAACCCAAAAAAAATATCCGTACTGATTCCGCTGAAAGCTCCAGCTTACCTTTAAAAGAGCACCTTTCAAATAATGAACAAACTAATAACAATAATATTGAGGAAATTTATGCTGTTTATGGTTCGAGACGTGAATTTGAAGCAGCCAGGGAAAAAACTTTAGACAAACGTAAAGAGAGTAAAATGTTACGAAATACTGGTAAACAATATATTTCATCTGCGACAAAAAAAATACCTGCAAAATCTGTTGGTAGATATTGTAATGTAGCAAATTGTAAAGACAATAACCGAAATTGTTATCGCTTTTCAGAGACACTAATACCCGAAAGTAGAGTTTCAAGACGTAAGAGATCACTTAAATATTATTTTACTCTTGACGGAAAAAATACCAAGTGTGCAGAATGTTCTTTTTGAATACACTTGCGGTATCAGAAAAGTTTGTTCGCAATTCTATGGCTAAGCCTAATGAATCAGGAATTCTTCACCAAGACACTCGTGGTGGTCGTGCAGAAAGCCTCAAACAAAGAGATAAAAGGATTGATAGTATAATTCGAAAACACATAAACCGATTCCCACGAGTGGAATCCCGTTACTGCCGGGAGAGCTCCACTAAAGAATATTTACATTCAGATCTATCGGTAAAAAAGATGTACAGTATGTTAATTAAAGAAATTGGCGCAACCGATGACACTCCTGGTTTGACAACCTATAAAAAGGTATTCAAATTTAAATCCATGAATTTAGCTTTTCACCGGCCAAAAAAAGATAAATGCAGTCTTTGTGCTGCTTACCACAGTGAATCACCCGAAATGAAATTAAAATTAAAAGACATGTACGAGAACCATATTAAAGAAAAGCAAACAGACAAGCATGACAAATGCAAGTATAGAAAAAATTTGCCTAACGATTGACTTGTGGACGTCTCGCGCAAACGAAAGCTATAAAGCGATTACAGGGGGCCTACTCAAGTGGCCATTCTACTAACAATAACGCTAGTAGAATAGAATGACAATGTATGGGATTGACATATGTCACGTGATCAAGCGTAACGAATTTGTTAATTCGTACCCAAGTGTACAATGTTTCTATTTGATGAAATAAAACTGTGATCTTACCTTATATGAAACAAATAGTCGTCCATCGGATGCCTGTGACTGTTTAACAAACATAACATTGCATTATTGTTAATTTAAAACCCTAACTAATCCAAAATCAAATCAAATCAAATTGCACAAAAACGTTTCTAAGCGTTTCTCTATACAAAACTCGACGCTTCAACGTTTTCGACACGAATTTCGTACCCAAGTGTACATTAGCATAGCAAACGCTTGTTCTATTCTACAACCACAGAATACATAAAACTAAAACACGGACAGTCTCGTCTCGTAACTTCGGGTGCATTCTGACAGACTAGCCGCTGAGTCATCGGTCATTTAAATTCGTCCTAGTTATCGTAGTGATTATTTCCTCTGTGCTAGTTATTTTCAGCCCCTGATTTTTTCAGCACGCACTAATGTGGTTCGAGTAATAGCACATTACAGCCGAGAACCGGAAGCTATCATTCAGGGGCGGATGCAGGATTCAAAATGGGGCGGGGGGGAGGGGGCTCGAAGCCTCGGGCCTAGGGTTATCATCTATATAAGGGAGGATGCCTGTCTAGGATGCACAAAACAACAGATTAAAAAAAATTCTATAGTAAAAAAACGGCCATGCAGCGCGATTTTTAGTCAGTTTCATCCACTAATCTTGTCTGTCTATAGTAAAAAATATGGCCGCGCAGCGCCACTTTTAGTCACTATCATCCACCAATCTTGTCTTGTCTACAATAAAAAATACGACCGCGCAATAGCATTTTTAGTCAGTTGCATCTACGTACTCTTGCTTGTCTATAGTAAAAACCGGCCAAGTGCGAGTCGGACTCGCGCACGAAGGGTTCCGTAACAAAAAACGTCAAAAAAATTACGTTTGTGGTATGGGAGCCCCCTTAAATATTTATTTTACTGTGTTTTTAATATTTGTTGTTATAGTGGCAATAGAAATACATCATCTCTGAAAATTTCAACTGTCTAGCTAGCTGTTGTCGTTATTAATATCGAGCAAAAACGGCAAAAAAAATCACGTTTGTTGTATTGGAGCCCCTTTAAATATTTATTTTATTCTGTTTTTACTATTTGTTGTTATAGCGGCAACAGAAATACATCATCTGTGAAAATTTCAACTGTCTACCTGTTGTCTTTATTTATATCGAGCAAAAAACGGCAAAAAATCACATTCGTTGTATGGGAGCCCCCCTTAAATGTTTATTTTATTATGTTTTTAATATTTTTGGTTATAGCGGCAACAGAAATACATCATCTGTGAAAAATTCAACTGTCTACTTGTTGTCGTTATTTATATCGAGCAAAAAACGGCAAAAAAATCACATTTGTTGTATGGGAGCCCCCCTTAAATATTTATTTTATTGTGTTTTTAATATTTATTGTTATAGCGGCAACAGAAATACATCATCTGTGAAAATTTCAACTGTCTAGCTGTCACGGTTCATTAGTTGCAGCCTTGTGTTGTGACAGATAGACAGACAGACAGACAGTAATAGTGTCCCGTTTTTACCCTTTGGGTACGGAACCCTAAAAAAGGGCCGCGCAGCGCGATTTATTGTCAGTTTCATCCACTAATCTTGTCTGTTTACAGTAAAAAAGGGGGTCGTGCTACTCGCGCTGCGCCGTTTTTATTTATTCACTAATATAAATAAAAACGGCGCAGCGCGAGTAGCGCGACCCCCTTTTTTACTGTCTTATAATACGCGGTTTCATCCGGGCGGACGGGTAGCTTGCGCAGCAAGGCTTGCGTGATTGGAGCATGTATGCGAGATTTCACAGCGAGACCCGCTAAATTAAAAAATGCCTGTCACAGCTTAGCGCCAGCCGCACGCCTAGAAACCTTGCTTGTCAAATGCGTCAAATGTCTGTCAGATAGAAACCCAACTCGGGCCACGTTTTATTATTAAAAAAAAAATTAGAAACACTGACACCACCTACCATAGACGTAGCACATCCCTTCGGTATAAACCAGATGAGCTCTTCGCCCCAAAACGAGCAGACAGAGAGGTCCAGTAGATGTGTGTGTCCTTTTCTTCATTAGGGTGACCAAACTGTATGGTTGGTCGAAGACATACTTATTACTTTAAACTGTTTAATATAAACTTAGGTACTTAGGTAGTTCTATATTTACAATTAATACTTTTGCCAAGTTTTTAAAAGGTGGCTTGCTCGTTTGTTTGTGTTTTCGTTTGTTTGTTTGAGCACAAATTTTGCAAACGATTTTATACTAACTTCCCGATGAACTAGAGACTTGAAACTTTGAACACAGAACTAGAAGGTAATGTAATATTATAGTATCATTGAGCTGATCTGACGATGGAGCCGGAAGAACGCCACAGGAACACTATGATGAAACCATACAACCCCATCGTGTTTGGGTTCGTTAGAATCGTCTCGGCAAGTACTCTGTTGGGGAATAATATCCAAGGGGCTGATGAAGGAGCCGGAAGAAGGCCATTGGAACTTTGTAATAAAATCATGCAACCCCATCGAGTTTGGGTTTGTTGGAATCGTATTGACGAGTACTCTGATAGGAAATAGTTTCCAGGGTCTAATGATGAAGCCGAAAGAAGGCCACTGGAATTCTGTAATAAAACCATGCAACCCCATTGAGTTTGAGCTCGTTTGATTCCTCTTGACGAGAGCTCTGATAGGAGGTGGTATATTTTCAGTTTAGCTCGTTAACTAAAAAGCAGAAACTATTTTTTTTTATAAAAAGTTATTTATCGCGTTTTAATTATTTTTTTTTTGTTTTGATTTATAAATATAGTAAATATGGTAATATGCAACGTAAACAATGTCAAAAGGTCAAAATAGCTACTAATTTTGTTTTCGGGTTGATTTTGATATTACTGGGTTGAAAAAAAAGAAGAACAAGAAAAACATTTGGCCGCCGCCTTGAATTTTTAATATTTTTAACATTGTGTTGCTGTTTTCTTGTCAAAATAGTACCAAAACCCGAGTTTCATCGAAATCGGCGCCCACAAACAAAAAAGTTGCCAACCATCTTAGACTTTTTATTATTTTCAACATTGCGTTGTTGTTTTCATGTGGAAATAGTGCCAAAAACCGAGTTTCATCGAAATCGGCCCATAAACAAAAAAGTTGGCCGCCATCTTGAATTTTTTAATATTTTAAAAATGCGTTGTTATTTTCTTATCAAAATAGTGCCAAAAACAGAGTTTCATCGAAATCGGCCCACAAACAAAAAAGTTGGCCGCCATTTTGAATTTTATATACTTAAAAACTTACTTTGTAATTTTCTTGTGTAAATAGTACCAAAAACCGAATTTCATCAAAATCGGCCTACAAACTTAAAAGTTGGCCGCCATCTTGGATTTTTTAATATTTTAAAAATGCGTTGTTATTTTCTTATCAAAATAGTGCCAAAAACCGAGTTTCATCGAAATCGGCCCACAAACAAAAGAGTTGGCCGCCATTTTGAATTTTATTACTTAAAAAAATATTTTGTAATGTTCTTGTCTAAATAGTACCAAAAACCGAATTTCATCAAAATCAGCCTACATACGTAAAAGTTGGCCGCCATCTTGGATTTTTTAATATTTTCAACACTGCGTTATTATTTTCTTGTCGAAATAGTACCATAAACCGAGTTTCATCGAAATCGGCGCATAAACATGAATTTGATTATTAATATTAACTTTACTCCTCGCCTGCGACTTCCAGTTATTTCAATTGATAGAACAATTTCGTTTTTATGAAATCTGAAATGGTGTAGTATTATGGTCACCCTAGTTTTGTAAAAGAATATTTCCTGAATATTGAAATTCTAAAATTGAAATTCGGCGCCAAAGTCAAAATCGGATCGGAGTTGCCAGGATTGACAATTGAATTTATTCAACTATAATAATGCTGATTAGCATTATTGTGGAAATCTAATTAAATCAAAAGAGTAAGTTCAGTTTTATTTTATAATTACTATGTGTTATTCTAAATTAATATTTTTCTAAATTAATATTTAAGTAATATATTTTCAATATTCCACTCCGAATCCTTAACTTTGATACACTACGTGATTGGTAACGTACATTTTTTTTCCTACTATCGTGGTATTATTGTTTAGTAATGGCAATTGTGCGAACGAGACACCGACCTCCACCTAGTGTTGTTTCATTCACACAGTAGAGTCTTCAGTCAATGTCATCGATAGAATTTCAATTCTATGACAAAGGCAATAAAGTTGAATTTCTTTTAAACGAATAGTGAGAATTTTTGTATAGTACTCACTCCCTATATAAACCTCCTTGCCACCTACATAAAAAATTAAAACAATAAGAATAAATAATTTTTTTTACTGTCATTTTCAATGACAAAATTGCAAAGGTACACCCCCCCTGGATCCGCCAATAATTCCAGTACAAGGCTTGTATAATACTTTTCTGCTAAAATGCGAGAACATACAATTTTCTGAGTAAAAATAAGATTTTTTAAAATTGGTTCATGCGGCCATGTAAGGCCGGTTCCATAGCACATATTTTGCTCTACACCAGGGGTCTCCAAACTACGGCCCGCGGGCCAGATCCGGCCCGCGAGCACCAACAATCCGGCCCGCGAAAGCAGGCCGGATCGTACCAACAATACTGTAATTTACAGTATGTTGGTACGGAGCTAGCTAGATCCTGGCCCTTGGAACTTGGTGGAAGAGTAAGTCTGGCCCTTTTGCTAAAAAGTTTGGAGACCCATGCTCTACACAATCAACAAAAACATCTACACAAAACATTGTTTCGCGAAACATTTTTGTGTAGAGAAACAATGTTTTTGTTTTGGAAAACACGTACACAAAACATTTTGCGCGGGTCGAGGGGCAGGGTATTGTCGTAGTCTGTGGCAGGGTTGCCAGATGTCTTAATCAGTAAATCGCAGAAAATCAGCCCGCGAATCCATTTCTGATTGAAGTAGCCCAAAATATATAAATATTTAATATAAATATTGTATTAAAATTAAATCGAAAATTAAAAGTGTTCTGTTATAGGTTTTATGCTTAAACTAGGTTTTTAAAACAGCCAAATATTATGAATACTGTGATGACTGATGATGCTACGTGTATATATAAATATGTTTTATTTAAATGTTAATGGAAGTTAACTGAATTTAAATTTCAATAATGTTTTTTTAAGTGAGCTATTTTAGTAATAAGAGTGTTGGCATGTTACCCAACACTATTATTATTGTACATCACTGCTTCTTTTGGAGGGGCGCTTCCCGCCTTCTCTTCATATCCGGACACCGTTGTGTGTGGTTCGTGTTCCATACTTTTATAAGTATTTTGAGTTAAAATATACAAGTTTGTATGTGCCTTTGCTTCCAAAATAAAACCCTGCCTTCAGTCAAGCATACCAGTGAGTTTTCATTAAATACAGTCCTACATCTACGTGCCACCCCACATGGTCCTCTTCGCCGATCAAAAGACTGGTAAGAATAAGAAGGGTCCAAGGATTTGCCTTGCAATTAGAAGCATCGACGCGCATCAATTCAAGCGACATTACCACATCCAAGAAAGGCATTACAAGATAACTGCGTTCGAAAATTCGTATAACACCACGTCTCAAGCAAGTACGTACTTACAGACGACGCCATATTTTCGTCGTCGCCATAGAATATTTTCTTGTGGCGCTTTCATTTCAAGCCCGTGGTAGTGGCACAAAGCACCAATCAAAAAATAGGAAGAACGGACAAGCCTGCTGCAAAGCGCTACGATTGGAGCAAACGTTCGGAGGAAATAGCGATACTCGCACCCCATTGGACGGCGCGTTTGTTGCCGTGTGAACCCCGCATCGACCTTCTGCGCCTGCTTCGTGTTTTCGTGTCGTGTCCATCCATATTTCGCCATTTTGTGCTGTCACGTTTTTATTCACGGCGTGTTGTAACCTTGTTATATTTTTTTGTTGTGAGATTTGTGATTGAAAGTTATATTTGTGTTATTAATAATGAATGAAAAAGGTGAGCAAACTCCACAAAGTAGTCAAACAGTGGCGGTGGACTTGAGAGAGTTAGTTGCCTCGCGTGGCCAAACTAAAGGTGCAATATCCAGATTGTTAAATTTTGTGCATGAAAAATCTCTTTCCGTTGCGTGCAACGAGTTAATACTTGCTAAAAAGGCCCGACTCATTGACGCCTTTCAAAAATACGAGAATCTAAATGTTAAAATATCGTTGTTAGATCCCGCCGATTCGGAAAACATCGATAAAGTCGAAGATACTTATTTTGCAATCCTTACTAAAATTGACCAGCAGCTTAACAAGGGCAAACAAATTTATTTCGAAAATGAATCTCTCTCAACTCCAGCGAACACAGTCAATCCAGTGGCATCAGTGTCTTCCAAAATTAATTTACCTAACATTGTTCTTAATACTTTCAGTGGTAGGTGTTCAGAATACATTCCATTTATTAATTTATACAAGTCATTAATTGATCAAAATGAAAACTTGGATAATATTCAAAAACTGTACTATTTGCGTAGTTATTTAAAAGCTGAGCCACTTGATCTTATTAAAAACCTACCATTGACTGTAGAAAGTTATGTAAAAGCCCTTGACATTTTAGACAATAGATATAATAACAAGTATAGGTTATTAAATGAACACGTTAATTTGTTAATTGACCTTAAGCCTATTGTAAAATCTACAGCTGTCAATTTACGAGAATTTGTATGTAACATTAAACAAATCATCGCAGCCTTATCAAATCTTGAGCCTAATGTTAAATATTGGGATGCTATAATATTGTGTATACTTTGTCGCAAACTAGACATGTACACGTCGCGCGCATATCAACTTGAGAGGAACACCGAGGAGGAGCCTACAATTGATGCCTTCCTCGCTTATGTGGAGAAGCGAGCGCTGGCGCTTGAGAATGCAGATCCGGGTAGCAAGTACACTGGTCAGCATCGCCAGCAGCAGAGCAAGGAGCAAGGGCTAGTAGCCTACACTGCCATGAAGCACCCTACATGTCTCCTATGTAAGTCTGAACATAGATTATATCTTTGTAACAATTTTAAATTATTGCCAGTCGCTAAAAGACTACAATTTGTAAAAGAAAAAGGACTTTGCTGCATATGTCTAGGTAAACATCAAAATAGATGCAAATATCACTTCCGCTGTGCGGAGTGCAAGAAGGCCCACAATACACTGTTGCATAAAAACAACGACGGTAGTTCATCATCGCACAATAACAACGACAGTGCTCCATCGCTGTCGCTTGACAATTCCGACAGTGTAGCCGCTTCATCTTCTGTCTCAATGGCAGCAAAGAATAACAATTTAAAATTTTCTAATGATGTTCTTTTACCTACAGCAAAGGTCAAACTTATAGCTCGAGACGGCACTGAAATTCATTTGAGAGCCCTACTTGACAGTGGGTCCCAGCTGTCTTTTGTATCTGAAAAAGCAATCCAGCTACTTGATATGAAACCCACACAGACTAGTGTCAATGTTATTGGCATTACAAATGCAAAAACTAGGTTGAAGCATTGCTTACCGTTAATAATTTACTCTTTAACTCATCCTTATAATGTAACTGTCAACTGCCATGTAGTAGAACAGATCACATGCAATCTACCTCAGACTAAACTTGATCACAAAAGTATTTTGATCCCCAAAAATGTCAGATTGGCAGACGATCAATTTTATGTACCAGCCGAGATTGACATACTAATGGGGGCTGATGTGTTTTTCCAGGTGCTGCTTACATCGGAGTCACCGGACTGTACGTCTGTGACGCCGCTTAACTCCCAGCAACCTGCATCGCCTTGCGGTGCACAGCTTCCACGTCTCATCAACACTCAATTCGGTTATATTATTGGAGGTACACTGCCTAACTTGACATCATCAAAGGTCTGCAATAAGGTAGCTTTAAAATGTCTTACATGTGATAATGATATTAATAATACTTTATCTAACTTTTGGAAAACGGAAAGTGTCCCTGAAGTTTTCGATGAAAAATCTTCGGAGCAAGAACTATGTGAATATACCTTTAAAAATACTGTACGGTTGAAGGAAAATCGTTTTGAAGTTGCTTTACCTTTAAAATTACCTTTGAATAATGTGAATGATGCTTTAGGCAATTCTTTTAATCTTGCTTTAAAAAGATTTCTTAACTTAGAGAAAAAATTACATAAAGATCCTCATCTCTTTGTTGAATATAGTAAATTCATTCATGACTATATAAATTTAAATCATGGTCATTATGTAGATATTGAACAGTATCAATTAAATAAGGATGCTGTGTATTTTTTGCCTCATCATGCAGTTTTAAAACCAGATAGTAAAACAACTAAATTACGCACAGTGTTCGATGGTTCTATGAAAACCAACAAAAAAATTTCGCTGAACGATCTGTTACTAAACGGACCGGTTGTTCAGAGAGATCTGTTTGAAATATTATTGTTATTTAGAATTGGTAACTTTACATTCACAACTGATATAAAACAGATGTTCAGAAACATAAATGTAATTCCAGAACATACAACTTTGCAAAATATTTTATGGAGGGACAGTCCTGATGAAATGATGAAATGCATCAGACTGGACACAGTTACTTATGGCTTAAAAAGTTCTACATACCTCGCAACCAGGGCCCCTAAAAAGGCCGCCTTGAGCAATTCTCATTAGATTCTTATTATGATTCAGATAAAAAATCACAAAATGGCCATTTGGCCGACAATTCATAATATGATTCGGATTCAATTCATAATCGGCAATTCATTCATTTGACAGTCTTCTATGAGGATTCCTAAAATGGGTCACTAAATAGGAATTGCTAAAGTGTCAACTAGCAGATTCATAAAAAGTTACTCAAGAGCAACATCTTACAATTCAGCTTCTATTTATTTCCTGTAAATAATTAAATAATGGCAGATTTGGGCCTTTATGAAAACTTTTTGGAACATACCCGTGTTATGGAGGGCATTTTATATCGTCGGCGAAATGTGGATTTACGTAAAATGGAAATTGCCTTTGAAATACCGGAGCCCGAGTTTGTGGGATTGTTTCGGCTCAATAAAGGTTTGTGTCGCGACCTCATCCAAGAAGTGGAACCTTATTTACCAGCAAGACGTGGTGGAATTAGTACTGTCTCCAAAGTAAGTAAATTATACCTACTTATATTATTTTTTCTAAATAAGAATCTTATTGGAAAACCACATAGGTTATAGATTTCTTAATAAGATTCTTGTAATGTAGGGACTTTATTAAAATAGGTAACTAGTTAATAAGATGGTTCCTAACAGTAGAATTTGTTTTTGTTTAAGGTATTAACTGCACTAAGCTTTTATGCATCGGGGTCGTACCAAAGATTCGTAGGAGCTAGTGCGCATCACAAGATGCACCAAGTTAGTGTTTCTAACTGCATGAGGGCTGTAACACTCGCCCTAAACAAAAACCACTTCCGGCAAAAGTATATTCGTTTCCCCCAAACAAGGGAAGAACGAAATATTATAAAAAACGGGTAAGTAGGTAGGTACCTAAACCTAAGGTACTTACTTATGTTTGTATCTATCTAAACCTAAGTGAGTTCAAATCACAATCATATGTTATGTATTTTGTATACCTACCTAGGTACTTTCTCACTAAAACGATGCACTGTACAACCTATTATCGTTCTATTCAGCGTCGGAGCTAGGTTCATGAGTAGGCCTTGACAGGAAATGAATTTTGCATCCGAAGACTTATTTCTAGGATAATAAGCGCCCCTGGCAACATTTGAATTTTGCACCCTAAGACTTTTTAGACTTATTTTCTAGCTATGGAACAGCAAAGTGCGCCCCCTCAGGGTTGCGCCCCTGGCAGCTGCTTCCCTTGCCAGCCCTTAGCTATGGTGCTGGTTCTACTAGTACCTAAGTAATATCCATCAGCAAAATTAAAATTATATAGGAGCTCGATGGCGTAGTGGCTTAGCACCTGACCTAGCGATTGCGGATGTTAAGCAACATTCGCAAGGGCCGGTCATGGGATGGGTGACCAAAAATTTATTATCTCGAGCTCCTCCGTGGTTCGGAAGGCACGTTAAGCTGTTGGTCTTGGTAGGTACCTACCTAAAACCTAAGTGAGTTCAAATCACAATCATATGTTATGTATTTTGAATACCTACCTAGGTACTTTCTCACTAAAACGATGCACCGTACAACCTACTATCGTTCTATTCAGCGTCGGAGCTAGGTTCATGAGAGCCCTTGGCAAAAAATGAATTTTGCATCCGAAGACTTACCTCTAGGATAATAAGCGCCCCTGGCAACATTTGAATTTTGCACCCTAAGACTTTTTTGACTTATTTTCTAGCTATGGGTCAGCAAAGTGCGCCCCCCTCAGGGTTGCGCCCCCCTGAGGGTTGCGCCCCTGGCTGCCGCTCTCCTTGCCAGCCCATAGCTATGGTGCTGGTTCTACTAGTACCTAAGTAATATCCATCAGCAAGTTAAATAGTACTTATACTCAAAGATATTAAAAAAGTAAAGGTGCTTTTATATTTTCAGGTTCTATCAGAAGTTTGGCATTCCTGGGGTGGTGGGATGCATAGACGGAACACATATTGCCATTGTAAGGCCTACAGAATTTGAAGAGAGATTTTTTAATCGGAAAAGATATCACTCTTTAAATGCCCAAGTAGTAAGTATTTGTTTCACATTTTTATAATTAGGAATTATTTAATGTAAATACTACTACTATACTATAACTACTATTTATAAATCTAATATGGGCGCCGGCAGCAGGGTGCAAGGGGTGCACTTGCACCCCCCTGTCAGGAAAAAAAATACATATTTTTTTAAGTTGAATAATAACCGAAATCGTTTAGGTTGCTGTCCAAATTTGTTCATCACCTTGTCAATAAATTCAGTATCCTCCTCTATTAAGTTAGTTAAGAGTATAATGTGTAGACGCAGATGCACCTCCTTGAAAAAAAAACCTGGCGGCGCCCATCCATTTTATATAGTATATTTTGTAGGTAGGTAGGTATGTATCATGACATGCTGTAATTCTTACACTTTACCTACCACCTTTTAATCCTTACTAATGTTATAAATGCGGAAGTCCGTTTGTTTGTTTGTTTGTTTGTTACGCCTCCACGTCTTAACCACAGAATAACTAATAGTATCTTAACTACTGAACCGATCATCATGAAATTTTGCATACACGTTGTCAGGGGTACAGAGAAGGACAAAGGGTACCTACCTTTCATCCCGAAAAAAATATTGTTCCCGAGGGATAGCAAAAAACTTTTCACGCAGACGAAGTCGCGGGCGGACGCTAGTGTGGCTATAAATATTGAAAGATTAATTTATGCCCATAAAATAAAAATAGACTTCTTACTTATTTTCAGGTGTGCGATTCAGACTTAAATATAATAAGCATAGACGCTAGCCATGGGGGTGCAAATCACGATTCCTTTATTTGGAACTACCACCCACTGAAACAGCACCTAGAAAATCTTCACCATGATGAAAATGAAACTTTATGGTTCTTAGGTCAGTACCTACCAACACCAATTGACATTCAGTGTCTTCCTATATATTTGCAGAGTTATGACTTCCCTAACGATTTTCCTTTCAGGTGATTCAGGCTATCCCCTGCGTTCAACCCTGATGACTCCCATTGTAAACACAGAGCCTGACTCTCCACAGCGGTACTACACTGATCTACATTGTCGGGCTCGAAATACCGTGGAGAGATGCATTGGGGTACTCAAAGCTCGCTGGCGATGTTTACTAGTAGATCGCAAGTTACATTATCATCCAACAACAGCTGGATTGATAACAAATGCTTGCGTAGTACTACATAACATTTGTAATGGAGCTAGGTTGCCTGTGTCGCCATTAACGCCACAAGAGGAGCAGCACGAGATAAACATGCAGGTAATTAATTAAGGCACCTATACTTGTCTTATGCAACATGCATCAGTTTAAGTTAGTGGGTCTACTTAACAACTTATTTAAAATTATCTAGAAGCTCGATGGCGCAGTGGTTTAGCACCTGACCCAGCGATTGCGGAGGTTAAGCAACATTCGCAAGGGTTGGTCATGGGATGGGTGACCAAAAATTTATTATCTCGAGCTCCTCCGTGCTTCGAAAGTCACGTCTTGGCAGCATTTGCAGTCGTTAACACCCACCAATCTGCATTGGGCGCGCGTGGTGGGTTATTATGGCCCATCCTCCTTATCCACCCATAAGGAAGGTCTGTGCCCCAGCAGTGGGGACGTTAAAATGACTGATGGTCATAAGAATTTATATTTTAATGAGTTAAGAGTTAACAGTGAAGTTTCATTAAAAAAATTATAGTTAATTAAATAATGTTTCAGATAAGAAATACAAATAATGAAACTGCAGCGAGAAGAAATGATCAATTAGCTGCTGGAGAACAAGTGAGAAATGCACTGATTGAAAGAATTTGGTCAGCAAGAATATAATTAAGTGGCTAAAGATTTTTAAACATTAATTATGTTATAAATTTATTATCGGTATAACTTACTAATGTAAGTTTCATTTTAATAAAAAATACTTAGGTATTATTTCGTTAATTAAATTTTATAAAAAGTAGCCTATATTGTCCGATCTCAAAACCAAATTTCATCCACATCGGCACAGCCGTTCTCGAGTTATATATAAATGGTCTAAATAACCCGATTTTTTATTTAGTATATTATTGTAGATTAGTAGTCACTAGTTTATTATTTTTATGATTTGGTACCTAGTGTTGTATTTGTCTGTCTTTCTACATGATCTTTTCGTATTGTGAATGTTTATACTTATTTATGATAGATACTGTAAAATTTTTGGTAAGTAAATACTCAGACCAAATAAAAAAGTAAAGACGGAGTCTTCCGACAAAGCGGTGAAGCCAGAAAAACTACGCCTTGGCTGTGTACATACACAGTTTACGCACACAGTAACAAAACTACGCCTTGGCTTTCGTTCGTCATTGGGCGAACCCTGCCGCCCGGCCCCCGCCCGCCGTCTAGTACGCACACATGTACCATCAAAAACCGGCTTCACTTAGTTGTTCGCAACCACTGCGCAACGCTCCATCTTCCTTTTTTATTTGATCTGAGAGTAAATAAAGAATCATGAATTCAATAAAAAGCTTTAAGATTTTATTTGTTTAGTCATTTAATTTAAACGGAGTTCTTCCATATTAATCCCATGACATCACATCCCACGCATTACTTTTGATCTATTCCCATCTCATACCAAAAACTAATACCAAATGGTATTTGTTTATTGCCCTTACAAAATTTCTATTCCCAACTAATACCAATCATAAACGAATCCTAAAACAAGTTAAATGCTACGAGGTACAGTCAGTAATAAAAAAAGGGTTTAAGTAAGATGTAATTTTAATAAGTAGTGTTTATTTAATAAAAATCTGTCTTTTCAAACGTATTAAAATGTAGAATGAAAACGATTATAACACTCCATAATAAATTTTTACCCGGATTACATAAATATGGAGAAGGTTCTTCTATATATTATACGGAGCCTGAGCCTTAAATAAAGTTAAATTACCTAGTATTAGCCGTGAGAAAATGGGTTACACCTAGGATTAACCAAAAGCTGCCGGCCACACCTAGTGCTAGCCGGCTAGAACTAGGTGTAGCCGTACTTTGGGTATTAGCTGTAACTTATACATAATATAAATATATTTGAAAATGAAAGCAGGATATTTAGGTATACAATCATTATTATTAATATTATAAAAATCTAGTGAAAAATCAACATCAAACAAAAAGTAAAAAATACACTTATGATTAACAGTATTATAAAAATGAATATGGAAAAAAAACATTACAAATTACCTCACAAAAATAGCTTCAAAAATAAATGGCTCTAAAAAGCTAGAAATAAAATATTCAAAACTGCATAATTACTAAATCGAAAGTTCTTCACTTCACCAAAATGGTACTTCCCGAAAGCAAATGCATAAGTTACTTAAGAAAATACGAACATCGCTATAGGTGTGCCTATAATATTTGAAGAGTTCCCTTGATTTCTCCAGGATCCCATCATCAGATCCTGACTTCATGACAATGGGGCCAACTTGAAAGTATATACTTTCAAACAAAAAGAATTTTTCAAATCGGTCCAGCGGTCTTCGAGTAATCGAGTAACACATAAAAAAAAACATTCCGACGAACTGAGAACCTCCTCCTACTTCTGAGGTCGGTTAAAAAAACAAAAAACAAACTTAATTCCCTTATTCATAAAACATTTTAAACAATTGCTTAGCTAGAATGTGTTCTGTCACTTGCTTGCGAATTACGAATTGAGTTTGAAAATTACAGACAAAACACATTATTAGCTAAACATTTTTTTATGAATAAGAGGTTTGTTAACTAATAGGTACACAGTTCACTAATTTATTAGTAAATAAAATTTTACTGATGTCTATTTTGCTATCCATACATTTTATACATATTCTTGGATTTTTGTCATGGGATGAGTTGGGAATAGATTTGGAATGAGATAGGAATTTAATTAAAAATATATTCATGGATTGAGTTCGTAATACAATTTGGGATAAATAAGGAATTTAAGGACTCGTGGGATGAGACGTTATAAGATGAATATGGAATAACTAATTTTAGGAATTTTAAATTATATGTAATAAAAAAATGGCACATAGATATTGTGTTGTGCATACAATATAAACAAAAGTTAATCTTTAAATAAAAGTAAAAGTTAACTATAAAGAAAAAAAAATTAGATTTCAAATAAATGTTAAAGCAAAATATAAAGATTAAAAATTAAGATTAGGGAGAAGGCCTAAGAGTTATCAAAAATTCGATATATTGTTGGGCAATATCAGCCAGCCGTCCCAAATTGTGAGCTATATCAGCTAATGGCAAGAGATTTCGTGCCATTTGCTCATGAGCACGAGCATTTGCTGCATCTGCAGCAGCTCGCTGCAACTCCACTTGGGAGAGTATTCGTCTTGCCTCGTCTAATGGAGCCAGCGGGCGAGCTGAAACAAACAAGTTGTTTCACTGTAATTAAATTGCTACATTCAGACTTCATTGACTATTGTATTTTATAGTATGCCAAATGCTTTAATGTATACCTACACTGTATACCTACACATGTAAAAAAATTAAGTGATTTTTAAAACTTACTGCGTTGAGCTCTTTGCCTGCTTCGTCGAGGCAACAACGGTTCATTTGCCTCCGGCAAAGGTGCTCTCGGAGGCGCTGGTTGTGCTGGAGGGTCTGGCAGGATTTGTAATGGATCTTCAAGTTGTATGTCATCAGCAAGTTCTTCCTGAATTCTACAAAAATACAAAATATTAAAATATCTAATAGAAAATAATAAAATGAGTTTATTATAGTAATAGGATTATGCTAAAATAACCTTAAGAATTAGCTCAACCTAAACAGAATTATTGATATACTCACTGTGTATCATCATCCACCTCCTCGACCAACACCATCTGAGACTCGGCTTCCCTTGCCGAGGTCGATGGTTCCTATAAGTAAATAGAAATTTAATTTGAGTATCTATAGTTATTCAAATCAGTAGAAAAATGTAAAATAATATAAATATTAACATTACCTCATTAGGAAATGGTAGAACCATCACTCTAGGAGCCGTCTGGCCAAATCCTGCTCCTAACAGAGCCAGAAACCTTGTATCAAACTCTGACAAGTTACTGGCTCGGGGAGGCCCTCCACCTGTAGCAGTGGCATCTGCATTTATATCAGCAACTATCTTTTTTAATTTGCTTTTGTAGTTGCTGACATACTGCAAACAAAAGGAGGAATGTTAATTAATATTGCTATTTAATTCATCATCACTACATAGTAAAACAAAGTCGCTTTCTCTGTCCCTATATCCCTATGTATGCTTAAATCTTTAAAACTATGCAACGGATTTTGATGCGGTTTATTTAATAGATAGAGTAATTCAAGAGGAAGGTTTATATGTATAATACATGGTGTCAAATTCCACACTACACCGAAGCGAAGCGAGGGCAGGTCACTAGTTTTATTATAATTACTAATTAGGTATTTAATAAAGTATACATGTACTTATAACAGACCATTCCTTCGGTGATTTGGTGGTCCCAGAACCTTCTGCATTGAGCAGAGTAGCCACCTCTTGCCACAAGCGAAAAGCTTCTGCTCTTCCCTGAGTGCTGTTGTTATATCCCCGTGCCCTAGCAAGGCTTGGGTTACTCTCGAGGAAATCCATGAGGATGTTCCACTGAGCCTCAGACACTCTGCTAGGTGCACGTCTTTCCATTTCTGCAAAATGTTATTAAAATAAAATATTGTAGCACAATGACACAATACAAAAACAGTGTTTATTAGTTATGATATTCATGTACCTAGAATACCTAGATAGGTACCTAAGTAAAATTTTAAGTTATTACTTACTTTGGCTGAAGTTATGTTGAGCACTAGTTTGTTCTCCAACTTAGTGAGATGTGAATGAGGTGATACACAAATTCCATATTTAAACTTTGTAAAGCCCTTCCATGAAACTAAGTGGATATAAGTATCCATGGGAATCACAAAAAAAAGCATTTGGAATGTGTTGAACTGTAAAAAACACTCAAAACTAAGGTTTTATCGATATAAACTCAAGTGTTTGGTTCCAAACAAAAATTGGTGTAAACTTTAATCTTTATTGGTTATGTGAGAGAGACATGACATCTAACTGTTGCCAGTCGTAAACGAAATTGTGACTTTCTTAAGTTTTATATTCCATAATCCTTTTGTAGTCATTAAATATCCATATTTTAATAGATATTGATTACTTTTATTAATTGATGACAAATTATAAATTGATTCCTGTAGATTTACTTCTTAAAACAATAAAATATTATAAAAAATGATAACCGGTATTCTTCGATCCAGTACCGGTTTCTAATATTTGCATGCGGCAACATAAACGCCACATATGAATCTGCTAGTGAACTGAATTGATGCAATTCTGCTACAATGTGTGACCATTTTACGAAAATTAGAGGAATTGCTTAGGATCTCCATGGAATTCTGGAAATGAATTACTTTTAGCAATATTACGCGTTTTGGCCGTTTTAGGGGCCCAGATGTCTCAAAGAATTAGCAACATTGCATGAGCAAACATTTCCTTTAGCATCACACATATTAAATAATTGTACGTATGTCGATGATGTATTATACAGTCATAACGATTTGGAAACGGTTTTGGTTGCCAAGTCTCAACTTCAGCAGCTACTGCAATTGGGTTCTTTTCACACTCACAAATGGTCTTCCAATCGAGACAGTATACTAGTGGACATTCCTTCAACCGAACAGCACTTTGATAATTTTGAACTTCAAAAACATGATTGTACCTTAAAGGCCCTAGGTCTAATATTGTTAGTAAAGGATGATCAATTTAAGATCACCTGCCCGGAGCTATTTAACATTAAAGATTTTACAAAAAGAGATATTCTCTCTTATATAGGGAAATTTTATGATCCCATGGGTTTTGTATCCCCCATTATAGTGCAGGCTAAAGCCATCATGCAAAAATTATGGTCCTCAAAAACAAGCTGGGACTCGATACCCGATGATGATGTCAAAAATGAGTGGCTACAATTTTGTTCAAGTCTGGCTGTAATGGAGCCAATTTTAATAAATAGAAATGTACCTATATCTGACTTGGATACTGTTGAGCTCATAGGTTTCTCAGATGCCTCTAGTTCAACGGCATATGGATGCTGCGTGTACCTGCGCATCACAGATCCCAAAGGTAATATAAATATGCATTTACTCTGTTCTAAATCGCGCATCAATCCGCTTAACAATAAGAATGCTACCGTGCCGCGCCTCGAGCTTAACGCCATTTTACTTCTTTTCATATTAATCAAGAAAGTTCAAAGCACGCTAAAGCTAAAAATTGACATAAAGAATAGATATTCTTTATGTCAATTTTTAGCTTTAGCGTGAATAAATATTTATTCACGGATTCTAAAATAGATATTTATTCACGGATTCTAAAATAGCACTTGCATGGTTGCACACGGAACCTATGCGTCTTAACGCTTACGTGGCGAACAGAGTAAAAGCAATCACCATTAATGTTCCTGACAGTCACTGGCTTTATGTCAGCACCGAGCAGAACCCTGCGGACTATGTCAGCAGAGGAGTCGCGCCCGGTGAGCTTGCTGCATGTGCTACATGGTGGTGTGGACCTAGTTTTCTGTATGACAATCATTATACATTTGACATACCTGTAGACTTACCGGAGGACTTACCCGAGATGAAGTCTGCGCCCACATCTGCATTCTCAAGCTGCCAGGTACCCAATGATGTCTTCGATAATATACGCAATTATTCTAGCATCCACAAAATGGTTCGTACTATAGCTTATGTATTAAGATTCATTAATAATTTAAAAGGTAATAAACTTACCCATAAATATTTGTCTAGCGCTGAAATAAATGAAGGTTTAATGTTGCTTGTTAAACATGAGCAAGAAATGTATTTTAAAGAGGAAATTACTAGCTTAAGAAATAACAAAAGTGTCAAAGGCAATTTACAAAGCTTATTTCCATTTATTGATAACTCAGGCGTGTTACGTGTAGGTGGCCGCTTGCATCACGCTAATATTCCTTATACTGAAAAGCATCAAGCTATCTTACCCAGAGAGTCACCTATCACTCACTGTATTGTAAGGGCGGAACATGAGAGGCTTTTGCATGCTGGTCCAAAACTATTATTGTCTAATTTAAATCAAAAATTTTGGATTACTAATGGATTATTGTATGTTAAGAAAATAACAAAAAAGTGTATAACATGTTTCAGAAATAAGGCGCAAGCCACTAAGCAGCTAATGGGTTCCCTGCCAGCTGATCGGGTGACTGCTATGAGCCATCCCTTCCAAAAAGTTGGGGTAGATTTTTGCGGCGCTTTCAAAATTAAGCTCTCGCGCGTTAGACGCTCCCTAGAGGGAAAAGGGTACATTTGCGTGTTTGTCTGTTTCGCAACCAAGGCGATTCACCTTGAGCTAACTTCCGACCTCACAACAGAAGCTTACCTCGCGTGCCTTAGGCGATTTATTTCCAGGAGGGGGTTGCCTAAAGAAATCTACTCTGACAATGCTAGCACATTTAAAGGCGCAAGGAACCAATTAACTGAGCTTTATAATTTAATGTCCTCACACAGTCACCAAAGCAAAGTTTGTGAATATGCAGCACAGCATGGTATAAACTTCCATTTTATACCATCTTATTCTCCTACCTTTGGTGGACTGTGGGAGGCTGCAGTTAAAAGTACCAAATATCATTTAAAAAGAGTCTTACAGAATCAATTGTTAACTTATGAACAATTTAATACAATTTTGACAGAAATTGAATGTATTTTAAACTCTAGACCACTTATACCTTTGTCAACATCTGATGTAAATGATTTTAGCTATTTAACTCCTGGACATTTTTTAATTGGAAATGCCATTACTATGTATCCAGAAGGAGATGTAACTAATGTACCACAAAATAGATTGAAGTTCTGGCAATTGTGTACTCAGATCAAACAGTCGTTTTGGAAAATGTGGTACAAGCATTATTTAAATGTCTTACAAAATCGACCTAAATGGTTAAATGTATCACCTAATGTAAAAATTGGTGCTCTTGTTATTCTAAGAGAGGACAATACACCACCATTGTCATGGCCCATGGCTAGAATAACTAAAATATTTCCAGGTCACGATGGCCTCGTAAGAGCTGTGGAAGTTAGGGCTGCCAATGGCAGGTGTCATGTCCGCTCTATTTTAAAGATTAGCGTATTACCTATAGATGATTAAGCATTTTCCTATATGTAAGGTAGCAAATGAAACAATAATTAAAACAACAAACAACTGTGTAATATCACAATTACTGCAACAATTTAGTTATGTATCTTAACTCTATCTTAACTAAATGAAAGTTTCAACACTAAGCCTTAACTGCTCTTATACAAATAGTTTTGCTTTAGTACTTACTTGATATTTGAAAACCACAATGTTTACTTGTAGCTTAAATTGTTAACTTCTTGTAATGCAGTGTAAGGCCTGGTTTACATTAGGCAAGTAGACGACCGAGTAGAGTAGCGAGTAGAAATACATTGCTTGGCATGTTCGTCGATTTTAAAAGAACGTCAAACACACCACGTTATGAACTTCTACTCTCCTAAAACACTCTACTAAAGAAAGACTAAGATAATGTAAACCAGCCCTAATAAAAGAAAATAGTGTCTTGTTTAGCGTAGAGATAAATTTTGTGAGGCCGCAGCATGTTGGCATGTTACCCAACACTATTATTATTGTACATCACTGCTTCTTTTGGAGGGGCGCTTCCCGCCTTCTCTTCATATCCGGACACCGTTGTGTGTGGTTCGTGTTCCATACTTTTATAAGTATTTTGAGTTAAAATATACAAGTTTGTATGTGCCTTTGCTTCCAAAATAAAACCCTGCCTTCAGTCAAGCATACCAGTGAGTTTTCATTAAATACAGTCCTACATCTACGTGCCACCCCACAAAGAGAAATAGTGCGTCTGTACACATATCGTTTGAATTTTAAATTGCTATCTGTAATTCATACTCAAAATTATCAAACAATCATACACTTAAGTAGGTACCGTAAACTGGGGTGATTAGCAACTTGGGTGGTGAATAATATACAGCTAGGTACATTTTCAATATGAAAAATTGAAAATGAGCTTATTGGGCCTGTTCTTAAAACACTTTTCTATAAAATTAATGTCATTTTGATCTTATTTACCTATTTTTTTTTCTATCAAAAATATCAACGATGTTAGTCACCACACCACGCATGTTGCTAATCACCCAATTTACCGGTATGTCAAATCATTTTTCATAATTCCGAAAAAAATATTGATTAATTATTTTATTTTTTACTAGCGGCCGCCCGTGACTTTGTTTTTCATTATTTCCAAGCATCTCCAATACTTATTACGGAATAGTATATTTTCAATATTATTATTAATTAGGCATTAACATAAAACAACGTGTGTATCATTATATTCATAATATTTGGCAATTATTTAAATAAAGCTAAAAGTTGGTTAAAATACTAAAACCTTCTAAGTGTAACAAATACTTTTCTGAAAACCGCATCAAAATCGGTTCAGCCAAACACGAAATAATCGCGGACAAACAGACATACATACATACAAACATACATACATACAGGTCAAATTAAGAACATCATTTTTTGTTTTTTTGAATACGGTTAAAAATAGATTGACACACCCATTTTTATCAACGCCATCCACCGAACTTACAGTTTTTTGTCATTTTAAAAACTCTCATTACTTTCCATGGTTAGAGTTAGGTGACCACTCTACGGTGATCGATGACTCAGCGATTAGTCTATTGGAATGCACACAATGTAATAAAAAATCACTACGTTTTGTCTTTGTCTGTCGTGTCGTTGAGCGTCGGCGACTTAATAATTATAACCAATTTTCTATAAAACAAATCCTTGCTCAGTGCCCATGACTGTGCTTTTTAAATAATATTAATACGTAGGTAATACGTACAGAGGCACTTAGGTACCTATATACTTACTGGGTAAGTAACTACTTATTACATCAAATCAAAACACCGCAATGGTTTTCAATAAGACTTATCTTATGAACTTATCAATAAATTACTTACCTATATTTTATTTCAGATATACAAAACCTATAAATAAATAAGTAATGGCATTGCGGAATATAATTGGCAAGAAATGTTGAACAAACAAAAGGCAGAGACTAGAGGTGTTTACAATTGGTTTACAAGTGATCATGTAGGTAAATAATACTAAATACTTAGTGGTTTTATTTAAACATTGTGGTACCTATTAAGTACATTACATAATAATAAGATCAAAATACCGCAATGGTTTTCAATAGTCTATTATTTACCTAAACTGTTATTAACCCAATCTTATTGTACTTTTTAATAATTTATCTATTATTTATTCCAGATACATACAATTCAATATAGGTTTAATGACTTCACAGAATATAATAAACTAGTACCTCTTATATTGGCAAGAAAAGATGCCGAGAAGCTAGTACCGAAGAAAACCATAGTAACGAATATTTTACTCCAAGCGACAAGCAAGACTATGAAACTTTAGGTACTGTAATAATAATATAAAGGAGCATGCTGGAAAAGTGACTGCTGGCTGTTGTGTACTTCGTACTTTAAAAATCATGTATTGTATTGGTTTAGATCTAATTATAAAATAAATATTGATTATTATGCTAACCTTTCTTCATTTTGTCTACTATCATATCTACCAAACAAAACTTAAGTAAATCTAGGCCCATGGCCAGGAAAACTCATTTTGAATGTAGTAGGTAGATTCAAAATTTTTAGAACACTTAGAAATTTGTCCGGACTATGTTCGGCTTTGTAATTTGTCCGGCTATTGAGCGGTGTAATACTTGTTATAAAACATACATATCAGTAGTGTTCGAAAGAAATGTCCCAAAATGTATGGAATCTGGCCCACTATTTACTTACCTATTTTATGGTATACTATACCAAAAAATAGGTAAAGACACGATAAACAGTTTCTAATCATACAATTTATCTAAAATAACTTTGTGTTTTGGAAGGAACATTTTATGTTGTGCTTTAAAACGTAAGCACACAACAAAAATAGGTACTTACATTACGCTGGAATACATCATTTTCAGTTAGTTGTTTTTGAAAAAAAAAAATGTCCGGTCTTTTATTGAAATGTCCGGATTTTTGACAGGACTTTCAAAATTTTGAAATAGGTAATAATCCTTACTAATATTATAAATGCGAAAGTCCGTTTGTTTGTTTGTTTGTTACGCCTTTGCGCCTTAACTTCTGAACCGATCATCATGAAATTTTGCATACACGTTGTCAGGGGTACAGAGAAAGACAGGGTACCTTTCATCCCGAAAAAAAGTTATATTCCCGAGGGATAGCAAAAAAACTTTTCACGCAGACGAAGTCGCGGGCGGAAGCTAGTAATAAATAAATCAAAATGGTAAATGGTAGGTAGCCATGAACACATTTTATTGACGGTGTGAAAACGTGATGAAAACAACGAATAATACCTAATAATTAGTTTTCAAAATTAGAAAATGAGGCGCGTGTGTGCGCTAGCGTACGACTACATTCTGTATCTACAGGGAATCGGCGTTCGCTTCGCTACACAAGAATCGAATAGCTCAGTCGACAATCGCAGACGCTAAAACAGCCACTTGGGTACCATTTGTTTACGCAACGTTATCGTTAACCACAGATCACACAGTAGGTACACACAGAACAACGCAAACGATCGAAAAAAAGTAGCGTCATTTCTGTATCTTAACCATTAACTTTTATGTATAATATTTATTTTTATTTTATTTTATTATTTTTTCATTTATTTGCTATAAATAAAGAATATTGCAAAAAAGTAAAAAGAAATATAGTGTAATACTTAAGAAACCAAAAACAATATATCATTTTCTGCTATTATAATTTCATGTCAGTAGTTCCGCATCGATTTCCAGAGGCGCTAGTGGACTTGTGCTCTTTTATTAACCTATATTACTTTACTCTTTGAAATCGAGAGAATGAGCGGAGCGTTCATCGATAACGCCAGAGCGTTGAATGTTGTAGAAAGAAAAACGCTTGGAAACGTTTGCCACTTGAGTAGGCCCCCAGTACGGACTGGCTATTGCAAACAAATTCCGTCGGTTGGAAGATCTTATGACAAAGCGCGCAAGAAGAATAACATCATTAAACTTCTTGAAGAGATGCCGTGATCAAGATCTCATCCCGCACTGTGTCAGGATTTCTCCAAAACATGACATACGAGGGAGCGCCAAGATCCTACATCAGGCAAGCAAAAAGTTGCTCGTGAGTCTAATCCGCGAACATCGTTCCGAATCAGTAGCATTAAATCAACAAATAGATCGCTTATCCAATGATTTAAAAATAAAACTTGCCACGGCGGACTTTAACCATTACATTCTGATAATTAATAAACGCGAAACAGCCGTATACAACGAATGTAAGCATAGAAAAATTTCTAAATATGAGAAGTTGTACAAACGTCATCATGCATTTCCGTACGATACGAACCATAGAGTAAAAGATGACACCCGTCAATGTCAATCTCGCAGAATACCGTATGAGGATATTATTTGCAACGTAGAGGATTGTCTAGTTAAAAACCAATTCAAAAAAGAGGATAGTGAAGCTATACGTCAAGATATTTCATCCGTTTTACGACGTAGTAAACTGCCCAAACACAATCTTCCATATGATGAACACGTCGCGTTGAAGAACTGACGCACTAGACCCGAATTAACTATCCTCCGAGCTGATAAAGGCAACGCAACGGTAGTTATGGATACATCGGATTATAACACAAAAATACTAGAACTTTTAAGTGATGAGAAAACGTATAAACATGTGAATTGTGATCAAACCGCCAAGATCCTTAAGAAAACGAGTGAACTAATCAAAAAATATTCAGAACAGTTAGATCTTGATGTCGATTATCTTATTCCATCCTGCCCTACACCGCCGAAACTGTATGGGTTACCGAAAATACACAAAGACAATGCTCCGCTGCGTCCGATTATAAGCCAAATTGACTCACCAACTTGTAAATTGGCTAAACACGTAGCAAAAACACTTATACCACTGAGAGGTAACACATCAGCCTTTGTAAAGGATTCCTACCAGTTTGTCAGTGAGATACAACATCTACATCTCGCTGATGATGAAACTATGGTTAGTTTTGATGTTCAGTCCTTATTCACATGCTTACCAGTACAGGACTGCATTGATATCATCAGGAAAAAGCTAGTTGATAACAACATGCCAATTGAATATGCAGAACTACTAGAATTATGCCTAACATCTGGCTATCTGTTATGGAACGAGGAGTTCTACGTGCAAGTGGATGGCGTAGCAATGGGCTCTCCTGTATCATCGTTGCTGACATTTTCATGGAGGATTTTGAGGAGAAAGTACTAGCCACAGCACCAGTGACTCCCCGGTTCTACAAACGGTACGTAGATGACACTTTCACAATACTACCTAGAGACAGTGTCCCTGCATTTCTTAACCATCTTAACTCCATAAACCCCAACATACAATTTACTATGGAGTTAGAGGCAGACAATAAACTAGCTTTCCTAGACATTCTCATTATCAGGAATCCGAACCAAACCTTGAGCCACACAGTGTATCGTAAAGCAACCCATACAGACAGATACCTTAATGGTGACTCTCACCATCATCCTATACAGTTAGCTACCGTAGGGAAATCTTTGTTTCAGAGAGCCCGCGGAATCTGTGACAAACAACACCTGACTGCTGAGCTTCAGCACGTCCAGCAAGTACTGCGTAACAACAAGTTGCAAGTACCACACCTCAATCACAGAAAACGCGCCAAACCAGCCACAGTAGAGCGTCAACCTGCCATCCTACCATACTTGAAGGGTGTCACTGACAAGATTGGAAACATTCTGAAGCGAGCGTCAATCAAAACTTACTTCAAGCCGCCGAAGAAGATCAACCAATTCTTACGACCTGTCAAGTGTAATATCCCCCTTCAAGCTGCAGGCGTCTACAAACTAGATTGTGACTGTGGGCTCTCCTACATCGGGCAAACAAAGAGAAGCATAGGGACCCGCGTCAAAGAGCATGTAGCTGACATGAAACATAGGCGCGATAACAAGTCTGCAGTGAGTGAACACGCCTTTGAGGGGCCCAACCATTATATATTAGATTTGACAAACCCCAAATCCTTGCTAGGGAACGTAGATTTATCCCTAGAATGTTACGCGAGGCTATCGAAATAAATAAATATCCTAATTTTAATAGAGATGATGGTTGGAAAATTCCACCAGCTTGGGACCCCATCATTCACAAGCTAAAGCCCCTCACACACGCTGTAAGATCTAATGATACGGTTAGTTCCTTTTGCAAATAAATAAATTAATACAAAAGACGGAGGTCGGCTTCCTCTCCAAGTTTTCTTTCGCCATTTCTTTCTTGGAGGGCCCTCCCAATTTTATGAAATGGTGGTAATTTCAGTAGATTCTCTCTCTTTTTAGCATTAAATAATTCATAAAATTAAATTATAAACCAACGTAAAATAATTAAAAATTTTGTTAAATTTTAATTTCTGAACGTCTAAAAAATTCATCGCTTGAGGGTAGGCTCTCGGGTAGCTTGAGCCGAGTCCAAGCGCGCCCTATGTGCCGACGATGGTCGGCCCCACGGGCATGTGATGGGCAGCACGAAGTGCGTCCCCCCGGCGGTAAGGGGCAACCGCCCTGATCACGGAGGGTTCACGGTAGCCGAGGCGCGCGCGCCCACAGAGGAGATGTCCATGGAGACGTCTCCAAACCCCGCAGACGAGGCGCCGGGACAGTCGGCGAGCCGGGTATAGCCTGGATGGATGCTCCCCATCCTTCTCGGTGAGGAGAAGAATGTGGGAGCCGCTGGTGGGGGGGATTTGTCCCCCCAGTCGGGGCCAAGCGGGCAGTGGGAGGTGAACCACTGCTCGCCTTGCACGGCCCTGATGAGAGGGGGGGGATGGCCAAACTTGCCCGGCCATTCCCCATCGGAGGTGGCCCGGATGCGGGCAGGCCGCGTTTTGCCGTTGTGGAGAGTACCACCATGGTCCCACACACAGCCCCTTGGCTGTCGGCGTAGCGGCGATAGGGCAGGTGCCGGAGTTTTTTAGTGGGTATTCCCTCCTCCTGGGATTCCATCGGACTTTGATCTGGTGGAATTACGGGAGGCAGTCGTGGAGGGAGCCGCAACGTTGAATGTTGCGGTCCCCTCCTGGCGAGTCCCACATGCCCCCTTCCCGGTCACCAACGGGAAGGGAAGCGCGTAAATGCGTTTTTCTTCGGCATATAAAAAAAATTAAAAAAAAAAAAAAGGCTCTCGGGTAGCTTCAGTCCCCCGTGACCACGGCAGCTGCAAAGGTGCCGAAACGTCGGGAAAACCAAAAATCAAACCAAATACCAACTAAATACCAAAGTACATTCAATAATACCGCGCTAGTATCCGTTAAAAAGTGTTTTATTTCATGTCTAGTGAGCGCGTAAGCTTGAGAAGTGAGTAAGAATGATATTCAATCAATTTTATACTTAAATGCAAAGCTATTATTATTCAAAATAAATTACAGATTTTTGTCAGTTTTGTATAACATCATGTGCTGCTCACTGTATCTTTTCCCGTGGAACGTCGTCGGCGGTAAAAATATCGTGCGGTGAAAAAATCGCTCATGTGAACGATCACTTAAAGACTTGATAGATTGTGTGGTGCCACTTACACTATACTGCACTACACAATTTATTGACTCGATTTATTGAACAGACTCGTCTGCGCGATTTCAAGATTAGAACAGACAATTTATTTACACTACACTAAATTGCCTTTTAGCTCTATTATTTGAAGTAATTTCTTTGGATTTGATAAATAATTGATTATTTTTTCATGAAATCCGAAGCTTTTACTTCAAATAATAAAAGCAAAAGGCAATGCTTTGTTTTATTCGATTGAGCCAAGATATCGCATGCTTGAAATTGTGTGGTCTAATTGATGCTTAACGAAATTGATGATTTAAAATAATCAAATTATACTTTTTACATCATAATAATATCACAATTGAATACCAGAAATGAAAAAGGGTCTAAGTGCCAAAAATCTCGTTTCGTTTTTATTACTTAAAATGTAGTATGTTCCCTCGCCAATAACCTAAAATACGAACTAAATACCAAGCGTTGTTACTTGCTTGGTATTTACATCTCTAATGCCTTGATCACACGTACCGAGCAAACCGGCGAGACAGTGCTCTCGGTCGAGTACTCGGTACGTATAAACATAGCGCCGAGTGCACGGCCGAGCGCTCGGCCGAACAAAGCGGCGAGACAACAGCTCGGCTGCCGTTCTACCTACTAGACCGAGTTACCACCCTCCCGCTTCCCCGCACTGACTCGCTCACTCACTCGGCAGGTTTGAACGTGCACTGTCTCGCCGCTCGCCACTCGGCCACATGATTGTCGCGTCGCCGCACGTGGTTTTTTTGAGTGCAGTTGTTTAAAACAAGTTAAAATGTCTACAAATATCAAATGGGACGCCGAAACAACTATTAAATTTATACAGTTATATAAACTAAATCCGTGTCTATGGAACTTTAAATCACCTGAATACAAGATAAAGCAAAAACGGGATGCAGCATATAATTCCATAGTTAATGGAATGAATATAACGGGATTCGGTACACTAGAAGTTAAAAACAAAATAAAAAATTTACGGTCGACGTACCAACAAGAAAATAAGAAAATTCAAGAATCGAAGAAATCCGGAGCGGGTCTCAGTAATGTGTACACTTCTAACATTAAATGGCTGAAAGAGATGGAAGAGGTGTTTTCAAAAGATTTAAACAAAAATGTTTTTGAAAACGTAAGTATTTTTTATTGTTACTTTTTATGTTATAATATAGATAAGGGAGACTGGGGACACTTGATTTTCTATTTTTATCGCTAATTTATTATATTTTTTACCGTCGTTGAATGTATTATACTTCCCGGTTTATAATTTCAATATTTATCAAACATTCGAAAGAGGCCAAGTTATTTTTATATTTCCGGTCATAAATTAATAAATAATCAACTCTTCCTGATATAATATTAGGGAGAGTAGTTTTCGGCCGAATTACCATGAAAAAATACCAGTTCACCGTACATTTGCGAGATTTCTTCTGTTATTACCGATTAAAATATCTATAACATCGTTAAAATATGTCGCCTAGAGATGAGGTGTCCCTAGTTTTGCCTATTTCTTAAATAAAATTATGAAATCATTCTGTTTTGCCACGATACGGCACCTGCCCCACTGAAGAACTCTGCATATTTATCTCGAAGCTCCCTTGCTGTACGTGCTGCATTGTTGGTGCTATGATCAGTGATAGTTGGCAAAGTAGCTATAAGTTCTCGCCTCCAACTCCCCTCAGAAACGGATCCTGAATCTATATCTTCTTCATCAACACAATCCCTTGGAAAGTAATGGCCAGGACTTGTGAGACGTAACCAATTGTGCAGCGCACATGAGGCGCGAATAATTTTATCGGTGGTTTCGTCATTAGTTGGTATGGGTTTTTGAAAAATTCTAAACCTGCTTGCCAGAATACCAAATGCATTTTCGACGATTCTCCGTGCTCTAGAGACTCTGTAATTGAATATTTTTTGTTTCGTTGAAAGATTTGTGCCACTGTATGGTTTTAATAAATATGTTTTTAGTGGAAACGCATCATCTCCAACTAAAAATCCTCCTTTTGGAAGCAAATTATTCTCAAGATAACTACGTAATTTGCGGTTTTCAATATCCCCCCATCTGAATTTCTTCCATTAGCCCCAATATTTACATATCGAAAACAATAGTCATGATCCACCACAGCCATCAAAACCACACTGTTGGAACCCTTGTAATTAAAATATTCACTTCCACAATTCGGTGGTGCTTGAATTATCACATGCTTCCCGTCTATAGCGCCGTGGCAACCAGGGAAATTCCACCTTGTTCTGAAGCCTAATTCTATTTCTTTCCATTCTTCATTGTTCTGCGGTACCTGAAAAAATAATTTATTTTCATTTCATTTCACAGGGTCCTACTAATGAAGACACAGTTTCTCAGGACAGTAGATCTGCTACATCTTCGCATCCAAACATCAACCAGGAAGTATTAGCTAATACAAGCAACGACCACCAAGCACCACTTACTGTAACTACGACTGCCACTGGAAATACCGCGAGAGCTAAAAAGAGAACTAAAGAAATTGTTCAGGCTGTTTCTGATCTCATAAAGTTAAATGATGGGATAAATTCTGAGAGTGAAACCGTATTTGATGTGTGTTCGCGCCTAACGCGACGCCTCTCGCTTCCGCTCGTATCTGCATCTCACTCACTCAGTACAGTGCGAACCCTGCGCGCACGCGCGAGTGTGTCTGAGTCTCTCAGTCGAATCAAAACAGTTGAGTTTTCGCAACACGCAACAGCAAATTCCGCTCATTTTATTATTAACCGGCCGGTACTATAAACAGTGATCTAAGTGACCCGTACAGATACTTTAGTGTACCCAATCAGTGAAGTGCTATAAAACCTACTGAGACCTTGGTCTGAAAAGGTCAAGGACTTCTACCAGCTCAAGCCCACGCACGCTTAGTATCGTGGCTTCATCACCGCCGCCTGCTCATCAGCTCCCAACTTTCATCAGCACGTAAGTCCCCTTTCAACTTCTCCACACCGTCAACCTTCATTCTCAATACTCAGCCCACGTCGAGGGTGTCTGCACCAGCAGACACATCTTTATGATCCTTCGAGCCTCAAAAAACATATTTCCTGCTCCTTCCCCAGCTACCTATGGATAAGCAGTGCCCCTAAAACAAAAAAAAAACCCGGCCCGGGGCCCGGCCCCCTTGGCCAGCGAACACCCTTTGTGATCCTTCGATCCGTAGTACCAGCTCATTCTATACAGTCCGCTAAAATAAAAAGGTTTTTCCAAAACCACACCCAGTTTTTTTCTCAAAAAAAAAAAAACCTCACTTCTCAAAATAAAGTTTTCTCACGTCCCATCTCTTAATTACCTGCCCATTTCGTACTTAATTTAAAGTACAAAGTCAGCTCATACTTATTTAAAATCATCACATCAATATTTGTTTATAAAATAAAGCGGGTAGGATACCTACCTACTCAGTACTCATTTCTCGATAATTCTCGATCATTCCAGGTCGTCCCCGAACATACATACCTACCTACGTCTAGCGACGGAGTTCTGTTCATCACTCATTTACATTTGTAAACAAAGCAAAACCCCCTATTCCCAATTCGTAATTATCAGCTCGTAAAATTTTTAACTTATAACTTGTACTTATCAAAGCTACGTTCTTCAAGTGTTGAATTGTTTTGTTTACAAACTATTTTTTATTTTCGTTAAAAGACGTGTGGTGTGATTGCATTGTTTGTTATTTAACGCAACATCGCAACTTAAGTAATTACTTAAGTACTTACTCCGCTCATATCGATTGTTCGGCTCAATATAGATAGTTTTTTTTATATACGTAAACACGTATTGTTATTGATAGTTAGTTGATTAGATTTTCGAACTCTTAGCGAATTTACCTAGTAGTTGCGTAAGTAAATTACACATTGTGCCGTAAAAAAGGGTTCGCCAAATAAATTATTTTTTCCCGATCACTTTATTATTGTTTTTTCGTGTTGTTGCTAATTAGCATACTTAACTAATTTTCATATAGGGTGCCGTTTAAATTCACTTGTGTAATTGATATACAGGGTGGCAATCGTATAACTGATATATAAGGTGCCTTGTAATTAGTGTCAAATATTTTCAGGGCTGAACATATAAGTCATATGGATCACATATAAAAAATATTTCGAAAATCTACACGCTAGTTTAGAATTTAATTTTTCAAACAAATAAATAATGCCCAAATTTTTATAAAATAAGCTCACCCTGTACATGTGCACTCACACCATCTTAAGACTACGCACGCATAGCATTCATATCACACAATTATCGTTGTGTGTGTGAATGAACTTAAAGACACTCACCCACAGGCGCGTTTTTATCGACCGATGTGATAATATCGGTCGGCGATCCTGCTGCCCCTGCACTGATGATACCGATATGATGACACTGAACTGACACTGAACGACACTGAATGACACTGAACTTTCAAAATGCCATTGTATCTGACAATTAATGCACAATCTGTCAGTCAATGCACACAGTAAAACTCACTTGGATTCCATGAACCTCAGTATCACGAAACAGCCTACGGCTTCTGGTAGGCTGTAGATGGCGTTATGATTATTATTTAGAAGGCGACCCCAGTGAAGCCGGACGAGTGATCAGTCACCGTGATCGGAAACATTTCTCCAAATCCTCTGAAAGCTGAGAGCAGGGGTGACGTCATGATAGCACAACACAATGTTTAAATAATCCGCGTTATTATAGCAATAGTTCTGCATTTTGTGGCTTACGGCCTTACGCACGCACGCACGACAATGCACGCACCCGACCGAACGAAAGAATTTCCGCAACTGACGGACAAGGTCAAGTCAAGAGCGGCGCGTGCACTGCACTGCACACTACGACATACTAGAGATGTGACATGACATGACGTACACAATTGATTAATTGATTCAACGACGATTAAATTAATTTATTTTATTTTTATCTTAAGGGGATGCGTCCCTTTGAGAAACTAACATGCAAATAGAGCCACCTAATACTTACTAGGTATTCAGAATCACTGTCATCATTTATTATCCATTTACGATTTCATTTTCTATTTTTTTTTATAAAATCAGCTAAATGGCAAGTTATGGTAAAATAAAAATTATAACTGCCAAATAAACATTAGCTTATCAAATTCCAGATTATAAAAACTATTGTACAAAAACAAAATTCTGTAATGTGATAGTGTTTCCTGTAAATGCCCGATAGCTTTTACTTTATTCGTACATGAAACTAGTGAATCAATTCAGAAAAAAAATAAGAATAGGTAATAATTTTCTATTTGTTGCATATTACTAATAGGTAATTTAATCAATCCTATACTTAATTACTGTATGTACATCAAGTAGATTTGCTTTTGCAACCAATCCTAAGCTGCTAACCTTAAAAAATTACGCCTGATGTGCACTTGATTTTATTAATATGAATCAATCAAGAATCTTTAAATCAATCGATAATTACAGCACTAGGTCGGCTTTTCATTGAGTCAGTCAGTGCAGTCGGCCGCCCGCAGCGCGGCGGGTAGGGTTGCCACCTCTCCCGGATTTCCGGGAGTCTCCCGGAATCGTGACCAGGGGCCCTATTTTTGAATCGCTTGGCAGGCGTCGAGCACTCTTTTCGAGTGATTATCGTTCGACATATGACTCAAAACAATGAGATGTCGAACGAAAATCAGTAGAAAAGAGCGCTCGACTCTCCCATGTCCCATGTCCAGGAATTATTTCACGATAATCCAAATTATCCCAGAATTTCAAATCCATCAATATTCGAATGGAATGTAGAGTTTTTTAGATTTGTGACTTTCTTGCGAGCGCATTTTTAGCCCGGCCACTTTACAAACGGAATTCCGAACGGAATTTCAATAATGTATGAAGATTCCATACGGAAAAATCTCGCATGTGTGTGGATTATATGGATTAGCTGCGTTCGGAATTACGTACATACGGAATTCCGTAAAAGGATTGCGTCTGTATGTGGCCAAGCTAAGCCCTTGGTCGGGCTAAATGAAAAAATGTCAAAGCAGAAGGCCAGAGACATTTCGTCAATTTTCGAATGGAATGTACTTAGTCTTTTTTATCGATTTGTGAGTTCTATTCTAAACCAGAAATTTAAAAAAAATAATAAAATGTGTTACTAAATTAAATACTTGTTTTATTTTGAAGTTTTCCATCTCCCGGATTCAAACGGCCAAGAGGTGGCAACCCTAGCGGCTGGGGCGCTAATTGATCAGTTGATCACGCGGCGCGGCATGCATGCCGGCTTTACATATTCGCCGAGCATCGGCACAATTCATCGTACGTTGCCGGTTTTGTAAGAAATGCTTCAAAGAGGTTATTTCAAAACCGGCAACGTACGATGAATTGTGCCGATGCTCGGCGAATATGTAAAGCCGGCATGCATGAGACAATCGGTGAAATCATGTGTTGCGTATTTGAAGGTTATTCCCTACTAACACTTTTGTTTTGGTAAACGACGTGTGCAATAAATGAAGTCATAATATGATTATGATGTTGTTCAGGGGCCTTATTTTTGAATCACTTGACTGGCGTCGAGCGCTCGTTTCTACTGATTTTCGTTCGACATCTCATTGTTTTGAGTCATAAGTCGAACGAAAATCAATCGAAAAGAGCGCTGGACTGGAGTCGAGCGATTCAAAAATAGGGCCCCAGGTCATGTTTTACATAAAAGTACACTCATTAAATCCACAGCTGGGCATAGGCTTAAATTTAATAAGTCTAGACCTAGTTATTTACCTTCCTTTTTGTTTTAGATGTTAAAAGAAGGTTGAGTTAGACATTTATTAAAAAGTTAATCCACTGCTGAACATCACGTTAAGTATTGAGTAGGTACCTACCAACTAGTGAAAGCGCATTACGTATCCACTGTCGGGCAAAGTCCAAATTTAATAAGTCCACTGTTGATCTTAAGCCTACTAAGCCATGTTGTAAAAAGCTAGTCTTATTCTAAACAAAGGCGCTTTTTCTAATAAGTAGGTCCATAGTTAAAAGTAGGATTAGTTTTAGATGAGCATAGTTTTTGGTAAACTCAAAGTTTATTGATACCAATTTAATACTTTTTTTTTAACATACCTACGACAAAATTTTTTTGTGAATCAGGAATAACCCGCGCTTCGACGTTTGTGTGTGCGTGTGGGGGCCCGCATCCGCACTCCGCGGTCGATGGCCCGGCGCATGTGTTCAGTACGCTAGTGTGTGTAAATTGTTTAAATGTAGTTGTTAGTCAGCTGTAAAGGGTGATATTTTTTGTGATTAGGTAACCAAGTTGTTTTCCTTAATATCTCGGAAACTAACCTGCAAATAGTACCCCATTTTTTGCTGACCTATGTATTATGACTTGTATTTTCAGCCCTGAAAATATTTGACACTAATTACATCGCACCTTATATACAGTGTGCAAATATTATTTTTTCTCATTAATTTTTTTTCTTTACAATTTCGATTTGGTGTCTCACACATTGTTCTTATAAAGTATTTTCAGCACATTTGAAATTATACAGGGTGTCATAAAAATATTTTTTCTTAAATTTTTTTTTTCTTCTCTCTGCTCATTACTTTCAACCTTTTGCAATTTTGCTGCCGCTAAGCTGCCGACCGCTCAACTACATCCGCTCAGTATATACATATTTATATATTTTTATTTTTTGAAAAATAAAACAATGCCTACCAAATCCCAAGCCGCCATCTTCCGTCAGGCAGTCAAAGCAATTTCCTTACTCAAGGAAATTGCTGCGGCAGTACTCGCCAAGGACACCAAAAAGTACACGCTAACAGACTTCACTGCTCGCTACCCAAAGCTGGAAGAGCACAAGTCCAAGCTCGAAAATATCTACCTGGAGATCTTGGACGATGACGATCTCTCAGATGAAACCGAGGCGACATACACAAAAAATTTCGAAAACGCGCTCATGGACTACGACGTCATCCTCGTTGCATTCAAACAACTGAGTGTGATCTCAGCTCCCTCAGAGACTTTGTCCATGCCCTCCACTCCCAACGTTCTGCCCAAAATTGCGCTGCCCAAATTCAGCTCAAAGGTTGAAGACTGGCCGTCATTCATCGCCATTTTCAGAAGCCTCACGGATGAGATGACTCACATTTCGGATGCGGTAAAGCTCCATTACCTGCTCTCGTGCCTATCAGGCGAGGCACGCAGTATGGTCGCTCACCTTCAGCTCACCGGTGACAACTTTGCCGTAGCCATGGAAATCTTGACCAGGCGCTACGAAAACCGCCGCGTCCTCATCGACCGCTTCGTGGACATCATTATGGGGTTACCACAAATTCATGCCCGCTCAGATATCCGCACGTTGTTTCTCACTCCGCTCATTTCAGCTCAATCGGCACTCAATAACCTGGATCTGCCCATGAAAGACTGCGATTATGTCTTCGTGTCGATAGTGGTGCGAAAACTTAAGGGTGAGCTCCGGACCCTTTTCGAGCGCAAATATGGATCGCGCCAGACTCTGCCCACTCTCAAAAATTTGATCGCATTTTTAGAAGAACACGCGCGTTGTGTTGAGACCGAGTGGTCCAGCCCAGGTCCCTCACATGTAAATCAGCCCTCGCCACAGCCTGGCCCATACCGCAGGCAGTCTCCCGTGGCTTCTCCACGAGGCCTGCCCCGACAGCCCATGTACCAACAATTTCGGCCTGTAGGCCCGGCCCGACCCGGCCCGGCCCGGCCCGGCCCGGTCGATAGTCAGTCATTTTACCGCAGCCCAGCCCCAACTCAGCCCAGGCCCGTTTATTCAGCTCATCCCAGGCCTGTTTATTCAGCTCAGCCTTCAGCCCAATCCGCCTCTAATAATATGCCCTGCCCATTCTGCGGAGAAAGAGGGCACAAGCTCATCGCCTGCCCACAGTACAACGACCAACCAATACAAGGCCGTTGGGACTTCATTGAGGCTAGCAACCGCTGCCGACGGTGCCTAGGCCCCCACTATGAGAACGAATGCAAGTCAACGCGTGCTTGCAAAGAGTGTGGAAGCGACAGGCACCACACATCGCTTCATCGTCCCGGTGCTCCTTCTCCAGTCAACTCATCCGCTCATCTCCTGCCTCCACATTTGAGAGATCAGCCCAGACAGCGTCCAGCTCATGAGTACCAGCATTCATCTGCACACGCCTCACAGGTGACACCACCACCTCCTAACAACTCATCTAGTCACTCACGCTCGCCCAGTAGGTCACGTGTAGGTGGTCAACAATGACTATCTACAATGACTGAACACAACGAGGACGACGAAAATCAGCTCACACACTCACGCTCACACAAAATACATACATATTCAGCCCATACACAGACATCACAAGCCCACTCTGCGATATTAGCTCCTATAGCGAATCATAATTTCTCTAATTCTGCTCAATGTGACGAGCACGTCACTACTCAACCCATTTTATTGCCTACCGTCTCGCTAAAAATAGCAGACGTGCATGGCCAGTTTCACACAGCGCGAGCCTTGTTAGATTGCGGTAGCATGCTAACGCTTATGACTCAGCGCATGGCTCGGATTTTAAATTCACCGCTCAACTCAACATCACTAAAAATCGCAGGAGTGGGCAACCACCACACACAGGAATCAAAAGCATCCATCACAATAGTATGTCGTCCTATACACCATGACTCACCTACGATTACGGCTACAGCGCATATTTTGGAAAGCGTTACCGGCTACTTACCATTGCAAAAGGTCCCACACATTGCACGGGTGAGAGGGCAACCACCGATTCCTTTAGCAGATCAGGAATACGATACACCAGCTCCGATTGATCTCTTGCTAGGTTGCGACGTTCTCGGCCAAGTTTTGGACGGGACTAAAGTCTCGTTAGGCCGGGGGAAGCCCATAGCCTTCGGCACGATTTTTGATTTCACATTGATAGGGCCCATTCAGGACCTATGTACAGCACCGTCGAACCAGTCTAACTCAGCTCATATTATCAGCTCACAGCCAGAATCCGACGTTTCTACGCATGAAATTTGCAGGAGCCTTGAGAGGTTTTGGGAGTCGGAAGAACCCCAACCTCATATACAAACCAGCCCATTACAAGAGCAGTGCGAGGAAATTTTCCGCACCACAACCACTCGCGACCCATCAGGTCGTTATATGGTAACTTTGCCCTTTCTACCGGATGCGCCGACATTAGGCAACACTCATGCGATTGCGTTACGTAGGTTCCTCAATCTTGAAAAGAAGCTACAGGCAAATCCGCCCCTCCGCTCAAAATACGTAGACTTCATGAATGATTATCTGAACATGGGACACATGTCACCATGTCACCCAAGTACCTTCGCAAACAAGCCTCACTTCTTTATTCCCCATCATGGCATTTTCAAAGCGGGATCAGATAAACTACGCACTGTATTTGATGGTAGTAGTAAAAGCTCAAATGGCGTCAGCCTAAATGATTGCCTTCACACAGGTCCAGCTCTCCAACAAGATATTGTTGACATTATCATGTCTTTCAGGACACATCCCGTAGTCTTCAGTACTGACATCAGAATGATGTTCAGAAACATACTCATCCACCCAGATCAAAGACAGTATCAACTCATTCTCTGGCGGTCATCACCTGACCAGCCCCTGCTCACATATGCTCTCAATACGGTCACATATGGTTTACGGTCTAGCCCGTACCATGCCATCCGCACTCTGCTGCAGTTAGCTGATGACGAAGGTCATCGCTACCCGCAAGCTGCTCACATCCTACGACGTTCAATCTTCGTCGACGATATACTCTGTGGTCATGACTCTGTGGAGTCTGCTCAGGCACTCCAAACCGAGTTAATAAACTTACTTGCCCTAGGTGGCTTTCAGCTCAGTAAATGGACCTCAAACTCTCCCCAGCTCCTTGAACAGTTCCCAGATGACCAATGCGACATGCCTAAAGACTTTGACCTCAGCCCAGAATCGAATTCCATTAAAGTTTTAGGTATACAATGGATTCCTCAAACAGATGAGTTCACGTATCGCATCTCTCTCCCCTCACTCACCCAAGCTACCAAGCGCTCCATTCTCAGCACAGTAGCATCGCTTTATGACCCCAATGGCTGGGTTACCCCAGTCATTTTCCGCGCAAAGCTTCTTTTGCAGAAGTTATGGCTTATGAAACTGGGATGAGATGAGCCCACCCCCGACGAAGTCCACACAGAGTGGCAGCACATTTCACAAGATCTTCCTCAACTTTCAAGTCTACGCTTACCTCGGCTCATTTGCAAATACAAATCCACGTCCACTTACTCGCTTCACGGGTTCGCGGACGCATCAGAAGCCGGTTTGGGCGCTGTCATTTATCTTCATGAGCTCAATGCCAATGGACAGGTCAATGTACATCTGGTCATTGCCAAGTCAAAGGTCGCTCCTATCAAAAATAAACTCACAATTCCGAAACTGGAATTATCAGCTTCAGCTCTCTTATCACAGCTCATGACTCGAGTGTCAGCTGAATTGTCAGCTCACATCACTATAAGCCAACATATCTGTTGGTCAGACAGCACAATAGTTTTAGCGTGGCTCAATACGCCCCCTCATCGACTCCAGACATTCGAGGCCAATCGAGTGGCTAAAATAAAGTCCAGTCCGACCAGCTTCACGTGGAGACATGTTCCCACGAACCTCAACCCTGCAGACTGTGCAAGCAGGGGTATGTCAGCCTACGCTCTTTCAACTCATGACCTCTGGTGGTCTCCCACCTGGCTCAAAGAGCCTCCCCACACCTGGCCCAAGATGCCAACCGCTTTAGGTCATCACGCTTTACCAGGCCTCAAGCCTCAAAAGGTGCCTGCTCATATAGCGGTCCCTGATCTGGATCATGAGCTGCTTACTCGTTTCAGCTCTCTTGACAAGCTCGTCGGAGTGACGGCTTGCATCAAGCGCTTTATATTTAATTCTCAACACACTCCAGACGTACGACGCTCTGGTCCCTTGACAGCTAGTGAGCGTAGGGACGCTCTGTTATTTTGGGTCCGCTCCGTTCAGCAGAACGAGTTTGCAGAGGATCTCCATCGTCTTCGAACTAACAAGCTTTGTACCAACCGACTCCAGCGTCTCTCACCATTCTTAAAAGACGGTCTCTTGAGAGTCGGTGGTCGTCTCTCTCATGCGTCAATTAGGTACGATGCTCAACATCCGCTCATTCTGCCCAGCTCCAGCCCACTCGTAGACCTTATCATTGACCATTATCACAAAATACACTGCCATCCTGGCGCAGACACTTTACACGCTATTTTACGCCAGCAATTCTGGATACTATCCGCTCGCCGTGTGGTCCGGCACCGTGTCTTTAAGTGTATTAGATGTTTCCGATGCCGCGCTCAACCTACAGCCCCGTACATGGGTGACCTTCCAGCCGACAGGGTTAACCCTCAACCAATATTTAGCCAAGTCACGACCGATTTTGCCGGCCCATTCTTTGTAAAATCCAGCACACTGCGAAACGCGAAACTCTTAAAGGCGTACTTTTGTATATTTGTTTGTCTCTCAACGAAGGCCGTTCATTTGGAGGCCGTCTCTGCTCTTACAACGGAAGCCTTTCTTGCGGCGTTACAACGGTTTATCTCGCGGCGCGGAACTCCGGTTTTAATTAGATCAGATTGCGGCACAAATTATGTAGGCGCTAGAAATCATCTCATTGAAGTTCAGAACTTCCTCGCTGCGAATAACGATGCAATCACACACAGACTTGCCAATCAGCACATAACCTGGTTGCTGAACCCGCCCAAGGGGCCCTGGTTCGGTGCTTTACATGAAATTAACGTCAAATCTACAAAACAGTTGCTTTATCGCGTTATTGGTGAA
The DNA here is from genome assembly GCA_943789525.1 of Agriphila geniculea. Taxonomy (NCBI): domain Eukaryota; kingdom Metazoa; phylum Arthropoda; class Insecta; order Lepidoptera; family Crambidae; genus Agriphila; species Agriphila geniculea. The sequence continues at coordinate 19,162,552 of OX038888.1, forward strand.
CAACACTTCACTTTTGAAGAATTCAGCACACTTTTGGCACGTATCGAAGCTGTACTCAACTCTAGACCCCTCTGCCCACTTTCGTCCGACCCTTCGGACTTTGAACCCTTGACTGCCGGTCATTTTATTATTGGCCGTCCGCTCACTGCCCTGCCCGAGCCGTCCTTTGATGACAGGCCATTATCCGCTCATAAACGTTTTCAGCTCATACAAGCTCTTTCTCAACGCTTTTGGACACTGTGGACCAAGTCCTACCTCCATACCCTCCAAACCCGTTCCAAATGGCTCTCTCCCTCCTCACCTCCTCAAGTCGGCGAACTCGTGCTCATCAAAGAAGACGACCTGCCACCGCTTCAATGGAGACTGGGTCGAATTACCCGCACAATACCTGGAAGGGATGGAATGATCCGAGTTGTGGATCTGGACACAGCCCATGGACATCTGCGCAGACCTGTACTCAAGATAGCCAGGTTGCCGTTGGATTCAGCTCAAGAAGAGGGTCTTCCCCGGGCCCCCCAGGATGTTCGCGCCTAACGCGACGCCTCTCGCTTCCGCTCGTATCTGCATCTCACTCACTCAGTACAGTGCGAACCCTGCGCGCACGCGCGAGTGTGTCTGAGTCTCTCAGTCGAATCAAAACAGTTGAGTTTTCGCAACACGCAACAGCAAATTCCGCTCATTTTATTATTAACCGGCCGGTACTATAAACACCCAAGTAACACAGATAGCTGTATAACTACTCACTTTTAGACTTATTTAAAACTCTGTGCTTATTAAGACTCTTCTAAGAGTACACTGATGACCCTACAGCTGCATAATAGCAGTCAGTGATATTTAAACAGCTTAGGCTAATTAAGAGCTGCATTAAGGCTTATTAAGACCGACAAAACCACCATTAATACGCTAAGAGTGCTATAAAGGTATATTTTCTCGACTCTATTCAGCTTCTAACATATTCTTAAGCCTAAACCCTAGTAAGGACTGTTTAGTGGATAAAATTTCGCCAAATACTGTATAAGAAGGTATTTGTGAACTCCTATTACACTAACTTATTAAAGAGGCACGTATGAACTATTATGAAGTGAATAGCTGTATAATGGATGATATGTGGCGCATATTTCAACTTATTGCTGAATATGTCTACCGCTAATCAGCCTTTATACTGCCATTGATAGTATCTGCATTGCGGCTGTTTATACATTCACTAGATGCCTCGCAGCTGCTTAGAGACTCATTAGTGTATTGAATTAACGGCTTCTACTTTATAATGGTTCACATAAGTACCTTAAAACAGATGTTATCTGAATAAAAGAACATATGTGGTATTGTAATCAGTCAATGTAATTAGTAACATAATCCACCATTTTTTGTATAACCTATAAAAATTCTGATTGATTTTTCAACCTTTACGATGTTTTGCGCAATAAATAGGAATGTAATGCATTAGTTTTAACTTCGAAATATCTCAATAATAACTTTTTATCTTATAATTCTTTTCAAAGCACTACATTTTTTTTGTCAAGATTACATCACAGCATATTTATATCACAAAACTAATTCAAAACAGAATATTTTCGTGGCGCACTAAAATTTTGTTAGATAATATATATGTATAATGTCAGTAAAATTACGTTCCCAGTCATTTTCCCTTTATAATACGTCAAACAGAGTATGAATATGAATATTATCCACCAATGTATCGTTAACTCTAATTCATTCACGTAACATAAAGTGTTCAATTGTTAGCTTTATAAATGCTTAAACCCGTTTACACTTCAAATATTAGTTCACTTAATTTTACACAGGCCGCAAGCAGCCTTGCGCGGTTTAAAATATGTATTAAAGCGTACATGTGACATATTTTCTGAATAAAGATTGACTTGTGATCTTTTAGTCAGTCGAATTTCAGCGCATAGTACTGTCGTTACCCTTTATAACACTCTTAAATTTCTGCTACACAGCCTGTTACCCTTTATTACACTGTTAAGTTGCTGCTACACAGCTCTTAAGCAGCTATGTGAACTTAAGGCTGAATAATTTGTGCCCATTTAAGAGTTATAAGAGCTGTATAAGGTCGTATACAGCCTTTATGCAGGTTCCTTATTCAGCTTTAAGCGTGATGGAAATCCGTTATTCGGCTGTTAAGCAGCCTTCGTGTGTTACTTGGGCAGTGATCTAAGTGACCCGTACAGATACTTTAGTGTACCCAATCAGTGAAGTGCTATAAAACCTACTGAGACCTTGGTCTGAAAAGGTCAAGGACTTCTACCAGCTCAAGCCCACGCACGCTTAGTATCGTGGCTTCATCACCGCCGCCTGCTCATCAGCTCCCAACTTTCATCAGCACGTAAGTCCCCTTTCAACTTCTCCACACCGTCAACCTTCATTCTCAATCCTCAGCCCACGTCGAGGGTGTCTGCACCAGCAGACACAATGTGTTTGGAAGGAGTGTTGCGTTACAACTTAAGAATTTATCGGCAGAGAATGCTCTAATAGCACAAAGTAGAATCCAGAATATTCTGACAGAATTTGGGATAAAAGAACTTAGACAAAGAACTACTTCGTCTTTTTCTAATCACAGCTACCAAACACCGTCTTCTGTATATTCAGACACGACTAATGACTATTATCAGTTTCATGAAACTTATGTGGATTCTCCGCCACAACCACCAACACCAGCTCCCTCTACATCGCAAACAATCTTTGCTGCAACATCTACTCCAGTGCCTAATGTCAACGCTACGCCAGATTCTATAAGCACTAATGACATCGTAGCAGCTGCGATGTTTGCAGCTATGGAAACAGATGGAAGACAACAAGTTTGATTTTTATTTTTGTCTTTTTTGTACCCTTTGTTTGAAATTAATAAAAAAGTAATAAATTCACTCAAGTTTAATTTTTAGTATGTAAGAAAAAAGTACGTACCTTTAAATAATTTTCCAAATAAGTAAATATTGCATCCATGACTTCCGGTATGAGTGATGATATTGCAGCCCGAGATACTCTGTAAAAAGCCTGCAAATAACGGTAGCTCGCGCCAGTTACCAAATAGCATAACGCTATTTGTAGTTTAGTCTTTGCAGTTATAGCTTCTCTCATGACTGTATCTTGCCTTTGTATCAATGGAGTAATATTTTCTAACAATGTGTCAAAATGTTGTACATCCATTCTTAAAAGCATTCTGAATTCATCAGGATCTTCTACCTCTAATTCATTAAAAACAGTGTTTGTGGCGCCAAAACTAGATCTTCTCAACATCCATGGCCTTGTCCAAATGCGGCGTTGCTCCTTTTCCAGCAGTTCATTTAATTCTTCTACTAATAGTGGAATAAGTAACTTTGTATATTTTCTAATTATCTTTTTACGATCCATCATATCCGAATTGTAGTCTCAATAGAACTGAACTGACTGTGCTTATTTCAAAACGTGTGTGAACAGCTACTCGCTTACTACACTGTCTCGGCCGAGAAACATTTTACTGTCTTGACGGTTTGCTCGGTACGTGTGATCAAGGCATAAGGAGCGTGGAGGTGTAAGGCGCGGGGGGCGTAATTCTGTAAAAGGGTCTAAGTACGCTGACGCGTGATCTCAGTTTTATGAAAATGGCGGACCTTACACCTGTCGTTGTTACCGGCGCGGGAAGAAAAAGGAGAAAAAATGGTGTAAAAAGTGCGAAAAGTGCCCAAAAAGCATTAAAGTATGCCGGTAAACAATACCAAACATCTAAAGGCAAGGTGATCAAACAGAAACAACCACCACCTGATGAGGTAATTAGATTTTTTTGTATTCATTACCTACAAACACGCAGAACGGGGCCACGCTTAGCTCACGCGCTAGTGATGTGCATTTCGCGAAATAATTAAATAATAACTTTGCTTTTTATTACAAGGTTTTTATTAATTTGTAACGTTCATTGGTGTGTAATATAACTAACTGTGTGAGTAGTCCGCTTCTGCAAATAATTTTTCTTTGGTTGTGGGTGATTGAACTGAAACTTTTAAGGTCAGTTTCAATGCAATATTTTGACACTATCGAGCTGATCTGATGATAATGCCGGGATTTAGAGTCTGAAACTCCCTGATGGCAAATGACAGGATGGTTGACTTTGGGTTTGTTTGCATTGTTATCTTGAGTACTTGAGTTACACTTAGAACGTTCTGTATGCTCTTAAACCGTTACACAATAATGACGAGGGTCTTTTCTTTTTTTGCTTATACTAACTGATATTACGTAAATACATATTAATATATGCAATATTTAAAATGAGATCTAACCACGGGATTGCCCTCTTTTCAGGTACATTGCAAATGTCATAATGACTGCAAAACATTGACTCCTGCCCATAAATTAAACTTATTTAGCGAATTTTATAATCTGGCAAATAATGAAAAACAGTCGACTTTTTTATTTAATCTTATTCATTTAAGTGCAGTAAAGAGAAGAAAAAATGGAAAATATGAAAATGCGGAGCAAAGCAGAAGGCAGTGTACAGTATTTTATACTGTACCCAATGGACAAGGAAATATTGTACATGTATGTAAAGCTACATTTAGTAAAATATTTTCAGTGTCGTCTAAAAAACTCCAGATATTGGTAAAGAAGAAAAAAGAAGGCCAAACGAATTATACGGAAATGAGGGGAAATAAGAAAAAGCACAGAAAATTTACAGAGCTTGATGAGAGAAGTGTAAAAGATCACATTAATTCTTTCCCAAGGCAGGAGAGCCACTATGGTCGAGCCAGATCTCAAAAAGAATATCTGAGCCCTGATCTTAATATCCACCGCCTTTTTCAAGCTTATAAAGTACTGAAACCACAAACTCCAGTAACTTACAAGTATTATAGTACCGTTTTCAAAAAACACTTTTCTCACATCAAATTTGGCCAGAAGCGGACTGATACGTGTGCTACCTGCGATTTGCTTGCTGCAAAAATGGTTTCAGAACCAAGTAACAGGACAATCCACAAACATCACTTACAATTACACCAATTAAGAGCGGAAAGAGCTACAAAGCAAATGTCATTCGACATTAAAAAGTCACAAATGCCTAGTAGCACCACATGCACGGTTGCCATGGACTTACAGCAAGTAATAGTGACTCCCACCCTAACACATGGAGCCATGTACTATTCTCGGCAGCTGGCAAATTATAATCTTGGCCTGCACATCGAGAATACAGGCGATGGGTATATGATTTTATGGAATGAAAGTATCACAGGTAGAGGAGGAAATGAGATAGCTTCATGTATTTTTAAGATACTCAGTAGTCTTACATTAAATAAAGACAATTTGATCATGTGGAGTGATAACTGCTGTGATCAAAATAAAAATAAAATGTTTTTATTTTTATGGTCATTTTTGACTTTCAAGAAAGTTTTTAAAACAATTGAACATAAATTTTTGATAAGTGGACATTCTTATCTCTCATGTGACCGGGACTTTGCCATGATTGAAAAACGAAAACGCGTGACAAATTGTATGGTGCCCGATGACATAAAAGATCTTATCGAAAATGCTCGGTTCAACCAACCATTTCGCGCTGTAACAATGAGTAGTGAAGATTTTTATGATTTTAAGTTGGCTGCAGAAACATTTTTAAACACGACGACATTGCAAATTTCAAAAGCGCATCACCTAAAATTTGATAGTGAAGAACCTTTCGTAATTCGAATGAAAGAAACACATAGTTTTACGGAGAACTGGAAAGTTGTGAATCTTCTAAAACGAGGCAAGACGCTTAATGACATTTCTGCATACTCATTGCCTAAATTAAATTGTAAAAGCAAAATTTCCGAGGAGAAGAAAAAGGATCTCTTAGCAATGATACCCTATCTTAGAAACGAAGATCACCGAAAATATTATGAAAATATTTTGAACTAAACTGACATATTCCTAAGAATGTTTAAATTGTTGTGGCACTACCTACTACAAGTAGATTTATTTTTTTGTTTAATTTTATTTTTTGGTTTATAATTTGAAAAATGTTTGTTTATGTTTATGTTTGTCACAGCACTAGCCTTTTATAGATAATAATACCAAAGTGCCTATACCAAAAGAGACTTGGAACTAAGACTGTTATCTTTAATATATAAAATCGTAAACTGAATGACTGACTGATCTATCAACGCACAGCCCAAACCGCTGGACCTAGAGACTTGAAATTTTGCACACAGATACCTCATACAGTGTAGGCATCCACTAAGGAAGGATTTTTGAAAATTCCATCCCTAAGGGGGTGAAATAAGGGATGAAAGTTTGTATGAAAGTCCCTCAGTTTTGAAGCTAGGATCGTCAAATTTTGTGTTTAGGCTAACGATTGAAAATTAATAAATACGGGTCTCAGCGTTTTTCAAAATTCTACCCCCGAAGGGGTCAAAAGGGAGATGAAGTTGTGTAATGAAGAAAATCCTTTATTTCGAAGTCAAAATTGCTAAATATATTATTTAGGCTTATGGATGGAAATCTAACGCAAAGTATATTGTTATTGTTAGTATTTTAACCCCTAAGGGGATGAAATGGGGGTGAAAAGGGGTAAATAAACCTAAAAATAGATATGGATGTCGTTATTGGGGTTTACTGGGATGACGATTGCAAAAATGACATTTATTTTGAAGTCCAACACGGTGGACATGATTTGACCCCTCAAGGGGTGAAAATGGGGTTCAAATTTTGTATGGAAAAATAATATGAAATGGACATTACAACTTTAAACTTCGTAGGAGCACGTCTAAAAATAAATAAGCAAACATATTTTGTGATTTTGAAAATAAACCCCTTAGGGGGTAAATGGGGTGAGTAAACCTAAAAATAGATACGGATGTCGTTATTGGGGTTTTCTGGGATGACGATTGTAAAAATGACATTTATTTTGAAGTCCATCACGGTGGACATGATTTAACCCTCAAGGGGTGAAAATGGGGTGAAAATTTTGTATGGAAAAAAATATTAAATGGCCATTATAACTTTAAACTTCGTAGGAGCACGTCCAAAAATAAATAAGCAAACATATATTTTGTGATTTTGAAAATCAACCCCTTAGGGGGTAAATGGAGTGAGTAAACATAAAAATCGATGTGGAGGTCGTTCTTGAGGTTTTATGGAATGGTGATTACGAAAATCAGATTTATTTTGAAGTCCAACACGGTGGACATGATTTAACCCCTAAAGGGGTGAAAATGAGGTTCAAATGTATGGAAAAAGAATATAAAATAGACATTGTCCATCAGCCATTTCTGATGTCCCCACTGCTGGGGCACAGGCCTTCCTTATGGGTGGATAAGGAGGACGGGCCATAACCCATCACGCGGGCCCAATGCGGATTGGTGGGTATTAACGACTGCAAATGCAGCCGGGACCAACGGCTTAACGTGCCTTCTGAAGCACGGAGGAGTTCGCGATAGTACAATTTTTTGGTCACCCATCCCATGACCGACCCTTGCGAACGTTGCTTAACTTACGCAATCGCTGGGCCAGGCGCTAAACCACTGCGCCACCGAGCTCCTCTCAAAATAGACATTACAACTTTAAAATTCGTGGGAGCATGTCTAAAAATAAATAGGCAAACACATATTTTGTTATTTTGAAAATCATCCCTTAGGGTGTAAATGGGGTAAGTAAACATGAAAATCGATGTGGATGTCGTTCTTGAGGTTTCATGGAATGGTGATTTCGAAAATGACATTTATTTTGAAGTCCAACACGGTGGACATGACACATCATGGACCTGTACCTGGACATGCACATCCAGGTAACGGGAACGCGAACAGGCACGGGCACGGGCACGGGAACAGGAACGGGAACGGGAACAGGACGAGAACGGGACGGGAACGGAACGGGCCGGAACGGAAACGGAACGGGAATGAAACGGGAACTGAAAGGGAACGGGAACGAAACGGAAAAGAGAAAGGGACAGGAACAGGATGGGAACGGTACCGGGAAAAGGAACGGAAGGAGTACGGGACGGGAACGGGACGCGAACGGGAACGAAACGGGAACGGAAAGGGACGGAACGGAATGGAACGGGAACGAAACGGGAACAAAACCGTAACGTAACGGGAACGATAAAGGAACGGAACGGGAATGAAAACGGGACGGGAACGGTAAAGGAACGGCACGGGAACGGAGGGGAAAGGATCGGGAACGGAACGGGACGAGAACGGGATGGGAACGGGAACGGGAATGGGACGGGGCGGGAACGGGAACGGGAACCGGACGGTAACGGGAACGGGAACGGAACGGGACCGGACGGGAACGGGAACCGGAAGGGGTACGGGATGGGTACGGAACGGGAACAAGAACGGAATGGGACGGAATGGGAACGGAACGGGAACGGGATGGGAACGGGAACGGAACGGGAATGAAACGGGAACGGAACGGGACGAGAACGGTACGGGAACGAGAACGAGAACCGGACGGTAACGGGACGGGAATGGGAATGGCAACGGTAGGGGTACGAGAACGGTACAGGAAAGGGACGGGAACGGACGGGAACAGAACGGGAACGGGAACCAGAACCGGAAACGTAAAAATGACTGGTCAGATCCTGGTTGAAGGTTCTCTAAGGATTTTCTCTAACATCCACGCGAACGAAGTCGCGGGCAGAAGCTAGTACATATATAAAATCGTAAACTGAATGACTGAATGACTGACTGACTGACTGATCTATCAACGCACAGCCCAAACCGCTGGACCTAGAGACTTGAAATTTTGCACACAGATACTTTATACAGTGTAGGCATCCACTACGGAAGGATTTTTGAAAATTCTATCCCTAAGGGGATGAAATAAGGGATGAAAGTTTGAATGAAAGTCCCTCAGTTTTGAAGCTAGGATCGTCAAATTTTGTGTTTAGGCTGACGATTGAAAATTAATAAATACGGGTCTCAGCGTTTTTCAAAATTCTACCCCCGAAGGGGTCAAAAGGGGGATGAAGTTGTGTAATGAAGAAAATCCTTTATTTTCGAAGTCAAAATTGCTAAATATATAATTTAGGCTTATGGATGGAAATCTAACGCAACGTATATTGTTATTGTTAGTATTTCAATCCCTACGGGGATGAAATGGGGGTGAAAAGGGGTAAATAAACCTAAAAATAGATATTGATGTCGTTATTGGGGTTTTCTGGGATGACGATTGCAAAAATGACATTTATTTTGAAGTCCAACACGGTGGACATGATTTAACCCTCAAGGGGTGAAAATGGGGTTCAAATTTTGTATGGAAAAAATATTAAATGGCCATTACAACTTTAAACTTCGTAGGAGCACGTCTAAAAATAAATAAGCAAACATATATTTTGTGATTTTGAAAATCAACCCCTTAGGGGGTAAATGGGGTGAGTAAACATAAAAATCGATGTGGAGGTCGTTCTTGAGGTTTTATGGGATGGTGATTACGAAAATGAGATTTATTTTGAAGTTCAACACGGTGGACATGATTTAACCCCTAAAGGGGTGAAAATGAGGTTCAAATGTATGGAAAAAAATATAAAATAGACATTACAACTTTAAAATTCGTAGGAGCATGTCTAAAAATAAATAGGCAAACACATATTTTGTTATTTTGAAAATCATCCCTTACGGTGTAAATGGGGTAAGTAAACATGAAAATCGATGTGGATGTCGTTCTTGAGGTTTCATGGGAAGGTGATTGCGAAAATGACATTTATTTTGAAATCCAACACGGTGGACATGACACATCATGGACCTGTACCTGGACATGCACATCCAGGTAACGGGAACGAGAACAGGCACGGGCACAAGCACGGGCACGGGAACAGGAACGGGAACGGGAACAGGACGAGAACGGGACGGGAACGGAACGGGCCGGAACGGAAACGGAACGGGAACGGGAATGAAACGGGAACGGAAAGGGAACGGAATGGGACGGGACGGGAACGGGAACGGTAACGGGAACGGGACGGGAACGGGAACGGGAACGGGAACCGGAAGGGGTACGGGACGGGTACGGAACGGGACGGAATGGGAACGTAACGGGAACGAAACGGGAACGGAACGGGAATGAAACGGGAACGGAACGGGACGAGAACTGTACGGGAACGGGAACGAGAACGGGAGGGTAACGGGACGGGAACGGGAATGGCAACGGAAGGGGTACGAGAACGGGACAGGAAAGGGACGGGAACAGAACGGGAACGGGAACCGGAACCGGAAACGTAAAAATGGTTGAAGGTTCTCTAAGGATTTTCTCTAACATCCACGCGGACGAAGTCGCGGGCAGAAGCTAGTTAAGGATATAGTGCAAGGCACATAGAGCTTTATTTAAGTTACTTGGAAAAGGACTTGAAGTTTTCTTCAGACTGATTAGAAAATGTTAGTTTATCGTTACTAATGAATAAGTTAAGATACTTAATTTATGTTAAATAAACGCATTCTATTGTAATAATAACGACGAGAAGTTTAAAATAAAAGAAATATGTTGTTAAAATGATTTATTATTTAAAATCCAAATTCCTCTACTTTTTCATTTTGGTACTTAGAGCCTTTTTCATTTCTGGTATTCAATTATGTAAAATAGCTTATTAATAGCGTTTCGATCGATATTGAGGAAAATCGATTTTAGATTCGTTAATTCAATTAGCGGTATCAATTCTACGGAGGTGAAAGTAAGTGACATCTCCAATTTGTTTTTTTACTCGCTCGCTCACTTGCTATCTTGTTTGTGTTGTGCAGTGCGTTTTTATTATTTTGTTTGTTACTTTTGATAACTTGGCTATTCTAACGGACTGATTTCCTGCAATAACATTAGACCCCGGCTTTGATTTATGGACTTTGTGATCTGCTCGAACGATAACTCGGCATTGACATTGGATTTTTGATACACTCCAACCCAATACAAAATGGAAAGTGTTTGTGTTAATTGTGACTCTGCTGGTGGTTCCATGGTATTGGAAGATGAGCAGATTCTTCGCTGTATACAACAAGTGCTTACATAGCGGTAAACAATAAATCTGTTCAGTACATATAAAGTGTACCTACATCTTTTACGATTAAGTATAACCTCAAAATCGAATACATTCTGTAGTATGCTACAGTTCCTCAAGTTGTCCGTGTTTCAACAAATGCCTGATGAGAATTTATGAATGATTCCAAACACAACTAGCATTTTTTCATTGCTGTGCGTTCTGGGGCATCAATGTATGGGGAAACGAGCGATGTCCTTTGTTTTTTTTAAACTCAGAATAGTGTTAATAGGTCAAAGGAGACGGTTAAGAAGTACCCTAAAACCGCCAGCAATGAAAAGTATATCATTTAAAAGATAATTTATGCTTTAACTTTATCGATTTATTTATTTTAATTTTTTATTTATCCCGTTTTATTTCAAACCGTCACCCTTCTATTGAAACAAGAGTTGACCCAACTTTTTCCAAAAAATGACTCGTAATTTAAATCCCAGTGATATTCTTCAATTTAAATCAATAAAAGATTCTTTATACAGAGCTCGAAAGAAGTATTTGGAAACTGATTTATTGAGTTATATTATAACAGCACAAAAAATTTGAAATTACCAGAAGCACTTACAAATAATGTTTTGTTGATTGAAGATGGAGGTGAAGATGATGAAAAAATGTTTGTATTTGGTAAAAGATTAGGGAGAAACATTGATAAGAATCATAAATGTTATTTTGCTGATGGTAGTTTCAAAACAGTTCCTAAGCCGTTTTACCAGCTTTACGTGCTACATTTAGATTTAATTTTGACTGAAACGAAGACAAACATTATACCTGTTTTTTATACGCTGTTACCTAATAAGACAGAACAAACCTACCTACGTCTTTTTGCACTCTTAACGGAAAAAAATTGGTATTAACGTCAAATCATTTAAAAGCGACTATGAGAAGGCGCAAATTAAGACCGCTTGCTGTCTTTTCTCAGGCGAAAAAAGCGGATGCTACCACCATTTCAATGATGCGATATGTAGGTATTCAAAAAAGATTCAATTTAGGTAATAAGAGTAGAGAATGTCGAAATATAACTATGAAGGCATCAATGATACCACTATTCCCAGCTAGTCGCATTCTCGAAGCTTGGAGATATACCATTATGTGAATCGTCTCCAGAATTCAAAATGTGTTCCTCCACGGTTTTAAAATAAGCAAGTCGGTAGAAATCGAGTTTTATGGAGACCCCCCGGTATTGGTTAAATACCTGACTTGGTTTAACATTGCATCTTAAAACTTTTCAGCAGTATTTATTTTAAATTTTAATTTACACTAAGGTTGACTGGCTGGATCCATTTTTTTTTACTTTTATTTCATGTGCGTCTCATCCATCGCAACAGCAAGCACATCACAACGGAAGATTCAGAGGGAATTGGTAAAGAGCCACGTGACCATAAAAGAAAAAAATCACAGCTGCCATTACGGGACAAAGAACTTGATTAGGACCTGTTTATTTTCTTTTTTTAGAGCATTAGTAGAAGCTTGTTTTTAATTTAATCATGCTTTTGTCTCGGATCGGAAAATGCAGTTTTCACGTTACAATTCACATTATCACAATAACCAAGTACCAGGGATTAGAATCTTCATCTATACTAGAAACGGCTTGGAAAGCCACTAGGTCACTACGCAAGCGGTACTTAATGACTATTACAGCGGCACAGATTAGAAAAGTTGCGTTAATTGCCTTTGCTTTGTTTGACGAGCGTTGGTCCACACCTGGAAAGATAATTGCTAATTTGTGATTCATATTCTATAGGTACTGAAAATTATTGAATACTAGAAGCGCTTTTCAGTTTGATACTAATATTATTTTATTATTGTATATATGCCATGGGCTAGCATAGCAGCCCACCATATGACAGTTTCATCAAAAAGTTTAGTCTTGTTCCTTTTATATTGTATTTTTGGACCACCGAGCAAAATATATACTATAATGAAATCTTGAAAAAACAATGATATAATTCTGTCTATTGATACGACTGGATCTTTATTTAAACCGGTAGCACAAGATTTTTTAAAGTAAAAAATGCAAACATATTTTCTTATATGCTATCGTAGCATACACTCTGGGTGCTACAATTAGTCTCGATCTTGACAATATGTTGAAAAGGATGTGGGAGCTCGACAAGAACGAAGAATTAAAGCAAACCAAGGAAGAAAAGCAATGCGAGGAAATTTACCAATCTACTACTACAAGAACAGAAGAAGGACGATATGTTGTCAAACTACCTACCAAGAAAGAAACACTTTTAGCAACCCAAGGACAAACAAGAAGTATAGCACTTAAGAGACTTTATCAACAAGAACAAAGATTAGAAAGAAATCCTACATTAAGAAAAGAATACGTGAAGGTTATGGAAGAGTATATAGAAATGAAGCATATGGAAGAAGTAAGCAAAGAAGAACTAAACAAATCAAGTTACTATATGCCACACCATTCAGTCGTGAAGGAAGACAAAGAAACGACCAAAGTAAGGGTAGTTTTTAATGCTTCTCAAAAAGGCCTTAACAACACATCCCTTAATGATGAGCTACTTGTAGGGCCACAAATCCAAGCAGATATGAGAAATCTAATTATGAAGTGGCGCATGAAGAAGGTATGTTTTGTTGCCGACATACAACGAATGTACCGTTAAATATTGGTGAAACCAGAAGATAAGGATTTACAAAGAATTTTATGGAACAATACCAAAGAACGCGTGAAGGACTATCGAATTACGAGAGTCACCTTTGGCACTGCATCAGCTGATCAGCTCCCTACCTAGCTGTCAGAACGTTAAAGCAGGTACCACGTGATGAAGGCGCTGATTACTTAGATGCTGCCAAAGCCATAAATAATTCATTTTTCGTCGATGACTTGATGTGTGGAGAAGATACATTGCCATTAGCAATAGAAAAGGCTAAGAATATAGATGAAATACTTAAACGAGGTGGATTTGTCTTGCATAAATGGTGCTCGAACAATGCAGACTTCCTGAAAGAATTTGAGCTAGTCAAAGAAGTTCACATGTGAATTTAGATATCACCATTGATGGCACAGTGAGAGCATTAGGCTTGCAATGGAATATGGGTCAAGATGTATTCGAGTACAGTCTAAAACTACCACCTTTGTCTGAACCAATAACTAAAAGAACCATACTGGCTGATGTACAACGGTTATTTGACCCACTCGGATTTGTAGCTCCAGCATTACTACCAGCTAAAATACTTATTCAAACGCTGTGGCTGCAAGGCTTAGCATGGGATGAAGAAGTAGAGCCATCAACAGCTGAAAATTGGAAGCACTTACGTGAGACCCTGCAACATCTTAGTGACATCAAGATCAAGAGGTGGTTAAGCACAATAGAAAGTCAGAAAGAGAACATAACTATTCATGGGTTCTGCGATGCTTCCACCAAAGCTTATGCTGCTGTGGCATACGTAAGGGTTCAAAGGGAAGATGGAAATATATTAACAGAAATAGTAGCTGCAAAGATACGAGTAGCTCCAGTCAAACCTGTGTCACTACCTAGACTGGAATTATGTGGTGCGCTGCTCTTATCAAGACTCCTAAAGCAAATAAAAACAGCAATGAATATACCTGAAGATCAGATCTTTGCCTGGACTGATTCTACAATAGTTATTTCGTGGTTGCTTGGGGACCCTGCAAGATGGCAGACATTTGTTAGAAATCGTGTCGTGGAGATCCTAGATAATGTCGGCCACAAATGGTATCATGTGCAAACCACTGATGATAATCCAGCGGATGTAGCTACGAGAGGAGAGTCTGCATCTGCTTTGAAGGAAGATGAACAGTGGTGGAAGGGCCCAGAATGGCTGGGAGATAAAACAATTAATTACGCAAGACCTAAGGAATTAACAACTAATTTGGAAGGAAGAAGGGAGGTAACGATTAGGGCTTGCAAATATTCGATGAAATACAATATTCGAATATTCGAAAATTTTTAAGGGGGTATTCGAATATATTCGAATATTATTCGAATAATTCTGTAAAATAATACAGATGGTCTACATAGTGGGTTTCTTATTGAATATTGCTCATTTTTTCACGTTAAACCAAAGTAAATGCTTTGTTTAATGGGACGCATTGTGTAAAAATTGTCGCCCCACGTTTTTAGTTTAAAAACTTCTTTGTAGAGTTATAAATCTTTAAAGGCGAAATTATTTTATAATTATTAGTCCGTTTTTCTAGTCAATTTTAAGGGCATGTTTTGAGTTCAATTTTGATACTTTTTAGTTCATTTTTAAAACGTATGTTTTTGGTTTGATTGTCAGTAAATGTTTATTTTTTGTTTTTCAGTCTTGTATCTGTGTTTTTTCTCGGGTTTTTTTCCGGCTTCATTATTAGACCAGGGTCTAGTACTATCTCCCATCAGAATACAAGTAAAAACGAAACGAGCCCAAACTTGATGGGGTTGTATGGTATTATTATAGAGATCCTGTACCCATCTTTCGGCTTCATCACCAGATCTTGAATACTAGTTCCCAACAGATTACTTGTCAAGACAAATCAAACAAGCCCAAACTTTATGGAGTTGTATGATTTTATTAGAGAGTTCCTGTAGCCTTCTTCCTACTCAATCACCAGACCCTGGAAATCATCTTCCGTCAAAGTACTAGTCAAGACAAATCAAAGGAGCCCAAAATAAATGGAGCTGCATGGTTTTATTACATATTTTTCGTGATTTTTTTCCGGCTTTATTTTCAGACACTGGACACTATTTTCCCAACAGAGTACTTGTCGAGACGAATCAAACTAGCCCTCGATGGATATATATGGTATTATTACAGAGTTCCTGTGATTTTCTTCTGGCTCCATCATCAGATCTTGGATACTATTTCTCAACAGAGTTATTGCCAAGACGAATCAAACGAGCCCAAACTCGATGGATTTGTATGGCTGCATTACAGAGTTCCTATGGTTTTCTTCCGGCTCCATCATCAGACTCTGGACACTATTTCCCAACAGAGTACTAGTCAAGACGAATGAAAAAAGCCCAAACTAGGTGGAGTTGTATGGTTTTATTACATAGTTTTGTGGTTTACTTCCGGCTTCATTTGATAATGATCAAGGTCTGATGACCCTGGACACTATTTTACCAACAGAGAACTTGTCAAGACGAATCAAACAAGCCCTCGATGGATATGTATGGTTTTATTACAGAGTTCCTGTGATTTTCTTCCGGTTCCATCATCAGACAATGGTCACTATTTTTCAACAATGTGATTGCCAAGACGAATCAAACAAGCTCAAACTCGATGGATTTGTGTGGTTTTATTATAGAGTTCCTGTGGTTTTCATCCGCCTCCATCATCAGACTCTGGACACTATTTCCGAACAGAGTACTAGTCAAGACGAATCAAACGGGCCCAAACTAAATGGAGTTGCATGGTTTTATTACATAGTGGTTTTCTTCCGGCTTCATAATCAGATCCTGGACACTATTTATTTTCCCAACAGAGTACTTGTCGAGACGAATCAAACGAGCCCAAACTCGATGGATTTGTATAGTTTTATTACAAAGTTCCCGTGGTTTTCTTCTGGCTCCATTATTATACCATGGACACTATTCCTAAACACAGTTATTGCCAAGACGAATCAAACGAGCCCAAACTCGATTGATTTGTTTGGTTTCATTACAGAGTTCCTGTAGTTTTCTTCCGGTTCCATCATCAGACCCTGGACAATATTTTCCAACAGAGTACTAGTCAAGACGAATCAAACGAGCCAAAACTCCATGAAATTTTATGGTTTTAGTACAGAGTGTCAAACATAAGCCCTGACTCAAAAGCACTATTTAAAGCTAAGAATATGCCAAAGAAAATGAAAAGAAGCTTAATAGGTGATACGCTGAAAGACCGTCAAAAATCAGAGAAAATAAGAAGAAAAAAAAACGAAAGTAGAAGACATAATAAGGAAAAAAAGACTGTTAAAATGGCAATGGACGGGTCAAATGGCAAGAAAAAGCAAGGAAAAATGTACCAAAATTATTACAGAGTGGCAACCATGGGACAGAAAAAGGAAAAGAGGAAGACAAACCAAAAGATGGGCAGATGATGTTATGAAAACTGGAGGAACACTTTGATCGTGAAAAGCAAGAGATAGAACAGAATGGAAACAGCTGAAAAAGGCCTACGTGTCGCAAGACAAGCTGATCACTAAAGCCAAAAAGGGATTAAATGAACAAAAGAAAGAAAAATATTTATTTGAGACAATCACACACTTGTCAAGACGAATCAAACGAGCACAAAGTCGATGGGTTTGTATGGTTTTATTACAGATTTCCTGAGGCCTTTTGGTTCCATCATCAGATCAGCTCAATGACACTATAAGATGTTGTCATAGTCTTCCTGTTCTGACCTTTGTTTTAAGTTTCAAGTCTTTGACTCATTGGGAAGCTAGATTAAAATCGATTACAATTTGCGGAAAAACAAACAACATAGGTAAACAAATAAATAAACGAGAAAGTGAACGTTTACAATAGCTTCATTCTATGCTCACAAAAGCTATTCGGGTATTTAATGAATGACTTTTGCCTAAATCCAAAAAAGTAGAAAATATTCGAATATTCGAATATCACCGACTTGAGTATTCGAATAGTAAAATAAGGCGAATATTCGAATAATTCGAATATTCGAATATTCGAATTGCAAGCCCTAGTAACGATGCAGGTGGACCTAGCACTGAGCGAAGGCTTGGAACGGAACAGCGTCTTTGGGAAGTTAGAGATTTTGGACAGCTTGCCAGAACTTTTAAAAACAATTGCTTACTGTAAAAGATTCTTAAAGGGAAGGAAAATGACAGATAAAGATATTCCGATGACAACAGAAGAATTGGATCAAGCTTTGAAATCATGTATAAGGATAGTACAACAAGAAAATTTTAAAGAGGAAATTCAAGCTCTGAAACAAAGGGGACAGGTGAAAACAGATAGCAGAATCAAATCACTGCAACCGTATCTTGATGAGGATAATATTATCAGGGTGGGCGGAAGATTGCGCCACGCAGATTTGAATCATGACCACAAACACCCTATAATTTTAGACAAAGCTAATCATCTCACCGTTCTTATTATAAAGGATGCCCATGCAAAGACACTGCATGGTGGCGTTCAGTTGATGTTGCAGTATTTGAGAGCTAAATTTTGGATATTGAGGGCCAAAGGATTAGTCAAGACAGGAATACATAAATGTCTAATATGTGCCAAACAAAGTGCGGCGGCAAAGACACAACTAATGGGCGATTTACCTAGAATGAGGATCACACCAGGCCCTTTCCAGGTCTTGGCATCTAAAGGCAGAGGAATAAGGACCAAAAAGGCCTATGTTTGCATTTTCGTCTACATGGCCACTAAGGCACTACATTTGGAGGCAGTGGGCGATCTTACGTCAGAATCATTCATAGGAGCCTTCAAAAGATTTGTGGCTAGACGTGGAAAGTGTGCGCATCTTTGGTCTGATCAGGGTCACAATTTCGTCGGAGCCAACAAAGAACTAGTTACAGCCTGGAACGATGCTAAGTTAGAGTTCAAGGGTGCTATAGAAGATATGCTGGCGTTAGACGGTACACAATGGCACTTCATACCATCTTACAGTCCACTTATGGGCGGGCTATGGAAAGCAGGTGTGAAATCTTTTAAATTTCACATGAAGCGAATACTATCTTCACATCTGACCTTCGAAGAACTTACAACATTGCTTTGCCAAATCGAAGCTTGCTTAAATTCGAGGCCGCTAACTCCTATCGATGATGCAGTCACTGAGCACATGCCATTAACACCAGGGCACTTCTTGATCGGAGAAGCTCCAATCGTCGTTCCGCAACCAGACGTTCGTAACATTCCTGTGAGTCATCTCACACGTTGGCAGCACATACAGAAATTACTGGCAGATTTTTGGCATAAATGGCAGGCTGAGTACTTGTCAAACCTACAGCAAAGACGTAAATGGCTGAAACGGACAGAAGAGTTTGAGATTGGTAGTATTGTACTACTCAAAAGTGAAAACCTTCCTCCTGGTAAATGGGCGATGGGCCGGATCGTAGCCAAACATCCGGGCCCAGATGACGTTACTAGAGTGTACAGCGTAAAAAGTGGTAGTAGCGTAGTACAAAGAAATGTTACAAAATTGTGTCCTTTGCCAATTGATCTTAATTAGTTAATAGTAAAAAATGTATTTATCATTTGCTAGTTTCGTAAATTCAATTAAGAAATTATTGCATGTCGTAACCATTTAATATAAACCTACGTTAATGTAAGTAGACGGTGCATTCTCACTTGTAGTTCTGTTCAGTATAACATGTTTTAAAGGCCTTATAAGCCCTTTGGTGGGCGGCATGTTTACTTCAATTAACTGTAAGGGTTTTGTTTGTATGCGTGAGCGCAGCACTACAGGTATGAATGTGTGCGTGTGTGTGACTGCTATTTAATGTCAATTTATTAGAATGATTTTTTAGTCCGAAATATATTATTGAAGCAAAACCACGTTTGTCTGATTTCTCCTCGTCAAGCTAAAGTGAACCTTATTACAACTTCATATGAGCCGGATTTGAACCAGCGACCTATGGATGGATCATCCAGATTCTCAAGGATAAAATTGGGAGCTTGGTACCTCAATCTGTCCATAGGAGGAAGCGATTCTTGGCGAGCATGGCGGTTGGAGGTGTGGCAGCTTGGAATCGTGTATCCATCTGGTCATTGCAGAATTATGTGGCCTCGCTTGATTCTCAAATGGAAACCCTGCGAACAAGCCATCAAATGGTTATCAAGAGCATAAATACAATGCAGGATAACCAGCAGGCCATTTACAATGCAGTGGACAGGTAGGCAAGGATATTATCTGAGATGGTGGTTCAGTCGGACTGTAAGGCGCTGGAAACCGCATACTTCCGCGAGGTTTACTCCACGTGGTTGTCTCTTGCACCGAACGATTTTTCGCGTGTTGTGGACAGCACTCTATCAGGCAATGAGAAAAATCGCGGGGCGGCGTAGCTACCGACGCTGTTCGACACGATTCCTCGTTTAACGGCACTGACAAAACGTATACGGCAAAAAGATGGCTGAGAACATCCAAGAAAATGCCGATATATTCGGATGGAGTACGGCTCAGCAGTTTATCTTAGCGCGGAGATCGCTTTCCGACGCATTACTATGGCTAAAATCCAAAAAGACGTTTAGGATGTTCGACGAATTGAAATACCACTTCTATTCTACAGGAGTTTTCTGTTACAATAAATCGACCCTTTTTTTCCCAGTGTATTGGAGCAAATATTTACTTTTTTTTGTTTATTAATGTCAATAGGAGGAAGCGATTCTTGACGAGCATGGCGGTTGGAGGTGTGGCAGCTTGGAATCGTGTATCCATCTGGTCATTGCAGAATTATGTGGCCTCGCTTGATTCTCAAATGGAAACCCTGCGAACAAGCCATCAAATGGTTATCAAGAGCATAAATACAATGCAGGATAACCAGCAGGCCATTTACAATGCAGTGGACAGGTAGGCAAGGATATTATCTGAGATGGTGGTTCAGTCGGACTGTAAGGCGCTGGAAACCGCATACTTCCGCGAGGTTTACTCCACGTGGTTGTCTCTTGCACCGAACGATTTTTCGCGTGTTGTGGACAGCACTCTATCAGGCAGAATCACTCCAGACTTGCTCCCATCTATCGATGTCCTATCCGTCCTTGTCAAGCACCCTGCCATCCGGCACACTGCCTATTCGCAGGACCTGACCCTTCTTTATGAATTGGGCAGGTTCTCCCTTCACAAGGTGGCATACGACCCATACCCGATGGTTGCTGGTGTGATGATCTTTCCGAGGATCATCCCGGACAGATCAGCTGCTCTTATGAAGGTTCAAACAACCTACTTCTATGGCAACAACTCTTATTTCAAATTGGACCTACCCGATACAATGGCATGCAAAAACAAAACAGCCTGTTGGGTTGTTAACTCCCCATCCTGTCGCCAGACATTGTCGCTTATGCTATGTCAGAAGAGACTTCAATGAGAAAAATCGCGGGGCGGCGTAGCTACCGACGCTGTTCGACACGATTCCTCGTTTAACGGCACTGACAAAACGTATACGGCAAAAAGATGGCTGAGAACATCCAAGAAAATGCCGATATATTCGGATGGAGTACGGCTCAGCAGTTTATCTTAGCGCGGAGATCGCTTTCCGACGCATTACTATGGCTAAAATCCAAAAAGACGTTTAGGATGTTCGACGAATTGAAATACGCACTTCTATTCTACAGGAGTTTTCTGTTACAATAAATCGACCCTTTTTTTCCCAGTGTATTGGAGCAAATATTTACTTTTTTTTTGTTTTGTGAAAATTTTTACCGCCTGATAGTCTTATATTTCTTTTAGAGTCAAAGTGACAGGTATTTTAAAGTATAAAATACAGTGATTAGTGGCCAGTGGCTGCATGATGTACATGGTATGATAAACGTAGGTTTAACACCTCCCCGTAACATGAACACCATGCACACTCTGAGCTGTACACTTATTTACAGGACAAATAAAACCATAACAAAGTTACACTACTCACTACCCTTAACAAACTTTACAACACTATGCACCTTAAAAATAAGTTAACCTATTTGTACAACCCTTAAAATTAACAACAGAGGGGAACCTACCTAACCGACCTAACTTAAACCTAAGGACTGTACACATTTACAGTGGGAAGGCCTAGCTAAGGGTTTGGTTGGTGAGTACATCTGCCGTCATGTTCTTAGTGGGAATGTACTTCAGGTCAAAATGGTGTTGTGACAAAGCATCCCGGATGAAATGATGTCGAATGTCGATATGTTTAGTGCGGGCATGAAACGTGTTATTCTTTGTAAGTGTTAATGCACTTTGGTTGTCCGTGAAAATGGTGATGGAATGATTGGTACCGAAAACTTCTTTCACTAGGGAAGATAAGTATATGGCTTCTTTGCAGGCTTCGCCAAGAGCCATGTACTCAGCTTCGGTGGTTGAAAGTGCAACTGTGCGTTGTTTGCGGGATTCCCACGAAATAGCTGCTCCACTTAGCTGAAAGCTGTAGCCAGTATAAGATCGCCTGTCAACTACATTACTGCCGTAGTCAGCATCAGCGTATCCAACGAGTTCACTTTGATCCCTAGTAAAGGTCAGGGCGAGATCTCTAGTGGCTTTCAAATATCTTAGAACGCGCTTGGCCGCTCTCCAGTGTGTTGTAAGTGTTAATGCACTTTGGTTGTCCGTGAAAATGGTGATGGAATAATTAGTACCGAAAACTTCTTTCACTAGGGAAGATAAGTATATGGCTTCTTTGCAGGCTTCGCCAAGAGCCATGTACTCAGCTTCGGTGGTTGATAGTGCAACTGTGCGTTGTTTGCGGGATTCCCACGAAATAGCTGCTCCACTTAGCTGAAAGCTGTAGCCAGTATACGACCGCCTGTCAACTACGTTACTGCCGTAGTCAGCATCAGCGTATCCAACGAGTTCACTTTGATCCCTAGTAAAGGTCAGGGCGAGATCTCTAGTGGCTTGGTGTTAAACCTACGTTTATCATACCATGTACATCATGCAGCACTCTGGCCACTAATCACTGTATTTTATACTTTAAAATACCTGTCACTTTGACTCTAAAAGAAATATAAGACTATCAGGCGGTAAATATTTTCACAGTGTGTCCCCTTCTCGAAAGAGCGGTCTCGGCAGGCTTTAACAAAGTATCGGCGGAGGCACAGGAATGAGTTGGTTTCCAGCTATCTGCGTTGGATTGGCCCTTGGAGCGACTATATTGTACGTGACTTGTAGAAGCGAGAATCTTCAGGGGGCGAGCCCTCGCGGCAACCTACACCCTCTGCGGTAACGCAGTAGGGGTTGTTAGGCCGCACGGTTTGATAGTGCCAAGGGGACTCCTGTGTTCAGTATAATGGCACAGCCAGGAAATCCAGAGCAAGCTAATAGGGGGATGGCGGGATTCCGTGACCTTTGGGATCGGTTCTTCCCAGGCAGGCCTGATCCAGTGGAGGCCAACCAGCGGGCTTTTGTGCCTGATCGTCCCCATGACATCCTCATACAGGGGCTAGAGGCCATACGACTCACACGGGAATTCATAGAGGAGGTGGCTGAGTTTGACAATGAAGCTGCAACAGATTTCCTGGATGCCAAATTCTACGGTCAGCCCATTACTGAAAGATACAGAGCGCAGTGCGCCACGGCACTAGGACAGGAGCTGGACAGGCACAATGTCCGCAATAACACGAGACGGGCTAGGCTCATTCCTCGAGCAGTTGAGAACCACATAAACCACCGGTTAAGAGAAGAGCCACGGTGGAATAAGCAAACTATCGACAGAGTCAACGTCTTCAACCAAGGCGTGAATGGGGATATTGTAACCAGAAACCCTTATTGGTATTGGCCTTAGAGCATACAGACCGGGAGTAGGCAAAACACGCGCCCCCTTTCACCAAAGTACATGACCAATTTGGTCGTGTCAGTTTATAAAAACTAGTTGGTCACGAACACTCGCCATTTTGTAATACTACATATCGCCGAACGCAGCTCCGCTAAAATGATGTATTATGCAGTGATTTTGTGCAAAAGACTATCCGAAAGTTCAAATTTTACTAAAGACGGTATTTCATATCACACCTAAACTAATTTTATTAACAAACTGTGATATAATCACGAAGAAAACGCAATTTGTTAAGTAAGCTAACGACAGATATTGCGATAGCAAAACGATACCAAACATAATACTAATCTATGAAACAAACATCATGGTACAAGTCTAGAGCTGTGACAGTGTGAACAAATGTGTGTGCTCCCGTTCGCTATGAACGAATGAAAGATCAAATGAATTTTAACTACATATTACTTTGATGTGATTTAATCAGGACCTATATTATCAATGATTAGTTTTTTATAATAAATATTATGTAATAATTGTATACTTTTCTTGCAAAATCTATACTTACATAGTCTGGTCAACGAAAGATGTGACTGAAATAGCGGCGCCACTATGTTTTAACATTTGGAGGTTAAGTTACTGGAAATTGACCCCTAAAATCTGGTGCAAAATTAGTTTTTCCAACAGACTCTCATCTTTCGTTAACTAAACTCTAGTATAAAGAACACTTTTTCGACTGTTTGTCTGAATCTCCGCTAACTTCTCTAAAAACCACGATTTGGAATTTAATAGGGTTTATTTGTACTATCCTTTAAGAATTTCAACTATTTGGACCGATATATTTTGCCTAAGTGTATGAAGTTTCATTGAAATCGGTTCATCCATTTCGAAAAATAAGGACTTCAAAGTTTGTATAAAATGTAGTTTGCCGTTAAGGGTCCATGATAGGAAAACATGGTTTGCGCGGGTCATACTTTTATACAGAAAACGTAAAGTTGTTGCCACAAAAAAACATACGGCAAGCTAAAGAGATTCTCTAGTAGCTACAAGTTTTAAATTGCGTATGAACCTCACAGATGATTGTAAAAAAAGTATATCATCAAAAGCGCTTGCTTGTAGGGTCATATTTTTGGTGTTATTAATAGCGGAAACGTTTTAAATTCTACATCCAAATACACTTTAACGTACTGTAAAGTACAAAAGAAAGATGAAAAAACATCTAGAAAGTGCAGAAGTGAGGTTTTTTCCATACTCTAAAGAAAAAAAACCGGCCAAGTGCGAGTCGGACTCGCGCACGAAGGGTTCCGTATCAAAAAACGGCAAAAAACCACGTTTGTTGCATAGGAGCCCCCCTTAAATATTTATTTTATTCTGCTTTTAGTATTTGTTGTGATAGCGGCAACAGAAATACATCATCTGTGAAAATTTCAACTGTCTAGCTATCACAGTTCATGAGATACAGCCTGGTGACAGACAGACGGATAGACAGACAGACGGACAGCGGAGACTTAGTTATAGGGTCTCGTTTTTACCCTTTGGGTACGGAACCCTAAAAACAGAAACAAATGTTTTCGTATAACCGAGCCTTAACACTATGTAGAATTTAAATATGTAATGGTCATACTCATGATGATTCCCTCAAACTTTTTTTATGATAAAGATTGTTCATCCGCTTAATTTTCAAGCGCGTAAAATTTAAAAAAAGTGTAAAATTAGCTTGATCAATTTTAAATTAAAAGAAAACAGCCAAGTGCGTGTCGGGCCACGCGTAGTAGGGTTCCGTAGTTACCTTATACCATACCATATTGAATACAACTATTTTTCGTCTGCAATAATAACTTTATTTTTCACAGTGTTTGTATGAATGACAAAGTTATATGTGAGGGGTAGAGTTAGGGGGGGGGGACACATTTTACTACTTTGTCAGTCTTTCAAACGTTTGACTTTTTTGAACACCTATCTATAGACTTATATATATAAGGTCCTTCTTAAATAGTGCTCATAATTTTAAGGGGTCAATGTACTCATGCATACAAACAACTTTTACTATGGGACTAACATTGAAATCGCGAAAAAAAAGTCAGCTGTTCCATAGAAAATTTTAAATCGAATAGATCAAAATGTATGGAACAGCTGATTTTTTTTCACGATTTCAATGCTGGTTCCATAGTAAAAGTTGTTTGTATGCATGAGTACATTGACCCCTTAAAATTATGTGCACTATTTATGAAGGACCTTATATAAGGATGATTTTTTTTTCAGTTTCAGTTCCATGTATAGGGAGCTCCCCTTAATCTTTTGTTTTATTTTTATTTTTGTGTAAAAATCGTAATTCGAAAGGCGGTTTACAGAATACATCTACTTACTTATATCAAATTTCAACTGTGTAGTCCTAATACTTTCGGAATAAAGTGGCTGTGACATACGGACGGACGGACGAACGGACAGACATACAGACATAACCAATCTATAAGGGTTTAGATTTTTGCCATTTAGGCTACGGAACCCTAACAAGCAATTTAAGGTTCAAAATTAATTGGAGATTTTTGACAGTTTTGTATAGCTTGATGTGTATAGCTTGATACCATGTACATCATGCAGCCACTGGCCACTAATCACTGTATTTTATACTTTAAAATACCTGTCACTTTGACTCTAAAAGAAATATAAGACTATCAGGTATTTTAAAGTATAAAATACAGTGATTAGTGGCCAGTGGCTGCATGATGTACATGGTATGATAAACGTAGGTTTAACACAACCTGTCACTTTGACTCTAAAAGAAATATAAGACTATCAGGCGGTAAAAATTTTCACATGTTTATTAATGACACTTGGAAAATAGCTCATTATAAAGTTTTTGGACCCTCTTTAATATATTTTATCGTTTTGTTATTGTATTGCATAATGTTTTTTGTGGGCTGTTGTTTTGCATGTTTTCTTCTGACTTTGTATCGTTTGTTGCAGGGAATGAGCCAAGCTCTGGCGAGAGTGACGACGAGGAGTTCGCGTCTCAACCCTTGGGTTTTCCAGACGATGGAGACGGCAATGGACGCCGAACCGATGCGCCAGTGCCACATAGGTAGCTCCAATGGTGACGACGGACCAGTCTCGGAGTCTTTATGATTTTCATTGGGAAGCGTTCCCTACTACACCGATTTCACCTGAAACAGGGCGGGAATGCTTTTCGCAAAGCAAAGTCGTCCGGCAACTCCGTGTGTCGACCCATATTTTTTATTTTTGGTGTCTTTCTTGAGGTTATTTTCAAAAGATATACAGGAAAGAGGTAAAAAAATACCATTGGCCTCAGTACCACTGGATAACTTTTACTGTGAATGCGTTGATACAGCAAAGACGTAAATGGCTGAAACGGACAGAAGAGTTTGAGATTGGTAGTATTGTACTACTCAAAAGTGAAAACCTTCCTCCTGGTAAATGGGCGATGGGCCGGATCGTAGCCAAACATCCGGGCCCAGATGACGTTACTAGAGTGTACAGCGTAAAAAGTGGTAGTAGCGTAGTACAAAGAAATGTTACAAAATTGTGTCCTTTGCCAATTGATCTTAATTAGTTAATAGTAAAAAATGTATTTATCATTTGCTAGTTTCGTAAATTCAATTAAGAAATTATTGCATGTCGTAACCATTTAATATAAACCTACGTTCATGTAAGTAGACGGTGCATTCTCACTTGTAGTTCTGTTCAGTATAACATGTTTTAAAGGCCTTATAAGCCCTTTGGTGGGCGGCATGTTTACTTCAATTCTGTAAGGGATTTGTTTGTATGCGTGAGCGCAGCACTACAGGTATGAATGTGTGCGTGTGTGTGACTGCTATTTAATGTCAATTTATTGGAATGATTTTTTAGTCCGAAATATATTATTGAAGCAAAACCACGTTTGTCTGATTTCTCCTCGTCAAGCTAAAGTGAACCTTATTACAACTTCATATGAGCCGGATTTGAACCAGCGACCTATGGATGGATCATCCAGATTCTCAAGGATAAAATTGGGAGCTTGGTACCTCAATCTGTCCATAGGAGGAAGCGATTCTTGGCGAGCATGGCGGTTGGAGGTGTGGCAGCTTGGAATCGTGTATCCATCTGGTCATTGCAGAATTATGTGGCCTCGCTTGATTCTCAAATGGAAACCCTGCGAACAAGCCATCAAATGGTTATCAAGAGCATAAATACAATGCAGGATAACCAGCAGGCCATTTACAATGCAGTGGACAGGTAGGCAAGGATATTATCTGAGATGGTGGTTCAGTCGGACTGTAAGGCGCTGGAAACCGCATACTTCCGCGAGGTTTACTCCACGTGGTTGTCTCTTGCGCCGAACGATTTTTCGCGTGTCGTGGACAGCACTCTATCAGGCAGAATCACTCCAGACTTGCTCCCATCTATCGATGTCCTATCCGTCTTTGTCAAGCACCCTGCCATCCGGCACACTGCCTATTCGCAGGACCTGACCCTTCTTTATGAATTGGGCAGGTTCTCCCTTCACAAGGTGGCATACGACCCATACCCGATGGTTGCTGGTGTGATGATCTTTCCGAGGATCATCCCGGACAGATCAGCTGCTCTTATGAAGGTTCAAAACCTACTTCTATGGCAACAACTCTTATTTCTAATTGGATCTACCCGATACAATGGCATGCAAAAACAAAACAGCCTGTTGGGTTGTTAACTCCCCATCCTGTCGCCAGACATTGTCGCTTATGCTATGTCAAAAGAGACTTTAATGAGAAAAATCGCGGGGCGGCGTAGCTACCGACGCTGTTCGACACGATTCCTCGTTTGACGGCACTGACAAAACGTATACGGCAAAAATATGGCTGAGAACATCCAAGAAAATGCCGATATATTCGGATGGAGTACGGCTCAGCAGTTTATCTTAGCGCGGAGATCGCTTTCCGACGCATTACTATGGCTAAAATCCAAAAAGACGTTTAGGATGTTCGACGAATTGAAATACGCACTTCTATTCTACAGGAGTTTTCTGTTACAATAAATCGACCCTTTTTTTCCCAGTGTATTGGAGCAAATATTTACTTTTTTTTTTGTTTATTAATGACACTTGGAAAATAGCTCATTGTAAAGTTTTTGGACCGTCTTTAATATATTTTATCGTTTTGTTATTGTATTGCATAATGTTTTTTGTGGGCTGTTGTTTTGCATGTTTTCTTCTGACTTTTTATCGTTTGTTGCAGGGAATGAGCCAAGCTCTGGCGAGAGTGACGACGAGGAGTTCGCGTCTCAACCCCTGGGTTTTCCAGACGATGGAGACGGCAATGGACGCCGAACCGATGCGCCAGTGCCACATAGGTAGCTCCAATGGTGACGACGGACCAGTCTCGGAGTCTTTATGATTTTCATTGGGAAGCGTTCCCTACTACACCGATTTCACCTGAAACAAGGCGGGAATGCTTTTCGCAAAGCAAAGTCGTCCGGCAACTCCGTGTGTCGACCCATATTTTTTATTTTGAGTGTCTTTCTTGAGGTTATTTTCAAAAGATATACAGGAAAGAGGTAAAAAAATACCATTGGCCTCACTGGATAACTTTTACTGTGAATGCGTTGATCAGCATTTCTACGTCGAAGAAATAGCCAGGATGTGGAATATTAGTTGTTGTTGATTTATAAAGAAAGAAAGGTAGTGGAAAGAAATATTTTTCTTGTACAGGTAAATTACCCTAAGCTGGCACCACTGTTTTTTTTAAAATAGAAGGCAAAGAGACTCAAGTCAAACTTCCTATATGGACTAGATTTTAGATTTTTTTAAATAGCGGAAAAAACACTGATCTAAAAATTCTGAAAAAAAAAATATATGAGCTTAGAACACTAAAATCTCGAAATGGTTTTCTAATTTTAGTACTTTCTCAAAATGAAATGTTGTCAATTTATGTAGGTAGAGCACCAAACAAAATAGTATTTTACATGAATATTACATGAATTTCATAGTCAGTGCACCAAACCCATTCATTTAACCTTGACAGTTGCGTTAATACGGTCACTTTAGGAAAATCTCGGAATTGAGATGATAAGCTGAAAACTCGTATACTCCCCTCAATTTGGTGTTCTAAAAGTTGTCTCAAAATTCACTGAAAATCATGTGTACACTTCGTAAGTTATTCACGGTTGAAAGTCATAAAAATCAGTTTTTCGCGATTACTTCGGTTTCTATAGCTCCAATGATGTTGGCATGTATTGACCAAATATGTAGATAGACAATGAGTATTGCCATGTAAAAGAAAATTTGCCACTTTCATAGCAGTTTTCGAGATTTACCCCAATATAAATATTTACCACAATTTACCCCAATTGGTATATTCTATTAGATTTTGCCTATTATTTGAATTGAATGATGTTTTGAAATTGATTTGAACACAACAAAATAGAATTATCCAATTCGGTGCAGTCGTTTGAAAGTTATGAGCGTACATACATTTAGACGATTCATTTTTATTTAATATGGATTATTAATTTAAATATTTAATTTGTATTTGAAAAAAAAAAACATTTTAATATTTAACAGACTAACAATGAAGAAGAAGACATCCTAGACAACATTGTCTCTTTATGTGAAGGAAGTATACCAGAGTCACCTCTGTCGTTGGCGGCATCCACCTCAGGGGCCTCATATATGTCTGGCGACACACCGACGTCGTGTGACAAAAATCTAATTAAATTACTTGAAAAAAAACACAGGATGGTAAACTACTCCTTAGACAGCGCTCCCAGATCCTGGGAGACCAGATGCGAAAATTACTGACTAGAGAAATAGCACGAGAAATAGTACACGCCGATCCAAAGGCACCGGTGACCGCGGACATATACTTGCATTGGAGCAACGAGATTTGTAAGCGAGTAGTTTTATATTTTTTCATAATAATATGATACCCCACATGCCCTAGTAGCCCCACTTCGAAGTTTGAAACTCCCCTTTCAGTACCTGCTGTTAAAAAATATGTTTGTGACATAGTATGCAAAACAATTAATTATTTTTTATGACACTACGATTTAAATTTTCAGCAAAAGTATTTCCAGCAGAAAATTGCTCTGTTTACTATACCGCCACCACAGGAGCAGGACGAGCTCACGGGCGTTTATATGACGCTGTTACGAATTTGAAGGCAAAATATAGAAGGAATAATATATATGAACCAAGGGCACGTCGTTGCTTGGATAAAACTTTAACTCCCAAGTCTGCAAAATCTAATCATAGCTTAACATTGGACATACGAGATTTGATAGATACAGAAGATCCCCAGGAATTAAATACACAGGAAATAGAAGAATGTTTGGAGTGGCTAAAATCATCTGTGGACAACTATGCCCTGTGTGCCGAAAAATGGAAAAAAACTAATGGACTGCGACTGCAACGAGTACTATCAGAGACCGAAGTGCAGACTTATTTGAAAGACTTTCCGTGTCTAAAACGATCTTGGGGGCTACATTTAGTAAGTGCTGCGCAACGTCATTATTTTTGTATTTATGCCAAGAGATGTCTTTATTTATTTATTTCCATTGTAAAGTCATGTTCATAAATATAAAGATGTTACAGTTTTTGTAAAATAAATTCAGTCCATGAACGCCCTGCAAGGGCACACAATAAATAATAGTAACAATAGTTTAACCTATCTAAAATTACTAAGTAAATTATGCATATTAAATTAAATAAGATTAATTTAAAATAACAATTGATTATAATGATTTAAGAGAAGACGTACCTTTACAAAAAACCTGCCTTCCTATTTAGGTAACTCCGAACTAACTTTTTTGACATATAGGGCCTGTTTCACTACTTTTTTTAAGGGTTTTGACGCAGATCGTCACTTTCGCAAATGGTCATCGCGAAAAATTTGGTCACTTTCGCAAATGGTCACTTTCGCAAAACGTCACTTTCGCAGAATGTCATTATTATTTTTTTCCTTTTTTCTCAAAATTGTGAATGACATTCTGCGAAAGTGACCATTTGCGAAAGTGACCATTTGCGAAAGTTACCAAATTTTTCGCGATGACCATTTGCGAAAGTGACGATCTGCGTCAAAACCTTGGGTACTTATTGTCTTATTGCAAAATCTATCGCAATCGCTTTCATTTGACAGATGGATGAGACACATTGCTACATTTTGTTTGGAAGTTTTTATTTGTGCCAAAAAGAGGTATCAATGTGTCACATCCATCTGTCAAATGAAAGCGATTGCGATAGATTTTGAAATTAGACAATAAGTACCCAGATTAGCTTATTCATTCATATAACCTTATCCGACAGACTTCTGACTTTTAGATGACCAAATAGCCTAGTGGTTAGAGAACCTGACTATGAAGCTTGAGGTCCCGGGTTCGATCCCTGGTCGGGACTGATATTATTGATATAATACGAATATTTGCTCTCGGCTGCTGGGCACAGGCCTCCTCTCAAATTGAAAGGACTTGGGCTGTAGGTCTCACGCGGGCCCAGCGCGGATTGGAAACTTCACACACTATTGAACTGCTTCGCAGGCTTTGCAAGTTTTTGAAAAATAAATATTTCTTGAATAAATAAACATACATTTGTATATGTGACTGTGTTTAGTAAAAGGGGCCACTCTGAGGGTTTTAGTTTACGGTTTAAATCGTGATTCCCCAGGATCTTAAGTGGTTAAACTATTTTTAGGGTGGTAAAAAGTGGGGGTTAATGGGGGGGGGGGGGAAATCCCCCCCTTCGTCCACAGGGGTGGGGATTGGTTTGTTGGAAAAATGACTTTTACAAAAGTTAACCCCCTGAAAATCCCTCAAGCGATGGCATCATAAAAAGAGGGAGTCAAATTTTGATTACAATTTTTCTAAGTCCCTGCCTTAAAGCCTACACTAGAAAATCTGGTTGAAAATTTCCAAGTTTTTTTTCGTCAAAAATTGGCTGTCAATAATCAGCACGTTATGACCTCCAGGGGGGAGGGGGTTCGTTTGTCGGGAAAATGATATTAAAAAAAGTTGTCCCCCTTGAGTCCCCCCACCCGATGGAACCATAAAAAAGGGGGGTTGACATTTTGATCGAAATTTTTCAGCCTTTTTTTTCATAGTGCCCCAAAGGTCTATTTGACGCTGACTGTACCTACCGTAATGTTACTTTTTGTATATGTCACCTCTCGCGCTCAGGTACGGTCAAGTGCAATAATAAGTATCGATTTTATCCTTTCATAAATATGTATTGATTGAGACCTTATTCCGTTGACAAAAGGTGGTATGGGACATATTTATGAATAGTTATGTACGCCTTTATATTTACACTTGACTGTACTTGATTAACTAAAATTTGTAGTAGGTAGATAATTTATTTTTGGTCTTATGACTAACCAAGTTTTTTCTTTGAATGAAATAGTAGGTTAATCCATTTAACTTCAAGGTGTTCGGTATTTTTCATTGGATAGCAAAGTTTACCTAGTTTTAGGAAGTACTGATAACTCCATACCGCTTAAGTGGTCCCTTTTACTAGACAGAGTTACATAATAATATTATGTATGATACTTTGCAAATTGATTTCGATCATGATCTAAATTTGAATATTTTTACAGATCCTGATCCCCAGACGAGCACACTTGCTGCTCTTATGCTGATTCCTCATATCCTGGGGCCTGTACATGTAAGAAGAAAGAAAATTTCTGTGTCAGAAGGTCGAGACAGTTTTATACTTCACATAGAAGAAGAAACACAGCTTAATGAAGCTCGTAATCAGCGAAGAGAAAAATATAAAGATCTAGGATCACAATTCAGCCCTACGTCATCGTTGCTGGACCTCTCAAAAAAATAACAACAAGATACGTCGTGCTCGATGACATTGTTTACGAGGTACCGTGTATAAGCGATGCGGTGGACAGTTGCTTCAAAATTATATGGGCCTTATACTTACAGTATCCAAGTGAGTGTTTGCACGTGTGGCAGTTCTTACAAAGGGCCATTTACAACATACCATACAAAGCTGTAGACAAAAAAGAAAAAATTACGTCATCAGTTCTTGCTTTATTGAGTGATTGTAGTATCTCTATAAAGTAAAATGGTTGTTTGCTTTCTTTGTGAAACTGTGATTAAGGACTTACGAGCTCTTAGGGCTCATTTCCAATTTTTCCACTATGGCCATAGTTTTGAACAATATCGATGCGCGGAGAATGACTGTTCAAGATCATATCACCTTTTTAATTCATTTCGTAGGCATTATCTGAAAGCACACTCAGCACAGGTAACAAACACAGAAAATAATATTATGGCCTCAGAACAAGTGCCTTCATCTTCTGTACAATCATCTACCAGGCCAGTTTCTATTTCAAACGATGTGTTAGCAGTTGTAGAACCAGAAGCTTTTAGTTGTTTACGTCATATTCCACTTGAGACAGCGATAGCATCACTGATAGCTTTCTTGTATGGATTTGCCAATTTACCTAGGAATATTGTCCAAATTACTGATGACAATTTACTTAACATCTTATCACATTCCGTGGTTCCTTTGATTGAAGAATTGTTGCAGAGTATGGCTGATAGTGGCGAAATCATTTTTACAAATTGCTACTCGTACAATACATAATAAAATTATCTCAGATTTTAGGCAATTTTCAACCGAATATCGTAGATTTAATTTCTTTGAGTGACGGTTGACGTATATACCGCCACAGGAAATTGCAGTAGGTGAATGTCGATCGTCAAAAACTGTTAGTGGTAGACATCTCGTCATGTACTCGTACTATGCAATTTATCCCACTAAGAAAAGTGCTGTATTCTTTTTTTTCTCTTGATTCACTCTTGGTTGACACTTTACAGTACATGACAGATCTTTACAATGATGAAGCAAAAATACAGAACTTCATTCAAGGAAATTATTGGAAATCTAGAAGAAGAGTTCACTCCGGTAAAAACGTTGTGCCTTTATTTTTGTTTTTTGACGATTATGAAACTTCGAATGCCTTAGGCAGCCACTCAGGGATTCATAAGTTAGGCGCCGTATATATTTCATTGCCAAGTTTACCTCCGTGGCGGTGTTCCACTCTTTCTAATATTTTTTAACATTGCTGCTAAACTCCTCGGATAGATCGCAATTTGGCAATAACGTCATATTCCAGCCAATAATAGACGAGCTTAATTTTCTCAGTACCGTTGGCATCACATTTGCTATTCCAAATTTTACTGGAACTGTATATTTCGAATTGGCGTTAATCATCGGGGACAATTTAGGGATTCATTCCATAATTGGTTTCATTGAAAGCTTTTCCGCTAATTATCCATGCAGGATTTGCAAGATTAAGAAAGAGGACATGAAAACTAAGTCGTGAGAAGACAAGACGCTCTTAAGAGACAATGATGATTATGATGCTGATTTATTGGAAGGTATTCCTGCCAACTCCGGAATTAAAGAAAAATGGCTTTGATTGAAAGTGAGCGGCTTTCAATTGTTCAAACAGGTTGGTGTTGACGTTATGCATGACATTCTTGAAGGAGTCGCTAAATACGTCATGGGACTGGTGTAGACGTGGGCGTTGAATGAACGAACAGTTTTTTTAGACTGTTTATTGGGCATCAACAGTTCAACTAGTTTATGGTCTACTGATAAACTAGTTTATGCGTGAACGTAAGTTGCCAGCGCGTTGCTTGAACGATCCGACGCCTCGCGACGGGCGGCGAGGTGACCAATACGTCTATCTCTGTTCATCACGTGCGTTCGTCTCGCTCACTCGATAAAACGACAACTGGCGACACTGGGAGCGGTGTTTTATTAAAATGAACTTTAAAATTGAGGGAAAAGAGATTCAAATCTATTATTTTTTCTGGGATAAATAAATGTTTGAACTTTGTTTACCCATGAATGACATTATGACAATTAGTCTTGATTCTAAATAATTCTAAATAACAAATAGTTAGTTATGTACATAAAATGAACTTTTAAATATGCCAGGCGTACTGTATAATATTATCAGTTCCTATCATATTATTGTCAATGCCGAATCTTTTTTACTGAATTTTCAGTGAAGCTCATTTTCACCGCCCACAAATTTACTGAATCGTCGTCGCGTCGATTACCAAGCAACAACATTGTCTAAACAGTTTATTCTGAAAGTAGTCTAATGATAATGAATCATTTTAATGAACTACGACAACTAAACTACTTTTCCGTCACAGTTTCATGTTCAGTTCACTGTTCTAAACTAGTCGAAAAAAAAACAGTTTATTCAACTAGTTTACGGTAAACGGTAAACAGTTTCGTTGATTGAAAAAGCGTCAACGACCCACCCCTAGACTGGTGCTTAAGAAGTGTTTTTATCGTTTTAAATATTTTTCTTTGGCATAGCTAAACGATAGACTCGGTACTTTTGCATATGGGCCAGACGCACGCAATAAACTTGTTGAACTGTCTATGCATCACATTAATCAATGTCATATTCGTTTGAATGCGTCAGAAATGTTAACTTTCATTAGATACCTTTCTGTCATAGTAAGTGATAAGGTTCCTGGCGGTTACAGCTATTGGTTACTTTATTTAAAGTTGAGGGAAATTGTAGAACTCGTATCAGCTACTTGCGTTTGGACAGGGCTCGATGCTGTGTTGCAGGACTGTGTAACTGAACTTAATAACCTGTATTTGCTTTTGTCGAATGAATCTCTTAAACCTAAGTTTCACCATCTTACTCATTATCATAATGCAATGATTAACTATGGCCCTCTTACATTATTTTCATCTATGAGGTACGAAGCAAAACATAGGTTGGCAAAAACATCTGCAAGAGCTTCAAGTAACCGAAAAAATATAAGATTTAGTTTAGCTGTTAAACACCAACTGAAATTAAATGAAATATTTTCGAGAGGTGCACTAGACCCAATACTCACCTGGGGGACCAAGAAATTAAAAACAATGCCTTCCGATTTAGAACTAATTCAATCGTGTCTTAATTTGGAATGTCTCGAGTCTTTATTCCGTGTCAGTTGGGTTGCCATGTCTTCGGTTCGATACAAGAAAGGTTCTATACTTGTCTATGACCAGGTACCAGTGTTAGATCGAAATGACTTGACATTTTTAGTTGTGGATAATTTGTATCTCTATGATAATATAAAAGTTATTTTAACAGTAACTCTGCTAAAAACATTTTTTTTCGATTGTCATTACTATGCATATGAAGTTGAACATAAAGTAGAAAAAAATAATGACCTACATTTTCAGACGACCCACACTTTGAATACAATTATAGCTCCTACGAAAAGGTTGTTAGTT
Organism: Agriphila geniculea; assembly: GCA_943789525.1. NCBI lineage: Eukaryota > Metazoa > Arthropoda > Insecta > Lepidoptera > Crambidae > Agriphila > Agriphila geniculea. Next base: position 19,199,134 of record OX038888.1, read on the forward strand.
ACTTTGCGTAGTCCCATTTAGCTTAAATCAAGATATGCCTGGTAGATTGACCTTTTTAGTCTGCGTTGTTATGAAGGCTAGTCGTAAACAAAGTAAACAGTTTCCAAAGAATCGTCAAACAACCATTAAACGGTGTACAATAGGTACCCCACAGCACAATGTATGAAAAAATGGCGTCAGTTAATGTCACGAAATTCTAATACGATGTAGACCTAGAGGTTTTCCTGGCACGAACGCCGTGTGGTTTGTGTTTGACATAGAAATAATTATTATTATGTATACAGGGTGGATTTTTGAGACGGGTCAGTAAGGGCAGGTACCTTAACCGTAACAGCTACAGGAAAGCGTTCTTAGGAGACCTTCTATAACTTTTAGCGATATTCTGAACTGTATTCACAGATTTTGGAAAAAAAATAGTCAGCAAAAAGAAATATTCTAAAATAAAAAAAAAGAAATTTGTTGCTAAAAACTTTTCCCATACATTTTGTACGGAAAAAACTCGAAATTTTACTTATTGTGACTCTTTACAGCCAACTGAAATTTGAGTAGAGATACTACAGTAAGTGAACAGCCACACGGCGCGTTGCGTCAGCGTTGCGTCGACGCAGCGCTACCACTGCGTTGTTTTACATACAAATAACCAAGGTGTTCACACGGCGCGCTGCGTCGTCGCAACGCACACATGACGGACAGCAGCCCCCGAGAAGGGGGTGTACTCGTGCGACGTCGGAGCGTCAGCGCTCAGTTGTTTGTGCGTTGACAGGGAGGATACACGGAAGTTCATTTCGTTTTACGTTTACGTTTTTGTATTTAGTTTTATTTGCAGGGTAATTAGTTTTATTTGCAGGGTAAAATGAATACCATTGAAGAAATTGACATAGATTACTTGATTACATTGATACAGGAAAGGGAAATTATATGGGACAAGTCAAACGTAGATTTTAAAAATAAAAATTTAAAAACAAAAGCCTGGGAAGACATATCAAAAGTTTTATTTCCTGATTATGAGAATTTCACAGCTGAACGAAAAAACAAAGTTGGTGAGTTCACAGTACAGATATTTATGTTTTTTTTATTTAAGAGGGCTTTCAAGATTTTCTTGCACCGCCAATTCCGCGATCAGTACAAAATTAATATCTCGACACTCTAAAATTTTAAAACTTAGGGAATTTAGATTAGCGTGAGTACTATTTTATTACTTAGCTCAAAACTAACCTAGACTACGCTGAGTAGGTATAAAATATTATTTTTTTACTGATCGCGGAATTGGCGGTGCAAGAAAATCTTGAAAACCCTCATAATACAATTATACCTTATTTAGCTGCCAAGGCAGAGTTCCTCTAGTCATAAAATAGGTCGCATATTGCTGTCTTATGACATTCGGTGCTGTCTGTTCTTCATGTACGGGTTGTATTGGGAGAAATTCATCAACACTTATAGCAAATTTATCTCTTTGTCTAAAACCATCTCGATCAGCGACAAAATTGTGTAATACACAACATGCTTTTATAATGTCAGTAGCGAAGTCATAGGACACGTCTATCGGTCTGTGAAAAATGCGCCATTTGTTGGCCATAATCCCAAAAGCGCATTCGACATATCTTCTGGCTCTGCTTAGACGGTAATTGAAAACCTTTTGTTGTAAGTCGAGATTTTGACCGCCATATGGACGCATAATATGTTTGCTCAGTCCAAAAGCTTCGTCACCCACAAATACATACGGGGTTGGTATATTGCTACCAGAGAGTGGCTGGGGTTGAGGTAGTGGTAAGTTGTTGTTAATCATTAGCTCGTACAGTTTAGAATTTTGTAATATGGTTGAATCGCATTCTTTTCCGTATGCACCGATGTCGACAAATACGAATTTGTAATTTGAATCCACAATAGCTAGCAACACAATCGAAAAAAAGGCTTTATAATTAAAAAAAAGTGAGCCACTATTTGCAGGATTACACACGCGGATATGTTTGCCGTCGATGGCACCAACACATTGAGGAAAATTTGCCTTTACATCAAAACCCCTCGCTATTGTTTGGAAACTTTCAGTTGTCAGTTCAGGGATGTTGTCTCGAAGAAGATTGGTCCATATAGCACGACAAACTCTTTGTATTATATATGCAATAGTAGATTTTCCCCGTTTGAATTTGAAATGTAAATCAGTTATTGAATTTCCACTTCCTAGGTATCTGAAAAGAAAATAATTATTATAATATGCATTTATGAGATAGATAGATACCCGAAAAAAAATACTGACATATTCAGACATCGATAGCAAATAACTTTCTCTATGTAACCAATTAATTCTGGAATCGCGAAAAAAATAGCAGCTGTTGCATACATTTTGATTCAGTAGGTATTGCTTTTTGTATGTAACAGCTGTTATATTTTCACGATTCCAGAGTCGGTCACATAGTGTTTGTTAATGATATCTGAATATGTCATTAAATTTTATCGAGAAATTCACTATGTATAAATTATTAAATCATGTTTACTATTGGTTTTGCAGGTAATGATTTAATAAAAAAATGGAGAAGTGTAAAAGATAATTACTTCAGATATTCAAAAAAATTAAAAGAAGTATCAAAATCGGGCTCGGGCGCTACGAAACTGAAGAAGTATCATTTATACAATCAACTCCTTTTTTTGAGAAAAGTGGAACAAAATGCCACCGAATCTAGCTTAGACTCGCCTAGAGAAATCAACAATGAATCTACGTCTACAAATGATGACATTACCACAGACAACACTCCGCGCTATGTTCCAGTCGCGCGCAAAAGGGCAATGCAAATGGATGAGTTTGAAAGAGAAGGACTAAAACTTCTCAAGGAGCCGGAAAATCGCCATATGTCCTTTTTCAGAGCTATATTGCCATCTATTCAAGAATTTTCCGACCAAGAAACTCTCCGTTTCCAAAGTAAAGTTATACAAATTATAGATGAAATGCGGTATGGACAAACATCATCATATGTGAGTGGCCCATCAACGTCTCACCAACCACCATATGGGTATCAAACAGCAAATCAAACAGCAAATTTTCAAAGTACATACATTTCTGATTATAATAATTCAATTACATCTCCAGAAACATCTCAAGCAAGTGAAGAAACTGAATACGATTTTTCTAATTTGTAATTACTGGATGATATCTCTCTTAAATAATGTCTAAATTTAAAATTATGACAATTGCTGATTATTTGTGAGTTGATTACTAATTAAACAAACCAAAAAAACTGTTATATTTTTATTACTTAAATATATTTATATAGTTACCTTAAAGTGATTCCCAGCATTTCTACTGGTTCCACTGGATTCCTCATATTAGTATAGTTTTTTCGTATGTGTGGTTCTAAGGACTTCAATAAACATTCGAAGCTGGATACACTCATTCTAAAAAAATTATAAAACTTCTTTTCGTCTAATAGCAACTCCCGATATTCTAAAAAAAAAAACTGTCCATCACGATTTCTTAATGAAATTAAAGGACTGATCCAGTACCGTCTTGTGATCTTGCGTCGATTTCGGCGGTGACGTAGTAATAGGAGCAATGCTAGACGTCTTTTCCGATCCATGATTTGCTATAGACTGACTGCGAATTTTTTTCAAAATACTTGCCGCAACTGTGCGTCGCCGCTGCGCCGACGGAGCGTCATAGTAACGCTGCAGCGCCCGTGTGGCCGGCTATGCGTCAAAATATTTGCGTTGCGACGACGCAACGCAACGCAACGCGCCGTGTGGACTGGCTCTAAGTCACAACAACGCACCGGCTTCACGTACGCAGGCATAATTTTCTACAACATTAGAACTAAAAAAAAAAAAAAAACTGCGTGGGTATTTTAAACACAAACGCAAAAATAAGGTGATCTACGAAATGAATTGTTCAAAATAACCGCCATTTTCACAAATACACAAATTCACTCGTTTTTGTACTAAGCAGAGCATTTATCGTTTTACCGTACAAAATGTATGGGAAAAGTTTTTGTCAATTTCTGTCATTTTTAGTACTCAAACCTAAAATGGTCTCATAGAGCCATTTGATCCCCACTTGAAATAGGATCGATAGCAACAAAGTTTTTTTCGGTATTTTAGCATTTTTTTGCTGACTGTAACTTTTTTCCAAAATCTGTGAATGCAGTTCAGAATATCTCTAAAAGTTATGGATGGTCTCCTAGGAACCTTTTCCTGTAGCTGTAACGGTTAAGGCACCTGCCCTTACTGACCCGTCTCAAAAATCCATCCTGTATTATATAGTATAGAACTGTAGATTTATGGCTCCTGATCATTAATTTAAGGGTATATTGTTATCAGATTTATACTTTTCGAAATAATAAAGTTTATTATTTAGGTACTAGGTAATTCTGCGATGTAGGTAGTATATTTTAAAATCGATTCTTTGAAATGACACATAGGTACGCAGTTAGTCACAATTATAACGTCAAAATAATAATGTAGTTACTTACTGTTTACATTTACATTCAGTTCATCCATTCACTTTTTTGCAATCAGTACTTAATGTAGCAGTGTGTGTGTGTAATCATTCACATCAACTCGCCAGGTCGATTTACAAGAGCTGGCGTGGATTGAATGAGTGAATGATAATATCTAGTAGATAATATCTCATAGGTTGAGGTTTATTTTTTTCTTGAGTATTATGTAAGTACTGAACAAAAACGTAACTTACACAGTGACAAGTGACATTACTTCGTTCAATCCACTCGTGCCAGCTCTTGTGAATCGACCTGTACCTATAGTAAGTATATATTAAAACCGATTTTTTGAAATGACACACACATGTACATAGTTATTCACAATTATGACGTCAAAATTAAATGCAGTTACTTACCGGTTATCTGTGTCCGTTTGAAAAAAAATGCTTTAAAAGTCAAATATTATTCTTATTTTAATACAGCTTATGTTTTGGCTTCATTTCTCTATACAGGGCGGAATTTTTTAATGCCACCTGGAGGGAAAGTACTCTAAATAATAGAGATAGCAAATTTCTTTCAAAGGAAACATTCCTTTATTTTTGAAAACAAAACAAACTGCATTAAAAGATTTTTACACATATGCTTCCCACACCCAGGAATCGAACCACCTAAAATTCGAAAAAACAACAGTCTGTGCTTTTATGTTATCAATCGTTAGGGTCAAACATAAGGTTCAAATCTCTCTAACAAACATGGTAAATTAAATGAAAGGAAAATCATTAAATCTAAACTTTATTTTAATTGAACGAGAAAAAAGCTTAACTAATTAGTTGTTCGAAATTGGCCCCATGTTGCTGGATACATTTTATTATTTTAAGGAACTCATTTGCATGCAATGGATGCGTAATAGTCTGCATTATGAACATCTTATCGAAATGGTTCTACTAAGATAATTTATTGTGAACTAACATAATGGAGCCTTAAGTAAAAGTGCTTTATCTTGTCTTTCATGGTTTTCCTTTCATTTAATATACCATGTTTGTTAGAGAGATTTGATCCTTATGTTTGACCCTAACGATTGATATCATAAAAGTACAGGGTATTGTTTTTTTCGAATTTTAGCCGGTTCGATTCCTAGGTGTGGGAAGCGTATTTTTAAAAAACTTTGAATGCAGTTTTGTTTCTTTTTAAAAATAAAGGAATGTTTCCTTTGAGTGAAATTAGCTATCTTCATTGTTTAGAGTACTTTCCCTCCAGGTGGCATTAAGAAATTCCACCCTGTATACATTAATAAACCCTTATGCATATTATTATACATATTATAATATGCCCTTGCAAAATAATGATCAGGAGACAAGGGGCTCTATAAATCATAATTATAATTTCGTGAGGTTTGACTAAAACCATTTTTTGTTGTGTGGTACTTTAAGTTAAGTTAAGGTGTCCATTTAATTAGATTTGTATGGTATGTTTCGTCCGCGCGGGAGCACCGAGGAATCGGGGGCTGGGTTTGTTTTAGAATAAAAACAATGTTTATTAGACATTTCAGTGAACAACCTAAATGTTCTGCCTAAAAGTTAGTTAGGGGTTTGGTTGTTTGTGGCAACTTTTGCTAAAAGTATATAAATATTTACTAATTGTAACCCCCAAGATAGTTCTTTCAAATAAGTATTCACTTATACACTTACCGTTCGTAGTGAACGAGGTTTAAGTTAAGTTTAGTTAACTGTAGTTAACCGTAGGCCTAGATGCATTTGTTTCCAGCGACGGCCACGCGGTCTCAGTTGATTTCAAGGTACCCTTACTAGTGATTCTTGGTCGGGAATCCTAGGTTAATATTATATTACGTATCCTTTATAGGTATAATATTGTTTCATATCCTTATTTGACATAATTCATTACACAAATTTACGCTTTTTGAGGACTACTGAACGTTTCAGTAGGTAAATAACTTTATTACGAATGAATGTCGAAGTGTTAAGTTTACCGTAGGCCTAGATGCATTTGTTTCCAGCGACGGCCACGCGGACTCAATTGATGCCAAGGTCCCCCACTAGTGATTCTTGGTCGGCAATCCTAGGTTCATATTGTATTACGTAGCCTATAAAGGTATATAAAATAATATTATGTTTAGAGCGGATTTGAAGTAGGTAGCGATCTCAATATTTATGTGGATATAACTGGTATAATTTATTATTTTTTCAACACACAAAAATAATGTTACCTATCGGAACAAAAAAGTAAAAACCTTTTTGGAAGCTTTTGTAAATATTGGGCAAAAATTAGGATAAACTCCTTTATTTAGAATAAAATACTTTTCTTTAAATGTAGTTTGTTGCAAAAATAACTTTCATTTAATCTAATTTTTAGCTAAGATTGCGGTGTGCGGTATAAAAGTCCTTATATAAACAACATGACATATATTAAACAAATTGCACTAGTCATATCCATATAAATATCGAGATCGCTACTTCAAATCCGCTCTCTAATTAGGTATGTTTCATATCCTTATTTGACAGGCTTCATTAGACACAAATATATTGTGTAGGGTGTAAGAAATACTTACTTGCTTTTTGAGGATTACTCAACGTTTCAGTAGGTATATAACTTTATTGCGAATGATTTTCGCTTTTATTACTCAAAAAATAAGGATTCAAAATATACGATACTAACTGTTATCTTCGGCTTCTGCATATATTAGGGATGCAGTGATACGCTTTTTTGCCGATACGATACCGATATTCTTATAAAAATATCGTCGATACCGATATCAATACGAAAGCTTAGAGAATTAAAATTAAATTTAGGTAAAATATATAAAACACAAGTTTGGTTAAAGTTTTTAATTTCTATTAAATAATATAAACAGTCACACACTTTTAATAAGAATAAAGGAAAAGAAATTAAGAATTAAGGGTAACAATTAAAATAAAATCAATAACTGTTAATAATCAAAATTAACATTACTTAATAAGATTTTTCCTTAAAAAACAGAGTATTCTCAAGTTTTGCGGAGAAAGCCGATTTTGCAAGTCTGTTTGTATAAGACATGCGGTGGAAAATAATCTCTCAGTATCGTTGTATCGGCAGTAAAAATATCGCCGATGCCGATATATCAGCAAACCCAATGTATCGCCGATATATCGGTATCGGCATCGGTATCTGATGCATCCCTAATATATATCCAATATAATAATATATCGGTCAATCTTGACTAATTATTGTAAGTTGTAAATTTTAATTAAAACTTAGGTGATGTTGACTTTTTGAATTTGAGGTTAACTTAACATGTTCATTTGTATCCTTTTTATTTTAGATTAGTTGGTTATATACTACATTACTATTTGTAATTTGTAAATGAAGTGTTGAACGAAGCGGAAAAAAGGTGTCGCGGATCATGCGAATTCACTCTGTAAAAAGGAACAGTGTGTGTTGCTGTCACAAGTGACAGGTGACAGATGTCAGAGAGGGCGGCAGAGGAGTGAGTTTTTATTTATATTTGTCAAAGTGATTCATTCTGATCTATTGTTTATATGTTTTATAGAACATGTCATCTTACCCTGAAATTAATAACTAATTATGAATCAGTGAGACCTTTTGTGTATTTAGAAAGTAGCCAAAATAAGTGGTTCTGTTATACATTGTATGAGTTAGTTGTTGACGCTGATGCGAATTGTTTGAGCGCAGTTTATTTTCTGCGTGAGTGCCTGTGACTAAGTATTGCCGGTACAGGCTCTGGTAGGTAAAGAGTAAGCCAAATCAGTGCGTTTACTAGGTAGCAGTTAAAGAGAGTACCAGACCAGTTGCGTTAGTGCTTGTGACTGACCCAGTTATGTCAGCACAGGCTCTGGTGAAGAGTATACCAAATTACTTGTGTTTACCAGCAGTCCTCTGGTAAAGAGAGTACCAGACCAGTTGCGTTAGTGCCTGTGACTGACCCAGTTATGTCAGCACAGGCTCTGGTGAAAAGTATACCAGATCACTTGTGTTTACCAGCAGTCCTCTGGTAAAGAGAGTACCAGACCAGTTGCGTTAGTGCCTGTGACTGACCCAGTTATGTCAGCACAGGCCCTGGTGAAGAGTATACCAGATTACTTGTGTTTACCAGCAGTCCTCTGGTAAAGAGAGTACCAGATCAGTTGCGTTAGTGTCTGTGACTGGCCGAGTTATGTCAGCACAGGCTCTGGTGAAGAGTATACCAAATCAGTTGTGGGTCAGGGGTGGCTGTAAGGGGTGATGTTGGAGGCCACTTGGGGGGTTTCCCCCTTTTTACAAAGAGAGCCAGAATGCTTGTGCATATAGATGCAAGTAAGCATATATGCGTGTGCATCAGGTATAATGCCAGTACCTAAGTATAGTATTTTATTATCTGCACCAGTATACAGATTCTTTAGGACGAGAGTTTGGTACTTGTGTATTGTACATGATGCAGGTACGCATGCAAGATGCATGTGCATTGCAAGAAGTTGTAATGCAGGTATGCATATTTATAGTTATTTATTTAGTTTATTTTTTATCTTAGCTAATTCGCGTTTTCACTAAGAGAGAATAGTGAGTTTCGCGACAAAAGGAGATGGATGAATGAGTGAGCGAGAGGAAACTTTGAACGAGAGAGAGGTGTTTTGGTTTCAATGGAAGATGTCATGTTAATAATGGCGTGTCGTTTTATTTAAAATAAAGGAAGCACAATAAAAGCAGTACCTATTTTATCACCCAAACCTCGACTCTACAAAATTGGTATCGATGTGGGATATGCGTTCACCGATTACTGGAATGCGATCGGATGGAAAAACTGAATGCGAAAAAGACACGCCATTCTGATGTCGTTGGTAAGACGAAAGAAGTCAAAAATCTCTGAAAGAAGTATGAAAAAAAAAACCGGCCAAGTGCGAGTCGGAATCATGCACGAAAGGTTCCGTACCAAAAAACGACCAAAATTAAAAATGTTAGTAGGGTGAATATGCCTAATATCAGCCCTTCAAGGATTATTCAACTTTGAATCTCTGTTGTCGCCACAATTGCGGTTTAAAATATATTGTTGATACAGTTTTAGGTACTTAGGTTAATTAATCTTTATTACGAAAATAGTACTTAGTTTTACGTAGTTTGTAGAAAAAAATTAATTAGCGTTTAAATGCACGAAGAGTGAAAACCCCAAATTCCAGCAGTCTTTGCCCTAATATCAGCCGCTTTGTTCCCTAATTCCATCCGGGCACAGGTTGTCACAAAATAAAACAACCCTGTTTGTATGAAATTAAAAAATATTAAATTGGTAACTCTCAACAAAATAGAAAAAACAAATTCCCATAATAAGTCCTCCCATAATAAGTATACCTCTCCTGTATATAATAATCAATTTAAAATATAAATTTAAATAAAAAATTGTTCATTCAAAAATTTACTTTGGTTTAATATACATATAATCAACGAGTAAAAACCTTTTGAAGCGTAATCTATTACTAATATCAAAGCTCAAAATCATAAAAAATAGCATCTTACTCGTAAACACACTTCCTTAAAGTTCGCATCGATCGATTTTTTTTGCTGTTTTTCAAACATAGTTGTTACTCGGTCTCGACGAACATTATTGCTCGTTGTGTAAATTGTAGGTTACGTGACAGGGTATTAGTGATTTTCCAACGTAGAGGATTGACTAGGGATGTGGCTCCATTAAACAGTATCCGATTTTTATTACTTTTTAATTAAAGCAAATAAAAAACGTATTGGGGGCTGATATTAGGGGGGAGGGGCTGGCGTTAGGCATATCCACCCTACTCACCTTGCTTTTCACCGTGAGGTTAGAATAACTTGTTTTCTGAATTTTCTGCATTAATATAAGTATTTTATTTTAGGCAGCTGCTGTCAATGCGGGAGCACCGTCGACACCAGCGGCTGTGGCAAGCTAGGTGGCGGACCTGCCCACAGCCGCGGGCTGTGATTGGGCTCCCGCCCGTACCGTCGCCGCTGATCAACATCAACATGACGGTGGAGTCGAGGAGTCAGAGATTGCTGATGAAGAAATTGCGGGGCCGTGTCAACAGTTAAACACCAATCCCTTGTCACGGCCCTGCTTAAACCCAATGAATTCTAAATAAATAAATCAATTTTATAAAAGTTGCAGTGTTATTATTATCTCGCAGAAAATAAATTTAAACATGGGAGGTCTTAAAGTCGCAACGACGATAATACGTACTATTGCTCAGCGCGAGCAACTGTTATTTGGTGAGGTATTATCTACTCAATTGAAGACAACGGCAGCAACGTTACAGAAAAACTCAAAAGAGAGAGACGTTTTTCAACGGTGTGTCAGTGGCACCGACATCAGGATATATAAATTGTTACATATGGCGAAGGAATTTATGCCCAAAGAGAAAAATAATAAAACCATTCTAATGACAGACAAAAAAGTTCGCGAAGTAGTTTTGAAGCCAAACGTACGCCAAAAGGTCAGCGATTTCTTCCAAAGACGAATAACAACGTGTCAAAGGCGTTTATTTAATTACCAGCGATAATAAATGCATCCTACAATTGGCAGATAGAACATTACAAACGCATCAAAAATACATCAATATAAGGGAATCAATTCCATTACCACGCACTTATGAAACACCAATCTCGTCACCTATTACAATGCAACTTCGTTCAGATTTTTATACCGGTGCGTTGTCGTGTTACTAGTAATGAATAGTACATTCATTTACTCTGACAATAAAGATATTCAAGACGTGAGCATGACGTCCCAAGAAGGTGGAAGCATTGATCAGCATAAGACGTCATCCCTTGAACATGTTACTACGCGCAAGAAAATTACTGAGGAAGGCGAAATTATCTTCTCAAGTAAATTAGAGCGATCCAAAATTCTACGCATGCAATGCTGGATAAAGATGAGACAGAAGAAGCAGTAGAACAACAACAGCCTGAACCAAAGAAAAATAAACATCACAAATCATAGTCTTCAACGATCGGTAGGGCTGAAAGCGAGCCGTCGAAAAAAGGAACATCAACCAACGTCAGCACCAACATCGCCAACATCGACGACTTCGTCCAAATCAACGGCTCACGATCTGATCTGATCTCCTGGTAAAAAGCCATTTTTATTTTTATTTTATTTTTCATGGAAGATTTACAGACAAATAACATCTTTTAATAGAACTTATAAGTAAATACTATGCTATTAACAAATCTTCACAATTGAGTGTACAATAGTGTTTTTTACCATAAGGGCGTAGTGGTGTCATTTAGATTTTAGAAAAATTATTTAAAACAGAGAGTTGCTAATCTTATTATATTTATCTAATATGTTGAAGTTTTAAACAGTAAGGATGGAAAGTAGATAAGAAGCATGCATGTGAGACTTAATTTTAAACTATAACTTATTTATTTTTACTTATTAATTAAGATCCTTAAAAAAATCAGTGCATACAAGATTTTTAACTGACGAAGTGCTGGAGCAAAACAAGTCTATGTCATAAGGGAGGTGATTAAATGATTTACAAGCCCGTATCACAAATGTATTTGATCTATACTTGGTATTTGCTGCAGGGATACTTAAAAGTGATCTTTGTCGTAGTCGGAGTGTGTTAGTTCGATCGATTCATCGACTCTTTTATCTTATATCACTCGACGTTTAGCATGAAGGTGTGTCCACCTTGACACACACATGTAAGCATTATTGCAATTCAGCACTTTCAATGTTACTCGTATTCGTATAAGCTCAAAGATTCAGCCTGTCGAGGAGCTCTGTGCCCGCTGTATCCCAACCCAAGTTTGTAGAAACCATAAATCTCTCAGTTTTTATATGTGAACACGCATTTATTATTGGGGTCACCCTACCCTTCAGGTGGCGACCTTAAGTCTCCACAAGCAAATGGGTATCAGAAACAAAATCACCCATTAAAGAAAGGAGGCCACTACATCGAATTAAAGATGTATCAGGGCTCAGAAATTGAAAAAGTGGCACCTTGAATTGTTGGCGCCTTGCTGTTATAATAGAGAAAACGCGTGCTGATACCGTGAAAGAAAAGATTGGTGAAAGAAGCACGAGTGGAATATAAAGATTGCGTTCCGTCATTTGTAGGGTCATTATAACATGTACCTACCCTTTTATTTCTTGTTTCTTTGCCTAATTATTAGTGATGCAACGAATACGAATACGAATATTCGTATTCGCCGAATAGTAGACATTTACCGAATATTCGTATTCGGCGAATACTAATACGAATATTTAAAAAAAATATTTTTGTACGCAACTTTATTTACTGCAGATTTCAAAAACGCGCGTAAAAATATGACGTGTGCAGAGGCCCTTAACCGCAACGACGACGCGACGGGGGATTCCCCGGCCATAGTTTATTTATACAGTTCCCGCGGCTCCAGGAGTTTCCCTATCATTACGATTACGAACCATGGATTGATTCATTCATTCCTTTCATTCGTCAGTTGTGAGCACAAGTCAAGCAAGAGAGTATTGTTTTATTTATTTTCTGAGGTTCCTGCGAATTAAAAGAAGTTTAAGTTAAATTGAAAATGTCTTCTCGTAAACGAGAACAAAGTGACATATGGAAACACTTCGATAAATTACCTAGTAAGTATAATGGTCTGTATTTTTTTGTATCAAATTAACAAAAAGTAGGATAGTAAGTAAGTAACTTAGACGAATGTTAGTAATGGCTAGACTTTGCCCGTGACTTCGTCCGCGCAGACTTCGGTTTTACTTTTGCATGTAATATTGTAGTGGGATTTTAAATTGTATTGTTTTTATTTTAGACAATGAAAGCAAAGCTAGATGCAGATATTGTGCTTGTGAATTGTCTCGGGGAGGGAAAAGTGCATCTATTAAAGGATTTACTACGACCGCACTGTGGACTCATGTGAAGAGATTTCACGAAAAGGAGCTTTCTGCCTGTATAAATACTGTAGATGAAACAAGCACTGAAGTTGAAGTAACACCAGCGAAGAAACAAGCGTCCTTAAAGGAAATATGGGAAAAACGTACTACGTATGAAACTGGTGATCCTCGGGCTGTCAAAATCACATATTTGATTGCTGAACAAGTTTGTCTAGACATGGAGCCCCTGGATTTGGTAAATAAAAAGGGATACCGTCGTTTGCTCAGTGAACTAGCTCCAAGGTTTGTTTTTGTTTGCTTTTATTAAAATGCTAAACTTTTGTTCATACCATACATATTAGTGGGATACTCTATAAACTTTCACAAAACCCTTTTTAATTCCCGGCTATTCTTTTTTACAGATATAATATTATATCTAGAACCCACCTTACAGAAAAAATTCTGCCGGATATTAATGAACGTGTTAGAATAAAATTGAAAGAGCAGTTAACAAAGATCCCATATCTCTCTGTCACAACAGACATGTGGACCAGTGACGCTTCCTCACAAGTCAATGATTTTATAAGTCTTACTGGACATGGAATCAATGAAGATTTCCAGCTCAAATCTTATTGTCTGGAAGTATTTCCTTTTGAAGGCGACTCACATTCAGGAGAAAATATTGCCCACAATATGCATATGATGTTTCTGGAATGGCAGCTAGTGGGTAAAGTTGCAGCAGTTGTAACGGACAACGCACGGAATATGGTTAAAGCAAATGATGAGCTTGATCTTAGCCTTAAACATATTTCTTGTTTGGTACACAGCATCCAATTAGCGCTGAAAAACAGTTTGTTTGGTCAAGAACGCATTACTGAAATGTTAACCACATGCAGGGGAGTTATTACTCATTTTAATCACTCAACCTCCGCAATCAAACAACTGAAAGATTCTCAACAAGCTAACAATATACCGAAACATGTTTTGTTTCAAGATGTTGAAACTAGATGGGTCTCAACATATCAGATGTTAAAGAGATTACATGAGCAACGCATAGCGATTCAAGATGTTTTACCATCTCTCCCAAATTGTCGTCATGAAATCACAGCAAGGCAATGGGCTCTTATGAGCCAAATCATTGATATTCTGGTCAATTTTGAAGAAGCTACTAAAGAGCTGAGCAAAGAATCAACGACGTTATCTCAAGCAATACCAATAGTACGAAGTCTTAAATCTTGCCTCAATAAAATTTCAAATGATCCTTCTTCTCATCCTGATGTGAAAAATCTGGCAAACTCCCTATTCAGTGGACTTTCGAATAGATTTGCGTTTATGGAATGTGATGAAACTTATCTATTAGCTACAATCCTAGACCCACGATTCAAAACAAGGATTTTCAGCTCAACAGTGGTCGCTGAAACTGCTCGATCAGTTCTTAACGCTGCTATTGATAACAGAGAGGCCGTAACACCAACAAGACCTCCAAAAGAACCTCAACCGTCGACAAGTAGAGGAATTTGGCAAGAATGCCAAGAAATAATTGAAGAGGCCGAAATGGAAGAGCCAATTTCAATATTTTCTGGTGAGTATGAAAAAGTTAGAAAAGTTATTAATAGGTAATAGAATAGGTACTCTTTGTCATCTGCATAGTATATTAAAAGTAAAATTTAATTTCAAAATGTTTTTTTACAGGGGATTCGCAAACTAAAAACGAGATAGTTGCCTATCTAAAGCTCCCAAATTTATCGCCCACTGCTGATCCACTAGCCTTTTGGCGAGAAGATGTGCATTTTCCAAGTCTGAAAAAACTCGCCCAAAAATATTTTTCACTGAAGCCATGTACAGTCGCCTCGGAAAGACTTTTTTCAACGGCTGGGAACATCCAGACTGAAAAAAGAAATCGCCTAAAACCAGAAAATCTACAAATTTTATGTTTTCTAAATAAAAATTTGTCCGTTGTAAATTTTAATTATTAGAATTTAGAAGAGTAAACAAACATTATTTAAATAAATAAGTCTTTTATTAACATGGCGAGATATTCGTATTCGTATTCGTATTCGCCGAATAGTAGGTTTGATATTCGTATTCGTATTCGTATTCGTAAAAGTAGTATTCGTTGCATCACTACTAATTATTACTTAATTATTTACAATGAAGACTTCCTCCAAATCAACGGCTCACGATCTGATTGGTACCGACGACAGTGATGACTCCAACGATGCGTTCGTCACCGCTCCTGGTAAAAAGCCATTGACTTTTTTATCTTATATCACCTGACGTTTAGCAAACGGGTATCAGAAACAAGTGCACCCATTTAAGTAAGGAGGCAACTACATCGAATTAAAGATTTATCAGGACTCAGAAATTGAAAAAGTGGCACCTCTGAATCTTTGGCGCCATGCTGTTATAACAGTGAAGAAGCGTGCTGATCCCGATACCAAACTTTGGCGTTGTACGCTTGTATACAAGCGAATTGGTAAAAGAAGCACAAGCGGAATATAAAGATTGCGTTCCGCCATTTGTAGGGTCATCATATTAAACATGTACCTATCTTTTTATTTCTTGTTTCTTTGCCTAATTATAACTTAATTTTTTCTCAAACTACTTGTATTCATTTTAATTTTTCTAATTATACATTTATAAAAAAAAATATTTCTTTTATATTTAATATAACTACATTATTATTAAATAAAAAATACATTAATTTTCTTTGTTATTTTCTTTACAGTAAAATCGCCATCTACGAGGACAAGCAATGATCATGAAATAATTGATATAAAGACATAATGATGAAATGTAATCAAAGTAAAATTAACACTAAAAAATTCACAGATCTCGTGCCTTTCACGACCTTCTGGTACATTGAAAATGAATTTAATAATTGAATTTTATAAAAAATATATTCAATTTTGGATTTACTTTTCTGTGATTCGTGTGTGTATGAAATTCATAAAAAATATTTCATTTTTATAAACATTACTATTTTATTGAAAGGTAGTAACTATAACCTAAAATTTATAAAAAAATCTAAGTTTTATTTTTATTTTGACGGGCTTCAACTACGTCAACTCAGCGACGAGATGCGCATCTAAGGAGCGCGCTTCCCGAAATTACGCCTACACGCTACATATTGTAGCCCTCGTTGATACGCGTCTTTTGATTTGAGGCTTCAACCATTCATGTAGCTTTAAAACTTACGACACCAAGGCGATGTCGCACTCTGAGCGAAAATGGGTGCTATACTGAAGCAATCGAAAAAACACTTTCAATGTTAAAGGTTAAGCTACAGGGCAAACCCTTAACCCGATCGTTTTTGTTTTAACTCAAATTGTAGCTGACTAAATTGTTCAGAGGAGTTTTTCTCAAAATTTTGATATCATTCTTCGTTTCCAAAATA
Organism: Agriphila geniculea; assembly: GCA_943789525.1. Lineage (NCBI taxonomy): Eukaryota > Metazoa > Arthropoda > Insecta > Lepidoptera > Crambidae > Agriphila > Agriphila geniculea. The sequence continues at coordinate 19,215,782 of OX038888.1, forward strand.
TCGAGCACCAAATCAAAAAATTAGAAAAAGATGAGATTTTTTTCCACTATTTCGGCCATAATTTTTTACGTTTTTTATTTTCTCGAATAATTCTTTTTGCACCTTGTAGCTCTCGTAAATACGCGTCTTTTGAGTCTTTTTGAATATCATATCTTCACAACCTTCTGTGATATAAGGGGATCGCACTTTTTCGTGAAATCGGTGCCTATACTGGAGCGAACGAAAAGACATTTTCAATGTCAAAAACATTTATCGATGTCGCAAGCAAATTGTATGATTCCGCGTTTTACAAACGGCTTCGTCCGTTTACAAACGCTCGCTGTTTTGCAAATGCCGAAGGCAAATTGTAATTTTCCTTGTCTTTATATAAAATGCCATAACCTTTGATAGAAAATTCAATAACCGTTTACAAAATGACGCGGCAAATTGAAGTATTTAGTTCTTTTTCTTACTACGAGCGGCGCTGTTAATCAGAACAATAAAAATGGCGTCTAGTAGTGGTTTTGTGATACAAAAAAATATTGAAAGCAGTGCAAATTCTACGTGTTCAATGACATTTTACAAAAAAAGAACATTGTTTTAAAGACATTTATTATAGTGAATAAGGAAAATTTTACGATTCACAAGTAAAAAAGCCGTGGACAAATGACAAGATTTTTTAGATTATATGGCACGTAGATTTCGGATTCTTAAATATCGCATTTGTTAACAGATTATAATTATATTACATTATTATAGTACATTTAAGTGATTGCTAAAATAAAGTCTGATTTGTCCAAACTATGTTTTATGATTGTCACCCTACTAAAACCTACTAAAACAATCAATTGAAATTTTAATAATTGATCGAGTCGTCAATTTGCCTTCGGCATTTTGCAAAACAGCAAGCGTTTGTAAACGGACGACGCCGTTTGTAAAACGCGGAATCATACAATTTGAACCAACTTACATAAATTAAATTGCTTAGTCAAAGTATGATAAATGTTGATATTATACGATGTGATCAAAAAGTCTTTGCTACAACAACTGCAGTATTAAAGTCAATTTTGAGTTGTTTGCTTTCGCTCATTGTAAAGTTTTGGAATCCTGTCTTATTTTTTTGTGTTTTTTGTTTCGTTTTTGAAGACTATTGTATTGCAATATGTTTTTGGTGGACTGTTATTTTTCATGTTTTTTTTTTACTTCACGTGATGTTTTTCTGCACTTGCTAATTAAACTAGTGAATTGAGGCGTCCACGTACGCGCAGTTCACGTCGCGGCAGAGGCGTGCGTGTCCGTGGTGGAAGAGGTGCGGTGGCGGTCTAAATGGTGGCTAGTGCTGGATGTCTACTATGAAACGTTCATCCGTAATTTCGGGCCCGTCCGTAACCCGAACGAAGTACGTGACTCGTAGCTACCACGAACTATTTTCGGATTCGTAGGTTTAGTACGGACGCATAGACTTGTTACGTGAATGAATGATTGAAAAAGGTTTGACATTAATAATTAAAATTATTTGTATTTAAACAGTTATGATTTATAATAATACAGTAATAATTAGCGGAAGGCTGCGTATGTTATTAAAACTGCCAATTTTCAACAAAAACCTTTTGTTATTACACTTTAAAGCGCCATGATAGCCCGGGCTTTTAGTCTGTGGCGAAGTGGCCCCCGACGGGTGATAAACCAACCTAATCCAGAATGTCACGTTTCACTGATAGCATTTGATGTTATGGGGATATTTCTTGCTGCAGCATTACACACCTAAATAGTTTTTGCTGATTTTACATTTCTAAAGTGTTTCGCCGAAACTTACGGAGTTATTTTTTGCTTTTGTTCAAATGAAGTTATACTTTCAAGTGTTTCCTACCACTCGCACCTCGCACCGAATTCAAGTGTTCTAAATCAATTAAGAGCAATAGGTATACTTAGTAAATTTTTTAAATGATAAGTGTTTGCTATATTTCATCTGATAATGGTAAACTAAAAAAAAGGGACATTTAACCATAGTTCTCCTTTGGATTTAGTGTGAATTGGTTCACTTCACTTTCATGTAAGTAAATTAACTTTATAATTCTTGTCTGTATTCCATGTTACTTTCTTTTCTGTAACTTTAAACTTAGAGTTCTCTTTGAAACAAAACCCAAACTGATATAAAAATGACGATAATTTACTTATTTCTGGAATAAAATGTTAATCCGAAACTCTTACGGTAGCACTTGAGTTCTCGTGAGAAGCGAGGTTAAACGCCCGTAAAACTGTATGTCAAAATCGAATTTTCGTGTCGGGTTCGAGCGATCATAGTAAGCTATCCGTAACAGCAAACGTCAAACTCCGATTACGTCCCGTTGACGGGCCCGTAGTAGTTTCGTGGTAAGAAACAGCCCGAAATTACGGAGTTCGTTCGGGTTTCGTGTGTTCATTGTAGACCTCCAGAGGTGGCTGGGGTAGAGATGGCAGTCGCACGCAGTCGTGGCGGTCGAGGGAGTCGTTTTCCTCAACGATCCCGTCTACCCCGACCAACGTGTAGTCGGAACACCGCAGGGGTAACAAGTATGCCTTTGGGTAGATCCGGCGGGCCTTGACCGGGAGTTTTACATTCATATTTCACAACGAAAGATGAATGTGAATCTCTGGCATTGGCTTGTCGGACCTGTGCAAGGGAGAGTCCTGAACTCGCCGGACTGATTCCCGCCAGGCCGGAAGTCAATAAAAGAGAACCCCTGCGATAACAAAAAAAAAAGAAAAAAAGGAGTCGTGTTCCTGATAACACCGGACAAGGCCTCGAACCGCTGAAGAGTTACCTTACTTTTTTTACAAACACTTTTTTTACATTTGCCTTTTTAAAATGAAAATTTGTTCGTATATTTTTTATTACCTTTTACAATTGAATCGTTTTTATTTTTAGCCTGGATATTCGAGATGTTAGAGAGATGCCCCAAGGGCAGGCTCTCGAGACCCCGCTACACCCAAAGCGACGACGCGCGTGGCAACCGTAAAGCTTTATCTGTATTATTTTATTCAGGTTAATAAACAATTATACAGTTTAAATTTAGTATTATGGATTTATTTGCCTTTTTTTAAGTGTTGAAATGTCTTTGTAGGGGTGACCAGAGTATTTCAACTGGTCCCACATCAATAGCCCCACCTCCACCACAAGACCATCTTCGGGAGGAATTAACTCCAACCGTCGCATTTTTTTTGTATTTGAGAAAAGGTTCGTAGGTATTGCTTAAGCAATAGGTACCTACTAACCAAGTAAAGTATTTAAATACTAGGAAGTTTGAATTTTATTTTAAAATGTTAAAATTTATTTTTAGGTTCGACCCGTTGCCATCGCCGACAGTAGTACTACTACCAATGTCGCCGGTGGCATCACTGTAAGTTGTTTCAGATTTTTTACCACGTTTTTTCTTTAAAGAGATGTGGCCTACCTTAACACTAAATTTCTTTCAGATTTATGGAATCTGGAACCTTATCTCACCCCCGCTTGTCGCCAGCAAGTTCGGTGCCATCGCCGGCAATGTAAATTATTTATTAATTTTTATATTATTCTTTGTAGTGAAGTGTACTCGTGACCTTCCTATTAAACACATTATTTCCTACAGGTTTGTTGAATGCGGTGGTGGTTCGGCATCCAGAACGCCATCGGGCTCGAGCTTGGGCTATACTATACGAGGCGTCCACTTCCTATTCCTCGCCAGATCTTGCGCGATGCCCAAATAGCGCTTGCTCTCAATTACGGTAAGATAAGCAAAATACACACATCAACTTTGTCTAGGGATACAGGTGCTATTTTCATACAAACGAGGTAACTTTGAAGCCTTGGTTTCCTGCCAGGGATGTACTGTGCTGTGATTTGATAACGGCTATCCAGGGAGTGAATGGAGGAGATTCAGATCGCTATACACACCCAACTGATCTGACCAGCATTCTAAAAACGTAATGGACATGTTTAAAAAAACCGCGAAAATAGCATGAAAATGTATGGAAATCCTCAAACTGAGAACTCTGACCCATTAATGTGTATAATTAAGTAACTTCAGCTGTTCAAAAGTAAACGTTTGGTACACAGCAAGTTGACCTTTTTATCGTTTGTTGCAGGGAGTGAGCCAAGCTCTGGCGAGAGTGACGACGAGGAGTTTGCGTCTCCATTTATCCCTCGAGCTTCCCAGACGATGATTGAGACGCCAATGGACGCCGAACCCACAATGCCCGCCGAACCGATGCGCCAGTGCCACACAGGTAGCTCCAATGGTGACGACGAACCAGCCTTGGAGTCTTTATGATTTTCATTGGGAAGCGTTTCCTACCGCACCGATTTTACCTGAATAGAGAGGGGAATGCTTTTCACAAAGCAATGTAGGTCTGGCAGCACCGTGTGTCGACCCATATGATATTTTTGTTGCCATATGGTATAGACGATTTATGGAGTACATGGCCTCAGAGAAGAATAGCTACGCGCAGCAGGTGGCAGCCCAATTATTCGATAACAACGACATCTATCCCAACAGCCGCATCGCCAAGTGGCGAAATACTTCGGCGAACGAGTTGTATGCTTGATTTGGCATCACCCTTGCGATAGGGGTCGTTATTAAGTCAAGGTTGGAAGAATACTAGGGGCCACCCCTGACATATACTAAACGCCCGGTTTTAGCGCATACATGTCATAAAATAGGTTATTTTGCTAAGCAAATGCTTGCATTTTGATAACATTGATGACATATGTTCGCTAAAACTGAGAGGCCTTGAGGCCAAATTATTTAAATTAAAACCAGTTCTGACACATCTTAATAACAAATTTGAAACCATGTACAACCTAGGTGTATATATCTTTTCTAGACGAGAGTCTTTCAATGTGGAAAGGTTGGTTAGACATTAACCAACTCGTTCCCAACAAAGCTACTACGATGGGGATCAAAACAAAAAATAAAAAAGTATATAAGATAAGAAACTTATCAAATTAGCGGTAGGTTTTTGTAGCCATAGTTTGTGTGCCTTAATTGTTGATAACTTATTTATTACTTCTATTGTACCTATAAAATTAATTGATGATGTACTAATGTTGTAACTTGGCAAAATTATACTATACATGCTCTTCTGCTCGTTATGCCGACCTATTATTATAGTTTTTAAAAGAAACTCCACAATAACAAGAAAGACCACTGACATCAAGAAACAAATTAGTAAATTGACTCCGTCAGCGATAAACAAAGATGATTCGGTAGTTAAGGTAAAGTTAATTTTATTTCTGACCATGGTTGATGGAAAAGTTGCTCAAGTGCTTACAGATACCTCATCTAGTTCTTGCACTATTTGTGGAAAAGCCTACAGAGTTGAATTATTTAAACAAAGTACTTATCAGAAACGAGGATGCCTTTCAATATGCCCTTCTACTCTTCACGCCTGGATTCGCTTTATAGAAACAATTTTGCACTTATAATCTTATTTTGAAGCAGTGATCGGCATGAACTCCGGAAAATAAAATAAGTAAAGAAGAGAAGAAAAAATCTGTGCAAAGTAGCTTCAAAATTGAACTTGACCTCCACATAGATAAACCCCGTCAATGGGCTGGTAATAGTAATGCTGGTAATACTGCTTGAAGATTATTTTTAAACTACAGTTATTCAGCTAGTATTACTGGAGTCAACGAAGAATTAATAAAACGACTATACCTATGTTATACTGCAAACATTATCATCTGGAATGACAGTAAACGCAACAAAATTTGGACAATATGCAATAGAGACTGCTCAAATATTCAGAAGTGACTATAATTGGTACTACGAGGGCAGTTTGATATGTCCGTGACTTTAATGTTGAATACAATATTTTTTCATAATTTAATTTTCCTGTCTTAATTTAGAACTCATTGCTGAGCTTATGTTGTTACATTTTTTAAATTAGCGCGAAAGTAAAAAAATTGGAAGCATTTATGCAAGTGAGGTCGGAATATTCTTTTACAATGGAGAAAAACGAATTTCGCGTATTGATAAAACACTACTTTTTACGTGGTAAAACCATTAAGCAGACGAATGATAAACTGAAAAATATTATAGCGACTCTGCTCCATCTCATGGAATGGTTCATAAGCGGTTTACTGAATTTCGTTGTGTTCGTACCACCACAACTGTCGCCGACCGCCCAGGAAGGCCGATTGAGGTCACCACTGAAGACATTGTTAACAAAATCCACGACATTGTTATGGCAGACCGTCGAGTGAAGATACGCGAGATGGCTGATGCTATTCACATCTCTACCGAACGAATTTTTCATATTTTGCACGATATTCTCGGCATGAAAAAGCTTTTTGCAAGATGGGTGCCGCGTTTGTCAACAGTCGGCCAAAAAAGAATTCGTGTAACAACTTCTAAACAATGCTAGGTTTGTATAACCGCAATCCAAGTGATTTTTTTCGTCGGTACGTAACAGTTGACGAAACGTGGGTCCACCATTATACGCCAGAGACGAAGCAACAGTCAAAACAGTGGACTTTTACCGGTGAACGTGCCACAGAAAAGGCAAAAACTTTTGTTCGGCTGGTAAAGAGATGGCCACTGTCTTTTGGGACAGCAAAGGTGTTATTTACATCGATTTTTTGGAGAAAGGCAAGACAATTACCGGAGCTTACCGTGTTGCTTTCAATATTCAAGATTCAATATAGAGCTGCTGAAGAAAAGACCGCATCTAGCAAAGAAAATGTTTTATTTCATCACGACAATGCTCCGGCCCACTCGTCAGCAATCGCAACATCAAAACTTGTGAAATTGCGATACGACCTATTGCCACACCCCCTGTATTCACCTGATTAGGCCCCGTGTGACATTTCCTCTTCCCAAACATGAAGAAATGGCTTCGTGGACAAAGATTTTCATCCAATGAAGAAGTGATAGCTAAAAAAGGAGCCTATTTTTCAGGTTTTGATAAAAACTATTTTTTGGATGGGTTGAAGAAGTTGGAACACAGTTGGTCGAAGTGTATAGAGCTGAAAGGAGATTATGCAGAAAAATATATCAAAATATTCTTTAAAAAGTTTTTTCTTCTTCACAAAGTCACGGACTTATCAAACCACCCTCGTATATGCCATCTTCTCTTCACAAAATTGTTATCCCTGGGGAAAGTGTCATAAATCATTTCGAAAGTGTTTAACAAGAACAGTTATTTTAACTATATCAGTGCAATAATTTAAGCCATATGTCACAACAAAACAAATTCTGTTGTCCAATTATTGTTTGATAACATATTACGTTGTCATTTGCATGCTTTTGGCGACCACAGCTGATGCAGGAATTAAGGTTGGAATTGTAGATAATGAAAAAGTTTCTAGTGACTTTTTTTTCTGCACTTTGTGGCAGAAAATAAGTTTACTTATCCAAGGTGTAGCCGCCCACGCGAGAAGTCTAATTCATGACACTGACAGCAACAAAGTCGAAGACTTTCACAGCGTGGTGGCAAAATTCATTGGTGGAAAAAGAGTAAATTTTTCAAAAAAAAAAAACTCTTATAAAACCAGGGTTCAGGCGGTAGCTGTAGCTTTTAATGCTAAAAGAACAGTATCGCGTTTATACAATGTGTGGCCTAGAACCGGGGATTAAGTTTGTTAGAAAAAATAAAAAAGTAAAGATTTGATTTTAATTACTTGGGACCTTAATGATTCTATTACTAGTGACCTATAGAGCCTCCGTTTTTAATATTATCCCCGGTTCTAGGCCACACACTGTATAAATCCATAACAGGTAAAAGCCCTACAGTGAGAATTAAGAAGTTTGAAGAGAAAAGATTAAAAAAATATATTAAATAAAAAAATAAAAAGCCAAAAAGATGCTTATTTAAATATGGCGAGAACACACACAAAGTATGTAGTGGCGGCGCTCCGCCAGACAGAGAGCCCACTCTAGGAAGAAAGCGCCATTTCGCACGCACATATTGACATTACGAGTTTGCAGAGATTCTCGGGCAGTTTTGAACAGTGCTCAATAGCGACTGCCGCGAGTGCTAGCACGGGCGTTTGTCACGTATTTACGTAAGCTGCAACGAATTTCTAGGCTGGAGCGAATTTGTAGTCAAGTTTTTGTGTTAACAAAATGAATAATCGTTGTTATTATGCCTGCAGTGTGTTTGGTTGCTTAAACACAACATAAAAATCCACAGACTAGGGAATGCAATCTTGATCTTGCAAGATCAAGATTCCAAGACCAAGATCTTGAGTGATTTTCCAAGATTCAATCTTGAAAGCCATCAATCTTGAATTTCGAAATCCTGTTCGCGATCTTGACAAAACAGTCCAAGATTGTAACAAGATTTCGAGATTTTTCAGACTGAGCGCACGTAAAGTGTCATACGTGTTCAAACCTGCGCGGCAAAGCGCGAACTGTCGTCTCGCGCGCCGCGGTCGGCCGACCGGCGACTAGCAATAGCAAATCAACGGAGCGGGGTGTAGTGTGTGTGTAGGGTCGCGGGACGGGGAGAGAAGCGACCAATCACGTTCTACAATCGACGTTGCGTGTTGCGTGCGTCTATTGTTTTAGTTAATCTCCGGTGGAACGAATACAGGTATTCCGATATAATTATACAATAATTACGTAAAATAATCATAAAAATGAACAAGAAACAATCAACATTTTAGTGACTTAAATGAAATAAATGCAATAATGCAATGAGATCACAAATTATAACCTATAATTTACGTAATTTAATGAAGATCAAAAAGTTTAAACATTTTGAAAATCCTTTTGAAAATGACTTCTCAAGAAACACAGTACGCTTAAAGTGTCATCACCTAATCGGCACCGTAAATCAGTGGCTAAATAGCCCGCGGCTGAAAAAGCCCTTTCTGCCTCCACACTAGTAGGGACGAAAGTCAAAAGACTGTTAAAAGCGAATTTCAGGTATTGCCCTCTTAGTGTGTGTCTGGTCTTCATCATCATTCATCATCATCTTCACTTGCGTTTTCGGATAAAATTTGATTTTGTTTGTTGATTTGCAATCATTTCACCAAGTTTTTTATGTTCATTCTGATCGAGCTTTTTGCCGGTAATTCAAATGTTGTATCAGTGGCGTATTTTTTCTAAATCGTCTTGATACTGAGCTGGATTTTTAAGATATAATAATGTTGCAGTTGATTCAAGTCAACGTTCAGCAATACGCTTTCTCATGGCAATAGCCAGATTCTCTGACAATGGTGTCTTTAATTCTTCCAACTTACGAACCATGAATCGCAAAGTGTATTCTGCACTCACTAAATCGGTATCACGGCGGCACAAAACTTCCACTGCGAGTTTAACGGGCTCAAAAGCATTTTGCATACTGAGGAAAACAGCATGTTCTTCATCATTAAAAAAGAACTCAGAAGCAGAACCATACCCTAAATCAATAAGTGTTTTGCTTACACATTGTTTGACTCTGTTGTATGTAGAGATCATGTTGGCAAGACTTGACCAGCGAGTTTTGCAGTCTAGTACCAGTTGAAGTGTTTTTCCGAATTCTTTCTTGATATAAATTTGAAGTACGTCATTTTTCGTTGGGGAGTTTTTAAAAAGTTTCACTAGTTTTCTAAGTTTTGATATTATTCATCGGTATTCTGGAGTCAAATCAACTTCCTAAACGGCAATGAAAAACGAAATCCAATATCATCATCTTCGTCGTTTTCAGTGGCTCCATCAGAATCAGCATTATACTCTTCTTCTCGAAATGAATCTTCATCTTGGTTACTTTTCTTATTGATGACATCTGTTATTCCCAACTGGATGCCATGAGCATAACATAGTTGATGAAGTGGTTTTATTAGTTTTCCAACTTTAACCATCACACTAGCTGCATCCGTGGTTATACCAACAACATCTTCCTCTAGAGAAATTTCATATTCCGATAACTTTTCACTCAAGAGCTCAATACGTGACTCTGAAGGCATGCTTCCAAAAATTCTTACTAAGCCTAAATTCCAGAAAACGGGTTGGTTGTTGGTGTGCGAGTGAATATTTATATTTAAAAAGCGGCGGTTCCTTCCCGAAGTCCATTCATCAAAAGTGAGGGTGAATCGTTGACCGTGCTCTTTAAGCTTCATGAGATCTTGTTTGACTTTCATTTTTAAGTGTAGTGCCATAAGCCATTACCATCATTTTAATAGAATTAGGTGAAGTAGGAGTTTATCTCCCTTTGCTGCAAAAAGACTGCGTAGGTCATCAGAAGTGCAGAACACTCTAAAGGGTAGCCCATCCTTAGCTACCATTCGTGACACCATTTCTTCTTTCGAGTTTTCAACCAGTTTTGGGAAATAATCGACGATTTTCTTTTTTTTTGGTGGCGTTGGTTTGAAATCAAGCTCCGCAGACGCAGGATCATTTTGATTTTGAATTGGCAAGTTAGGCACAGATGCAGAGGAGGTCGAGCTTTAAAGTTGATATGACACTAGAACCACTGCCACTGCCACTTGTTCCTTCCTCCGCACTCATTAAACATTTCGTGTCAATTTTGTGAATAGACTTCATGTGAACATGCAGGCCCTTTGGTGAACCATTTGACAGTTTGCGAATAGCGTTGCACAATTTGCACTTAGCATTCAAACCATCCACGGACTTTTTGAAGTATTTCCATACCGGCAAATTACTTTTAGTAACGTCCATAAATTTTAACTGTCCTTAGACATTTTCACTTCTTTGAACAGTGAAGTAAGGATTATTTTACTCGTCCCGACCGTCACAAATCCTTGTCCCGACCGTCACAGTCTTTAAATATTTATGGGGGAAAATTGGCTGACCTAATCAACTTTATCTATTGTTAAGATTAAAGAATATCTATCTAGGCTAATATAAAAAATTAATTATTGAAGGTTGTAACTGATCTGAATTTCTAAAAAGAATGCACACACTAAGAAAAGTTATGTAATTTGAAGTTCCGACCATCACACTGATTTGAATTGCGATATTATATAGTTAAACATATTTTTTTTTAATTCTATCTACTTTCCCTTATTATTGCTTGTATGACTTTTTGAAGTATTTCCATAACGGCAAATTACTTTTAGTAACGTCCATAAATTTTAACTGTCCTTAGACATTTTCACTTCTTTGAACAGTGAAGTAAGGATTATTTTACTCGTCCCGACCGTCACAAATCCTTGTCCCGACCGTCACAGTCTTTAAATATTTATGGGGGAAAATTGGCTGACCTAATCAACTTTATCTATTGTTAAGATTAAAGAATATCTATCTAGGCTAATATAAAAAATATAATTATTTATTGAAGGTTGTAACTGATCTGAATTTCTAAAAAGAATGCACACACTAAGAAAAGTTATGTAATTTGAAGTTCCGACCATCACACTGATTTGAATTGCGATATTACATAGTTAAACATATTTTTTTTTAATTCTATCTACTTTCCCTTATTATTGCTTGTATTTATTAACAAATTTACTTAAAATTCTGTGCAGTTTTGACATATTATTGAAAATATAGCCAATAACGTCTCTGAAAATGAGTTACAATGTCCCGACCGTCACCGTGGAATGCCACTATTGTTTTCATAGTACTGACAAGTATTGTCAAAATACTGTATGTCCTCAATAAAATAATTTTATAGCATTGGACTATTACTAAATGGGAACAATATATTTTTCTGTCACCTAAGTTCAGATGTGTCACTAAACTGCAATACCCTAATAATAATATCTATCTCCAAGAAATATATTAGTTATCATATTTATCAAAACTGTCTCTAAGTATAAATCATCGGATTAATGTAAATATCACTTTTTTTCTATAGCCTGAATATAAGATCTATGCTCTAAAAAGTGAAAATATTTAAATAAGCTCACATAATAAGCGTTTTTAAATCGTGATACCTAAGTTTTTTACACTGTTACTATATGGGATGGTAATCCCATCCAGCAGCACCGATGGCAACTGAGAGGGACAGTCTAATTGGTTGCGCATGTATCTACCACCAATGATGATTATTTGGGTTCACCAAAAGGCCGTAATGCTTAGCCCTGGTGGTGATGCGATTTAAGTCTTCATTGATGTTAGATATAGCTAGGTCCAAATCCTCATGCTTAAAGTAACGGTAGAGTAGCAAGTCATCTGCGTAGAGATGAAAGTTGGAGGAGATGACGCTAGTGACAGAGTTGATGAAGATGGAGAAAAGGAGCGGCGAGAGAACTCCTCCCTGAGGAACGCCCGCTGAGAGTACGCATCTATCAGATATAGTGTCATCAAGGCGAACACATTGCGTGCGCCCCCGAAGATAAGAGTCAAACCAAGAGAGAGTTGAAGAAGAGACATTGAAGGAGCGAAGGATGGCAAGGAGGTCAAAATCAACAGAGTTGAAGGCGCTGCTGAAGTCGAGTAGAACCAAGACAGTTAGTTCTCTGTTTTCCATGGCCCAGCGAATATCATCAGTAACATTTAGTAAAGCGGAGACTGTGCTGTGACCAGGGCGAAAACCGGATTGGTAGCGGTTCAAAAACAGTTGGACAGGAGGAAATTAAAATAATGCTTGTGCCATTTTCGAGAAATTTTGCAAATTATGATGAAAACATTTGTCCTTTGGAGATTTCTTTCTAAAAGGGGGTTACCAAAAAAAATTTTTACCATATTTTTTTTAAATGAGTTAAAAGTTCTTTTGATAACTATTTAAGTTTAAATAACAAGTTTCACGATACTTAGTGCCTTACGTGTCTATATCGCTCGGGGTATTTACATTTAGAAAATCACAGCGTAAGTTGTCTGTGTTCCACAGGCTTTTTAGGGTGATATTATTAAATTTTTAGTCGAAAAACCGCGCGCGCTACGAAACAAGCGAATCAACATCAACGTCCGTTCAAAGCAAAATGCACTTTGTGTCATAAATATTTTAACTCTGAGATAACCATGATTAAAAGACATATGGCAGGCCAAAAACACCAAGAAAGAATAGCATAGCCCGGCCAAAGCAGAGCTATGATAGAACAATTTAAAATTAAACCTAATGAGAAAATACGTGTTTAAGCTGCTGAAATAAAGCTCTCAGGATTTGCAGCGGCCCATATCGTTTCTAACTATGGACCACAGTTAGTCGCCCGTTTAGTTATTTTGTCGCCCAAGTAATAAACCGATGCCAGGTTTAGTATTTAAGCATCCCATTAAGGCTCGGTTATGCGGAAATATTTGTCTCTGTCTTTTTCTTTGCGTGTAACGAGTATGGAAAATAACCTCATTTCTGCACGTTTTCGATGTTTTTTGTTGTTTTTTCATCATTATCTTTAGCACAATTATCTTTCTTGAAAAAAAGTTATTGGAGCAACTGCACACTACGTTACAAAAGAATACTTTTTGACAACTCCGCAAGTGCCGACAATACTTAAAACTTTTTTCGAAAATGAACTCGCAGAAAGTTTTTTGTGCATTCTCTTATATCAGTCTTCTTGTCACAAATCGCAAAAATAGAACGGGAAAATAACTCAGTCATGGATATTTACTCCGAGCAATGAAAAATACTTTGTTCGAAAAAATCACAATAAATCCTACAGAGGTGATTTTTGGAAACATGATTAAAATAAGTTTGTCAATAATAAATTTCAAGTTTTCCCCAAAATATCTGGGGTGCTTTTTTTACAACGGTGGTTTAAATATTGTTTTTGTCTTAAAACATCGAGATTAAATCGTACACAAAGGGAATTTCCTTTATGAATTTCTTAAAACCATTAGAAATGAAACCTCAAAAATCACCACTTACATTTCAAAGGAATTTGCAAAAAAGGCTAATAAATAAAAAAAAATCATAACTCAGAAACAAATATTAAAAAATCAGTGATTTTGCAGTAATTCTAGAGCGAAAAAGAGCAGGGGCAACGTTTGTTCCCTTAGAAGTGCGAGAATTGCTGTCTAATTGTACTGAAGACGCCAAAGAAACCTTTATGAAAATGATGAAGAAAAATTCCTACAAGACTTGCCTTGAATATTTGGACAAATGGTTGCAGCCACTAGACCAATTCGAAATCTTTGACTGGATGATACTGAAAGGAGTTTTTGAATGAATATGGTGTATGTTTAAATGACATTAAACTTTTTGATGAAATTACTGCATTAAATTCTTTCTTAAGGTTGCTGCCTAAAAAAGAATTTTATTGCTATTTTACTAGCAGTTTCTGTAAAAGCAGTACTTATTTTACTCAATGACTGACTTATAATCTGCTTTTAGATTGATCATCTCCAGCGGCGCTCCAACCTATACTGTTCTAAAAGAAGGCTTCCACCGTAGATAGTGGGAGATCGTGGGGACATCACCTTGCATTTTTGAGACAAAGCAAACCGCTTGGCACAGGTGTTCCTGGGGGTGATCTGAGCTGATTTAGCCCGGTTGCCACTCGGTTCCCCCCAGCAGGTGGGCAGGGGAAGGGGGAGCACAGTGCATCCGGCGGGCCTCACTCTAAGCTTCATATCTGCATACATGTAGCGACTATATCAAGTTTGGTGTCTTTTTCTTATAACTCAAGGACGTGGAATTCATTTTTGGAACTACATTTTCACTCACCCATACAAAAAAAGACCGCGAAATTAAAAAATAATTTATTATTATTTTTGAAAATCCTCTACAGAATTAAAACTATTAAAGTTTGCCTCAGAAAAAAAAATACTAATAAATAGCCCAACTATTTCACTATATATAAAAATAAACTTGTTTAACATTTTTGTTTAAAAACTGTGCTAAAAAAATGTTTTATGTCACGCGGCGGAATATTCTCTGCCATTTATTTTTCGCATATTTTCTACTGAATTAAAACGGGAACAATATTTTCTGTCACCTAAGTTTAGATGTGTCACTAATCTGCAATACCCTAATTATAATATCTATCCCCAAGAAATATATTAGTCATCTATTCATTAAAACTGTCTCTAAGTGTAAATCATTAGATTAATGTAAATATGTATCATGAATAATAGTTTGATCACTTTTTTCTATAGCCTGAATATTAGATCCGTCCTCTAAAATCTAATCAACAAACTATTAGTATCATTTAATTCGTTTAATCATCAAAATAATGGATCTGTCACTTATTAAATAGATCGGTTCCTTAATTCAAAGAAAAATTACCTAACAGGGGCCGAGTCAAATTGGCGGGTTATGCACTTTGATAATCCTTGGACCGACTTCAACGAATACAATTAATTCAGTTTTTCAGCAAATGGAAGGTAGCTTTGCCTCTCAATAATGATTAGATAAATGGAAAATTTTACAGTCCCAATTTTTATAAAAAGTACATAATATGCAAACACATAATAGGGTTAGCAATCTGTTTAGAAATTGTAAACTATAGGTCAAAAACGAATAAATAAAAAAAAAATATTAAAAAACACGACTGCCCTGCCAAAAACGTACTAAAAAGTTAAATAACAAGTGTCATTGCGATCGGGGGACCATTTTATGGGACAATTTTTGATCAAAGAGGTCCCCCGACTGCAATGACATTTGTTAGTAAACTTTTTTGTACGTTTTTGGCAGGGCAGTCGTGTGTTTTTTTTTTTTATTTTTATTTCACACATTTTAGTGACAAATTATATATTTTTGGAATGTGCTCATAAGGCGTTTCATTTGATGCTCATATTGTAATAATAGAAGAAAAAAATTTTTTTATCGCATTTCGTCGTACAGTCGCCATATTGAATTTTTTCAAAAATATCTAGCCCGTGTCTTTCGGAATGTTGTAAGGATTCTAACTTTATTCCATGAATCCAAATCAGTTCAGGCATTTAGAAGTTATGGTGGAATAAAGAAACTCACATACCCACAAACATACATGAATCCTAAACACACATATACACTCCTTTTTGGGCAGTCGTGTAAAAAAGAGGGTGTCCCTCTAAAAGTCTAAATCAAAACCATCTGTAATAGTCACTGACCTGAATTTTTTTTTCTATTTAACCTAATATTGTAGTAATAAAATTTCTCTTTTTCTTTTTTTCACTTATGTTTTTTCTTTATGTTAGTTTTTTACAGTGCAATTTTTTATTTAATAAAGTAAAATAATATTATAAAATCTGTATGTAGCAGTTCTATTTAATAAATTGTGTATCGTCAAATTTCAGTTTAATTATTTGGTAATTAATATTATTTTTCAGTGATTAAAAATTAATTTTTAGGCAAACATTTTTATATTGTTTGGTGATTCAGTTTTAGTGAAACTTCTATTATTTTGAAACCCAATTTATTTATTTGATGATTGATATTATTTCCAAGTAATTCTTTATTAATATTTAGGTAAGCGTTTTAATATTATTTGATGATTTAATTTAGGTGACAAATCTACTATTTTAGGAACAAATATTATTTATTAGGTCACTGAAAATGTATTTATTAGGTAATTGATAAAATCATACCCAATTAAAACTATGAAGATTTGCCCCAGGAAAAAAATCTAGTAAATAGCCCAGTTAATTTACTATATAAAAGAAATACATTTGTCAAACATTTTACTCTAGTAATGGTTAAAAAAAAAATTGTGTCGCACGGCGGAATTTTTTCTACTATTTTTTTTCGAAAATCTTCTACAGAATTAAAACAATGAAGAATTTGCACAGAAAAAAATATTGGTGCTTAGCCCAGTTATCCTTCTATATACAAAAATAAATAAGTTAAACATTTTTTTCTAGAAACTGCGTTAAAAAAAATGTTTTGTGTGGCGCGGCGGAATTTTCTGCGAAAAAAAATGTATTTTTTTTTATTTTCGAATATTTTCTACAAAATTAAAACTATGAAAATTTGCCCCAGAAAAAACATAAGTGAACAGCCCAGTTATTTTACTATATAGAATAATACATTTGTTAAACATTTTTGTCTAGTAACTGCATTAAAAAAATGTGTTTTTGTGTCGCGTGGCGGAAATGTCTCTACCATTTTTTTTCGAAAACCCTCTACATAATTAAAACTATGAGGATTTGCCCCAGAAACAAAAATACTAGTGAATAGCCTATTTATCGTAATATATAGAATAATAAACTTGTCAATCATTTTTGTTTAGTGTAATACAGTTGTATTACAAAATGTTTTGTGTCACGCGGCGGACCTACAAAGTCATAACTTTTCAAAGAACATATTCTGATAAGTTGTTATTTTGCTGGTTACATTGATAATTTACATTACATTACATTCATAAATTACTTCTGGACGTGACAAATATATGATACAAATTAAATTAATAAATAAATATGTTGGGAAAACGTTCGCCATTAGAATTATTATAAATGTGATAAAATTAACAAAGTTACGAGATATTTAAAAAAAATGCGGGTTAAAATAAAACAATTTTATTGTTCGCAATTGCCACTTCATGGACATTACACACAGTACAGTACCGATTTTAGATCAGGCACAAGTTCGAATGTAAATGAGTGCCGAAAAGTACAACTGCGAACAATAAAATTGTTTTATTTTAACCCGCAACTATGTTAATTTTTTTCACATTTATAATAATTCTAATGGCGAACGTTTTCCCAAGATTTTTATTTACTTATTTAATTTGTATCATATATTTGCCACCTCCAGAAGTAATTTTTCAATGTAATGTAAATTATCAATGTAACCAAAAAAATAACAACTTATCAGAACTTATCAAAACATAACTTTGCAGGTCCGCCGGGCGACACAAAACATTTTATTAACACAGAAATGTATTATTCTATATAGTAATATAACTGGGCTGTATATCGAATATTTTTTACAAAATTAAAACTGTCTAAATTTGCACCTGAAAAAAAATAGGTGTTTTTTCAGGTGCAAATTTAGACAGTTTTAATTTTGTAAAAAATATTCGAATATTAAAAACAAATGTAGAGAAAATTCTGCCGCGCGACACAAAACATTTTTTTAACGCAGTTTCTAGAAAAAAATGTTTACCAAATTTATTTTTGTATATATTAAAATAACTGGGCTATTCACCAATATTTTTTTTTCTGGGCTAAATCTACATAGTTTTTATTCTGTAGAAGATTATCAAAAGAAAATAGTAGAAAAAATTCCGCCGTGCGACACAATTTTTTTTAATACAGTTACTAGACAAAAATGTTTAATAAATGTATTATTTTATATAGTAAATTAACTGGGCTATTTACTAGATTTTTTTCCTGGGGCAAAACTTCATAGTTTTAATTCAGTAGAAAATATTGGAAAACTAAATGGCAGAGACAATTCTGCCGCGCGATATAAAATATTTTTTTTAGCACATTTTTTTGACAAAAATGTTAAACAAGTTTATTTTATATATAGTGGGATAACTGGGCTATTTACTAGTATTTTTTTGTCTTGGGAAAATTTTCATACTTTTAATTCTGTAGAGGATTTAAAAAAAAAAAGTAGAGAAAAAAAAACTTTTTGAATTTCGCGGCCTTTTTGTATGGGTGAGTGAAAATTTAGTTCAAAAAATGAATTCCTCGTCCTCAAATTATAAGAAAAAGACACCAAACTTGATATAGTCGCTACATGTATGTAGATATGAAGTTTAGAGTGCGGCCCGCCGGACGCACTGTTCTCCCCCCCTCCCCTGCCCACCTGCTGGAGGGAACCGCGTGGCAACCGGGCTAAATCAGCTCAGATCACCCCCAGGAACACCTGTTCCAAGCAGTTTGCTTTGTCTCGAAAATGCAAGGTCCCCATACAAATCGATCCCCACGATCTCCTACTAAGAAGAAGATTGATGGGTGCTGCGGAACAAATTGCTACCTGCCACTCGGGCAGAAAAAAGCTACCAATAAGACAAGTGTGACTGCTACAGAATGAGCAATAAAAGCTACTGAAGTAAAGACTGAACTATATGCATAATTTATTATAGGTAGTAGTTTAAAAAGTTAACGTAGTTGATTTATTTTTATGTTTATTATTAAATTGACAATGTACAACTGAAGTGACTGATTTCAGAGCGCTTGCAGTACAAAACGACATATTTTAATCTCCAATATTTTCTCTTTTCCATACATTCTCGAGTGAAGCTGCAGCGGGTCACTGTCTATTGTCAATTTAATGAGGGCACAGTCTGCACACTAGCGCCGCTATCGAAAAGAGAATCATAGTGCTTAAATAGAGAAGATGAAGCGCTTATGGCGGAACTTGACAGACTGATCGTACTCGATCACGTTTGTTAAGCAACGCTCGATCCGGCCAGGTGTCGGATGGGTTCGAAAAGACGGAAGCAACCTGCTTTCATGGTCCAAGGAGAGGTCCTCCCGCCGGGACATGCCTGGTTGTTGACGGGGTGTCAGTCCCACTGAGTCCAACAATCAAGTATTTGGGGCTGGTGTTAGAGGGGAGATGGAATTTCCAAGAACATTTCCGTCAACTGGCCCCAAAACTTGTCAAGACGGCCAATGCATTAGGGCGAGTCCTGCCAAATGTCGGAGGCCCAAGTGACAAATGCAGGAAGTTATTTGCCGGCGTCCTGAGGAGTATGGCGATGTATGGCGCGCCGGTTTGGGCAGACCGGCTTAATGACCAAAATGTAAGGAAGCTTCACCAAGCCCAGAGAGCCATGGCCATACGGATCTGTCGAGGCTATCGGACGGTCTCGTGCGCAGCAGCATGCGCACTTGCGGGTACACCTCCCTGGGAGCTAGATGCTCAGGTACTCAGAGAGGTCTACAGGGAGCGTAAAGAAGCGCTCGAAAGGGGAGAACGTCCCGCTCCCGAGGAAGTAGCGGCCTACCGGAGTATGGTGGGAGAGGTTAGGCTGGAGGCATGGGCTGAAAGGCTCGATGTAGAACGCTACGGGAGGAAAACGACGGAGGCAATCCGTCCGAGCCTTGAAGACTGGTGCTCTAGGAAGCACGGGACGCTTACTTAAAGGCTGACACAGACGCTTTCCGGGCACGGGTGCTTTGGAAAGTATCTGTGTCGGATAGGTAGGGAAGCGTCCCCACAGTGCTACGAGTACGGCGATGCGGAGGACAGCGCCCAGCACACCCTTGAAGTGTGTCCAGCTTGGGCTCCGCAGCGCAGCGCTCTGGTTACTGTGATAGGGAGGGATCTCTTGCTGCCCAGTGTGGTACGGGCCATGCTGGCCACCGAGAGATCCTGGGAGGCGGTAGTCTCCTTCTGCGAGAAAGTTATCCTGCAGAAGGAGGCATCGGAGCGGGTTCGCGAAGAGGAGGCTCATGCGAACCGGCTCCGACGCAGGCGGGTGGGCGTAAGGAGGAGGCGCTTTGCGCACCTCATTCCGCTCTGACAGGGACCACGCGGGTGATGGGTGGTGACCCATCACCGGCATTGCACGGTCCCGACCGTCTGGGGAGATGGCCAAACTTGCCTGGCCATCTCCCAACCGCGAGGAGGCCCGGGTAGCCGGGCGAGCCACCGGGTCAATTGGGGTGATTACCACCCATGGCCCCCCGTATGACCAACCGGTGGCGAGCGGGCAAGTGCCGTAGTTTTTTAGTGGGTATTCCCTCCTCCTGGGATTCCATCGGGCTGTGACCTGATGGAATTACGGGAGGCAGTCGTGGAGGGAGCCGCAACGTTGAATGTTGCGGTCCCCTCCTGGCGAGTCCCACTTGCCCCCTTCCCGATCACCAGCGGGAAGGGAAGCGCGTAAATGCGTTTTTCTACGGCATACAAAAAAAAAAGGTGTCGGATGGGTGACCGTTAAGCGGCATTACAACTGAGCGCTTCCGTGCTTCGGAGGGCACGTTAAACCGTCGGTCCCGGCTGTTGTCATCTGATAACAGTCGTTAAGCCAAGTTAGAGGCCTTACAGGCGGCTTGAGTTTATCAAGCCGCCTGTAACACCAGAGGTGGCAACTATTCCTCATTCGATAAGAAGAATAAAGACGAAATTGTGAATCCACGACAAAGTAGCCACTTTTAGCTATAAAACTCAATTACATTAAACGGCAGGCTAGAAAATATTGTTTAAGTGATAAAAAGTACCACAATGCTGGTTCGGAGTGCACTACAGCGAGATAATTCACAATTTTGTGTTTGTTTAAGCACTTATGATTCTCATTCCAATGGCGGCGCTAGTGTGCAAACTGCGATTATTTTATAGTTTTTATATTGGAATCGAAATATCTTTCTCATTTATGCTTTAGTGAAGGCTGCGCTATGTACATAATAACTATAGAAGTTTTAAAATAGAATACATTTCACCCAAGTTGTTTATTTTTTATAATACTTGTAACATTAGTTTAGTTTCAAATATTGATAGTGTGTGAATATAACTATTAAACTCTAGTAGCCAAGACTGTTATGTTTAACCCTCAACCACTAACGTACGTCTGAGAGACGTATGCGCGCAATTAAAACTATAATATCTTTTTACATCGTCCGCGCATGTACGTGTCCTTTCTTGTACCTTCCTAGGATCCAGTGGCCTGCGCGCAGCGGGGGTGAGCGGACGTGCAGTGCGCTTCTAATAGGTAAATATACACTTCGTAACGTCTGTGGGACGTAGCGTCAGTGTAACCAGTGCCGTTAAAAAAATATTAAGTTCCTTAAAAAGTGTCATTTATTTAAATTATAATCACAGATTTTTAACTAAATTTTTAGATATTATCAGTTCTGTGATCATTATAGACTTTTAAGTTAAGTTTTGTGGCCATTAGAAAGAAGGCTTTTTTGTTTCTGTTGATTTTTATTTAAGTTTTTTATTTTAAAATTTAAATAAATATTCTAAGTACTGATGTCGTTTTATTTTAATTTAATATTTACCATATATTCTGAAGTAACGATATATAGTAAAACAACCATGTTATCATAAATAATTACAGACTAACGACTGTTTAAAAAAAACTTACGTCCACTAGACGTACGTCAGTGTTAATGCAAGTAAATACACGTCAGTGGTTAAGAGGAAACACTAAGGGCGAGAGATTTGAAAAATAGGTATTTGTAAAATCTATTGCTGTCGCGCAGTGCCCGAACAACCGAGCCATCAATGTGTGAGTGGGACTGTTAATGTTTGCGTGGTACGCCGCCCCCACGCCCCGCACCCGCCTGCGGCTGCCACGCTCGCTCGCAGGCCTCACAGCTTGCAGTCGGCAAGTTGATATCGGCGTTTGTGGAGTGATTGTTTCATGCTATTGTATTCCCTACCTGCTCTTTGTTTGACCCTGGCTATTGTTTACTGGACTTGTTTCTTTACTTGACTGTTTTGACTCGGCTTGTGAATTGGATTTTGACTTTTCCGACAAAAGGAGATAAATCGTGAGTAATTTTCAATTATACTATAATTCTTTAATTTGTTATATTAGTTCCACAGATAATATGGCACCTAATAATAAATATGTGTAGGTATTGTATAAATACTTACTTGATATTGTTTACCTAGGTACTTTTATTTTATTGGGATAAATAAAACTTTACGTTTAAAAGTACCCAATATTTTTGTTTCAGATAAACCCTCTCTTTGTTTACAATGGGTAAAAGAAAAGGAAATAAAAAGCGTTTATATTTAACCGCTAAACGAAGAAAACATCATTTTACTATAAAGCGTCAGATCCATTTCGCACCGCTTTCAATCTCCAGGTTGGTAATTTTTGTAATTTGATGTAGGTAGCCAAATATGCAGCACACTTGCCGAGTACCTAAATATTTGTCCACTTTTTACACCCATTTCACCACAACATGTTGTATGGCTGATATGATGATGATGATGATTGTATAGTAATAGGGTACCCCGTATCTACGCTGGGCCCGATTTTTTTTAAATAAAATAATGAATGTCTTTCTTTTATTGTTACAGTGTTGAAAACAAGGAAAATATAGGTAGTTCATCGCGAATGCGTGAAGCTTTCAGGGAGAATCGAGAAGTATTTGAAGAAAATGCAAGCTCATCCTCAGAGTCTACACTTTCTGATTTTGATCTAACAATTTGTGATTCTGATGATAACAATTGTGGTGATGTCGTTCAGGATGAACAATTAGAAGGACGCAGAATCGTAGATATAAAATATTTCTTTTCCGAGCTTTCAAATATCAAGCACGAACACACAGACTGCACGTTTGCTGATTTAAAGTTCTTAGGAGAACAGCGAAATGGATTTATTAGCAAATATACATTTGAATGTAAAATGTGCAAAAAAATTGAAATGGTGTACAGTGAAGATCCAAAATTGAAACTATCTGTAAATAATGCTGTTGTAGAAGGAATAGTTTGCTCAGGAAATGGTTATGCACAATTAAACGAAATATGTAGTGCATTAAATATGCCAAATATTAGTAATCAAACATACACGAAGATTGAACAACGTCTGGCACCAAAAATTGAAGAATGTGCCCTAGATGAAATGGTCGCAGCAGGTCAAGAAGAAAAAAGGTTAGCTATCTTGAATGGCGATGTAGACAAAGATGGTTGTCCTCTAATAACAGTGGTTGCTGATGGATCTTGGGCAAAACGGTCTTACAAAAGTGGATTTAGCTCGGCGTCTGGTGCTGGGTGCATAGTTGGACTGCAGACCAAAAAGGGTTATTTCTTGGAGTTCGAAACTCCTACTGCTGTATATGTGCTAGAAGTGCAAAATTGGATATAGATGTTCCTGAACATATGTGCTTTAAAAACTGGACTAACAACGCTAATGCCATGGAAGCGGATATAATAGCAGAAGGGTTTATAAAAAGTATGGAGATGCATGGAATAAAATATAATAAACTTATCGGAGATGGGGACTCTAGTATAATGAAAAAACTGCTATTGAAAAAGCCATATGGGCCCGACTTTATTATAACTAAAATTGAGTGCAAAAACCATTTGCTCCGCAACTTTTGTAACAAAATCAAAGCATTAGGGAAAAAAACAAACAACCACAAAGGTTTTGTACCAGTCGACCTAAGAAAAAAAGTTGAATCAAACGTATTGCGCATGAGAAAAGCAGTGGTTGGAGCTGTAAACTATAGAAAAGAACAAGATAATACTAATCACGGCGATAAAATAAGAAACCTTAAAATGGACATTAAAAATGCCGCAAACCATGTGTTCGGAGACCACAAAAATTGCGCGTCCTATTATTGTAAGCCAGAAAAATATATTAATGATACAAATTTGGTACCCGATCTCGAATCTTGTGGTATATGGACGGATATTCAGCAGTACCTGTTAATGTTGTTATCCAATGCAGAAAGTCTTATTCTAGACATTACCAATAACACGGTGGAACAATTTAATAATGTCATAGCAAAATTTATTGGTGGCAAAAGAGTGAACTACACTGCAAGAGGTTCATACCAGGCACGGTGTTTTGGTGCAGTAACGTCGTGGAACAGTAAAACGGCTATCCACTCACGCCTTTCAAAAAAAATTCAAGATTGTAGCCCTGGTAAATATACTAAACAATTTATTGAGAGGAAACAGCGGTCCAAAATAAATACAGAAAGGTGTCGAAAAAGAAAAATTGCGTTCGGCGACGATGTACCAAACAAAAGAAGAAAAGTTACTGGACCTGATGAGAATTATAGCCAGTTAGATTTAGAACCAGATATGCCACCTGAGATATTTGAGCAAAAGAAAGATGAATTTATTTTGGAGCTAAATAACACCAAAGTTGATGAGCTCGAACAAAACACTGTAGGCCAAAGCGATAATAAGTTGTGGGCTGTTGAAAGACGTAAACGCCTTACAGATTCCAACTTCGGTCGAATTTGTAAACTACGTGATGTCTTTGGATATTTGTGAATCAAAGATATGCAATTTGCAAACAGACTGAACGCAAGCGAATGATGAAAGTGAGAAACTTTATTAATATTATCGTCATATTCAATCTATAAAAATCCCTCTAATAGGCACACAACTTCATAGTGAGTGAAGGTCAACGGTAGGTAGTGCCTTCAGGACCTTCAAATAATGATGCTTCGATCTCCCATCTAGGAAAATATAGCTAGAAATATTCACTTCTTAAGCTTACGCGATTCGTGTGTAGCTATAAATGTAAAACCGGCATGCGTATAAACTGTAGGTCTAATATCAAGAAAAACAGCCTCAACAAAGAAGATTTATCAACAAACGCATGAGATTATTAAGAAAATCCGTCTAAAAATTATGAAAGCGTGTACAGTGTCTCCCCGGCAGGCTCTTTATACGAAAGAGCGTATCAAAAGTAATAATCTCTAATATGGAGGCGTGTGTCGGGCTAATGAGGCACCTTGACGAAACGACGGCTTGTTGAAAGTATGTACTTTAGCAAAATCAAAATGTATATCTACAATAATTCATCAGTCAGATAATAAAATAAAAGCCACTTGGAATATTATAAACAAAGAGACTGGGAAAACTAAAAGTAATGACTTGATGAGTTGAGATGAGTTTTACTCGTGGTAGATGCACAACTGATGCTGGAATTGCACTTCTCAAACACGTCTTTGAGGCATGGGAGGGTAAACAAGATGCAATTGGTATATTTTGTGATCTCTCTAAAGCATTTGATTGTGTCAGTCACAGTACTTTATTAAATAAATTGGAACATTATGGTGTATCAAAAAATGCAGTAAGCCTTATGCAATCGTATCTTTCGGCGAGAACCCAAAAAGTTGTTGTAAATAAAACAGAATCTTATGAAGCACCCATTACCATGGGCGTGCCGCAGGGATCGATATTGGGTCCATTACTTTTTCTTATATATATTAATGACCTTCCTTACTATACCAAAAACTTGTGTGAAATAGTACTGTTTGCTGATGATACTTCTTTAATTTTTAAAGTTGATAGAGGATGTGACTGCAGTGACGATGTAAACAGCACTCTTTCCAAGGTGATGCATTGGTTTACTATTAATAATCTGAAGCTTAACTCTAGTAAAACTAAATGTGTCAAATTTTCACTTCCTAATGTGAGGCAGGTTCATACCACAATAAATGTAAATGGCGAAGCAGTCGAATTGGTTGACTCAACAAAATTTTTAGGTATTACGATAGACTCGCGGTTGCAATGGGACCCTCATATCGATGCCCTGTCAAGCAGACTTAGTTCCGCTGCCTTTGCCGTTAAGAAAATAAGGCTTCTGACCGACATTGAAACAGCAAGATTGGTTTACTTTAGTTATTTTCATAGTATTATGATCTACGGTTTGTTGTTGTGGGGCTCAGCTGCTAATATTAATAACATATTCATCTTACAAAAAAGGGCAGTGCGCGCTATATACAACTTACGGTCTAGAGATACCCTTCGTGACCTATTTAAAGAAATTAAAATATTAACGGTTGCTTCCCAATTCATCTATGAAAATATTATGCATGTAAAGAAAAACTTAGATAGCTTTGTAAAAAATAGTAATATTCATGAATTCAATACAAGAAACAAGGACAAACTTGCTGTTCCAAGACGCAGATTGCATAAAACCGGAAGCTCTTTTTTGTGTAGATGTATTACCTTCTATAACAAGATTCCACAAAAAGTCACAGAACTGCCCTTGGAAAAATTTAAAAATACTGTTAAATCCAATCTTATGAGTAAAGGCTATTACACTGTTGACGATTATTTGAAGGATAATAACGCATGGGCATAGCTTTTGTATTTGTTAATTATTACTCTAATGCCTCAGTATAGATTAGAAAAGTCCGTGGTTCTTTCATAGGTCTAGATAAATAGTTCTTTAAAACTCCAAGTAATTAAAAACGTTGATTTTCTCTTTTAACTATGAATTGTGAGAAGTGTCCTACCTACTTAAAAACGTACTACTGGCTTCTTGACTCGACGACATAATACGGGTAGCTTTAGTATGTCATGCTCACTTTAAACATTTCTGCGGTGGTGTCGTGTGAGGCGGGTCGTTACGTTCCCTCAAATATGGTTGAGCGAAACGATGGCTGGTTCATGCGTCATGCTCGTGAACGGGTGCTGCCAGTGGGAGTGGGTCTGCTTCTGTCTGCTTGTATTAAGGGCGTCGTATATAAAAAATCTGTTTTATATTGTCTGTATGTATGGCACTTCTTACTCGAAACGTATATATCATAATAACTTACCTTGTTTTGATTTATTTAATTGCAATATTTTTGCTTTCTATGGTCAGTATTTGTGTATTATAGAATACATAGATGCTGACTATGGAAAGTAAAATATAAAATACATAAATATTGCCTATGAAAAGCTTTTGGATATTAGTTTTCAATTCGGTGCCTTAACATGGGTAGCCTTAGTATGTCATGCTCTCTTTAATCATTTCTGCGGTGGTGTCGCGTGAGGCGGGTCGTTACGTTCCCTCAAATATGGTTGAGCGAAGCGATGGCTGGTTCATGCGTCATGCTCGTGAACGGGTGCTGCCAGTGGGAATGGGTCTGCTTCTGACTACCTATCTTAACGCATATAGAATTGTAAAGTTTTTTTTTTCTCTCTTGTAACAGCCTAGACTGAATAATAACTTCAAACTTTGAATTTAGCTTGAACCCTGTAAATTGATTAAGAAAATTTGTAATTCATTAAGTAATGATCTAATTATAATTTTATTTATTTGTTAATCTTTGTTAAAGTCTGGAAACGATATACATATTTGTAAATATCGTTCCATTTGATAAAGCTGGTAAGTTTTTTGCGCCCGTTTTTCTTGTCAGCTAAAAGACGTCATAATGGGTGGTAGGGCAAAAAAAAAATTATTTGACGATTTAAAAACGCTCATTATGTGAGCTTATTTGAATAAAGATTTTTTCATTTCATTTCATTTCAGTTCCTGCGAAACTATATCTTACAAACTTTCATGAAGATTCTGGAATTTACCTACACAATTTATATATTTTCCTTGTTTTGTTTATGTACCAAATCAGTTTTCGGCGTCAAATAAAGCTCCTTTAATAAAGTATGCAATGATAAATAACAGTTTTAGTTGTCAAAACTATTCAAATATTCGCGGGTATATGCAGCAGCTGCCATAGATCAAATTGCAAACCCTTCCGAATGGAAGCGAGCCGCCATTTTGAGAATGTCAAACAGTTTGTTCTGTTGCGTCAAACCGGCACACGTTTTATAACCTCCAAGGTGCAATATTTTTTAAAAGTGAGCGCAATAAAGGAGTTTTTCTTCATTTCGATATGTAAAACAATATAATTGCTAATGAAATACTGGTAAGTTTTATTCTTTTATTGTTTTTTTTTTTGTATTTTATTGCAATTTTTGTTGAACTGTGGTAAAGTGTCCTATGAAAGCCCGCCACATGGAACGAAAAGATGACCCGGGCTATCTTAAGACAATTAAAAGTACATGATGTTACTATAATCTTTAATATTAGCTTAATTTCTAATTAAAACTATTTATATAATTTAACATAAATATAAAAATAGAATAGAAATAGAAATAGAAATATTTATTTGCTCATAAACATGGTATGAAATCGAACAGATCTTAAGTAGGTATAACATTGTTCAGCATGTTTTGCCAGTTGCCAGGCATGCAAAAATTGTATAATCATGTCATTCAATTAACTTTAAAATGTACTTACATATCTCCATAATTAATCTAATTAAGTGTAAAAAAAATATGGATAGAAATAATTCACACAGTTACAATTCAAATGTCAGTCAACTCTTACATAAATCTCTACATAAATCTTACATATCAAAAAGGTATAGTTTTGTGTTTATTTTTTAACTTTTACTAATTTATGATTTGCTGATGCTTATTTTTTGCATTATATGCAATAATAAAATATAGTATAACGTAATAATAGTTGAAATAATTTATTAAATTATTGTTATTGGTAGAGTTATTTTTGTTTTATTTTTTTGTCTTATAGGTAGTTCAAAATGGAGCCATCAAATAAAAAAAAGCGTGGGAAGTGGACAGAAGCTCAACTAAAAGCAGCCCTTAAAGCAGTAAATCGCAAACAGATGTCACAATGAAAAGCAGCTGTAAAGTTTGGCATACCAAGGCGTTTAATTAAGAAACCACATAAAATCTGGATCCACTAAAAAGATAACTGGTCGCACTCCGGTACTTACTGACTCAAAAGAAAAGGATTTGTGCAAAAGGGTGATCAGACTTGCTCAGGTCGGCCTGCCGTTGACTCCCCAAATTGTGCGTAAGCAAGCCTATGAATTTTGCAAGTCAAAAAATATACCCAATTCTTTTAATGATGGTAAAAGTATGATCCAAATGCAATTCCCGAAGAAGCGTATGCGCCCTCAACCCTTACACAGTTGCCCAATCCACGTGATACTGTAGAAAATATTTCCATATCCCCAAAACGTGGCGATAGGTCCGATACAGATGTCACATATTGCGAAGAAAATCTTAGATCACCATCCATTCTAACTTAAAATTATTTGACACAGAACGAACTGATGGATATAGAACAAATAAATCTTCAAACAAATCCGCCATATTCAAGCCAAATGACTAAGTTAGTTGATTACAGTTCCTCTTCCGAGTCTGATATGGGCGATACGCAAAGACAACCTTTTCTAGATTCAAGTTTTAATAGAGCTGATTATACTTCACCTGTCCCTACTATGTCAGGTATTCATAATTTGCAACCTCGTCCTCGGTTAAATTCTTTTACATCAGATAGTTCGGAAGAAGACTTTAATACTCATTTAAAGAATGTTCAATATCCTTCAAAACGTATTAATATTTATACTTCATCTTCTGATTCGAATGAAGAAAATGCAAACCCGAACTTCACACAACATAAAGCAAGATCAGATTCAATCTGAGGATTCAGATGAAGATTTACCTCTATCAAAATTAAAGGAAGTTCCTGTATCTTCAGCCACTAAATCACCTTTCCACAAGCTAATTCCAACACCAAATATTGGAAAAATCAAGGACAAACCTAGACGGAAGGCACTTAATTATATTGGTCAGAAAGTAACCAAAGATTTATTTGATAAAGTGAAACCAAAGAAGAACACTAAAAAACAATTTAAGAATAAACGTACTAGAGCTGAAGAACGACTGAGTTCCACGGATAAAAGTAGAAATATTACTAAGAATAGGAAAAATGCTAAAGATTCTGGTAGGGTATCGAAAACTAGACACAGAGGGGTTAAGAAAGTTAAAAAAGTTGGCAAAACATCTGAAAAAGACAGCTGGTATTGTCACGGATGTGGGATAGACAGAATAGCTACTATGCGCCAATGGCAACAATGTCATGAATGGTATCATGAAGAATGTGTTGGATTAACATCTAAAGATAAAGAATTCGTTTGTCCTGAGTGCAACTAAAGGGAACTCTAAAATATTATCATAAGTTATTATAACTTATAATAAAGTTGTTTTTTAGTTTTGTATTTTATTTTTCGACAGAATTTTTTTTAAACAGCAGAAGAGCCTAATTAGTTTAGCTTTAGTCCTAGGTGTAATTAAAAGTATTTCTCTCTCCGGCCAAAATATCACGATAACTGAAATTAGTTTATGTTTTATGTTTTTCAACAGAAATTATTATTTTTGTTATTTTTTTAAACGGCAGAAGAGCCTCTTTAGTCCTTGTCCATCAGCCATTTTTGATGTCCCCACTGCTGGGGCACAGGCCTTCCTTATGGGTGGATAAAGAGGACGGGCCATAACCCACCACGCGGGCCCAATGCGGATTGGTGGGTATTAACGACTGCAAATGCAGCCGGGACCCACGGCTTAACGTGCCTTCCGAAGCACGGAGGAGTTCGCGATAGTAAATTTTTGGTCACCCATCCCATGACCGACCCTTGCGAACGTTGCTTAACTTACGCAATCGCTGGGCCAGGCGCTAAACCACTGCGCCACCGAGCTCCTCAGTCCTTAGTGAAATTAAAAGGATCTCTCAGTCCAGCCAAAATACTTATCATGATCTTAATATATAAAATCGTAAACTGAATGACTGACTGACTGACTGACTGATCTATCAACGCACAGCCCAAACCACTGGACCTAGAGACTTGAAATGCGGTACAGAATATATATTGATGGCAACCGTAAAGCCAAAACGTTATCTTATCTTTCATCTCTACCAACTCCTGATTCATCTTTCGTTTTTTTTTTATGAAATAACTGCAGGCGACTGCGGTTATTTCATATTTCTGACATTTGGACCAGTAATAGTTTGGATATTGATGCACTATTAGAAAGAAAGATTCTTTAATCATTATTTTAGAGAAATACCAAAGCCGATAGGTGCGATAAATAACGAATTAGTAAATTCTTTCAATCTAATTTAATTAAGCGAATTTATAAATTGATTTAAGATAACATGAAAGGGAATGTTACCATTTTGTTTAAAATTATATAATTTGGAATAAATACTTATTTTTATTGATTAATTACCGCAGTTTATAATAAATAGTAATAATAAATAAATTTGTGTTAGAGGATAAATAAATAAGATAATTTCTTTTTGGATTTTGTTAGAGTTGCCCCAATTATAATGCATTTGTTATGAAACAAATTATAAGACAATAATTTCTTACACTGGTGATAATTATCAAAAAGCGTAATTATCTTGATAATTTCGAATCCTAAGCATTTGGTACATCTTCTGCGAGATCTGGCACGCTGTTAAGCAAATTACAAAATTGATCAGAGTCCATACTGAGCCAGTAGTAACATAAAATATGTAATATTGACTCAAGTTAATGAGAATAATTAATACGACATTAGCTATTTGAGGCGAAGCAATAAGAAGGATAATTGCTTCTTTTTCCCAATTGAACCGGATTTTGCTTTGGTGTCAATAATAGATATTGAGCTTGTTTTGCCATCGCCTAGTCTTTCCGGTAAGACAAAACGACAGACCAATATTTACACGTTCCCAAAAAACAGTTTGAAGAAGTATTATTTTGGATAATATGTTAGTTTAGTTTCATGGTGCCCCTTGTGTTTTGTGTCCCAGGGGGTGCCACAATGTACCCTAGCCCTGGGGCACAATGAAACAAAAGAAACACCTTACGAAAGTAAAATAAAAATAGACTAAGTTTCTTATTTATAAGACTGATTGCTAAATTAATAATGTACAAAGTACAGATTTACAATAGTATAGTATAGTATAGTATAGGTAATAGGTTAGTCTACCTACCCCTATAGTCAACCATCCCCGGTCTCCCTTATCTGCGGCGCACGCGACGCAGCATTATCAATGCAATTAGATACCTCGCATCGCAATGACTTGTTCGACGTACTAGACGAACGCTTTGCATAACAATATAAAAAAGATATTAACTTATTGCAAGCAAATTAAAAACATATGTTGAATTTATGGAAAAATCAAATATGGAAATGGAAATGTGGAACAGCCTGGCGCAACTCTCTCAGTAAAAAACGATCTATGAAACGGAGGCGAATTTTTAACCCGTCTAAGTTTGAAATAACGTTGACAATCCACAAAGCAGTAGATAATTGACAACATTCAAATTTAGGCGTATTATACTTCGCCCCATCAAAGAGTATTCTATCATCTTTGGCTGTTTTACCGCGAATGCCGTTTGACGTTTCTCTTTTGTTTGTTTTCGTTGAATTCGCCTCCGTTTCATACTGATTCATATGATAAATACAGAAACATGCCAAGATATATGGAAAGAATCATATACAATTAATACTTATATTTATTTTTGTTGCAACCGACGTAATGTGAGAGTTATGTGCGACGATCAAATTACAGCACATACACTAAACGGAAGTGGGCTTATTACCATAAGTCATGGTTGTATTGTCAAGACGGACAAGCTTACAATTTATCCACATCGAGCTCACACAAGCGAGATAAAAATATCCCCCGAATTGTATACTCCTGTAGTTGCCCCATAAACAATATCATCAACCTCTCTATACCTCATTTCACCAAGAAGATGAGCTCAAGTAAACAGTTGCTGGAAGGCGCAATGGACATCAATAGCAACCAGAACACCTTATAATCCTTAGTAAATATTTACTAAGGATTCTAAGGTGAATTTGAAAATAGTTAAAATAATACACGGAATGCCTGAAATCATACTTCTAGGCTGTACCTGCGTGACCGTATGGCGATAGGCTTGCAGTCGGGCGTGACGTTACTACGTTAGCAAACAATGGGGAATGTCCGATAAAAATCAAATTGGCTGAATATTTTTTTATAAGTAGGAATAAGCTCTCTTAGTAATAGAAAAAAGTTTCAGAATTGTCGGTTCCGTAAAAAAAATGAAAGTCTCTTCGACTCCACAAATGTACGAAAGTAACAGCAGAATGGAATTTATACCTTTGCCACCACCTGCCACAACCACAACACGGTATTAAAAAAAAGAAATGTCTAAACTGTTTTTTCTTAATACTTTTTGTTATTGTGGCAGGTGGTGGCAAAGGTATAATCTCCATTCTGCTGTTACTTTCGTACATTTGTGAAGTCGAAGAGACTTTTATTTTTTAAAGATTTTTTACGCAACTGAAAATTGTGAAACTTTTTTCTATTACTGAGGGAGCTTATTCATATCTATAAAAAAATATTCAGCTAATTTGATTTTTTTCGGACATTCCCCATTGCACAGCAGGAACAGAGGCTTCTGCGACGCAGCTTACTTTCAGAGTTTCTTTTGGCCCGCCAAAGGAGAATTCGAGTGTGGAATGCAGGCTAAAGACGTCATCACCTATATAATGTCGGCGCACAGGTCTTTGACGATGAGTAGTTCGACGTTGCTGTATGAATTCATACAAATAATTAAAGTTTATAATTAAGTAAACATTATATTATGTTAATAACTACCTCTTTTTGTTAAAGATCAAAATGCGTTTTTTGTTCCATTGTGACTCACGTCACTTGTCCCTACATTGTTATACTTAACAGGATAGTAAGTAGTTACTTAAATATAGATATAGTAATGTACCAAAGATTTTGGTACAAACATTACTTACAACCAAATCAAAGGGACACAAGACTACGACGCAAGACAACTCCACAAAAAGACCAACCAACCACCCAATTTATAACCAGACTAGCAACCCGCCTTCGCTTCGCTTCAGTGTATGAAGCGACCGACGCGACGAAGCGAAGCGAAGCGAAGGCGGGCGGGCCGCTAGTGTAAGAAATTATCTCAATGGTAGTGAAAACAGTATCACAATTCGTTGCGTAGTTTAGAAATACAAACAGACAGACTCGAATAGAGATTTTTCATTTTATTTAAGTTATAGGTAGGTATTTAGTGAAGTTTTTTTTTTAATCTGATCCAATGTAATTATTTTTAACTTTTTAGTTCAGTTATTTTTTTTAGTTTTTAGTATTAGTTATATTACGTATATGTATTGTATTCACTGTAAATTAAAACTTTGAGCATTTTTAGTTATTTATGATTCCTTTATTATGGGACATGTTAGCACAGAAACCAACAGGCCTCTTATCAACAAGAAAGTAAAACAACCAACTATGTATTTGATAGAACAACATTGTAACTTGACTTCTCACATTGATGGAAATAACACTGACTTGCAGTAAAAAAGTATTGGTTTACCAGAAAATGTAGACAATATTCATTAGCTCACAATTTCTTAGAATCCACGATTCAGGTGGTAGGTAGAGTTACATTATTAAGACAATTTCTCGCTTTTGCCATCCACTGTTCCAAGGTAGCTCGAGATTTATTGAAAAGGGTAGCTAATCTGTTATTGCTATCACCAGTTCTAAGTTTGACTAAATAAATGCACAAAGCGATCGTAGCATTTGGAACTTCTTTTGCGAGATCTGGGACGCTGTTAAGCAAATCATTAAACTGATTGGAGTCCATACCGAGCCAGTAATGACATAAATGTGGTGGCATCATTCTTATATCAGAAAAGTCTAGATGTTTGTTAGCTGCTCGTTCCATCATAACCATCATTTCATCAAATTGTGTACCCGTAAAATATTTTAACTGAGAAGTTAATTCCTTCCAAGGACCTTTAGACAAGTGGTGACGACAAACACGTGCACCGGACGGTATATATAATTTATGATGGCTCAACACTAGATCTCGAATAGCAGACGGTATACATAACCTCTCAGACCGATGACAATTAACAAACACACAGTGAGAAGAAGTGCTAGCAGCACGTCTATAGTGAGAAGAAGTTATTTTTGGTTCTCCTTTCTGAATTGTTTGTACAGAAGAAAGAGGGGGTGGAGTAGCCAAAGATAATGGTAAGTCATCAGCATAATTTTCGTTTGCAGGAGAAACTGCTAAGGCAGGACGATTTGAATTGTGCTGTTGTTTTTTTACTTCACGCGTAGCTGCCCTATAACACGCAGCACATACACGTTCCAATCTCGATACCTGTAAAAATAGAAAATGTTTTATTTTTATATACCTTTTTAGGACTTCCGTGGATACAGTTCATTTGAAATAAAACACAAAGGTCTCTACCCACTACACAGTACCATACCACGACCGTGCTAGGAGCGTATCAGACAAAAAAACCGGCCAAGTGCGAGTCGGACTCGCGCACGAAGGGTTCCGTACCAAAAAACGGCAAAAAAAAATACGTTTGTTGTATGGGAGCCCCTCTCAAATATTAATTTTATTCTGTTTTTAGTATTTGTTGTTATAGCGGCAATAAAAATACATCATCTATGAAAATTTCAACTGTCTACCTGTTATCGTTATTAATATCGAGCAAAAAACGGCAAAAAAATCATGTTTGTTGTATGGGAGCCCCCCTTAAATATTAATTTTATTCTGTTTTTAGTATTTGTTGTTATAGCGGCAACAGAAATACATCATCTTCGAAAATTTCAACTTTCTCGCTATCACGGTTCATGAGATACAGCCTGGTGACAGACAGACAGACAGACAGACAAACAGCGGAGTCTTAGTAATAGGGTCCCGTTTTTACCCTTTGGGTATGGAACCCTAAAAAGATTCTTTGTATTGAAAAGTATGACACTATTCCTATTTTATTACTATTCCATCACTGGCTATGCACTTGTCATACTTTTCCATAAAAGGAATATTTTGTTGTCTGACATGTTTCTGGCACAACCTTATTTTTTTTTTTGTTACTTATCAAGACATTTTCAAAAAGCTATACACTTAAATTAATAATATCAGATACTTAGAATAATAACACCTAGAACGATAGTTCTCTACAAAGCGCACTGTCAAAAGTGAGGCAACTAAAACAGCCAAAATGGCTCCATTTTCAGATTGTTATTCTACATTATTACCTAATTATACCGATTAAAACAAAACAGTTTAAATTTTCCCACATTTATAAGACTAATTACTATATTATTGGGATTCAGTTACGATTAGTTAACATATGAAGGATATAAATTCGAAAACTAAGCCATTCTGGCTTGGTATAAGTTGCCTCACTTTGCATACGCGGACACGGCTTCTAGGTGTTATTATTCTAAGATCAGATACCAATATGAGAAATGTGACCAACTAACTCGTCTCGTTTTACATGACAATTCCAAGACGTAGTGTTTAAACTGAGAAGCCTCAAACGGAAATGGGCCGGCCACACAATGAGGGAAGAGAAGAGACAGAGTAAAGTGGTAAACGATTGGTACCTTAGAGATGAAAAAGAGGGAAAGCGGAGTTATTAAGCTGGGAGGATGATTTGGTAAAGATGGCAGGGAGAAACTGGATGAGAATGGCTAGAGAGCAGAGTTAGGAGCCTTTGCCAGAGAGCATTTACACCCAAGTTACAGGCCTTGGCACAGATCTTGAGCGGTAACAGTTAATGCCCTCGTTTTAAAAACGAGGGTAATGACAAATGGAGAGAAGAACACCATAAAAGTTGGAATTACACAAATCGACTACTGGGACAATTAATGACACAAAACGATTGTGTGAACAAAGAAGTTGACAGAAGAATAGCTAATGGCTGGAAAAGATACTGGGGCTTGAAAGAGATAATGAAGGACAAAACGCTTGACATACATTTGAAAAGTAGACTATTCAATACTTGCATACTACCTGTACTAATGTATGGCAGTCAAACTTGGGCTTTAACACAAAACAATACAAAGAAACTAGCAACATGCCAACACGCAATGGAAAGAAGTATGTTGAATGTAAAGAAATTGGATAGACTACACAACCAACATATTAGAAAAGTTCAAGATATCACCTATAAAATAAGAAGGCTCAAGTGGCGATGGGCAGGCCATATGATGAGAGGTAGGGATAAATGGAGTAAACTCATTACACGGTGGTACCCCAGAGAGGGCTACAGAAGGAGAGGTCGACCACAAAAGAGGTGGGACGACGACATCAGAAAAGTAGCAGGAGTTACCTGGAACAGAGTGGCGGAGAACCGGTGGAAGTGGAAAAGGTTGGAGGAGGCCTTTGCCGATTGGCAATCAGACCTACAATATGTAAACAAAGCCCAAATACTTGAATAACAAAGACTGTCTGATGCAAGAGGCTAATAATAAAACAGTTAATGCACAGTAGTCATTTTGCAGTCTCACTGTCAGGGAACTTGGTGCAGATCGACTGCAAATCGAATCCCTCCAATTTCACTCAGCACTCACGTTTTGTGCAGACACCTATACTTAGATATTAAGAAATATAACTATGTGTAACTCTGAATAAAGGCTATATAAAATAAAATATAAAATTATTTACCAAATGAAGTGGAACATTTCTGAGTAGAACGTCCCATTCGGCACGCTCCTGGTGCACAGCGTATGTTCTTGGAACTCGTAGAATGGATTTTCCACATGGAAAGCATACTCTTTGATGCCCAAGGGCAGGAAAAATTTCTTCACTTTTCATTGTGTCCACTGAACTTTGAAGCAAGTTGAAGCATTTGCTACATATTACTGATTCCGGAAACAGCTACTAAAACAAAAAAAAGGGATTATGTTATGCATAATGAGATAGTGCTTGGCCTTCGTTTCACCTGACCCCGACTAACGTAAGTCTGTTGCTAGCAAATTCTCGATTGAAAGCGCAGTTACATTGCTGCTTTAAGTAAGATAGTTCTCATATTGGTTCTAAATAAAGCAGCAATGTTACAACAACAAAGTTAGACAATCAGCCTGCAGATCAGTTGGGTGTGTACAGCGATCTGAATCTCCTCCATTCACTCCCTGGATGGACATCATCAGTACCTAGGCTGATTGTCTAACTTTGTTGCAATCAACTTTGACAGAAATCGCAGTGACATTGCTGCTTTAGTAAGAACCAATGTGACAACTATCTTACTTAAAGCAGCAGTGCAACTGCGATTTCAGTCGATTTCAATCGAGAATTGTTAGCAACAGAGATACGTAATCGGTGGGCTGATCACAGCTAGGTCCTAATTTCAATTGTTGGGTGAAGATTATATACCTACCAAAAAAGACAAGTATAGTTTTACAAGTACCTATTAGTCATCCAAGGAAAAAAGTTAAACGATGATAGTTATTATACCTGACTAGGAAATATCCCAGACTGCAATAGATTGGTCAAAGCATCAGGCGATTGTTCCAGGGTATACCGACGTAAGCGTTTCGGGATATCAAAAGTGAACAATTGATGCACCGATTTTGGTGGTCAAATGCCATTATCGACGATCGATCCTGCTGGGTGCTGTCGCGAAGTGTTTACTACGGTTATTTTTATTTAACAAACAAACAAAGTTCTATACCGGTAAAAAATAACCACACCAAATAGAAAAAAAATAGAAATCAAAATCAGTGTTGCCAGATCTTCAATAGTTTTCCCGTAATTTTCATTGGCAAATTCCGGATGAAATCCGTATGGGAAGATTCCAACAAAATGCGTATAAAATCCGTATAAAAATTTAAACGTAACTTTGATTGATATAATTTAAAGCACTTTTAAGAACAATTTTGAGGGAGGTAAAGTCACAAAAAGAAAAGAAAATCTAAAAAAAAGACTGAAGCGCCAGAAATTATATTTTTGTACTGTCGGCATTGTCGGCTGCGCATCCGGTATTGTATAGAAGACCTAGGAAAAGTATAAAATGAGTAATATTTCATAAATTACCTGGGGCCCTATTTTTGAATCCTTCGACTGGCGTCGAGCGCTCTTTTCTACTGATTTTCGTTCGTCATCTCATTGTTTTGAGTCATATGTCGAACGACAATCAGTCGAAAAGAGCGCTCGACGCCTGCCGAGCGATTCAAAAATAGATAGGGTCTCTGAACGTTTCAGTCAGGTATTGTATACCAGGTACAATATGTATAGATGTATAATAGGTACGGGATTTCTACCCTATATCTAGGGTAAATTACCCTACGCTGGCAGCACTGGCAAAACAGCACAGAGTAGTTCAAAACGGACTGCCACAGAGAGAGAGAAAGCAATAAGCAATGGGTGTTTTCCAGCAGGCTAATCGCTGATTCATCGGTCGCCATAGAAAACATTTTAACCATTGAACAAGGAAATTATAAGTACTTCGTGCAACAAGTACTTATAATTTTCTTGCCATTGAAATAACAAAACAAACTACTTTCAGGCGATGGATGACATACTATTGTGTTGTGTTGTGTCGTGCGTGTCGCGACAGAAGCGTGTCGGTTTCATACATTTAATATGACTAGAAACACACTATTGTGTTGTGTTGTGTTGACACGACACACTGTAGTAATGTGTTTCTAACCATACTAAATGTATGAAGCCGATACGCGACAGATCGCGACACGACACAACACAACACAATAATATGTTTCTAGCGTTAAAAAGAAGTTAGCGTTCTTCGTACAGACTGACGCTAGAAACATACTATTGTGTTGTGTTGTGTCGTGTTGCGACAGAAGCGTATCGGTTTCATACATTTAGTATGACTAGAAACACACTATTGTGTTGTGTTGTGTTGTGTCGGGATCTGTTATGGCGCGGAACGCTCGGCTGCGATTGCAACAGAACCCCCACCACCGATCTGTCGCGACACAACACAACACAATAGTGTGTTTCTAGCATTGTATTGCTATTGGTAATGGTATCTGTCGCTGGCGGCGGACGCTTGCAATACGCGCATTGTAATTTTGATTTAACTCAAAATATGAGGATTTAATAGAACTTGTGCGTCAACGTAAAGTGATGTATGATACCAAATGCAAAAATTATAAACATCAATTTATCAGAGCTGCTGCTTGGGAATAGTTTGTAGGTTTTTTTATACGTAAACAAATAGATATACGTGTTACAAAATAACTCCTAATTTTTATTTATTTATTTATTTTTATTTTAAGATATTTGGGTTGACAACAGCTTAAAACTACTTAAATTACTACATGAAATTTACTAAGAGTAAAGCCAAAAACGTCATCCTCGAATTACTAAAAAAAGCATTAACAAAATTACTAAAAACAAAAGTTAACATTTTAAACAAATTTACAAACGAACACAAGCAATACGTTTAAAGATTATTATTATAATTATTATTATTAAATATATTTAGGGAGAATATAAGAAAAAAACATATATAAAGTTAAGTAACATAATAATATATGTTATATAAAATATATACCTATGATTATAATATATATACACACATATATTATATCTGCTATGCATAATGACATAGAGTATGATAATTACCTAGGATGAAGGGTAAGTACTAAAGTAATAAATTAGATAGTAGGGCTTAGCAGCTTAAATAATTGTTTTTTAAAAGAGGATTTGGAGCCCACAAATGGATCAGCACTACTAAATTCACCATTATACAATCGTGCAATACGTGTAAGGACACAGTTCTTGCCGTATTTAGTATGATGGAAAGGTATATTAAAGGTGTCTGAGTTGCGCGTGCGGCGTGATGGTGCATTCAGCGCTAAATCCGCGAGCAGCTCAGGGCAATCGAGGCGACCACTAATGATGTCATGTAAAAAACTTATATCGAGGATTTTTCTTCGCTCCTCAAGTGAAAAAAGTTTATAATGGCGGCAATTCCCCAAATAACAACTAGAGGATGCGTTACGAAACTTCCAATTCAGGTGCGATAAAAATTTTCTTTGTATTCTTTCCAGTCTGTCAATATGTATAGAATAGCAAGGGTTCCATATTACTGATGCATATTCTAGGATGCTCCTCACGTATGCTGAATATACAATTTTAAAGCTTTGAACATTTTTAAAGCGTGTACAAGTACGTAACACAAAGCCTAGACTGCTAAATGATCTATTGATTATGTTATCTACATGATCAATCATAGACATTTTTGAGTCCAGCGTGACTCCCAGATCTCTTACAGAGTCAACCCTTACTAATTGGGTGTTATCTAGGTGATAAGGATACAATATGGGCGCACTCTTTCTGGTAAAACTTATACACTGGCATTTTCCAAGACTGACTGTGATGTTGTTGTTTTTGTAATATGTGAGAAGGTTGTTTAAATCATTTTGAAGTAGCTCACAGTCAGTTTGAGAATAATGCCGAATATAGTAGATACCTAGGGACCATCAAACTGAACAACTTTTACTATGGGACCAACTCTAAAACTGCGGAAAAAAAATCTGCTGTTTACATTTAGATATTTTTGTTATTACTTTTTGTATGAAACAGCTGATTTTATTCGTTGTAGGTATTATTATCGTACTGAATTTCAAAAGTTTTTTTTTATTCTTGATTTAAAATGTCTGATAGCAGTGAATGTATTAAAGAACTCATTACTCACGCAAATTAGTAATACGATAGAACCTTGTCACATAACATATACACGTTGACGTCATCCGCTACTAAAAATGACATGATAATTATTGAATTATTATTTTCAATAAGATAGGGTCTAGGCATATAAAAATATTACAATTGTTTTTTGTTTTTGAGTTTAAAAACATGGCTGCCAGGTTCATTACCAATTTGCGGGGATACGTAATATAATACGTAAACTAAATACCTAGGTATTTATTTAGTTTACGTAAGTATTTTTTATTTCTTAATGTTTATTTTTATTTATTTTATTTATTAAGAACAGCTAACAAGAACATACACCAAAGACATGTCAATGATACATTCGAAGGACTTACATGCTACAGTGTTGACTTTTTTACAAGCTGCCACGACATGCATTATATTTAACTATTTAATATATTATTATAAGTGTATCTATGTATCTTGTTTTATATTTATTTATATTAATATTCAGGGCCTGTCTCACAAATCCCGACTATGCTCAAACTTAATCTGAATAAATTCATATCTATTTGCGAAACAGGCTTTTCTTACATTTTTGATAAAAAATGGAAAGAAAGAAAGAAAATATTTTTTTTTTTACCTCCTTTTTCTACTTAACCAGTGGATATGGCACATTTACAAAATGCTAATTTAATTTACAATGGTGACAAACGGTATTTATGTGCAAGTTAACATCTGTGTAGGAAAATAATTAAGTATAACTATTGTTTAAGTCGTGCAATTAAATAGATTATATATGTAATAGTAATAGTAAGCTAGACATACATACAATTGAATATATAAATATATATGAAGCTTACAGTTTATTTTAATATTTGTAATAAAAGATGTTTGTATGTAACAAATTTAGAGTTAATATCCAACGCCGAATCTTTAGCAAGTACGTTAAACTGGCCGATGGTTCTACTTATAGTTGAAAAATGACGAAAGTTGCTTTTAAAAGATTTTTGGGAAAATAATTTGAAACGTGAGATTCTAAGAGTTTTAAAAGGGATGTGAATGGAGAGAATGGAGATATGCTCTAAAAGAAAAGGACAGTCCAATGTACCACTAATAACCATGTAAAAATAATTGATCCAATAGCTGTCTTCTTTTTTGAAGACTAAGTAAATTGAAATGAGACAAACGTTCATTATGAGATGGAAGTTTTTTTGCCATGTTGTTGTATGTAAGGTACAAGTCAGTGTTTTCTTTTTATTTTTCTGAAGAAGTGTCATCATTCATATACATAATATAACATTTTAAGGTCCTCTTCTAAATTACTCTCAGCACAACCTGATGAAAGCATTATGAACGCGCAAGCGCTGCAAAGCTTCGATTGATACTGTGGGTGGAGAAAAAACGACAGAACGCTCTGTGTCGCGCCACAATAATGTGCACACCCAACGCCACGACACAACGCGACACAACACAAAACAACACAATTGTATATTTCCATCTTGAGGCGAATTCGCTCGCGCGATGTGCGGGACGCGAATCTACGAGATTCGCTCGCTCGTTTCGTAGCCTCCCAAACTGAGATTACTGAGGCGAACGAATCCCGCGCGTCATTGGGCGCATTCTGCCACCAGACAAATCTTTGAGTCATCGATCGCCATAGAGTAATTTTTAACCAGAATGTTCAATATTTCACTTTCCATGGTTAAAATGTACTCTATGGCGATCGATGTCTCAAAGATTTGTCCGGCAGAATGCGCCTATTATTTTTGGTTTTCTGAATGAATAGGAAAACATTTCTTTTGATATCGAAGCTGAGGTTTTGTTGTTATTAGCATTAGCTGAAGAAGAATCTCAGGATCTGTTGAAGAAAAGAAGAAAATTGATCCATGAGCTGAGTACTCAACGCATAGAATTTGGAGAGTTTCGCACTTTGATACCCACATTACGAAAAGATAAACAAAGATTTTATATATATTTTCGTATGCCAGAAGAATGCTATGATGAAGTTTTATCAAAAATCAAACAATATATAGGGAAACAATATACCAACCTTCGAGAACCTATAGAGCCCAGTGAGCGTTTGTCAATATGTTCAAGGGTGTAGACGCGCATCACGTTCCATTTTTAAATGTTTAATACAAATTATCAAAACAACTCTGCGCAAGTCGTAATAAGGGGGAAATTTGTAAATTTCTATTAAATTATTAAACAGATATACAAAACACGCAAATACCTCATTATTCCTAAAAAAAACCGGCCAAGTGCGTGTCGGGCC
Source organism: Agriphila geniculea (assembly GCA_943789525.1). Lineage (NCBI taxonomy): Eukaryota > Metazoa > Arthropoda > Insecta > Lepidoptera > Crambidae > Agriphila > Agriphila geniculea. The sequence goes on from OX038888.1 coordinate 19,259,417, forward strand.
ACGCGCCATAGGGTTCCGTAGTTACCTTATACCATACCATATTTAATACCACCTATAATTTTTCGTCTGTAAAAATAACTTTGTTTTTCACAGTGTTGGTATGAATGACAAAGTTATAATTGCGGTTTTGGAAAATGTGATATATCTCAAAAACTAATTACTATATCTCGTTCAAACCAATTTTGGTTGAAAGTGTTTATTAAGATCTACAGCATATATTTTTTTTAGATTTTTCACTCTCTTATTTCAAAAGTTAAAGGGGGGGGGGGACACACATTTTACCACTTTGGCGGTGAATATCTTTCAAACGGTTGACTTTGAGAAAAAGTTGTCTTAAAAACCTTAATGTCATTTTGAAAGACCTATCTATAGACACCCAACACGTGTTGGTTTAAAGAAAAAAAAAATTTTTCAGTTTCAGTTCCATGTATGGGGAGCCCCCCCCCTTAATCTTTTATTTTTCTTATTTTTGTATTAAATTCGTTAAGCGGTTAACAGAATACATCTACCTACCAAGTTTCAACTGTGTAGTCTTAATACTTTCGGAATAAAGTGGCTGTGACATACGGACAGACAGACAGACAGACAGACAGACATGACGAATCTATAAGGGTTCCGTTTTTTGCCATTTAGGCTACGGAACCCTAAAAAATTACTTTAGAATCTGTAAATACCAGTAAAAAAACATGTCAAAGTGTACCGATTTGTTTAATATTTTATTTCTCTGTGATTATTAAATTTCTTCATTTCTTCATTTTAAAATAAAATTAATTCATTTCTTTTTAGGGTTCCGTACCCAAAAGGTAATCATGAACCGTGATAGCTAGACAGTTGAAATTTTCACAGATGATGTATTTCTGTTGCCGCTATAACAACAAATACTAAAAGTATAATAAAATAAATATTTACGGGAGTCCCTCCCATACAACAAACGTGATTTATTTGCCGTTTTTTGATTTATATTAATAACGACAACAGGTAGATAGTTGAAATTTTCATAGATGATGTATTTCTGTTGCCGCTATAATAACAAATACTAAAAACAGGAAAAAATAATTAAGGCGTGCTCCCATACAACAAACGTGATTATTTTGCCGTTTTTGGTACGGAACCCTTCGTGCGTGAGTCCGACTCGCATTTGGCCGGTTTTTTTAATTTTCTCTCTATAGAGCACTCCTTGACAATACAAACAATAAGTGAAAAAATAAATATGAGTCGTATATATTCTTATTTGTTACAGCTGAAACGTTTGTGAAAAATGCCTCTGACAAGCAAATTTGAAATTACACTCTTCGTTTTTGATAGTTTAAAAGTTGCAACGCTCTGACGTAGTGGCGTAACTAGGATGTGGCAGGTAGGGCACGTGCCCTGGGCACCATTCATAAGGGGGCGCAATTCGCAAATTATTAAATTTAAAAATCAAACAAAACCTTAACTCATATTCAAATAATCTAGCGGACGACTAGACAAGACAGGCAAGATTAGTGGATGAAACTCACTAATAATTGCGCTGCGCGGCCGTTTGTTTTTACTAAATACAGGCAAGATTACAAGATTAGTGGATAAATCTGACTAAAAATTATGATTTTTGCAGTACGCTGCGCGGCCGTTTTTAGGGTTCCGTACCCAAAGGGTAAAAACGGAACCCTATTACTAAGACTCCGCTGTCCGTCTATCTGTCTGTCACCAGGATGTATCTCATGAACCGTGATAGCTAGACAGTTGAAATTTTCACAGATGATGTATTTCTGTTGCCGCTTTAACAACAAATACTAAAAAAAGAATAAAATAAATATTTAAGGGGGGCTCCCATACAACAAACGAGATTTTTTTTGCCGTTTTTTGCTCGATATTAATAACAACAACAGATAGAAAGTTGAAATTTGCACGGATGATGTATTTCTGTTGCCGCTATAACAAAAAATACTAAAAACATAATAAAATAAATATTTGTATGAGATACAACAAACGTAATTTTTTTTGCCGTTTTTGGTACAAAACCCTTCGTGCGCGAGTCCGACTCTTACTTGGCCGGTTTTTTATATTGATAGACATGCAAGATAACTAGATTAGTGGATGAAACTGACTAAAAATCGCACTGAGGGGCCGATTTTTGCTATAGACAGGCAAGATTACTAGATTAGTGCAATGAAACTGACATAAACTGGCTATCTAGTGTATAATTTTAGTGTATCTGTTTATTTTACATTTATATAACATATGAAAGGGCGCAACTTTTGTGCTTGCCCTATGCGCCGTATCCGTTCGGTACGCCCCTGACGTTTAGTTAGAACAATGCAAACACGTCAAAATCACGAATAATTTGGTAACACTGAGTATTTTTTGTACTGAACAATTTTAGTTCCATTTTATTTAATTTCAATTCAACTCTTTATGGCCAAGCTGTAAGTGCCCATATTTTGTATACAAACAGCGTTTTCCGATTCTTCAAGTTTTGTATCGATCCGCAGGCTGATTATCTAAATAGAAACTATTTAGCGACCGGTCTCATTAGACATATATTGCTACTTTTCTTTGGTAAGTTTTTTTTAACCCAAAAAGAAGTAGCAATGTATCACATTCATTTGTCATATCACACCGGTCGCTAGGTGGTTTTTAATTAGATAATCAGCCTGCCGGCAAAAATCCCTGCTATTGTTCTGCTGGAATGCACCTATTCATACATGCTATTTTATTTTTTTGACGTTCTACTTTAATCTATGTTTTTTTCATGGCTGGGCTGCTGTAGGGGTGTCCATTTTGAAAAAACATCGATATTTTTTTTTAATTCGATACATCGCAACTATACATCGATGTCTTTCGAAGTATCGGATGAAAACATCGATGCTTTTCAAACATAGAGTACTTTTTCTAAAATTTTATTACAATACAAAACTCAACTAATGTGGAAAATGGAAAGTAACCCATTTCAAAAGTGGCCATCTTTTTATAGTAAAAAAAAATACAATTGACGTTTATGAAAAGAGCTAAATCCATGATTTTATTATAGTTTATATATGAATCTTACATAAAGTAATAGAATTAACTCCTTTTATATGTAAAAGTAAATAAAAGTAAAAGCAATGTATCAGAAAAATCTGTATTATATTTTACAAAAGATCAAATTGGCAAAATGACTATTTTTTTTAAATACAAAAAAAAGAAAAATTGGTAAAAGAATTATTTCGCTAGCATAAAAACTGTCTTAGATATCACACTTTGAAATGCACACAAAACGGACTCACCTTGAAACGCTCCATACTAACGTCTACCTAGTTATGACGTCACGCTTGAGTACTTTATATGCAACGCGAAGGTGCTTGGCAGCTATATTAAATATTGTGTTTATCAAAATGATTTCGTAGACAAAGCTATAAGTACATTTTACGGACTAATTACTCTTGCGCAGTGCTGCTAACATCGGGTCCATATTAGAGAATTCGGAATAATGATGCGTTCATAATGACGACCTGAGTGGTGCAGTGGTCAACATGCCGCCTACCACGCAAGAGGTCCCGGGTTCAATTCCCGGCCGGGCAAAAATTGAAATTATGAATTTTAATTTCTGTGACGGGTCTGGGTGTTACTATGTATAATAAGTATATTAAAAAGTATATAAGTAGTATATCAGTTGTCTAGCACCCATATTACAAGCTTTTGGGGCTAGCTATGGCAATGTGTGAAAGTGTCCAAAAAAAATTAAGTAAAATTTTAGTAATAATAATAGACAAGTTAAGGAGTTTGACCACGGTCAAACTTTTCTATCACCAATTCGATGTTTTTTTTTAAAAACATCGATGCATCCAGCACGCGTAGCATGAGCACACGGGACTCTTGTCTACGAAGACTTGTCGTCTCGACCTTTTCGATTGCTGAGCACAGTTTGACAGACAGGTGGGACTCGTTCTCAGAATTTCGAAACCTTTTAATGTCTTTTAATAAAAAAAGTGAATTTTAAAGGTAATCTTTTTATTTCAACACCAATAAACGTCAAAATTATCTAAAATGATCCGAAATAATTTAGTTTAAACATGATTCTCATTTTTTTATATGTTCTAAGATAAAGAGGCACTCAAGAAAGCGTTCTCTTCCGTAGACAAGCTCTCTCGAGCTCGAGAAGAATAATATTGCCAGTAGAAAATAATTACTTTATTTCTCATAAAGCACCGTTCCTTTCTATAGATTTCACAACGCTAAACTCTTAAAACTAATTAAATATAGCTGTATGGATATAAATTCGTTTGCCTTTCTTTTATTGAGAGTATTTTGAAAAGATAACACAGACTACTAACGAAATTGTTAATTTAGTAATCTGTGTAAAATGACGAGAAAATTACGAAATATTGGAATCAACGTATGAAAATAATTTTAATTTTAAGTTTTTAAGGAATAAGATATAAGCACGGATAATTTAGATTTATTTTTATTGCGAAATTTAGTTTCATATAAAATAAAATACGTAGAAAACTATTTCGAATCTTCTTATTAGTCTGTGATTCTCTCTCGACCTTCTCGACTACTCAAACGGTGGTAGACAAGTTTCTCTGATTCAACTGTCAAATTAATGTCAGTTGAAGAGAAAAGCTCATGATTGTCGACTTTTGACATTAGGCCACGACAAAGAACAATACGAGTCTACTAGTTGTAAATGCGAGCATGAGTATCTCGATCTCAACCCGACAAAAGTGACATTTCGGTGTAGACAAGCCATTGTTCTCTGAGTCGAATCCTATCTCGATGTTGGTCATGCTACGCGTGCTGTATATTGAAAGCTTTTCAAAACATCGGATCGATTCGATGTTTTTCATTGCAAACATCGATGTTTTCGATGCATCGATGTATATCGAATCGATGAATATCATATCCCTACCACAAATTAGTAATCTGTGATCCCTACCCCAGTGGCAGGCAGGTAGGTTGTGCTGGGTTTTTTTTGTGATCTTTTATTGCTTTTAATAAAATCAAAGAGAATATAAAAAAAATAGCGTTTTAAATAATATCATGACAAAAATAAAATATGGAGCAGTAAATAGAAACAAAACAGCAATTCTTGGATACTTACATCGCTGGTAAGCTTTGATGATTATTTGTCTACTCAATTCAAAGTTACAATAAAAAAGGTTCATTTTTTGATATTTTTGTTATAAAAATGCTTAGGTGAAAAAAATACGAGTGGTACTAAAACAACCTATTTAAATATTTAAAGCCTAAGTATTTCTATGTACCTACTGTTTCCTTTCCTGTGTGGTATTTTTCTTGGTAGAAGGATTAGGGATTGTCTCCTGCACCTGTTCAATCTGATAAATGTGAAACTTTATGTGTTTTTCTATTCGATTTATTCTTTTTTTTTCAATAAATATTTTTGTTATAAATGAAGAATATTATTACAAAAAAACTGTTGAAAAAGAGGTTCAATGTCGACTGGCTGAATACAATGTTTAAGGTGTGACATACATTGTCACAATGGTCTTTTGTTTTGTGTTCTGTCTAAAAATTACTATCACAGTGTCATGGTGTAAAATCTCAATAAAGTATAATCTATTTTAAATTTGTGTTACTGTTGATTAACTTACACCACTGAGCTCTGCAGTATCTACATCAGAAACCTGACTGTCCAACCCTAAACGTGACTTACTCAAAAAATCGTGGCATTTTGTCTAGTGGCATTTTTTTTTTCTGTTTGTTTCCTTAGATTATTTATATGTCATATATATATAGAGTTTGTGCCCTTCCAATAAAGACTCAAAAGTGTGCAATTGCACCCTCTCCCTCTGAAAATAAGAGATTGAGATAATAGTTAAAGCCGTGTTGATATGACCAAAGTGTACTTGGACCAAGTAACTCGGGTAGCTTTGATCCTAAGATTATTTATATGTCTAGATAGAGTCTTACGCTTTTATCATACTAAATAAAACAAGCCAACTTTTTTAAGGTTGTGTGCATTTTAAGCATCATAGCCTCTATTGTAATAAAAACTATGGCCTGCAGCGGGACCGCCTGACACTATCGCTTTGACTCTGGCTTTGGTTTATGATGTCAGTGCACTGTCCGTCCTTGTCATCGTGTTATGATATGACAAGGACGGACAGAGCATTGCTACCGCTCTGGCTAAAGCTTTGAGTTAGGCGGTAGGGCTGGTGGCTAGTGGATCACACGGGAACGACGCCGCCGATGAGCTGGCTAGAAGGGGATCTTCTACAATAGTGGCAGGACCCATACCCATCCTGCCACTCCCGTTCAGCCAACTGCGCTTATGGGTAAGACAACGTACTCGTGCTGCACAGACACGACCGCACAGAAAAGACGTGAGGTCGCTCCTAGAAGCCTGTGAACGCCCCAGGAGGCTTCTGCGCTTCTGGAAGGAGCTGGGATGGCTTGACTAGCCACACCAATTCTGTGTTCACGCATAACAGACCAAATGGGAGTCTAAATGCGGAGAAAAGAGCCCATCACCAATACCAATAACCAATACCAATAGGCGGTAGGGCCCCGGGCCACACTACTGACAATGTGTGCGTGTTTGGTCAGCCAACTGTTATGTGATATTTTTTTCGACTCTTTTGTAGCTGCGACTGTCTATCTTGACAAATAAATAATATAAGTTTTGATCAAAGTTTACTTGGTAAAGCCGTGCTGACACGATCAAAGTAAAATTGGACTAACGGCCGAATACTCAAAGGCTTCTTAGCTAAAATCTTAAGTTAAGGTTTCCTTAACTTTAAAGAAGCTGTCAGTTTCATAGAGCTTTTGTCAAATCTGACAACTTTTTTGAATTTAAGGTGGATTTAAGGCAGAATTTAAGATTTGTTTGAGTATTTGGCCGTAAGTAGTTTACTTGACTACTTTAACACTACTTGGATCATGTAAACGAGCAGTCAATGCGCACTTTGATACATAGTGGTGTTATATTTTATTTGAGTAAAATGAGTTTTATAACTAACAAAGGATGTTTTTTGTTCCAGCTGTCATTTGTTTTGAGAGCGCTCGATTTGCATCAAAATGCACTGAAAAAAGAGAAAGAATAACCTTAGCCAGTATTTGGACACCAAGGATGCTCCAAACCGGTCTCTGACCATGCTTTCCTTGTGGAAAATATACATTTTTTTAGTGATAGGCAAGTGCTTGCCTGTTAGCACAACTGATGTTAAGCAATGATGCTATGTATAATGGAACACGCCTGCCTAAAAGATACCTATTCACTTTAAGTATATGATAAAAACTTGAGTACACTGTGTCACGAGATATCTTTATATCTTAGAAGTCAGCTATATGAAATGTTGAGAAGTATAAAGAGTAAAGAGGACGGTGGCGATGTGACTTGAACAGTCCTTGGCAGATGATGAAACAAGTAAAAATGTTGGATTGTCGTTGCCAATTTCAAGATCTACTCCACTCTGAAGCACTTAAACTTGTCCAAACTTTTTTGACTATGAACAGAACACCTTTTTTGACCATAAAAGACGGGACTGTAAATTGGGACCTTAAAGTGCTCCATTAAAACCTAAGGTGTCCCTTAGATGATGGTGAAATAGAATTTTGTGATAGTCTCCTTACATCTCTAAGGGGGCTACTTTAAATTAGAGATTGATGGTGAAAACAGGCATGAATCTTTTATTATAACCATTCTATGCCATAATGAGCCTATTTAATGTCGTCAGACCAGCGTCTATTTGCTATCATCTTTTTCTCTTGGTTTGATATCTTGGGGTTTATTCTGTTTTTTGTCAATTTATTTTTATTTTCTCTGAACCTACCCATCTCCATTAAAGGGTTTTAATTATAGTCAGTTGTCACTACTTGTCATTAATAAAATGGGAAAAAATTGGGAAGAGAATTTATATTAAGTTGTCAGCTCGTGCGGTGACAATTGAATATAAATTTTCATAACATTTGAAAAGGGTAAAAATACTTTACATAGACAAAATTGTGTGAATCCTCAGGGTCTTGGCAATGTGTCATCAGGTTTTTTGTTTTCCTCTGCATCAGACCAGTGTCTATTTCCCTTTTTAGGGTTCCGTACCCAAAGGGTGAAAACGGGACCCTATTACTAAGACTCCGCTGTCCGTCTGTCTGTCTGTCTGTCTGTCACCAGGCTGTATCTCATGAACCATGATAGCTAGAAAGTTGAAATTTTCACAGATGATGTATTTCTGTTGCCGCTATAACAACAAATACTAAAAACAGAATAAAATTATTATTTAAGGGGGGCTCCCATACAACAAATGTTATTTTTTTGCCGTTTTTTGCTCGATATTAATAACGACAACAGGTAGACAGTTGAAATTTTCACAGATTATGTATTTTTGTTGCCGCTCTAACAACAAATACTAAAAACAGAATAAAATTAATATTTAAGGGGGCTCCCATACGATAAACGTAATTTTTTTGCCGTTTTTTGGTACGGAACCCTTCGTGCGCGAGTCCGACCCGCACTTGGCCGGTTTTTTTTTCTTTTTCATTTGGTTTGAAATCTTAGGGTTTAGGTACTCTTGTGTCTTTCTGTGATAAAATATAGGACGTAGATGAACTTGTGTATTTATGAGTATACTTAATTCACCTAGGTGCACTAAAACCAATCCAGGATAAGTATACTTAATTCACCCAGGTGAATTAAGTCTACAGCAGGTTTCCTTAACCAACTTAAAAAAAAGGAGGAGGTTCTCAGTTCATTGGAATCTTTCTTTATTTTTTTTATGTGTGTTACTCGGTTACTTAAAGATGGCTGGACCGATTTGATTTTTTTTTGTTTCAAAGCATATATTTCCAAATTGCTCCCATTGTCATAAAATTAGGATCAGATCCTGATTTTATGGCTCAGAACCTACTCTAAAAACAATTATAGTCAGTTGTCACCAATAAAATGGAGAAATATGGGGAATTAAATAGAAATTTATATTCAGTTGTCAGCTCGTGCGGTGACAGTTGAATATAAATTTTCATAGTAACATTTGAAACGTGTCATCAGATTTTTTTGCTTTCCTCTATGCAACAGACCAGTGTCTATTTCCCTTCCTATTTTTCATTTTTTTTTTTTTTTTTTTTTTTGTTTGTAATATTAATATACAATCAGTCGCCAGACTATAAGTTTTTTTTTTAGGGAGCTATTCACGTTAAAGAGTGAAGAAAGCCAATGCTTCAGCCTCTCTTAGTCATCAAACACATTTCTTCGTTTTAGTCTTTTGACATCACTTGCATTCATCTTCACCAGTGCCTTAGCAAGAGGATTCGGGTGAGCGCAAAGGCGATCCTTGTGTTTATTATTATATTTGGTTATCTCTCCGCTGACCGTCGGTATCTCCAAATATTCGTGAATTTCAGTATTCCTGGTGTACCATGTGGCACCACTGATAGTTCTAAGGATGTTGTTTTGAGCTCTTTGAAGGCACTGGATGTTTGATTTAGCGGCAGTAGCCCACAGCTGAATACCATAAAGCCATATAGGCTTTAGAATTGCACAGTAGACCATTATTTTATTATTCAGAGATAGGGTGGATTGTCGTCCTAGGAGCCAAAGGAGATTCCTGAATCTATGATTTAATTCGTCGCGCTTGTGCTTTATATGGTCTTTCCAGGTCATGCGCCGGTCAAGATGGAAACCCAGGTATTTAACGCAAGAGGTTTGCGGCAGTTTATCAGTCCCAAGATTAACCGATGGGCAGTCACCTTTTCTTAGTGCAAAAGTAATGTGGTGAGATTTGGTAGCACTCGCTTTGATCCGCCATTTCTTCAGCCATGCAGTGGTGTCATCTAATTGCTTCTGGAGTTGTGCACTTGCTAAGTCAGGGTCAGAACTACACGAGAGGAAGGCAGCATCGTCCGCAAACGTAGCAACAGTTACCTTTGGAGATTGTGGTAGGTCAGATGTGAAGATGTTATAGAGTATCGGGCCAAGTACCGATCCTTGCGGGACACCAGCATGGACGTTGTAAAATGCAGACATTCCCTCTCTATACATTACTTGAAATATTCTGTCTTCAAGGTAGGACTTGATTATGGGATATACCGAGTGAGGTAGTAGATTTTTAATCTTGCTCAATAGTCCCTTGTGCCAAACGCGATCAAAAGCCTGTTGGACATCGATGAAGGCAGCTGAGCAGTATTCCTTTTTTTCTAGGCCCTGTCTAATTGTTTGATAGACTCGATGAACTTGCTGAACGGTGGAGTGTTGTTCACGGAACCCGAATTGGTGTTGTGGGATCAAGTTACTCTCTTCTAAGCAGTTTTTTAGTCTTTTAAGGAGAATTTTTTCCCATAATTTGGACAGCACAGGTGTAAGGCTGATAGGTCGATATGAAGCGCATTCAGTTGGTGGTTTTCCTGGCTTATGGATCATTATTATTTGTGATATCTTCCAAGCAGTCGGGAAATGACCTATTCTCATTGTGGCATTAAATAATGAAGTTAGGAAGACTAAGCACTTTCTGGGGATTTCTTTTAGTACTTTCGCAGAGATGTAGTCGTAACCAGGTGATTTGTTATTTGGCATTTTAGTTATTTCCGCGAAAACTTCTCGTGGTGATGTTGGCTTAAGGGGGAGACATAGTTGAAAGTCTTGATCCAGTACAGCATCAATCTCCGAGTCATCATGGTCTGAAAATTCATTTGGCTGAAAGACGGAATTCAAATGTTTTGCAAAAGCTTCTGCTTTTTCTGTATCTGTACGTGCCCATGTTAATCCGGTTTGAATTGGAGGATATGACTCCTGGGGCTTATTGATATTCCGTGTAGCTTTCCATAAAGAGTATTCGCCTTTGCCCGAAGCTGTTATGTGTTCCAGTTTAGCTTGGAGAGACTGGTCTGCTGAGTCTTCCAGTAACTTTTTTAACTCCTTGATAGCCTTGTTGAAACAAGTTTTGTCAGAGGAAAGGCGGGACTGATGCCAAACTCTTCTTAATCGTCTTTTTTCTTGAATTTTGTCTTTGATGACGGCTGGTAGGCAGTTTGATTTCGTGCCATGGTCAAGTATAGGCGTGCTTTTCCAAGCGGCAATTTGGATCTGGTTGGTTATGTATGTACATGCCTCATCTATATCTGCCGCAGTTTTCATAGGAAGCCTAAGGTCAAGATTGCTCTCAAGGTAGTCGCGAAATGTATCCCAGTCAGTCCTGTGATTATAAAGACTTCTCACGTTACGTTCTCTAGTAATAATCGTAGAGCTTAGAGTGAAGATGGCGGGTGTATGGTCGGACGAGCCGTCTAAGTTAGATTCGATTGCGGTGTTGAGATGGGAAATATTCTTTGTGATGAAGAAGTCCAGTAAGTCAGGTTTTTTTCGGGGATCAGATGGCCAGTATGTTGGTTCTCCTGTAGATATTGGGTGAAGATGTTCATTGTCAATGCTCTGTTTTAGTTCACGACCCCTCGTCAATGTGACTCGCGAGGCCCAAAACTTATGTTTGGCGTTCCAATCGCCGCCTGCTATGAAGCGTTGCCCAAGTGTGTTGAAATAATGAGTAAACATTTGTTCACTTATTTTGTGTTTAGGTGGGCAGTACACAGCTGACACAACTATTGTACCAGCTCGCTCTGTCAGTTCGACTGTGGTAGCTTGGATATGTTCCGTTACATATGGCTCAAGTAGATGATGTTTGAGATTGTTTCTGATCACCACAGCTGTTCCAGCGTGAGCCGTACCATCAGGGTGTGGAGTAACATAGGTACAGTAATTTCGAATATTTATGGACGTGTTCGAAGTGGCGTGTGACTCTGAGATAAGGACGACATCGAGTCTGTTGTTCACTATAAAAGTCTCAAGCTCAAGTGTGTTAGGTGCAAGTCCATTGATGTTCCACGTGGCTATACGTAGAGAAGTCATGGTGACAGTTTGGCTATCAGGGTGGTGATAAGTCCCACGAGGGAACTTATTTGTTGAATTAGTATATCCATTTTCTCGCTTTGTTTTAAAATAATGAGCTCAACAGTATTGCTGATTGATCGTTCTTCAGTGGAGTTTTTAACTATGTCTGCGTAAGATTTCGAGCTTAATGCAGGCTGACCAGGGAACGTAGTCTTTGAAATATTTGGGGTAATGGTGTCAATTATTAGGTGCTGCTCAGGTGGGTTTGTTGTAGCTGTGTTTATGTCTGTAGTCTTTTTCAGTGCATTACTATGGTTGGGCGTTTTACGTCTCGCTTGTATTTGTTGGTACACTTCGCACCCCTTGTAGTTTGCAGGGTGGGCCTGGGAGCATGAACAATTGTATTTGTTTTGCGAGGATCTTCTATTTTAACGGACTGGTTGTAGATGTATTTAATGTTTTTAACATTTTTATTATGAATGCTGGGTTCAATATTAATGAAGAAAGTTGATGTTGGCGCTTTTTCTGAACCGTAACGAGCATTTATTATCTCTCCCCTTACTTTATTTCCAGTTGCTTCGATTTCCTCAATAATAGCACTGTGAGGAGTAGTATGATGAAGATTCTTGATGACAAATCTATAGCATTTAGTATCCTTCCTTGTAAAGGTATGTCCTATGAGACCGTTCTCCCTTATTAGGGTGATGATCTTTTTGTACTCTTCAGCAGAATGGACGAGAATGCGCATCAAGTTTTTATTCACAATTTTTAGGACAAAGTTGCCTTTACTGCTTACTGTTTCAATTAAGTTTTTTAATTTATTTATATCCTCTATTCCATATAAAATAATCGGAGGAGGCTTGTTTGTTGAAGGAGCTACAGGTAAGTTTTCATTGGAGTCCAAAGGTAAATCTTGAAACCTATTTGAGGTAGGAGTTGTATTACTTTGAGGTGGTGTTTCAGCTCGTTTCCTCTTTTTTGATGAAGGGATACGTTGCCAATCAGGTGGTGTTGGTTGCGGCATGACAGTTGTGGCTTGCGGTGCGATGTCAGTTGTTAATTCCTGAGTTTTAGGTATATCACTCAAGGAAGAAGCGCGAGTTCGGTTAAAAAGACCTGGATGAAACACTTGTTGAGCGAGCACTTTTTGAGAACCTTGAATTGGTTGTTTGGGGCTTTCACTGCCAACGGGGTTGTTTTTGCCAATAGCATTTTGTTTGGCCTGAAGTTGGTCACTCATTTCCAAATTTGCCCAAATTTGGTAGAATTTTTATTGTACTGGCAACATTTTTTATTATGAAAGCTGCTGTCAAGGTGTCAAGTGACAGTCAGCTAATCTAGTCTGTGGCGACTGACTTGTAAAAAGAATTATTTTTGTGGGTAACTTTTAAATATTTTAAACAGTCTAATGTCAATTGTTCAATATTTTACACTTATTTTCACTGTTTTATCAATGTTTATGCGGATATAACACTATCACATATTTCACAGAGGATTCTTAGCACTTTGGTAACATTTTTATATTACAATGTACACTTTTGCACTAGAAAATCAATTATCGATGAGAGCGCGAATTTGCCGTGACAAATGATTTGACAACTCTTTTTCATTTGGGTTTAAAATCTTGGGTTGAAAAGAGAAAACACTCTTGTGTTTTTTAATCATCTTCAAAAAAAAGAAGGAAGTTGTTAGTTAGTCGGAATCTATGTTTTGTTACTTGATTACTCAAAAATGGCTGGATCGATTTGAAATATTTTTTTTGTTTGAAAGCATATACTTCCAAGTTAATCCCATTGTAATAAAATCAGGATCTGATAATGGAATCCTGGAGAAATCAAGGGAACTCTTCAAATATTATAAGCACACTTATACCTAGCGATTTTTGTATTTTCTTAAGTAGCTCTTGTATTTGCTTTCGGGAGCATTTGGTGATGTGGAACTGATGATGAAGACCATAGATGATCATCGGAAGATTCGGAAGTATTCAATACTAAGTATTTCACTCGTGCGATATGATTATTTTAATATGGTTGCTAGATTATTTTATGCTCGTCATAATGTACGGGATCTCACTGGATGAGGATGGCACAGGACCGTGAGGAATGGCGCTATAGAGAAGAGGCCTATACCCAGCAGTGGGTTGATGTGGGCTGAATATGATGATAATGTACGAGTATATGGTGAAGTGGAGCTGATAGTGAAGTACCAGTATTTTGTAATAGGTGACGCGAGTGATCGATGGCCCTCGATATGATGTAGGACACTTTCGTCAGATTCCGTTTTCGTCAGAAAAAAATATAGGCTGTTTATGAGTTGCATACTACCTATACTTTATACCATGACTACGAGAAAAAAAAGATTAAAGCGAAAATAGAAATTTTAATGAAGATAAAAAAGGAAGGTTAAATTAATTAAAATGCACATTAAAATTGGATCAACTTATTAAAATTAAAAGTAATTTCTTATTATGGGTGACCATCGTGACAAATTGTGAAATTTGCTGGAGAAAACTGGGCATCTTTGGACGTTGAACAACGTGGTTCAGGTTTATGCTGCTTGCTATTTGAAGGCTGCGTTCCGATTTATTTTCTATAGAATCTTCGATATAACCTTCAGCCACGGTAGTTGACTTCCATCCGCCATGTCGCTATAATCCCGTCATATAGGTAATATTCTTCCAATGCATTAGCTGACGGGACTTCTGCAGTTGGAATTACCTACAAAAAATGGAGAATTAAGGCTCGGTTATGCGGAAACATTTGTCTCTGTCTTTTTCTTGACGTGTAAAGAATATGGAAGAAAACCTTACTTCTGCACTTTTTTGATGTTTTTCGTTGTTTTTTCATCATTATCCTTAGCACAATAAATATGTTTGTTAAAAAAAAATATTGAGCAACTTCACAGTATGTTAAAGTGTATTTTGATGTAGAATTCAATACGTTTCCGCTATTATTTACGCCAAAAATATGACCCGCGTCAAGCTGTTTTGATGATGTTCCGATTTTTTTTACAATCATCTGTGAGTATTATAGGCAATTTAATACTTGTAGCTACTAGATAATCTCTTCAGCTAGTCGTATACTTTACGTTTTCTATAGGTATAAAAATTATGATAAACCATGTTTTCCTATCATGGACCTTAAGCAATGAAAAATAATGTGTTCGTCGTCAATTATGATTGTAATAATAAGAGAACAAATAATATCTAAAATATACCTCTTCTTCGAAGGGTTCCACTCTCATGCCTGGTAGGCCTTCCCCGAATTCGCGTCCCAAAATATAAAAAAAAGCTCTCGATGTCCGTTATGGGTTTCATCCCAGACGGACCATCTACTGTCTGCCTATCAGAATTCCTGGCAGCCACAGCCATCTTCTTTATTTTCGAGTCGTTCCAATACTGAAATAGAACAATAATATAACTTAATAATAGTTTGAACTGATAAAATACTAAATGAAACTGTTTATCACACGAATACAAATCAAAATGTAAAAACAATCAATGCCTTTGCATAGAGATTTTTTTACATCATTAATTAACACACATTTGTTACATCATAAATAAACACTTAATTAGGTGTTTCATCCAGATATGGATTACGCAGTCAGATAATCCAGAAGTTTGTTTGACGTACTCAATCAAGTAACTTTTCAGGAAATGTCTCCACAAAGTTACGCTGCTTTGCAACTTTCGGGCTTTCATTGGTTCTTTTAACTTCGTGGACGATGTCCAATTGTCCAGCCAGGAGGTCTATCGGCTAAATAATGTTAATGTAAGCGTTGATTTGACAGATGGATGTGATACATTGCTACTTCTTTTTGGCACAAATAGAAACTTACTAAAGAAAAGTAGCAATGTATCACAATAGGCCGATAGACCCGCAGCTTCTCAGTTTTTACTCAATTGTCTCAAGTTCATTGATGATAATGTTAATTGTTTTTTTGTCTTTTGAAATATCGTGATACACTCGAACAAGGATCGGGAGTGAACTCCTGCGCAGGAACGATAGCACATCATCAGTTGATTTCTTCTTCTTCTTGATTTAAAAAGTATGCATGGCGGTATTTGTGGAATTTCCCATTTTGTCAAATATATTGCGATGCTATTTGGTATTACGTCGTAAGTGTCGTAACATCTCAAAGGGGATATTTATTCATATTGGGGAGAACGGCAAGACGGAAAATAATCGTATGGCGTCAACTCAGTTATATCCAGCAATTGATGCGGATGATTTTTATTATGTTAGTCAGTTAGTCATGTATGTCATCTTAGTCTTTCGCTCGAAGTGGCGACTTTAAAAACTCCATTAAACTAAACGACAAGGCTAAAAATATTGTTTAATTAAGCGATAAAAAGTACCACAAAGTTTCTTCGGAGTGCACTACGGAGAGATAATTCACAATTTCGCCTTTATTTAGGCACTATTATACACGTTCTAATGGTGGCGCTAGTGTGCATACTATGCGCTCTTAAAATAAAACGTTGTTTTTTTACTCTTGGATTAAATCGGAAATGGATGAAATAAGAATCCGACCTTTAGCGAATCCGACCAAGTGCTAATCAAGTAAACTTTATTACATAAACATAACATTCATAACATAACAAAAACAATGCCCATTAATTATTATTACACATAGAAAAGTATTTTCCTTCCTGAAAGAAAAATGTAATAAAATCTTCGACAACACACCATTTATTTTGCAACGCACGGTTTCTGTCTGCACTAAAACAGAATTTAAGATTAAACTACAAAAACACAAGTATTGAAAAAAAGTCTATCTGGGGTGAGTTTCGTCCAAGTTCTTTTGAATTTAATACTTTATATTCAATATTCGTTGTTCAGAGGTGCACAGCACAGAATAGATGCTCTATTGCTTGCGACCAATTCTTTTAACTCCTGATAACGTTGCCAAGGTTTGATCCAATAGCCCAATAGGTACACCGACTGAAGAGTTGCGCAGCATACTTAACTTCATTTTCGGAATTTTTTCTTTGTTGCAGTGATTTTGTGTAAGGTTTATTATTACTTTTAAATCACTTATGTAGGGTTGTTTTCAAACAATTGCTAAATATGCACCCTTTTGACTACTTTTCCATCCGTCTAGTGTAGTACCTACTAGTATTTTTGGTGATCAAATTATTTATATTCTTGGATCATTAAAAACAACTACCTCATCATGCACAAATTATTATGTCTGGAGCAAGTACTAACGGCTCTTCTACCGTGTCGGATCTCTGGGTTGTTCGACAATTGGCAAATGGGTCTTGAATTTAAACACGTCTCAATTCTTAGTTGTACTTGAATCATTCAAAAGACTGCTCTTTATCTCTTCCTTAGTCATAGTAAGGGGATTACCGCATTCCTAGCTTTTCTCTTTTAATGCTCACGCAATTCTTCATAAAATCTCATGAGCTGGTCGGTCTCATGAAGGTCAGCGACGGTGTTGGAATAGCGATGATTTCGTTGCTGCATAAAATTGACGAAATCTTGCGGAGAAATCTCTTGATCGGTAGGTGGCAATTCCGGATTCGAAGAAAGTGTGTCGAATAAACGACGCGCAATGTTGATTCTCGAAGCAACGTTATCAGGATCAATGATGACTGTCAAATCTTCAGCGTGGTCGGACTGCGGCGGCGTAGGATAAGGTTCGATGAACGATTCAGGTGTATAAATTATTGTAAAATCTTCATTAGGATCACTGTTGTAATCGGCGAACACTGACGGACTGTAGCGAGCCATGTCGAAGACTGTACCGATGCAGGGCATTACTGGAGTTTATAAAGGGCCAAACAGGACGAGAAAACTAGTCCTAGAAATGGCCGTGAGAAGGAATGCAATTAGAGTCGACGACCAGTCGTTAACATAGGAAGGAATGCAATTATGGCTCGCGGAGCGTCGACCTCGATCAAGATTTATTACCACAACAATGTTGCATGAGAAAGGAATTTTAATTGCATTCGAGTCGACGACCAGTCGTGGGAAGGAATGCAATTATGGCTAGCAGAAAGTCGACCTCGATCGTAATTTATTACAGCAACAGTGTTGCATGGGAAAAGAATTTTAATTGCGGAAAAGGCTAGACGCGACCTAGATAAAACTGCCTTTCACTTCCTGGAAAGCGCACGACCGGTATAAATAGCGGTGACGCGCACCATAATGCACAGAAATGTCAGAGAAGGCAAAGTACGCATATCATATTATAACGCGAACGGATTTGAGTGAATTTTTAGATATTTTAAATACATATCCCGAAGTACATTTATATAATGAAACGTGTAAAGAAATGTATTTGTAAAAAAAAATCTTTCAAATCTATACCATTATTTGCCAAAATATCTTTAAATTTCAATATTTCTTCATCTTCATTCGTTCTATCGTTTTCCATGTCGAATTTGTACTTTGCTCTTTCGAAACGTTGCTTTATTGATTCCTGAAATACCAGTACTCTTGCGATATGGATGTAGTTCCTGATTTTTTCATTGTATTGTTTTAGCTGTTCTATTTTTAATGTTCATTAAATTTATTTGAAAGCACTATGAATGCCAAATCACTGCCGAAAGAATTTGCATATTCTTTATCTATCTCTTTTGGCATATTAATCTGAGTTTGTACGTACATTACTTAGTCCCTCGATATAATTTAAAAAAGAATCCCCCAGTGTGTGAAGAAATCTAGGGAAGATTCCTGACGTTTTATATTAAGTGTTTCTAGTTCTATGGCCACTCATTCTTCGCTACGCGAAGAATGAGTGGTCACCAAAACGTTGCACTAGTATTTCTTTTAGTTCGTCATATGTTGCAAAATCACTTATTTCACTAATCAAAGATGCGGCCTTTTCGGTAAGTTTACTAGTTACTGCCTGAATTAAATAATCGTTTACTTCTGGATGTCCCTGATATCTGGTAATTACATATTCACATTCACGAAGAAAAAGACTTATGGCCGAATACTCAAACGCTAATTAACTTTAAGGGGCTCCCAAACGTCGTCCTGTCGCATTAAATGTTAATGATATGACAAAGACAGCATGCTGTTTGAGAGCCGCTCAAAGTTAAGTAGCGTTTGAGTATTCGGCCATTCATGTTTTTGAATTTATATGTCAAATTCGGCAATGAAATTTAACATATCTCGCGGTACTTTCTAAGAAAGAAACTCATGCTGCCTTTCTATCACCGGCACCTCAATGCGGTTCCACCATCTTGTCTATATAAATATAAAATAAAAACGTGTTAATAAGTTATTTTAATACCTACCTGTACATTTTCCACAAAAGTCATATCTCTATGCTGAAAATTATGACATTTATCATACACACTCATACAACGCACTAACACAATAATTAAATACCTGTACATTTTAGTTTTAAACTTTTTTGTCATGAAAATTGATTCAATAAAGTTTATCTTTTAACACTAGTGAACCACCACAAAAGTCATATCTCTATGCTGAAAATTATGGCATTTATCATACACACTCATACAACGCACTAACACAATAGTTAAATTGTTCTCACTTTAAAACATAAGTTTGTTGTGTTATAAAACCAAAAACCGAAAATTTTCATTATTTTTTTTTACTTATTTTAAAATCAGTCATGGCGCGAGTTGAGGCAGTGTTAAAAAATTCACTCCTAAATATTATATAAGACATTTTAAAAATCCCATCCCATTTACTGCCTTAACCACCCATCTTCGAATTATTAGCTACTAAAGTAGATAACTGTGTTTCATTTTTTTGCAAGGATGTAGGATAATGCACATAATATTGACACTGTCGCAATAAAGGAATACTGTCTCTGAAACCCCTATCCAATCTGGCTGAAAGAATCTTCGTAAATTATTTGTTTCATTCCTAAATTCTTTTAATATTATTTCAGCAGCCGAAGTTGTGGCTGGATAAGGGGCCCAATAGATCAATTAAATAGCCATTCAATTAAATAGGTTTCACAAGGTTCCTATACTTGTGTAATGAATATGTATTTTGTGATACATGTAGTTCGAACTTTTTTAGACACACCAATAAGTACCGTACCATCAATAAATTTATTAGTGGTTTTCGGTCATCATCGCCACCGAACAAACCATTTGGAATTAACAACACTCCAGTCGTTCTTTCTCTTTTTGCCGTTAACTCTTAACACTCTTAAGATCTCCGGCTTCTTTGAAGAATTCATGGGTTCTCATAGTGAGATTCGGGTAACCTAGACATTGACCCATGACTTTGAAGACGGTTATTTGCCCCACCACGATGGTGATTGTTCCACTTTGTATGATCAACGTGGTTAGCGAAGCATAATTATGTCTTCATAATTTGAGTTTCTTTGGCCTGACCCGCCCTAGTATCTGTTAATTACATATTCACATTTACGAAGACAAATACTTAATGTTTTGGAATTTCCGTCAAATTTGGGAATTAAATTTAACATTATCTCGCGGTACTTTCTGAGAAGGAAACTCATGCTGCCTTTCTATTACCGCCGCCTCAACAATATGCGGTTTCACCATCTTGTCTATATACATATAAATAAGTAATTTTTCATACCTGTAAATATTAGTTTTAAACTTTTTTGTCATGACAGTTGATTTAATAAAACTTTTCTTTTACCACTAGTGAACCACCACAAAAATCATATTGCTATGCTGAAAATTATGGCATTTATACACACTCATACAACGCACTAACACTATAATTAAATTGTTCTCAGTTTAAACCTTATAACATAAACACTGAACATTTTACATAATTGTTTTTACAAATTTTAAAATCAGTCATGGCGCGAGTTGAAGCAGTGTTAAAAAATTCACTCCTAAATATTATATAACACATTTCAAAATCCCATTTCCTGCCTCAACCACCCATCTACAAGTGGTCATACACCTAGAATTATTAGCTACTAAAGTAGATAACTGTGTTTCATCTTTTTACAAGGATGTAGGATAACATTGACATTGTCGCAATAAAGGAATACTGTCTCTGAAACCCCTATCCAATATTCTCGTAAATACATGATCTGGCTGAAAGAATCTTCGTAAATCATTTGTTTCATTCCTAAATTATATGTATTATTTCAGCATCCGAAGTTGTGGCTGAATAAGGGCCCAATAGATTAATTATATAGCCATTGGAACTTACCATCAAAAAAGGTTTTACAAGGTTCCTATACTTGTGGAATGAATATGTATTTTTTGATACATGTAGTTCGAACTTTTTTGGACACACAAATACGTTCCGTGCCATCAATAAATTTATTATTGGTTTTCGGCCATCACCACCGAACAAACCATTTTAATTAACAACACAACAAGTCGTTCTTTCTCTTTTTGTCGTAAACTCTTAAGATCTCCGGCTTCTTTGAAGAATTCATGAGTTTAAGTTGAGAATAAATGAAAGATCTGACTGCGATTATAACTGGTTTATTGATGCGCTGCATGCGTTTATATATTATGAAGAGAGATGAGTGTGTGTGAGTACATATTAATTAGTACATACACTACACATGGTTGGAATATAATTTAATAAAAAAAAAACACTTTTATTTGAAAACATTTCCTTTATTTTATGTATCATCCATCATCATCATCTCTATTTAGTATTGATATATCACCCAGGAATTTTGTCGGCGGATGGGTATTTTCTAAATGTTTTGCAAAACTCAAGTACCAAATTATAGTCATGACATGGATGTAGCAACCAATTGTTCTGCGCCTAACGATGTAATTGCAACAGTACTTTGAGAATCCGACCTTTTGCGAATCCGACCAAGTGCGAAAGTGGCGACTTTGTATTCTGTCTCGTAATAACGTTATGTTTTCAGAATTTAATTGAAGACGATTAGTTAATTCTTCATCTACCTCTCTCGCTACCTCTATAATATAGGAACTATTTTGTCTAACATTCTCACCATAGTATGACCGTGCATGTTTTATTTGATAAACTCCCAGTGGTATTAAAATTAAATCATTCAGTTACATTTACGGAAAATCTCTAATATTTTCACTATTTACAGTGATGCTTTCAAATTGGGTTTGTCTTCTTTTTAAGTTGTTATCAGCAACAAAATCGGCTAATTGGATTTATACTAAAAAAAATCTTGTATTTTTTAAATTATTTAGTTTGAATCTTCTCTGTTT
Organism: Agriphila geniculea; assembly: GCA_943789525.1. Taxonomy (NCBI): domain Eukaryota; kingdom Metazoa; phylum Arthropoda; class Insecta; order Lepidoptera; family Crambidae; genus Agriphila; species Agriphila geniculea. The sequence continues at coordinate 19,281,343 of OX038888.1, forward strand.
TCAAAAAGTGGGTGAAATCTATTTATATATCGATATGTACTAGGTAATAAATTTCAACCTACCCATTGCGTGTAAACTCTTGTTAACTATTGTAATGGAAAATGACCTCACTTTAAATGTGGAGGTCATTTTTCAATGTTGACGACTGTATGAAATATACTGGGAGAAAAAAGCAGCCCTTGACGAGTTTCTTGCCGGTTCTTCTCGTTACAAGGTCTCCCGCTTAGGGTTTGCAAACCGATGGCGTAGCTTCTATAACATTCACAAGTGCTTGTAACAGCCTAGACTGAATAAATTAATTTGAATTTTGAATTTTATTAATTCTTTAAATTAATGAGTGGAGGCTCTACTAAAAAAATTCTTGGCGCAGCAGCTTGTAGTCGCGTTTGAATCAACCGTTTACCACCTCCAGCACCCAACGGCACAGAGTCACTTTGCGTGATTCATTAGCATGCTCTGTGCTTAATTGATGTTCACCCAGTGAGAGAGGATAATGCACAGAATATCCTAATCTTTCTAGAAAAAAAATGCTGTCTCGAAATCCTCTATCTAATATCCGAGCGAAGAAGAATAAGCTCCGGGTGATGTAGCTTTTTTTGGGAACTGGGGTAACTCAGTTACAAGTTCCGTGAACTATTGACTCGTACGACCTATCTAATACTAAACTAGATTGTCATCCATTTGTTGGATATTTTCAAAATCCAAGACATTGTTGTCAACTTTCAATAATTTGGAATAATCTTCTATACGAGCCTCTGTGAAACTTCGATTCACATTTTCAACATTAATGAGATCTTGATCTTGATGTTCTTGCAGAAAAGATAGTAAATTACTTAAATTCGGTGCGAGTCGTAGGATAGACATGAAAATAAAACTTCATGTGAACAAAAGCAAAAATTAACTCGGGAACACTAAAAAATGTAGTCACAAAACATGAAAATAAACAAAAGCTATTTATTAGGATTAGGTGTATAGTACTGCAGCTGGAAATATCCTCTAAACATCAAAATGTTATTAAAGAAACTTGACATTCTCGATTAGGTTGATTTATCACCTGTCAGGGGCCACTTGTCTTGTGATTGCCACAACTGAGCCCGGGCTGTTGTTAAAACACTCTTGAACTTCAGTGTTATCAAAATATTTTTTATTTCCTATTTGTTGTTCTTCGTCAGCTTCCGTGTAACTCATGTCAGACATGCTATCTGTTATAGCTTTGAGATAATAGTTAATAATAAAAGTTTTGTTTTGTTCATTTTTTTAGAATATTTAGGTCTTTAGAGTAGTTTTCTTTGGTGATCAGTAGCGCCGATATGAGTAAAGACTTGAAGTATTGCAACTTCGTGACTGTTGGCAGGTCTTCCATGGAATCCACTGAAGCCATGGAAATGTTCTTGGATGCAGTCCATTGCTTGACGTCGCCGCCGAACCTTGGTAAATCCAGCTGCGGTAACTTCACCTGAAGTTTCCGGTGTTCAGCAGCAGGTCAAAAACCAGCAAACGAGTTCTGAAATTTTGAACCTGAACCTCTTGAAATGTGCTTATTGCTCCGGCCTAGCCAAATCAAACTTTCGAGCTTGGCCTTGGTTTCATAGAAATTGTTTTCAAAGAGTTCACGTTCTTCCTCTGTTTCGCCTTCTGAGCCATGTGCTTCGATGTAGTCTACGCGTTACGCAAGCGGTGTGCCATATCTCATAAAGTGCCAGACATTATAACGTCATGGTACGTCTACGTGCACGCTTACGCATCCGGTGTGTTTCGTACTTAAATTTTTGGACTATATTAATCAGTGTTTGTTCAGCGGGAAGTATAAATATTTTTCTAAAAAAGTTATGTCTTTGCGCTTTGCTTTACTTTAGTGTAAAACGGCCCCTTTTTTCTTTTTTTCTATTTTCTCAAAATTGCATCTTCATTATCAGCTTCGCACTACTAGTTATATTTTCCAGAACATGCAGCATTGCTGGGTTTGAAGCAAATTTATTTTTATTATCTTTTTATTAACTTATTATTAACTTTATTAACTTTTTATTAACTTTATTTTAAAGATTTCCTATTTTCCTTTTAGCGTTGGATTGTACCTCTTTTTCTTTCTTTTCTTTAGCTCACTGAAAACATTAAAAACTAAGAGTTAGTACTAAAATTGTGTCCAGCTGCTGTGAACTTCTAAAGACTGCAATGCTTTAGATATGACTAAAATTTAACTGTATAATACAAACAATAGTCCAGATGGTAATATTGCCTGTAAATCCTATAAGGGTAAGGTCGTAAAAAATTGTAAAATAACATACTGGAAGGCATAACACACAATAACACGATAACGCACTGGAATATTGTAAAGGTTGTTCATCGGTCAGGTTAGGTGGTTGAAAAAAAAGTCATGTTTAGGTTCTCTATTTATTTATTTATAAGTACTCGTATCAAATCTACTAATGAAGCGAAACACGAATTTCGTTTTTGCAAAGCTAATGTTAAACAATAAAAGTTTTATTTTCTAAAAAAATATGGTTCAACCAACACATTGAATAAATTCAAATCAACAACGAATAAATTCAATGATAAAATTAAAGACATATTAAACAAAAGTTTTGGCTTTAACGTCAAAATAAATTAGTCACAAAATCGACAGCAAAATTAAAACAAATACGTTCTATTAGAAAATAAAAACATTAAACAAAAGTACTTGGCTTTAACATCAAAATCAACATAATAAAATCGTAAACAAACTTTGAAACAAAATATGCGTTCAATTATTAAATAAAAGACATGTTAAAAAAAGCAATTTGCTTTAACATCAAAACAAATTTAAACAAAATCATATAAGTCAAATTAAAATTTCGCTCAATTGTAAAATAAAAAACAATGTTTTGTGGACAAATCCAAAAACATAAGTAATTATTAATGACTTTAACGTCAAACTAAACTTAATCACAAGCTTATATTAAAGTAGAACAAAAGTAATCAGTGAAGTAGGATATCCGTGTAACAAAAATTTAGGCGTTTTAAAAATTTAGCTCTGAAAAGAAAATATAAATAACAAAAACAGCAATTCAGACTGCACCCGACTACAAACTAGCGCCGGACGGAAAAATAAGACGAACAAATTGTATTACAGCCAAATGGACTAGTTTTAAACCATAGACATAGAAAATTTTTCGCTACGCTCAAGTAGACGGACAATGGTGCGAGTGAGAAACCCATTCTTACGGCTCATGCGATGTGCGAGAAGGAGTTAAAAGAAAATGACAGCAGAACCTAGTTTGACTTCATTTATCGTCTGTTATCATCTTGGTGAAAAGCGTCCACACGATTATTTTGTAATTTTGACCGCAATCGGATCGGTTTGGCTCATAAAGCTATATAAATCAATAATGGTGTCGTGTTCTGTACTGAATTATAATATTACTTACGACAACAACCCAAATAAACACTCATTTCACAGGTAAATACGATTGTACAAGTACCATTTTCATATTTACTATTATCATGCTATTAACCGCCTATTTTCTAAATAAAGGCTGATTTCTAAACATTATGTGTTAGATAAAAAGATATTATGTCCGTGAACTTGAGAAAATAAGGCGTAGAGATTGATCAAAAATTATTATATTATCGATACTCATGTCGATGATTTCCAATATAACTTTGTTTGTCTTTGTGAACACTGATAGTTTTATCTAAAGCTGCTTTTAACCGACAGTTTTTAAATGGTATATATAAATAAATATAATAATATAAATATAAAAATCATCTTAAAATCTAGCCACAGGTTTTCACGAGCTGCCTTAGTATAGGGCAGTCGTTTTTTAGGGCTATTATACTCGTACCTAGGATACCGACAATCTAAAATGGACTTCAAGGCATCTCTAAAGTTCACGCACACGTTTACAAATTTTCACACACTGGCTCATGTCACTTTTGGTGTCGCAGCGAAGCGAACTCTGTACGTCTATTCCAGTGGAATATTAAGTTTATGTTTTAAACTTATTTTTATACTATTTCTAATACAAGGTTATTTTTAGTTTTTTCAAAACCTCTCGTGGGGTTGATCAGACCATCAAACTGAACAACTTTCATTATGGGACCAACCTTGAACTGGCGAAAAAAGATCAGCTGGTTCATACATTTCGATGGAGTAGGATTGTACTTTTGTATGGAACAGCAGATTTTTTTTCGCGATTTCAAGGTTGGTCCCATAATGAAAGTTGTTCAGTTTGATGGTCTGATCAACCCCACGAGAGGTTTTGTATAAACTAAAAATAACATTGTATAATCAACTTAACCGATCACCATGGCCACCACAAGCCGTTAAGTTGATTTTCACCTTAATTTATTTGCACTTAAATTATTTCTAGCGACGTCAATGTGTGTGTGTGTGTGTGTGTGTGTGTGTGTGTGTGTGTGTGTGTGTGTGTGTGTGTGTGTGTGTGTGTGTGTGTGTGTGTGTGTGTGTGTGTGTGTGTGTGTGTGTGTGTGTGTGTGTGTGTGTGTGTGTGTGTGTGTGTGTGTGTGTGTGTGTGTGTGTGTGTGTGTGTGTGTGTGTGTGTGTGTGTGTGTGTGTGTGTGTGTGTGTGTGTGTGTGTGTGTGTGTGTGTGTGTGTGTGTGTGTGTGTGTGTGTGTGTGTGTGTGTGTGTGTGTGTGTGTGTGTGTGTGTGTGTGTGTGTGTGTGTGTGTGTGTGTGTGTGTGTGTGTGTGTGTGTGTGTGTGTGTGTGTGTGTGTGTGTGTGTGTGTGTGTGTGTGTGTGTGTGTGTGTGTGTGTGTGTGTGTGTGTGTGTGTGTGTGTGTGTGTGTGTGTGTGTGTGTGTGTGTGTGTGTGTGTGTGTGTGTGTGTGTGTGTGTGTGTGTGTGTGTGTGTGTGTGTGTGTGTGTGTGTGTGTGTGTGTGTGTGTGTGTGTGTGTGTGTGTGTGTGTGTGTGTGTGTGTGTCAGGTACAGTCTACAGCTAATTTGCTTAAATTCACATAATATTATATATTCTAATCATCAAAATATACATTATCGTCATCGCTAATGAAAAACATTTTAGAATTTTCAGTATTTTGAGTCAATACAAGTTTTTTCACGATCGAATCTCCTGTGACAATGTCTCGATCTTTTTTTTTGGTGTGAACAAAATTTAATTTTGGCTTTTTTATTGTTTTTAAAAACAGTATCGTGTAGTAAGTTTCCTGTTCTGTAGCATTTACATTCTCTTTAAAACCGACATAGTACTTCCAGGATCTCTTTTCGTAGTACCTTACTAGAACACTGTCATGCAAATGAAAGTTCATTTCCGGTACGTCAGCTTCACCATCTGCCATTATTTGTGATGGTGGCACCAATTCTGATTGTATATTGATATCATCTATCATCATGTTCTTAACATTCTTATTAGTGTTATCCTCTCCTTTGTTTGTTTTTTGGTAACGTTCTATGTTTAAGTCGTTATTTATGTTATTCCTCTTTTCTTCTTATAATAACACACTAGAAAACTATTGGAGACAAATACTAGAAAATGTTTTATGATTATCTGAATTATTCAATTTGAATAATATACGTTATTACATATGGTATTTTTATCGCTTTAACAGGTAAAGTAACTATTGAGAGCCATAACACAATATTTTTTTTCTAATGCAAATCTTTCTACCTCCGTGTAGTGAGGAGACAAATAATTTAAGTACTAGTTTTTATTTTATTGTTTCAGAAATGTATTGGTATTTTTTTAAATTGCAGCCACAAGTAAATTCTGGTTGTTTTTTCGGTATTCTGAGCATGTTATTACTTCATTATAATAAATGAAAAAATATTAAGAGTAGTCAATTCTCAAAAAAACATGGGCTCACTTTGAACCTATCAGAAAGTACAATTTTTTACGACCTTACCCATAATCTCATTTACAATGATTTGTGATATCATTGAAATAAGTTCATTTTGAATTTAAGGACTTAGATAGTATTGATTTAGCTGTTTTTCATTGACACGATTTATGTGGTCACGAGTAGTCAAATCATATTTAGATAATAATTTAAACAGATCGATGAAATTGCCACTATTTATATTTATATTATGTATATGTATAATATGATTCAGATCAAGAGATTCTCTGTGGCCTCGAAAAGCCAAACACATAATTATATGAGAAGTTAAATAATTCATGATATCAACCAGTCTTTCAAACTATACCAGTGTTTCTGACTTTCTTGTATCAGTCTCTCGTAGTGATGGTAATCGATGCCGAAATAATCTCTGGGCTTCCACGACAGGGTAATCAGTTTCAATTAATTTTAAACTTAAATACAAAGACACAAAGGATGAAATCATCATTCGGTTTATGTTTTTTGAAGTACCTACCTTTGGACTTAGTTAGAACGAAGAACAGTGTCCCCAGATTGGGGGGTTTCCCCATTGTGAGGAAAATTTCAATTATTGGGAAAAAATAAAATCTGTTATTCATACAAAACGTAAAATTTTGGGGAACAAAAAATCGCGTTAGGGAAAAAAATAATCTTATCTTCATACAAATGTATCATATTGGGAAAAAATAAAATAAGAACTAGGAAAAAAATTAAATTCATATCTGGCGACACTGACGAAGAATAAAAAACAAATATAATTTATTGATAAATATAACATAGATTTTCCAAAAATTATATTCTTATAACAAAGTTGTTTTTTTTTCATGTTACATCATACTAAATAAGACCGTTACCATACCGCAAAAAACATTAAGTCGCTAATGACATTCGTACTAATTTCGCCGATTATTTCATATCCGAACAGGGTAGAGTGCCATGGCAAAACGCATATTCTTTAAACAAAAATAAATATTGGGCCACAATGAAAACGGATCGGTCTGTATAAAATGATGTCTGTATGGTAATACAGTGAGTAAAAAATAAATTATATTGTTTGAATATTATCGGGTTTCGCATTTAATTTGAAGTATTTTTTAAGAAAACATCTTTACAAGAAAACATTTTTACAAACATTTTTCCACGCGTCGTATGTTACATGAACGTAGATATGGTTTAAAACCTTGCCTTAATCCGGTGGAGAGCCGTCTCATTAACAAGGGTCAATAGCAAAAACTGCCCGCCCTCGCTCCTTAACGGCCGACAGAGGCTGTATACCTCAACTCAACTGGAAGTTGCAAATATCGATTTTGTTTGGATATTGATTGATTTGGATATTGATATTGATTTTGTTTGGAACCACATTGGACTAAATCATGACGGTATGCATCGTTTATGGATAAGCTCCATTTTCCTGGATAATTTGTTTCAAGTTCACAGAATAACTTTAAACGCAAAAAAAATGAAGTTGATAACTTCTGGCCATAAACATTTTAAATTGTAATTTTCAATTAACGATTAATTCTTAAATTAGAAACAAAAATAAATAGGGCCTTAGTTTCTGCAAGATTATCATTTTAAATTATGGCAAAAATCAAAAAGACCAATATCAAATGATGAAAAATCAAGTTAATGAAATTTTCCAATCTTAAACAATCCATTATCATGCTAAATACATACTTAGGTATGGTATGGGCATTGTGCTTCCCAGTCGATACTTAGTTCACTATCAATACTTTGGTGATGTAGGTACGGGTTTCATCGACTGCCTAGGTATTGAATAAAAACCAAAATCCATTTATAATATCCTCCTTGTCCACTCATAAGGAAGTCCTATGCCCCAGCAGTGGGGACATTAAAATGGCTGATGCCGATATAATATATTTGATGGGCAGTTTTTTGAACACCACCCCATCTTTGACACATATTTTTCCTCTATATCTCCCTTCATTATTTTATTTATAACGTTACTCTAATTATGTAAATGATGCTTTTAAATCTCTAGCAATGTTTTTCTTACATCCATTCTCATTGTTTTTTTTCTTTTATTGATAATTGGGCAGGCATTTGACCACCATCTTGCTTGGTAAACAGGATATGTATTGATTAAAATCCAAAATCCATTTATAATATTCTCCTTGTCCACTCATAAGGAAGTCCTATGCCCCAGCAGTGGGGACATTAAAAATGGCTGATGCCGATATAATATATTTGATGGTCAGTTTTTTGAACACCACCCATCTTTGACACATATTTTACCTCTATATCTCCCTTCATTATTTTATTTATAACGTTACACTAATTATGTAAATGATGCTTATAAATTTCTAGCAATGTTTTGCTTACATCCATTCTCATTGTTATTTTTTCTTTTATTGATAACTGGGCAAGCGTTTGACCACCATCTTGCTTGGTAAACAGGATGTGGTCTAAGGTGTAGCATGCTTGCCCAGAAAATGCCTATTCACTCTTGCCTTGAAGATACCAAGGTTGTAATATAACTATCGGGGAACACATGAGCAGGCAGCGCATTCCATTCCTTAGCAATTCGTATAAGAAATGTATTGGCAAAGCGCTTGGTACGGACCCTTGGAGTATCTACTTGTAATGGTATGCTAACCTCCATCTGGTACCCCGATGGTAGAAAGGGACATCGTCATCATTAAGATATATACAGGGTAGATTTTTGAGACGGCACATTAAGGGCACGTACCTTACCGTTATAGTTACAGGAAAACGTTCCTGGGAGACCTTCCATTAACTTTTTGAGATATTCTGAACTGCATTCACAGATATTGCAAAAAAGTTACCGTTAGCAAAAAAAAAAGCAAAAATACAAAAAAAAAATTGATGCCAATCGATCCTTTTTCATGTGGGAATCAAAAGACTATGTGACCATTTAAGGTATGATGACTAGAAACGACAGAAATCGCCAAAAACTTTTCCCATACATTTTGTACGGAAAAACGATAAATCAAGTCAAAATATTTTTTATTGCCAAACGATCTTATTTTATCATCATCATCATCATCATCATCATATCACCCGCACGACACTCACTGCTGGGTATAAGCCTCCTCTAAGGATCTCCACGACGATCGGTCCTGCGCCGCTCGCATCCAGTGGCTTCCCACGACCTTCACCAGATCGTCAGTCCACCTTGTCGGGGGCCTACCCACGGAGCGTCGTCCGGTGCGCGGTCACCATTCCAGAACCTTTCCGCCCCAACGGCCATCAGTTCTTCTCGCTATGTGCTGCCCATTGCCACTTCAGCTGAGCAATCCTTCGAGCGATGTCAGTTACTTTAGTTCTCCTGCGGATCTCCTCTTTTCTGATTCGATCACGCAGGGAAACGCCGAGCATGGCTCTCTCCATTGCATGCTGGGTGACCTTGAGCCTCCTTATGAGACCCATAGTTAGCGACCACGTTTCACTGCCGTAAGTCATCACTGGCAACAGACACTGTTCATAGACTTTCGTCTTGAGACACTGAGGTAAGTCGGACGCGAAGATTTTTCGGAGCTTCCCGAATGCTGCCCATCTTATTTCTTACTGTAATCAAAATACTCTTTAAGGTTACTATAACGGTTAAGGTACCTGCCATTAATGTACCGTCTCAAAAATCCACCCTGTATAATGTGAATAATTAATGTGCTCGCATCCCAGTTTATTCTTAAGAACTTTGCATTAGGATATGCTAAATTGTTGTTTTTAGGGTTCCGTACCCAAAGGGTAAAAACGGAACCCTATTACTAAGACTCCACTGTCCGTCTGTCTGTCTGTCACCACATGAACCGTGATAGCTAGACAGTTGAAATTTTCACAGGTGATGTTGCCTCTATAACAACAAATACTAAAAACAGAATAAAATAAATAGGTATTTAAGTGGGGCTACCATACAACAAACGTGAATTTTTTTGCCGTTTTTTGGTACGGAACCCTTTGTACGCGAGTCCGACTATCACTTGGCCGGTTTTTTTTTATATAACTTGATCTCATGATAATTCAACTCAAAGCACTTGGTCATTCAAGTTCCTGAGAAGTGGATGGTATTGGAAAAGTAATCCTAGCATTGATATTTTTATTTTTCAATGGAGCATCGCTCAAATAAAAAAATACATCTAATAATGTATCCCCATTAGAAATTAGAAATCATTTATTTGCTTTTAAACAAGGTACACTGCAAATCTTATATTTCTATTAAGTTTAACTCGTTAAGCATGCAAATATATTTGTAATGTTACAGTCATTTTTGTTATTATTTACTACAATCACAGAAATTAATAATAAAATAATTCAATTCAATTCCAGGATACAATAAAATTAGGTAATTAATGTCAAGATTACGTCAAATTAAACAATAAATAATAACAAAATTATGAATGTCAGATAAAAAAATATTTATATAAGGATACACAATTAATTACAATGATTAAATAGGTGTAACATTATAAAGTTCTTTATAAAAAATCTAAAGTTCATTGTAAAATATTCAGTGAAACTATAAAATGCTTTTTCGATTAACTATTTATACAATGCTACACTGAAAAAAATTTGTTCTAGCAAAGTACCAATTTAGCTCTGTTAAAAATAATTCGGCTACATTCAATCAAGCTAAACATTTAAAATGGGCAATAAAGCTTTGCTAATACTATACAAGCATTGCTAAATATGATTGGCTATTATTAACAAAGTACTTATTTATTTCTAAATTACCGCCTCGTTAAATTTTCCCCTTACCGAAAATAGACAAGCATACGTTATTATTTAATAATAAGTAAGATACTTAATTTTAGACATAATCATAGTTGGCTAAAATTCCTCTGAATCATTCCAGAATATCAGCATATCATCCACATACACTGCTAGAATAATGATTTTCTTGCCTTTGGATCTAGTGTAGACACATGGTTCATTTTTTGACCGTTTAAATCCAAGATGTAACAGTTCAGTGTTCAATTTGTGGTTCCATGCCCTAAGGGCTTGCTTGAGTCCATATAATGACTTCTTAAGAAGACATACATAGTCCTTCCCCTTCTCCTCAAATCCTTCCTGTTTTGGAAGTGGAAGCGTGCTGGGCCCATAACCTGTGGGTGGGGGGCAGTTAATGATACAAACCAGTGCTCTCAGCAGAGTTTAATCAAGTAAAAATACGAGACATTCAGGACATATAAACCGTAACATGAAAAGACAAGCAGACGCGAAACAAAAGTAGATTGACATAATTAGAAAAGAAGAAGAATTACATTGTTAAAGAGTAAAGACGTACACGTAAAGAGGTTTTTCTCTTCAACACAAACACTATTTTTAACCGAGTAACATGATAAAAATAAACAAGGAATTGGCTGCATAGCCTGCGAATTCGGCCATTTCTCTGTGTGACGCGTGACGACAATTTTAGCTATGGTTACCCAATAAACCCACTTTAGAATACAAAGTAACTTGACTTAATATACTAATCTTAATTGACTGAAAAGAATAGAGTATATTATTTGTAGTTACCCAATGAACACGATTGACAGTACCCAGTAACTTGGCTACATATACCAATTTGAATTGAGTAGAAGTAACAAAGTAGATTGGCTGTCTCTACCCAATATTATATCTACCCATAATTAATATTATTCAAGCTATTTAGCTAGTTTTACGAAGCAAAATATTTGAGCCTACTGAATTAGTTTGCTAAACACAACAAAGCACGTTGGCTGTAGTCATAGTGACAATTGTGTCTATTTCTTTAACCAAGTTAGTTGTTGCAGTTACCGATTGAATTGATTTGTAATACTAAGAAGCTTGGGTATTGTGAGTAACTCGATTAACTATAGTAAATAGGTTTGCTAAGTTTACTGAGTGAATAGGTTAGAAGCAACCAACCTTGGATACCTATTTTTTGACCAACTTACTGGGTTTATATTACCAACATACGTTAACAAAATTGACTTGTATAATTTTAGCAACAAACATTGCAGGCTCCCTCCGAAGCAAGTTAGTCGGTTGTAAATAGCAGCAACTTGTTTATTTATAGCCGTTACGTTTTTTCAGTGTACTTTAAACCTATTAAAAGGTATTCTTGAATTAATTTAGGTATATTGTTATACAAAATTATACACATCCAGTAGCAGTTCTTTTTAAATCGTGTGCTCTTAAGAATAATATCTGATACTAGTCTATCGCAATTTCTGGTGTTACGTGGATATACATCTTTGGCTTTCTTAAAATAATGTAAATGTTATTTAGTGATTATCCACTTAACATTTAGCAAGAGTGAGGGCTCAACAAGTTTGAGAAAAGTAAGGACTTATATGAATATAAAAATGTGTTTGTGCTGCTGGCTGTAGAGTAACGCCGCCCACACAGAGAGCATCTATACCTTCTCCTCTGGGCCTAGAGCAAAGGGATATATTTAATTAGGTCCGACTCGCACTTGGCCGGTTTTTGATATGATTAGCGTTAGTTAATTGCATGCAGATTTCTACCTTTGTTTGAGTCCATTTCTAGTAGGTTAGCGAGTGTCGGCGACTGTACCGTCCACTTTAGTAGCATAGTACGCATTTGCATTCATATTAACACCTCATTCACAAGAATTTTAATACTTTTTAATAATTAATTCGAATAAACTATCGTGTTTACTTTTCACACACAGCTGACAGGCACTTTGACAAGTGACAACTGTCAGATGTGACGTTTGGCGCTTCATTCGTTATGCTAGTCCCACAGACCGATAAATTTATACTTTGGCAATAAAATCATATAAATAAATTATGTAGTATTTGTTATTTAAATAATTAAAGTAAGTGTTAATGTTTGGTATGCTAGGTTAAGATTTTAATAATTATATTACTATAAAAGGTAAGTATGTTCATAGAATGTAGTTTGTCTATGGTGTAGTCGTTCGTCTATGGCATTCGAGATGTTTCTGGACATTTCCAACAATGACGTGATTCGCCGGAAGTTTTTTCTGCTTTCATTTTCTTGTTTGCACCTGTGTCATACAGATCCAATACAATATACTTTATCTTGTGATGTTGAATACACTAACCACCTACGATCCTGATTTTCACCCTTCCTCAATTTCCTTGTAAAATAAAATTTTCCATTTTAATTTTTCGGATAGCTAAGATCTAGGTTTTGTTGGGAACCACATTGGACTAAATCATGGCGGTATGCATGCACGGTTTTTGGATAAGCTCCATTTTCCTGGATAATTTGCTTCAAGTTCACAGATAACTTTAAACGCAAAAAAAAATAAAGTTGATGACTTCTGGCCATAAACATTTTAACAGTAATTTTCAATTAATGATTAATTCAAATTAGAAACAAAAATAAATAGGGCCTTAGTTTCTGCAAGATTATCATTTTAAATTATGGCAAAAATCAAAAAGACCAATATCAAATGGTGAAAAATAAAGTCCCAGTCGATACTTAGTTCACTATCAATACTTTGGTGATGTAGGTACGGGTTTCATCGACTGCCTAGGTATTGAATAAAATCCAAAATCCATTTATAATATCCTCCTTGTCCACTCATAAGGAAGTCCTATGCCCCAGCAGTGGGGACATTAAAATGGCTGATGCCGATATAATATTATATTTGATGGGCAGTTTTTTGAACACCACCCATCTTTGACACATATTTTGCCTCTATATCTCCCTTCATTATTTTATTTATAACGTTACGCTAATTATGTAAATGATGCTTTTAAATCTCTAGCAATGTTTTTCTTACATCCATTCTCATTTTTTTTCTTTTATTGATAACTAGCGGCCGCCCGCGACTTCGTCTGCGTGGAAAGGTTTTTGCTATCCCTCGGGAACTATACTTTTTTTCGGGATGAAAGGTACCCTATGTCCTTTTCTGTACCCCTGACAACGTGTATGCAAAATTTCATGATGATCGGTTCAGTAGTTAGGACGTGAAGGCGCAACAAACAAACAAACAAACAAACGGACTTTCGCATTTATAATATTAGTAAGGATTGGGCAGGCATTTGACCACCATCTTGCTTGGTAAACAGGATATGTATTGAATAAAATCCAAAATCCATTTATAATATTCTCCTTGTCCACTCATAAGGAAGTCCTATGCCCCAGCAGTGGGGACATTAAAAATGGCTGATGCCGATATAATATATTTGATGGGCAGTTTTTTGAACACCACCCATCTTTGACACATATTTTTCCTCTATATCTCCCTTCATTATTTTATTTATAACGTTACACTAATTATGTAAATGATGCTTATAAATTTCTCGCAATGTTTTTCTTACATCCATTCTCATTGTTTTTTTTTCTTTTATTGATAACTTGGCAGGCATTTGACCACCATCTTGCTTGGTAAACAGGATGTAGTCTAAGTTGTAGCATGCTTGCCCAGAAAATGCCTATGCACTCTTGCCTTGAAGATACCAAGGTTGTAATATAACTATCGGGGAACACATGAGCAGGCAGCGCATTCCATTATTTAGCAATTCGTATAAGAAATGTATCGGCAAAGCGCTTGGTACGGACCCTTAGAGTATCTACTTGTAATAGTATGCTAACCTGCATCTGGTACCTCGATGGTAGAAAGGGGCATCGTCATCCTTAAGATATATACAGGGTGGATTTTTGAGACGGTACTATAAGGACGACACCTTCTTCTATTCAATAAAACTACAGGAATTTAATGAATTCTTTTATATTTTCAGTCAGTACTATACTAATATATAATACAAATCCGACACACGACCAGAAGGGTCCGGGGCCGAAGCAAGAAGCCCCGACAAAAGAAACACGGCTGAGAACGGCTGCTTTGGGTTCGAAACAAAATATTTAAACCATTATTTTTCCTTCATAAAATTTGACCATAGAGCTACCGCAAAGGCCGAATATGATGTCACTACATCACAGTACATTAAGGGCAGGTACCTTAACCGTTATAGTTACAGGAAAACGTTCCTGAGAGACCTTCCATAACTTTTTGAGATATTCTGAACTGCATTCACAGATTTTGCAAAAAAGTTACCGTAAGCAAACAAAAAAAATGCTAAAATACCAAAAAAAAATTTTTGATGCCAATCGTTCCTATGTCATGTGGGGACCAAAAGACTATGTGACCATTTAAGGTATGAGTACTAGAGACGACAGAAATCGCCAAAATCTTTTCCCATAAATTTTGTACAGAAAAACGATAAATCAAGTCGAAATATTTTTTATTGCCTAACGATCTTATTTCTTCATCATCATCATCATCATATAAGCCGCACGACACTTACTGCTGGGTATAGGCCTCCCCTAAGGATATCCACGACGATCGGTCCTGCGCCGCTCGCATCCAGTGGCTTCCCACGACCTTCACCAGATTGTCAGTCCACCTTTAATTCTAGCGTCATGCTATACGCATGTGTGCTTTTACATGGATCCATTGTAAAAGCGGGATCTTGAAATTTCTCTTGCATTTGTTCAAAGCAAGATTGTCCACGGATCTTCTTTGGTGGAGGTTCTTCTACGACGGTGATGATTTCTGGCACAAGCTGGCCACCACACACGGGGATAATCCTGTTCTGTTGCACTTCAGCAACAATCATCGTTACATCCAAAGCATATGGAGTAGGGGGTGCTTCGGGAGAAATCATGTTCTTCATCTCCTCATAGCCGAACGCCGCTGTTGCTTCACTAAACTCAGCATGGACAATTTCTAATGGAGCGTCAATAACATGTTGTTGTAAGTCGACGAATTCATTGTCAACTCGAATTTGGGTTTTGTCTTCAAACTCAACTATATTTTGATGCTTCTTAATGTCTTCTATTGATGTAGTGTGAAATGGGTGTAATATGGCATCTAGTTTAGCTTGAATTGCAGCCATCCCTTCTGCTCCTTTTCGTTCCCTATAAATTTCAGCTCGTCGAATATCGCGTGCTGTAGGTTTCTTTTCTTCTTTGGAAGGATCTCCCCGGAGGTCTTAGACCGGTAAGAACTTCTAGTATCCATTTCGCTGGATATGCGTCTTCAGGAATACCTAAAAATTCGGCACAGCCTCAGGGAACGCTGGAGCGAGGAGTAGAAACACCATGCCCCAGAATGGGGAGAAATGGTAGAGGGACATAAGGAACAGATTAAAAAAGAATTTGTAGAGAGTCAAGCATTGCGCGCGGAGAAATTTCGCGTGCATCTCTCGTGATTCGGCCATTATAACCACACGGTTGGTATGGCCATGGGAGGTGGTGGGTTATGTCAGTCCACCTTGTCGGGGGCCTACCCACGGAGCGTCGTCCGGTGCGCGGTCGCCATTCCAGAACCTTTCCGCCCCAACGGCCATCAGTTCTTCTCGCTATGTGTCCTGCCCATTGCCACTTCAGCTGAGCAATCCTTCGAGCGATGTCGGTTACTTTAGATCTCCTGCGGGTCTCCTCTTTACTGATTCGATCACGCAGGGAAACGCCGAGCATGGCTCTCTCCATTGCACTCTGGGTGACGTTGCACCTCCTTATGAGACCCATAGTTAGCGACCACGTTTCACTGCCGTAAGTCATCACTGGCAACACACACTGTTCATAGACTTTCGTTTTGAAACACTGAGGTAAGTCGGACGCGAAGATTTTTCGAAGCTTTCCGAATGCTGCCCATCTTATTTCTTACTGTGATCAAAATACTCTTTAAGGTAACTATAACGGTTTTTTTTTTATTATTTATTTAACAATTGGTGAACATGCTGACTTACAGTTTTCCCAAAACGCCAGCATGTTAAGGTTATTATTAAGATATACAATTATTATCAGTACAGATTTTTTTTATAATTAGAATAGCAAATTATATATGTCAATCCAAGATTAACTTAGATGTCAAACAAAGTTAATAAAAAATGGCATAAAAAAAAACATATTAAAATGTCAAATAATAAACAAAACACACATACCTATTTAAAACTAACTTGGACTAAAATTACAAATGTCAAGAATATTATGATGTCATTAAATATTACTAATAAAGTCAAAAGAAATTATATTGAGTTGTCAAAAAAGTAGACGGAAACAAAACACCTATTAAAATTAACATAGATTTCAATAACAGTAATGTCAATAAATTATATTATAGTGATGTCACAAAAATACTCATTAAATTCATTCAAATTATCAATTTAAAAATCATTTATTAAATGTTGACACTTACATAATTAAGAGCATTTCTGCGCAACTGACCAAAGTGGTCGGCAAATAGGTCAATACTATAGTCATGGGCGAGCATATCTCCAATAAGGCGTAAAGCACGGGTAGTGGGTGCATTCGCGGCATACTTGTTGCGCGCCGGAGGCCGCTGCAGCAGGCGAGGCCGCCGCCGTGGCGCCACCGTCCCCGACTCGTCCCAACCCAGTCGATTGGAAGCTAATAGCCCCACTTCCCTTAGTACGGTTGGGTTATCTACTTTGTTATGTATTATAGCCAGATAATACATCAAGAGCTGCATGATTCTCCTTAATTTCAGAGTATCCATGTCCACCATACCTGTCACAAATAGAGACGGATACAAGAATGGATAATAACCGTACCTTTTCTTGTACAGCCAACGCGCGTACTTCCTTTGCACCCTCTCAACCATAAGACAATACTTATCCTCGTATGGATTCCAAACAATCGCACCAAACTCAAGTTTGCTGCGGACATAAGCATTGTAAAGCACCGTTGCAACTCTAGAATCATCAAACTGCACAGAAGTCCTCATTATGAAACCCAAGATTTTATTTGCAGCCTTACATATTGCCACCACGTGTTTGTGAAAGTCCAATTGTGAGTCCATTATTAAACCTAGATCGCGAATGTCGTTTACTCTTTCCATAGGAGCGTCATTAAGCTTATAAACGTTATTGAGGGGACAATGTTTCCGCGTGTAACTTATTATTTTGCATTTGTCATTATTAAATGGAAGATGATTAAGCCTACTCCATTTACCTACAGCACTGATATCAGCCTGCAGAGTTTCAGAATCTGACGCTTTAGCAACTCCTAAACACAATTTGAGGTCATCTGCGAACAAAAGACACTTAGAAGAACCTACACAGTTTGGCAGATCGTTGATGAAGATGAGGAAAAGCATTGGTCCTAATGTACTACCTTGGCTAACACCGGATCTCGTATAGTAGTTAGCGGACTCAAAACCATCTACCCTTACGAACTGACACCGATTCCGTAGGTAACTGGAGAAAAATTCTAGGAGTTTTGGTGAAAATCCGATTAATGCCAACTTTTGCAGTAAAATATCATTGTCTACTAGATCGAATAGATCGAATGCTTTTTTAAAATCAAAGTAGGCAGTATCCACCTGCCTACGCAGGCAGTATCCACCTGCCTACGACGGTTAAGGTACCTGCCATTAATGTACCCTGTATAATGTGAATAATTAATGTGCTCGCATCCCTGTTTATTCTTAAGAAGTTTGCATTAGGATATGCTAAATTGTTGTTTTTAGGGTTCCGTACCCAAAGGGTAAAAACGGAACCCTATTACTAAGACTCCACTGTCCGTCTGTCTGTCTGTCACCACATGAACCGTGATTGCTAGACAGTTGAAATTTTCACAGATGATGTATTTATGTTGCCTCTGTAACAACAAATACTAAAAACAGAATAAATTAAATAGGTATTTAAGTGGGGCTACCATACAACAAACGTGAATTTTTTGCCGTTTTTTGGTACGACGGAACCCTTTGTACGCGAGTCCGACTCCCACTTGGCCGGTTTTTTTTATATAACTTGATCTCATGATAATTCAACTCAAAGCACTTGGTCATTCAAGTTCCTGAGAAGTGGATGGTATTGGAAAAGTAATCCTAGCAATAAATTTTTATTTTCCAATTTAGCATCGCTCAAATAAAAAAATACATCTAATAATGTATCTCCATTAGAAATTAGAAATCATTTATTTGCTTTTAAACAAGGTACATTGGAAATCTTATATTTCTATTAAGTTTAGCTCGTTTAGCCATCAGCAATAGCATGCAAATATATTTGTAATGTTAGTCATTTTTGTTATTATTCACTACAATCACAGAAATTAATAATAAAATAATTCAATTCAATTCCAGGATACAATAAAATTAAGTAATTAATGTCAAGATTACGTCAAATTAAACAATAAATAATAACAAAATTATGAATGTCAGATAAAAAAATATTTATATAAGGATACACAATTAATTACAATGATTAAATAGGTGTAACATAATAAAGTTCATTATAAAAAATCTAAGGTTCATTGTAAAATAACCAGTGAAACTATAAAATGCTTTTTCGATTAACCATTTATACAATGCTACACTGAAAAAAATGTGTTCTAGCAAAGTACCAATTTAGCTCTGTTAAAAATAATTCGGCTACATTCAATCAAGCTAGACATTTAAAATGGGCAATAAAGCTTTGCTAATATTATACAAGCATTGCTAAATATGATTGGCTATTATTAACAAAGTACTTATTTATTTCTAAATTACCGCCTCGTTAAATTTTACCCTTACCGAAAATAGACAAACATACGTTATTATTTAATAAAAAGTAAGATACTTAATTTTAGACGTAATCATAGTTGGCTAAAATTTACACCGGGTTCGGTTAAAATAGACAAGATTACATTGCTATTTCATGATAAGTAAGAAATTTAATTTTAGATACAACCATAGTTGGCTAATATTTACATAAACTTTGGTTAAAAATAGACAAGCTTACATTACTATTTAATATTAAGTGAGTCATTTAATTTTAGACAATCATAGTTGGCTAAAATTTAAACCGAGTTCGGTTAAAAATAGACAAGGTTACATTACTTTTCAATGATAAGTAAGTCATTTAATTTTAGACAATCATAGTTGGCTAAAATTTAAAACCGAGTTCGGTTAAAAATAGACAAGGTTACATTGCTATTTTATGATAAGTAAGTTATTTAATTTTAGATACAACCATAGTTGGCTAGTATTTACATAGAGTTCGGTAAAAAATAGATAAGCTTACATTACTGTTCAATGATAAGTATAAGTAATTTAATTTTAGACAATCATAGTTGGCTAAAATTTACACCGAGTTTGGTTAAAAATAGACAAGGTTACATTTCTATTTCATGATTAGTAAGTTATTTAATTTTAGAAACAACCATAGTTGGCTAATATTTACATAGGGTTCGGTTCAAAATAGACAAGCTTACAATACTATTTAATGATAAGTAAATCATTTAATTTTAAACATAATTACAGTTGGCTAGAATTAAATAACTTCTTATGATGTATATAACCGTGCTTCTTACTTAAAACAAACAAGTTGATTGTCTATTGGTAAATAAGCATAGCTCGGCAATTAACAATGGAATGAGCAAACTGTGGGTGGGGGGCAGTTAATGATACAAACCAGTGCTCTCAGCAGAGTTTAATCAAGTGAAAATACAAAAAATACGAGACATTCAGGACATATAAACCGTAACATGAAAAGACAAGCAGACGCGAAACAAAAGTAGAGTGACATAAATAGAAAAGAAGAAGAATTACATTGTTAAAGAGTAAACACGTACACGTAAAGGGTTTTTCTCTTCAACACTCCTCCTAATTTCATTTCTCTTTCACTTTGTCATCCATCCATCATCGATCACACAACACCCATATTTCTCGCACACCATTTAAACTTTCCTTTCAGTAGAGGCTTGGTCAAAACATCAGGAATCATGCGAGTTGTCTCTCTCTCAAAGAAACTCTACCTCAATTAACTCATTCTTAACTGTATCTCTCATAAAATGGTGGCGCACATCAATATGCTTTGTGCGTTGATGGTGCACAGGGTTCTGTGCAATAGCTATAGCAGACTGACTGTCGCTGTACATTTTCACTGGTTCTTCAGCAGTGTCGGTGACTTCTACAATAAACCTTCTTAGAAATATTGCCTCTCTTGCAGCTTCAGACATTGCTACATACTCTGCTTCTGCAGTCGAAAGTGCAACTGTCCTCTGTTTTCTACACTCCCAACTTATTGCTCCTCCTTTCCATAAGAACACCACACCTGTGTACGACTTTCTATCATACGTCGAGGCATGGCTTGCGTTTGCAAATCCTTGTATCTTATTCATTGTTGACGCTCTGTTGTACTTCAGGTTAATGCAATGCTTCTCTGTGTAGCAGCTGTTAAACTGACTCAAATTGTTTACAGCGTGCGCTATGTCTGGCCTCGTGCAGACACACAGGTACATTAGTAACCCATTCAGGTTTTCTCTAGTTTTTCACCTGAAACGGATGGTGTTGACACTACCTTGCAGTCAGCCATCCCGAAAACCTTCAAAATCTTGTCGATGTACTTCTCTTGATCGACCTTGATTTCAGTATCATCCTGTGTAATATGCATTCCTAAAATGAGGTTTGCATTTCCTAAATCTTTCATGTCAAATTTTGACATGAGGTCATTTTTTACTTTCTGTAATTCCTCTGAATCATTCCGGAATATCAGCATATCATCCACATACACTGCTAGAATAATGATTTTCTTGCCTTTGGATCTAGTGTAGACACATGGTTCATTTTTTGACCGTTTAAATCCAAGATGTAACAGTTCAGTGTTCAATTTGTGGTTCCATGCCCAAAGGGCTTGCTTGAGTCCATATAATCACTTCTTAAGAAGACATACATAGTCCTTCCCCTTCTCCTCAAATCCTTCCTGTTTTGGAAGTGGAAGCGTGCTGGGCCCATAACCTGTGGGTGGGGGGCAGTTAATGATACAAACTAGTGCTCTCAGCAGAGTTTAATCAAGTAAAAATACGAGACATTCAGGACATATAAACCGTAACATGAAAAGACAAGCAGACGCGAAACAAAAGTAGATTGACATAATTAGAAAAGAAGAAGAATTACATTGTAAGAGGAAATACATTGTAAGAGGAAATACACGTAAAGAGGTTTTTCTCTTCAACACAAACACTATTTTTAACCGAGTAACTTGATAAAAATAAACAAGGAATTGGCTGCATAGCCTGCGAATTCAGCCATTTCTCTGTGTGACGCGTGACGACAATTTTAGCTATGGTTACCCAATAAACCCACTTAAGAATACAAAGTAACTTGGCTAAATATACTAATCTTAATTGACTAAAAAGAATAGAGTATATTATTTGTAGTTACCCAATGAACACGATTGACAGTACCCAGTAACTTGGCTACATATACCAATTTGAATTGAGTAGAAGTAACAAAGTAGATTGGCTGTCTCTACCCAATATTATATCCTATTATTAATACCCATAATTAATATTATTCAAGCTATTTAGCTAGTTTTACGAAGCAAAATATTTGAACCTACTGAATTAGTTTGCTAAACACAACAAAGCACGTTGGCTGTAGTCATAGTGACAATTGTGTCTATTTCTTTAACCAAGTTAGTTGTTGCAGTTACCGATTGAATTGATTTGTAATACTAAGAAACTTGGGTATTGTGAGTAACTCGATTAATAGGTTAGAAGCAACCAACCTTGGATACCTATTTTTTGACCAACTTACTGGGTTTATATTACCAACATACGTTAACAAAATTGACTTGTATAATTTTAGCAACAAACATTGCAGGCTCCCTCCGAAGCAAGTTAGTCGGTTGTAAATAGCAGCAACTTGTTTATTTATAGCCGTTACGTTTTTTCAGTGTACTTTAAACCTATTAAAAGGTATTCTTGAATTAATTTAGGTATATTGTTATACAAAATTATACACATCCAGTAGCAGTTCTTTTTAAATCGTGTGCTCTTAAGAATAATATCTGATACTAGTCTATCGGAATTTCTGGTGTTACGTGGATATACATCTTTGGCTTTCTTAAAATAATGTAAATGTTGTTTAGTGATTATCCACTTAACATTTAGCAAGAGTGAGGGCTCAATAAGTTTGACAAAAGTAAGGACTTATATGAATATAAAAATGTGTTTGTGCTGCTGGCTGTAGAGTAACGCCGCCCGCACAGCGAGCATCATACCTTCTCCTCTGGGCCTAGAGCAAAGGGATATATTTAATTAGGTGACTGGAAAAATTAGGCATAATAATGTATGCCAATTTTAATTTGATAAAGTACGAATGAATACTCGTATTAGAATTTAATAGACTACTTACTGTGGTCCATGTTTAGGGTAGTGATAGTCAGTCGATTATCACCACCCTATAATTAAGGTGTTTTTGTCGCATGTTTCGCCGCCGGTTGCTAGGCGTAGTGTATCGCCTCCCGCACAGCGAGCATCTATACCTCCTTCTCTGGACCTAGAGCAAAGGGATATATTTCATTAGGTGACTGGAAAATAATAAAGGCGACTGTTAATGGGATACTTAAATACTAAACCCCGCAGCGGTTTATTTTTTTGGCGACAAAATAACTAAACGTGCGACAAACTACTAATTACAAAAAATACGTAAAACGAGCAACTACATTTGGGCGATAAATAATTTGAATAAGTGACAAAAATACTGAGTGGGCGACTATTACACCAAGTAGGTAACTATAACTGATTAAGCTGCCCAACATGGTAGTTTTGTCACCCCGATTAGGTTAATAGTTGCCTTTTTTTAATAAAATATATGCCAAATTTAAAATGTTTTGTCTGCCCTAAGGATGTCGCCCAAATATAAATTTGGTCGCCCGCTGAATAGGTCTAAAATAAAGCTACATCAAAAGAAAAAATATACAGGGTCACTGGAAATATGACGTATTCCTGTTAAGGGGTTATAGATGAGGTCAAAACAAATATTTTTTGTCATATAACTTTTTCTCAAAAAATAAATAGTTTTTGAGTTAATTGAAATTAAGTATTTTTTTACCAAAAGTACGTTTTCAGACACAAAAATTTAAAATAAAAGATAAATACTCATTCGATTCCGGATTTTTTATTATTTTGGGATAGAAAAAAATCTGAGTGTTAATAATGAATAAAAAAAAATTCATAAAATACAGGTGTTTATAAAAAATTCAATCCTTAAATGCATTTTTTATTTTTATTTTTTTAGATTTTTTAGAAATAGCTTCAAATATCTTTAAAAAAATCCTAGTAACTAAGCGTGCATAATATTTTAAAAACATCACCATCTATTCAGCTTTCAGTTGAGGTATAAAACTTAATAATAGCTTAAATAAAAAATGAGAAATTAAGACTTAACTAAATAGCAGTCCCATTTCATGTAGCAAAAATTTTCTACTTCAAGCGCTTCGGAGGTGGCCGTATTATCCTACTTATTCCATAAATGTGAAAGTTTTCTTGTTTGGATGATTGTTAATCAATCACGCAAAACGGCTGAACGGATTTGGATGAAATTTGGCACACAGATAGTTTATAAGCCGGATTAAAACATAGGAGGATACTATTATCTTGGTTAAAGGTTCTCTAGGGATTTTCTCAAATGTAAATGCGAATGAAGTCGCGGGCGGAAGCTAGTTTGCCATAAATGATCGTGCTTACTAAAAATACTTTCGTCCGAGTGAGTTTGAAACAGGATTATTTTGAGGACAGGATGAGTCAAAATTTTATACAG
Source organism: Agriphila geniculea (assembly GCA_943789525.1). Taxonomy (NCBI): domain Eukaryota; kingdom Metazoa; phylum Arthropoda; class Insecta; order Lepidoptera; family Crambidae; genus Agriphila; species Agriphila geniculea. The sequence continues at coordinate 19,305,671 of OX038888.1, forward strand.
ACAGCATCAAAAATAACCATGCATATCAATCATTTTCAATGACCCGCTGCTGGGGAACTGGCCTCCTTTTGGCTTGTGGATGGATAAAGCGGACGGGCCATACCCACCACGTGGGCCCAATGTGGATTGGTCAGTGTTAACAACTGTAAATGCAGCCAGAACCAAGGGCTCAATGTAAGGTACATTGAGTTAACACCGACCAATCCACATTGGGCCCACGTGGTGGGTTATGGCCCGTCCACTTTATCCCAAAAGGAAAGGAAGGCCTGTTCCCCAGCAGCGGGTCATTAAAAATGGCTGATATGCATGGTTATTTTTGATGCTGTCTGTATAAAATTTTTTACTCATCGCGGCGGAAAATAATCCTGTTTCAAACTCACTCGGACGAAAGTATTTTTAGTAAGCACGATCATTTATGGGAAACTAGCTTCCACCTGCGACTTTATTCGCATTAACATTTGAGAAAATCCCTAGGGAACCTTTAACCAAGATAATAGTATCCTCCTATGTTTTAATCCGGCTTATAAACTATCTGTGTGCCAAATTTCATCCAAATCCGTTCAGCCGTTTTGCGTGATTGATTAACAATCATCCAAACAAGAAAACTTTCACATTTATGGAATAAGTAGGATAATACGGCCACCTCCGAAGCGCTTGAAGTAGAAAATTTTTGCTACATGAAATGGGACTGCTATTTAGTTAAGTCTTAATTTCTCATTTTTTATTTAAGCTATTATTAAGTTTTATACCTCAACTGAAAGCTGAATAGATGGTGATGTTTTTAAAATATTATGCACGCTTAGTTACTAGGATTTTTTTAAAGATATTTGAAGCTATTTCTAAAAAATCTAAAAAAATAAAAATAAAAAATGCATTTAAGGATTGAATTTTTTATAAACACCTGTATTTTATGAATTTTTTTTTGTTCATTATTAACACTCAGATTCTTTTCTATCCCAAAATAATAAAAAATCCGGAATCGAATGAGTAGTTATCTTTTATTTTATATTTTTGTGTCTGAAAACGTACTTTTGGTAAAAAAATACTTAATTTCAATTAACTCAAAAACTATTTATTTTTTGAGAAAAAGTTATATGACAAAAAATATTTGTTTTGACCTCATCTATAACCCCTTAACAGGAATACGTCATATTTCCAGTGACCCTGTATATATATTTTTTACCGCCATATCATCGGTGTGATACACCGATGATATGGCGATTTGTTTGTAAGGGCCATACCTCACCGAGATGCCATGGCGACGTGGCCAGCGACGTTGCCATGGCTACGTCTGGTGTCCCTGCGTCGCCAGACTGAGTCGCCCAATCGCGTCGCCAATACATTCAGTTCTGTCTCGACACAGTCAGGAATGGACGTGGAAACTGCACTGTTATTATATTATTACCAGCGTCGCAAAAAGATGAAACGAAAAAAGAATAAAATATGGGTACATCCGTTTGTATCAAACCGAAATCAAAGCGGTGTTTTTCTCAAACTCTATGAAGATTTAAGAAAATACCCTGAAAAAATGTTCAATTATCTGAGGATGTCACTAACATCATTTGATGAATTATTGAGTTTATGTCGGAATGATTTAACTAAACAAGATACAATATTAAGAAAATCTATAAGTCCTGAAGAAAAACTATTTGTGACATTGAGGTAAGCATATATTTATAATTTAATCATACATGTCTAAAATGGTCGATTCGTCGGAGTAATTTGACAAATTCGACAAAGGTGTATGTAAGGTGTGTGGCATTTCAGATCCTCCGGAACGAGTAGAATATCCAGGATGGTAGCTTGAAGGAGACTGTTGCATTTGTTGGGATTGCGACCATGAGCTTTGGGGGTAATATACAGGCTTAGTTGCGTTGTCGAGTATAGACATTATCTTCATTTTCGTATCCATTTTTCTTTCTGGAGGTACTTTTTTTTAATGTACCTACCAAAGACAACATAAATAACCTGTCTTCGTCATCATTTTTTTCGTCAAATTTTTCCCTCGTCTCGATGCTTCTCTGTAGAGTTTCAAGGATTTTATCATCTTCGGGACACGTAGTGGCCTTTGTTCTCTTTTTTTTACGTTGTACCATCTGTATATCTGGTTCAGAGTTCTCCGCAGGTTCTTCATCAGCAACGTGTTCAGGTTCCTTTATAGCTACAACATTTTTTAAGAATTGCAGCTGTTTAAAGAAGATATATTCACTTTTACGTGATTCACCGCCAGATCCAGACTTAACATTTTTTTGGCGGCCAATTTCCCTTGTGAAGCAGCCGCGGATACTCTTCCACTTTCTTTGTAATGTAACAGCTGAAAGTAAATTTCAAGTTAGACTTATAATTTTTTTTTGCAGGTATCTTGCAACAGGTTGTACATTTATGGAACTATATTACAACTACAGACTCGGTTATACAACAATATGTACAATAATTAGAGAAGTGTGTGACGCTATATGCAAACATCAAAGACAATTTATAATATTACCTACTACAGAAAATGATTGGGAAAGCATTGCAAGAGGATTTAAAAAAAACACCAATTTCCCACATTGCATTGGTGCCATTGACGGAAAACACATCAGAATAATTCAGCCAGTAAATTCCGGATCACTATACTACAACTATAAACATTACTTTTCAATTGTTCTACTCGCAATATGTGATGCTAATTATAATTTCACGTATATAGATGTTGGAGCGTATGGAAAAAGCAGCGATTCGGGGATTTTTAAGGAAAGCTCTTTTTACACTAACCTCATGAGCAATTCTTTAAGTATCCCTGAGGCCAAACCACTGATAGAAAATGGTGACAATATTCCTTATACAATTGTAGGAGATGAAGCTTTCGGACTACACGAAAACCTCATGAGACCTTACGGAGGACACAATCTCAGTTACAAACAAAGAATTTTTAACTATCGTTTATCTAGAGCACGCCGTTATATCGAGTGCACATTTGGTATATTATCTAATAAGTGGAGGATATTCCACAGGCCACTGAATGTTAATATAGATTTAGCAAAGAAGATTGTTAAGACATGTTGTATTTTGCATAATTTTGTACGTTCTAGAGATGGCTATTCATATGACGATACTTTGGTAGTAACGGGGTTCGAACCTGCTACAGATCAGAATCGTAATAGAGGAGGGAGAACAGCATTAACAGTTCGAGACAAACTTGCAGACTATTTTGTTAATCATAACCCACTACCATGGCAAGATAGAAATATATATGTTTAACAAAATATTAATAAAACATTGCACTTACATAGTTGCTTTTTTTCTTCATTTGTCATATCTTCTTTTTCTTTAAAAATGTTCACCATTTCATCCCAACATTTAATTTTCAAGTTCCGGTCAGAGTACTCTTTCAATCCGTTGTTCCATAAACACGGCCGATTTTCAATTTCTATGATAAATCTCTCAGTATCGAACGACATTTTGCTCTCAGTACCGACGTGCGTTCAACGCAGCGACTGGTTGGCGACTGAGTGAGTGACGGAGCATACAAACACGTGCAAACAACTGGCGGCGTTGCCAGGTAGCCAGCGTCACCAGTCGCCGCATGCGGAGCGGTCGACTCTGGCTACTCTGGCTACTTGGCAACGCCGCCAGTCGGTCGCCAAGTGAGTTAGACGTCATACATCTCAATATGAACTAGTTGGCAACGTCGCTGGCCACGTCGCCATGGCATCTCGGTGAGGTATGGCCCTAAAAGTGCCAAAGTGGCAAACAAGTGCCAACCCTAGTAGGGTTTCGTGTCCTTGTATAAGTTTTCAGTCCAAGATCGTAAATAGTTTACTGTAATAATTTGCATGTTTTTAATATTCTCTTTGAATGCATCAGTCACTTGTTCAGAATTTTCATTGTTTTCACTGAATTTACACAGAATAGAAGCCACTTTTGCTGGGCAAATTAATTTGGTTCAGCTCGGTGCTCGCTGTCCCGCTCTTAGTGCTCTTTTATGGAGACGCGGGGCGTCAGGTGGCGCGTGCGACTGGGTCTCTCGCGGCGCGTCGGACATTTTTTCTGTTTACGGAGAGGCGGCGCGTGAAGCGGCACTTATCATCGCACTCGTAAACACAAACATATGGCAATATACGATGTTGTTCATAGAGACGCATCGCGGGCAGCGTTGCGTTTCCCGCCGCTGTGCCCGCGGCGGTGGCGGCGGCGTCTCAATCAATCAAATCGTACTCCATTGCGATGGTGATTACGTCTGCGTTTTATACGATTTCTAAATAAAGACTGGCAGAAGGTTCCGCCGGCCGCGGGCATCGCTTCATCGAGAATTGGCCGTCGCGCCGTTCGCTTCGCTCGATCGATAACGTGCGTGAGTGGTAAATGTAAAAAGCCGGACACTGTTAAATTTGGCCGGACACTTTATCAAAAAGCCTACCTTTGTCCGGTTTTAGCCAGACGCCTAGCAACCCTATTTGCAATTTACTCACAAAGCCGTTTCACTTGATATACCACATCGTATGTTTAAATGAAAAAAGAACTTTCTACTGAAATCTTTATGACGTCACACTTCTACCCCCACCATTTTCGCGCTTGTCATCTTATATATTTTTGTGATCAGGACAGGATATCGATACCAGATTTTAATTTTTCCGTGAACTTGTGCGAAAACTAACCTCAAACCTTGTTTTACCGCTATTAGGACTTGGTTTTAAAATTGATAAACTAGCAATTTTTTGTTGGAGTGTAAATCGCCGACCCTTTTTTTATTTTGGCTGCCCTGTATTTTCATTATTAGTCTTGCTACACTATAGCAATTTTCAATCACATCCAATACACCAGGGTTGGTGACAATTTTTTTGGCAGCTTTTATTTCGGCAGTCTGCCTTTTAATTTTATTTTTCATTTTATATATTTTTATTTTTGTCGTGATAATTTTATCATGTAACTCTTTTTCTTTTCTGGTGAGGTGAGATGCGCGTATTTTTCTTAACACTTTTTTCCTCTGAAAAAGAGGAAAAAACAATATCGTTTCATTTTTTCCATATTAGCAATTAAAGTCTGTATTCTTTATCTTTCTTTACAAGCTACAAAATTGTTAAATGAGATTATTGTAATACTTGGCGAAAAAAAATTTATTACTAATATTAAAATGTTACACCTTCACGTCTAACGACTCAGCCAATCATCATGAAATTTTGCATACACGTTGTCAGGGGTACAGTGGACATACCTTTCATCCCCAAAAACAATATTGTTCCCGAGGGATAGAGAAATAATACTGTCCACACAGACGAAGTTGCCATGTGTATAAGAATCTGGAACATAAATGCGTTTTAGGAAAAATTAAAGCAGCAAAACATGTATTGAATATCACAATAATGAATCATTTCAAAAATAAAGGTGCGAGTTAGCAGCTGACACTACTGGTTTCTATGTATTTCTATGAAATACCTTCCGTAGTCAGCGACACGAGGTACACTGTTCCACGTTGTATTGGAAGCTTGGCCAAAATTATTTGTCAATATTTATGTACAAATCTCGTTACACACGATTAGTTTTTGATAAAATATAATATTAAATAGGCATCGAAAGATATATAATTAAGTTAAAATTTATTTAGTCAATAAATTCGTTTAATCACTATAACTGTTTTTTTCAATAAATTTTGAAAATGAGGAGAACTCAGGAGTTTTAAGTTTAAACTTTAAGCATTTTTATTACATCCTGAGGAATTGATTCGGCTTTATCACTTATGACTTGGCACTTATGACAAAACTAATACCTAATTACATAATACAAAATTTAAGATTTATAATCCAATTCAATAGATTCGATATCATTAACAATAATAAGGTAAGTTATTTTACCTTCATTAAACGTGTCATCTGATGAATCCGAATCAGATGACGAGCTGGAAGAAGAAGTTCTTCTTCCAGCTCGTCATCTGATTCGGACTGCCAGTCCGAATCAGATGACGAGCTGGAAGAGAACAGTTCTTCTGAAGAACTACTCTCATTGGATTTCAACTCAAGTGTATTTTGATTAGCTTTTTCACTGCCTGGAAAGTTGTATATAGGTTAGTTCTCTATAAATACTGGGTTGTCCAAATATAAATCCGCCATTATTCAGAAAACTTTCTTTTAAAATTTGTTTTTAAATTAAGAACTACTTTTCATTAATGTATTGACCGTCGTTATCCACAACTTGCTGCCAACGATTTGCCAGTGTGAGAATCCCGCGCTCGTAGAAGGCTTTCGGTTTTTTCGTCAAAAAAGTTTGTCAGGTTACATTATAGTTGGTGTTCGTCATAATTTTTTTTTTCTTGTAAATAATTAGATAAAGCCCTGAATAGATGGTAATCGGTTGGCGCAATGTCTGGCGAATAAGGGGGATGTGCAATAATGGTCCATCCAAGGTTCTGTATTTTCTCACGAGTTTTCTTGCAAATGTGTGCTCTGGCAATGTCATGCAAAAAGTAAATTCTATCCTGTTTTCCTTTTAGATTTTTAGATACTTGGTCAAGCTAGTCACAGTAGATATCCGCAGTAACTGTAGTATTAGGTGGTAAAAGTTCCCAGTATATTATTCCCCTAATTCCCCACCAGATGCACAGCATAACCTTTTTTGGCGACTGTCTTGTTTCGGTGTTGGTACTGCCTTCTGACCGACGCTAAGCCACTGACGCTTGCGGGTATGATTTACATAGAAAACCCATTTCTCGTCGCCGGTAATAAGATTGCGTAACCACTCGAAGTTCCTGTGTGATGTCAAGTTTTGCATGCATATGTCGACTCGCTGTTGTTGTTGAGAAGGAGTTAAGTCGTGCAGCACCCACATTCCATATTTCCAGGTTTTATTAAGTTTGTGGAGATAATTATCTATTGTCCCATAGGAGCACTGAAGACGCTCTGCCAATTCACGCACCGTAGATCTTGGTTCATCTTCAATTTTTTTTTTAGAACGTCGATATCAATTGCTGGTAGTCTTCTATGGGGGGGCTCGTCCTCGAGGTCAAAGTTACCCTCACGAAACTTCTGGAACCATCGTTTTGCTGTGTCGTGACAGATGACCTTCTCTCCCATCGTACTATAAATATTTTGCATGGCTTCCGTCGCTTTGCGACCCAGACGAAACTCATGAAGTAGAAGTAGCCTGAGTTCTCTTCGAGAAATGTCCATTTTTGTCGATCGTCCGAATCGTATCAAAGTTATTGTTCGAATGTTGAGGTCGCGCGAGCTTGCTCTTCTTATATAGCCGAACTATGGACGTTTCTAAAACCCTCTTAAGATTTCGTGAAATTGTAAAAAGATGGCGGGTTTATATTTGGACAACCTGATACTTGAGGATAAAATATTTATAATTACAAAAGAAAACAAAAGTTAGTACATACTAGTTTCATTGGACGTTACTTCATCATTGGGAGAGTTATTATGATTGTCAATCATTGCTAAAAAAATTTTGCCTCTGGAAGCACGTGGGAACTCTTTTGTCACTAAAAATGCTAAAAAGTTGTAAATTATTAGAAATGTATAGTATAAGTGAGTAGTCCACTTGCAAAGTCTGCTATGTTGTTGATGGTCGGTTTTTGTAAAACTGAGGCTATAACTACATTGCAAATATAAATTGCATTTCTTTTTATTATTAAATTAAGTCATTTTGAATTATAGTTTAAAATTAAACGAAATCACGGTGTAATAGTAATTATTTAATTTACGTTTTAAATTTAAACATAAACAGTTTTGCAAAATTTTTTTTAACATAAACAGTTTTGCAGTTGTATGAGAATAACATAGACAGTTTTGAAAGGTTTAACACATTAAATTTTAAGACTAAAGAGTACTCTCGTGTCATATTTTTAAGCACTTCTAAGTTTTCATTACACTCTTACTTCTGTATCTTCATCCAACATTGTTTCCTCGTTGTCAGTTTCTTCTACAGCTGTCTCATTTTGTGCTTGTTGAAGAAACCTATAATACTGAAGATTGTCGTAATTAGCCCATTCTTCCCCGAAATGTTTTATCAATAAGTTTCGCACGTCGTTTAGTTTCGCATGTTTTACGGGAACTCCGACATTAATCAAAGTAGGTTCAATATTATCATAAGATTTGCCTCTTTTACAAACATTTCCGTAATTTATCAGTTCCGATACATAATTTGGTTCCCCTTTAATGGCAATTCTATTATTCATGTCCTTTCTTAAAAAGAATCTTTTTGAAGCATTAAACTGGAAATGCCAAGTGCTCGGTGTTTTGAGTATGTCTTTAATGCTGGATTTCCAATCATAAAAATTAAAGTCAGTGCCGAGCCTGAAAACCGTACCATATTTTTTGAAAATATCAAAATACATCTCGGGTTCTGCAATAACTTCCACAGGTCGAATTTCTCTTTCAATATTTCCAAATATGCGGTCGGGGGGCAAAAAGGAATGTCCAACTATGGGAAATATTACAGTAATTTTCTTAATAGTATTCGGAGCTTTCGTTTTAAGCCAATACGCTAACATTCCCAAAACTATCGTGTTTTTATTTTGCCCCCCGCATCCATCACAAAATAATTTGACGTGATCAACAGTTTCATCAAAGTTGGTATTCGTCAGCCGATGAAATAATGCTGAAGCAATTTGGTTCGATCCCTTCAAGCCCTCGGTTTCTAGCCACGTATGTATAAATGTGTTTAATTTATTTTGGGGCCCACGAGATGGTCCTTGACAGATTGTAAAATTATATGTATACAATTGGCGGCTAAAATAGGCGCTCTGGTCTGGCACTTTCGGTAAAGTTAAATTTTTCTGGCAATCAAAAGAGAGAATGAGTTCATTATCATGTTCTGTTTTGAGGCTCGTATAAAACCACTTAGCCTTCAGCTTATGAATGCGAAGTTGTGCCATTAGCATTTGTTTTTTAGAAACGTCAAGCTCACTTTTAATATTCTCTTTAATTGAATACACTTAGAGCAAGCATCTGTGGCGGGTGTCTTAAAACTCAAATTGAAATATTTATTAAATATTCGTCGGAAAAATTCATATTTCACTGGTATATTTTGTGGGTCATTATTATAAAACTTGTGTAGTTTTTTAATATTAATAAAAATAAATAAAAATAAAAAAGGCTTTATTTATCTCATACTAAGAGGTACCTAATTACATAATGTCCGTAATGCTTTATCTTAAGTTTAGTATGAGATCTGGCGCACCGAAGAAAGTTTGAAAAAACCTGTGGTACGGGTCACCAGGTCTCACCCCAGGGAAATTATAATCTACAACAATTACAGAGAAAGTATGAAATACCTAAAATTATAATATTATATAAAAAAAAAAAAAAAAAAAAAAAAAACTTTTGTATAGTGTTAGTCCTCTCGGTGAGTAAGTATGTAGATGTATGTGTGTATGTTGAGAGGGTGTGAGTGAGTGTACAATTCGTATGAGTATTTTTAAAAGTAAAGAAAACAATATATAAATATATATATATATATATATATATATATATATATGATAAGATCTGGGAATTACTCGTCAATGGACAACAGTAATTCAGTCTGATCATAGTTAAGCGAAAGCAGCCAAGTGGTAACCTTCCGTTTACATGCTGTTTTACACAAAGGATAGATATTGAGCAATTTGTTGACATTGTTATACAAAAATCCCCCCAAAAAGCAGAAAAATCGGTGTGTTGTCTTTTTATTGGCCCCAAAAGTTTGACAAACGTTGCGATTGCGTCTAGACTTCGAGGCACCGTACCTCAATGATGAGTGTTTTTTAAGATGATATGTAAAACAAACAGTTGGCGCACTGTGAGAACTTCACATGACTTATACAGCAGTTCAGTAGGATAACGAAAGGGTCGAAAAGTGCATACCTTCAGAACAGATCTTTGAACAATTTCGAGAGACTTTAATACTGTCTTAGAAGCCCCACCCCACGATACGATACAGTAACTAATGATGGACTGTACAAGAGCAAAATATAACTCTTTTAGAGCCTTAAAATCAAGAACGTGTCTGAGCTTCTTAAATACGTAAAGTAGTTTTCTAATACGCCCACGCATGTACTCAATATGATTCTTAAAACAGAGTCTACTATCCACCAAAATACCCAGGTACTTAAAAGTGGGCACAAGTTCAATTTCTTGGCATAAGCAATTTGAGAGCTTCTGACAGGTATGTGCCGTTATTGGGGCAAGTACTATAGGATTATTACACCGGTAAAAGAAAGTCATATATTTAGTTTTCTGTACATTGAGCGTTAAAATATTATTTTTAAGCCATTCGGACACTAAATTTAAGCCCTCCTGAGCAAACGATCTTGCATATTCCCAATCATCTGCAGAGAATAGTAAAGCAGTGTCATCTGCATATGTGATGACTTTACCACTAGGGAGTGTCAAATCGCAGAGGTCATTGACATAGACAAGAAAGAGAGTTGGACCCAGGATACTTCCCTGGGGTACGCCATAAGAGACGACCCTCTCTTCACTTGTCAAGTCTTTAATTTTAGTACTCTGCGACCTATCACTTAAGTAGTCGGCAAAAAGTTGTAATTGGATATCTTTAATGCCCAGTCTTTCCAGCTTCGCCAGTAAAATTTGAGTCGAAACCGTGTCAAATGCTTTGGCAAGGTCAATAAAGATGCCAATAACCTTTCTGTCTCTATCAAGTTCTCCGACTATGTAATCGGTATTAAGGTCACTGTTTAGATATTGCACAGAAGATCTTCCTCTCACATAATGCGATTCTAAAGATTTGAGCCCCTTTATATACGACTTAACAGATTCCGTACGACCAGAATACCGATCCGATCTCCTATCTCCACCTCTTCTTTCTTTTGGTAGTTCCATTGAGGCTAAATGGCGTTTACAAATTCTTTGAATTCTATCCTTAGATATACCAAGAATTGTGGTCACTGCTTTTTGGCAAACTTTCATTAATTTGATTCTGCGTCTTCCATTAGGAGATGTCACGTATTTCGGTATCGAATAACATATAGTTACAGCTTTTTTCTTACTTTCTTTTTTTGTACTTTGTGCTGAACAATATTTTAATAAAAATGTGTCCTGAGCAACTTTGTTTGTTGATGCATAAAAATGTCTATGAAACTTACTATAGTCTTGAGTCGTTAATTCGTTACATTTGTATCCCTGTTTTATATTTCCATGGACACAATGTGGTATATTTGGTCGTCCTTTAGCCATATACCTGAATCAAATCAGAAAAAGGTATTATGAAATGACAATGTTTAACTGATTGCCTCAAGATAAAAGTAAACAAATACAACAACAACCTACACAAGTAAGGTAAAAACTTAAACCTTACCGTTTAGATTTTTCCACTTCTCTCTTCCACTTATTTAATTACTTTTTTACGCCCTCTTCCAACTGGTGCTAGAATAACTTCTTTTTCATGAAACTCCATATTCAAAACACAAAATAGGCAATTTAAACAACACGCGTGTTACGCCGTTCAACGTCGCGCACGTACTGAGCTGACTGACAGGACAGACAAGATGGCGGCGTCTGCACGAGTATCTTCGGAACTTAGCGTCATTTGCAAGTTGACAGTAACATAAAAACTTTTGAAAGTGGACTGTCAAATAACATAGCTCCATTTGCAAGAGTACTGGATTTTCTGTCTCAATTTACTCCTAACAAAGCAAGTTTTGAAAGATTATGATAAATGTTGCGGAGAACAATTTGGATTTCCCGCAAAATGGTGGCCATAGCTTAAAAATTATGTTTTTTTAACTTGACGCCATTTGCAAGTGGACTACTCAAGTGAGAAAACGTGTCTTGAATTATTGTCCTGAAAGTCTGGAACGGGTGGTAGGAAAATATAGACGATTCAAAAGTACTTAATAATTAAGTTTATTTGAATAAAGCTATTTTTGACTTGACTTTGACATTGCCTTAATTAAACGATTTATTACAAAATATTGTAATATTTTGCCATTAATATCGCTTATTATTTTTTAAGTATAACGACATAAGTGAAGTTTTTCTCGTAATACTAATTCATCTTCACTTCTCAAGCTTACGCGCTCACTAGACACTTTTTACTAATTCATCATTTAATTTGTTGACAAAAACTCTCTCTTTATGCACAACGGGGTAGTGCTTGGTCTTCACCTTCACCTCATCTGATGTTAAGTGACGATAAGGCCGAAGGTGGAAGCGCACTACATCCGGAATCCTCATCACTGAGGAACTGGCTATTAACATAACATAACTATTTTTTAACACGTTTTTATTAGGTTGCTTTCTCGTTTGTTTCTCCACAAAGTTGCGAAGATTTTATACTAGCTTCCCGATGCAGAGAAACGGCGTTTTTACAGTAAACAGAGCTCCATTTTTTCTACATAACTATATTATTAACTAAAAACTCGCCAATTTTGAGATATGCCAGCCTTACAGCAAATGAGCGATTTGTAAAATAATAAAAACTCTACTGACTAATATTTTCTGTCTGCAAGTGTCCTGCAGCTCTTTTATCGTTGTAACGGTAACATTTACACGCAAATCATGCGAAACTAAATAAAAAAAGAGCAAACCAAATAGGCTTGTATATCCTCCAATCCAGCGCCTGACCTGATTGAATTTTCTAATTTCCTAAATGGCTACGATATGTAGGCATCAAAGAATCCTTTTAAGTTCCATTATGGAAAATCCAGTTTGGATGTAAATTTCGTTCCAAGCATCATTTACTTTTTTTTGTATTACCGCGCCCCGTCGCGCCACGCCCGCTGTGTGGCTTGAGCTTTAGGTACCACATGCAAATATAATTAAATCACTCTCTGTCATTTGGGGAAACTCTTGTATATTATCAGTAAGTACATTTATGTTAGTAAAACTAACTCATATTCTATTAAAGTTCCTTTCATCGACAAAGTCTGCTAGATCATTCTTTCTGTACCGATTTTCACGAATAACCTGCAATAACTGTGCTGCATCATCTCGGTCTATATCGAATGTGAACCCTATTAATCAAAGCGGCAGCCACAGAAAAATCTGTCATTAAATGTAATGATGCTTGATTAAAATATGTTTGTCAAAACAATTTTAAAATAAACATTTACTGCTTCTACCACCTACCGTACTATTGTTACTGTTCTTGATTTGTTTGCATTTAAAGTGGATAGTTGAGTTTCATCTTCTCGTAGGGACATTGGTGTCTCGTATGTACATCATAATTACCTACAGTATTCCAATAATGAAATTTAATTTCTCAAGTTCGTATCCAGTATGAAAATATCTCCACTTTGAAAAAACTTTATATTATTACTATTATTATCAGAGGATTCATTTTTGATTTTGTCTGCATCAGATGTTTTGCTGGATAGGGGCCTAATACGTGAATAGTGTATGTACCCATCAGAACACACAAACATGAAAGGTTTTACAAAGTTTCTGTATTTGTGCAACAAGTATATTTTCTTGCACAAATACTCGTCTTACGCAAATTATGTCCCTCGTTCAATTTGAACTTTTTTCAATATATATGTAAGTTCCGTCCGCTATTATAATAGGGAATATGCATAAGTCACCGATTTTGATAATTTTGAGCTTGATCACTGCGGATACTTGTAAAAACATGATAGAACAGAAAAAAAATAAAAAAATGTATTATTTTAGTTTTATCACACAATGAATTTTTTTTCTTTTTTTTATCATTGTCGGATATAATGCAACAGTCTGATAGAATATCGAATAAGAAATAATATTTTGTATGACACATATGTACTTAAACGCAATATTTAAGGATATAATTGAAGATTCTTGGCTAACTCCATATTAAACACACCTGAAACGTGACAAGTGACGTAACATATTTGTATAGAGCGTTTTCGGCGGGAGCTTATGCGTGCTAACTTCAAGTAACTATATCACGAGAAAAAAACGCAAGAGAAAAGTTTTAATATTACAGTTGATTTTTTCACGCATTATACTTTCGATTTTGAAAAAAAAAATTATGCATATTCCCTAACCATTTGAAATTAACAGATTTATCTGTGCTATTTCAGCTCTTGAAATATTTCAAACCATATATGGTTTATCCCAAGATTTCGGGGAACAAAATCTTCGTTTAGTAGCTCTCGGGCTATTTTCATAAGCCGTTTTAATGTGCTTCTTGGCACTTGTAACAATGAAGCAATCCTCTCATCACTGTTCCCAGTCCGTAGCTTTATTAATAAGCTGATAGAGCAAACATTCCTCTATCTGTTAGATAGACGGGGGACTTCATTCAGTAATTCATTAAATTGTGCTTTGGTCAATTCTAAATATAAATGTATTAAATGCTCAGGAATACTTTCAATATTATTAAAATCTATATGAACTTGCATGTTTTCTTGTAAAAATGATGCGAATTCTTCAGAAAACATTTGTACGGGATTATCTATTAATTCTTCCACAAGGTCTCAGGAATTGCTTTGCAAATGAAAATAAAATAACAAATTCTGCATTGTGCAGGTACATAATATTTGTGTTCACAAAAGAGTAAAACGTTGAAACGAGTAGTCGCACAGATTCTGTGCATACTGGTACAAAGCATCTTCGCTGAGTTTCTGCAGGTCGTGAGTAATTAGGAAGAAGAATTGTTGTTACTTCTAGTTGACGAACTTATGGTGCTGCAGCATCATTGGTTATGTTTTTCAGATCCACTTCTGATTCATTGTCTTCATGGTGACTATCCTCATTACTTGTAGAAACTCTTGTTTCTAAATGTGCAGCAGCTCTATCGTTACGTTGCTAGCAAGGATGACTGAGGCACTCGCTACTCGCGAACAACGCATTTACGCCAATGCTGTTAACAACTGCGGCATATCGCAATTAACAAACGTTCATTGCGTTATTGCGACATTAAAAAGTACTCTTCTTCAATGTAAATTCTATAATGAAAACAATTTCACAATTGGTTCGCTGATAAAATAGGTGCTAGCTAACAGCACGGTAGTAGGTGATGAAAGAGGGCTGACCTCTAGCGCGTGTTAATTCCATGGCGTAGGGCGCCGGCGTGGTGCTTGGAATCGCTCCACATTGTACACATTCCACAGCGTGGAGGCACGCGACACAACGCAGGCGCGGTAGTACTGTCGGCCGCGATATATTATTGTACCATGCTGTCGGCGGCGTGGCGTCTCAGTGCTGTAGTGCAACAGCCGCGGAGAGTGACGCGCAGCGACGGTGTATGCGCGATCTGTGATGCGTTGGTTTATGGTACTAGAGATGTGATGCGTTAACAACGATCTTCTATTATTTCTGTTAATAGGCACTCGGAAGTAAAAGGTTTCTAATATCGGTTCCATTTTCTGCCAAAATACATCGTTTCTTTTAGTTTTTTCATAAAGTTAGCCTTTTGATCTCCACATAATAAATTAGCAAAAATTTCGGCCAGTTATGTGTAGTGTAGTTAGCCCTTGGACTTGATAATAATAATTATGATTCCGCTTTAATTCTAGCGAGTTATTTTTAAATATGCAGAAGTCTATTTTATTCTGTTCTATTCCTTGTTAAATCATGTAAGGACATTTAACTTTCACTATCGAATCTTCTTCAACAAGACCATCAGGATTTGCTGCCAATAACGTTTTTTTTTTTATCGACGATTAATACACATTTTAATACCGATATCCATAGTCCAGTTTCTTCAATGAATTGCTGTATTGCTTCATCTTCTTTTTCTTTACCATTATTTGTAGCAAGAGTGCCTTTAAATTGATTTTTGCATCTGCAGCTTGTGACTGCTAGTATTGTCTTGACTCTCTTTTGCAAGATTAGTGCACTGTCTAATATATCTACGAGTTTTGGCAGAAAATTGTTTTATGGTCATGCCTGAAAAAATAACAAGATTGAAGTTTTTTAATTAAAAACAGAACTTTTCGACCTTAGATAATTATCTAAATAACCTAAACAAATTACTCACCTCTTTAAATAATAATGGGTGCATAAGGTCCATAGTATCATTAAGTCTACAGTATCATTTCGTCCATAGTATCATTACTACTAGTCTAATTTCGTCTAGTTCAGGGGTCTCCAAACTACGGCCCGCGGGCCAGATCCGGCCCGCGAGCACCAACAATCCGGCCCGCGAAAGCAGGCCGGATCGTACCAACAATACTGTAATTTACAGTATGTTGGTATGGAGCTAGCTAGATAATGGCCCTTGGGACTTGGTGCAGGAGTAAGTCTGGCCATTTTTCTAAAAAGTTTGGAGACCCATGGTCTAGTTCATTAAATGGATTATAGTATCAATTCGTTCATAACACCAATTCGTCTAGCTATTATGTATGCGTGCGTGGTGTATTATGTAGCGAAACCGACCACGAATTAGTTTTATTGCCCCCTTTGATTTATAATAATTTTAACACAGGCGATAATTACGACACAAACTAGTTAATGCGAGTTATAAATACACGAGGAAAATAATATATTATTACACTGACAAGTGACATCCACAAGTAGCGTCAATTATCGGATTATTTGCGGACATGCAGAAGAGTCCGTGAGAGTTACTAGTTGAATCGCAATCACCAACACAGCATTTGTAAGATGCCATGCTAGATGAGCAATTACAAAAGTAACGAGTAATGTTGCACTGTTTGACTCGAGGAGTTGTAGTAAGGCTGATCCTACTTCTGTGGCTCCGCGGCTATTAGATTGAGTTTTATCCCAAGTAAAAAAAAGACTGGATTCCTAGCTGACGTATACAGAGTATAAATTGAATAGGGCTATTTGGCGACTATAAAATCACCCTGAATAGTCCTTGATATAGGCGCTACTAACACGCGCCGTTGTGGCAACCACTTCACAAATTCGCCTAGAGTGTGTTCTGCGCACTTCGTTCGGGTGCGCCGCAGTCGTGGCATACTGTTGTCGCCACTCTCTGTATTCGGCACAGATATCTACCAAAGCAGCCGTGCCCTGTAAGTACCTGTGCCAGGTTAATTGTTAGTGCCCGTGGGCCCTCTTTTTTTTATCAAACGTCCATTTCTACCCACCTCAGTCCATTGATTGTCATTAGCCTTATACGCACACGACCGACGGTCGCGGAGCCTCGGACTCCGCATGGGAGGGACTAGAAACCGTGTCGGGTCTTGCAGGAGGAGCCACCGGAGCAGCGGATGCATTCTCCTTCCTCTTATCTGCCCTGCCATGGCGGACGGTAGCGGGGCGCTGAGGGGAGGCAGCTCAAATTCAGACAGTGATGCGACTGCGACTGTCTTGGGGCAGCAACCCAAAAAAGTACTTCAGCACTGATAGCATGACCCTGTTTTTATTTTGGCCACAACATGAATCACAGTATAAAATTAGGTTCTTGACTCCTCTGTTATCATAATTTTAGTCAGTAGTGAATTTAACACTTGGCTTTTTTAAATTGTGTCTTTGACGTCAGCTGCTAATTCAGTAAATCCTTTGGTAATTACACATTTTATAATGTCATGTACTAATAAGTTTAATGTTTGAGCTGGACAGTTAAGAAGAACTATATGTAGATTTTTTTTACCAATTCGAAAGCTCTTTGAATATTTTTGGCATTGATTTATTCATATTCACTGTTAGAACCGGGTGATACTTAATAATAATAGACACTTATTGCAGATAAAGTAAAAAACACATTATAGAGAAACAAAATAGAAAGATAGCATACAAAAGGCGGCCTTATTGCTAAATAGTAATCTCTTCCAGGCAACCTTGAGTAAGAGAAAACTATGGGAGAACAATGGGGTAGTGGGTAAAATTACAGAAGGACATTAATTAAAGACAGAAGGACTTATTTATTAAAGCCGCTGTGACTTGCAACTGTTGGGGCTACTTTGATTACACTAGTTTTTTCAATGGTATTTGAAAGTAACACCCTTTGTAAATATTGGTTACTTACCTATGGTAAGAGCGGCAACAGCGCGGTGTCAGGTCACAGAATAGTATATTGACAGGTGACAAGCCGCGGAATGAACTTTTGGCGCCATTTAATGCTGAATTAAAACAGTATTTTTTTTTATATCTACGGCAGCAACTCGAGCTACGGCATCATGCAACAACGCTGTCCATACGGCAATTTTCATTGCTGAGATTTATGATATTTTTAAAAACATGGCAATATTATTTTTTTTGCTTTTACAGTAATTTTTTATTTTAAATATGGCAATCAAATCGAATCGATAAATTTGAATCCTAAATTACTGATTTAAAGTTTTTCTGTACACTGAACCTAGTCACAAATTAAATATATTATTATCCTGTATCCTTTGGACAGCTTGAACAATAGTGCGACCATTGGTAGGACAAATACGAGTGTTACCATAATATCTCTCTCGGTATGTCCGTAAAGATAAAGCAGCGACATTCCCCATAAATTAAAATAATAAGGCATTGTAGACGTAATATTCGTATTCTAATAGATTTTAACACCTTTGACGTAATCTTATAAGATTGCGTCAAAAGTGTTAGATCTGAACCTTAATCAGACTCTAAAGTTAAGTCTGAACAATAATCAGACTCTAAAGGTAGGACTAATAATCAGACCACAGGTAATCATCACAGCATAATCCTTTATGATAAACAAATATTTAACATATATTTTATTGCTAATTTATAGCGATTGTACAAGGTCCCGAAAGGTATTCCATAAGTCTGAGAAGCCAGGCTTGTTAACATTTCACTGTCTGTCACTTTTTGTACGGCTTTTTTCAGAATTTCTTCTGTGTAGTTTTTATAGTTGCGTTTGCCTATAATTTGAAAACCGTGGTTCTTCCTAAAAAAAAGTTCGACTTAAATGATGAAAAAAGGGTGATCAAATCTATACAAATTGTAAGAGGATAGGTAACGGGGCGAATTTGATTGCTATCAATCTCGCCCCGTTGAAAAAATCAAAATATCCCCGATGACTTAAACGAAAATAACCTCAAATGTCTTGCGAAAAAACAAATTGTGAAATTCAGAATATATTTGCAATCCTACTAATATTATAACCCCCTTACTAATAAAGATTGAATAGCAGATGTATAGTTACACAATGGTTACTCTCTGTCAAACTATTTGAATTTGACATTAAAAAGAAAGTGACAAAACACTGTGTAACTATGCAGCTGCTATACAATCTTTATTAGTAAAGGGGTAAATGTGAAAGTTTGTGTGTTTAGATGTTTGTTCCTCAATCACGCAGAAACTACTGAACGGATTTGGTTGAAATTTGACACACAGATAGTAGATATCCTAGATTAAAACATAAGATACATTTTATCCCGATATTTTCACGGGAACGGGAACCACGCGGGTGAAACCGCGGGCGGCTGCTAGTAAATCATAAAATGCACATGCTAAAAGTTTAAAATAAAGATAACAATAGTTTAACAATTTTTTAGCATAGAAGTTACATAACCATAATTTACTTACATTAATTAGTAGCCACGTTCTGGTATTGTTTGTCACGTCCACAAATGCGCTAGCGCGGGAATGAATGACAAGTTGGTCGAACTGTCAGTGCTTTTCACACAAAGAAAAAATTCGGGTGCGTTCAAATACTTGTTAAAATATAACTTACGGGGCGACTTTGCTAATAGCAAAATTTTTACTTTTTCTAAAATATTTACATATTATATTCACAAACAATACCAGAACGTGGCAACTAATTAATGTAAGTAAATTATGGTTATGTAACTTCTATGCTAAAAAATTGTTAAACTATTGTTATCTTTATTTTAAACTTTTAGCATGTGCATTTTATGATTTACTAGCAGCCGCCCGCGGTTTCACCCGCGTGGTTCCCGTTCCCGTGAAAATATCGGGATAAAATGTATCTTATGTTTTAATCTAGGATATCTACTATCTGTGTGTCAAATTTCAACCAAATCCGTTCAGTAGTTTCTGCGTGATTGAGGAACAAACATCCAAACACACAAACTTTCACATTTATAATATTAGTAGGATTGCAAATATATTCTGAATTTCACAATTTGTTTTTTCGCAAGACATTTGAGGTAGGTAGTACAACAAGTCTTTTTAATCATCAATAATAATCTTATGACAACAACTATTTCAGTCACATTTTAGATCACACATGATCAATTACTTAACTAACTATAGCTTATTAACTAAATAAGTACCTGGTCCTTAAAAACTATTAAATCTCTTTATCAAGACTATCACCTAATGTTAATTGAGGAATGTTCAACAATTATTTGTAAAATCACAGTCGGAAACAAGATTGGCAAAGGTTTTTTCATAAATAAACCTACTTAAAAATACACATAAATAGAGAATAGACTTTTCTAATCCTAAATATGGCACTTAAATCACAGCTCAGTATTAATTTAGAATGATAAAATTACATGTAATGACTAATTGTTAAAATTAATCCTCTTCATAGTCATCATCTGAGTTGCAGTTTGTGCAAACAAAAAAAAGAGTGTCCCCTTTCACGCAACTGACATGAGCCCATTTCTTGCATGTTGTGCATTGTATCCATACCACCGGTGGAATCTTCAGCAAACGACTCACCACATGTTAAACAAAACCACTCATCATCTTCGGTTTCGCTACCTTGCATAAATATATTTTTCTTTACTCTGTCTGCTTCGTGCTTAGATTTTTTTCCTTTACCTTTTCCTTTGTCAACTTTTTTCGTTGCACTTTTAGTATATGTCTTAGTGTTTGCCTTATTAGATTTCTTCTTGGCTGTCTTCGTGTTGGGATTGTTGGTTTTATTCTTGTTATTAAATGTCCTTTGTTTTGTCTGTCTTAGCTTTAGTTCTTCTTCCAGGTTATTTTTTTCTGGTGTATCAGTGAGAATAGCAGTTTTACGTGTTCTTTTGCGTGTTACCGTTGATTTACGTGGTGGTGCTTTTGGGAATGGTCGGAAAATTTCTATGTTAAAACATTTAGAGGATGTTCCTGGCGGAGTTTTAGGGGATCGATTAAATCCGGATGTTCCTGGTTGAGGTTTAAATGTTATTTGGTCTATCACTTCTGAAACACTGATATTAACACCAGTAGGGATTGCATTTTCAATTTCTGAAATAATGGATGAATCCAGATTAAGGGATATTCGATCATCTTGTACCTTCATAATAGACAATAGTGGGTTATGGTGAGCAGCATTATCATCTGAAGTTGTATTAAGTATTGGAGGCTCCGGTAGTGTATCGAGGATAGATGGAGACTTAAGTGCACTAGTTGATTCAGTGTTGGTAGGTTGATTAACTGACATTGATTCCTGTCCATCTAAAACTTCTGGTATATCTGATGATTCTTTCTGTGTTTGCACTACAAGACCTTCTTCAGCCGGGTGAAGTTCTAGTTCCGGTACCTGGTTTTCTATGCCTATCAGTTGAGCTACTTGTATGGGTTCTTCACGAACTGGTAATGGAGCCTGCACATATGGCGTTATCCCCTGAGTCACAGAAGGGTCCGGTCTGTCCGTAACATACGATGGTGCGAAGTCATCGTCACTAAAGACATTCTCATCACAGGGCCACAGACCAGTTTTTCTAAATGAGTTTATGATATTGTTAGGGGTGAAAGCTAGAGGAAACGCTGCTTTTACTATTTGTGGCAAATCATATATAGTCATGGTTTTTCCTGGATTGTTGGCCATCCAATTCATTTGCTGTCCATTTATGTAGTTTTTCAGTGGTCCATACACGCCAACATCTAAAGGTTGAAGCCGATGTGAGCAGTGAGGCGGAAACGATAATAAAACAACGTGATTATCTTTGGCTCTCTGTACCACCTTTACAGACACGTGAGAGTGATGATTATCTAGTAAAAGTAACACTGGATCTTCAGCTGATGGCCTAGTGTGCTTTAAAAAATGGTCTATAAAGATTAGAAACTCATTTTCGGTCATCCAGCCTGATTTGTTTCCGGCGCCTATCGCTTCAGGTGGACCGTTTCTAATAAACATATCATTGTATCTCAGTCTTGGAAACAAAAACATGCAAGGAATTGAGTTCCCTATAGCATTTATAGCACATGCCAGAGTAACCAGCGTCCCTCTTTCTGCTGAAGTTGCTGCTCCGACTTGTCTTGACCCTCGTTGAGCTACTACTTTTTTTTGGTTTTTGGACAGTGGTAACACCGGTCTCATCGACATTCCAAATTCGGCTTGGTCTTAAATTGTACCTGAGCAATACTTCCCTGTATTTTTCAAAAAACTCATGAATATTAGCCCGGTTAAAGGAAGTAGCTCGACTTAAGCTTGTAGCTTCGGGACTGCGGATAGATAAACTTGGGTTTCGTTTTAAAAATGCTGTCAGCCAATCTGGTCCTGCACTTTTGTTCTTCTCCCAACTCTCCGGTATGTTCCTGTTTCCGAAATTAACCGCGACTTCATACGCCAATTTCCTCACTTCAGAGGGAAGTAAACCGAAGTATATTCTTGCACATTGCAGGATATACTCTGATAATTCGATTTCTTCCTCAGCTTCAAAAACAAGTCTTGTTTTCTTGTAACCAACTTTTATGGTCTCCACTGGAACACCTTGTTTTAGTTTCTTTACGAATTTATAGAGAGTGACATGACAAATGTCGTAGTCGCGAGCAACTTGCCTATATCTCTTATTATTTTCTAATATTTCTTTCGCGGCTAGCTCATACACCTCTTTCGAAGCTGTGCCTCTTTCCGTCTTTCTTTTGTATGTACGCATACTGTAAAAAAATAGTTATTGCTTAATATTTTTAAATGTACAAAACTGCTCTTTGACTTTGAAAGTTAGATAGACAGACGAAAAGACAGACAGACAAGGGAACCCTAAAAACAGACCAAGTATTTTGCCGACTAAGTTATAAAATCGAGGAACTTGCTCCTCTGCTTTGTGGGGTAAGTATTAACAAGTTAATTGTTACCCCGTCCGTTTGTTAATTTTAACCCCAAGTCATAATTTTTTACATTTGTCTATTTGAAATAAAACACTTTTTAACGGATACTAGCGCGGTTTTATTGAATGTACTTTGGTATTTAGTTGGTATTTGGTTTGATTTTTGGTTTTTCCCGACGTTTCGGCACCTTTGCAGCTGCCGTGGTCACGGGGGACTGAAGCTACCCGTGAGCCTATCCTCAAGCGATGAATTTTTTTATACGTTCAGAAATTAAAATTTAACAAAATTTTTAATTATTTTATGTTGATTTATAATTTAATTTTATGAATTATTTAATGCTAAAAAGAGAGAGAAATCTACTGAAACTACCACCATTTCATAAAATTGGGAGGCCCCTCCAAGAAAGAAATGGCGAAAGAAAACTTGGAGAGGGAGCCGACCTCCGTCTTTTGTATTAATTTATTTATTTGCAAAAGGAACTAACCGTATCATTAGATCTTACAGTGTGTGTGAGGGGCTTTAGCTTGTGAATGATGGGGCCCAAGCTGGTGGAATTTTCCAACCATCATCTCTATTGAAATTAGGATATTTATTTATTTCCATAGCCTCGCGGAGCATTCTAGGGATAAATCTACGTTCCCTAGCAAGGATTTGGGGTTTGTCAAATCTAATATAATGGTTGGGCCCCTCAAAGGCGTGTTCACTCACTGCAGACTTGTTATCGCGCCTATGTTTCATGTCAGCTACATGCTCTTTGACGCGGGTCCCTATGCTACTCTTTGTTTGCCCGATGTAGGAGAGTCCACAGTCACAATCTAGTTTGTAGACGCCTGCAGCTTGAAGGGGGATATTACACTTGACAGGTCGCAAGAATTGGTTGATCTTCTTCGGCGGCTTGAAGTAAGTTTTGATTGACGCTCGCTTCAGAATGTTTCCAATCTTGTCAGTGACACCCTTCAAGTATGGTAGGATGGCAGGTTGACGCTCTACTGTGTCTGGTTTGGCGCGTTTTCTGTGATTGAGGTGTGGTACTTGCAACTTGTTGTTACTAATTTCAATAGAGATGATGGTTGGAAAATTCCACCAGCTTGGGACCCCATCATTCACAAGCTAAAGCCCCTCACACACACTGTAAGATCTAATGATACGGTTAGTTCCTTTTGCAAATAAATAAATTAATACAAAAGACGGAGGTCGGCTCCCTCTCCAAGTTTTCTTTCGCCATTTCTTTCTTGGAGGGGCCTCCCAATTTTATGAAATGGTGGTAGTTTCAGTAGATTTCTCTCTCTTTTTAGCATTAAATAATTCATAAAATTAAATTATAAATCAACATAAAATAATTAAAAATTTTGTTAAATTTTAATTTCTGAACGTATAAAAAAAATTCATCGCTTGAGGGTAGGCTCACGGGTAGCTTCAGTCCCCCGTGACCACGGCAGCTGCAAAGGTGCCGAAACGTCGGGAAAAACCAAAAATCAAACCAAATACCAACTAAATACCAAAGTACATTCAATAAAACCGCGCTAGTATCCGTTAAAAAGTGTTTTATTTCATGTGTAGTGAGCGCGTAAGCTTGAGAAGTGAATTTGTCTATTTATTAAAAAAGTATTCCTTTTGACAGTAAATCAAACAAGCTGTTATTGTTGTTAAATAAACAATCGATAAAATAAAAAATAATAACTTAGTTTAACGACTCTAACTAATAAATAAATCAAAAAATAACAAGCGTAAAAAAGTTCGTTTACCTGACAAAATTGAGCGCGGTGACGTGACCTCTCCGTGCGACGCGTGAGCGCAGACTGGTTGACACAGGTCGATTCGCTACTATTCAAATGCTTTAAGTACCTATTTTGAGCAACGAAAGGTTTATAGTTTGGCTGTAATTCGCTTGTTAGTTGTTACCCCTGTTAATTGTAGCCCCTATCTCCCCTACCTGTTTTTATTGTCCGATTGATTGTTTCCTATTAGTACCGACCCGTACTGATATATCAGGTCCGGAAAACCTGTATCATTTATGTTTGCATCCTATAGCATGAGAACGTGCTAACCAGCGCGTTCCTCAAAATCCCAGTATTTTTAGGAGCTCGACTTTCGTTCATAACTTTGTATAAGTCCCTATAAGCGTCAAGGCGTTTTGAATTATAAGAGAACCAATGATGGCTTTCACGAATTAAATATTCCAGTTGACGTGGCATACTTTCTAATGCTTTTTCTGCACATAAATGTAACGAGTGACGGGTACAATTGACAATAATAATGTCTGGTAAATCTCACTTCTGTAGTGCTGGAACAGAGTGGTGTTCTTCAATCATTACATTAATACTGTCTAACCCAATTCCTATGAGTAAGGAGTTTGAAACAATTTTAAACAATTTATTTATTTAAACACTTTTTTTTTTTACAAAAGTAATGATAAGACGCCGGAGCCCACGGTAGTTTAAAGCTGTGGTGTGGTGCAGGCTCCGGATTCTTCCAGAGAATGGCACTAACATTGTCTTTTTTTTTATAAAAGATTACAAACAAAAAATAACAATAAAAAGAAAAATAGGAGGAAGTATTAAAACGGCAGTTATACAATAGTACTTAAAGGCTGAGTTGCACCATCTTATTTTAATATAACAGCTTGTTATAGTACCGGTTAAGCATAAGTTAGCCAAAAATAGAGGTTGCCAGCCAGCATGATGTCCTTTGACAAGTTTGACGTGACAAATAGGTAGCATTACCATTGACGATAACTTCAACATTGACAGTCCCGACAACTGAATCAGGTCCCGACAATGAGAACGATACCTATCCTGGCTTGCAGCAGCGAAGGTCGACGTGAAGTGATATCTTATTGGCATCCGAAGTGGTAAGGTATTGGACACGGAGTAGCCGCCTCCAGCAGAACTCCACGGCCAGCCATGGTTTGTTCTAGGTAGTGCTTAGAACCAACACTTACACAGTACGGGGTTTTATCACTGCACTGCACAGGCACACAGTAATTTTAGTATATTCTGAATTAGGTTTGATTCGAGTGTAATTTTGTAGCACTCGCTAGCGATGACTTCCAAGTAAGCGGTCAGAATCTGTATAGGCGGCGTAACCGGCGACGCTCGCAGCAAAAAGTATATTAAAACGTAAAAGAACTCCCAATTCTACGGCGGAGTAGAAATTGCCCAAGTAACACAAATTCGTATAATGGTGGAATCAAAAAGCAGTATGTATCCAAGATTAATAAAAGATATTTAACTCAGAGTAACCAGTAAACGCTTTTTTGCAGATATAGGAGTACGAAACTGTGTTGATTGTATTTTAATGTCTTTTCGACAAAACTTAATAAATAATTGAATTGATACTCATTCATCCTCAAATAAAGTTTATTTCGATGCTCATCTGTTAATAACTGAGGATACAATGTGTGGAATAACCAGACTCCGTCCTTTTTATTTATATCGTGAACCCAAATATTTTTAAATTTTTTTTGGACTTGGTGTACAACATAAAGCAGCCGACATGTTTCTTCGTATACAGCACAAAGAATAGAACTCAAATAAGTAAAGGAGTCATTCTGTTCCTGTATGTGGCAACGGTGCCTTTGATAATGTATTTCTATCTGTTTTATCTCAGATCTTGCTTGAAAATGGTATTCCTGGAAAAATAACCCAATGGTTTTTTAACTTTCTTATGAACGCACAAGGTATGTATGGAAAATATATATCAACATAATAATTTGGTTCTTTCACTAATTTTGACCTAATCAGGACTATTCGGAGTTGGAAACACTGCAAGTTTGCTTGTATGAAGATTTTACTTTAATTACCTACTTCATACATTCGTGTTATTGTAGTACCTATGTACTACAATAACACTCATAAAAAAGGACAAAAGCAAAAGGTGTTTATTTTCAGCTTTTGTAACCGAAGAAATAATTAAAAGTAGATATTTTATCACGAGGAAAATTATCTAGGTATTACGAGTACATTCAAACGCAATTTTCAAAGAAACTTTGACGTTTACGAAAAAAAATCAAAAGTAATAGTTCTTTATTTTTGTCCCATTTCACGGAAAGAAAAAGTACACAATATCATAAAACAAAAACATCTTTAAATTATACTTCTTTATTATACTTCGTCTTTTTCCTGCACCCCCTATTCTACCTAACCCAATTTCGCTCTTGCCTGCATCTATAAGAACTGAAGATGGCAGATAATCCCAAATCCGCAATGCTCTGTCTGTCTGCGGTGTGAATAAAGACGAATAAGGAGCTACAACATATTTTGACGTGTAAAAGATTTGGCTTACACTGCCTAATGCTCATTTTCTAGTAGAACTATTAAAAATTCACAAAAAGTACGTATAGGCCTCCCCTAAAGCCCACCGGTAACGATCAATTGCGATTGTCAATTTTTCCGCAATTGACGCCCATTGACGGAAAAATTGATCGTTTACGCGTGCAATTGAAGGGATTGTCAATTGCTCCAACAATGGCATTGACGGAAAAATTGACAATCGCAATTGATCGTTACCGGCGGGCTTAAGGACCTCCACGACGATCGGTCCTGCGCTGCCCGCATCCAGTGGCTTCCCGCGACCTTCACCAGATCGTCGGTCCACCTTGTCGGGGGTCTACCCACGGAGCGACGTCCGGTGCGCGGTCGCGCACTTATATAATATACAGTGAAAATTAAATTGTAGTTAAATTGCTTCGTGAAGAAAGGAAAAAGTTGTCAAGATGGAAGAGGACACGATAAGAAGAAGAATACAAGACGGAGAAACACTATTAAATGCGTATCTGCCATTTTGAACTTGTACACTGTAGCAACTACTTTAAGGCCTGTGTTTTGTAGTTCTTTTATAATTTCTATTTGATTTTTTAATTCATATGTCTTCGTGCACCCAGCACAGAAAGTGTAGGATATCGGCTGTTTGATTTTTTTTTACTACACCCCTTATCATGAAAACTAGGACATCGTCACAAAATTTCAATTTCCTCTGATCCATTATCTACTAAACCTACTTAATTATGTCGTTTCTGGGGTGGTAATTTACACTCGGTCCAATCGCCATCTCTTCAAACACTAGTACAGAATTTGTGATGATCTTGCTCACTCTTTTCTTTAGATGCATTAAAACTTTGTTATTTATTCCTGGTCTTAAATCGATTTTGTTTAGCAAATGCAGTGCCCTTTTGAAGGTAAAACAAAATGTGCTTAATTAGCTGTATGCTTTATTAGGGGCTGGCTTGTATAAAGAGAGGGCCAAAACTTTTTCATCAACACATCGCCTTCCTCTCTTTGATTTGCCCTTTTGTGAGATCTGCATTTTAAAAAATAATCTAGCATTTATTACCTTTTATTTGACAAGCGTATCAGTAGATGCTATTTTTAATAGTTATATTTTATAATTATAAAATGAAAGTACTTTTATCTAAAATTATTATTTTCTTTAATCGTCATGTATAGTACTCATTTTATACTAAGTTTTGTATTTAGTTTTATTTAGACTTATTATGTTGAATATTATTTTTAAATGATTATACTTGTGATTTGTTTTGTGCGACCGAGTTTATTACTATTGATCTAAGATTTGTTTCTGAGATCATGATAATTTCTTATTTGCAGGTTTCAATAAATGATACGAACTGCGTCTATAAAAAACATTTACTTTCGCACAACCAAATCATAGAGAAAGATTAAAATAGAGAACATAGGTTAGGTATTGGGTGCATTCCAATAGAATATGATATCGACATTCAGTCGCATTCACAACAAGTGTGACTCGATGCGAATTTTTATTCTCATCCAGTAACACTGGTACGCATATGGTGCCTATACGGGTGGAATTATTTAATACCACCTGGAGGGAAAGTACTTTAAACAATGGTGATAGCAAATTTCACTTAAAGGAAACATTCCTTTTTTTAAAAGAAACAAAACTGTATTCAAAGATTTTAAGATATCTATTCCCACACCCAGGAATCGAACCGGATAAAATTTGAAAAAAACAACATTTTGTACTTTTATTATATCAATTGTTAGGGTCAAACATAAGGATCAATTCTCTCTAACAAACGCTGTAAATTAAATGAAAGGTGTAGTTTTATTGGTTTTCCTATCTTAATTGAACGATAATAAGGAATCGAACCGGCTAAAATTTGAAAAAACAACATTTTGTACTTTTATGATATCAATCGTTAGGGTCAAACATAAGGATCAATTCTCTCTAACAAACACTGTAAATTAAATGAAAGGTGTAGTTTTATTGGTTTTCCTATCTTAACTGAACGAGAATAAATATATTCGAAATGGGCCCCATGTGTGACTCGTTTCAGTGTGACTCGATGAGAGGATGAAATTTTTTAATGCTACCTGGAGGGAAAGTACGCTAAACAATGGAGATAGCTAGTGATTCAAAAGGCCTTAGGCTTGTAGCTCTTTAATTTAGACTCTCGCGTCTTTTTTAGGACTAGCCTACCGAACAGGGGCTCAAGTCTGCTAATTTACAAATGCATCAATGGAATCTCAATTGGGTCTCAAACGCCAATTTTGACACATTTGGTATTCCGCTCCTTAAATAAGTTCAATCGTTTTTTAATGACAGGCCATCGAACTATCATTCAATCGTCATGGTACTTTTTGGCATTCTGCTAATAACTGCGTTACAATCGCGTCTCGATTGAACAATTAATTGGTATTCTGCTCTTATTTGACGTTTGTTTGACGTTTAAATCAATGGTTTTTCAATGACAATTTTGCCATTGAACTACAATCGAGCAACGACACCTCTTTCTTAGAATTTGTTTGTAAACATTGAAGAATGAGACCATCAGTACCAAGTTTACGCTGGCATATTTTGGCTAGTGATCATAGATATTGTGGAAAAACAATGTGTACCTACTTACCTACCCCACAGTGGAATTTTAAGGATTGATTTTCCTATTGTACCTACCTCTAGGAACTTATTAGGTGCTAGGTGTCTTTGTATGCAAATTCACTTATTATTGAATAGGTAGGTAGGTAGTACCTACTGATAAATAAATAAATAGGACAAACCATGGACAAAGATTAATAACCACTGATCCATAATAAAATAAGTAGGTAAACACTTGGTGTCTATAAGTGAACATTTTTATCTACTTACTTACTCAGAATTCTAATTTGAATTTCGAATCGCTGTTAATGTTATAATTTATAATTATTACCTATCATATTAAAGTGTTTCTTAAATATTTATTGTAATATTTAAGTACTGTAACCAATACAATGCCTAACATCTTTCTTCATCATAACATTCATGGCCCAAGTACTTTATCTACTAATAGTCAAAGTAAAAAAAAATTGCTTTATTCAAATAAACTTATTAAGTACTTTTGAATCACCTAAATTTTCCTACCACCTGTTCCAGACTTTTTTTATACTTGTAAACTTGCAAATTAGTAGATCATCAATCTACACTACAATACCTACTAAAATACTTTGCTTCTTAAACCTAATGTTGGACCTTTATACTACCTACTGTAGATGCATGGTTCAAAATTATTTTTCTTGGGTACGGACCTAGATTTGATGTAGGTAATAGTAGACAAAATGAAAACAGGTTAACATATAGTCAATATTTTATTTTATAATATCAATACCATACCAATACAGTATATGATTAAAGCACAAGCTTCAAAGTACAAACAGCAGTCACTTTTCCAGCGTGCTCCTTTATTTACAATACAGCTAATGCTTCATAGTTTTGCTTAGTCGCTTGGAGCAAATATACATCTAAGGTTTTGTTTGGTAATAACTTTACCAAAAGGTACTTGCTTATTATATTCTGCAATGTCATTACACATATTGTATCTGAAATTCTGAAATAAAAAAATAGTAATTATTAAAAATTTTAATGAGATTAGGTTAAGCGTGCCCGCAGACTACTGAGTACAGACCAAACTGTTGGCCGATAGTTGGAATCAGTATGAAGAAGTATGCAAGTGCACACACTACAATGATTTGGTATCGACCGATTCTTCATACAAAACCAACTATTGGCCGACAGTTTGGTCTGTAGTCTGCGGGCATGCTAAGAGTCTATGCAATTAATAGACTTCTTGAGAACAATTACAGTATTTTGATGTAATAAGTATTTTGATGAACATAGTGGATCAGTTAGGTGGAATTTCTAAAATAAGCCGATGAGCACCGGCTTGTATGGACCCTTTGACCATCAGCTATTTTAATGTCCCCACTGCTGGGGCACAGGCCTTCCTTATGGGTGGAAAGGAGGATGGACTATAACCCTCCACGCGGGCCCAATGCGGATTGGTGGGTCCATATACTATAGTATAGGCATCAATGATATTAAAAGTAAAGATGAGTTACGTATACACCAACATCATTGCTATTTAAAACCGCGCAAAGGTACTATAGATACACACATTGACCGCTGCATGTGCATTGGCCGTGAATTGAAAGTGCGTCAGCTGTCTCCTTCACTCACACACGCAAAGCAGACAGCGCGCTCTTAGTACAATATGGCGAGATAAAGTAATAGAAAATACATATTTTTATTAAATACAGTACTTACGTGTGAAATTATTTAGAGTATTTGTAAATCGTCTAAAGACGCAAGGAGACTTATTTTTTAATGGAATTTCACAATTTTATTGCGTCTGACTGACGAGAGCTGCGTGTTTCCGTGTCGCGAGCCTGTGCCTGACTAATTGAAAGTCGGGCAATTACCTGACTTTCGTCTTGCCATTTTGGAGTGCGCGTAACGTAGGTATCTATACTTTTAATATCATTGATAGGCATAGTATAGGTAAGTGCTTCAATGTTTAAAGTCCACTATGTGTATAGAAGGTAATAACTTAAATTATAATAGTCTAAGGGTAGTATTTGGTCGGAGAGTCAGGTTCGGGGATTTACTAGGTAATTTACTTACTCGTAAAGGTAGGTAAAACGTCTTTGTATGATTCGTTGTATTGTATTGGTTTGTAGATATGAATTCTTACAACATTTCATCACCGAATGTACAATACTTAACCTGACGGTTAAAGAATGATTTTATGTGATACATTGATATATTTCTGTAGTTTCTGGGTTTATTTATTTAGTTAATAGATAAAATTCTTTAATTAAAACTCGCTGAACGACAGACTACACACAAGTTCACACAACAGGGGCACACTTACATTAAAGAACAACGCGCAACGCAAGTAGCGCCATCTCTGTATCTTAGCCATCAACTTTCACAACAAAATCTTTAAGTTTGCTAAAATGTCTCTGCAGTCAGACCCAGACCGGACTAGGGTTGCCACCTTTTTTTGGACTAATAAAGTATATTGGTTGCTAAAGGTAGAAAAAAGTACCTTGTATGGAAATAAAGTATTATTTATTTTTAACTTTAAAAACATACTTACCTTTTATTACTTTTGGCAATATTTAAACAAACCACGTGAAATAAAGTATTTTCGCGTACTTTATTTTCCTCATAAAGTATAAAGTACAATTACCCAGAAATAAAGTATATACCTTATTATAAAGTACGGGTGGCAGGCAACCATAGCAGACTTATAAAAATCGAAATAATCTAATATTTAAGAAGACAGTACAGACATTAAAAATCGCGTTCTAATTTGGCTATAATAGTTATTTATGCCTCGATGAGGAGCTCGGTGGCGCAGTGGTTTAGCGCCTGGACCAGCGATTGCGGAGGTTAAGCAACGTTCGCAAGGTTCGGTCATGGGATGGGTGACCAAAAATGTATTATCTCGAGCTCCTCCGTGCTTCGGAAGGCACGTTAAGCCGTTGGTCCCGGCTGCATTTGCAGTCGTTAACACCCACCAATCCGCATTGGGCCCTCGTGGTGGGTTATGGCCCGTCCTCCTTATCCATCCATAAGGAAGGCCTGTGCCCCAGCAGGACATTAAAATGGCTGATGGACTAGTTATTTATGCAACTGTACTATAACGAGGGGTATTAAAACACGAATGTGTGATAATAGTATCACATAAGTGTTTTAATACCTAATTATGTACAGTTGCATACAAGACTTTATCAACTCCTATTTTTTTATTTTTTCTTATTTTTATTAGGGAAACAAACAATATTTTAATAGAAATGGATTAAAACACCCATAATATTTATCTAAACCCATGATATGCATCCCCTATAAAGGTTTTGACTTTGACTTTGTCTTTGACTTTGACTTTCCTCTCCCTCCTCGTCATTATGTCTTCCGCAAGAGTGTTATAATGTTGTACTGAATTTCATAATGCAACGCTCGCGCGTGGGCGCACGGCGCTGCAGCTCTCGCTCGAGATTTTGTAATGATGGCAGTAAGCTAACTGTTTCAGAACCCCTTACAGAGGATTTAAAGCATGGGTGTAGATAATAGTAATTTATGCAATTACTGTAGTATAATGAGGGCTATTAAAACATATGGGCTTAACACCCGAATGTTTCAGTACCTAAATATAATTATGTAGAGTTGCATACAAGACTTTATCTTTTTCTTTAACCCTTAGGCGCCGGCTACACGCGTGGTACTTACCGTGATCCATCGCCATAAAGTAAATTTTAACCATGGAAAGTAAAATATTGAACATTCCGTAAAAATTACTTTCCATGGTTAAAATTTACTCTACGGCGATGGATCACAGTAAATACCACGCGTGTAGCCAGCGGCGCCTTATCAAGTATCCTCTATAAAGGATTTTGAAACGGTTGCTTAATATCCGAACAAGGGCTAGTCGCGCCCGTCACGCGCGCGTCCATTATGAAATTATCCGAATCATAGCGAGTGTTTTAATGTTATACTGAATTTCATAAAGTATCGTTCGGGAGTGGGCGCGGGGAGCGCCCATTGTCACCCTCGCTCAGATATTGTGGTTTTATGACACTGGTTGTTTTAATATTGGCTATAATCTAACTGTTTCAAAACCTTTTTTTTAAGGATTTATAGCATGGGTGTAGATAAAGTATTTAAAAACAACATTATTTTACAATGATGCAAACGAATTTTTTTTTAAGTAAAGCCTTGGTGCGAATTACAATAATATAATTAGAAAATTCGATGACCTAATTCGATTCGATTCGATTACCACACCACCACTCCACTACTATCGTTGGGATGAATACCGAGTTCAATCAAACCTAGCCAAATTAACATATTTGTTTTGTTTTGATTTATTCTTTTTCATTAATACTTTGTTACAAATAAAGAATATCACATTGAAGTCAAAAAATATAATGAAGACACAAAACAATACATTTTTAACTATTATAATTTCATGTTAGTAGTTCCGCATCGATTTCCAGAGGCACTAGTGGACTTTCCCTTATATGACTCTACTCTTTGGACCACAAACAAATATATGTCGTCATGACAACCACTTAACATAAATAACGTTCCGTTCTACAAAGTTCTTATTAGATAATTCTAAAAATTTAAATATTTGAGTGCAATATTAACTGATTCGTAATACAGTACGTATCGTTTTGTTGTATCTAATGATTTTAAGAAACTTTAAATACGTTTGACCATTAATTATCCAAATAAGTCGTAAAAACAAAAATTTCGATTAAATACCGGTTTTTTTACTTGAAATGGAATTTATATGAGAGTGCTATTATTTTACACTGTGACATCTATCCTCATGGTAGATTTTAGTGGGCAACACCACCATTACGACGACATTACGATTCAACGACGACCATTAATCCAGTCATAATTTTTTTAGCAGAATACCCAATTAGTAACAAACGTAATGAGGTCGCGTCTTGATCGCAGAACGTTCTCATTTTATTTCAATTAGCAGACTTGGCCCCCAGGACTTCAAAAGGTTCGTGGTACTAAAAAAGCCTAGAGCCCTTTTTAAAGACTTTGGGTCTCTAATAAACTTCAACTTCTTTTATGTGGTTGAAGTCCTACTTCGTGGTTTAGGCTAATAAGGCTAAAAGTGACCTGAGTCTTTTTGAAAAAGCTTTAGACTTCTGAAGACTTCAGGGTTCAAAAGGTTTAAGTCTTTATTTAAGGACTAGCTTCCGACCGCGACTTCGTTCGCGAGGGCATAAATAATCGGTCGGAAAAAACATTGAAAATTGATATCATGAACAGATAGACAGACACGGCATAGGACTTTGTTTTAAAATAACTATGTAGTGATGTTTTTCGTTTTTAGCACACGAATAAATAACAACAGTTACTGCTTCATATTTTTTTATTATTGTTAAAAAATAATCAATTCAATCATAACAAAATGTAAGTGCCTATACCGTTCATTTCATGGAAAAAAATACATTTCGAATTCGCTTAGGTACAGTCAGCCGCCAAAATGTTCTGAGCTTTTAAGGCTCCGTTATGCGGAAACATTTGTCTCTGTCTTTTTTTTACGTGTAAAGAGTATGGAAAATAATTGCACCTCTGTGCACTTTTTCGATGTTTTTCGTTGTTTTTTGTGGTTATAACTTTACGTATTCTATATAAAAATATGGCCTGCGCTAACTTAGTTTGATCATTTTGGCATTAACAAAAAAAAATGAGACATGTCACTATCCTGTCGGGTTTTCTGCAAAAACTTTCAGCCAAGACGAAAGACACATTGATGCCCTTATATTTTTATTACTAAGCCTATTTCTTTTTTTATTTCTCAAATTTCCAGCTTTCTTCTTTCTGAGTTTTGCTAAACAATTCTTGAATATTTAAATTAAGCTTAGCAGAATTGAGCGGAGAATAATTAGAATTTAAGCCAAGGAACAAATTTTTGAAATGTTGCTCTTCTACAGTACTAAAAGCATGGTGGCCGTGAATTATAAAATTGAGAACCAATCGGTCAATAGTGGTATTTTTTTTAGATTTATTAGTACCTGGTGTACAGAAGCTCTCATTATGGCTATCAATATGTTTTTTTAATGAGGAATGTGAACTCTTATTCGAAAAAACTTTCTTGCATATTTTACATTGTAATCCCTCTGGGCTATCTAGTATTTTATTATAATGTGTTGTTTTAAGTTTTTTATATCTTTTTATGTCTGTAGACGCCGTACTCACATTTGGCTCAGTGGTATTCATAAGCACATCTTTATTATTTTCCATAGTTGATAAAAATCGGGCACAAGAAATCGGGTCCATATTCGGTTGCATAAAACAGAAAGGCATATTTTTGCACTGCATAACGTTTTTTGGCATACTCATCATTTCGCATAACGTTCATACAGAATAAATCATAACGCATACTTTTTTCCGCATAACCTCTATTGTAATAATAATATATCGGCACATTTCTTTTTTGCATAAATATTTTTGCTATACCGATTACTAATCATACCATTTATTGGCATATCAATCTTTATCATAAATATTCCAAGTCATATTTATCAAATATCATAATGTTAACGGGTAGAAATTATACTAACAAATTAGTAACACCGTAAATAATATTCATTTATGTTTTATAGTTTAGAAACTTTGCTATAATTGAAGCATAGGCGTATAGAGTTGACCATGACCATCAGGCATGCAATATGCAAGCAAGCATGCAGCAAGCATGCAGCATGCAAGCAAGCATGCAGCATGCAAGCAAGCATGCAGCATGCAAGCAAGAAGCATGCAGCATGCATGCAAACATGCAACATGCATGCAAGCATTGTGGAGCTCCGCTCGCTTCGCTCGCTCCGCTGCGAGTGGTCAAAACACTAACCTAACCTAACCTACATATAGTGCATTAAATTTTTTTCTTTATAGCGGGGGGCCTCAACCCCCCGACCCCCCCGAGCAGGGGGGCCAGCCCCCCTGCACCCCCGGCAAGCATTTTGCAAGCAAGCACCCAACATGCAAGCATGCATGCAAGCGAGCATGCATGCATGCAAGCAAACAAGCAAGCAAGCACGCAACATGCATGCAAGCATTATTAAGCTCCACCCGCTTCACGCGCTCCGCTACGAGTGGTCAAAACACTAACCTAACCTAACCCACCAATGTCAAAGTCAACATTAAAGTCAAAATAAAAATACCTTTATTCAAATAAACTTAGTAACTAAGCGCTTTTACGTTTTCCTTCGTTTCAGACTTTTTTAACTGACAAGAAGGTAGCATTAGAAGTTTTAATTACTTAAATTGGTTATGCTTTTTTATATTATGCTTTAAAACATTAGTACCTACCTACTTATGTACATCTTTAATTACATAGTTAAGCAAAATTATATTAACCATAAAAAAAGATAATTATTTACAATGTTACGTTACGTATTTATCTTATATTTTTTAGTTAATCTGAATTAAAATGATTCTTCCAAAAATCGTTTCTGACTTGAATATTTATGGTTAAATCCATTATGCACTTCGTATTTTATGGTAAATTACCTTTAGACGTATAACAATTATGCCCTTTCCTTTTATGGTAATTTAAATTATGTTAATGGAGATTAGAGTAAGTAAGAATTATGCCGACGAAACCTTTCTACGTTCATAAAACTCTGCTTATCATAAATTATGCGAAAAGACTTTATGCCAAAACTGTTATGCCAAACGACATTATAACTAAAAAGATTATGCGACCGAAATGGCACCCCAAGAAATCAGACCACGTCTTTCCGCTGATTAAGGGTATTGTGAGTGTTGTCAACAACTATTTACTTTTGTTTTCTCAAAAAAATGACATTGAAATTTTGAATTTGAAAGAAATTTCTCTTTGATTGGTCCTTTTGGTCTACAGTAAAAAGAAATCCAAAGAGGCTGTAGTGTTGCTACTCTGTAACAATAGTTTCAGAATTTTGCTCACTATTTGCTATAACATGCGTTTTTATAACTACAGAGGCTTTCCTAAAGGTTTCAACCTTTTTAGAAAGCCTTTAAAACTTCGAATCATTTAAGAAAATAGGCCTTGAAAAAGGTTAATATTGCCGCGAGCCAAACCTTTTTATTGAGTAGCCTCGAAGCCTAAAGGACTTTTTAGCCTTTTAGTCCTAGTAGGCGTTCAAAAGCGAGGCTAGCCTTAAAAAAAGGGCTAAAAGCCTAAGTCTTTTGGATCACTAGAGAAGTATATTTCTAATGTCTGTTATAAAAAAATAACCTCGAAATTTAAGGCTAACGCCCCGCTGCGCTTCGCGCTCGCCTTAAATTTCTAACCTATACGCGGGACCTACAGGAGTGAAGCAGGTTCGATTCCAAACTCAAATTTCTGTTGTCTGTTATAAAAAAATAACCTCGAAATTTAAGGCTCACGCTCCGCTGCGCTCCGCGCTCGCCTTAAATTTCTAACCTATACGCGGGACCTACAGGAGTAAAACAGGTTCGATTCCAAAGAGCCCCCCTCGAGCCCCCCTCGAGCCCCCCTCGAGCCCCCCTCGAGCCCCCCCACGAGCCCCCCCACGAGCCCCCCACGAGCCCCTCTCAAGCCCCCATCGAGCCCCCCTCGAGCCCCCCATCGAACCCTCCTCGAGCTTTCCCCGAGCCCCCCCCTCGAGCTTTCCTCAAGCCCCCCCCCCTCGAGCTTTCCCCAAGCCCCCCTCGAATCTATTCTCTGCAAATTTCACTCAAAGGAAACATTCATTTATTTTTGAAAAGAAACAACACTGCATCAAAAGATTTTTAGAAATCTATTCCCTCACCCAGGAATCGAACCGGCTAAAATTTGAAAAAACAACACTATACTTTGATGATATCAATCGTTAGGGTCAAACATATGGATCAAATCACTTTTATGACACTACCATTCTTCTCCAAAATGAAGTAAATGAGTTCTCATTGAACAGGCATTTAATAGATGCGTAAAGCACTTTTGTTTAAAGGATCTCGGACTGAGTTAATAAAACTGCATCAAAAGATTTTTAGAAATCTATTCCCTCACCCAGGAATCGAACCGGCTAAAATTTGAAAAAACAACACTAAACTTTGATGATATCAATCGTTAGGGTCAAACATATGGATCAAATCACTTTTTTGACACTACCATTCTTCTCCAAAATGAAGTAAATGAGTTCTCATTGAACAGGCATTTAATAGATGCGTAAAGCACTTTTGTGTAAAGGATCTCGGACTGAGTTAATAATACTGTGCCGGCGGTGCATTTGAACCACATCAGCACGACGCCCGCAAACTAATTGCAACAAATCAGCTGACACTTTAGAATATTCACATTTTGAAAGAATCTCGTAAATTTTATTATGCATACCCTCAAAACTAAAATTGTTTTCATCACGAGCCCAAGTGATCAGCTCCTTTAAATTGGCGTGCAAGGCTTCCCTCTGTTTGAGAACAGAAAAAGAAAGTGCGGCGTATGCCTTGTCGGCATAAGACAAATCACGTAACTGATCGTAAGGTTTAATTTCATCATTCGTCTCTAATTCGACAAAACCTGGTGTGTGATTATAAGCTTTTTGAACCCCCGCGTAGGTTACTACAGAGCAATCATTTTTGTCAAAAAATTGAATTGAAAACCTTACGAAATTTTTGAGCTTTTGCTCTACAAAAAAAAATCTCTATCTGGATTTGGATATCATAATAATATAAATCTTTGTGAAAGCGGTCACAAAGTTATTTCTTTTTAACGCCTGACGCAAAAAGAGAGGGGTGTTATAATTATAAGTGTAACGTGTCTGTGTATCTGTCTGTAGTATCGTACCTCTTAAACGGGTGAACCAATTTTCGTTTAGTTTTTTTGGTGTATAGATAATTTTATCCTGAGTGTTCTTAGCCTGTTCCATGAAAATCTGTTCAGCCGTTTGAAGATCATCAGCTCTTTTCAGTCTTTCGTCAGTACTTTGAGTATGTTGTTTTTAGACACCATTTCCTACAACTATGCCAAAAATTGCTCATACACGAATTATTTCCCCTATAAGGCAATTTTTGGTGTTCCTTCGGCGGGCTTTAAAAATCTTCCCTGAGTTTAGCTCTTTAATAAGCCGTAGAGTAAGCATTTCGGGCACGGGGAGAGGAGCGTTGTTCTGGAGTCTCGTTCAAACGACACTCAGAAGTAGACTGCGTATTTCTTGCGCGTCTAACAGAACTTTGCTCAGAAGTTTTTATAATATACACTGAGCAGTAGCCTGTGCATCCCTGGCGAGACTTGATGATTGTTTTTCTGGAGTCTCATTTAAACGAGACTCAGCAGTGCACTGCGCATTCCGCGCTAGTCTCACAGAAGGTTGCTGTGATGTCCGCGAAACCTTGTACCTTGTACCGCGAAGTCCTTGGACGCCGCATCTTCTTCAAGACGACGTTGCCTGTCTTGGGAGCCTTCTTGACTGCGTAATTCAGCTTTCCGAGTTGCTTGTAAAAATAAAAACTCTTCCCTTTCTGGGGTATTCTTTTCCGGCTGCGTCAATCTGCACCTTTTGTCTTCGTTTCGAACATTTCAATAGCGTAGTTGAAACTTAATCTAGCAAATTAAAAATAATACCTACCTAACCTAAAACTGATACCTACCTAAATTTC
The DNA here is from genome assembly GCA_943789525.1 of Agriphila geniculea. Taxonomy (NCBI): domain Eukaryota; kingdom Metazoa; phylum Arthropoda; class Insecta; order Lepidoptera; family Crambidae; genus Agriphila; species Agriphila geniculea. The sequence goes on from OX038888.1 coordinate 19,345,843, forward strand.
TTAAACTAATCAACTAGACTATTTTACATTTTTCCTAATAAATAATATTTTTATTTAATTATTTTAATCTACTTATTTATTAATAATATTCAAAAATTAAAATAAATTTAATTTAAATATTCAATCCTTTCGTACTAGAATATTTTTATTATTTAAAGATAGAAACCAACCTGGCTCACACCGGTTTAAACTCAGATCATGTAAGGTTTTAATGAAAGGAATAATCGATTTTTGGATCGATTCGAATCGAATGCAGTAGAATCGATCTTCGATTAAATCGACCGTCGTTGAATCGATTTTCGATTAATCGATTTTTTTAACGTACCTAGTAAAGACGATAATAAGAAATAATAACAGTACTATTTCTGTGATCTGTAAACAGTACTTAGCGATAGCTTGACACTATTGGTAGGTCCGGCAAAAAAAATTAACTTAAATTAAAATATTAGTTATACTTACAATAGGAAAGTGTTATGGCACACACTCACAAAACTGTGTATTTTTTCTATTTGAATTGCAACTTCAAAATAAGTTAGTTTTAAGTTCAAATCGATTGGATAAGTCTGACGTGCTGCTTGCTGTCCATTATAATATAATATATTATGATAAAAAATATGTTTTGTGCTAGACGACAAAATAATATGCTAGACAAAAAGAAAATCTGCCTGTAGCATTATAATATATATGCTACCTAAATTAGCAACACTGATGTTTAATCTTTTTAATTCTCCTGGCAGGCAGACAAAATAATTTGAATCCATACAGCCGATTTTTTTTAGTATTGTTGTCTTCTTCGATTTGAAAACCGGTAAACCTCACCAATTTCTAGATCTTTAACATTACAGATGAGAATCGGTTCGATTCCGGAGATTCTTGGATCGATTCATTGAATCGATTCAGTGTTTCAGATCGATTAAAAAAATCGATTTTAGGACGTTAAAAAATCGATTCTTCGATTAATCGATTTAAAATCGACATGCCTAGCTTTCATTAACTTTACAATCGTACAATCAGCTAATTTTATAATCAGTTCCCACTAGTGCTAATTGCACTTCGTACGTAGCCAGGACAAAGCATAACAGTCAGTCAGTATTCTTATCGAGTGGACTTTAGCGAAAAGCGGCAGCGTAGTTAGTAAGGATTCGGACAATCTGTAGCGATCGGTCCTATCCCTATTGATTGAGTCGACTTAACAAGGATTCGGACAATCTGTCTGAGGCGATCGGTCCTATCCTAGGCGACTCCGTGATGGATTGAGTCGGCTTACTAAGGATTCGGACAATCTGAGGCGATCAGTCCTATGCCTATCCTAGGCGACTCCAGCCACATCAAGTAGCGGATTTTGTTATTATGACGAGTTGGGGACGATCCAGAAGATCAAGGCCTTATTGAGTCGACTCCGGTGAGCGACTGACTGCTGTGCGCCGGCGCATGCTTTATATAGTGTTCGACTCGACGTCTAGGGGCGATCGATCGATGGCGCTGGCGCCGACTTGTCGCGCTGGTACGCGCCGCCTGGCTGGCGCCACGTGCTTGCTTTGTTTGTTTCGATTTTGCGCCGACATATACAAAACAATTTGTTAAAACATTAATTAATTTAGATTTTCTAAGTACTTATACAAAACAATTTGTGAAACCATGAAATTACTTCATTTTTTCACAAATTGTTAAGTATACTTAGATAGGAAATCTAAAAACTAAAATAATGTATCTTTTATTCATCAGCTGATGAGTCCTCAGATGACTCAGATTGAGACTCTTCAGAGGCGGCCACATCAGTTACGCGTTCAACGCTATCCCTATCTTCAAGCAATCTTCTGTACCATCCATGGTACTCTTCGGGTATAACCCCCTTCTCACATAGATTAATGAGATCTTTTTTCTTAGCTTCCGTTATCCACTCGAGTGCCCCGGGCGCATATAAGCAAAATCTAACTCTCGAGTTTTGATGGTGATCCCTGATTGGTCATGAAACTCAGTAGTTAGGTTTTGCGCGCAAACTCTAACTCCCCATTTTCCCGCTAGTTCGATAGTGATCTCTGATTGGTCAAAAAACTCAGTAGTTAGGGTTTGCCCGCAAACTCTAACTACTGATTTCGCATCTTTATTTTTTTGTCAGTAGTAATGTATAGCGCGTAATTGTATAACTGATTTCAGGGACTTTGCTAGTTTAGTTAAAACAAGAAGTTTTGCAATATATTTTCATCAGTAATTTAAGGCACTTAATAATGATTAGGAAAAAAATTAATAAAATTATATATTTCCCGTGGTACTACTGGATCGATTGGTAGTACTACGGGATTTTTTTTTACCCGTGGTACTACTGGTAGTAGTAATACTGGTAGTACCACGGGCAATAAAGGAATAATTTCCGTTGCTGGCTGTACCTACTGAAATAAAAAGATCTTTACAGATAAACGATAAAGAAGTGAGATTTCTTCAACGCATGTAGGGCGGTTACGGCATTCTTCACTTGGTTCGCCATAAAACAAATATCTCTCGGATCGCCGGTGCACTTGGGTAGGTTTCGCAGGCGGTTCAACTCGGCGACGGCTAGGTTTTCTGATCTTCCGAAGTTTGTTTCCAGTGTCTTCACGATATCTTCCGGCGTACTCTCTTCATCAATCAGTAGGTTCGCAACAGCTTCTCTGGCGCGGACTACGGGAATTTTTTTTACCCGTGGTACTACTGGTAGTAGTAATACTGGTAGTACCACGGGCAATAAAGGAATAATTTCCGTTGCTGGCTGTACCTACTGAAATAAAAAGATCTTTACAGATAAACGATAAACCAAAAAAAATACGTTAATGTGTAAAGAAAGGCGAATACCTTTAAACCATTTAGCCTTATCCTAGGTACTGTATTGAGATTAAGAATAAGAATGTTGAATTGGAGAAAAAATTATTAAGAATGTTTCTGTGCAATAAATATTTATTTTGTAGTTTATTAAGTACCTATTGTTTTATTCTCAAAAGTTTTAACCCAAACACAGGAGAAGTCTTCTTCTTCTTCATCGTGTCGATGATTCTGGCGTCCACCAAAGCGTGTTGTCAGGTAAAATTCACAACGGCGGCATAGCGCAACCAAATAGGACAAGTAAGAATAAATGCATTTTAAGTAGATATTGGAAGAGGTCCATCATACAATTGTTCTAGCGGTGGGAACTGGAGTTCCGAGGCAGTTGGTAGTTCAAAAACCTGTTCTGCTGCCAATCGCTTTGTTTGTTTCTTGTCGCATAGCTGTTGTCTCCATGTGCTGAAGATGTCGATGCTGAATTTGTATTAATCTTATTTTGTGGGTCTTAAACAGTAACATCTATTGCCATAAATGAATTCGACATGTCATAGTTATAGTGAATTTTTTGTCTCCTTTTATGTACTTCATCCGTTTTATTTTTAACCATTTCACTTGCTGTCCATCTGTGTTGTTGGTTCTATTAAAAATTATTGTATTAGCCAATTTTTTCAAATCTTTAAATTTGTTGTATTTTAATTGCTTGACTTGATAACAATTCTTTGTTATAGTCTTTGTGTCTTTCCTTTATTTTTTTTTGATCTAGCACGTTTGAAAATTTTAATCCAGTCAGTCATACAAAAAATATCAACATTTTTCTTGGCAGTCTCAATCGCACTGTGCATTGAGTCAGCTTCCATGTAACTGTGACCTGACTCTAAGAACTTGTGTTCTATGATTTGCAAATGGTTGCTGATTTGAATTACTCACAATAGGATAGCAGCCACGAATTGATTCCGGTTTTGTCCTCCACATGCACATTTCATTAAATAGTGACACAAAATAGTTCCGATTTCTGAACTTTTGTATGGTCCGAGACAAATGGTAAAAAGGGCCATTTGTCTCGGACCATACAAAACAATAAGCTTCGTTAGGAGGCGCACTTTCGTACAGCGTTAAATTGTATAAAGTTAATTTTCTTGCATAGTAAAGTTTAATGTTTACAGTGTGTCACGTTATTTTCCTCTTGCCCTCTGTTTTCGGATAAATAATAATGGTTTATGCTATGTACTCACCTTATAAAAACAGCGGGGTAAAGAAAGGAACAACAACATATATAGTAAATAGACAAGTATAATTTTATTTTGGTTTCTTTTGATTTATACAATGCTAAATTTGAAATTGGGGGCGGTTAAGGCTCTTATTAATACCAATGACCTTGCTGAATGACCTTGAGATGCCTTGAGCTTACACGTATCGCGGATAATCGCGCGCCTCGGCCACAGAAAAGAAAATAAGTACAGATGGCCTACTAAATAAAGAACTATGTAATCTAATTACAGCCTCTTCCTTAATACCAGCCTTTTTATTTTTTTTAAATAAGGTTTCTTTTTTCTAAGTCTAATCGGTTACATATTAGAATGGTCTAAGGTCATAATACCTATGGACGAAAAACCTAATTTGAAAAACAATGCACAAAATACCTAAGCTCATAATATATAATAGTTGAAATGCATAATGTGCGGTTTACCTAAAGTCGATTCAGGATAATACATCCCTTATGTCTGTGGCCTAAACTTTAGAAATTCTAAAACATAAACATTTAATATGAGTAGAGTAGGTATGTTAATAAAATCTTGACATCATGCCTAGAATCTACTTTACCAAATGAGAAACAATGCTATAAAAAAACAGTAATAGTGAACCAAAACCGGTAATGTGTAACTGTGTAGGTGTCGGCCATCTTGGTCTCACGTTAATCTCTACGTTTGAACATCGATATTACCCCGTCACGCCACCTAAAATTTACTCAACGAGCATTATTTTTCACAAAGACTGAGTACAGAGTGGCTGTGTTCGAAAAACAGCATTAGAGAACCATCAACGCAAGCGAACTTTGGGAAGTCTGTTTACGAAGGCAAGATGTTATTTTTATGGTTTTAATAAAACTAGTAATAGATCAAATTCATAACGTTTTAAGGTTATCTACTTATTCAAAGTCAAAGTCAAAATTAGCTTTATTCAAATAAACTTAATTATTAAGTACTTTTGAATCGTCTATATTTTCCTACCACCCGTTCAAGACTTTTTTAACTGACAAGAAGAACGGGCGCAAGAAACTTATCAGCTTTAATAGCAATAAGTAACGATATTTACAAACTTAAATATATCGTTACCAGATAATTACAACAGGGTGACAGGATTATTGGCAACAAACATAGACTTATTATATTACTATCATTGGCAACAAAGTACTTACAGTAGTTATGTGTTACATCATTTCCACGCATTTTGATCTTTAAGATAATCGTCTACTTTATAATAACCTTTACCCATGAGCGTTTTTTTAACATGGTTTTTAAATTAAATATTTGTAATTAAATTTAGTAATGTCGGAAAAATTAGGGGGGGGGGCAGGAATTTGGTGGGTTATTTTCTATAAATTCCTTTAATCAGCCGCGGGCTGATATTTAATGGGTATTTAACTTTCGTTTAACAAATTCAATTCATCTTAATTTGCTCGTCTTAAGGTTGTAATTTGTAGTGCTATTAACCTAGAATTACTAATCCTGCACCCAATGGCCTAAATACAGCCAGGTAAATAATGTGCCATTCCTAAGATATTTGTCCTGCAAATGAGGAACTTATATTAAAAATATATTTGAATCTAACATCAGCCGGTCATCAAAACTTTACGGCAATATACAGGCTGTTCCGAAATATTATTTTGATAATGTTTTTATGTATTTGTTTATTGAATTTCACTTTTTGAAAAGAAAGCGCCTCAATGATTTCAATTTCAAATAATTAAAACGATCTCGTACTCGTTGATTATTACATACAACGTCTTACAAAAAAATCACAGATCTCGTGCTGTACCTACTACGTAATGAATCGACCTATTATAGATTATTCAAAAAAATAAAAATCATAATGCGTATTTTTCGGTCGAAAATTTTAAATTTTATTTCATAAACAAAAAATTTTGTCTTCAAAAACAACTTTTCTAAAATATTTTTGCATCATCGTAAACCCTTCAGTTTCCGCGTCTTTGGAGCTCTCGTACGTCCTCGTGCCCGCACGCGAACCACCCGCCGCGTGATATCGCATCTCGCGCCGTGCAAAACTCGCGGCTAAGGGTACCTCTACAGCAGCGGTTCCCGAATTCTTTTGGCTACGGAACTCTTTTTGGTTCATCGCTTTTGTGCGGAACCCTAGTTCAAGTAAGAAGTAAACTAACCAGGGAAAGTTACATTTAGGTAAAGAAAACCCAGAATAAGGCTGCGCGGCGAGCGCGAAGCGCGAGCCGCAGAAAATTTTTGGGTCTATTTTCTAGCTAAATGTACCTTGAAATCATTAAAACTAGCAGTAAAACCACTGTAGAGTTACTTGTACTATTAGTTATTCTGTGGTAGAGTCTGGTAACTGGTAAATGAAGGACATGTTGAATGTATGTAAATGTTTGTATTGTAATTAAAATACTCAAAATCAATGGAAACAAACAAGCGGGTCAGCAAAGTAAGAGTAAAAAAATAAAAAAAGGAGAACCACTTAACTGAAGGGAAAAAAATACTTTTGATTTAATGTATTAGTTTTTATTTTGACTTTGTTTCCATGCTTGTTTTCTATTACTACGGGCCCTCTCTCATTTATTGCGCGTCATTTTTATATTTACTTATGAATTCCGAACAAACAAGACATGTCTTTTGCAACTCTGCTTTCATTAAATCTACAGAGCAACGATTTCTGACATTAGAACATTTAAGCGTCATATGGGAAAACCTCGCTCAACATAAGCATTTGAAAGCAGTATGCTTGAAGCGCGAGATACAACGCAAAATAAGGCATTTAAGATGTTGTCCTGTATGCTTTTAAACATTTGGACCCATATTCATTAATACTTTGATTGTGATCGCGTGTTATCATCAAAAATCTGGACAAAACTAATGGATCGTCGGGACGCGGGACAATATCATCGAAATCGGGACTGTCTTTATACCTACACTCTTGAATTTTCGCGGAACCCCTGCGAGCCTCTCACGGAACCCCAGGGTTCCGCGGAACCCCATTCGGGAACCGCTGCTCTACAGCCTCGACCGTCACCAATATCGAAAAAAAACCAGGCCATGTGCGAGTCGGACTCGCACACGAAGGGTTCCGTACCAAAAAACGGCAACGGCTAGCTATCACGGTTCATGAGATACAGCCTGGTGACAGACAGACAGACATACAGACAGACAGACGGACAGCGGAGTCTTAGTAATAGGGTCCCGTTTTTACCCTTTGGGTACGGAACCCTAAAAAGTGTTCCTTCGTTCGATAGCAAGGTGCTTTTTATTCATATTTTTGAAATTCGGCCCCGTTCTCGAGATATCGGAAATTTTCTGTGAAAAGACACAATTTTTCGGTCGAAAAAAGACGGTTTTTTCGAATTCCAAAAAGTTTTTGACTCTTTCAAAATATTTTTCACATCTTCTTATTCACTTTAAATTTCGCGTCTTTTGAGCCCTTATACGTTCTCGTGGCCCTAAACCTCAGGGTATCACGGCGGAGTCGCACTTTGAGCGAAAATTTCAGGGACCTACTAGAGCGAACGAAAAAACATTTTCAATGTTAAAAACTCCTAACTAATGCGCGAAAAAAAATCAGCTGTTTCATACAAAAATTAATAATGAAAATATTAAAATGTATGAAACAGTCGTTTTTTTTTTCGCGATTTCATAGTGAAAATTATTCAGTTTGGTGGTCCTTATCTACCATATTCGGCATTTAGAGGTTATTTTGTAACACGTTGTATATTAAACCAAAGACTTTGCGGTATTTTTTTGTTTTTGTTATTCCATTTTTCATATATTTATATGAAAAATTTACAAGAAAATTTACTAAGTTGTTTAATATTTACAAGAGATGTATAAATTTCAAAGACTTAAGCTAATAAATTTAATAGAAAAAATACTAGAAAAAAACGACTCACCCGTAGCAGCTCAAACGGGACTTGAACCCGCACCCTTGGGATTACGGCCCAATGCACTGACAAATTATGCTACCGAGTCGCTAGTGGGAGTGGCGAAATTTTCTAGTACTTTTTACGTTTTCGCTGTAAGCCAGCGTTATCTTATCAATGTGAAGACTTGTTGAGGGAATCATAATTTTAGAGCCTTTAAGTGTTTTATTATCATTATTGATAGTTACAAAATTAAATTCATACAAACATGGTTGTTTTATTTTTTAACATCACGTACCGGGTTGGAATTAGGGAACAAATTGGGTAAAGTTAAAACAAAGAACGCCGAAATTAGGGTTTCTCGCCCTTCCTGCAACATTGGTGCCAAATTGCTCGATGTCATGTTTTTTTAACATAAATAATATGTTGATTATTAGACTAATATAAATCTTATAATCGACAAAACGCAAGGGCTGTTATTAGGGCTACTATCTAATTGGCATACTGGAGAATTGCGCACTCTGTGGCACTTTAATGTAATATTTGTCAATTGCAAACGTCAAAAAATTGCGCAGCGCGACACAGGTCCATTCAGCAATACGCCTCCTCCCCCACTGATTTTTTAGACGAGAAAATGGCGCGACGTCATGTGACCGTGCGCGAAATGGAATATAACAATATTGAAATTATTTTTGGCTACTAATCAAAAATCTAAAACAACCATGCCCTGCGTCTTTTTTTGTAGAATATTAACAAAGAAAAAATAATGATTTTTGACTGATATTAACCGAGCGAAATGGATTTAAAAATTATAATGGAGATAGGTTCAGGATTTTTTTTCCATAACTTATAATAAAAAAATTAAAAAAGTAAAACAACTATGCCCTCTGATATATAATGTAGTTTAACATATATTTTTTTGACTGCTGTAACTATAATATTGATGGAGAAAAATGCATTTAAAAAAGATGGAAAATCATGCTTTGAGATATATATGAGCCTTAACCGCTGAAATTCACTGGGATACAAAATAATACATCAGAAATATTTCCTGCCGTTCCTCGGTTGATATTAGCAAAGGTTAAATCTTAAAACTACCTAACTCAAAGAAACTGGGTGATTTAAGGATGGCCTGCCCGTCAGATATCAGGATAAAATGAATTTGTTTGAAATAAATCTAACTTGAGAGTAAATTTGGATGCCTCAGTATGTAATAAGTGCCGAAGGCGAACCGTCGCCGATGCTCGCTGACTTGGTTAATAGATTTTAATGAATTTATCTTAGCCGAAGTACACATTGGGCCAACGCCTGGCCGCGCGCGTTGGGCCAACCATTGGGCCAACGACTGGCCGCGCGCGTTGGGCCAACGGCAACGCGGCCAGGGCATGTTTGGTGTACCGATCATTCTGCATTGGCGCTCTAAAGATGGAGGACGTGGAAACTCTTACAGCCGCGGCAGCTTATTTATACACTGCGTTTAACTATTACGTTAAAGTACACCAAAGTAGAGTGACTAAAAAGAAATGGCGCAAAAGAAGATGGTGGATGTTGACTATTCATCGGAATAGAACAAGGTAAATGTTAACAGTTGTTTGATTCAATCAAATCATTTATGGGATACTAGCGGCTGCCCGCGACTTTGTCTGCGTGGAATGTTTTTTTTGCTATCCCTGGGGAACAGTACTTTTTACTTTTGTCCTTTTGTGTACCCTTGACAACGTGTATGCAAAATTTCATGACGATCGGTTCAATAGTTAGGACGTGAAGGCGTAACAAACAAACAAACAAACAAATAAACAAACAAACGGACTTTCGCATTCATTTCATAATACTAGCGGCCGCCCGCGACTTCGTCTGCGTGGAAAAGTTTTTTGCCATCCCTCGGGAACAATACTTTTTTTCGGGATAAAAGGTAGCCTATGTCCTTCTCTGTACCCCTGACAACTGACAACGTGTATGCAAAATTTCATGATGATCGGTTTAGTAGTTAAGACGTGAAGGTGTAACAAACATACAAACAAACAAACGGACTTTCGCATTTATAATATTAAGTAAGGATTAGTAAGAATGGTGGTGTTTAGGTGATAATCTACAATTGTTAATTTTTTAAAAATTGTCTAAAAACAATAAAGAATTATATACAAATTTGAACATAAAAAAAAACAAATGTAAGTCACCGAGCGGGATTCGAACCCGTAACCATAAGAATAATTATTTATTCTTATGCCGTCCGCCAGTGTGGCCGCCAGGACAAATTAGCGACCATATTCTGCGTCGAAAGAAAAACGCATGAAAACTCTAAAACACGCGTTTTCCCAAATATAAGACTAATTTAGATCGATTGTTTTTGTTTACCCCCGAAAAGTTGTGATTTGTAACCACTCTCCAAATTTTAAGGATGTGTTCAGTCCATGAAACTGAACAATTTTCTCTAAGAAACATAGGGTCAAATATGTAAAAAAAAATGATATTTCATACAAATCAAAAAGATCACTTGATCAGTTTAGTAAGGGGTGACCAACATTTTTGCCGTATTTCGACACATGTTTCATGGAGAAAGTTGTTCAGATTCATGGACTGAACACATCCTTTTCGTCCCTTTTAGGTATATAAAAAGGTAGTTATTTGTAGTCGCCCTCAGTCCGTCGCCCACTTAGAAGGTATTTCAGTACACTTTGTTTATTATTTTTGATACCCAAAATGGGAACTTTATTCCTAACCCTATTAAATACTACTACCCCTTACTACTTATACCCTAAAATAAGATGAGAGTCAAAATGGATGGTGTATCATGGCGAATTAAATTGTCTTAAATACCAAAAAAAAATTGGTACCTAAAATGTACCATTTAGTACCTGGAGCTAAACAATTTTTACCTACATAAGAACTAAATTATTTTGATACACCCGCTATATTGACATCAAGATGGCGGGTGTTCTTTAACAAATCAATTTTGAACCATTATACACAAAATATTTTATATAGTAATGGTTCAACATTGATTTTCTGTGAAATCAAACAACAGTTTTTTTGTGAACGCCAAGATGGCGGGATCCCTTATGGTATTTGAAGTATTTCATGAGTAGAATTTAGTGGCATTCATATTTTGGTAACTACTGTTTAGTACTATTCGTTTGGAACTATTTAGTACCATTCATTAGGTACTATGTATTTATTATAATTTATTGGTACCATAAAATGGAATTAATTTGTTGCTATTTAGTAACATTCGTTTGTTACTATTTAGTACCATTCGTCTGTTACTATTTAGTACCATTCATTAGGTACTATTTAGTACAATTTATTTGGTATCATATATTTCAAATTATTTATTATCATACAGTAGGTACCATCCATTTGTTACCATTTAGTACCATTCATTAGGTACTAATTAGCACAATTTATTGGGTAAAATATAGTATCTTTTGTTTGTTACCATTTAGTACCATTCATTTGTTATTTATTTGGTACCATATAGTATCATTTGTTTGTTACTATTTAATACCATTCATTAGTTACTATTTACTACAATTTATTTAGTACCATATAGTAACAAACCAATGGTATTATAATATGATACCAAATAATATGTACTCAATATTACCTACTCAATGAATGGTACCAAGTACTATATGGTACCAAATAAATTATACTATATGATACCAAATAAATTGCACTAAATAGTACCTAATGGATAGTAATAAATAGTAACAAACGAATGGTACTATTTGATACCTAATAAATTGTACTATATGGTACCAAATATATTGGTACTTAATTGTAGTGGTAATGGTAAATGGTGTAACAAATGAATGGCCCGGATGGTACCAAATTAATTGTCCTATATAGTACCAAATAAATTGTACTAAATAGTACCTAATGAATGATACTAAATACTTACAAATGCATAGTACTATATGTTACTAAATAAAATGTACTGTATGGTAGCAAATAATTTGTACTAAATAGTACCTAATGAATAGTCCTAAATAGTAACAAACGAATAGTAGCAAATAGCATCAAATGAATCCCATTATATGGTGCCAAATAAATTAAAATAAATACATAGTACCTAATGAATGGTTCCAAAAGAATAGTACTAAATAATAGATACCAAAATATGAATGGCACTAAATTCTAGCCACCAAAAACTTCAAAAACCATAAAAGATCCCGCCATCTTGTCAGTTACAAAAAAATACTGTTGTTTATTTCTCAGACACTACTTAATTAATCAAGCATGTGTTTTTTTTTGCCTTGAGGTACTTTTTAGGTACATTTTTTGATGTAGTTAAATTTTATGATGATGATTTATCCTTACTAATATTATAAAATATATACTTACTAGTAAACAAACACCGTTTTTGTGTTATGCCTTCACGTCTTAACTACTGAACCGATTATCATGAAATTTCGCACACACGTCAGGGGTACAGAAAAAGTGATAGGGTACTTTACATCCAGAAAAAATGACAAATCCCGAGGGATAGGAAAAAAAAACTGTCCATGTAGACGAAGTCGCGGGCGGCCACTAGTTACTGATAAATGGCACATTTCTAATAAGTAAAATACTTCATATTAATTCTATTTTTTTAGGGAGACCATGAATCAACAACTTGCCGAGCTTCTTGCAGAACCCATCTGGGGAGTTCAATAATTGGCTTTGGTTAAAAAATAAAAGGTATTTTTTTTATATTTTTTTATTAAAGATTAGGCCAATTTAAGAAACTAATTTGAATATTTTAACATTTGGTTGCGTATTTATTTTTTTATAAATATATTTGTGTACTGGATATGGTCAGCCGGAAATACGTCATGAGTGGCACGAAAGTTTAAGAAGGAATACCTTTACTTTTAGAAAAATAAACGGCCAAGTGTCATTATCTGTCATAGTAACTGTCAATGACATATTGGTTGTTTGTAAACAAATAAGTTAAAGTTAATATTTCTTCTATTTTATTCATTTAATCCAGTTGTGACGGTTCTAACCTACCTTCTTAATTTTCCGCAATAATTTTTGAGGTGGCATAATTATAATAAAAATGCTTACCAGTGGAAACTCAGTTGAAAAACTTTGTAAAGGCTAACACGCGCAATTTACCCAAATTTTGCGAAATGTGTCTATTTTGGAGGTAGGCTACTTGGATCAAATTGTAATGATTGCTTGTGGACTGATAAATTTGCAGGCTGACATAATAAAAATATTGAAAATATGTGCATACTTTTATTTCTATTTACAAACATTTCATAGTAGGGATGTCGAAAAAAATACGATATTTTTTTGCGATAAGTAGGTACACCTATATTTTTCGGGCGATATTAAATACTCTGATATATCGATAGATGTTTTTACAATAATGTTTCCATAACAATTTTTTTTGTATTACGTATGGATTCTAATAGTCGACACTATTTTGTCACTGGAGCATTTTGATTTTTTCCAACTTTAGAGTCTTAGAAATCATAGTAAAATTTGTAAAATCGAGCCAAAATTTCGCGTAGGGGTTTATTTTGCTTCTCTTTTGGCTTTAATATACCTTAAAATTAGAAACCATTACCCAGTCATCATCCCAAATTTTCTCAATAATATGACCTATTATATATTATAAATCGATATTTTTTCACTTCCACCTTCCACCATCCCTAATGCCAAGTTCATTGTCAAAATTGTCTTTGCCCTTTTTTTTTTCTTTTTTCTTTTTTTTTATTATAGCTGGGGGATCTGCATGTGATGACGTCATAGAAAGGTCATTTGAAGGTTAAAGCTTTTTATTGAATATCTTTAAAAATATAGACTTATTTTAAAATCTAATTAGTAGACATTGTACAGAAAGCTTATTTCTCGAAATTGTTTTGAGATTTCCGGTCATGTTCAAAAAGTTAGCAAAGCCAATTTCGTTCGTATGTCATACACTGATTTTGAATACCTTGTACAAAAAATTTCTCCAATGGTTTCTAAGCAAGATACTACCTGGAGGGAAGCTATACCAACAAAAATACGACTTGCAGTGACATTGAGATTTTTAGCTAGTGGAGACGATTACAGAAGCTTACATTATCTATTTAAAATTTCAAGTCCACTTATCTCACATATAATAATTGAAGTCTGTATGGCACTCAATGAGGTTCTGAAGGATTTGATTAAGGTAAGTAAACCAAATTTAAATCTTTATTTTAATGAATCATTTATTGTTATTTTAATTACTATCTAGAGTAACAATATATAAACATAATAGGCTTTTCATGAATATGTTTTATGGTTTTATGCATTTTTATACGCCTGATATATTATACTTTGAGATTCTATTGACCCAGATTGTTAATCATTGTACATTTCATCAGATTCTGGCAAATGAAGTTCAACAGGTTGTTCTGAAGATGATGCTTGTTGGGATTGGGCAGGTAAAGACTGTGATAAGTATGATTGTGAAAGTATGTCATCAGAAAATATTTGAATACGTTGTGGTTTTGGTTTTTTATCAACATAGTCTCCTGAATGGAGGTTTAGCGGCGATTGGTTAGGAATAGTAGCATAAGTTGCATGGATAGACTGCGCTGAGTGAGGTCGATTAGGTGAAGATTGATTGGGAATAGCATAAGTTGAAGGGATTGAATGAGGGTTTTGCGGAGATTGATTAGGAATAGTAACATAAGTTGCATGGATAGACTGCGCTGAGTGAGGTCGGTTAGGTGAGGATTGATTGGTAATAGCATAAGTTGAAGGGATTGAATGGGGGTTTTGCGGAGATTAATTAGGAATAGTAGCATAAGGATCAAAATACTCTATGGGAACATTTAAGGTATGAGTACTAGAAACAACAGAAATCGCCAAAAACTTTTCCCATACATTTTGTACTGAAAAACGATAAATAAACTCGAAATATTTTTATTGCCAAACGATCCTATTTCTTACTGTGATCAAAATACTCTTTAAGGCTTACTGAAATTTGAGTATAGAAACTGTTTTTTTTTTAGATCTAATGTTGTAGAAGATTGTGCCTGCGTGTGTAGCCGGTGTTGTGACTTGCTGTAGTTTCTGTACTCAAATTTCAGATGGCCTTAAAGAGAATTTTGATCACAGTAAGAAATAGGATCATTTGGCAATAAAAAATATTTCGAGTTGATTTCTCGTTTTTCAGTACAAAATGTATGGGAAAAGTTTTTGGCGATTTCTGTCGTTTCTAGTAAAAATACTCTATGTGACCATTTAAGGTATGAGACCTTAAATGGTCCCATAGAGTATTTTGATCCCCACACGAAATAGGATCGATTGGCATAAAAAAATTTTTTTTTGGTATTTTAGCATTTTTTTGCTAACCGTATTTTTTTCGAAAATCTGTGAATGCAGTTCATAATATCTTAAAAATTATGGATAGTCTCCTTGTAACGTTTTCCTGTAACTATAACGGTTAAGGTACTTGCCCTTAATGTAACGTCTCAAAAATTCACCCTGTATATTTAAAAAAAAATATCTGGGGTGATGGAGACATAGTAGTACAGTAAGAATTAAAAAAAAACTGTGTCTGTTTGTCTGTTTGTTTGTCTGCTTGAACACGCTAATCTCCGGAAATACTGAACGGATTCGGATAAACTTTTTTTTATATAGCTATTAAGCCTGGGCATAGTATAGGGTATAATTGATTTTGGAAAATCGAACACCTGATGCAGAACTGTAATGGTCCAACTAAACTGCAAAGAATATAAAAATCTAAATAATGTAAAAATAATGTTAAAGTTTTTCAGCCTGATGAGTATTTTTTATTAAGGTATGAAAATCGAAGATCTGGAACACCTGATGCAGAACCATAATGGTCCAGCTATACTATACAAAATATAAAAATGACACCTTAGCAAAAGTTGTTCAGCCTGATAAGCATTTTTTGTTGAGGTATAAAAATAGAAGATCTGGAATACCTGATGCAGAACCAAGTTTAATTTATTTGCATGTTAAACACTTGATTACAATAATTCACAGATCTCGTGCCTTTCACGACCTTCTGGTACATTGAAAATGAATTTAATTAATTACCTAAAACAAAATTTATACGTAAACATTTTTTATTATTATTAAATATACCTATGTAAGTACTATAACTAAAACATCTCAGAATTTCTACAAAAAAATACATAATAAAAAAATTCTAATCAAAATCAAATGCAGTCTCGCGCTGACTTCATCATCATTTGAATATGTGCGATAACACTATGTTTATCTAGGAATCATCTTAACATTCTCATTTAGAGACCGTTGTAAAAATTCATTTGGAATCGTAGCGTACTAAGAAAAACATGAGACATGCCCGATCGAGTAATTTTAAATCTCGAAATTGAAATAACAGCAACCCACGAATATACAGCAACATCTTTAACATTAACATAGGTACCTATTTGTTTCCTTTTTTACACGTTTTGAGTGTAATTTATCTTAAAAATTCTAACCAATTAGTGCAAATCAAAGATTTAAATCTTTGGTGCAAATGCTTTTCTGTATCTACTCCTAAGTATGGAGGCTCAAACTACAAACTCTCTTCTATTCAACATTCGCTCAAGATTCGTTTATTCGTTTGCCTATACAAAAAAGTGCCGGGTATCATGAAATCCCACGGTGCAGGCAATGGTCAGGAAATATAGCCAAAACGATAGAAACAGATGCGCCGAAATAGTTTTTTTCGATGCTCACGTGCAACTACAAGGCAAACGCGTTATTAACCAAATAACCAAAATAGGGTTAATAAATAAATGATATCTTGTTCTTCGTATGGGTAATACTAATGGTGTTTATTTAACTTAGTTGTTTTACGTTAGATTTGACACCTAACCATTAAAAAGTCATAAATAAATAATTATTAAAAAATCACATTAACAAAACTTAATACAAACATAAACTCATTTAATCTAATTTTACTTGATTTAAGAATTTTAGTATCAATAAATTTAAATATATTTTTGTTTTGCTTTTAAAAACACTTTCATTAGGTACCTAGTCAAGTTTGGGCAGCCTCGGATCTTAATAAAAATATATTTATTTAATAAAAAGATTACATTTATTATTAATGCTAATGCTCTACAATTGAGCCTACAAACTAAGACGACACGTCAGACGTGTCTCTACAACTACTGTTCAACACGGAATGAATCCGGAGACCTCGATACAGGGAGGTCTGTCTCTATTTATAGGTATCTCCCACCTACTTATTTAATACAGGGAATCAATTGTTTATTATTAATTACACAGGATGCGATAAAGAGTTCCGACTAATCGGTAATATTCAAGTGCTTTCATTGTTCCTTATTTAGCTTTAACTGTCGGCAAATGATATCTATTCCTGGAACTGAATTACATGCAGTGTCGCAATTATACCTAATAGGTATTCATACAAGTACGTCTACTGTGCGTGATGTGGGATGTGGACCCTTAACTCCTCCCTCCTTAAGTTCGAAATCCTCTGAACGTTTTACTTTCAGATAATTTCGATTACAAAGCTTCTTCTTAAATTTATAGAGTACAATGATTATTATTATAGTTAAAATTATTGGATATAATAAAATAGTTCCTATACTAATGCTTTTTACATTTACAGGATTCAAATTACTTATTATCGGTTTTTCTTCAGTTTTTCTCAATGCATACGTCAGGAGCTGCAGATTTTCTAAGTCCACGTTGTCCAGGTTGATGGGTTCTAATGATGTTACATCTTTGAGTTGTGATAATTCAGGTAATAGGTAAATATTATTCTGATTTAAAATTGGTAATGGCAAAACTCTGTAATAATTATAGATTTCTTTAGATACTAGGGGAATATTGAAAATGAATGTTATACGTTTACCTTTAAAATAAGCCTGTACTTCTATTGTTTGTTCTATTCTTACAAGATTTCTCATCCTTGCAGGATATACAAGTGTTTCAGTTTGTTCGATAGTTCTTAATACAGAAATCAATTCCTTATTATTAATGATCGACTGGTGTAACACCTTAACTCTACTGAATGCGATAGCGGTCTCAATTTCGTCTAATTTTATTAAAATAGTTTGAAAGTTATGTAAAAATTAATCAAATATATGGACAAGTTTAAATTCAATTTGTGTTGTTATTGTACAGTTTAATTTTTCTTTTATTACATTCATTTCGTTATTTATTCTGACGAAATTGTTACGACTAACTTTTGTATTGTTGGTTACTGTTTCCGCCATTTTGGTGAGAATTGTGATTTTCTTAGACATTGCGTCTTGTTCTGATTTTACTGAATCTATAATGTTTTCAAATCTAATTGCGTCATCGTTATCAAGATTACCTGTTATAGCTTTTATTATAGATCCTAAAGGATTTAATAATCCTCGCTTTTTACGTCTAGCTATTGGTATCAGTTGTCTACATCTTTCGACTGCTAATTGTTTTATACTATCAACTTGAAGTTTTATATCTATATTTGTAAAAGTACCTATTTTAAGCTTATAGAATATATAATCTGAAAATTCTTTATATCTAATTATGTTATAGTCTAGATCTTCGCTAATTACGTTTAAATCTAATGTCTTAATTACTAGCCACTTATCATTGCTGATAACTGCTCTTCCTTCTTTAATTGGTAGTATTCCGGGGTTCTTTTTAATTTGATCGACTTGAAGGGCCTGGTTGAAGGTTGTCAGGATCCCGACGAGAACGTACCTGGGGAGGACGTTTAATGTCTTTAATTGGAACTTTTGTGTGTTTGTTTTGTGTTGTTACAGAGACAACATTTTGTTGTTTCTCCACAAACAAGAGCTTTTTGAAAACGCGGTTTATCTTTTGATCTGCGTGTATTTACACCTTTCATAAAAATTGTATCTCCTACTTCTATAGGGAATTCCTTTTCGCCGCCGCGTTTTTGATGAATATTTTCTTTAAGATTCATCATTTTATTTTTAAGATATTTATATAGATGTTTAGTTCGTTTTACGTGTTCTCGAATAAGTTGTTGGGTATATTGTTTGTTAAATTCTGAATTGAATATGTTATTGCAATCGGTATGCCCAAAAGTTATTTCAAACGGTGTAAGTCCTGTACTGGAATGGATTGTCTGATTGTACGCAAGGATTGAATAAGTCATTACCGACGCTACATCTGTGAACTTCTTATCATACTTCGCGATACGGTAGATTTCTAAAATGGTAGAATGAAATCTTTCCACAATTCCCATGGAATTAGGATTATGTGGTGTTCCAATATAGAGATGTACCTTATGGAAACTTAGCATCTCTTTTAATAAGGCGTTATTAAATTCCGATCCTGGATCTGAACTTATCTTATTTGGGGTTCCGTAAAATGAAAAATATTTGATTAGTGCTCTTACTACTTCTGGGGTGGATCTATTAGGTATTTCTATAGCTTGTCCTAGTTTACTGAACGCGTCTACGATAGTAAGATAATATTTACTCTTTATTGAAAACAAATCCATGAATAGTTCCTGAAATGGTTTTGATTGTGTTTGTGTTAATTGTAATTCAGGTTTAAATGGTTTTCTATCGTATTTCATTTTCTTACAGGTTTCGCATGAATTTATTATACTTGAAACGGTTTCGTTCATATTGTTCCAAAAGTATGTTCTTTTAATATGAATTAAGGTTTCTCTAATACCTCGATGGCACGTTTTACCTTCGTGATATTTTATAATTATCTGTCTTTGCTCATCTTCATCGTCAACAAATACTACGCGCTCTGTACATTCGAAGAATTGTACGCAATCTTTTCTGAATAATTCGATGATTATTTCCACGAACTGTTTACGATGTATATCATTCTCAAAATATAGGAAGTTTTTAGTTATAGGTTTTACATAATTTTTAAGAAATTGTTTTATTAAATCTTTACGATTTAAGGGTAAATGGATTTCTAAAATTCTTTGTTTTTTTCGTGAGATGTCTTTTACTGCTAACTCATTCATGTTCCATGTGAATATTAGTATTTGATTAGGTTTAGTGTCTATTGCTTCCTTTAAAATTGGAACACCGTGTGTCTCTATATCTTTCGCTGAGTGAATAGTTTCAGAGTTCTCTGTTTCAGGTGCTGATACAGTACTACTGTTACTTGAAGAGGGAATAGAATATGGCGATTTAGGTTTGTTCCACTTTAAAGATTTTTCTGAACTTGAAGATAAGGTAATTGGACTGGAAGGTCTAGATAAATCAGGGTCTACTTGCATAGAACTAGAGTCATCTTTAACTAAGGCATTTAATCTGATTCTAGATAGTGCATCTGCATTACTATTTTGTTTCCCGTTCTTATATAAAATTTCAAAATCAAATTCTGATAATCTAAGTTTCCATCGTGTCAATTTACTATTGGGTTCTTTCATTGAATTTAACCATGCTAAAGGTCTGTGATCTGTATAAATTGTGAATTTTCTACCGTACAAATAAGGTCGAAAATGCTTAACTGCCCATACAATGGCTAACAATTCTTTTTCAATGGTACTATATCGTGTTTCGGCGTCGTTAACAGGGTTGCCAGATACCTAAGCGGTCAAGTCGCCACTTCGCGATGAAAAGCTAGCCCAAAGTAGCCCAATTAAAAAAAAACCTAATAAATCCCTAAAAAAAATAAACTGGAATTACTATTATGTATTTAATCGATATTTTAAGGAGTTTTGCTTCGTTTCATTGGGTATCGTATTTATATTAGTGCGACCCAGTTGACTGTATTCATTTTTGTGTTCTTTATAATATTTATAAGTGAAATATTTTAGCAATGAAAATCTTTATTATGCCTTTATTAATTTATTTATTAACGAAGAAAGAAATTTTAATCAAACTAATCGTCATCAGCTGCTGCAAAAAGCTGGACTGTGTCGAGAAAAGTACGATCCAACATATCGACTTCCTCTTCCTGCAGGAACAGGAACTGAGCAGGAGCACACTTCTTTTTTTATTTCGTACATAGCCGAAGTAAAACCTTGTACTATTAGTATTCTGTGGTAAAACGATTCAGCATTGTGTCTGATGGCCTGAATGCTCAGCAGCCTTCTCGACAGCAAAGTTCATGGATTTGAAAGAAATTGTTTAATGTCAAATTAAATAAACGTATTTATATGATTCACATTCGTGAAAGATTATTGAATGACGTCCCGTGTGTGATTCATACCTGTAAATGTACCTAACCGTAATGTTAAGCGTGGCATTTCATAATGGCCGCGTTCACGAAAAACATGTAGCCCAATAGGCGATAAGTTGAAAGACGTGTCGCCCAACAGGCGATATGTCGCCAATCCATAATTTTTTGTAGCCGCGATGGTCCCCAAGATAGCCCAATTGGCGATATGTCGCCCAATCTGTAGACCCTGGTCGTTAAGCGTCCTACTAGCGTATGCTACGGGCTTATCGCTGCCTACAGTGCCTTGAGATAAGACTGCTCCAATTGCGTAATTAGATGCATCTGTGGTTAGAATGAAAGTTTTTGTAAAATCTGGATATTGTAAGAGAGGTGCGTTTGTTAATAACTCTTTACATTTCTGAAAAGCTGATTTATAATTATCATTTATGACTATACCATTCTTTTTCTTAAGGCATGAAGTTAAAGGTTGAGTTATTTTCGCAAAGTCTTTTATGAATTTTCTATAATACCCTATTAAACCAAGGAAACTTTTTATTTCTGTTGTAGTTTTTGGAAGGGGAAAGTTTATTACTGCTTTGATTTTATCGTCATTTGGTTTAAGTCCATCCTTCGTTATCGTGTGTCCTAAGTAAAGCACTTCCTTACGTAAGAATTCTGATTTATCCAATTGTACCTTCAAATTTGTTTCTCTAAGTTTATCAAATACTCTTTTCAATTTCTGTAAGTGTTCTTGTAAACTGTTACTGTATATAATAATGTCATCTAGATATACTAAACAACGTAAGCCTTGTAAACCTCTTAGAACATTATCCATGGCTCTTTGGAATGTAGCTGGTGCTGTTTTCAATCCAAATGGCATTCTAAGAAATTCGAAGTGTCCTGCTTGTGTGCTAAATGCTGTCTTTTGTCTATCTGATTTTTCTATTTCTATCTGGTGATAACCACTAGCTAAATCTAGGGTGCTAAAGTATGTTGATTTACCTAACTTATCAAAGAGATCTGTGATATTTGGAAGAGGATATTTATCGTCTGTCGTTATTTCATTTATACGTCTGTAGTCTATAACCATACGAAATTTCTGTTCACCTGTTGCATCTAACTTCTTTGGAACTAAGTGAACTGGGGCATTCCAAGGTGAATGTGATTCTTGAATTTCGTTGTCTTTTAATAGTTTTTCAACTTGCTTATTGATCTCTTCACTTTGAATTGGTGGTTATCTATATGGTCGGACATATATTGGATCTTCGTTTTTAGTTCTTATTTGATGTTTTACATTATTTGTAAAAGATAAAGGCAATTTTTCCGAATAAAATATATCTTTGTATTCTTCACAAAGGTTTTTTATAGCCGTTTGTTCCTCTGACGTCATGTGTTCTAATCTGAGTTTATTTAAGTTTTCTAATAGTATTTCATCTAATTCTGTGTTATCAATGTCCATGTCATTTAAAGTATTTACTAAAATTGATTGATTATATTTGGTCGTTTGAAAAGGTTTATTAATAGTAAGTGTTATATGATTTTCTGATATATTTTGTATAACCGTTTCTGCTAATCCGTTTTCGCATTTAACTAAAGCACTAGGCATTCTTACTCCTTTACCAAAGTTTTTAAAATCAATGATTGCATCACCATTTTTTTGTTCCGTAGGAATTTTTACACGAGTTTCTGTTCTTGGTGATAAATTGATTTCGCAAGGGGGGTTATATATTATAGGTATTTCTGTATTAAGTGTTCTTAACTTTAATTTTTCCATATCAATTGTAGCTCCTAACTGTTGCAATAAATCGCTACCAATTAAACCGTCAAATCTATCATCTACACTATACACGTAGAATTTATGTTCACCGGTTGTTCGAAAGGATTTTAGTATTGGAATATTTATTACTTCGTCATGTTGACTACGTGCGTGAGTACTAATTACTTCAAATGGTTCGCAATACACATGTTCTTTAAAATATTCTTTTACCTTTTTAGGATTAATGAATGATCTACTACTGCCAGTATCCAACATAAATTTCGCGTTTATTTCCGGTATTACATTATGAGGTAATTTTAAAATTCCGTCATAGTTAATATTTATTATCTCTTTTCTTGATCGTTTGAGGCTTCTATCTGAAAATTTTCATCTATGGTTTCTTCAGATATTGAGTCTAATTGAGGACCTAAATTTTGTAGTTCCTGTTCGTAATATTGTTCATAGAACTGTTGTTGTTCGTCATAATTATCATTCTCATAGTTTTGGTCATAATAGATATTTTCGTCTATCTCTGGATTTAACATATTTTGTCGTATTGGTGCGGCTGATCGCATCGATACATCTGAATCTAATTTGTACGATGGTCTCTGAGCTAAAGGTGGATTATTTACTCCGAATTTAAAATGTTGATTGGGTTGATTATTATTATTAGAGTATCCAAACTGTGGTCTATTAAATCTATTTTGTGGATTATAAGGATAATTATTATAATTTTGTCTGAAGTTAGGATTGCTTGGTGCAATCGGTCTAAAATTATTTTGCATCGGATTATTATAAGGTTTATTAATTTCATTTGGTTGATTGATTCCAAATTTAAAATTATTATTATGATTATAATTAGGTTGTGGGAATTTGTTAATCGGAACAAAATTTGATTTAAAATTATTTGGATTTTGTGTGATACCAAATCTGAAGTTATTATTTTGTGGGATAAAATTTCGTCTGAATGTTGACATTTGTGGTATTAAAGGTTTTAAAATAGGTGGATTCTGTTTTCTATTTTTAGTGTTATATTGAAATTGAAAGTTTTCTTCTTCCGTTACAATGCTTAAGGCATCTTCTAATGAATTGCAACCTTTTAGTCTTACTATACGAATCATATCCTCGGGTAGATTGTACAAGAATACATTTAACGCTGTATTGTTTTAAATTATTAATTTCGCTGCTTTTATTCCGGAGTCTTGTATTAGATTTACTTTGGATATTAATGCACTTTTAATATTTTGTATCCTATGACAAAAATCCGTTAATGATTCACCGTGTTTAATCTTTTGTGTTTCTAGTTCAATAGCGATACACGCTTCTGATCGTGGATCACCAAAATGCTGGGTTAGTAATATTTTTAGTTCTATCCATGTCTCAACATCATCTCTTTCACTTAGTAATGTAGCTGCTCTACCAACTAATCTGCTGGTTATAGAGTGAAACACATACAAGTCCTGAGCGACTGATTCTGTTCGTCTAAAGCTGGTTATTACATATTCGCATTTCTTTAAGAAAAGGTTAAGTAATTTTTGATCACCGTCGAATTTAGGTATGATTGTTAGAACCTCGTTAGGTATTGTATGTATTTGCTGTGTTTCTAATGCGGGGACACGATTTGAATCGTCCGGCATTTTAATTCACTATACCAATATTCTATCTATAAAATAATCTATAATTCTTGAGATCAAATTAGATTCATTAATATAATTATCAAACTGATTCTTATGTCAATTCAATTTTTATTTATAGAAGTATAAACTGATTTTTATGTCAATTTTATTCTAGTATCTTTTAATTCACTTTTTACTTATTACTTACTAACGTGAGCAAAATGTATTCGCAAGTTTTGTCGAATAACACTACTCTGATTTTAATTATCTTTATTATTAACGTGAGCAAAATGTATTCGCAAGTTTTGTCGAATAACACTATTCTGATTTTTAATTATCTTTTTATTTAATTACGGCAAAATGTATTTCGCGAGTTGTGACGAAAAAAACACTACCAAGGGACTTGGAAATAACTGGGAAGGGAAAGCTAGTGAAAAATTTTACTCACAGGGCTACCCACACCATGTCTTCCTGTAGATCGGGCTGCTGCTGGTTGACTTATTTGTTCTTTTTGAATCTCGCCGTTGCAGTAATGAATTACTGATCACGTTCGTTCGTTAATTGATCGATTTTGGATCACTTTGTAGACCGTCCGCGACGCGAAATCCTACCGGCTGCGCCAGTCAAGTTTGGGCAGCCTCGGATCTTAATTAAAATATATTTATTTAATAAAAAGATTACATTTATTATTAATGCTAATGCTCTACAATTGAGCCTACAAACTAAGACGACACGTCAGACGTGTCTCTACAACTACTGTTCAACACGGAATGAATCCGGAGACCTCGATACAGGGAGGTCTGTCTCTATTTATAGGTATCTCCCACCTACTTATTTAATACAGGGAATCAATTGTTTATTATTAATTACACAGGATGCGATAAAGAGTTCCGACTAATCGGTAATATTCAAGTGCTTTCATTGTTCCTTATTTAGCTTTAACTGTCGGCAAATGAAATGATATCTATTCCTGGAACTGAATTACATGCAGTGTCGCAATTATACCTAATAGGTATTCATAAAAGTCAAAGTCAAAAATAGCTTTATTCAAATAAACTTAATTATTAAGTACTTTTGAATCGTCTATATTTTCCTACCACCCGTTCAAGACTTTTTTATCTGACAAGAAGAACGGGCGCAAGAAACTTATCAGTTTTAATAGCAATAAGTAACGATATTTACAAACTTAAATATATCGTTACCAGATAATTACAACAGGGTGACAGGATTACGTCTACTGTGCGTGATGTGGGATGTGGACCCTTAACTACCGACTTAGGCGGCGACTCACCATGTCTAATACTCATCCAAAGGTGAGTTTCCACTTTTTAAAAATTTGGTGGTTAACTCAGCCATTGGCTAAAAAAGCCTGGGTGAGATTACTACTTCAGAATTTAGAGGTGGTTAGCTCAACCAGTTTATATGGAAATGTTTTCTTACCTATTATGACGATATAAAAAATAAGCAATAAAGAAAAACGGTGCGTCCATATACTATACATATAAATAGAACTAAAATGCCTGTTTATATTCAAAATTCAAAAATTCAAAATATTTTATTCAGTCTAGGCTGTTACAAGCACTTGTGAATGTCATAGAAGCTACGCCATCGGTTCGCAAACCCTAAGCGGGAGACCTTGTAACGAGAAGAACCGGCAAGAAACTCGTCAAGGGCTGCTTTTTTCTCCCTGTATATTTCATACAGAGTCGTCAACATTGAAAAATGAGCTCTACGTTTAAAGTGAGGTCATTTTCCATCACAATAATTAACAAAAGTTTGCACACAATGGGTAGGTAGGTTAAAATTAAATATATCTACTACATTCAGATAGGTAAATATGAGAGTAAATAACTTTCAACTAGTTGAGAAATCACTCTGTCTGCTACTCGAACCAAAAAACACTTGATGCAAGACATAAAAGTAAAAACGCAATTCTTACAATTCAATATGCGTTAAGATAGGTACTCAGAAGCAGACCCATTCCCACTGGCAGCACCCGTTCACGAGCATGACGCAAGGACCAGCCATCGCTTCGCTCAACCATATTTGAGGGAACGTAACGACCCGCCCCACACGACACCACCGCAGAAATGATTAAAGAGAGCATGACATACTTAGGCTACCCATCCTAAGGCACTGAATTGAAAACGAATATCCAAAAGCTTTTCATAGGCCTTTACTTACAAAACTATAGATGAAAAATACGAAAAAATATTACGAAAGCAAAATAATCATTTTAGTCATTAGCAATAAAAAAACCGGCCAAGTGCGTGTCGGGCCACGCGCCATAGGGTTCCGTAGTTACCTTATACCATACCATATTTAATACCACCTATCATTTTTCGTTTGCAAAAATAACTTTGTTTTTCACAGTGTTGGTACGAGGGTGGATCCAAAAGTTCTAAGCCCGCCCATGAAAATGAAAGAAAAGTGGGTCTGAATAATTTTTTATTTTTCGACATAGTCTCCATTTAGGTCAATGCATTTCTTCCACCTGACCTGCAGCTTGTTTATACCTTCGAAGAAAAATGATTCCTGAAGGTTGTCAAAATAATCATTTACTGCGGCTATCACCTCGTTCCTGTCCGAAAATTTCGAACCACCTAAGTGTTTTTTTAAATTTGGAAATAAGTGGTAGTCGGAGGGGGCTAAATCCGGCGAATAAGGTGGATGGGGCAATATTTCGTAGCCACAATTATGGATTTCAGCCATTGTTTCAGCTGAAGTGTGAACCCGGGCGTTGTCTTGATGGAACAACACTTTCTTCCGTAACATACCCGGCCTTTTTTCTTTGATTTCTTCCCTTAGTCGTCGTAAAAGGTTACAATAATAACTTGAATTTATAGTTTCGCCCTTTGGTAAATAATCCACGAAAATAATTCCCTTTGCATCCCAAAAAACTGAAGCCATGACTTTGTTGGTCGACAAAACGACTTTAGCTTTCTTTGGAGTAGGAGAGCCAGATCTTTTCCACTGCTTCGATTGTTGCTTAGATTCAGGAGTATGGTGGTGAACCCAGCTTTCATCCATGGTAACAAACCGGGATAAAAAATCCTCTGGATCTACTTCAAAAAGCTCCAAACAGTCACGGGAAATTGTGAAACGAACTCGTTTTTGTTCAGCTGAAAGCAATCTCGGAACCCAACGAGCAGAAACCTTATGGAACCCCAATTCTTGAGTTACAATATTTTGTACCCGACCATAACCAATGCCTGTGATCTCAGCTATCTTACTGATGGTCAATCTTCGGTCACTCAGAATAAGATCACATATTTTTTCAATGTTTCCCTTCGTGGTAGACGTTGAAGGCCTACCGCTTCTAGGGTCATCTTCAATACTCTCCCGACCCTGCTTAAACTCAGCCACCCACTTTTTTACACTGGAATACGATGGAGCTGACCCACCCAAAGTGCTCACCATATCATGATGAATATCTTTTGGTGATAGGCCTTTTTTACTGAGGTACTTGATCACTGCTCGGTGTTCAATTTTTTCCATTATTGAAAAAGATGTCAGATAGCATCAAACAGATGATCACAAAAAATATATGGCTTGCAATATCGGAACGAAACTTCGCACATTTACTATTGAAGAACCATACTAAAGAGTGAGGGTAGATTTACAAAACTGTCAAAGCTATTTATACGTTAGGCCACGAATTTTTGGATCCACCCTCGTATGAATGACAAAGTTATATTTGCGGTTTTGGAAAATGTGCTATATCTCAAAAACTAATTACTATATCTCGTTCAAACCAATTTTGGTTGAAAGTGTTTATTAAGATCTACAGCATATTTTTTTTTTAGATTTTTCACTCTCTTATTTCAAAAGTTAAAGGGGGGGGGGGACACACATTTTACCACTTTGGCGGTGAATATCTTTCAAACGGTTGGCTTTGAGAAAAAGTTGTCTTAAGAACCTCAATGTCATTTTTAAAGACCTATCTATAGACACCCAACACGTGTTGGTTTGAAGAAAAAAAATTTTTTCAGTTTCAGTTCCATGTATGGGGAGCCCCCCTTTAATCTTTTATTTTTCTTATTTTTGTATTAAATTCGTTAAGCGGTTAACAGAATACATCTACCTACCAATTTTCAACTGTGTAGTCTTAATACTTTCGGAATAAAGTGGCTGTGACATACGGACAGACAGACAGACAGACAGACAGACAGACAGACAGACAGACAGACATGACGAATCTATAAGGGTTCCGTTTTTTGCCATTAGGCTACGGAACCCTAAAAAGTGAGAAATCAAAACAAGGATTAGTTATTAATTTTATGTTTTGAGTAAGAAGTGCCATACAGATTGATAATATTAAACATGAAAAAAAAAATATATGCGTCAATATATAATTGTCAAAATAACTGCTTTTTATGAAATACATATAAAAATATTATACATATTTGGTATGTGTGTGTATATATGTGTGTGTGTGGGTGTGTGCGTGTGGACTAATTTACCAAACGCCTGGAACATTTTGACAGGAACTTCAATAAAGTTTTTCAAAAAAAGAATTTTCATGAACTAACAGGTAGTTTTCCATGAATATTATTATAATTAAATAAATGATCAACAAAAAAGTACTGTTTATACTAAACCTGAAAACTTACAAACGTCTTACAAATATGTCATACAACTTTTGCAGGATATTTAGGTTTTTTTTTACAAAATGATTGTAAAAAAAACCTTTAAAATCAATAAAAATAAATAAAAAAATATTGCAACTTTTTCGTTAAAAAAATATTGTCAAAACTTCAAAATCAATAAAAATAAATCAAAAATCATTGCAACTTTTTCGCAAAACAAAATGATTGTAAAAAAAATACTTAAATATATATAAAAAAATCATTGCAACTTTTCATAAATAGTAAAACAAAATGTATAAAAAAACAATTCGTACTTAAAGCTATTATGAAAATTAATTGTTAATTGGCAAATAATAATTTATGAGATCCGTTCCGAAAGAATCATTTTGCGATACGACCGTACTATCGGGAGCTAAATGAAACCCGTGTTCTGCCAGTGAAGTGTAGTTTAATACTAAAATATAAAGAAACAGTACATAGGTAATATACTTAGGGCTTACACACTATACCTATCCCCTTAAAGAAAAGAAAAAAAAAGTACAATTTAGCTTTGTTTTTCTTTACATTCTAAAAGGCTTAATACGATTTTTATGTATTAAATCTACTTTGCCATCTTTAATTATCTTAACATTAGGTTCACAATCTTCTACTACTACATATGGACCGTTATACAATTGATCCATTTTATTATTACTTTCATTTTTAACTAACAATAAATCATCTTTATTATAAAGTATTGGTCTTTTATTTTTGTCATACATTATTTTTTCTTTCTAGTTTTGTTTTTATCAGGTTTTTACGTGCGTCATTATGTGCTACTTGTAATCTATATTTTAACTCTAGTGCGTAATTATCTGGGTTATAAAGTGGATCTAGATCATCTTTAAGCCTACTAGGAATATTACATGGCTTGCCAAAGACTAATTCGAATGGCGAATATGTTGTTTCCGTGTGTACGGTAGTATTGAAAGCAAAGCACCAAAATGGTAGCCAGTGGCTCCATGAGAACGTATATTCGGAACATTGGATACGTAAGAAACTACGCAGATGTTTGTGCGTGTTCTCTAGTGCACCTATGCTTTGATGGTGATAAGCTGTGGAGTGCATTTTCTCTATCTCTAACAAGTTACACACTTCTGCCATTGTCGCTGATACGAACTCCGTTCCTCTGTCTGATGCTATAATCTTTGGCACTCCATAACGTAATATAAAATTACTTACTAATGCCCTGGCGACAGTCACTGTGTCCTTAGTTGGTAGTGGGTATGCCTCTACATACTTGGTGAGCTCACACTGGATTGTAAGTATGTATTGGTTACCTTCATCATCTTTATCGAGAGGGCCAACGAGGTCTAAAAACACCTTCTCGAACGCCGAAGTTGCTGTTGACGTAATCACCATGGGTTCCTTATAACTAATAGAATGTTCCATTAACTGGCATTTCTTACATCTACTTACGTATTTCCTTACATCTAATTCTAATTCTGGCCAGAAGTACTTACATTTAATGTTGTTCACCATTCGCCGAACCCCAGCATGACCACTGGATGGCAAAAGATGGTAATCATTAAGTATTACTAATTTATCGTCGTTATCCGTGATTCTCGTAACGTTACGTAATATATGTATACGTGGACCGGTCCATTCCCTACTGTTTATTTCTTTACATAACTCATTTATAAATTTATTATTTTCTCTATCTTTTATTATACATATTTCTTCTATTTTTAATTTTTCACAAAAGGCTCTTAACATATTCGCAAATACGTCTCGCGTGAAATGCGATACATAGTTAAGGCTTATGTATATTGTCAGCTGACTATCTATATATGCTAGGCATTCTTCCTCTTTACTAATTTTACCTATCTGCTTCAATTTTTCTAGCTCTACTCCTGTGATAAATTTCATTTCTACAGAATTATTCGGCTTCCTTAATATTTCCGCAATCTTTGGTTGATCAGGCCTCTGATTTTGGGATATATTAGGGATACTTGTTGAACTCTGTTGGTCTAAATTTTCGTGCCTTTCTTTTTCTTCTGCTTTCTTTTTCTGTGCTCTAGTTGTTACTAATATTTTTTCATGCATTTGTTTTAAATCATCTGAGGTTATAGCTACTCTACTTAGTGCATCCGCTACTACATTTTCTTTTCCTTTTATGTATGTAACTTTATAGTCATATTCCTCTAATTTTAACCTAAATTTTAACAAACGACTAGATGGATCTTTGATACTGAATAAATATACTAATGGCTTATGATCTGTAACTATTACGAACTTTCTGCCAAATACATAGGGTCTAAAGTACTTTACACTCCATACTATGGATAATAATTCTTTTTGAATAGTGGGGTAATTTAATTCAGCTTTATTGAGTGGTCGACTGGCATATGCAATGGGTTTTAAATCTTTATTACATAAAACAGAACCAATAGCTATACCGGACGCATCTGTTTGAATTACAAATTCGTTTTCTTCGGAAAAGTCTGGATATTGTAAAAGTGGTGGAGTACTCAGTGCTTTTTTCAAAATTTCAAACGATTGGTTACATTCTTCACTCCAGTTAAATTTTATGTTTTTTCTGCATAACTTATTTAATGGTATAGTTATGTCTGCAAAGCGAGGTATGAATTTCCGGTAAAAATTACACATAGCTACAAATCTACGGACTTCATTGGAGTCTTTTGGGATTGGGAAATTTTTAATAGCTTTTACCTTTTCTGTATCCGGTAATACCCCTTCAGCTGTCACTACGTGACCTAGATAAACTAATTTTCTTTTTAAAAATTCGCACTTAGCGGGGTTAATTTTTAAATTGACTTGCTTCAATCTTTCGAACACATTTATTAAATTTTTATTGTGTATCTCTAAATTACGTCCAAATACGATTAAATCATCCATATATATAATACATTGCTCGTAATTCATACCTGACATTGCAACAGACATGACTCGTGAGAAAGCGCTTGGGCTTATTTTTAATCCCATGGGTAATCTCTTCATTTGATACTGTCCTGACCTTGTTGTAAAAGATGTTACGTTACGACTTTCTGGCTCAAGGTCAACCTGGTAAAAACTTTGAGTTAAGTCTAAGTGACTGAAATAAATACATCCTGATAACGAATCTAACATCTCGGTTATATTAGGGAGTGGAAATTTATCATGTTGTATCATTTCATTAACTTTTCTGTAATCAACTACTAACCTCCACTTTTTATTTTTCTGATCATCTGATTTTTTTGGTACTAAAAGTATCGGACTATTCCATTCACCACGTGATGGTTCGATAATATCGTCCTTCAACATATTTTGAATTTGTTTTTCTATTTCAGGTTTCATAGACTGCGGTAATCTGTAGGGCTTTGAATATACAGGACTAACATTTGGTTTTATATTTATTGATTGAGTCATAATATTAGTGGAGCCGAGTTTGTCTCCATCTAGGTGAAAAATGTCATTGTACTTTACGCAAATCTGTTCAATAGTTTTTTGTTCTTCAGGTTGTAAATAGTTAAGTTTTAAAATTGACAATAACCTTTTTATTCTATCTAAATCATGTTTAACTCTATCATAGTAACAAAGATCGTAATTATTCAAAGTTTCCAATCCTAAATCAAAAGGTGGCAATGTCAACATCTTTTTCGTTCGTATTTAAAACTTTTATCGGTACTCTATTATTGTGAACCGTAACTATACTTCCTGCTAAAAATACGTTATCTGATAATTCTTTCGGATGTAATACAAAATCGCCTTCTAATGAATCAACATTTATAAAGTGAATAGATTCACATCTAGCCGGAATCAATAAACTTTGATCACTTTGCCTTCTTCTATAAATATTTATTTTAGTTTCAGATTCATACTTATACAAAGTCAATTCGTTCCTTGACATATCTATGTTTGCGCTGTAATTTCTGAGAAAATCCATGCCTATAATACCGTCCGCTCTACATGGCATGTTATTTAATACATGTAACTTGGAATGAAATAATACTCCGTTTGTTGCTTGTAACGCGATATGTGCAACATGGTGGGAACGAATTTTGCCACCCATTCCCTCAATAATAGTATCGGTATTTTGTAACTCTAAATTTATCGGAACTTTGTTTTTATGTATAACGGAAATTGTTGCTCCCGTATCCAAAAGAAATGAACATACGTCGTTTTCTATTTTAAAATTTACGTAATGCAAACCTGCACATGTCAAAATTTTATGCACGAAAAAACTGTGACGTGGATGGTTGTGCTGACTCACCATTATTTTGATTATTTTCTGAGCTAGCAGGGTTTGTCATATACACTGTTCCGTGCTGTGACGGAATCCTTCCTCTCGTGCCACGATGACCTCTAACCCTGGGCTGGGCTCTGCCACGTGGGTTGTAGTTGCCACGAAAACTGCTTCTTCCTTGACTATAATAATTCGAAAAATTACCTCTCTGTGTTGGGTAGGTCCAACGACTACCGCGATGCCAACTATGACCTCCTCTAACTCTAGGTTTACCTCGAATGCTCATCACCATAGGATTCGGGGTCGTTGACAGCTCCTCGTCCTGTGCGGCGCGCACGGCGTCCTTGAGGTCGCTGTAGTGTCGAGCCGCGATGATCGTCCCCAATCTGCGGTTGCGAAGTCCATCTTGAATAATTTTTTCTGTCATCTCCTCCGTTCCGTCCATCACTGGAATCAAAATACTCGCCGTTTTCAAATCAAATGCCATTTTGCTCATGTTTTTGTCTTCGTCTAAACTGTAACTTAAGATTTTTTTATATATATCATGTATATTTTCCACTAATTGCTCAAAATTTAAACCTGAAAACTCGAATGATTTTTCTTTGACCTCGATATGTTTAATTAATTCCTTATAAACTAAAAAGATTTCCTTAGCCTTTTCAATTTTTTCTAAACCTACTGCTTCCTTTCTCCTTATTGGTCCTAATTTCCTAAGATCTATTCTTATAATATCTAGTTGCTTATATATTTCACTTATCTGTTCCATTAGCCATTGATACTAATTTAAGAAATACTCTCAATTCATCTTTGAAATTAAATTTTGAAAATATGCTACCCAAAAACACAATAATACTAAAAAAAACAAGCACGTAAATACCTGATATTCTTTTTTTTTCTTACTAACAATTTTCTTATATTTTTTTTTTCTAATAATACTTACGAACAAACAAGAATAGAAAAAAAAATTATATTTCCTTATCCTAATTCACTCACTTCACTGCATTTTTTTGCACTTTAGTTTATTTTTAATGTTCGCACTTTTGTACGGCCGAATTTCTCGAAGTCAGAAGAGAAGGGAAAACTCGACGAAATGGCACTTTTATTTCAGACGATATCTTCATCCACACCTCTTTGTTCGGGATTCTTCTTTATCTTAAAAGACAGACGCTCGCGCAGGCGTGTCATATAATCATTTTGTATTTCCGTATGTATCCACGACTTGGTACGTTTCTTGCATAGTTTGTACGACAAATACAGCATTCCAATTCCAATGATCACAAACAAAGAAATTATCATTGTTCGATTTTTATTTTCGGCAGATAATGCTGTGGCGGCGGCCGAATTACCGGCTCCAGTTTGGTTGATAATGATCTCCTTTTCTTCTGTTTTGGAATAATTTTTCCCCATCCTTTAGTTGTAATAGTACAATTGAAACACGTTAAAATTTGCAACACGACACGACTATTGCACGTTCAATCGTCCACAGTGTGTTTTAAAATGAAACATTATAACTATTGTTCAATATTGCAAAGTCAAGTTTCACAGTCTCACACAGGGCAGGGCGGGCGCGGGCGCGGGCGCGCAGGAATGTGCCCATCCAGCGAATTTAGCGACGCGACGCGGCGGCGGCGCCCTGGCAGGGTCGCCATGCGATACGACCGTACTATCGGGAGCTAAATGAAACCCGTGTTCTGCCAGTGAAGTGTAGTTTAATACTAAAATATAAAGAAACAGTACATAGGTAATATACTTAGGGCTTACACACTATAATTTGATTAAATAATTTTGCAATGAAAAGTAAGTAATATTATTTTAATTTTTCTATGCAATGTCCCAAGGTTATTTTACCGTCTGTCAACTCGCGTAAAGTACGGTCAATGGTCTTATTGTTTAAAATAGCTTCATCGGTACGTCTCGAAATATAGTTATTTTTTTTCCAAAATGTAAAATAATAGTCAGCGTCTTAGGTCAAAGTTTGTAACAATACAGCAATATTAGGTTTAGGTTTAATTTTTAGGGTTCCGTACACAAAGGGTAAAAACGGGACCCTATTACTAAGCCTCCGCTGTCCGTCTGTCTGTCTGTCTGTCTGTCACCAGGCTGTATCTCATGAACCGTGATAGCTAGACAGCTGAAATTTTCACAGATGATGTATTTCTGTTGCCGCTACAACAACAAATACTGAAAACAGAATAAAATAAGTATTTAAGGGGGGCTCCCATACAACGAATGTGTTTTATTTGCCGTTTTCTGCTCGATATTAATAACGACAACAGGTAGACAGTTGAAATTTTCACAAATGATGTATTTTTGATGCTGCTATAATAATAAATACTAAAATCAGAATAAAATAAATATTTAAGGGGGGCTAACATACAACAAACGTGATTTTTTTGCCGTTTTTGGTACGGAACCCTTCGTGCGCGAGTCCGACTCGCACTTGGCCGGTTTTTTTATTAAGTCGGGAATTCCACGACTCTGTTGCGTCGACAATAAGACCATTGACCGTACTTTACGCGAGTTGACAGACGGTGAAATAACCTTGGGACATTGCATAGAAAAATTAAAATAATATTTCTTACTTTTCATTGCAAAATTATTTAATCAAATGATTCTTTCGGAACGGATCTCATAAATTATTATTTGCCAATAAACAATTAATTTTCATAATAGCTTTAAGTACGAATTGTTTTTAGGGTTCCGTACCCAAGGGAAAAAACGGGACCCTATTACTAAGACTCCGCTGTCCGTCTGTCTGTCTGTCTGTCACCAGGCTGTATCTCATGAACCGTAATAGCTATTAAGCTAGAAAATTGAAATTTTCACAGATGATGTATTTCTATTGCCGCTATAACAACAAATACTAAAAACAGAATAAAATTAATATTTAAGGGGGGCTCCCATACAACAAACGTGTTTTTTTTTGCCGATTTTTGCTCGATATTAATAACGACAACAGATAGACAGTTAAAATTTCCACAGATTATGTATTTTTATTGCCGCTATAACAACAAATACTAAAAACAGAATAAAATTATTATTTAAGGGGGGGCTCCCATACAACAAACATGATTTTTTTGCCATTTTTTGCTCGATATTAATAAGGACAAAACGTAGACAGTTGAAATTTTCACAGATGATGTATTTTTACTGCCGCTATGACAACAAATACTAAAAACAGAATAAAATTAATATTTAAGGGGGGCTCCCATACAACAAACGTAATTTTTTTGCCGTTTTTTGGTACGGAACCCTTCGTGTGCGAGTCCGACTCGCACTTGGCCGGTTTTTTATACATTTTGTTTTACTATTTATGAAAAGTTGCAATGATTTTTTATATATATTTAAGTTTTTTAGGGTTCCGTACCCAAAGGGTAAAAACGGGACCCTATTACTAAGACTCCGCTGTCCGTCTGTCTGTCTGTCACCAGGCTGTATCTCATGAACCGTGATAGCTAGAAAGTTGAAATTTTTACAGATGATGTAATTCTGTTGCCGCTATAACAACAAATACTAAAAACAGAATAAAATGAATATTTAAGGGGGGCTCCCATACAACAAACGTGTTTTTTTTTTTGCCGTTTTTTGCTCGATATTAATAACGACAACAGATAGACAATTAAAATTTCCACAGATTATGTATTTTTATTGCCGCTATAACAACAAATACTAAAAACAAAATAAAATTAATATTTAAGGGGGGCTCCCATACAACAAACGTATTTTTTTTTGTCGTCTTTTGGTACGGAACCCTTCGTGCGCGAGTCCGACTCGCACTTGGCCGGTTTTTATTTATTTTTATTGATTTTAAAGGTTTTTTTTTCAATCATTTTGTAAAAAAAATCCTAAATATCCTGCAAAAGTTGTATGACATATTTGTAAGACGTTTGTAAGTTTTCAGGTTTAGTTTAAACAGTACTTTTTTGTTGATCATTTATTTAATTATAATAATATTCATGGAAAACTACCCGTTAGTTCATGAAAATTCTTTTTTTGAAAAACTTATTTTTTGTTTTATCAATTAAAATCCTTTTATTAAACTACTAGCTGCCGCCCGCGACTTCGTCTGCGTAAAAAGGTTTTTTTTGTTATCCCTCTGGAATAATACTTTTTTTCGGGATGAAAAGTACTCTATGTCCTTCTCTGTACCCCTGACAATGTGTATGCAAAATTTCGTGATGATCGGTTCAGTAGTTAAGACGTGAAGGCGTAACAAACAAACAAATAAACAAACAAACAAACGGACTTTCGCATTTATAATATTAGTAAGGATTATTGAAAAAACTTGCGTGTGGTTTTTTTTTCAATTTTCCTATCTGCTAGTGAAGTTCCCGTCAAAATGTTCCAGGTGTTTGGTAAATTAGTTCACACGCACACACGCACACACACACACATATATACACACACACACACACATACCAAATATGTATATTATTTTCATATGTATTTCATAAAAAGCAGCTATTTTGACAATATAAATAGGCATTTTATTTCTATTTATATGTATAGAATATGGACGTACCGTTTTTCTTTATTGCTTATTTTTTATATCGTCATAATAGGTAAGAAAACATTTCCATATTGTTATGTATGTACCTAGCTATAGGTATAAACGCGGCTGCGCCCGCGTCCATCTTTGAAATAAAGATCAGTGCGTTGACAGCCGTCTTGTGCATTACTTGTCGCCCCTCGCTCCGTTCGCAAACTTACTAGTGGCGACGATACCTACCCGCGTTTGTAAAAATGTCGATTTTAAATATAGGAAATTTGTGTAATTTCGATCACAGTTTGCATAACTGGAAAACTTTCAAGTGTAGATTAACGCAATATTTCATTGCGAACGACGTGGAGCAAGCGGCAGGTTCTAAAGGGGTGAAGAAACGTGCCATCCTTCTCAGCGCACTCAGCGAGGCCACGTATAAGCTCGCATCGGATCTCGCGTTGCCCAAGGATCTGCAGGATGTACCCTTTGAAGAAATCGTAGGAATTCTAGATTCCCATTTCACTCCGAAGCAGGTTGGATTTAGTGAGCGCCACCAGTTTTATGCCGCTATTCAACTGGAAACGGAGTCACCTTCACAGTGGGCGGCCAGATTACGCGGTCTAACTGCACAATGCAACTTCAGCAACGTGGAAGAAGCATTACGGGATCGTTTTATTATGGGCATGCTGCCGGGAGCTGAAAAGGAGAAGATGTACGTGCAGGATTTAGCCGGGCTCACGCTGGCCAAGGCCGTTGATTTAGCGGAAAGTCTGCGAAGCGCTCGCGCGGCCGCTATTAGCGCGACGGGAGCGCCTGCGTCGACAGCGTCACACGAACAGCTGTTCAAGATTAATCAACCTAGCACTGGAAACCGACGAAGTCCAAAAGTGAAGTGTACGGTTTGCGGCTATTCAAACCATAAAGCGGAATCGTGTCGTTTTGCTAATTATATATGTAGAAAGTGTAATACAAAAGGCCATTTGCGCCGCATGTGTAATAAAAAAGTGAATTACGTCGAGGAGGTGAACGAGGGCGAAGACGACGACGGTGAGTTGTTTAATATTCGTACAATTAAGGGTGAGCCATTGGTTGAGACGGTGATAATTAACGGACAAAATTTTCGTTTTGAAATTGATAGCGGGTCGGCGGTTACTGTCATGTCGGAAAGAACATTTAGGACACACTTTAAAAACATGCCGTTAACAACAACTAACAAAAGACTTGTGAGCTACACTGGTGAAGTGTTAGGTTGTGTGGGTTGTGTGCGGCTATCGTTGCAGTGGGCAGACCGTACCCGCCAACTTAGTGTTTATGTGGTACGCGGTAACGGACCGTCATTGCTGGGTCGCGATTTTATTGCTCAGTTCGAGTTACAATTAAGCCGGGTCCCGGTCCACTATTGCGAAGAAAATGATTTAATAAAATCTTTGCAAATTCGTTACCCCGATTTGTTCTCAGGAAAATTAGGAAAATTCACTAAATATGAAGTGAAATTAACTTTGAAGGAGGGCTCGAAACCCGTATTCTGTAAAGCGCGACCTGTGGCTTTCGCCTTAAAAGATAAAGTCGAAAATGAGATTGATCGATTAGTTGAGTTAGGGGTGCTTCGTCCAGTTGAACATTCCGATTATGCTTCGCCCATCGTGCCGGTATTAAAGCGAAACGGTTCTATACGAATTTGTGCAGATTTCTCAGTGAGTATTAATAAGCAGTTAGTAATTGATCAGTATCCGTTACCTACAGTTAACGAGTTATTTTCTAAATTATATGGTGGGAACCAATTTACTAAATTAGATTTATCTATGGCTTATAACCAATTTTGTTTAAATGAAGAGTCACAAAAACTTACTTGTATCAATACGCATCGTGGCTTATTTGCGTATACGCGGCTCGTGTTCGGCCTCGCAAGCGCGCCGGCTATCTTCCAGCGCGCTATGGAAAATCTGCTCGCGGGCATTAGCGGCGTCCTTGTACTTTTAGACGATGTTTTAATCACCGGTTCTAATCGAGACGAACATCTAAACAGACTTAATCAAGTGCTGGAAAGATTACAGGGTGCCGGATTGACTTTACAGAAAGAGAAATGTGTTTTCTTTTGCGACGAAATAAGTTATTTGGGCTATGTTATTAATAAGGAAGGGTTAAAAAAATCACCAGAAAAAGTAAAAGCCATAGTAAATGCACCAGTACCTAAAAATGTGAGTCAATTACAGTCGTTTTTAGGGCTAGTAAATTATTACAGGTATTTCGTTCCGAATGCATCTAGTGTTTTAAGTCCACTATACGAGCTTTTAAAAAAAGGTTGTAAATGGGTCTGGTCTAGTGGAGAAGAGAAAGCATTTAATGAAATAAAAAAAAATTAGCGTCTGAGCAAGTTTTAGCGCACTTTAATCCGGATGCAAAGATTATTCTTACAGTAGACGCGTCGCCTACCGGGTTAGGGGCAATATTGTCTCAAATCGGGGAAGATGGTTACGAAAAACCAATTGCTTTTGCATCGCGTACGCTTAATAATGCTGAACGTCGCTATTCTCAGATACAGAAGGAGGCTACTGCAATAATATTCGGTGTGAGGCGGTTTCACCAATATTTATATGGGAGGTCAGTGCCGTTCATCTTACGAACCGACCACAAGCCCCTTCTTTCTATATTTGGTCCACAAAAAGGCGTACCGGAAGTCTCGGCAAATCGTTTGCAACGTTACGCTTTATTTCTGGGGGGCTACAATTACTCTATAGAGTATATTAAAAGTGCAGACAATAGCGCAGATTATTTGTCGCGAGCAAGCTTATTGGCTACAAATACGAGGACCGATGGTGATGGCGACTATGATTTTTGTGATAGGGCTGCTTACGTTTGTTTTGTGGTAGATGGTTCGTCCCCGGTAACGACTGAAAAACTACGCAACGCCACAAACATGGATAAAATATTAAAAAAAGTAATCGAGTACGTGCTTAATGGCTGGCCGCGATCGATTAAAGATTTTAATTTAAAACCATATCATTTGTGTAGGTTGGAGTTGTCATATGAAAACGGGTGTCTCATGCGCGGTCACAAAGTGGTGATACCAGAGTCGTTGCGCGAGCGCGTCATGTCAGAACTCCATACGTCACATTTAGGTATTGTGAAAACGAAAGCCCAAGCCCGCTCCCGGTTCTGGTTCCCAGGTATTGATGGGGCTTTGGAACGCATGATAGGCCAGTGTGAAGTTTGCGTGCAACTGAGGGCATCGCCCCCTCGAGCACCTATTGTGTCGTGGCCTTATCCCCCGCATCCCTTTTACAGAATTCATTTAGATTTTTTGGGCCCAATAAACGGACGTATGTATCTCGTTATAGTTGACGCCTATACGAAATGGTTAGAGGTTTATGAGATGGGCACCTGTAATACACCAGCCGTAATAAACAAATTGTACGATTTAATGTCAAGGTTTGGTTTGCCCCAGACAATAGTAACAGATAACGGTACACCCTTTACTGCTCAAGAGTTTGCTAATTTTTGTAACCTAAACGGAATTTCCCACATGACGTCACCGCCGTACCACCCGGCAAGTAATGGACAGGCAGAGTCATTCGTTAAAATAGTTAAACGGGGAATAAAATCAATTTTGCACACTAATAGTAACGTTAGAGAAAGCCGCTTAAAATTGTTAAAGTACATATTTGATTATCGTAATTAAATTCATTCAACGACGGGTAAATCACCGGCTCAATTAGTGTTCGGTCGCAACCCAAGGTCACGGCTCGATCTCATGATGCCGCGTCCCTCGTCGTCGTCGCCCTCCGACACATCGCTCGCTAAGCATGTGCGTTCTCAACAGTGTTTGCAAACTGATCAACACGGTGGTAAAGTAAGAACATTCCTGGTTGGACAATATGTTTATTATAAAAAACATGTAAATAATAATAAGTTTCTTTGGGTGAAAGGAGTCGTACAAAAAAGACTGGGAAAAATGTTATATTTAATTAAAGATTTAGTTACATTGCATTGTATTAGAAAACATCAAAACCAACTCATATTTTATAATAAAGGATCAGGGTCAAATGTAATTAAACAATTACCGGGGGACAGTGCCGTTAGTGCTCATAACGATTATGAAACCGGTTCTGGCATTGTGGCGCCGCCGCCGCCATCCGAGCCAACATTGACATCGTCACACTCACCGAGAGGGGACGGAGAAGATACCGAACAGGTGGTGTCTCCTTCACCTTCACCGCAAGAGGAGATGTCTTCCCCGCCGACGACGAGTGTTTCACCAGATTTATCGCCATGCAGAGTGACAATGTCGAGAGGAGTCCGTCGGCCATTTCCATCAGAAGATGACGATGATGATTTTTACGATGTCGAAGATACGGAAGCCACCGGAAATGCAAGCGAACCTCTGAAGGAAGAAAGGTCAAAACGAGCCCGTCCCCCTGTTAACTACAAACCGTTCTTTTAATAATATAAAAAAGTTAATTCTATCTTGTTGGGGGAGGAATGTTATGTATGTACCTAGCTATAGGTATAAACGCGGCTGCGCCCGCGTCCATCTTTGAAATAAAGATCAGTGCGTTGACAGCCGTCTTGTGCATTAAAGCGCATTCACTTAGATAGTGTCGCCCTTTTATCGCGCCGCCTTTGCACGTGCCGCTTCTTGTCAAAGGATGCCGCCGCATAAACAAAGGATACCGCGTGCGGCGTACACCCGCAAGTCAATTTGTATTTTGGCAGTTTGCATCGAAGCGCCGCGCCGTAGTGAAAGCTTGTGTTTGTTGACTCTGCTACGTATACTGAAAATATTTTTTCATCCTTGGAAGAACAGTTAAGTGCCTCAAGATGAACTTTGTGAAACTGAAACTTTAAGTGAACCAACCAAAAAATACGGGTGTTTTGTAAAACATGTAAACAACTTATGATCAATGTCCATCGGCATTGCGTTGAAATAAGTTTGTCTGCACCTATCAGAGATACTTCAAAAATAGTGGGGATACCAAGAACTAGCGTCGGAATAATATTAAAAATAGGCCCATTAACAC
Source organism: Agriphila geniculea (assembly GCA_943789525.1). NCBI lineage: Eukaryota > Metazoa > Arthropoda > Insecta > Lepidoptera > Crambidae > Agriphila > Agriphila geniculea. Next base: position 19,388,492 of record OX038888.1, read on the forward strand.
CAAAAAACGTAAAAACGGAAGAATCCCACTATCGAAAAGGGACGACTTTGAATGTGATGTAGTACGTCCGAACAGTATACAGATTTTATGCTAATAAAAAACTTCCGACACTGGACACGATTCTGGAAAATTTACAAGCTAATAATACGGACTTTGCGTATAAACGTACGACTCTGCGAAATGTCAATACATTTCTAAATACTTAATAAGCTAAAACTACTGCGTGAATCATCGCTATTTTTTACCGTTATCAGTAACGTTATTTGTATAACGTTACCAAAAACTTACCGGTCTCTGAACACAAGTGCTTGCGGGTGTACCGACACTATCTAAACGAATGGACTTTACTTGTCGCCCCTCGCTCCGTTCGCAAACTTACTACATATAAACTGGTTGAGCTAACCACCTCTAAATTCTGAAGTAGTAATCTCAACCAGGCTTTTCTAGCCAATGGCTGAGTTAACCACCAAATTTTTTAAAAGGTGGAAACTCGCCTTTGGATGAGAATTTGACATGGTGAGTCGCCGCCTAAGTCAACTACCTATCCGATTTTTTTATAATAAGAAAATAACATTTTATTACATTTACAACTCAAAATATAACTATAAACAAACATTTGTCTTTCAGGGTTAGCAAGACTTAAGTCGTAGGCAAGTATGAGAAAATAATCGTCAAAGCTTAAGGCTCATATATATCTCAAAGCATGAATATCCACCTTTTTTAAATGCATTTTACTCCATCATTATTACAGATATGGCTTTCAAAAAAATATATGTAAAACTATACTATATATCAGAGGGCACTGTTGTTTTAGATTTTTATTTTTTTATTAAATGTATTGGAAAAAAATCCTAAACATACATCCATTGCAATTTTTAAATCCATTTCGCTTGGTTAATATAAGCCGAAAATTGTTATTTTTTCTTTGTTAATATTCTATAAAAAAACGCAGGGCATGGTTGTTTTAGATTTTTGATTAGTTGCCAAAAATAATTTCAATATTGTTATATTCCATTTCGCGCACGGTCACATGTCGTCGCGCCATTTTCTCGTCTAAAAAATCAGTGGGGGAGGAGGCGTATTGCTGAATGGACCTGTGTCGCGCTGCGCAATTTTTTGACGTTTGCAATTGACAAATATTACATTAAAGTGCCACAGAGTGCGCAATTCTCCAGTATGCCAATTAGATAGTAGCCCCAACGAAATAAGAACTAAGGAAGCCTAACTCCTTACAAATATTGCTTAAAAAATGGCACCTTCACCATACTCTGTAACACAAAAGGCCGCAAACTCAAAAATAAACAAGCAAAAACAAACCTTATTACAATGCACGCATAATCGGTATTAGGTTGTATTCTGACGCATATACTGTTTTCTATTGGCTGGGGTTTGTACGCAGATCAAACATGATTGGATATTTGGCTCGCGTCGTGTCACTCATTGGGCCGTTGTCGTGCCTTTGTCATTGAAGCAAGGACGGTGTAATGTAGAATCCAGTCAGTACACCGAACCTACTACGGGCACTACGGCCGGCGGCGGGTGGCATCATTTAATTATTTTTTGAAATTTGATGGCTAGTACATTATTATTAGTTAGGTATAATGTTTGTTTTATTAGGTAGACAGACAACTTGGTAAAGACCGATCGAATACGCTGGCTACAAGTCGTCTGTAATTAGTCGCTCTGGAAAACTAAAGGAGACCTATGTCAGCAGTAGACGTCTTTCGGCTGTGATGATCTAATTGTTAGGTATATTATTTTATAAAAAATATAAAATGATGATATTCATGAATGATGATCATATATTTTGTCACAAATAGGTAAGATACTTCATTTCAAGAAGGATTTAAATTAGGTAAGCTATTGAAATAAAATAGGTAAGCTTAATAAAAGACAATGTATTCTAGATAGATATTGTTTCAAACATGTAAGTAAGTACCAATCATATTATGTAGATAATTAACATATTTGTACGAGCAACGTCTTAATATGTCTTCTAGAGGTGTGGTGTGACTGATAAAGAACAACGTATTAATACGTCGTTTTATTTTTATTTTTTACTCATAAAAGCAATAAAAAATTTGAACCTACCTATTTAGTTGAGTACCTACTCGGTGAGAGATTACTCCTTTTTGAGGTAACGTAATAACGTTGTCAAAAATCATCCAACGTTAGCGGCATTAGTGCTCTCACAGGCGGTCCGAATCACGGGCGTAGCCAGGGGGGGGGGGGGGGGTTTTGGGGGTTCAAACCCCCCCCGAAATATATATTGATCTATAACATTAAAATAAAGTTATGCAAGGCGAGGAGTATAACTTTCTGAAAGTTCTCTAGAAAACATTAATTTTCGCGTAAGAAACTACAGATCACAAGATTAGCGGATGAAACTAACTAAAAATCGCGGCCGTTTTATTCTACTATAGACAGGCAAGAGTACAAGATTAATGGATGAAACGGGTGAAACTAACTAAAAATCACGCTGCGCGGCCGTTTTTTTTCTCAATAGTTAGACAAGATTACAACTTAAAAGATTAGTGGATGAAACTAACTAAAAATCGCGCTGCGCGGCTGTTTTTTTTATAGACAGGCAAGATCACAACTTACAAGATTAGTGGATGAAACTGTAGGAAAATCGCGCTGCGCGGCGGTTTTTTTTCAATAGACAGGCAAGATCATAACTTTCAAGATTAGTGGATGAAACTGACTAAAAATCGCGCTGCGCGGCCGTTTTTTTTTCAATAGACAGGCAAGATCATAACTTTCAAGATTAGTGGATGAAACTGACTAAAAATCGCGCTGCGCGGCCATTTTTTTATAGACAGGCAAGATCACAACTTACAAGATTAGTGGATGAAACTGAAGAAATATCGCGATGCGCGGCCGTTTTTTTTTTCAATAGACAGGCAAGATCATAACTTTCTAGATTAGTGGATGAAACTGACTAAAAATCGCGCTCTCCGGCCGTTTTTTTTTTACTATTTACATGCATTTCAGTTGCATTTTTAATTTTAAATATTTATTTCTCCGAGCGGTCCTCTAATGCCCATGGGTTCATTTAATAAAAATATAAATGTCGTTTCATTTACATTGTTGTAGTTTTATTTTCTTAAAACCCCCCCCGATACAGAATTCTGGCTACGCCCGTGGTCCGAATCAATGCCTAGTACCTATCGTGAGCGCTATTGGCGTGAATCGGAACGCGGCCTGTGTCTCAGCCCCCTAGCATGACCACCGAAACACGATATGATATGGCGATTTTTAATGGGAGAGTTTTATACTTGTTTAAAAATGTGTGACAGCAGTGAATGTGAAGATTTGACTGCCCCACAAAGCGACTGAACACTTGTTGCATAATAGCGACCATAGTTTGTATTTAAACGCTCATAGATATTTCTAAATAACGAAAAATATTTTACTTACCAATGATATGATATGTCCGTATTTTTTTTGCTGCCTTCTGTTGGTCTTTTACACCACTTGACCACACATGACGTCATTTTTTACCACTTTTATGCTAATTTTTTTTGTAAGAACGCTAATGACTGTCACCGAGCGCTTGGCAGACATGACTAAATAGTGCTTCGGTTGTACTTTTTTAGCCCCGCCCACTCGGTTGTAGTTTGCGTGGTGCTATTTTTTGAGCAGAATTACATTTCCATAGTTCTTATTTCGTTGAGTAGCCCTAATAACAGCCCTTGCGTTTTGTCGATTATAAGATTTATATTAGTCTAATAATCAACATATTATTTATGTTAAAAAAACATGACATCGAGCAATTTGGCACCAATGTTGCAGGAAGGGCGAGAAACCCTAATTTCGGCGTTCTTTGTTTTAACTTTACCCAATTTGTTCCCTAATTCCAACCAGGTACGTGATGTTAAAAAATAAAACAACCATGTTTGTATGAAATTAATTTTGTAACTATCAATAATGATAATAAAACACTTAAAGGCTCTAAAATTATGATTCCCTCAACAAGTCTTCACATTGATGAGATAACGCTGGCTTACAGCGAAAACGTAAAAAGTACTAGAAAATTTCGCCACTCCCACTAGCGACTCGGTAGCATGATTGGTCAGTGCATTAGGCCGTAATCCCAAATGTGCGGGTTCAAGTCCCGTCTGAGCTGCTACGGGTGAGTCGTTTTTTTCAAGTATTTTTTCTATTAAATTTATTAGCTTAAGTCTTTGAAATTTATACATCTCTTGTAAATATTAAACAACTTAGAATATAAATATATGAAAAAAATACCGCAAAAAGTCTTTGGTTTAATATACAACGTGTTACAAAATAACCTCTAAATGACGTATAGATAAGGACCATCAAACTGAATAATTTTCACTATGGCACCAACTCTGAAATCGCGAAAAAAAAAAACGACTGTTTCATACATTTTAATATTTGCATTATAAATTTTTATATGAAACAGCTGATTTTTTTTCGCGCATTAGTTAGGAGTTTTTAACATTGAAAATGTTTTTTCGTTCGCTCCAGTAGTCCCTGAAATTTTCGCTGAAAGTGCGACTCAGCCGTGATACCCTGAGGTTTAAGGCCACGAGAACGTATAAGGGCTCAAAAGACGCGAAATTTAAAGTGCTTTAAGAAGATGTGAAAAATATTTTGAAAGAGTCAAAAACTTTTTAGGAATTCGAAAAAAACCGTCATTTTTCGACCGAATAATTGTGTCTTTTCACACAAAATTTCCGATATCTCGAGAACGGGGCCGAATTTCAAAAATATGAAAAAAAAGCACCTTGCTATCAAACGAAGGAACATTTTAGGTCATTCACTTTTTTCGATATTGGTGACGGTCGAGGCTGTAGAGGTACCATTCGAGAAAGAAAAAGCAAGAGAGACATCGATGACATAATTAAACTGATAAAAGAGATTGATCCTGAACAAATCCCAATTTTTGTAGCAAAAGATTTGCACAAATTGCCCCCAATTTTGTTCGACCATGTCGACGTAACAAGACTTCTAAAGGATATTGTAAGGTTACAAAGTGACGTTAACAAGATAAAGGCAGATTATGTCTCCTCGGAACAACTTAATGAAGTGAAGTTGGAGTTAAATTCTGTAAAGAAATCATCTATTGTAAATAATGTGTACGATAATGTTAATACGCGGCGAGGGGGTAGGTGCACATTAAATGACTCGGTCTGTATGAGCGGCCCAATCGGTTTACCGCCGATATTATCACCGCAGAGATCTACAGTTTTAGATACCGCCTCAACTTCGTCGCCTTTAAAGGATCGTAATAAAATATCTCCTCAGCAAAACACACTTTTGGACAGGACTGACAAAAACACAATTGAAAACAATAAGTCTTCGCCGTCGGCGCCATTTCAATATCGAAATATTGTGATGAACAACAATAACGAACCGGCTGTAAACAAATGCAGTTTCTTATCGCAACAAATGCCCGCTACACTGCCGCCGAGTCCGGCCGCTCATAAGCAGATGAGTCATTCGCAATCCCAACAGCCACAGCGACACGATACTGTGCTACACACGAACTCTCTGCCTGTACAACAGCCAAAACAAAAGACTATGGCCGAAATTGCAAGTGAAGGCGTATGGAAAAAATCACCACAAAATGATGAATGGATTACAATACAAAGAAAAAGATTAAAGAATCGTTTTATGGGTAACCAAGGCAAGGCTATAATGAATTCAGATGCTAAATTTAAAGCATCAGAAATAAAAATTCCATTGTTTATTTACCATGTAGCGAAGGAGGTGTCCGAGTGTGACATATTGAAATATATTGAAGATAAAACGAATATAAGTGTGTTAGTCGAAAAAATCGCCATGAAACAAGTGAAAGATTATAATGCTTTTAAAATCTATGTGCCAAAACATAAAGAAGACACTTTTATGGAGGAAAATTTCTGGCCGGAAGGAATAGCATTTCGTCGTTTCTATGAATTTAGGCATAGAAATACTAAGGTTGTAGGAAGCAATAAGCCAATGCCGAATGATAGCGAAACTGCCACGAAATAAGTACGAATTACTTACATTTTACTATGAATACATCTATTATTAATATGATAACTTTTAATTGTAAGGGACTTATGAGATCCATGGAATGTATAAGGGGACTGTGTTGTGACGCGGACGTGATTGCGCTTCAGGAGACCTGGCTAATGCCACACGATATACCTAAACTCGGCGAAATAAATATAGATTATGCATACACGGGCAAATCTTCGATGGATACCAGTGCCGGCATCACAAGGGGGCGGCCCTGTGGCGGAGTTGCTCTGTTGTGGAAGAAGAATATGTTTCCCGTAGTGACAGTCATCAGCTGCTTAAGTGATCGTTTGACGGCAATAAAAGTGCAATTAAATGATTGTGAAATATTAATATTTTCTGTGTACATGCCAACAAATGGTATCGAAAACTTAGTGGATTTTACTGAGTGTTTGAGCGAAATTAGTGCGGTTATAGATAACACAGGTATCAAATCTGTTTGTGTACTTGGGGATTTCAATGCTCATCCGGGTGAGTTATTTTATAATGAATTATGCACGTTCTGTGATGAACAATTATGGCTTTGTGTAGACACTGACTTTTTACCGGCGGATAGCTACACTTTTATAAGCGGTGTATACGGATGCAAGCGGTGGTTAGACCACTGCCTAATGACTAAAACTGCCCATAAATCATTTAATTCTTTTGAAATATTGTATGGTACATATTGGTCAGACCATATGCCGTTAAAAGTTGTATGTCATATGAATACAATGAAACTTAAGATTGTTGAACCAGATATTATTAGTAGTCAGGTTTCTTGGGGGGAAAGAGATCAAAAACAAATAGATCAATATTGTAACGAGTGTGACAGTAGGTTGCGAAATATTATGTTTCCTGTACAACTAACCCAATGTGGCGACTCCATGTGTACTAATAAGGATCACACTGTTATATTGGATGAAATGTATAATAATGTTGTTAGTATATTACGTGACGCAGCAATTAATAGCAGTAGGTTAAATAAAAAGAAAAAAAAATGTAGCTATGTATGTGGATGGCACAAATATGTTAGTGAGGCCCACAGGACGGCTAGGCAACACTTTGAGATATGGACAGTACACGGTAGACCAAGTTCTGGTCATTTCTATCAACTTATGAACGATTCTAGAAAAACATTTAAAGATAAGTTGAAATGGTGCCAAAATAACCAGAACAAAATTAAGATGGACATCTTGGCTCAAAGTCATGGTAAAAAAGATTTTAAAAACTTCTGGAAAAATACAAATAAGTTACAGTCAAAGCCTGGCCTTCCTGTGAGTGTGGGGGGAGTGCAAGGAGCGATATTTATAGCCAATCTCTTTAAAAATCAATTTAAAATACCAACAACACATTGTCTTGCTAAAGTGTCCTGTACTGAGGGCAGGGTGTCAGACAGCAGTATAAGCTTCTCCGCTAAAGAAGTAAATTTAGTCATTAGGGGTATGGTAAGTGGCAAGTCTCCGGGACACGACGGCCTTAGTATAGAACACCTTTTAAATGCAGGGAAACACCTCCCGAGGATCTTGTCGATGCTCTTTACGCTATGCCTTCGTCACTCCCACCTGCACGTGAATCTCATGCGGACCATAGTGGCTCCAATAATGAAAAATAAAACTGGTGATGCATCTGACGTCACAAATTACAGGCCTATATCATTGGCGACAGTTATTGCTAAGGTGCTGGATAGTCTGCTAGATAAACACCTTGAGAAACACATTTCACTACACGATGCCCAGTTTGGCTTCAGAGCTGGGTTATCTACAGAAAGTGCTATTCTATCTCTCAAGCAGACCGTCCAGTACTACGTTGACCGAAAAACACCGGTATTAGCATGTTACCTTGATCTATCTAAAGCCTTTGATTTGGTCTGCTATGATACTCTGTGGCAAAAGTTGCGTGATGACACGAGTGTTCCGCGTGAGATCGTGGGGCTTCTAGAACATTGGTACAGCCACCAAACTAATGTTGTGAAATGGGCTGGAGAACTCTCCGAGGAATACAGGTTGGAATGTGGAGTGAGACAAGGTGGAATCACCTCTCCTCGCCTTTTCAACTTGTATATAAATAAGCTGATTGTTGGACTCAGCAGTGCCAATGTTGGATGTCATATGGACGGACTATGCATTAATAATATCAGTTACGCAGATGACATGGTGCTGCTGTGCCCGACAGTCAGTGGACTCAGAAAGTTACTCAATATATGTGAGAGATATGCTGTGGCCCACGGACTCAGATATAACGCTAGTAAGAGTGAGTTAATGATATTTAAAGCAGGCACCAATCGTTACTCTCACGTGCCACCTGTCACGTTGTCGGGGTCTCTTCTAAAAATAGTGGAAAAATTTAAATATCTGGGTCATTGGGTCACATCAGATCTCAAAGATAACGCCGACATTGAAAGGGAAATCTGTCCGCTGTAATATGCTGGCCCACAGATTTGCACGATGTACTTATGAAGTAAAGGCGACTCTTTTCAGAGCATACTGCCAAACTTTTTACACGTGCAGTCTGTGGGGCAGATATACGCAGGGGGCATATGGCGCTCTTCGTGTCCAGTATAATAATGGATTCAGGGTGTTGTTCGGGCTGTCGCGGTCATGTAGTGCTTCCGGTATGTTCGCGTCGGCGCGAATCAACGATTTTTACGCAATAATGCGAACACGCTGCGCCTCAATGCTTGCAAGACTGCGGGCCAGCTCGAACAGCATCCTGTCAACGATAGCTGCTAGGTGGGACAGCTTAATACTGCGCCGCTGCACTCAGTTGCATGCCCGATAAGCTGCAATATAAGTACCTACCATATTATGAGCAAAATGTTACTAACACTAGTTATAAGTCATCATTGTTACTAATAAATTATATGGACTATGTCTGAAATAAATTGATTATTATTATTATTATTAGCCGCGAGTTTTGCACGGTGCGAGATGCGATATCACGCGGCGGTTGGTTCGCGTACGGGCACGAAGACGTATAAGAGCTCCAAAGATGCGGAATTCGAAGGGTTTACGATGATGCAAAAAAATATTTGAAAAGTTGTTTTTGAAGACAACATTTTTTTGTTTATGAAAAAAAAAATTATTTTTAATTTTTTTGAATAATCTATAATAGGTCGATTCATTTTCAATGCCCTTTCAAGTCGTGTAGGTACAACACGAGATCTGTGATTTTTTTGTAAGACATTGTATGTAATAATCAACGAGTACGAGATCGTTTTAATTATTTGAAATTGAAATCTTTGAGGCGTTTTCTTTTCAAAAAGTGAAATTCAATAATCTAATATATAAAACATTATCAAAATAATATTTCGGAACAGCCTGTATATAAAATGCCGTAAAGTTTTGTTGACCGGCTGATGTTAAGTTCAAATATATTTCTAATATAAGTTCCTCATTTGCAGGACAAATATCTTAGGAATTGCACATTATTTACCTGGCTGTATTTAGGCCATTGGGTGCAGGATTTTTGTAGGTAGGTAATAAGTAGGTAATCTTAAAACGTTATGAATTTGATCTATTACTAGTTTTATTAAAACCATAACAATAACATCTTGCCTTCGTAAACAGACTTCCCAAAGTTTGCTTGCGTTGATCGTTTTGTAATGCTGTTTTTCGAACACAGCCTCTCTGTACTCAGTCTTTGTGAAAACTATTGCTCGTTGAGTAAATTTTAGGTGGCGTGACGGGGTAATATTGATGTTTAAACGTAGAGATTAACGTGAGACCAAGATGGCCGACACCTACACATTACCGGTTTTGATTCACTATTACTGTTTTTATAGCATTGTTTCCCATTTGGTAAAGTAGTTTCTAGGCATGATGTCAAGATTTTATTAACATACCTACTCTACTCATATAAAATGTGTATGTTTTAGAATTTCTAAAGTTTTAGGCCACAGACATAAGGAATGTATTATCCTGAATCGACTTTAGGTAAACCGCACATTATGCATTTCAACTATTATATATTATGAGCTTAGGTATTTTGTGCATTGTTTTTCAAATTAGGTTTTTCGTCCATAGGTGTTATGACCTTAGCCCATTCTAATATGTAACCGACTTAGAAAAAAGAAACCTTATTTTAAAAAAAATAAAAAGGCTGGTATTAACAACGAAATAAGAACTAAGGAAGCCTAACTCCTAACAAATATTGCTTAAAAAATGGCACCTTCAACATACTCTGTAACACAAAAGGCCGCAAACTCAAAAATAAACAAGCAAAAACAAACCTTATTACAATGCACGCATAATCGGTATTAGGTTGAATTCTGACGCATATACTGTTTTCTATTGGCTGGGGTTTGTACGCAGATCAAACATGATTGGATATTTTGCTCGCGTCGTGTCACTCATTGGGCCGTTGTCGTGCCTTTGTCATTGAAGCAAGGACGGTGTAATGTAGAATCCAGTCAGTACACCGAACCTACTACGGGCACTACGGCCGGCGGCGGGTGGCATCATTTAATTATTTTATAAAATTTGATGGCTAGTACATTATTATTAGTTAGGTATAATGTTTGTTTTACTAGGTAGACAGACAACTTGGTAAAGACCGATCGAATACGCTGGCTGCAAGTCGTCTGTAATTATTCGCTCTGGAAAACTAAAGGAAACCTATGTCAGCAGTAGACGTCTTTCGGCTGTGATGATTTTATTGTTAGGCCTGGTTTACATTAGTCAAGTAGACGACCGAGTCGAGTAGCGAGTAGAAATACATTGCTTGGCATGTTCGTCGATTTTAAAAGAACGTCAAACACACCACGTAATGAACTTCTACTCTCCTAAAGCACTCTACTAAAGACTAAGATAATGTAAACCAGCCTTTAGGTATATTATTTTATAAAAAATATAAAATGATGATATTGATGAATGATTATCATATATTTTGTCACAAATAGGTAAGATACTTCATTTCAAAAAGGATTTAAATTAGGTAAGATATTGAAATAAAATAGGTAAGCTTAATAAAAGACAATGTATTCTAGATAGATATTGTTTCAAACATGTAAGTACCTACCTACATATCATATTATGTAGATAATTAACATATTTGTACGAGCAACGTCTTAATATGTCTTCTAGAGGTGTGGTGTGACTGATAAAGAACAACGTATTAATACGTCGTTTTATTTTTATTTTTCACTTATAAAAGCAATAAAAATTTTGAACCTACCTATTTAGTTAAATACCTACCTATTTTTAAGCTTTGATGGTTTATAAATTGATAGGTAGGTAAGTAATTGGTCAGAGTGTAGGAACTTGATTCATAAAAATTAACTTTACCGAAATTACCCCTTTTTGAGGTAACGTAATAACGTTGTCAAAAATCATCCAACGTTAGCGGCGTTAGTGCTCTCACAAGCGGTCCGAATCAATGCCTAGTACCTATCGTGAGCACTATTGGCGTGAATCGGAACGCGGCCTGTGTCTCAGCCCCCTAGCATGACCACCGAAACACGATATGATATGGCGATTTTTAATGGGAGAGTTTTATACTTGTTTAAAAATGTGTGATAACAGTGAATGTGAAGATTTGAGACTGCCCCACAAAACGACTGAACACTTGTTGCATAATAGCGACCGTAGTTTGTATTTATACGCTCATAGATATTTCTAAATAACGAAAAATATTTTACGTACCAATGATATGATATGTCCGTATTTTTTTTTTGCTGCCTTCTGTTGGTCTTTTACACCACTTGACCACACATGACGTCATTTTTTACCACTTTTATGCTATTTTTTTTGTAAGAACGCTAATGACTGTCACCGAGCGCTTGGCAGACATGACTAAATGGTGCTTCGGTTGTACTTTTTTAGCCCCGCCCACTCGGTTGTAGTTTGCGTGGTGCTATTTTTTGCGCAGAAATACATTTCCATAGTTCTTATTTCGCTGGGTATTAAGGAAGAGGCTGTAATTAGATTATGTACATAATTCTTTATTTAGTAGGCCATCTGTACTTATTTTCTTATCTGTGGCCGAGGCGCGCGATTATCCGCGATACGTGTAAGCTCGAGGCATCTCAAGGTCATTCAGCAAGGTCATTGATATTGATAAGAGCTTTAAGGTGGGCATATTTGACCAAGGTACTACATAAATATACCCTGTTGTGAACACCTCCTATAATCTTTTTTTGGATGTTTGAAAAATCCCGGAACCTTTGACCACTAAAAATACGCATTTTGAAAAGTATCACGTTAGATTTATAGACGGTTGGCGGGGCGGGGTCGAGGGTTGAATATATTATTGCAACTGTCTTCTTCGCAGTTTGCCCCTGGAGAATGATTGATTATAACGGGTGTAACAAGACACTCAACAAAGCCGAAGCCTACGCATTCCACCTATCATCAGTATCATTTTTGTCTTTTAGACTTTACCTGGGAAACCAATAGCTACGAAGTTATTGAATGTCAAAGTCATATTTTTTTTTTATGAAATCTTATTTAATTCGTTATTTCCTAATTTTAGTCTACAAAAACATTATCAAAATTGTATGTATTTCGTAACAAAGAATGGCTTCAAAACGTCATCAATGTATTTCATGAGCACGCACATAAACGTTGCCTTTCAACTCGACCGCACGCAGCTGTGTAGCATTCATTCGCAGGCGCGGTCTTTTGTACGCGTTACATTGCATGGTAATGTATGCAATGCTTTTTTAAAACCAAAAATTAAAATAGTTTCCCAGCAATAATTTTCTGCAGAAATGGTCCTGATGTTGGGCAGAATACGAAGACCTCGGCTTCGTTGAGTGTCTTTTACACCCGGTATTATTTATTAATAATGCTGTAAGTAAAGGCTGTCTCAAACTCAAATCACGTAAACAACCAAAAGAAATTTCCATGGGGTCTTGGTTTAAATATCTCATCCATGATTGATTTTATATCATATATGTTGTAAACAGTGGTCCGAAGCATAGGTCCAGAGCCATTTCCACCAACAATCTTCTTTTTATTTTATTTTTAGCTATAGCTTTTCGCATACAGGTATCTTGTTTTTTAGGTATGGTGTCACTAAGACCAAAAATTTATCAAAACCCGCATCTTTCATGCGAAAATAATTCGTATAGCTTTATCCTCTTTCGAATCCCGTATATCAGCCAATAAGTATAAATGGATATAGAAATCCTTTTTAAAAGCCAATCTTTTAACTAACGCTTTCTTTTTACCCGTCTTTTTTAAAACCGCTATCAAAATTCCAATACAGGTCTCTCTTTTATGAATATACATAATTTATGCGTGAACATCGTGTATTCTTTGTGAATTTTTGCGTACGACTGACGATCAGTCAGAATGACTGTCTAATGTTTGACTGTTGGTGACTGATGGAATTGCATGACGCTTGCATGAGCGTGTGGCCGCCTACCGAACAATATCTAAATGCTCGTTTGCAATATTGTGTAATGTTACTAAAGCTACAATAGTCGTTTTGGCAGTGCTTAGTTTCATGACCATTCTAGGGTGACGACTCAGAAAATACATAAATGTTTTTCGATACCTACATCGATTCATTTACATCGATGCTTTTTCAATAACGATTTTTATTTCTAACATTATTTCATTAGACTCCCTTATTTCGTATCTTTTTCTCGTAACTAGTAATTGAAACGTATCTATAGTATAAAATGATCTCTTGATAATAAAGCACAAGTTCCCACCATGGTCAAGTATTTATATATTCCAGATTTAGTCTTCCTACGGGATTGCGCAAGTAAATCGACAGTTCATCAGAAATAGTTTCGTCAGATTTGTTCGTTTTTCAACTCTTCTGTACCAATTTATGGCGATCATCTGACCCTATTGAGCTCCGAATAACTTGTTCACACTTTCACAGCTCCTGCATATTTTGGTAACCATTTGAAACTGGTACAGCAAACCACCTGCATCTCTTAAATAAATCAGTGTCCTCAAAGTCGCTAGTATCATCCCGTTTCGTCGTTAAATTTATGCGTTTATGGCCAACGAACAATTGAATATAGCGATGGGTTCTAACTGTTTACACTTTCCGGTACTAAGTGCTTGCAATTCCATACATACACGCATTTTTCTGTAAATTCCATAAAACTGTTTTGGCGTCGGGTTGTTATTACCCCTTTCATGACACCTCATATTATAAAAATCAGTTCATTGTGGTCTTGACTGATGCGGTGTAAGGATATATAAGGACAGCATATTTTTTATTATATCATTAAATAAAATTAAAAAAAAACACTTTAATGCACACACCAAGTCCTACAAATCCGATCGAATTTTGTTCAATTTTAAAAGTAGTCGTCAAACAGCAAACTCATTAACATGTTTTTATATAATTCCAGTTTCGATATAATGTTTTCAGCGTTTTCAGCATTTAACCCCTTACCGCATACCAAGCCATATATGTTTACAAAAGTTTATGATTTTTTCCCAGCCTAATGAAAAACCAGATCTTTAAAAAAATATTTAAATTAGAAGAAGCATTTTATAATGAAACGAAACGTATATAATTTGTCTATAGCCTATGACTTCTATTGACAATATTTGAGGTTTTTTGCAACGCGTGTTGATCGGTTGTTGTCAGAAAAAAAGTGCATCTTTCCGGATTCAAAATAAAATAAAAAGAGGTTAGTAAAATATATAAAAAAAATATAATCGTACCCTTTATAACTTTTAAAATATGAATATGGTTTTTTTATTTCAATATCTAGCCTTTTTCGTATGTTTTTTGTAGTTTTTTCCAATCTGTCATATTTGGCTTCGTATGCGTTATAGTAAAAAATACTGACGTCATATGTGGCTTAATATGCATTCAGGGTTTTTTGCTTATTTCAGAAATTGATCATTCACGCTTCTATATAGCCTCAAAGCACATTAATATTATTCCCGGTGATGGCAGCTTAATTTTTATCCCATATTGTAGACTAGTGCATTGATAATGCTTGGTCACTTTGACGCCGAATCAATTCAGACCAATACATGCCTTTGTTTGATTTCAAACTCGCAGTTTTTGAAAACTTGCAGAAAGCAAAAAGCTTCAAATCCAAAAAAGTGGTCATCTTTCTAGCCTTCTTGGCATACCAACATCGAGCTAAAGCAGTACACCCAATTTGCCTAATTCCACAGTCCTCCACAACTTAGTCAAACTCCTGCCAGTCATCAAGATTTTCTTCTGGGTACGCTCATATCTGTAAATTTCCCATTTGGAAGAAAAATATCCGACATATACTGACGCCAATATTTGTTCAAAATATCGTACTTTCAGTAAATGTGAAAAATGTAATATTTATCGATGTTATCACGACAAACGCAATTGTTTTAAATAGTTTCACATAGTATATTTTCATTTGTCTTCAATGCATACGAAGCCATTTCTGGCTTAACACCATAAGACTAAACTGCATACGAAGCCATAATGGCGTCGTAAAATATTTTCTAATATATGACTTAATAATTTTTAATTTCAATTTGATCTTATTATGTAAGCCTATTAAAACACTAAGTAGCAAAAAACATATTTTTATTCCATCTCTTTGATAATTCATGCGGTAAGGGGTTAAGGCTCTTTTCAATCCACGTCCTTGCACCTCCAAATATCGAATAAGTCGTTCAAAACAATATTTTAGCTGTCCCTTCTACTCCTTAAATGAAACGGGGCTATTTTTAAAGAGTTTTTCAGAATTGAATAGCTATAATGACACACTTGTTAGTGGAAGGGCTTATATGGCCCTTTGCCGACTGGCTAGCTACCACCATTTTACCTAAGTCTGACGCCATAACAACAATTTTAAAATGTATGTGTTCCGGCAGGTAGAGGTAAAATAGCCAGTTCCTCAGTGACGAGGATTCCGGGTTTAGTGTGCTTCCACCTTCGGCCTTATCGTCACATAATATCAGTTGAGGTGAAGGCCAAGCACTATCCCGTTTAAAAAAAAAAAACTTTTGCTAACTAATTGCGTTGCAAACTTGACTTTCATTATGTTCTTTTTAAATAACAAGAGTGTTCAGATTGAAGCTTGTCAACAGCGTGAAACTTCTCCAAAATCTACATATCCGTATTGTGTCTTCTCTACTGCCTCAATCTTCATTTCATCGAAGATAATACAGCAATGAAGGGGCTTGTTTGCCTCTGCTGCCTTGAATTTCAGTGTATCAAAAGCTTATTTTTTAAACTCTGAACGACCAGTACCACTTTTCTATTTTACGGAGAATAAGCAAGTATAAAAAGTTTTACGCACGTAATTGTAAGCCTTTGTTGAATAGAAATTCAAAGTAAGCGCAATTGCTCTTAACTGCGGAGAATAGATTCGCAACAACTATATTCAAGTCAATACGCGAGACAAAAGCATATTACTGTACCTATCGCTTGCGTAGTTTTTTAAATAAACAAACAATACGTTCGATTTGAAGTTAAATGTTCATTACTTTTATTATTTTTTAAGTAGTTATTAGTTTAGGTTAATATTCAAAAAATATGATTTGTTTTCATTTTTCTGCAAACTACGTAAAGCATGAAAGAAGTAACTGCCTCAACGTGTCTTACTTACTGCGCAATTTTAGTTGCTCGCTAGATTTTTTTTCTGAGATTATCTGCGTGAGCAAAGCGTTTAAAAGATAACTTTTTCAAATTGATTTAATTATAGGTATCGATGGCAAGTGAAATTAATTCTTCTAAAATGTCAGTTTTATTTTAGTATATCATGGTATACAGTATATTCAAAATATGTGCTGCACAATTCCGTGTGATCACGTGTGGATGTTGCAATTTTACTAAATCAAATGCTGTTTGTAGATTTTTTGCATTATCTCCGATTATTGTTACAAATTTATCTGTTCCGTAGATTCTCAATAATTTTTGAATTTCTTCACTTAAGTATTCGCCGGTGTGACGATGAGTACTTGTATTTAAGGTTATTACAAAAATGGGTTCAGGTTTTGCAATTATAAAATTTGTAACACCTTGTTGCTCCATCTATAACACTGGAGATGTAAACGGTTGTTGGATTTAAGCTCTTCGGTTACCTTTACTTTCATTTCAGTATACACTGCAAATCGGTCGTGGAAAGAGCTTTCCTTGTTGGCAACTCGTAAAATGGCTGCAGTTCTTCGAAAAACTCCCTCCCTAGTGTAATTTCTACCATACAAAGCGGAGCGCCAGTAACAAAAATTTGTTTTTGAAAGCAATTTTTGTTTATTCTCCTATGAATTCAAGCTGAGTGGAGGCGTCGGTGGGAGTTGATGTTTCAACAATATCTTCTTCAATAGCTGTCGATGAATTCGTAGTTGTACGTTCAGTGTTTAGTAATGGTGTTTCTACACAATTTTCACTTATATCATTTCTGATAACCAGCGGGCATTTACGCATATTGGTTACGTTGGCTAATTGATAAATTTTACCTCAAAATGTACATTTTATTGACTTGTTAGGTAAACTCCAAAAGTCAGAATAGTATCCACACCCTGTCTTTATTTTATTTTGGCATATTGATATCTACAAAGCAAGGTAATGACGTGAATCTCAGCAGCATGTAATTCCATCGTGTTGGAAAGCATTTTGTTAGGACTCTAGGTTGTGAGATCCCCTGTTGCAGATGCTGGTATTTCATCAACTTTTCTTTCGATTTATAGCTGGTACGAAATTGCGCAACAACGACCTTTACTTTTTAATGGGTTCCTGGAATTTATCAAGTCCTTCAAATTATGAACATAGCACCCATAGTGCATACACCCTAAACGAGTGATTGCATTGACAATCTTGGCATCATTATCGGTCACACAAAAATATATTTTATTTAAGATTTCCTAATTATTAATCAGCTATTTTCTTTAACTCTCTAGCTAAATATTCGCCAGTGTGCGATCCACTTAAGTTTGTGCATTTAAGCACAACAGATTTTAAGATCAATTCCTTCGTCACGAAATGTATTGTCACTCCCAAGAAACAGTCTATCGAACGTACGAAGTCAAGTCGTCAGTAGTTAGGTAGACATATTTTGCCTCGTTTAAGCGCATTTGCTCCACTTCTCATTTGGTCCACTTGGTCCATTTCTCATTTAGTCCATTTCGCAGAACGTCCATTTCGCATTTGGTCCATTTCGCAGAACATGGTTCGTTCACAAAATGGTTTATGTTGTTGGTATCTTTTAACATTCACAGGTTTGTGTCATAGGAACACCTATAATGGTTTCCACTTGAAAGTCGTGGACGTTCTATTGGACGATCAATGAAGTACCAGATTCATTGTGGTAAATTGATAACCATTCCAGCATCTTCGATAAATCCTACTCTTATCAAAGTCTTATTT
This sequence comes from Agriphila geniculea, assembly GCA_943789525.1. Lineage (NCBI taxonomy): Eukaryota > Metazoa > Arthropoda > Insecta > Lepidoptera > Crambidae > Agriphila > Agriphila geniculea. The sequence continues at coordinate 19,406,783 of OX038888.1, forward strand.
TCCCTCTAGTTTGGAAGTACTATGAAGGTTGTAGAGATAACTCGATTACTTATCTTGACCGGAACACTTATGGACAATATTTCTTCCCTCTTTGGCTCCTTTTTATGCCATCTGCTAAAGTGACGGTTACCGTCCGCTTTGCAAAATGGAAACCGTTGCGCTTCAAGCAAATATAAAGTTGGTATGACGCAACACTAAAGTCGCATTACTCATCTCCCAGCAAAAATGTAAACAAAGGTGTTGCCAGAACAAAACAACTCAAGAGGAAATAGTATATTGCTAAGTCAAGAAATAAACACACCTACATGTTTTTTCATCACGAACCTAATAAAAATAGATTAGATAAATATTCTGAATCATGAGTTTTGCGGCAAAAACAGTAATATTTGTACTATTTCATAATAACAGTTTTATAGTAGAAAAGATATTCATTATGCTGTGCACACATCAACTGCAAACCGTGTACATCAACCTTTGGTTCATTTTATAAAATTTATTAAAAAATAGTAATAATAGTAGCTGTAGTAGTAACATTTGTCTTTTGGTTTGGGGGGGCGGGGGACGACGACGACGACGATAGGCGAAGATGCTAAGACATTCTGCCAGTTCTCGATTAAGAATGTATGTAAAAGATTATAAAAATTGTCTTAAAATAAGTTCAGTTTAACTTAGATCCAACATTTTAATAAGAATACCTAAATAATCTTTACATTTATTTCTTATTCAAAATAGTTTAACAAAAACCATAAACATTTAATTCGTAGGGGAGACATAGGAGGGTAGTGACATTTTTCTATTAACCGACATAAAACATGTGGCTTATAAGGGTATTACCAAACACTGTGAATAGATAACTAGTTATTCGTTGTAATTATTTTTTCTTGAGGCGGCGCTAGTGGACGCACGATGCACCTTTAAGTATTTGGTTACTAATCTTGTTGTAATTTATTTGCATTTGCGTAGGAAGGGGGGAGCGTGCGCACCCCATAACAGTGTGGTGCCACCCCAGACTAAAAACCTGATTAACCTGATATATTGCCCTTCTATACTGCAACGAGGCTCTAGCACGCACCCCCCTCCCCCATTACTTTTACCTCCGAACTGGGGGCCAGCCCCCCCCCCCCCCCCTGGAAAAATCTCTAGATAGGCCAATGTATATTTGGTAACGATATATTTAAGTTTGTAATATCGTTACTTATCCCTGTTAAAGCTGATAAGTTTCTTGCGCCCGTTCTTCTTGTCAGTTAAAAAGTCTGGAACGGGTGGTAGGAAAATATAGACGATTTTTTGATTTCGACTTTGACTTTTACTGTAAATAAGGTTAGTTGAAACAATTATAATGGGGAGGGCAACTGTCAAAATGGCGCTGCATACGCTTGTTGCAGGAGAGCTATGAAAACAAAGGACTTTTACTTAAAAATATAGTTTTTTTAGCTTTAAAATGATTAAATTCTGTGAAGTAAATCTGGATATAAAAAAATGCATAAGTTCTGTAAGAATAAAAACGTCTTAATTTGGCTTTCAATACCGGCATCTCCATTTTCTTTCTTCCGTCTTTTATATCCATTTTGGGTCAATGGGTCTTTTTCGGTAAAAAAAAATTCCACAAAATAAACAACTATTTTCCCATACATTTTGTTCTGAACGTCTACTGTCTGAGGAACAAGCGTACGCAGCGACATCTACAATTAGCTTTGCGTTGCCAACCCTGTTCTGTCCTGTTACCTACGTATTTTTGATAGTTTAGGTACATACAGTCAATATCTAAGTTTAGTTTTCTTATCAGTTCGTATCAAGAATTTTTAACATCAAAATGGTTATGATAGGTTATAAAGATAAAATTTCTAATTACCATCATACTTTAAAATTACCCTGGATAACATTATATTTATAATGACTCAAAATATAATAAACAAATTAAAAAGTTATAAAAGTGACCAAAGGTTTTCAATATCTGAAAATGTCACTCTCAGGGTCAGTTTGTCAATTTGACAGTGACGTTTCTTTGTTTACATTTTTGCTGGGAGATGAGTAATGCGACTTTAGACTTCTCACAGGTATCGATATAGTCAGTCCTCGTGACATCGTAATACCTGTACTCACTTCGTATACGCGTCCGTTTGAACGTTGCCGTTGAGTGAGCAGTAATCTATATTTTCCTCAATTTTCATAATCTTTACACACATATGTTTTTTTTCGTTAATTATTGCCTGTTAGTTTAGGAACAAAATTAAAAAATGTTTTACAAAAATAATTGATTTAAATTACTGGCTCACTTTGAAATTAGTCCAACACGCGGACCGACAAAGACACCGACGCGCGATCAAAAGTGAACGTGACACTCTTTCAATTTCAATTTTAATTTATTTATTTATTCACACTTTGTTACATGACGCAATATCGTACATTGAAAATTTCATATTATATTAATCTAAAATCACAATAATAACTAGCTATATAAAAATAAAAATAAAATGTATAAGTAAAATTATATAAATTACAGTTCATTCTAAAATTATTTTTTTAAAGTTATAAAAAAATTCACATTTTATTAATCGAAAATCACAATTAATATAAAAAATAAAAATATATTAATTAAATTATTGAAATAAAAGTTCATTTAAAAATGAAATTGATAAAAAATAAATAAAAAAAAGTAAAATAAAATAATAAATAAATAAAATCTTTTAAAAGTGCGACGTCACGATTGTTTTGAAAATATATTTCATTTTCGCCGGCTTAATAAGATATTCCACCTGTTGTGCTACGATTCCAGCGTGTTTTGAGATAATGTAAATGTGAAAGTTAGTTGTCATGCACTGACCACATCCTTGGAAGAAATATTGGCGGACTTCGTTTTACTGTCATTTTCGAGCTAATGGATTTTGTATTTTTTGATGATCCACTGACATAATAATTTTCAAACTATCGAATCATTTTCTTTCCTTCATCAAGTAGGTATCACCTATAACTTAATTTTTTATTATTTTAAGCCCATCGGGATTTTATCACTTTTGGCTCCTATAATGTCAGTGCACCAATATGTCTCATTTTATGGGCAAATACTTGATCACTGTTGTAATGTTTCGAGAGACCAGTTGATTGAATGTGACGTCATAAGCTTTGGTCCGAGCTTTGGTTCAAAAAATGCATTTAAGTAGTCTGGGAAAACCATTTTTATAGATTTCATTGCTGTGCGTTCAAAATCGTTAAGGATTATTTGTGGGCACAAATCGATATCATCCATCAGCCAATAATTTGCTACACTTGAGAGTCTGTAATTCTCATTTGTGCCGTATACTATTACGGATTCTTCATTATGAGTGTAGTGACCAATAGAATTTTCATTGTTAATTTTGTTTAAATTACCGGGAATCACAACAGCATGAAGATTTTTGGGAATAGTTGCTAAATTATCAATTACTTATTCCTTACCCGATGAACCATCACTATCATAGCGTCCTTATTCGGCATGTAAGGAACACTTGTACTTGGTACATCTTGAATGCACCGTTGGACAAGAAGCAGTTTGAGAGCTGGCTTTGGAGTCTTCAAGAAATATGGCATAAGTGCATCCTTCATGTTAAAAAAATGATCTTGTGTGGCACATACAAGTTTAAACGGTGTGGGGTATTTTCTGGCCTTACAGATTATTTTATCCCAATATGAAGGAACCTCTGCGGAATATTTCTTTTCTTGTTGCCTATAAGGGCGAAGTCTTCATTAGGCAAGAATCTCCTTTTATAGTAAAATTATGTGTATTGTGGACCAAAAAATACTGGAAATAAACCATGATATGGTTATTATTCTGTCCACTGCATCCATCAATCGATAGTATAAGATTGTCAGAAGTTATATCCTTGTTATTTAAAGAATGTAATAACAGAGACTTCAGATCTGATGCACCTTTCTTGGCAGTTGTTTCTGTGCAGTACATAGAAATAGCATCTGTAGCTAAATCATAGATACCAAATATGTAATACCACATTTGACGAGAGTAGGAGTAGGACAAAGGACAATACAAAGGAAATACTTTTTTTTTTTTTTTTACATTAAATGGGCTTACTCTTGGCCACATTCGAGAACCATAAGGTTAAGAAGAGGCCGAATATGAAGCGAGCTTGCCCAGAAGAAGCCTATTCACTCGTGCCTTAAATATCGCTGGGTTATATTCTTTCGGGAATACAGACGCAGGCAGGGAATTCTAAAACTAAAGTTAGAAATATAAGGCGGTATGTAACATAACCAAAACGCAAGCAAATAGATTTTCCTAATTGCTTTATCATATTGAGGAGTAAAAGCCATTGACCATAATGAAAGTATGACTGTAGGATGAAGCCAGTTCTTTTCCTTTGTTCGGGTTTTTAACTTCTATAATGTACTCAATTTTGGGATAATAGGAGGCTCTTCATCTTCGGGTTGCATTAGTTGAGCTGCTAGCGAATTTCTTACTTTAGAAGGTTTTTATCCTTGTAAATTGTGTGAATAAATGAAAGACTTGTGGACTGTATAAAGATGTATGAAAGTAAATATAAGAAAGCCCGACAATGAAATATGCGTACGCGCGAAGTCCACAGCGGTCGTGAGGCACTCGCCTTGTCATGCAATCACTCGATTGCATGACCAATTCTCTAGAGCATCATCTAGTTTTTGTGTTTGATATTTTGTTAATTTAGATTTTACTTTCTTGTTATGTTCCAAACTCTCGTCAATATTTGTTACCGTTCATTGCATCTCAACAATGCTATGTATTTGTACACGTTTGGGGTCTTCAAAAAATATGGCATAAGTGCCTCCTTCATGTTAGGAAAATGATCTTGTGGCACTTACAAGTTTAAATGGTGTGGGGTATTTTCTGGCCTCACAGATTATTTTATCCCAATCTGAACCGAAGAGGTTTCCTCTGAGGAATATTTATTTTTCTTGTTGCCTATAAGGGCGAAGTCTGAAACATTTGTTAAGTCTTTTTTTAATATAAATCTAAATTCACTTATGTAATAAACTAGCTTTTAAAGGTGTGTGTAGTCATTACTTTGCCAGTTCTCATAAATATTAACTTTGATGTAAGATGACACTTTTTCATGTGATTCCATTGTAATCAACCTTTTAAAATTTTGGGGACAAATCAGTAACTTAAGAGACATTTCGGTAACGTTGAAGACACCTCAAATTGGTTTATTTACCACCAACAGTAACATAGATGCCTTACAGACTTAATGAGCTTTTTAAACCAGAATAATAAAAAATAAGAAAACAAAAACTATTATCCTCTAAAATAATGAATTCGACCCGCTTAATTTTCACTTACTTCTTAATCTTTGTACTATTTAAACATCTTTTATATTCTTTACTATAGTAACGAGATCAACGTAAAGTTTTTAATAGTAACACCCTTCTTATAAAACTCAAATAACATAAATAAATTCTTAATAGGATCAGTCTTAATGTATTATCAGTCTAAAAGTCAATACAAGTAATTTAAAATGATCATTCATAACAATGCATACAAAAAAATATTTTTCAAAAATGTCTAGTGGTTCTTGAAAATCGTAATAAACTTTTCCATTCTTAATTACCCGTTTTGGTTTAGGTAGAATTTTTATAATATCATTAAATTCAACAAACGCTACATCTTTTTCGTCTAATTTAAACTTAGTTGCACCCTTGAAAGCCCGGAGAAATAACACTTTGATCTCACCATCATTTACGAGATCACTTTGTGCAAGGCTTGCATAAGTATAAGTTTTATTCTTACCAGCGTGAACTTTTACCAAAAGGAAATCTCCGTTACTTGGCAGCATTTTACTATTCCCAGAAGACGACGGCTGATTTTCTTCATAGGATGCGTCTATGGAGCCGTAAACCATATCGTAAAAATCTCCTCGTTTACCCACGTCCTTGGCTAAGTCTGTGTAATTTATTTCTGCTAGTAATTTACTGGCAGAAGTTTCTGCAGCTCCGGAATACCTTGATTTGATTATTTTAAGAGGTAGATCGTCATCAGAAGACTTAGGAGATAAACAAGTGCTTACAAGTTAAGATAAGTTTGGTGTGAGAATTCCAAGATTTGTTCTTTTAATATTTATTGACACTTCTGTGATGTTTTGTTCGTCTACTTGAAAACTTACTTTTAAAAGTGTCCCCTGTTTGAGTTAGAAAATTATAGTATAGCCCTTTGGTAGTGAATGGATGGAAAATCTAGTTATTTTGGAAAACCCTCATCTTGGAACACAATCAAAACCTTTTCGTTATAAAAATATTACAGGTTATCTCCAGACCTAATTAGGAATTTATGTGAGGATCTCGAGCTTATCCTCAAAACAAATTTAAAAGGTCTAATGATCTCAGTATAGAAAGTAAGGTAAATAAACTCTTCTTTTGTTTGTTTTTGAAAAATACCTAATAATATGATATTTATAGGATTCTCATCTAATGAGATTAATGATTGAGAATTTTGGTTGCCTTGATTGAATTTCCTAGAAAAATCATATTATCATTGGAATAAATAAAATCACAGTTTTACAAAAAGTTTTGCCCCATCTAAAACTTACTTCTGTGATACATAGTATAACTTGGACATCTGGGAGACCCACTCCATAGTCTTCTCCCATAAGACTTATTTTTTAGGGTTCCGTACTCAAAGGGTAAAAACGGGACCCTATTACTAAGACTTCGCTGTCCGTCTGTCTGTCTGTCTGTCCGTCTGTCTGTCCGTCTGTCTGTTTGTCTGTCACCAGGCTGTATCTCATGAACCGTGATAGCTAGAAAGATGAAATTTTCACAGATGATGTATTTCTGTTGCCGCTATAACAACAAATACTAAAAATAGAATAAAATTAATATTTAAGGGGGCTCCCATACAACAAACGTGATTTTTTTGCCGTTTTTTGCTCGATATTAATAACGACAACCGGTAGACAGTTGAAATTTTCACAAATGATGTATTTTTGTTGCCGCTATCACAACAAATACTAAAAACAGAATAAAAGTAATATTTAAGGGGGGCTCCCATACAACAAACGTATTTTTTTCTGTTTTTTTTTAATTCTATATCACTCAATGGTTGCTCTGTCGAAGGGCTACCACCTATACCAGTTCTGGCATCCCTATTCAGACTGTTTTTCCTTATTAACTTCGCTTTGAAGTCAACCCAATGAAAGAATATTGAACACTTATGTCTCTATATCACTGCGTGAGGTACATATAATTTTATAGTTAGTTCAAGAGGGTAAATAAATCGTGTGATTTTAAAACAACACAAACGCCACTTTTTTAGAAATCGAGTTTTTGACCGTTTCTTGTTTCTTAAGGCTGTCACATTCTTACCTCCTTACTCCTTAAATGTACTGGAATTGGGACAGGAAAAGAAACGCGATCTAAGTTATTTTTTTCTATATTAAAATTAAGTGACCGGTACAGAGCGGTCGTGGGTGAAATGAAACTCAAAAAATTAAAATGGGACTTGGCTCAAATTCCTGTAAGTCGGGTACTTCCCGACCTTCCCGTGTCGAACGCCTCGGTGAATATCAGGAGCATTGGCGGATCCAGGGGGGGGGGGGGGGGGGGCAAGGGGCCCCCCACGAGGCCGATTGTCTTTGCGGATAACATTGAACTTGCAATGAAAAGGACAGTTTTTTTAATTCTTATTGTTTTATGTAAGTAGGTAGTGTCAGTGCCTCTATCTTTTTTTAATCATAAAACGTGGCCCGAGTAGGGTTATCATCTGACAGACATTTGGCAAGCATTTTACGGTTTCAAGGCGTGCGGCTGGAACAAAGCAGAGACAGGCATTTTTTAATTTAGTTAGTCTCGCTGTGAAATCTTGCGTACATGCTCCAATCACGCAAGCCTTGCTGCGCAAGCTACCCGCCTGCCCGGATGAAACCACATATTACAAGATTAGTGGATAAAAATGGCGCAGCGCGGGCCCCGTTTTTTTTACTGAAGATCTCTGGGGCATTTCAACTCACGTAATTAAATCTATAATAACTACCATTGCTCCCCATCTTGCTTTTATTTTCAATAAGTGTGTTGATGAAGGGATATTTCCAGACTTAATGAAATATAGTAAAATTATCCCTCTTTTTAAATCTGGGGACAAAAGCGATCCCGCTAACTTTAGACCCATTTCCATTTTGCCAGCACTAAGCAAAATTTTTGAAAAGATCATTTATGATCAATTATTAGCACATTTTCTTATCAACAAACTACTTCACGAGAAACAATTTGGTTTTACTCGTGGTAGATGCACAACTGATGCTGGAATTGCACTTCTCAAACACGTCTTTGAGGCATGGGAGGGTAAACAAGATGCAATCGGTATATTTTGTGATCTCTCTAAAGCATTTGATTGTGTCAGTCACAGTACTTTATTGAATAAATTGGAACATTATGGTGTATCAAAAAATGCAGTAAGCCTTATGCAATCGTATCTTTCGGCGAGAACCCAAAAAGTTGTTGTAAATAAAACAGAATCTTATGAAGCACCCATTACCATGGGCGTGCCGCAGGGATCGATATTGGGTCCATTACTTTTTCTTATATATATTAATGACCTTCCTTACTGTACCAAAAACTTGTGTGAAATAGTACTGTTTGCTGATGATACTTCTTTAATTTTTAAAGTTGATAGAGGATGTGACTGCAGTGACGATGTAAACAGCACTCTTTCCAAGGTGATGCATTGGTTTACTATTAATAATCTGAAGCTTAACTCTAGTAAAACTAAATGTGTCAAATTTTCACTTCCTAATGTGAGGCAGGTTCATACCACAATAAATGTAAATGGCGAAGCAGTCGAATTGGTTGACTCAACAAAATTTTTAGGTATTACTATAGACTCGCGGTTGCAATGGGACCCTCATATCGATGCCCTGTCAAGCAGACTTAGTTCTGCTGCCTTTGCCGTTAAGAAAATAAGGCTTCTGACCGACATTGAAACAGCAAGATTGGTTTACTTTAGTTATTTTCATAGTATTATGATCTACGGTTTGATGTTGTGGGGCTCAGCTGCTAATATTAATAACATATTCATCTTACAAAAAAGGGCAGTGCGCGCTATATACAACTTACGGTCTAGAGATACCCTTCGTGACCTATTTAAAGATATTAAAATATTAACGGTTGCTTCCCAATTCATCTATGAAAATATTATGCATGTAAAGAAAAACTTAGATAGCTTTGTAAAAAATAGTAATATTCATGAATTCAATACAAGAAACAAGGACAAACTTGCTGTTCCAAGACGCAGATTGCATAAAACCGGAAGCTCTTTTTTGTGTAGATGTATTACCTTCTATAACAAGATTCCACAAAATACCTTCTATAACAAGATTCCACAAAAGGTCACAGAACTGCCCTTGGAAAAATTTAAAAATACTGTTAAATCCAATCTTATGAGTAAAGGCTATTACACTGTTGACGATTATTTGAAGGATAATAACGCATGGGCATAGCTTTTGTATTTGTTAATTATTACTCTAATGCCTCAGTATAGATTAGAAAAGTCCGTGGTTCTTTCATAGGTCTAGATAAATAGTTCTTTAAAACTCCAAGTAATTAAAAACGTTGATTTTCTCTTTTAACTATGAATTGTGAAAAGTGTCCTACCTACTTAATAACGTACTACTGGCTTCTTGACTCGACGACTTAATATGGGTAGCTTTAGTATGTCATGCTCACTTTAAACATTTCTGCGGTGGTGTCGTGTGAGGCGGGTCGTTACGTTCCCTCAAATATGGTTGAGCGAAACGATGGCTGGTTCATGCGTCATGCTCGTGAACGGGTGCTGCCAGTGGGAATGGGTCTGCTTCTGTCTGCTTGTATTAAGGGCGTCGTATATAAAAAATCTGTTTTATATTGTCTGTATGTATGGCACTTCTTACTCGAAACGTATATATCATAATAACTTGATTTATTTAATTGCAATATTTTTGCTTTCTATAGTCAGTATTTGTGTATTATAAAATTCATAAGTGCTGACTATGGAAAGTAAAATATAAAATACATAAATATTGCCTATGAAAAGCTTTTGGATATTAGTTTTCAATTCGATGCCTTAACATGGGTAGCCTTAGTATGTCATGCTCTCTTTAATCATTTCTGCGGTGGTGTCGCGTGAGGCGGGTCGTTACGTTCCCTCAAATATGGTTGAGCGAAGCGATGGCTGGTTCATGCGTCATGCTCGTGAACGGGTGCTGCCAGTGGGAATGGGTCTGCTTCTGACTACCTATCTTAACGCATATAGAATTGTAAAGTTTTTTTTTTTTCTCTCTTGTAACAGCCTAGACTGAATAATAACTTCAAACTTTGAATTTAGCTTGAAGCCTGTAAATTGATTAAGAAAATTTGTAATTCATTAAGTAATGATCTAATTAAATTTTATTTATTTGTTAATCTTTGTTAAAGTCTGGAAACGATATACATATTTGTAAATATCGTTCCATTTGATAAAGCTGGTAAGTTTTTTGCGCCCGTTTTTCTTGTCAGCTAAAAGACGTCATAATGGGTGGTAGGGCAAAAAAATTATTTGACGATTTAAAAACGCTCATTATGTGAGCTTATTTGAATAAAGATTTTTTCATTTCATTTCATTTCATTACTATAAACAGACAAGATTAACTGACGGAAATAACTAAAAATGGCGCTGCGCAGCCCGATTTTTTACTAAAGACAGCCAAAAGTACAAGATTAGCGGATGAAATTGATTAAAAATGGCGCTGCGCGACCCTTTTTTAGGGTTCCGTAGCCTAAACGGCAAAAAACGGAACCCTTATAGATTCGTCATGTCTGTCTGTCTGTCTGTCTGTCTGTCTGTCTGTCCGTATGTCACAGCCACTTTATTCCGAAAGTATTAAGACTACACAGTTGAAACTTGGTAGGTACATGTATTCTGTTAACCGCTTAACGAATTTAATACAAAAATAAGAAAAATAAAAGATTAAGGGGGGGCTCCCCATACATGGAACTGAAACTGATTTTTTTTTCTTCAAACCAACACGTGTTGGGTGTCTATAGATAGGTCTTCAAAAATGACATTAAGGTTTTTAAGACAACTTTTTCTCAAAGTCAACCGTTTGAAAGATATTCACCGCCAAAGTGGTAAAATGTGTGTCCCCCCCCCCCTTTAACTTTTGAAATAAGAGAGTGAAAAATCTAAAAAAAATATATGCTGTAGATCTTAATAAACACTTTCAACCAAAATTAATTTGAACGAGATATAGTAATTAGTTTTTGAGATATAGCACATTTTCCAAAACCGCAAATATAACTTTGTCATTTATACCAACACTGTGAAAAACAAAGTTATTTTTACAGACGAAAAAATAGGTGGTATTAAATATGGTATGGTATAAGGTAACTACGGAACCCTATGGCGCGTGGCCCGACACGCACTTGGCCGGTTTTTTTACTAAAGACAGACAAGATTAGTGGATGAAACTGACTAAAAATCGTGCTGCGCGGCCACTTTTTTTACTATACACAAGCAAGAGTACAAGTATAACAGTTGTAACTAACTACGGCCGTTTTTTTACTAAAGACAGACAAAATTGGTGGATGATAATGACTAAAAGTGGCGCTGCGCGGCCGTATCTTGACAAGATTAGTGGATGAAACCGACAAAAATCGCGCTGCGCGGCCGCTTTTTCTACTACAGAACGGCAAGAGTACAAGTATAACGGATGAAACTAACTAAAAATGGCGCTGCGCGGCCGTTTTTTTACTAAAGACAGACAAGATTGGTGAATGATAATGACTAAAAGTGGCGCTCCACGGTCGTATCTTCTGGGTACTATAGAATAGACAGACAAGATTAGTGGATGAAACCGACAAAAATCGCGCTGCGCGGCCGCTTTTTTTTTACTACAGACAGGCAAGAGTACAAGTATAACAGTTGTAACTGACTAAAAATGGCGCTGTGCGGCTGTTTTTTTACTAGAGACAGACAAGATTGGTGGATGATAATGACTAAAAGTGGCGCTGCGCGGCCGTATCTTTTGCTATAGACAGACAAGATTAGTGGATGAAACCGACAAAAATCGCGCTGCGCGGCCGCTTTCTTTATCACAGACATGCAAGAGTAGGTACAAGTATAACGGATGAAACTAACTAAAAATGGAGCTGCGCGGCCGTTTTTTTACTAAAAACAGATAAGATTAGTGAATGAAACTGTCTAAAAATTGAGCTGCGCGGCAATTTTTTTTACTATAGGCAGGCAAGAATCCAAAAGTAGTGAATCTAGTTTTTTTACTATATACAGACAAGATTAGGGGATGAAATGAAACTGACTAAAGGTGTGTCCAAACACGGCGTGCAAGGTGCGCGGCAGCTACGCGCGGCATTCTGGGGACACAAATTTGCCGCGCGACTAGTTTAGACCTTCTGCGCGGCAGTGCTGCGCGGCATGTCCGAGACACGCCGCGCTCTTTATTTCGTATTCAAACCACAATGAAAGCGGCTGCGTGTGTTGTGGCTCTGCTTATTATTCGTAAATTACGTAGAAGAAGGAATAGAACAAAGTGTATTAAAAAAAGGCAGTGTTGGATGCGACCACTTTTTCAACAGAGGACAAAGAATCTGGAAGTGATCTATTACGAAATCAACTACCGAACGCCACAGTTTTTAAGATTATCTCTGGAAGAATTCGAACACATACATACATTGGTAGAACCATTAATAAAAAAAATGGATACTCACTGGCGCACTGCAATAACGTCGAAGGAGAGACTCGCAATAACGTTACGATATTTGGCTACAGGAGACTCCTATTCTAGCTTACAATACACATTTCACGTATCTAAGCAAACAATATCAACAATAATTCCAGAAGTGTGTGATGCCATAGTGAGAGCTCTGAAGGACATGGTACAGGTAAATATGAACTTTATTACTTAAATTATTTTTATTATTTAGCGTAATATTTTAAAATACAGATTGTTCATAATTAAGTAATAATTAAAAAACAACACAATCATCATTCATCAATCACAATTGCTCTCAACTAAGCCACAATATTAATTTACATCGGTGTCCAAATCGTGAATCAATTGTGTAAGGCCAGTATCCATGTTACTAGAAGATGATGAGTCAAGATCGGTAAACTGTGAAGTGAAATATCCTCGTCTGTTTTCAGCGTTACATTCTTGTGTTGATAATTGATTGAGCCGTTCCATATCAGCTTCGTATAGTATAGTATTTATTGAATGTTTAACTCGCGTAAACATAGTGGCATCATATTTTCTTAGTTCAGCTGCTACGTGCATGCCAAAAGCAACGTAAGGATCATTATTATTACTGTCATTTTGTTTTCGTATTACTTCTAACGCTTCTTCTATCATTTGATTTTCAGCATCATACTCTGCCTCTTGGCGTGTCCTCTTGTTCACTGGCTTTTCTTTTTTTGACGACTTCTTAGTATTTGTATCTTGGCCTCGAGTGCCTTGTTCCGAAGTTCCTGGTTCCGAAGTGCCTTGTTCTGAAATGCCTTGTTCCGGAATAGCTTGTTCAGTATTACCCGGCTCTGAGGGTGAGCCACAATCCTGAAGCAAAAATAGCAAAATAATTAAAATATTATTTTTTTCAGCTACCAGTATCAGAGCAAGATTGGAAGGCAGTAAGTAACGACTTCGAGGAAAAATGGAATTTTCCACACACCATTGGGGCGTTAGATGGAAAACACATAACAATTCAAGCTCCTTTTCGTAGCGGCACTGAATATTTTAATTATAAAAAGTTCTTTAGCATCGTGCTATTAGCATTAGTAGACTCAAACTACAATTTTATGTATGTTAACGTAGGAAGCCAAGGTCGAATTTCAGACGGAGGAGTTTATAAACATTCCGAATTGTATCGAAAGCTAGAAAATAATCAACTTAATGTACCAGCACCACAAATTTTACAAATACCCTACATAACTAACGTACCATATGTAATATTAGGAGATCAAGCTTTTGCATTAAGCACACATTTGATGACACCATTTGCGGGAATTCATCCAAAAGGATCAAAAGAAAGGATTTTCAACTATAGACTATCAAGAGCACGCCGAGTAGTAGAAAATGCTTTTGGAATCTTGTCGGCAAAATTTAGAGTTTTGAGAAGTACAATGATTTTAAGCCCAAAATCAGCCAAAATCATAGTTCTAGCTACTGTTCACTTGCATAACTTTCTTCGCAGAGATTCTTTATTAAAACAATCGAATAATTCAGCCAATGAAGCATCTACCTTTACTCCAAATCAATTTATTAACACTCCTTCTGATATTCGTATTTTTTTGTCAAGATATTTTATGACAAATGGATCAATTGATTGGCAAGAAAGATATTAATTAATTATATAACGTTTGGTAAAAAATGGCCAAAATCATCCTAATGTAATTAATAAACCCTTAGCATTATCTGATTTCATAGATTTTGTAGAATGCGGGCTGTATGTATCACTAGTAATTCCGCCCGCAGCTTCGTAATGATATATATTTATATATATAGCCTATAGCTTTCCTCAATAAATGGGCTATCTAACACTGAAAGAATTTTTCAAATCGAACCAGTAGTTACTGGGATTAGCGCGTTTAAGCAAACAAACAAACTTTTCAGCTTTATAATATTAATATAGATACATCAAAACTAATTTTTAAAAGCGGAAAGATTTGTTTCTTTGTTACCTACAATTTAACTCAAAAACTACTCAACCGGTTTCGAAAATTTTTTCACCATTAGATACAAAGCTACATCTTCACCGAGTAACATTAGTTTATAATTTATTAAGAAACAACCAGACCACGTGGGCGAAGCCGTTGGCGGAAAGCTGTAATCTAATAAAAATATTAAAGTAATAGGTAATTACCACTGCATCAATAGGGTTATTCCTGTCATGTAAAAAACTGAATGCTTCATAAGCAAACCATTTAGATTTATAGGCCTTGTTTCTACCTGCAACAGAAAAAAGAACATTATTAAAATAACTGATACATAAGCTGATCTTGTGTCTTATTTACTCGCACTACTGTTTGTTGAGATATCTTAATGATTATGATGTCAAATGAAAGGTCTAGTAAAACTATTATTATTACCTACTTATATTTATATTATTAATATTATTAACTATTATTACCTACTATTATAAAATGTAATAAGATTAAACTTACCACAACCAGTGATATTGCTTGTTTTTTCTCTATTTCTCTCCCTTCTATAAGAACTCGAAAGACTTTTCATTTTCAATTTTAAATCTGCTTTTGGTTGAACGAAATTTTTCGCAATTTCTTCCCATAGATCTTCTCTCACGTTATTATTGTGATATTCTTTACGTCTAGTATCCCATAATGGACTATGGGAGGCATATATTTCAATAAGACGAATTGCTGTTTCGTTATCCATTTTTTCAAGATACGTCCGTCCACACACAATCACTGGCGAACCAACACTAACACCGTTCGCGGCGATCGGCGTGCGCGGCGGGTAGCGCGCAGCTGCCGCGCGCGGCAGTCGTCCAATCACAGCGCGGCTAGCCGCGCTCGAATGCCGCGCATTGTTTGGACACACCTTAAGAATCGCTCTGCGCAGTCTTTTTTTTACTATAGACAGGCAAGAGTACAAGATTAGTTGATAAAACTGACTAAAAATCGCGCTGCGCGGCCATTTTTTAACAATAGACAAGCATTTTTCTGAAAATTCAGGCGTTTTATGCATCCTAAGGCATCCTCTCTTAAATAGATATATATGTAAGGTAAACCTAGACCCGAGGCTCAGAGGCCCCCCCCCCAAGGTTGAATCCTGGATCCGCCCCTGATCAGGAGCACATGGGGCGCAGCTAAGTGATGTTCGGGCATCGGCCTACACAACGACAACGAAGCGTTAAGCGACGACCGACATTTTGTTTTCACGGCAAAGAAAAAGCGAAGCGTGCGCGCCTTTAATTGTGTGATTGACTTTTATTTATGTTCGATCATAGGAACATTAAGTTTAACTTAATTTTAGTGCAAGTTGGTTTTAATAAAATTAAGCATGACTTCTCGTAGCCCTTGAACCTTTTTCTGGTAGACCAAAGGTAAGTCAGCGATATCTGGAATATTTTGTATAGGGTCCATCTGGGTGACAAAGTCTCCATTTGTTGTTATACACCACAGTTTGACAGTCTTGCTGAAGAGCAAGAACTCTGGTAAACCCCCCTGTCCCATCTGCCAGTGCAAAGCATTTCCTCTTAGAAATCTCCTCAAGCAGAGCTCAAGCTCAATCACTTGATCTGGGGGTTTATCTTTATTATTACCTCGATTTGAACGAGCATTTTTGAATATGCTAAGCCAATCGTTCATCATAAAACATGTTTTATTTTTTCGCGCATTTTCGATGCTTGAGTGCATCGAATCACACTCCATATGCGAGTGATCGGATTCTAAGAATTTCTGCTCCAGCCTGTCTTTGCATCTGAATGAACAAATCATGTTTTGCCACATTGTCTTTGCATCTGAATGAACAAATCATGTTTCGCCACATAATAATTGTTATCGTCCGCGCTGCCCGCAGCCACACGCCAGTTTCGCGTCCTCTATAAGTAACAGAGTAGCAAGCCTCGCCATTAAGTAAAATGTGTTAATCACGAACGTGCTTACATCCCCGAACTTTCTTTGGTAGCTAACTTTACACTTAACTTTATTATTCATGTCTACCAAAGTAGTTCTGCGGTGAGATCGAACCCATGAAGTATAAATTCCTCGTCTAATCCGAATTGTCTCAAGAATTTCTCCTCAAAGACGAGCATTAACTCTCCCTGAGATTTATCGTATTTAGACATATTGTCGCGTTACGGAAGGTAACGGAGCAAAATTTGGAAGAAAGCTAAATAAAAAAATAAAGTTGAAGTTCAAGAGTTTATTAATGACACGTCCTAGCACAGAAATTTGGATAATTTAAAAACTAGGTAGGACTAACAAAGTATGACTAGGGTGGGACGTAGACGGGAACAGGACAGGCACGCAGAGACGTGGATCCAGGTAGCAGGGGTAGCAGGAAGCAGGCACGAAGCAGGCACGAAGCAGGCAGGCAGATATGGAGTCCCGGTGGAACACAGGAGGGCACGTGGTTCAGCACGGACGTGGTTCAGCGTGGCGGCGCAGGGGTGGTACGCAGTCAGACCCCCCGACGTAGCACCGTAACGTAGTATTAGCGGGGCGCGCTGATGGGTACGGGCGCGTGTCCGTGTAGACCGACGTCGATGGTGGCGCGGATAGTGCACGGATAGTCCAGGGGAGAGCTCCCTCTGCAGGTCAGGCGGAAAGGTGCACGACGTTCTGGTGGGTGGAGGACACGTCCGGTGGTTCGTGCCGAAGGTCGAAGGTCGAGGACCGTGCCCCGAAGAAGCCGTTATGTACAATTATAGAATAATAGAATGTATATTTTTATACAACTATAGAACGTGGAAAGACTCTCGTGGAAAGACTGACTCACCTGAGCTGCCGACCGCGCTTTTATACCGTCGGTATTTATTTTTTTAAAATTCTACTCTACATTCAAATATGAGAACACAGAACAATATTGTACAAAGGTTCTTATCTATAGCTAGGCTGAAGACAAGCTGGAAATCTATGGCTTTGACATTGAATTAAAAAATTAGCGCGTTGCTATGGCAATTATAGTGACAGACATATGTTTACAAATAAATAATTTTCTCAGCAAAGAATAAAAATTGTGTTAAATACGATTCCAACCGACATAAGAATACAAAATGCAAAATACAAAATGCATGGGAAAAATCTCACGGCCCTATAATGGGCCGTTCCTATGATACAAGCCCTTTAAGGTACATATTCTTCCTCACACCGTTTCTTAGCTTTATTAACACTAGATTACCTATTTATCTTATTTATACATATGGTTTTATAGTTTCCTTCAGTTTACGTTCTTGGGAACGTTTACAAAGGACCTCCTAAAAGTAATAACATTACATTTCTCCCATGGCCCCACGGTCCTCGACCTTCGACCTTCGGCACGAACCACCGGACGTGTCCTCCACCCACCAGAACGTCGTGCACCTTTCCGCCTGACCTGCAGAGGGAGCTCTCCCCTGGACTATCCGTGCACTATCCGCGCCACCATCGACGTCGGTCTACACGGACACGCGCCCGGGCCCATCAGCGCGTCCCGCTGGTACTACGCTACGGTGCTACGTCGGGGGGTCTGACTGCGTGCCACCCCTGCGCCGTCCCGCTGAACCACGTCCGTGCTGAACCACGTGCCCTCCTGTGTTCCGCCGGGACTCCATATCTGCCTGCCTTCGTGCCTGCTTCCTGCTACCCCTGCTACCTGGATCCACGTCTCTGCGTGCCTGTCCTGTTCCCGTCTACGTCCCACCCTAGTCATACTTTGTTAGTCCTACCTAGTTTTTAAATTATCCAAATTTCTGTGCTAGGACGTGTCATTAATAAACTCTTGAACTTCAACTTTATTTTTTTATTTAGCTTTCTTCCAAATTTTGCTCCGTTACCTTCCGTAACGCGACAGTTTTGGCGCCCAACGTGGGGCGCCAAAACTGTCGCGTAAGTAGTAACATTACATTTCTCCCATGGCCCAACGTTGGGCGCCAAAACTGTCGCGTTACGGAAGGTAACGGAGCAGAATTTGGAAGAAAGCTACATAAAAAAAATAAAGTTGAAGTTCAAGAGTTTATTAATGACACGTCCTAGCACAGAAATTTGGATAATTTAAAAACTAGGTAGGACTAACAAAGTATGACAAGGGTGGGACGTAGACGGGAACAGGACAGGCACGCAGAGACGTGGATCCAGGTAGCAGGGGTAGCAGGAAGCAGGCACGAAGCAGGCACGAAGCAGGCAGGCAGATATGGAGTCCCGGCGGAACACAGGAGGGCACGTGGTTCAGCACGGACGTGGTTCAGCGTGGCGGCGCAGGGGTGGTACGCAGTCAGACCCCCCGACGTAGCACCGTAACGTAGTATTAGCGGGGCGCGCTGATGGGTACGGGCGCGTGTCCGTGTAGACCGACGTCGATGGTGGCGCGGATAGTGCACGGATAGTCCAGGGGAGAGCTCCCTCTGCAGGTCAGGCGGAAAGGTGCACGACGTTCTGGTGGGTGGAGGACACGTCCGGTGGTTCGTGCCGAAGGTCGAAGGTCGAGGACCGTGCCCCGAAGAAGCCGTTATGTACAATTATAGAATAATAGAATGTATATTTTTATACAACTATAGAACGTGGAAAGACTCTCGTGGAAAGACTGACTCACCTGAGCTGCCGACCGCGCTTTTATACCGTCGGTATTTATTTTTTTAAAATTCTACTCTACATTCAAATATGAGAACACAGAACAATATTGTACAAAGGTTCTTATCTATAGCTAGGCTGAAGACAAGCTGGAAATCTATGGCTTTGACATTGAATTAAAAAATTAGCGCGTTGCTATGGCAATTATAGTGACAGACATATGTTTACAAATAAATAATTTTCTCAGCAAAGAATAAAAATTGTGTTAAATACGATTCCAACCGACATAAGAATACAAAATGCAAAATACAAAATGCATGGGAAAAATCTCACGGCCCTATAATGGGCCGTTCCTATGATACAAGCCCTTTAAGGTACATATTCTTCCTCACACCGTTTCTTAGCTTTATTAACACTAGATTACCTATTTATCTTATTTATACATATGGTTTTATAGTTTCCTTCAGTTTACGTTCTTGGGAACGTTTACAAAGGACCTCCTAAAAGTAATAACATTACAATATCTACTTCCAAGGATGTAGCTTTTGATAGATCAAGATTACCACTCGTACAAATCTGAGATAACCTAATCCACTTCGTCCAAGGAAAACCCACTATTATAAAGAACATGTATTGTGCCCTCGTCATCGGTACCACCCTATCTACAAGTTCTCGAAACATAGGACAATAGTTGACATTGATATTTTTCTCCTCGCTATATGCAATAGTTTGTAGAGCGCAGCGGAATAGGTAGGTAGGTAAGGTGCCGAAGTGTCCAATTGTGGTTTTACGTTCGATTTGATCATGAACTTATTACTATCATGTGCCCTAATCAGAATATCGTCGGGTTGCTATAACTGCGTTAAGGTTTTACCCGACTGTGTCAACAACCAATTACGAATCGAGACACTATTAGGAACAATTTTTGAATACTATATGATCCTGATCTGATCACACACCTTTAATTGATGATGATGATAGAAACACTGATCGAACTGATAACTGTCTTTTTATTTAAACCAAGGTAATTAATTATAATGACATGATCTAGCTAGGAGTACAACATGTAGCGAACTGACTTAAATTGGGTTAAATACTTCAAAACTGTTTACTTAAGCTAAATAAATTAAATAATGTTTATTGCCGTAACTGCTGATGCGGGAAATGTGCGATGTGTATCGTACATATTCCCGGCCCATAAAAAAAGACATTGAATATCGGTGAATCCTTGGAAAGATGATGGTCTGTTTGTGGAGCAGTGCGGGCCCCCCTCGGTTTCAATATCGGAATGTTCTTCTTTTTGCGAAGTTTGATATTGATGGACGTCAGGTGTTCCCCTTGGATGTTTCGTAAATCATACACGACACGAATCGGAAGGTCTCGTGCCGGTGGTGCTGATGCTGGTGGAACTGGAAGCCGTCGCGTTTGTACAGCGACTGCGTCCGGGCTGAAATGCAACGGCGTGCTGACGCGAGTGCGGCCTCGGCGATGAATCACGCAGCGGCGCACGTAGAGGCATATTATCAGGAAAAGTACTGATGCAACCACATAAATGGCGACATAATGATGAACATCGTGATAGGTGACTTCACTGGCCAGAGTATCTTCAGACTTCATTTGGTTGATCTGTTGCTTGATGTGATCCACTAAATTTTGATGATTCTCATAAGTAGGCAAGGATATGTTAAGTAGGTTGTTGATCGAAGGCATTTCGAATGTCGGTACATCTGCTTGAATGTCCATTTCACTTGGTGGCATTTGTTATGTGAAAATTGTAAAGGAATCCGCCTTGATGACGCAATTTTTTTCTTAAATTTAGGTTTCTCGCTCCACTGAAGTGTGACATCTTGCTCACATATGATTTTAGTAATGCATTTAGTGGACGAATAAATGTCGTAATTTCAACAAATGGTACTCAGTCTTGAATGGTCATAGGGATAAATGATTCTTTTTGTATATTGATTACGACGTGATTAGATGCCGGGACGATGCTGACCATGTTGGTACCCTCTTGATGTGGGATCGGTATCAATCTGTATAACTCGTAGTTTTTTCTGTTCACTAATGGTATTTTGATTTCAAATATTAGGTAAGTACGAGTTAGTTTGCTTCGCACCTTCATGATTCTGTATAACTTTGATAGATCACTATTGATGTTTTCATAGGATAGTGATAATTCTCTTGATAATTGTCCAGCTATTATATTCAGTTCATCTTAAAGCTGCCTGCTGTTGAGGCGTTAATAAATGTATATTATTTTCCATATGACACATTAGTGATAGTGTCTAATAAAGTGTTCTGTAAGCTCTTCACGTTCGACAGTATGTTATTTGCAATAATTGATGATACTGTAAATTCATTTGTTTCAGATATACGTAAAAGTTGATCGCTCATCTGATTGTTATTATTCTCAATATTGTTCAGAGGTTGATTAAAGGTTTTGAATTGTTTATCCATGGTACTATCGATTCTTTGCAACAAGTTGTTTTTGTCTTCAATGATTGAAGTTTGGTTTTTCCAAAGGCTGGCAAGATGATTTTCGTTGATTTGTATTAAATGGATGTCTTTCTTATATTGTTCGGCAAATTCTTCTTCCATGACACCAAACAGGCTATGAGCGATGTTTCCAACTCCATTGATAAGGCCGCGTCGCTTCCTGGAACTTGCCTCGCGTTGACCTAGTAACATACTGTGTAGTGTAGAGATGGTTTTGGCAGAAGATGTATACAAAAATGTGAAAATAATAAAAATCAATCACAAATTACTTGTTTTATTAACAATTTATATTGTAGAGGCAAATCCAAATACATATAATTAGTCTTTTTATAGATAAATGCTAAATTCGGTTACGAAAATCTCTTCACTATCTGTTTCTGAAGTCTGAAAAGTTTCTTATGGAAAGGCAAGGTTAAATTTGTTTTAACACGGTGCGTCTTCATCTTGAAACAATGATTCATACAAAACACAACTATTTTTTGGCTCAGATAATGGAAGGCGTTGTAGCTTAGCAGTTGCAGCCATTTTTGGTAGCTCATTCATTAGCTTGCTTTAAAATTATTTTTGATGTCTTCTTGCAACAAAAAAGAGCAATATACTGATCAATTCTGTATAGCTTGCATTTACGCAAGTATTATAATTATCTGATCGCAAACTGTTAATTGTAGAATCATTAATATTTGACGATTGTTACAGCAAGAGGTTGTCTACTTTATTTTTGCATTTATTACAAATAGCTTTTTTAAAAAGTTCATGAACAATGATAATAAAATAATTGTATTGGAATAGTTGCTAAGACCGTAGAACACTAGTATTTATTGAATTTTAATCAGAAAAATATGGAATGGCAAGATCAATCTTCTATTTTGTATTTTTGCCAATCTTTATTACTTATTAATTTTCTTTATTTCTGTGTTACCGATTTGTATTTTATTTAGCAATTTATGAATATTGAATAACATTAAAAATGCAATTTTATAAGGTCACAAATAGGCGTCATTCTTTGAAAAGACTACTCTTACATGTTTTATTAAGTCTACTTTATTTTTTGTATTTAGCCAGCACATTATTCTGTAAAACTTTTTGTATTACATCGATAGCGGTTTTATAATTTTCTTACGATATGTCATGTTCTATTTCTCTCTGTCTATTCGAGTCGAGATGCATTTGGAATAATTTACAGCATTAAATGGGAAAATTCCACAAACTTTGAACGCGTTAACTATCACAGTTTTTCTCATAGATATTTCAAAGGACTGTGCAAATATTTTTGCAAATTTTGACCTGATAACCATCTGAGCATTCTCTTTGTTGTTTTGTTTTCTTGCTACAGTTCTTCATGAAAGTTCCTACATCGCTCATAGGAGTATTTGACTAATAAAACCGGTCAAAAAAATTTGACACGTTTTTTATATGATTATTTTTTATTACTAATAAGTGTGCACTAACAATAAATCTCATTTGAACTTTTCATTTTCAACTTTTTCGTCTTAATTTTCTTCATTTCCATCATATTTGTGTTCATCTTCTTCTTAGTCTATATTTTCACTGCAATATTCTTTACGAGGTACAGGCGGAGTGCTTGCAAACATCAAACTGACTCCCTCTTGTGAAAATGGCTGAGTTTTTTTGTGTTGCCTGGGTCGATTACTACTCAGATATGGGTCGGAGCTTAGTAACAGTCTATGTAATATGCCTCTATTACAATCCACCCGTGAAAATTTTCGTGCAAAATTCAATCTGTATTGACGGAAGTGCTTATTGCGCGCCGCAGCTGCCTCCTCTGACAACTGGCCAATAGGAAGGATTGCATAAGATATGACTTCAGCTCCGTGCATCAACACTTTGTAAATTGTTTGACTCGTTTGTATGTATGTTTGTCCGCGATTATCTCCCGTTTGGCAGAACCGATTTTGATACGGTTTTCAGATAAGTAATTGTTACACTTAGGGGGTTTTAGTCTTTTACCGACTTCAAAAAAAGAGAGTTCTGAGTTTGACTTGTATGTATGTATGTTTGTCCGCGATTATCTCGCGTTTCGCTGAATCAATTTTGATGCGGTTTTCAGAAAAGTATTTGTTAAACTTAGGACAAGGTTTGAGTTTTAACCGATTTCAAAATAGGAGGTTCTCTTCTCAGGTTGACCCGTATGTATGTTTGTCCGCGATTATCTCACGTTTGGCCAAACCGATTTTTCTACCTAGATAATGTATCTAATACAGCAGGTAGGTACTTACATTAAAAAGAAAAAAAGATAAAAATAGTTTTAAAAAACAAAAACCGACTTCAAAACCTAAAAGCATGAAATAATATTCAAATCACTGGATATGCATTATCATTTTAATAAAACACGTCTATTGAAGTCAGGTAGGGCTGTTAGAATAAAAAAAGTTGTCCTCCAGCCCCACCCGATTTCAAAAGACGTGTTTTATTACAATGATAATGCGTATCTAGTGATTTGAATATTATTTCTTGCTTTTAGGTTTTGAATTCGGTTTTTGTTTTTTAAAACAATTTTTTATTAATTAATTTATTAAAATCTTTTGATGTCTGTCCACAAATATAACACCTCATTGTGGATGCAGTATCAGTGGCAGCATTAGAAACTTTGCCGTCTATCATAGTAAGCAAAAGCTTATGCTTTATTTTGCTCGTTCCGCCAATTGCTGTCTCTTGAAGCTGAGACTTCTCTTACGTGAGCGGCTTGGTTTTCGATGTGTAGGATTTTTTCTTTCGTTACATCTTTTGATTCATTAATGAAGCGTATGCGTATAGGTCTACAGAATTTCACTGAGGATGGGACTGGGTTCTGCCATATATTTTTTTCTGTTCTCCATCAATAATAACAACCAGTCTTATAGGAACAAGTGAACTTTGAAATATGTTTGCATCACTGTCAGTGCTGTTTTAGAATTTTTGTTTATACTGTGCTTGCTGTGACCCGTCACATCCCCATTTAGATATTAAAACCATGTTTTGATTTTCTTTTTCTGAGCACGTTTCTACAACCTCTGCTACATATTTATACAGGCACAAAGCATTGTGGTCAAGTAATGCTTGAAATCTAATCTCAGAGCATGTTTCAGTCACGAGTATGGATTCTTTGTCGGAATAACACTCCATTTTGACCTTTTGAATGAGAGAATAGCAGGGGTAGATGCTCTTGTTAGACTTCTGTATTACTTCCCTGTCTTCTAGTGAAGTCGCCTTCAACGAAGATGGCCAGTGCTTCTTCAGGTGTATGTTTCTATTAAGAATAGGGTTGTGAGTGAAAAGAAAGATAAAGGTTGAATATTATAATCGTTATAATAACGTATAATTAAGTACGAGGAAGGTAATGTCTGCCTCCTAGCACAGAGTCAGTTGCAGCGAGAATTAGAAAGATTTATGGGCCATTGCTTTTATACTAACCCTTCAGTGTTGCCACAATAAATAATGCAAGTGCAAAAGAATACAAAATAATTTTTGAATTAACTATGTAAAATGCCAACAGTTTCTTTACAATTGGTTGCTTTTCGGAATTAGTAATAACTTTGCGAATTTTTGAAGCTCTGGTTGGTGAAGAAGTAATTTCCTTTATTATTTTTGAGCGTCCGTATTTCCTGAAATACGCTGACTCACGCTAGCTGCATACGTCAACTCCTCCACAGGATCGAAGATGCGAGCCAGGTTTCATTCGTTTTTAAGAAACGTTCGTCTTTGTAACTAGCTTCTTTCCATTTTTTAATGAAATTGCTCTTAAACCATCTCAAAGAAGAGACAATATAATGGTTTTCATTACTTGGACAATTAGTAAGTTTCAAAAGTCTCTGTTCGAATGATGACGTTTCATCCATTTTCTTTCCTTTTAATTCATTCATCATACAATGCTTGTCTGGTAAATTTCTTGACAGTCCTCGTCCTCGAAGAATCTGTAGAAAAAAATATAAGAAAACTAAACTAAAAATATTTCATACTTTTCACTCACTAACTTTGGAAGTAATAGAAAACTAAATAGCTTATGTGGGCGGACGATTTAACTGTGGTGTACAGTTGTTAAAAGACTGTTTATTATGTTCATGTATGAATTACAGCACGACAAGACACAGTTACTTATTAATTTA
This sequence comes from Agriphila geniculea, assembly GCA_943789525.1. Lineage (NCBI taxonomy): Eukaryota > Metazoa > Arthropoda > Insecta > Lepidoptera > Crambidae > Agriphila > Agriphila geniculea. Next base: position 19,432,595 of record OX038888.1, read on the forward strand.
AGTAAAAAAAATGCTTAAATTATGCCTGTTACTGTAACCATCCACACTACACGAAAACACATCAACAAAACAAACAGCGCGCAAAACAAAGAATATGCAATTATGCGAACGACTGAGTTCCGACTGTCCTGTCTAAACAGGTTTGAAGCGCAGAAGGATTCAATAACTGCCAATAGATGGAGCGGTCGTCAGGCTATATGAATAATAGTTGCAATAAGAATTTTGCCTATTTTTCTGATCCCGAATTTTATCAGATTTTATTACACAAATACTCGTATGTGCATCGCATAGCTGTAGAATGTGAGTTGTATTTGGCTACAAGCAGTATAGTATAATTTTGCTTTGAACGCAAAATTCGTGCGACTCGAAGTTTATATGACTTTTGCGGCCGTTAACGAGCAACCATACTGGAAATATGATATTACTCTTTTGGAGCCAAGGTAAAAATATTTAATTGATTTAGTGTAAAAGCCAAAATCGTTGCACTTATTACCCATCCAGACTTTGAACGTCCTATTCACGTCATTTATCAGAGACTCGATATAATAATCTTGCAGTTTTTCTATTAAACGACATTTCAGTAATAATAATTGACGTTTTGGTCTGAATATGCTTTTTCTCTCAAAAATATCTTCTGATTTGCTGATCGTGTGCGCCGCATTCTTACATTCTTTTACGATTTCAATATATTTATCCTCAATTCTGTATAATATTCCTGACATTGCTTTGGTGTCACTTTTCATATCTAGTGCGGATTCATCACATTTCTCCAATATGTGTGCTAACCCGTTTTCTTCTAGGATATACTTTTCTCATTCAGCTTAGGATTCTTGCTCCATCATGTTCGATTAACTTTTCTTGAAAGCACAGTGTAAGCTAGCTTTTGGAATTGCACAGTTACGAAGGACATTTATGAACAACAAAAAAATTCAACTGTCTAGCTATCACGGTTCATGAGATACAGCCTGGTGACAGACAGACAGACAGCGGAGTCTTAGTAATAGGGTCCCGTTTTTACTCTATAGGTACGGAACCTTAAAAACTGGTTCGTCAATAATTCACTTTTATTTAAGTTTAGACGCTTACTTTTTAAAACATTTTATAAGGCAAATCAATCACTGACAAGTAGAGTCCCCAAGCCATCATGGCAGGGTCGCCATGAGGTATTTGGATTGCAGCGGGGATGAGGCAGCTATAATAAAATAATGTTCTCTGCTTCGAAGTCAGATATTAATTAATTGCAAATAAACTGTTTCCACAGCTAAAAAATTTGTGGATTCTGCCCCACTAAGGTTGGCACTTAAGAGTGGCACTTTGGCACATTAACAGACAATGTAGAAACTGCCCCACTATAGTGGGTCAGATTGCACTGCACATTTTGAGGCATTTCACTTTGCCCCACTAGTGGGGTGCCTTGGTAGGGCAAAGTGGAATGCCTCAAAATGAGCAGTGGAATCTGCCCCACTTTAGTGCGGCAATTTCCACGGCTAGAAAATAATATTTAAAAGAAATTCATGTCTTCAGACTTCATCACATAATTTAAGACTAGACTTAATTTTATGTAGCTTTAAATATTTAGTTTTATGATACAAATTGTCTCATGTCTAAATGTCAATCTTTTTTCGGTCGTCCAGTCGATTTGTCGATGTTGTCTTCTAAATTGTCTGTATGATAATTTCGGTTTACGTGTCGCAAATGATATAGCTATTGAAAATGGCAGTACTGAAAAGTCGGTAAAAAAGTTTCTTATACCAGACACGGTTTCTTACACGTTCTGTTGGTTGGACGGATAGAAATTGATCCTTTCTATCAATCCCTCCCACTCCCCTTCAACGGTATAGTCTAAATAAAACAACTTGTGGTTTGTATGTCACTTTTTTATCCTTGTTTTGTGTGCCGATTTGTAGACGATACTACTCGCCATCTTTACGAAGAGCCCTTCGCTGCATTCACTTTCCACAATTATGACAATGTTCACCAAATGCAAGGAGATTCGGCTGTTAACAAAATGATATAGGTATCATCAAACAAAAGGCCAAACAAAGACAGAGACACGACCAATGAAAGATTTTATGAAATACTTACGATTTTCGGCATAATTTGTGTAATCCAAACAAAGTAAATCACTGTGCAAAACTAAATGTCATTTGAACTAAAACTTCTACTTATATGGTTATTGGTTGGTTTTCTTTTTTCTATGGTTGTTATCGCAATCGGCCAATCTCAGGTTTAAAGAAAAAACACAACAAAGAGTATATCATAAAAAAATGTCTAAAACAATATTTTCGGGAAATTATTTCAGATAATGATTCTATCTCGATGCCGCGAAACTCAATAGAATTTTCACGGAAATAAGGAAAAGGACATGAGGCATACAACCAAAAAAATATTTTTGATCATTAATGGGGAACAGTTCCTTTATACCACAAAACACTTCTTTTAAGGGCAATCGACCAAACAAATGGGTTGGTAATGATCGTGTCCCATTGTTGGGAAAAAAGTTTTAATCTGCCGGTTTGTACCTGGTCTAGCGGCGATGGTTGTTCTGCCCACGAGGTGGATGCGCTTTCGGTGGGGAACACTTCGAACTTCTCGCTATGGACGCCTTCTGTGTAAAACTGTGATTCTGTGATGTCGTTGTTTCAGTACTCTGTTACATCAAAGGTGGGCCACGGAAGTTTAAATCGTTAGCAGATCTGATTTGTTGTTTTGCTTAGGTATTTTTCATCTCTTGGGCTGATTTCTTAACCACCTTACAGGCACTGCTTTGCTCTTAAAGTTTGTCTCCAAACAAGTACTTTGATATAAGAGTTTTCTCTAACATCTCCTTCACTTCCTTGTTGAGGCCTGGAAAAATGAGGTTTCTTCGGGCTGATGATAGTTCGTGGTCGAGTGTACATAGCAACTTTGCAGCATCACTGTGGTATACAATATGTTGTACTTTTGATTTAAAATAACTTCATTCAGTCTATTTCCAGCAGCGGAAACTCTGGCCACCAATGTTCTTTGTAATACGAGAATTCACAGATAGCAACTTGCAGCATCACTGAGGTATACAATTTATCGTACTTTTGATGTTTCTAGAATGACTTCATTCAGTACATTTCCAGCAGCGGAAACTCTGGCCACCAAAGTTCTTTGTGATTCGAGAATTCTTTTATCCCTTTTAATAGAGTTTTCATTTAGTGGTTCTACAGATATCGTGACCATTGTAAATATTTTCTGCAACTGAAGTACTTAGCTTCTTTCTTTTATAGCTTCTTTCTGTTATAAACTACTAGCGGCCGCCCGCGACTTCGTCTGCGTGAAAAGATTTTTTGCTATCCCTCGGGAACAATATTTTTTTTCGAGATAAAAGGTAGCCTATGTTTTTTTCTGTACCCCTAAGAACGTGTATGCAAAATTTCATGATGATCGGTTCAGTAGTTAAGACGTGAAGGCGTAACAAACAAACAAACAAACGGACTTTCGCATTTATAATATTAAGTAAGGATTTGCGGTGCAAGTTGCAGCTAGATAATGAGGTTTGATTTCGCCAGACGCTGGGATTTGTCACGTAGTTATTGAACAGCCTTCCGCAGACTGATGGGGCGAATTCACTATATTATATTAAAATGACAGGTACATGAAACAATTTCAAGGTATTATAGAAATTCAAGAATCCTGATTTGTATCATTACCTCGTACGCAATATATCCCTAACATTGCAGGACCGTCGCATAACAAGATTAGCAAGCGAGCCAACCCCTGGCCGCCACCGCTACGGAGTCAATGCGCTCGCGCCACGTGATCGCAAGCGACCAATTATTGGGTAGATAGCTGCAGGAATGTTACGCCCAAAAAAATTTAGCAATTCTTTAATTTAAAAATTCAAACACAATGTGCACAGATTACTAGTGTTAGTGATTATTAGTGCCTACCTTAAAATCGCTCCAGTCGTATGAGATACGACTCATAGTGCCCACCCTCGAGGCGTTCGCACACATTGGCACGGCGCATGGTCTCTGCGTGTAGGCGGGGCAATAACATAGGCTCGTCGTTGCAACTGTAGCGCAGCTGCTGGAAGGTGTAAAGAAAAAGGAGGGAATGCGAGACCTCCCGCATTTCCTCCTCACTCGCTGACAAACACTCTTTCCTTTACAGGGCCCCACAAAAAGAAATCCAATGGCGTCAGATCTGGCGATCGTGCTGGCCACGATTGAAGTTCAAATCTGCCAATCCAGGGATCAGAAAGGTGGCGTTAAAATGGGAACGCACTGGGAGCGTTATGTGCGGAGGAGCACCTTCGTGCTGGAATCAGATTATCGGCAAGTGTGCAAGCGGTGCATCATCCAGGGCTTCCCATCCATTGTCCAACTCGTCACGGAAGGTCTCTTGCTCTCTTTCTAGGTCATCACGAAGGAAATCGAGATAGCGCGGTCCATCCGTTCATGGGCTGGGGAAGAAACACAGGCCCTAGGATTTTATCACCGTAAATTCCTGCCCAGACATTTACCGATTACCGACTAACGCGTCTGATATCCAGACTCTTAGATCTCGAAGGGATTGGTATATGACGAGTAATGAGCATTCTCACGATTCCATTTCGCTTTAAAATAGGCTCGTCGGTCCATATCACCTATCACCGGAATTTGGATTTCGTTGCTGTTCAACCCGCAACCACCGGCAGTACGATTCCTTCCGATTCGATTCCTACAAAAGTACTGATAATTACAGGTGTAATGTGAAAGCAATAGAGATACCTTTTATTATAATATTATACTTGTAAAAGTGACGACATGCGTTACGAAGATCGTTTTGTGATCCGTCATCGCACTGCAGCCTGAGTGTCGCGCTCTTGCTCTACCTGCCTATAATCAGGGTCGTTGAGTCATGCTACTCGGTGTACCTGAGTGTCGCGCTCTTGTTCTACTTGCCTATAACAGGGTCGAGTCGTGGCACTTGGTATGCCTGAGTGTCGCGCTTTTGCTTTACGTGCTTTAATCAGGGTCAAATCATGCGACTTCTTGCTCTTGTTCAGCCTGCCTGCTATACTTGGGATTTAATCGAGCAACTCTGTGCGCTCGAGTATTACGCTCTTGTACAACCTGTCTGTACCCCGGATTCAATCGTTTTCTTCGCCAAATAGAACTATTATTTAGCTTTTCCGTTAGTTTTTCCGTTTCTTAGTACTTGCAGTATTGATAGCCATTGTAGTTCACTGTTTTTCTCTTTCGGGAACTTCGTTATTAGATCTTGAATCCCTTTTTCTGTTCGTATTTTATCTTTAATCTCTTGTACATTCAGTTAAGGTTTTTTGCGTGTTTGCTCCGCAACATTACTTTGCTTTCTTTGTTTCTTCTCAGTTTCTTTTATGTCTCTTCTTTTAGAGTTGTGTTATCGAAAAGATTGGTAGGTGGACATCCAGGAACAGATCTAGCTGTAGAAGGAAAATGCAACAATTTGTTGCTCAAAAACATACAGCGCAAATGAGATCTCATCATTTCTGGTACATAATTGAGTAGAGAAGAATTCATTTTAAGCGCTAAAGAAGTGGCTATAGCTATTGCATAAAGCCCGCAGTCTTTTAAATTGGGGTTAACGAATGGAATAGAAGATTCTGTTAGGTATGGACACAAGGATTGATTATATGTTTTTTTCGCTGGCTTCAAATAATTATAGAGACTATCGTACACTCGTAGTATACCATCAATGTAATAAATACAAGACCAGTGTCCTATTGAGCCCACATCGCCATCATAAATAATTTGCAGATGACTCATTTTGCAATACGGGCTCAATGAAATTCGAAAACATGAACAAACCTACTTCCTGTGGATGGAATGGCGTATGACGAGACAAATAGACAAACTTTTGTGAAATTCTCGTTACACATCTCCACCTTTTGATGCCATATAATAAAGTCCCGTACCCTTTTTGTTTTTTAAAATATTTATATCCATTTTAACATATTATGCACAATTCAGTCTACAACATATTACTTGGCAAACGCATGACAGCGAAATATTTTTTAAATTTCTCTATGCAGCGAAACAAAGAAAGACCGGCCAAGTGCGAGTCGAACTTGCACACGAAAGGTTCCGTACCGAAAACGGCAAAAAAAAATCGCGTTTGTTGTATGGGAGCCCCACTTGAATATTAATATAATTCTGTATTTAGTATATGTTGTTATAGCGGCTACAGAATTACATAGTCGTGAAAATTTCAACTGTCTAGCTATCAGTTCATGAGCTACAGCCTGGTGACAGACAGACAGACAGACGGATAGCGGAGTCTTAGTAATAGGGTCCCGTTTTTACCCTTTGGGTACGGAACCCTAAAAAGATAAGATATGTAGTGGCCTGTACTTAATTAATCTTGAACGTAGCACTGCTTCCTGTTTGCTGAAAGAGCTAGGAGGAATCCTAGCCCTTCCATCTTGTTGACCAAATATTATACCACTTTAAAATTGTAGCTTTTTATAAGTAGCCTGAAAAGTGGATATTTTGGAAATGGACATATTAGGAATTGGTCGTTTTAGGAAGTGGACGATCTGGGAAGAGGTCGTTTTGGGAATAGTCATTATGGGAAGTGGACGTTCTGGGAATGGTCATTCTGAGAAGTGGACATTATGGTCCTAAAAGATTCATTTGTTACCTGGCAGTTTTTATTTTAGAAGATAAATCATATAGTGCTTTTTTCGCTTGTTTAGTATTTACTTCATCGGCCCTATTTGTACTTTCTTCAGCTGCTACAAAAGCCATACCCCTCTCTATACTATCTTCTTCATTAACCTGTTGAAAAAAATATAATTATTATTTGTTTCAGATGCCTACAAATGAACAGGAGTGATTGGAAAAAGAAGCCGATTTCCGTAACGTGTTTCCTCATTGTGTAGCAGTTATGGACGGAATGAATTTTACAACTACAAACATACATACAGCATTTTATTGTTAGCATTAGTTAATTATAAATGCAACTTCATATTTGCAGACGTTGGATGTCAGGGAAGAATTAGTGATGGGGGTGTATATTCCGGAATAATAGTTTATTATTCCGGAAATTGAGCAGAGCTGATCTTAATTTACCAGCTTCTTCGCCACTACCTGGTTTTGTGCGATGATACAATGCCAATTATGTATTTATAGCCGATAATGCATTTCCACTTCATACAAATATAATGAAACCATTCCCAGGTGAACACCCAGAAGGAAGTTTAAAGAGAAATTTCATGACTCCTTGTTGATGAAAGTTTATGACTCCTTCGCAACGCAACCTCAAAGGATTCGTTCCAGTGTTTTTTGGAAGATCTCCGGCGCTTACGAGATACTAAACATCGTCCTCTTGTATCGATACCACCCTTTGCTGGAAATAAAGGTCGTCATATGCCTTGAGTCTGGGTGAAGTTCGATATAATGGAATGCATCTCGTATGTCTAGTTTACTTCTCGAAGTAGACATCCAAATTGATCCAAAGTACTCCCAATGAGGTTGCTGTTATATGTCCTAGTAGGTCATTATATTTTGATCACGTAGAATGATGTAGTATCCTGTGATATTCCGGCAAGCTTTAGCGTAGCTTTGAATGACCCTAACAGCTTCAGCGGTGTTGCTTCAAGATCTTCACGCTGGTTCCACCTATGTTACATGTGACTATTGCGTCGTTCTTGATATTAAAACTGTAGTCGACTTTTCTTCCATCTAACCATGCTTACGTTTGCAGTTTCTCCTATATTATTTGTCGTCAAGCTTCTTTTCTTTATTCCCTCACTGTTCGATGTTATGCTTTGTGTTATGCATGTCCGATGCTATCGTGGACCATATGTTATTTTTTATTCGGGTGAATTTGTAATCTGGATATGATGTATCATATAAAGTTGGATATTTTTGGACTAATTGTAAAAATAGTTCAGTTTTAAGCGGCGGCATCCTGCAGGCAGATGTAAAAATTTGCAACTGACTGTGCGGTGCCCGCTCCTAAATCGCGAGCTCGCCCACATGCGAGTGGTGGCGAAGTGGGCAGATTACGGCGCTCCGACTGCGTCGATATCACGTCAGTTTGAATCATTCCAAGGGCTACCATAGTATACACCTTACGCCACCGTCTAACCGCGCCAATTTGGGACAGCTTTAATGCATTACTCACAGTACTTTCACATTTCTAATTTTCTTCCTAATCTTCATAAAACTCACGAAAAGCTCTGGGAAGAGAATCACACGATTCTATTAAATCTATTTCCTTTTCTTTACTTATACCCTTTTGCTTGCTTCATGGGGTACTTAACTTAAAAAAAAACTGATTTGTCTGTATTTAATACGTTTTTATGAAAAACATCCAAAGCATTTAATTCTTCCTCATCATAAAATTCTTTTTTGACAAACATGTGAATTAAACCCTTTTGAAACTCAATCGTTTTTAAAGACTGGATACCTATTACGTGGACCCCCGGTAATCCGGCAAACATTATGCAGGGCAGTGTCGGACTATCGAATTTGTCGGATTATAGAGCACTGCCCCTAAGACCCCTATAGTCCGGATTTTTTTACGAGAGAGTATCTTGTAATCCGACAAATTACATATCTAATGACAAGAATCTATATATTATACGTACATATGTATGTACTTTGAAGTACAAATTAAAAGTAAAACAATGCATACGCGTCGAGCACAATAGCGGTGGCGCGTACGAGTTGTGACCTGTTCAAACCTGCGTGATCTATATTAGCAAAGATTGTCAAACATACATGTACATATGTAATTCTAAGTCATGTCGGATTACAGGGGGCGCCGGATTAGACAGGGGCCGGATTATCGGGGGTCCACTGTATAGTTTTTTTTTAAATAGGTACGTTCTTTTTCAGTTGCTCAGAAAATACTATCATGTCATCGTGAGTCATTATTTGAACTACTATGTTTTTATGTGCAGCCCCCCATAGTATTTACCACAGACGTAATAGAACTATACTAGTTCAGACCGTTATCTTTGTATCGTAGTGGAGCCACAGACTTATTTTGTACACATAGTGATGGCATATCTTTTCTGCCTTTAGAATTTTCTGCCTCAAAATCGACACTCGACAGCTAGAGGTTAAGGAATTATTACTTTCAGCTCTTTAGCTACTCATATTCCTTTTAATAATAAATTAGAATTGTAGGTGTAATAATAAATAAAACAACGCATAATTTGTTGAGATTGTTATTTTTAACTTTTTTGTATTTGCACAGTGCTTTTGTTTGCATTGGTGGTACAACATTAAATTGGGCAAGCCTAGCCACAGCCCCTTTTAAATAAATTTTATTTATTACATTGCACCAATTAAAAAAGAACAATTTTATTAAAAAACTCAAAAACATATCAACGAGGATATTTTGTGTGAATTGAACAGTTAATAAAATCAATTGAATATCTTTCAAGTACCTGCTGCTTTTTTTTGTAATTTGTATATGCTTTATGGCCATATAATCCTAAATACTATTAATTGGTCGTTTCTATTATATTTCCGAAACTTCTAACAGCCATAGGCCATTTTTTTTACTTTAATTGATTTAAATTCTTCATCTTTTATGGAATAAGTGGAATTTTCATCAGATGAGATTTTTTTTTACAATCATCACAATTAATTATTTTCACAAAAAAAAATCATGTATAGGTATCATCCAACAGTATAGACCCTCGAATGTATGTTCAAACTCTCTCGCCTTGCTTGAGTTATGAAGTTTTCATGATAAAGTTCAAATGTTTCTTGGTTATCATTTGAACTTGAATCAATTATTGGCACATTGTTAACATTGTGTTTTTGAAAAGGGTCTCATATTTATTAGTTCTTGACTAGACTCATTTTCACAATAAAAATTTTTAGAGTGAAAAATTATAAATCTTGTTATGAATAAAGACTTAAAAGTGTTTATAAATGCATAAGGACTTGAGTCGTTACTCCTGTAATTACAGGCACGAACTTGACCAAAAATGTTTTCAAGGGGGTCTGAGTTATCTTGGTCTCTTCCTTACTAATATTGTAAATGCGAAAGTCCGTTTGTTTGTTAATTACTAATGAATTACTAATGAACCTATCATCATGAAATTTGGCATACACTTTCTCAGGAGTAACAAAAGGACATAGAGTAACTTTCATCTAGAAAAAAAGTATTGTTCCCAGTGATAGCAAAAAAAACTTTCCACGCAGACGAAGTCGCGGGCGGTCGCTAGTTATTTTTATATTTTGTTTATGTAAAAACCCCCACACTCTTTGGAAACTTTTCAGAGCAACGACCCAATTTTTTAGAGATGGAACTCTTTTTCTTCAATATTCCGTTACAAATGTAATATTTTTCAAAATTGTAATTGCGTTCTTCCAACATTCATGTGTACAGACTTTGAACTTACAGATTTTGATAATGGTTTGCCGTTATTTTTTTAAGATTTATGCTTGCCCCATTTACGCTATCAAATAAATCATCGAAGAAAGTAATTGCTTGTGAGGTATTTTACATTGTGCTACTAAACAAGCTTGCCATGAGAATAAAGAGCTGAAATAAAATTGTTTTAAATATATTTGTCATTCATTTATACCATTTTAAGTCGATTTATATTGCAAAATTCTTGATAATAGTCTTAAGCTCAAGCCACACAGCGGGCGTGGCGCGACGGGGCGCGGCGTGACGGGACGGCCGGCGCGACGGTAGAGTTCACACTGCGGGCGTGATCTCGCCAACGTTCCGCCCCGCTGCGCTTCCGATCTGTATTCACGCTCGGCGTGGCGCGACGGGACGCGACACGTCGCGCCACGCTGGCCTGTGTGACGTCGTCCATAGTATCTAGTACATTACAACTGCTCAGCGTCGCGTCGCCGTCCCATCCATTATTTAGTTGTAGTTGCTGTGTCCAGATGCACCATCAAATCCCCATTTACTTATAAGTGTGGACGGAACACCAGTTAAATCCATTGGTATAGTTTTTAACAGTCTCTTAACTGTTACATCTAAAACAGACTGGAGTTTAATTTTAACATCTGTCTCCGTTATTGTTACATTTTCTCTTTCTACGTAGCACCCTTTCTTCGCCTGCTTAAGAGCATCATATGATGGAAATATATCACACCCCATTTCTCTTGTTATCTGCCTTAAAGTAATATACTGCCACTGATAAATTTAACGATGTTGACTTACCCAGTGCTTTGTCAGCAGAACAAGGTCGTTTTATTGGTTTGAGATAGGCTCGAAGCATCTTTGCATCCTCAGGGTTCTTAATTAAATGCTTCACTAATTCTGCAAAATCCATGAAATAAAACACTTTTTAACGGATACTAGCGCGGTTTTATTGAATGTACTTTGGTATTTAGTTGGTATTTGGTTTGATTTTTGGTTTTTCCCGACGTTTCGGCACCTTTGCAGCTGCCGTGGTCACGGGGGACTGAAGCTACCCGTGAGCCTACCCTCAAGCGATGAATTTTTTTATACGTTCAGAAATTAAAATTTAACAAAATTTTTAATTATTTTATGTTGATTTATAATTTAATTTTATGAATTAATTTATGCTAAAAAGAGAAAGAAATCTACTGAAACTACCACCATTTCATAAAATTGGGAGGCCCCTCCAAGAAAGAAATGGCGAAAGAAAACTTGGAGAGGGAGCCGACCTCCGTCTTTTGTATTAATTTATTTATTTGCAAAAGGAACTAACCGTATCATTAGATCTTACAGTGTGTGTGAGGGGCTTTAGCTTGTGAATGATGGGGTCCCAAGCTGGTGGAATTTTCCAACCATCATCTCTATTGAAATTAGGATATTTATTTATTTCGATAGCCTCGCGGAGCATTCTAGGGATAAATCTACGTTCCCTAGCAAGGATTTGGGGTTTGTCAAATCTAATATAATGGTTGGGCCCCTCAAAGGCGTGTTCACTCACTGCAGACTTGTTATCGCGCCTATGTTTCATGTCAGCTACATGCTCTTTGACGCGGGTCCCTATGCTTCTCTTTGTTTGCCCGATGTAGGAGAGTCCACAGTCACAATCTAGTTTGTAGACGCCTGCAGCTTGAAGGGGGATATTACACTTGACAGGTCGTAAGAATTGGTTGATCTTCTTCGGCGGCTTGAAGTAAGTTTTGATTGACGCTCGCTTCAGAATGTTTCCAATCTTGTCAGTGACACCTTTCAAGTATGGTAGGATGGCAGGTTGACGCTCTACTGTGGCTGGTTTGGCGCGTTTTCTGTGATTGAGGTGTGGTACTTGCAACTTGTTGTTACGCAGTACTTGTTGGACGTGCTGAAGCTCAGCAGTCAGGTGTTGTTTGTCACAGATTCCGCGGGCTCTCTGAAACAAAGATTTCCCTACGGTAGCTAACTGTATAGGATGATGGTGAGAGTCACCATTAAGGTATCTGTCTGTATGGGTTGCTTTACGATACACTGTGTGGCTCAAGGTTTGGTTCGGATTCCTGATAATGAGAATGTCTAGGAAAGCTAGTTTATTGTCTGCCTCTAACTCCATAGTAAATTGTATGTTGGGGTTTATGGAGTTAAGATGGTTAAGAAATGCAGGGACACTGTCTCTAGGTAGTATTGTGAAAGTGTCATCTACGTACCGTTTGTAGAACCGGGGAGTCACTGGTGCTGTGGCTAGTGCTTTCTCCTCAAAATCCTCCATGAAAATGTCAGCAACGATGGGGGATACAGGAGAGCCCATTGCTACGCCGTCCACTTGCACGTAGAACTCCTCGTTCCATAACAGATAGCCAGATGTTAGGCATAATTCTAGTAGTTCTGCATATTCAATTGGCATGTTGTTGTCAACTAGCTTTTTCCTGATGATATCAATGCAGTCCTGTACTGGTAAGCATGTGAATAAGGACTGAACATCAAAACTAACCATAGTTTCATCATCAGCGAGATGTAGATGTTGTATCTCACTGACAAACTGGTAGGAATCCTTTACAAAGGCTGATGTGTTACCTCTCAGTGGTGTAAGTGTTTTTGCTACGTGTTTACACTTACACCACTGAGAGGTAACACATCAGCCTTTGTAAAGGATTCCTACCAGTTTGTCAGTGAGATACAACATCTACATCTCGCTGATGATGAAACTATGGTTAGTTTTGATGTTCAGTCCTTATTCACATGCTTACCAGTACAGGACTGCATTGATATCATCAGGAAAAAGCTAGTTGACAACAACATGCCAATTGAATATGCAGAACTACTAGAATTATGCCTAACATCTGGCTATCTGTTATGGAACGAGGAGTTCTACGTGCAAGTGGACGGCGTAGCAATGGGCTCTCCTGTATCCCCCATCGTTGCTGACATTTTCATGGAGGATTTTGAGGAGAAAGCACTAGCCACAGCACCAGTGACTCCCCGGTTCTACAAACGGTACGTAGATGACACTTTCACAATACTACCTAGAGACAGTGTCCCTGCATTTCTTAACCATCTTAACTCCATAAACCCCAACATACAATTTACTATGGAGTTAGAGGCAGACAATAAACTAGCTTTCCTAGACATTCTCATTATCAGGAATCCGAACCAAACCTTGAGCCACACAGTGTATCGTAAAGCAACCCATACAGACAGATACCTTAATGGTGACTCTCACCATCATCCTATACAGTTAGCTACCGTAGGGAAATCTTTGTTTCAGAGAGCCCGCGGAAGCTGTGACAAACAACACCTGACTGCTGAGCTTCAGCACGTCCAACAAGTACTGCGTAACAACAAGTTGCAAGTACCACACCTCAATCACAGAAAACGCGCCAAACCAGCCACAGTAGAGCGTCAACCTGCCATCCTACCATACTTGAAAGGTGTCACTGACAAGATTGGAAACATTCTGAAGCGAGCGTCAATCAAAACTTACTTCAAGCCGCCGAAGAAGATCAACCAATTCTTACGACCTGTCAAGTGTAATATCCCCCTTCAAGCTGCAGGCGTCTACAAACTAGATTGTGACTGTGGACTCTCCTACATCGGGCAAACAAAGAGAAGCATAGGGACCCGCGTCAAAGAGCATGTAGCTGACATGAAACATAGGCGCGATAACAAGTCTGCAGTGAGTGAACACGCCTTTGAGGGGCCCAACCATTATATTAGATTTGACAAACCCCAAATCCTTGCTAGGGAACGTAGATTTATCCCTAGAATGCTCCGCGAGGCTATCGAAATAAATAAATATCCTAATTTCAATAGAGATGATGGTTGGAAAATTCCACCAGCTTGGGACCCCATCATTCACAAACTAAAGCCCCTCACACACACTGTAAGATCTAATGATACGGTTAGTTCCTTTTGCAAATAAATAAATTAATACAAAAGACGGAGGTCGGCTCCCTCTCCAAGTTTTCTTTCGCCATTTCTTTCTTGGAGGGGCCTCCCAATTTTATGAAATGGTGGTAGTTTCAGTAGATTTCTTTCTCTTTTTAGCATAAATTAATTCATAAAATTAAATTATAAATCAACATAAAATAATTAAAAATTTTGTTAAATTTTAATTTCTGAACGTATAAAAAAATTCATCGCTTGAGGGTAGGCTCACGGGTAGCTTCAGTCCCCCGTGACCACGGCAGCTGCAAAGGTGCCGAACGTCGGGAAAAACCAAAAATCAAACCAAATACCAACTAAATACCAAAGTACATTCAATAAAACCGCGCTAGTATCCGTTAAAAAGTGTTTTATTTCATGTCTAGTGAGCGCGTAAGCTTGAGAAGTGAATCTGCAAAATCCGTTTGATTTTCATTTTCAGTTTTCTTGGCCAGTGCATACGCAAGTGTCTCGAAATCATTTTCAGCAATGAGGTTTTCAGTTCTTCTTCTTTTTTGCAGTGGACTTAAGTTGGAAAATTCTTTCCTAGGAGTGAAAGTAGCGGTAGATGTTGATACGGACACACTTTTAGAGACAGTGCATGCCGCTGATGAACTCGTTATATCGACTGACGAAATTCTTGTTTCGGCATCTTCAAATCTCACCACTACACTCGATTCTCCTTCTTCAGTTCTTGATAGATTGCCCAGTTGAAGAATCTCTGGCCATTTTACTTCTTCATCCATCCAGTCCACAAACTTCTTGAAAAAATTGCTTTGTGTAAAATTAGCAGACTTCCATTTTCGTTTCAAATTACTGGTGTAAGAAGCACGAAAGGATTTCAAAGAGATTTTTTCTTCTTCAGTTAAAGAAAATGTCACTGAAACTAGCACTTTTTCAAATAAAGTATTTGCATGAAAAGCTGTTTGCTTCATGTGCATAAAAACGTCAAGGTTTGAAACGAGTCCTTCCATTGCGATTACCAAAAACTTCGAATAGGAGAACGTTACGGTACGAATCAACAAAGATAAGTGAAATGAAATTCAGGTGCACCCAGTATTTATTACAAACATACCCTCGCATTCGATTCATATTTGCAAAAATAATGTTGGTCTAACAATGAAAGGTAATGACTGCGATTAACCCTTTGCATTCCTCAAGATTTGCCACAAAAATAGATACTTTTAGCTACTAAATGTTGGAAAAACAATAGCAGGTAATTAATTACTGCTAGTAATCCTTTTCATTCCTCAAAACCTATTGTTTTAGTGCATCATTAGTGGCGCGCGGCTTTTAAGCAATAGTCAACTAATTATTTAAGCAGGTGAACAACACATTCGTCGTCCTTTATCTATTGTAGTTTAGTCAAAAACAGCTATTCAAAATATTTTTATTTTTTTCGGGACATTTTTGATTGAATTTATGCGTATGGGGTAGTTATTTGCCTAAGCCACATAGTAGATAATGAGTTACTTAATATTAATGACGAAGTACTGCGCAGAAAACACAAAAAATCAGAATTTTAACCCCTTAGACCCATAGTACAGAAGTACCCAAATGAGCAATTTAAAAAAACCATATCTTTTAAACGGGGTCGCTCGGGACCAAGGTCAAAGGTCACATGGCTTTGTAACAGTCTCAATAATAATCCCTATGAGTTTCAGCCTTACAATTCCAGACCGAAAGCAGATATGGCCAAAACAAATTGTGTTTCCACCTCCGCCAGAGGGCGTCGATAGGTAAACATGGTCTCCGCAATAAAAGTTTGATAAAAATTAAATATTATAGTTTTTGCTTAAATATAATAGCACAAAATGCTGTAAATGTTTTGATTCGCGACTGTTAGTGTTATTGCATAATTATTTTATAAATTGTTTAGTGTATAAACTGAAATACGAAAAGGTACCTGTTCTATAATAAAACACTGCTAACATCGATCAATTCAGTGAAAAATACAAAACAAAGTGGATTTAAATGTAAATTGAGTGACTTAATGCAAGAAACATAAATACAAAACCAGTGTTTGTAAAAAGTTGAAGTGAAATAACCTAATTTTTAATATTACGACGACCGTCAAAACTTAAAAAAAAAAAAATTGTGAACGATGATGAACATTTGTTTACTACAAGCTCATAGTGTAAATACTAACTGACTATTTCGGCAAAGTCGTTATTACAACTGAAAAGACGGATGGTGTAGTGCAGTGTTTTTCCCAACTAGTGGTTCGCGTACCCCCAGGGGTGCGCGAGGTTTCATCAAGGGTGTGTGAACTGCGGGAATCTCGGGAAATCTCGGGAATCTTGGATCAATCTTGAAGTACTTTGGAACTTTGTGAGGTTTTTTTATATTTTTATTTACTATGGCTACTACAGCAAAGAAAGACTGTCTTGTGTGTTTAAAACAAATAAAAACTAGGGAATTCCTTCTATGCAAAAACTGTAGCAAAAACTGTCATGTAACTTGTACGAAAACTGTTAGTGTGAAGTTTTTCCGCTTGATGACTTCAAAATCAAAAGAAAAATGGCTCTGTCATTTATGTGAGCGAACAATAGGTGAAGATGTAAATAACTGCTCAAAACAAATGACTTCTACGCCGACACCGATTTCCACCTCTAACATTAATCCAACAAATACAACTAGCTTTGTGGTGGATGAGTTGGTAAACAGGGAATCACCTATTCATCGCACGCCAACGCCTGACAAAATAACGGTTCGAACAAAATACAGAATAAATGTTACTACTGAGAATTCGTTTCAGTCGTTATCAGATGAGGAAGATTCAGAATACACTAGACTAAATCGAAGCTGCCCAGAAAACAATAAAATTTCTAATGATGAAATTGACGAACTCAGAAAAGCAAATGCTATTTTACGGACTAAATTAGAATGTACAGAAAATGAATTAGAAAATTTAACATTAGAAAATTCTGCTCTTACGAGGAAACTGTCCGAGTATGAGTTAAAAATAAAACATTTAACAGGAATTTGTAAGTCTTCTCCGAAGTTGACAACAAATAAGAAAAAAAGTAGATGTCCAAATTCTACACCGACTAGACGTGAACGTGATCATTTTAATCCCTCCGCTACTATCCATCCCGTAACGTCACCGTCTCTGCCACCAGATGAAACTTTATTGCAATCATTGCATAATAAACATTTGAACAGTGACAAAAAAGAATACTTAGTTGACAAACAATCTGAATTGAAGATGCAACATAACAGTTCAGCTCTAAAACACAATGTACTATTACTCGCTGATGAGAGAGGACGAAGTATACGTGATTTGATGGAAAAGCGTCTTAGTGAAAATTACAATGTTATATCTAGTCTGAAACCCTACGCAACGTTAGAAAGTATAGTTTCTGATAGTCTTAACCAATGTAAACACTTTGGTAAAATGGACTATGTAATTATATTAGCTGGATCACATGATAGGAATGTTATTAAACTTCAATCAACATTGTATTATTTTCTAAAAATGTTAACAAATACTAATGTTATTTTTGGTGAAATAGGCAAAAATCAACATTTAAATGTAGTCAGCATTAATAAAATGTTGCAGTCAATAAGTGAAAATATTGTCAATTTTCATTTTTCCAAATTATGGTATTTTGACAATAAGAAAATTGATAAATTAAACTCATGTAGAAATTTAACACTAGATATTATTTTGTTAGGTTACAAAAATAAACTGTTACTGTCAGATTGTAAAAAAAATATGAATGAAAAAACACAAACAGAACTAGAGTTTTTTCGAGACTGAGTATAATATTGAATGTTTATCGAAGAGTGATAGTGTCCAGTACACTATTACCTATTGACAATGACAACCCTAAGACTAATTCTAATTTGCATATTTTTCATCAAAATGTATGTGGCATAAATACCAAGAGAAATGAATTTGATATGTATCTTAATTCACAAAAAAATATACCGTCCTATGTATGTCTGACGGAGCACTTTCTTAATGATCAAAATGTTTCCTTACTTGCTATAGGTAATTATAAATTAGCTTCTTTTAATTTGAGAACAAACATGAAAAGAGGAGGAAGTTTGATACTAAGTAATAATAATAATGTGTGTGACCCGTTACCTGTATGTAATGATTTGTATAAACGGGAATACTTCGAAGTTTGTGGTATAAAAGATACTAATACTAATCTCAATATTATATGTATTTATAGGAATGACAAGAAAAAACATTTTGACAACTTTATGACACAATTGGAAAAACTGTTAGTGCGTTTTTTTGACAAGAAGTGCATAATTTGTGGGGATTTTAATGTTGACCTTTCAAATGATAATAAACAAAAGTCGGAATTTTTGAATCTACTAAAATGCTATAATTTTAGACCTTTAATTAATTCTACTACATATATAAAAGGGGGGGCACATTCAAGTCTTGACAACTTTTTGACAAATTTGCCTGATGATGAGGTAAAATCAACTGAAATAGATCATAATGGCCTTTCAGATGGACATGCAGGAATATTTTGTGAAGTGCAAGTTCCTGAAACAGTGAAGTGTCCACGAAATAAAAATTATATTGTAAGGGAAATCAGAGTTTTCAATGAGAAAAATAATAAGATTTTTAGAGACAATTTATTGAAATTTAATTGGACTTACGTTGGCATTAATGAGTTCTTAAAAAATATTAAAGAAATATTTGAAAAAAGCTTTAAATTGGTTAAACGTAAACAAAAAATTAAACCTGATAAAATAAAATGGATAAGTAAAGGTATCAAGACGTCAAGCACAATGAAGCGTTTTTTATTATCAGCTCATAAATCCAGTCATGATCAGACAGTATTGCATTATAGAAATAGGTATATTGCTCTCTATAGGCGTGTAATAAGATGTGCACGTAAACTGGCTGTACAAAAAGAACTAAAGAAAGCAAATAATTGCCCAAAGGCGATTTGGAAAGTAGTGAATAGGCATAGGAATAAATCGAAATGTTATGGTCAGGAAAATCTGGTTCTTAAAATTAACAATAAGTTCGTGGATAAGCCGGAAGAGGTAGTAAATCTCTTGTCCGAAAGGTTTGATCAAGGTGGTTGTATAAATTCAATGGATGGGAGTGTGTCAGAATCCATATTAAAGAGTAACATTCCTTCCATTCAGAAAAGTTTAACTTGGGAGAAAATAACACCAACAGAAATTCGTAAAATTGTCAGTAAAATGGCAAACAAAAAATCATGTGGTTATGATGGTTTACCAATTACAGTAATCAAGAATAATATTGATATTTTGGCAGAACCGTTGTCTATATTCTTCAACTTGTGCTATGATTCAGGAGTGTTTCCAGATCAACTAAAAATTGCAAAAGTAATCCCAGTTTACAAAAAGGGTGCTAAAACTGATCCCCAAAATTATAGACCAATATCACTCTTGCCGATATTATCCAAAATTTTTGAAAAACTTATTAAAAATCGACTCACTCAACATCTTGTGAACAATAATGTTATAAATAGACGGCAGTTTGGTTACCAAACCAATAAAGGTACAGGAGATGCAATAGAAACGCTTTTAAATGATGTGGTAGTTAATCTTAACATTAAAAAGAAAGTAGCTGGAATATTCTTGGATCTTAGCTCAGCATTCGATTTGGTAAATCATGAAATGCTCTTTGGTTAAACTTGAGCACTATGGCGTTAGAGGAAAAAGTTTACAGATTCTAAAGTCTTATTTGGAAAACAGGCTACAATTTGTGGAAATAGAAAATACTAAAGATGAAAAAGTCAAATACTGCAAGTCAAAATTAGTAAAGTTAAAGAAAGGCGTGCCGCAGGGATCCATATTGGGACCAATTTTATTTATTTTATTTGTAAACGACTTGGTAAAATATATTTATAATAACGTTAATGACATTAGGGTTACACTTTTTGCGGATGATACCAATGCAGTGCTTTCAGCTAACAATAGTGAAGAACTAAATTGTAAAATCAGGCAGGCTCTTACAGCTTTTTGTTTTTGGTTCAATAAGAACGACCTTGTCCTTAATTATGAAAAAACTAATATTATGTTGTTCCGAACCACGGCAAGAAATAAAGAAAAGCTAGATATAACTTTAAATGGCAAACGAATCACACTCGTTGAATCTGTTAAGTTTTTAGGAGTTTATATTGATTCATATCTCAACTGGAAATATGAATTGGGAAAAATTGAAAAAAAAATTAGTTCAGCGTGTTATTGTTTGAGAAGCTTACGTGATGACATTACAGTGGAACAACTGAAAACGGCATATTTTGCTCTAGTTGAATCTCATCTGCGGTATAGTATTAGGTTTTGGGGCAATTCTTACAAATATAATATAGATAGAGCTTTTGTGTTGCAAAAAAGAGCTATCAGAACTATAGTTCGGATTCCACAATGGCAATCATGTAGGGAATATTTCACAAAATTAAACATTTTAACCGTCCCCAGTCTTTATATTTTAGTGATTTTGACAAATCTGGTTAAAAACATAGAAAAGTTTGAAACACCTACGGAGCGAGACATCCGTCTGAAAACTCGCAGAAAGGATCTATCACAGTTGATTGTACCAAAGCTGAAAGTTGTAAAACACAGCGTTAGGTATCAAGCAGTCAAACTGTTTAACAGCCTTCCAATCACGCTAAAATCTATTGTTGACTATAAACTATTTCAAAGACAATTAAGGGACTTCTTGTTAAAAAAGTGTTATTACAGTTTAAATGAATTTGTTGGACATAATAGTAGATTGTACAACAAGTGCATAAAATGGGTTTTATGTACGAGTTATACACTCTGCTTTTCACTTCGATTGTGAGGAAATTAAACAACAATAATGTAAAAATCTAAAAAAAATAAATTTCCTCAATTTTAGTGACAAATTTTATATTTTTGGAATGTGCTCATCAAGACCTTTCATTTGATACCCATATCCAAAAATTGAAAAAAAAAACATTTTTTTTCTTAACTTTTTGTGACAAAATATATCTTTTTGGATTGTCCTCATCAAGGCCTTTCATTTGATACCCATATTCAAAAATTTTTTTAATAAATTGTTTTTTCTTAATTTTTTGTGACAAAATATCTATTTTTGGAATGTGCTCATCAAGGCCTTTCATTTGATACCCATATTCAAAAATTGAAAAAAAAATTGTTTTTTCTTAATTTTTTGTGACAAAATATCTATTTTTGGAATGTGCTCATCAAGGCCTTTCATTTGATACCCATATTCAAAAATTGAAAAAAAAACTCTTTTTTTATAAAAAAAATATAATTTTGGAATGTGCTCATCAAGGCCTTTCATTTGATACCCATATTCGAAAATTGAAAAAAAAACTCATTTTTTTATTAAAAAAAATATAATTTTGGAATGTGCTCATCAAGGCCTTTCATTTGATACCCATATTCAAAAATTGAAAAAAAAACTTATTTTTTTATAAAAAAATATAATTTTGGAATGTGCTCATCAAGGCCTTTCATTTGATACCCATATCCAAAAATTGAAAAAAAAAAATTTTGTTTATCAAGGTCTTTCAATAAAATTGATACCCATTTTCAAAAATAAAAAAGTATTAAGTATAACACAACAAAAAATGAAGAAACAATGAAATATGAAGTTAATTTAACGAAATAAAATTGCGTGTGTGGCTGTTTACCTGGCGACCTTTGTCTTAAAGTCTGAGACTTAGACGAAGATTTTACTTTATGCACTAGAGCATAAAAAGCGATTTTATGCAGCCTATACCCAACATAAAGACGAACTTTACGAGCATGAGAAGTGAAAATATTATTAATTTCGGAACGTATATATTTTATTCTCATTAACTAATTATTTGACATTATGAAATATTTTTGACATGCCTTTTTATGTTTGCCAATTGACTAATTTAATTTATTGATTATTATTGTATTTTTCCGACACAAATTATTTTGTTATGGAATAAATGAATTATGATATTATGAAGTTTCCATACATTTAAAACCTTTGGGCACAGGTTTCCTGTTGTAAAACTAAGTTGGAAATAGCGAGACCATATTTTTTTTCAATAAATTGATGTAAACAATCAAACTGAGTACCAAAAACTGATAATGCAAGCAATTTTTTTTTCCAAAATCCTATGATAGGGAGCCTCTGATTCTCGCCCACTGTGCGGCCGTCCCGTCACGCCGCGCCCCGTCGCGTAGAGTTGTTCATAACGCCTATAAAGCAACAGCACGCTACAGACTATATGCTATTGATTTCTAGCGCGCTATTAAATACGCTATGTTATAACGCGCTATTTATCAGGTAGCATGCGGGCGGCTGGCTGGCGCGTTAGATGCAGCACGTTAGATTTCGTAACACGTTACTTCACACGTCGTTCGTTAGACAGATCGCGCGCTTTACAAAAACGTTATTTATTAATACGTTACATTTTAGTCTTAAATAAAATAAAGCAGTAATGTAATAATAATTATAATTATAATTATAAACTAATGAACTTTATCTTATACTTTTCGGGCTTAGAACTGTCAAAGTTCGAATAAGGTCGAAAATCGCTTGCACTCATTTTTCTTACTTGTGATCGATCACTAGACAATGTTTCCTAGTAAAAAAAAAACAGGTGCAAGTGATTTTAGACCTTATCGACGTTTGCAATTCGGTTGTTTTTTTGCCGTATTCTCGTTTACTAATTTTGATGTTTCATTAAAAACCGTGATTTTGATAAATGTCAATAAGGTCGAAAATCGCTTGCATTTATTTTTCTAACTTGTGATTACTAGACAATGTTTTCTAGTAAAAAAAAAACAGGTGCAAGTGATTTTCGACCTTATTGACATTTGCTATTCGGTTGTTTTTTGCCGTATTCTCGTTTACTAATTCTGATGTTTCATTAAAAAAAGGGGATTTTTGGTAAATGTCAATAAGGTCGAAAATCGCTTGCATTCATTTTTTTAACTAGTGACCACTAGACAATGTTTTCTAGTTAAAAAAACAGGTGCAAGCGATTTTTGACCTTATTGACCTTTGAAATTCGGTTGTTTTTACCATATTTCTCGTTCAACTAACTTTGCTTAGCTTAATAGTTTTTACATAATACGAACTAATTGACTAGTTGTGTCATAAAAGTCCTAATCGAACTAACACAATAGAAGGTCGCGCGCGATATTATACTCGTACCTAGCGTGTTGCGAGAGAAACGCGCGTAACGCGTCCGGTAGCAAAAGCGCGCACGCGATATTTTTTAACTATAACGAATGCCCGCGCCCCGTCCGGCCAACGATGACGCTACTTGTTGCCACGTGCGATATTCATAGCGCCATAGCGTCTACTTACATAGCGCGCTATAATATGGCGCTAGATGCTATATTAACCACCTCTACCGTCGCGCCCCGCCCGCTGTGTGGCTTGAGCTTTACTTTGAATAATAAATTGATATAGTGGACTAACTATCGAAATAGTTCATTAGCAGATTTAATGCAGTACTACTTACATGAAAGATAAATATTTTTTGTAATATAAAGAAATACTTACGAAACCGTGAAGTGTAAGATAATGTTGTTGACACCGATTTGCTCAAAACACGTACATAATTTTTTACCTACTTTTGTAAAAAGTGTAAGAAAAATACACATCATATCAAGTCCACCATGAAAATTTTTGTTAGTCTACTGAACAGGGTGTACCACAACACAACTATTATGCAGTGGTAAAGTATTTATATAATGGGAATTTTATTTACTGTAAGAAGACTTTTAAGATACTTTCCCCCCCGTGTGGCAAAGCAGTGGGACGCACATTATATTATTTGATACATTAGAAAAGCATAGGTATCTTCATCTTTTTTATTTACGTGGGAATGACGTGTTGATCAAACAACTTGTGTTGTATTCTTGCTTACAAATGCTTAAAATCAGCATTGCAGACATCAATAATATCTTGCCACTTAGTTGTTTTTCCTTCAAATATCATTTCTTTTGTGAGCCAGTTATTTCTAATACCATTTATTAAATGGGGTGGATCTAAAAAAACACTAATTCATGTCCACTCAAATGGATAGTGTTATCTGAAAGTTAATACATATTGAGGGTTCGAATTCGATATTGGCATCAAACGTGTGTTGTGTAGTATTCTTGACTCTCCATGCTTACAATCAGCATTGTACACGTCAATAATATCTTGCCACTTAGTTGTTTTTCCTTCAAATATAATTTCTTTTGTGAGCCAGTTATTTCTAATACCATTTATTAAATGGGGTGGATCATAAAAAACACTTAATTCATGTCCACTCAAATGAATAGCGTTATCTGAAAGGAAAGTTATACATATTGAGGGTTCGAATTCGATAGCATCAAAAATTTAAGGGTTCATGATAGGAAAACATGGTTTGCGCGGGCCATATTTTTATATATGTCGGCGCCTTGCTGGCGCCAATAGTGAAATCATTCGGAATATTCTTTTGTTATTAAAGTTTAGCTTTTTGCCCAAAATGCTGAGACGGGCGAAATAGGACTTCTGTGTTTGAGGAGTTAAACTAATTAAATCGTTTTGATTTATGGTCTGGGAACGACGGTGATTTTGCATACTTCACTGGACGTAGTCGTGGGCCCGCTTTTGTGACGCAATTGTTTATGCGGCATTTATTATAAACAGGGAACATGCGATATGAACCCCGAAGCTGGTCATTCTTTACTGAGACGTGGAGCAGATCGAGCGGGGCCCACGAATTCGTTATCCGTTTCCAATACCTTAATTAATTTAGTGTTGATTTCAAAATAGAACAATCTAAACAAATTGATGTTGTTGTTAAGCATTCGCTAGCGTTTCCCTTTCGCCCACAAATCTAAGCCGATAATAAATAATAATCGGTCACCCATCTCGATGCCGTCCGAGAGCTCGACGCTCCGACATCAGAAGTGCGGGATTCACGCCGCGAGTGCTAAGCCTAGGTGTTGCAGGTCAATGTTAGGATGGACACTGAAAATGATCTGCATTGGCAGGACTAGGAGTAGTAGATATTTGTGATTGTTTGTGCGTAGGAGTGCTGATACTTTGAAGGCCATCTCCTGTGTTGCAGTTGCAGCATCTCACCTTGGTCAATCCGGTCAGTCGTTACATTTTTATTTCCGTTGAAAGGACTGATATTTTTATTTTTATGAAAGTTGTTTGTTTGCTAAATGAGTGATAAAACAGGCGTGTCTGGAAGAAATTGCTTTTCAGCGATAAGGCTGCCAATTTTGTTGTTTAACTTTGGTATCGTCACAAAAGTATTGACCTTTTGATATTTTTGTGAAAGAAAGAGCACATTTTAATTTTATTTACTTTGTGATTAATTTATGTCATACAGTTTTAAGCATGATGACATGATGAATCAGAAAGTCTAGAAATTCTATACTGCTTGAATCGTATTTTATAATTTTTTATTACAATTTTCAAGATATTAAAAATCCTGAGGCGATTTCTGTTTTATGTTTTAAAAGTGTTTTAGAGACTGTGTTTTGTTTTAAAGCACAAAGAAAATTCGCATTCGATTCTTTACTTTTCTAAACCAACAGTCAAAATGTTGTTATTATTTTCATAGATTTTTGCTGACCTATAAAATCGTGGAATAAATGCAGTGAAAGTTAACATGCTGAAATAAATTTAAAATAAAATAAAAGAGTGAAATAATCTCTTAAAAGTTTGGGAAATTCTGCGGCTGGTGTAAGCTACTGAAAACTAGGTACCTACCTACTTACGGAAAGCAAAATACTGGCTGCTGTAACATGCTTTGTGGTAATCATATGAAAATATCTGTCAAGTAATTTAATCAGAAATTATTCGAAACCTGATTAATCATTTAATAGAGATTATTGTGTTGTTATGTTGGTAATCAGAGTATCGTGCGATAGGTACCGGCCGATAGTAAAAAACAGCGGCGAGCTTTGTCCTATGCTGGGTGGGCTCCTTAATGTGTTTAGAACTTTTGATAACAGTGACCATGGCGCATAGTGTTTCATTTCTGTGAACCGCTTGGAACATTTTGTTTACATTAACGTAATTACTTGCGTCCTGTGACTGGGTTCAAATATTGTAACATTGAATTTGGTTGACTTGTGGCTTGATTATACTTTGTGGTACTGGAATACCTAATTAAACATTTTTGTGAGTCTGATGATAGGAACTGATTAAATGAACTAACTAGTTAACTGGTTCGAAGTGTTGTGGTTTAATTTAAACTTTACACTATTTTTGTAATTTCCAAATAACTGTCTGCTGTAAAATTGAAATTTTTAGAAAAGAGATTTATTTGTTTTGTTTGATTTATTCTTAGGCATTTTATTAATAAAAAAAAAATTATAACGTGAATATTAAACTAAATTAGTCTTTTAAACGTTTTGTTAGAGCTAAATCCTGTAAACGGAATCGAGAATTTCGAAAGTTTTGTTTGGTGAACTGTGCTAAACTACAGTATCCTTAAATAAATCGAAGAATTGGATTTTAAATCTTGGACTTATTGTAAATCGGCTATAAGTACTCGTAACTAGGTTTTACCTTAGATTAAAACTAAAAGAAGTTTTAGAGTAAAATTAGAATATTAACCCACAGGACATCCTTAGTCTAATTTTCTATGATATTGAATAGCTGTCGAATTTGGAAATACTTTGTTTCCATTAAATCATAAAACAAGAATACAAAGAGTTATTAAATCTCGAACTATTTGATTAGAGAGTCTATTTTTAAAATACTCTAAGTAGTAAGTGTTTACGAATAAACGCGACGTTTATAGTGACACACAAGGGTGACGATAAAAAAATGGCATGTGGAATGTAGGACAGCACTTTTAATTTCAAAACACGCGTTGGTTGATTGAAATAAGCACTCTTAACAATTTCCGGTAGGCAAATCGATGTTGCACTTTGTGACTTGTCGATCTAAAAATAGGGTCGATCTCAAGTGCTTGCAGGTTAATGTCCACCAACGAGCAAGCAAAAAAAAGGCTTCGTTTTTATAGTCATTTGTGTTTCACACGAAGATTCTTATTCTTGTAATTACAATTTTATTGCTTAATGCAACAAACGTAACGTACGTCTATGATAAAATATTACATCCTGTCATACTAATATTAGCTAGAAAATAGAGAAAATAGAGTTTTCTTGAAATATTGATTTGATAATAATAAAGCGAGACTGAATAAATTCTCTGAATGAATTCACTGTAAATAAATTGTAAGAAACAAACATTCAATGAAAATTATGAAAATGAATACTTTTTTAGAGTTAAATGGAGATTTTAACTGGCTATGTTGAGTTAACAAGGGTTTGATTCCAATCAAAGCGTACGTACAATAATGATGTGCATGATGAGCTATGTTAACACGTTCTCTGCCAAGAAAAAAATGAATTTTCTTATTCAGGCCGCGGCGGTCAGTGCTGGTTGACATCTAGACTTTTCGTTCAGGCCGCGTCGGTCAGTGATGACCACGTTTTAGGAGGGTTTTCGTTTCGTTCTTACAGGCCGTTGGGCAGCGCTATCAAACTAAATCCCATATTCATTGACCCGCATGGCCCTCTAGTTACTCCATATCAAGTTGGTTTTTGAAAAAAATAAGAACTTAGAAAAAAAATCAACAATTACTAGGTGGAAAAAAGTTTATTGAAGAAACACATAAAAATTAAATCAATTTCTAAAAATTAAATCCAATCAAAAGCAAAACTTAACAATAATATTTTCTTTACTATTTTGGTAGGTAGCAACGACCAATTAGCCATATAAAAAGTAATAAAAAAAAACAAAAATTATGTATGAACGTTGGCAAAGCACTCAACACATAGAAAAGGTTTATCTAGACAAGTGTTACAGAAAGTAGGTACTTTTTTAGTCTTGTTTCTGGCCATTGCACGCCCAAATGTGGCCACATTTTTTTTGTAACATTCTACACAATTCCGACGCACCTTCAAAGAAGGGCCTTCTTTTTTCTGAAGCACGTGCTTTCTTCTTGTCGTCCGTCCTGAAGGTGCTCTGGGTGTTGAAGGTTTTGCCAAAAAACTCTTTAGTATTTCTTTTCTAAAGTCTACAATGGGTATAGATTTATTTGTGACGCTTTTATACAAAACTAAAGCGTTTACCATGGCGACATTCAAAATGAGATCAAATGCAAGTTTTTTGTACCATTTCAGGGATTTTCTTAATGGAGTCTGGTATGCTGCCATCTGATCAGCTAAATCTACTGCTCCTTTTGCCTTGTTATAATCTACGACAATAGCCGGTTTCATCGTGGTTTTATTATTTTTGGTAACGGAAACAAATCGTGTTGAATGTTTTGTGGAAAGCACCAACACATCTCGTTTATCTTTCCATCGTAAAACAGTTATCCCATCGTCACTTTCTTTCGCTATGAACTGCCCTTTTTTCAGCTTAGTAGAAACGACAACTTTAGGAAAATACTTTCTGTTTTTTCTTAAAGTTCCAATCAGATGTGTTTCATTTTGCAGGAGTTCCCTGGCTAAGGGTACACTTGTGTACCAGTTATCTGTGTACAACGAATACCCTTTATTAAGTAAGTCCTGGCAAAGGTTCATTACAACTCTTTGAGGGGTGACATTGATTTGTTCATTTTGTTTACCAGCGTATATGTTAATTTTGAACGTATAACCAGGTAATGTACACAGTTTGAAAAGTTTGATTCCGTATTTGTGACGTTTTTGTTTATTATATTGGCGGAATACTAAGCGTCCTCGAAACGGAACCATACTTTCATCAACGCATATGTCTTGACCAGGAATAAAATTTCTTTGGAAATTGTTATTCAGCATATCCAGCAAGTGTTGAACGCGGTGAAGTCGGTCCAATTTATTATTATCGTCATCTTTGGAAAAGTGGATCATTTGTAAAAGCAGTTCAAACCTATTTCTAGACATTACAGTTCGAGGAAAATTTTGGCCCATAATTTCATCCGTGGACCAATAATCAGCAAGTTTCGGAAGCTTTACCAAACCCATGTACAAAATCAAGCAGAAAAAATGTTTCATCTCAGAAAGATTCGTTTCAGACCATAAGCGAATTCTTGCATTTTTCGAAGCTTCAGCAGTGTTAGTTATTTTAGTTATTGCAAAAGCATTGGTACATTCAACAATTTCTTGTAAAAGACTATCTGTCACCAAAAGTGCGTAAAAATCGGCTGGAGAATTATTAGTCATCGATGTTCGAATAGAAACCGGCATGCCAGAACATTCAGTAAAAGGAATTACATTCCGCTGATTACCTTTGGGCTCTGCCCACCTAGATGATGAACTACTTTGTAAATCCTGGATAACGGCACCAATTTCGGCATCACTACCCTCGCTTGTAGACAGGATCCGCATACGCCTGTTGCTCAATCGGGGTTGTGGAATATTTTCGTCATCATCACTAACACTTAAAGTTTTGTCGAGAAGATCAATTTCTATGTTTTCGATCTGCGTCAAGATGTCTTGCATAATCACAAAATCTTCGAACTCGTCCATAGTGATAATAATTACCACTGGAAACAAATGTACCTATACACTGTAGTAGTATAATATATGTTCGATGTAAAACAGAATAACGCGGCGTCTCAACTCAAGATACGGGCGTCAACTGCTGCGTAAGCGCGAATGAACGCGGGAGCGCGGGAGAGCGCGGGGGGCTACCCGACACCGTGACCCGCGCGGCCTTCTGTAACGGAAAGCCGATTTTTTCTCTCTATAGGCCGCGTCGGTCACCGCTGCCCGACGTTAATTATTTCAATAAATAATGGCTCAAATTGACTTTTGTTATCAACAACAAACATTTGAACATTAAATAAAAGCATACGAGCAAAAAAATATTTTGATAAATTTTAAACGGAACTGTGATTTTTGCTAGGCCTAAAGGGAATTTTCACTATCGGTCAGCACTGACCGCGTCAGCAAAGAACGTACTAATAAGAAATAGAGTTTTGTGTTTGAGGGTCAGTCAGAACCCTGTGTATTTGAAAAGCTTGCATTTTTGGTTTATCTGAATCTTATAGTAGCCGTAGCTCGTAGAGGTCGGCGTTAAATTAATCTGCACTAAATTAATTGAGCAGTAGGTATGTTATGATTCTAAATTGCGACCTCTGAGCGGCCGGCGCGGCGGGGTGCGCGGGCGATGCAATCCTAGGGTGGATGCGCGTATGTGAATGTGGTGAAAATGATAAGATTTCATAGTCGTTAATGATTTCTTGAGTTTAGATTCAGAGTTGGCTGAATAATGTAGTTGGTTGTGTTTAGAAAGAGTAACAGGAATTATGTTTTGAACAAAGAAAAAAAAAGGAAATTATGGTGGTCAGATATGGAACTTGCCTGAGACTTTGCATTTGTAACATCCTTGTGGTGTCAAACAATCATAAGAAAAGAAATCTAATGTATTGCTTTTCCTCTGTAAGTAAGAAATATCCACGACTTGATAGTGTTAATTAAAAATAATAGATTACAGAACGTAAAGTAAGTAGATAGAGGATTTGTTTTTTTTTTTTTTTTAAGGAATGAATCGGATGAATCTGAGAATGTGAGTCTGTGAAATAATTTCAAATAATAAAATGACGTTAAAAAGAGATTCTGTGATGATATTCAATAGATAGTATTAGTTAAAAATTGGAATGGTTGAAATGGAATTGGAACAGATTGGTCGAAAGTTATGTCTCCATAATTAAAAAAAAAACCAGGTGAAAAGTCAGATTTAGCCATTGTCGGCGGTAATATGATTGATTTTGAAGTTTTCAGTCGTTGTTGAAATGACGTGTTGTAATAGAAAAATTGAAAATTACAGTATCAGTTAACATGACTAAGTACCCACGGCCTATTCTTATTGTTGACTGTAGGTCAAATTCCTAACCCAGTTTAGCTGGTCGGAGACTACGCGGCGATGATAAGTAATAGGCATGTGGGTTTGGCAGTTGATCGAATGTGTTTCGATGGTGATCGGCTATATGCCGATGGTGTGGCTATATGCCGATGGTGGCTATATGCCGATGGTGACTGGCTGTGTGCCGGTGGTGACTGGCCGTGTGCCGACTGCCGGTGGTGACTGGCTGTGTGCCGGTGGTGACTGGCCGTGTGCCGACTGCCGGTGGTGACTGGCTGTGTGCCGGTGGTGATCGGTGTATTCCGATGATACGTGACAGTGTGTCGCGGGTGTTAGTCATATTAACGTTTTTTTTTACTATGCATTTGAAAGAGTCTGATATCTGATTTATTGCCTGGTCTAAATTAGTCTGTATTCTATGGACATCTGATATTCTGTAACTGTGCCGTTTGTTTGGATGGCCGAACGGTTTATGATGAGAGAACGAGGTCAACTTGAGGGGGGAATCTTAGTTCCCACGAGGACGTGTGAGAGTCAGGATCGCCGTGTCGGCGCCTTGCTGGCGCCAATAGTGAAATCATTCGGAATATTCTTTTGTTATTAAAGTTTAGCTTTTTGCCCAAAATGCTGAGACGGGCGAAATAGGACTTCTGTGTTTGAGGAGTTAAACTAATTAAATCGTTTTGATTTATGGTCTGGGAACGACGGTGATTTTGCATACTTCACTGGACGTAGTCGTGGGCCTGCTTTTGTGACGCAATTGTTTATGCGGCATTTATTATAAACAGGGAACATGCGATATGAACCCCGAAGCTGGTCATTCTTTACTGAGACGTGGAGCAGATCGAGCGGGGCCCACGAATTCGTTATCCGTTTCCAATACCTTAATTAATTTAGTGTTGATTTCAAAATAGAACAATCTAAACAAATTGATGTTGTTGTTAAGCATTCGCTAGCGTTTCCCTTTCGCCCACAAATCTAAGCCGATAATAAATAATAATCGGTCACCCATCTCGATGCCGTCCGAGAGCTCGACGCTCCGACATATAGAAAAAGTTGTAGCCACAAAAAAAATACGACTAGCTAAAGAGATTATATAGGCTACAAGTATTAAATTTCGTATAAACCTCACAGGTAATTGTAAAAAAAAAACAGAATATCATCTAAAGCTATTGTCACAGGTCATATTTTTGGCGTAAATAATAGCGGAAACGTATTGAATTCTACACACTATTATTACTATACGAAAAATACACTTTAACGTACTGTGAAGTTGCTCCAATAACTTTTTTTCAAGAAAGATAATGATGAAAAAATAACGAAAAAAATTGGGACCCACTGTATGCAAAAAATTAAGTGTATGTTATTATTTATTTTAAGACCTACTAGTGTAAATATTATTCACAAGTACGGTTTTTGAGTCAGATTTTGGTACTTTATACCTAGTAACCTAGTTATTTTGCTAGATTCAGAATAATAGACACAAACGTAAGTTTAAGATGATATATTCAATAAATTGTTAAAAACAATTAATCATGAGACAGTGGTGATATTCCTTCCATGAAATCATCATGTACCATCGAAGAACGTTGTGAAGCACGAGGTTGAGGGCACCTCATCGTCTCGCCAGACATTTCGGCGTCATCGCTATCTGAGCTATCATCAGTAGCACGAATAACAAACTGTTCTGTGATAAGATCTATGATGTGGTCACTTTTTCCGTATTCTTCGTCTACAGATTTCACTTTATTACACAATATCTCCCACTCTCGTGCTCCCTTTAAATCGACTTTGACTAGCTCAATAGCCTGTTAACATTCCACTTTACGTTTCTACTGCCCACATACTGTTTGATTATAGACCAAGCCATCTCAATGGGGTTGAGATCCGGGTGGTACGGAAGCAATCTTAGAATGTCGTGATTACGTTCGGCCAAATTGTATCGATAGAAAATGTTTTAAATCGATTTTTGTGTGTTTTTATTAACTGACTAGCTTCCGCCCGCGACTTCGTCCGCGTGGATATTAGAGAAAATCCTTAGGGAACCTTCAACCAGGATCCGACCAGCCGTTTTTACGCGATTAGGTGGGTCCCCACTAAGCGCGCTGCCTCGCGAGGCAAGACGTTTGTCGCATGTGGCGGACCTCGCACGAGGCTCGCTCACTTGGTGGGGACCCGCCTAATCGCGTAAAAACTACTGGTTGTTCCCGTTCCCGTTACGTCCCGCTTCCGCTCCCGTTCCCGTCCCCGTCCCCGTCCCCGTCCCCGTCCCCGTCCCCGTCCCCGTCCCCGTCCCCGTCCCCGTCCCCGTCCCCGTCCCCGTCCCCGTCCCCGTCCCCGTCCCCGTCCCGTTGGCATATAAGCAAAATCTAACTCTCGAGTTTTGATGGTGATCTCTGATTGGTCAAGAAACTCAGTAGTTAGGTTTTGCGCGCAAACTCTAACTTCCCAGTTTCGCGCTAGTTCGATAGTGATCTCTGATTGGTCAAAAAACTCAGTAGTTAGGTTCTACTAACTACTGAGTGCGCATCTACCAATGAGCGCGCTTCAAAATTCAGTTGTCAATTGTCTTTGAACACGACTGTGGTAGAATGTTTTAGTTTTTAAAATGACTTCTAATCTTACAAGATTTTGCGAATATAATCCAGTTTTATATTTATTTATTTATTTTATTATTACAAATAAACGTCAAAAAATATGAAATTAATATCTATAGGACCACACGACACGACAACTTTTCCGAATCCAATGCAAAAAAGTTTTCCAAATCGGTTCATAATAATGACCCAGTTCTACTTACGGTAACAAACATACAACCAAAATGAGAACCTCTCCCTTTTTGAAAACGGTTAAGAATATTTGTCTGTTGGAAAGCAGAAAGCCATAAAAGTGGAGTAATATCAAATAACGATTCTTAATTGTGGCTTGTGGGTAGGTAAAAACATATTTTTATTATATCTGTTACCGTAGAACTCCGTAATTTATGAACTTTAAATCCAAAATACTTACCTACTCAATTCAAAATAAATGCCAACTACATTTTTTTCAGACAAAACTGTAAATCGCGTTAATTTTTATTTGGTTTGTATAGTTATTGGATTTTTTATTAAATAGAACCCTCTACAAAGAACTTTTGTCATAATTCGAATAACATCACAAGAGTTAATGATGTTAAAATTGCTAATAATTTTGGTATTATGTTTGTAAAGGAAGTTTATTGTTCGCCGACCTGTTAAATTAAAAATTGTTGACTTTAGGTTTTTTGTAAAACACTAACAACCTCGAAAGGTTTTAAAATTGCTAATAATTTTGGTATTATGTTTGTAAAGGAAGTTTATTGTTCGCCGACCTGTTAAATTAAAAATTGTTGACTTTAGGTTTTTTGTAAAACACTAACAACCTCGAAAGGTTAGATAACTAACATCATAAACAACAACATTTTGTTTTACAACTTTTCCGAAAACAAAAAAAAAGTTTTGTCATACATTTGTATATATATAGTGCGAACACTGCGAGCACCTGATCAAGTTTTGTATGAAATATTTTTTTTGTCTGTCCAATTAGAGATGAATATCTATCAGTTTGTATCTACACACCACAATCCTCCGAACTATTTAGTTTAAAACGAAAAAGGAACTTTTGCGTTCAGATCTGGGTTTACTGGATTATATTCGTAAAAACTTGGAAGAGTAGAAATCATTTAAAAAAAAATACGCTACCACAGTCGTGTTCAGACAGTTGACAACTGAATTTTGAAGCCCGCTCATTGATGGATGCGAACTCAGTAGTTAGAGTTTGCAGGCAAAACCTAACTACTGAGTTTTTTGACCAATCAGAGATCACTATCGAACTAGCGCGAAACTGGGGAGTTAGAGTTTGCGCGCAAAACTTAACTACTGAGTTTCTTGACCAATCAGAGATCACCATCAAAACTCGAGAGTTAGATTTTGCTTATATGCGTCCCGTTGCCGTCCCGTCCCGTTCCGTTCCTATCCCGTCCCGTCCTGTTCCCGCTCCCGTTCCCGTTCCGTTCCATTCAGTTTCGTTCCCGTCCCGTTGCCGTCCCGTCCCGTTCCGTTCCCATCCCGTCCCATACCGTTTCGTTCCCGTTCCCGCTCCCGTTCCATTCCCGTCCCATCCCATCCCGTTCCCGCTCTCGTTCCCGTTCCGTCCCGTTCCCGTTTTCTTCCGCCCCGTCCAGTTCCCGTTCCCGTTCCCTTTCTCCCCGTCCCTTGGGGCTGAAACATGTCCACCGAGTTGGACTTCAAAATGAATGTAATTTTCGCAATCACCATCCCAAAAAATCTCAAGAACGACATCCATATATAGATTTTTATGATTACTTACCCCATTTACCACCTAAGGGGTTGATTTTCAAAATCACAAAATATATGTTTGCCTTTTTATTTTTAAACGTGCTCCTACGAAGTTTAAAGTTATAATGTATAGACATTAAATTCTTTTTCCATACAAAATTTGAACCCCATTTTCACCCTTTTAGGGGTTAAAACATGTCCACCGAGTTGGACTTCAAAATGAATGTAATTTTCGCAATCACCATCCCAAAAAACCTCAAGAACGACATCCATATATAGATTTTTATGATTACTTACCCCATTTACCACCTAAGGGGTTGATTTTCAAAATCACAAAATATATGTTTGCCTTTTTATTTTTAAACGTGCTCCTGCGAAGTTCAAAGTTATAATGTCTATGTAAATTCTTTTCCATACAAAATTTGAACCCCATTTTCACCCTTTTAGGGGTTAAAACATGTACATCGTGTTGGACTTTAGAATAAATGTCATTTTCGTAATCACCATCCCATAAAACCTCAAGAACGACATCCACATCGATTTTTATGTTTACTTACCCCATTTACCCTCTAAAGGGTTGATTTTCAAAATCACTAAATATATGTTTTCTTATTTATTTTCAGACGCGCCCCTACGAAGTTTAAAGTTGTAATGTCTATTTTATATTCTTTTTCCATAAAAAATTTGAACCCTATTTTCACCCCTTTAGGGGGTTAAATCATGTCCACCGTGTTGGACTTCAAATGTTGAATTTTCACAATCGTCATACCAGTAAACGCCAATAACGACATCCATATCTATTTTTAGGTTTATTTACCCATTTCACTTCTATTTCATCGCCATAGGGGTTGAAGTACTAACATTAACAATATATGTTGCGTTAGATTTTCTTCCGTAAGCCTATATTATAAATTAAGCTATTTTTACTTCGAAAATGAAGGATTTTCTTCTATACGCAACTTCATACCCCTTTTCACCCCTTCGGGGGTAGAATTTTGAAAAAACGCTGAGACCGTATTTATTAATTTTCAATCGTCAGCCTAAACACAAAATTTTAAGATCCTAGCTTAAAAACTGTAGTAGTGTCTAATCTGTTAGAAACTATAATAACATTGTCTGTGCTTTTTGACGTATCCGTTCTCTCTTTGGCTCGGCTCTTAGCAGCGTGCACACGATCTTTTGTAAGACATTTTTAATAATTTAATAAACGCCCCATCTGCCTCCAACCTGCTGTTTTCTTTAAGAAGACCCGCCACCACATGGCGCAGCCGTTAAAAGAACAAGTAAGAATTGTTATTATACTCAATGCAAGTGGGTGAAAAAACTACACAAGACAGCGTGCCCCGCGTGCCTTCTGAAGACGCTATGGCGGCGATCACTATTGAGTACCGGCGTCCCTCTCCTATGAAACTGGATGAGATTGAGACTATACATTCTCAGTGGAAACTGTTCAAGCAGGCATTCAGAATTTTTCTAACAGCGGCGGGTTACGATCGGCTAGCTGACGCCAGAAAAGCGGCCATTTTGCTCAACTGCATCGGTGAGCAAGCCCAAGAATTATACTTTAATGTACTAAAGAAAGAAGAAACTGAGAAGCTTGAAGATATTTTGTCAATTTTCGATGCCCATTTCACCCCTAAGCAGAATATATTAATAAACAGCTACAACTTCAACCTAAGAAATCAAGCACATGGTGAAACTTTTGATTGCTTCTACACGGAACTGAAAAAACTGGCTAAAAACTGCGACTACAAAGACCAAGAGGAGCGCATGATTCGAGACAGAATAGTTATTGGAATTCAAGACAAGAAGGTGCAGCAGAGACTTTTGGCAGTCAAGGACCTAACACTTGAGACAGCGGTGGACATCTGCAGGTCTTCAGAACTATCCAAAGAGCACTCCAGAATCATGGCAAAGCAGACAGTTCCAGTTGAGACTCTCCGAGCAAGGTCGAGCGGGCAATTCCAGCCGTCACGTACACCATCATCGAATAGAGCTAAGTATAATTCAAATAACAATCGGGCAGATAATAAAAACAGTTTTAAAAGAAATAATTTGCATAATAATAAAAGTTTTAATAGTAATATGTATAAATGTAAGAAATGTAACACCGAGCATGGACCAAGAAATTGTCCAGCTTTTGGGAAAACTTGCACAAATTGTGGAAAATTAAATCACTTTAAGATTGGTTGTAAGATTAAGAAAAAAATTCATTCCATTGACAATAATGCTTCCGTTTGTGATAATAATATTTCTGATTGTGAGTCGAATTATGTTCATGATTTATGACTGATAAAATTGTGTCACTCCATTAATAACTCTAATATTAACAGTAATAAAATTAAAGAGTGGGTCGTCCCTCTACAGATTAATAATAAAAGAGTAGATTTCAAATGTGACACAGGGGCTCAAGCGAATGTCTTGTCATTAAATGACTTAAAAAAAATTGTCAATGATGATAGTCCTTACTGGTCTGAGACAAACATAGTTTTAGAGGCATTTGGTGGCAATCACATAATACCATTGGGGACAAGGAAATTATTAATATTATTTTGCGGACAATGTTGTTGGTTACATAATTAGTACAATTTTCTAACATTTGTCACATTAGTAAGCATAATTATGTAATTGTTTTTTGTTCCAAATAAATAAAAATAAAAAAATAAAATAAAATATTAAATAATAACAATGGAGTTAATATTGAATCCGAATTTGTAATAACTAAAGAAAATGTGAGACCTTTACTTGGACTTGACACGTTAATAAAACTTAAATTGTTAAATAATGTTAGTATTGATCACCTTAATAAAGATAAAATTGTTAAAAAGTATGAAAAACTGTTTCAGGGTGTTGGCGAATTCAAGAAGGAATTGGAGTTGCACACTCAATCGGGAACACAGCCGGTGGTCAGGCCTCCCAGGCGCGTGCCCCAGACACTGATGAAACGTCTTGCGGATAAATTGCAGAGCCTGGAGAGCAGCCATATTATTGAAAAGGTTGAGCATCCAATTAGTTTTGTGAGTAATCTTGTAATAGTGGAAAAGAAAGATAAGTCACTGCGTATTTGCTTAGATCCTAAAGATCTTAATAAAGTATTAACAAGAGAGTATCATTTGATACCTACATACGATGAAATAGTATCAAAGCTTTCTAATAAGTCAATTTTTTCAGTCGTTGACCTTTCCGATGGTTTTTATAATATCAAACTTTCTAATTCGTCCAGTGACCTTTGTACTTTTAATAATCCATACGGATGTTACAAGTTCAAAAGGTTACCTTTTGGTTTATCAATTGCACCTGAAATTTTTCAAAAGTATAGCGAGGAAACATTCGGTGACATTCCTGGTGTAGTTGTGTATTGTGATGATTTACTTATTGCAGCCAGTAGTGAGGCTGAACATAATGACATTCTTAAAAAGGTTTTTGAAAGAGCTGAAAAATGTGGTATTCGTTTTAATAAAAATAAATTTCAGTATAAACTTAGCGAAGTGAAATATTTTGGTCATATTTTTTCTGATAAGGGAATACAAGTTGACCCAGATAGAATAAAAGCTATTTTTAATATTAAAAGTCCATGTAATAAAAAAGAATTACAGATATTCCTAGGTATGGTTAATTATCTTAGAAAATTTTTGCCTGATTTAGCTGTCATTTCAAGTAACCTACAAAAGTTACTCAAGAAAGATTGTGAGTTTATGTGGACTCCTGTCCATGAAAGTGACTTTAATAAAATTAAGAAAAAAGTCAGTAATGCACCCATCTTACAAAATTTTAACCCTAAGTTGCATGTAACCATACAATGTGATGCTTCTAAAGATGGCCTTGGGTGTTGTTTGTTACAAAGTGGTAAACCTGTAAGTTTTGCTTCCCGTAGTTTAACTCCTGCGGAGAAAAATTTTTCACAAATTGAAAAAGAATTGTTAAGTGTGGTATGGGCGACCAGGAAATTTCATTACTTTATTTATGGTAGGAAAATTACAATTTTAAATGATCATAAACCACTTGAAAGTTTATTAAAAAAGAGTTTACACGAAATTCCTTCTCCGAGGTTACAACGTTTGAAATTAAAGTTACTAAGATATAACATTGATTATAAGTATTTAAAGGGTAAGTTAATGTTTATAGCTGATTTATTGTCACGTTCTTACTTAGAAGAACACAATACAGATGACTCCTATATGTATGAGGTTATTCACTGTGTAGGGTTAGCATCTTATTTACAGTGTAATTTACAACAAAAAAATGAACTTATTTTAGAAACTTCTAAAGACATGGAATTATGTAAATTGCTGGAATA
The DNA here is from genome assembly GCA_943789525.1 of Agriphila geniculea. NCBI lineage: Eukaryota > Metazoa > Arthropoda > Insecta > Lepidoptera > Crambidae > Agriphila > Agriphila geniculea. The sequence goes on from OX038888.1 coordinate 19,472,262, forward strand.
TTGTAAGGATGGATGGCCTGACAAAAAGAATTTGCCAGACAGTTTGAAGTATTATTTTCAATTTAGATCTGAAATTGTTAGCGATGAAAATTTATTGTTCCTTAATCACAGACTAGTAATACCTACTTCTTTAAGATTAAATATTATTAAAAAATTACATGAAGGTCATTTAGGTATGACTAAAATGAAGCAATTAGCAAGAAATTTGTATTATTGGCCTAAAATGGATTTTCATTTAGAAGATTTTGTTAGAAAATGTTTTATTTGTCAAACTTACAGTAATAATAATAAGAAAGAACCTTTGTTGAGTCATGATATTCCATCTTTGCCATTTTCAAAGCTAGCAATAGACATAATCTAAAAGTTACCTTATCATTTATGATTACTTTTCTAAATGGCTTGATATTAAAAAAATAAGTGATAAGTTGCTAGTTCTATTATTAATATTCTTGTTGAAATATTTTGTAATTTTGGGGTTCCATCAGAAATTGTTTCAGATCATGTTCCTTTTGACTCATTAAAATGTAGAAATTTTGCTAACGAATGGGGTTTCAAGTTTACTTTTTCAAGTCCAAAGTACCCACAGTCTAATGGCATGGCTGAAAGGGGTGTACAAATTAGTCGTAATATTCTTCAAAAATCCTTCCACGATAAGACTGATTATAGGATCTCGTTATTGAAATATAGAATTTGTCCAGTGTCGGGAACAAATTTCTCACCTGCTCAATTGTTGATGAATAGAAACTTAAAGGGGACTCTTCCAGTCACCACTGAATATTTGAAAAGTAAATTGAATCATGATGTAACTAAAGAATTTGAGAAATCTAAAAATAGAAACATAAAAAATTATAACTTAAGGACTCGTGATAGGAAAAGTTTTCATTTAGGGCAGGGTATATGGTATAAAAAGTTTCCTAGTAGTAAAGAATGGAAGAAAGGTACCATAGTAAATTTAAATGGTTTTAGGTCATATGATATCAAAGATTGTCACAATGGTGTCATTTATACGAGAAATTCATACCATATACGACCACAATAATAATATGACTGCTCTTCACGTGCATTTTTTCTGCTAATCATACTTTATCGGGCTCTGATTCTGATTGAGGGCGTATCTTCAGGTCTTTCTTGTTTTCATTTGACATTGTATAAAAAAGAAAGTCTCTATTCATATAACATAATTTATTTAGTAAGCCTTCATTGATTGTAAGTACACTTAAGGTAAAAAGTTTTGTTTAAAATTAGTAAAGAGTAATTCTGTGTAACAAAATATTTAAGAAATGTAATTTAAAGTACCTAACAAATTTAGTTTAGAAATATAGTAATTCTGCATAAAAAATAGTTTAAGAAAAATTGTATTTAAAGTAACAAGTCTGATTTATAATTTGTAGTAATTTTGTGTAACAAAACATTTTCATGCAAGAAATATAACAACTTTAGTTTACAATAATGGTAGTTCGGCATAACAAATGAAAAATTGTATAATGTAAGAAATATAACAACTTTAGTTTACAATAATAGTAGTTCTGCTTAACAAATGAAAAATTTTATAATGTAACAAGTTAAACTTAAAATCAAATAGTAAGTAATTCTGTATAACATAAAAATTTTTTTTTGTTGTTTTTTTTTTTTTGAAAAAAAGGGGGAGATGTAGTAGTGTCTAATCTGTTAGAAACTATAATAACATTGTCTGTGCTTTTTGACGTATCCGTTCTCTCTTTGGCTCGGCTCTTAGCAGCGTGCACACGATCTTTTGTAAGACATTTTTAATAATTTAATAAACGCCCCATCTGCCTCCAACCTGCTGTTTTCTTTAAGAAGACCCGCCACCACAAAAACTGAGGGACTTTCATACAAATTTTCATTCCTTGTTTCACCCCGTTAGGGATGGAATCTTCAAAAATCCTTCCTTAGTGGATGCCTACACTGTATGAGGTATCTGTGTGCAAAATTTCAAGTCTCTAGGTCCAGCGGTTTGGGCTGTGCCTTGATAGGTCAGTCAGTCAGTCAATCAGTCAGTCATTCAGTTTACGATTTTATATATTAAGATATGACCGCGGCTTCAACAAATTTTAGTCGTATTGTATGCCTTTTTCAGTTAACCAGGCTTGTATATCGGCTTTTTTGGAGTTTGATGTGGGCGCGAGGTCATACTGCTTATTGTGGTATGAAGCGTTATCTACCACGACAACAGAATCAGATAGTATGTTAGGTATAAGCTGTGTTCTTAACCACTTTTCATAGTTCTCATAATTCTTGTTATCGTGGTAGTCGCCAGATTTGTTTCCTTTAAAAGTCAGCAGTGCATTTGGGACAAAGCCCGCCTCGTATCCAGCGTGTACGATGACCACACGTTGTCCTTTAGAAATAGGCGTTTTAAGCACTTTCATTGAACTGTCAGTCCAAGCTTTTGGATTGGAGTGTGATGAATCCACGCCCTGTATGCACCATTTCCTCTAGCTCCTACTGCAATTCTCCTACTGGTAGAAGTACGAGGACATTCTTTTCCTCACTCTCCTACTGGTAGGAGAACTAGAACATACTATTCCTCGTTTTCCTATCGCTGGACGCTGGATACAGCGATAAATTTAAATTTCTATTCATGACAATGAAACAGATATTTAAAAAATCGGTAAGAGTGAGTCGGCCTCACGCACCGAGAGTTCCGTCGGTTATTTATTCCTATAGTCTCCTTTCGTGTTTTGATAGCCACAGTACATTCATGGTCCCACCAAGGAGGAGAAGGAATTAACCCTGAGGAAGCACTTGGAAATGTTTTTATCTGCTGCTTGTATAAGGCACTTCGCCAATGCTTCAGAACAGAATGTTACTCCTGACCTATGTCAGGAAGGTCATTAATTTTGCTATAGACTATACTTTTAAATGTCTCCCAGTCTTTTTCGGATTGAGTTAATCTATGTTTGAGGTGAGGACTGTAATGAGCCGTAGCCGTAGTCCGTTTAAAAGTGTGAGCACTAACCAGGACATAAAATAATAGCTCTTCGTGCTCTTACTGAAAGATAGGAGAACGAGGAATATTATGTCCTCGTAGTCCTACCAGTAAGAGAGTGATTTTTAAAAGTGTGAGCACCAGGACACAAAATTATTGCTCTTTGTGCTCCTACTGAAAGATAGGAGAACGACAAATATTATGTCCTTGTGCTCCTACCAGTAGGAGAGTTGCAGTAGGAGCTAGAGGAAACGCCCGATTCGTCAGTGTAGATTGTCGGACGTCCTACTTGGCAATATTTTTTATTTTTTTCGAGGTACTCGATCAGTTTGAGTCTAATGTTTGAAGTTTCAATCAAAACTTTTCTGTTATTTTCCGTGTTTTTCCACCTAAATCCCAATTCTTTTATAATTTGGTGAGGATAGTTTTCGATCCCTGAAAATGTATATCTTCCTGTAACTTTTGTTTTTTCTATAGTGGGAAGCTCTTTATTAGTAAGTAGTTTTCCTTTTAATATTCCCCGTTTTTTGGTTAGGGTTTGTAAACTAGCTGATTCTAATTTACTGTTTTCCTCTTGTGATGTCATTTTAATATAAATCAGAACTATTGAAAATTGATTACGTTAAATAGTGTTTAGATTATTAAAAAGCATAAAGAACAGTGGTAGGATGGAAAGAAAAGAAAGGAATTCGCCAACTCAACTCACGACATGCTCGGGAGGTACTTAGTCAGAATCCTCGGGCTGATTTCCCCTTCAGTGCCAACCTTTATGTGATTCTTGAGATTCTTCAAGATTTTTGCTGTGCGTATCACGGTCGATTTTCCGCCTCTCAAATGGCCAGGGTGACCATCTCAAAAATGGCGAATCTGCCCGACCCTGGCAAAAAATCTGCCAAAATCTGCCAAACCCGTCTCAAAAATATGCCACATACAAAAAATCGCTTTAAACTGTCAAATGACAATGGATTTTGATTGCTGAGTGTCGATAAAACGCTATAACATGCGATATTATATTGTGTTTAGATGGGCTGATAGTTTATTTTTAATGCGAAATAATAAAAAAGCCTTGAAATCCAACACCTTTTCCAGATTTTATAATTATTTTTTTTAGATATGTTTGATTTGAGCCTGGTTTCACATTCTTTGTTTGTGCACTATATGACTGAGCACATTGTAATATTGAACCTCGATCAGTTACAAAGATACTAATCTATACAAGTGTATTTAAAAAATAACAAATTTTCCTTGAAATCTGCCAAATCGTCAGATTAGTCTGCCACAGCTAAAATTTAGGCTTCAAATCTGCCCAAATGGCAGAAATCTGCCACAAATGGTCACCCTGCAAATGGCTGCACCACGTTTCCTTGTTGGTTTGGTTTTGGATGCCTGAAATGCTGGAAAACAGAGCCTGCCTATTCGGATACGACTTTCCGCGTACTTATCGAATTTAAACCAAAATGTATGGTGTGCCTCGAAGGAATAAAAAATATATTGTGTTCGAATTTGACTGGGAATTTATTTGTAGGTATCGATAGCTATGTTGACTCAATATGAAAGACCCAACGTATGGCTGGTATCTGTTTATATAGTTTTGTAACAACGCCCTCTGTACCGACTATAGTCGAAATAGTCGCTTCAGTTGCGCGTGAGCAAGACTGTCTGAATATTTTATTTCCTTATTTGTAATAAGCAAGCTGTCGCACAAATGGCGCTGTTTTACAACCACTTTGGCTAATGGAATACTGTGAATTTAAGTCCTCCAAAAAATTATACTTTTTGACGGCATCCGCAAAGTCACTTAAGTCATAGACTTTCTTAATCCGTTGCAGTGTCAGTTCCACTTGATGGTGGGAACTGTCAGCTGACATAAAAGTATGCCCTGGCTTAAAATATTTAACTGTTGTTGTTTAAGTAGCAATTTCATCACTATTTATTATGTACCCACTGTACGTAAATAAGACCAATTTTTATTTTCAGATGCGCAATTGTCTGCCCACAGTATTGTTTGCATAGACATTGAAAAATTTTCGCTGCGCTCAAGAAGACCAAAAAAGCGTGGAAAAGAGACGTTAACATCATACGGACACGGTCTATATAAAAAAGAGACAAAGGAGCAAGTGACATGTGCCAACATTTTTTACCACTGACCTGCATTATATTTACACTGGACAGGCTTATGTCAAACTGTTTTTGTGCCTATTTGATTTCCGCCATTTTGGCGCTGTAGGACGTAGCGTGAGCATAGCGTGCGTACATGGTACTAAAGTTTGAAGTCTGGAAAGACCATCACGGCAACCATTTTCATATTGTACGTCAAAATTAGTTCTTTAGACGAACGCTAGTGGCGTTTCAAATAGGCACAAAAACTTAGCTGTCAAATCATACAGACAGCCAGTCCAGTTAAATAAAAAAAAACATTTTTCATGTCAGTGTTTTTTACAGTAAGAGCCCCTAGCGTCCCGCCTAGCAAATGAGCAATCACAGTTTGTTTAAAATATTTGTTAATCTTAATTAGAATTTAAAATAAAGGTATTGTGGAGCCATGGTGTCTTGTGCTCTAAGTAAGTAATCACACTTTTCACAGGTAAATAAGATATTGCCATATATTTCTTTAAAACCAAATTTCGCTACATTTATTCATTTATCGAAGAAGAAAACAGTATGGAACATAGTTTATTAATTTCCTTTGCCATATATAGGCATATCTTATGTATCCCATATAAAATGTATGCATTCGTTTTCGGATCACCTGTTTATTGACTTTGTTGTTCTTTGACATTCTATTTCTATGATTGTTTGTCTCATCTCGATTTAAGAGACAGAGAGCATGATATGCAAAAATAATATCTTCTTGGCGCCTACCTGAAATTGGTTCGGGCCAATTTACAGCAACAGGTAAATAATCTGTGTCCGGTCTCAGTGGTACAAAGCTTTCAATGAAAGCTATAATTCTTGGGCAAAAGAGTGCGGATTTGTATTGGTCCATTCTGGGTAACATTATGACTTTTTGGAGGTCAACTGAATAATATATAGTATAACTACTGGATTAAGTTTTCTTGTCGTCACGACTCACGTTGGTATTCTTGACGAGTAGTTGTATACTTAATTTTGTGTTCCATTCCATATAAGTAATCAACACATACAAGTTGCATCAAAATTTTTGACGTGGTTTTTGTCATGCTGCTCAAAGCAGGCTAGGCGCACTCCGCGCTTTAGGTACGAAGCTACAAGTAGCCAGCGGGTCCGGACGGACTAATTTCAGAGGGCTGGCGCCGTTGGCTGGCTGTTAGCAGTTCGATTTCGATAGTCACTCACTCGCCGCGTTCATCTTAATATTAATATAAAGGATCCGAACCTCACGTTTTTCACACTTCCAAAAGTTCCAGACGACATCAAAACGTAAGAAGTGCTTATCTACTACCTAGATATTATTTAGTATCCGTTTATTCTTACGTACTTACTTGTCTTATTTGCTAAACAATCTTCACCCAACTAGGTATTTATTGAAATAATAATTTATAGATGAGGTAGGTACTACTTACCTACTTTCGAAATAAAGTTACGACTGGCAAGGCGTCGACTGTACCTAGTCTAGGTTTTTTTGAAATGTATTTAAGTACATTAAGTACCTATTATTTAATTATTATTTAGAAGAACAAACCCTAAAGTCGTTAGAAGAGATAAGAGCTACGCGATAGAAAGAGAGGCAACTTCTAGGTGAATATAACTGCAGGGCGGGAGCGGTGTGCGACCTGAATTGCACTTTATTGTGAATGGGATAGAGTCGCTATTTATTCAAATTACTTTGCGGAGTGGATCTTCTGTACTTGTACGATTATGTATTCTGTGCTCAAAGTAGCTTTGTAGTTAGTTTGGTTGTCTCTTATGTATTATAATTTATTAAAAATTATATACCTTATTTATTAATAATAAAAAATGTATTATAAGTATATTATGTATTGTAGTACTATCTATGGGTACTAGATAATGATTAATAATCCATTGTCTCTTACAAGCTCTGCTTAGTTTGGGACTAGATGAGTTGTGTTAAAATGTCCGAAAATGTATTTATAATAATAATAATAATCTTTATTTGTGCTATAAATGTTTACAGAATATAATTAACGTTAATAACCACATTACATTAGTACACACATACTGTGTCGCAGTTATTAGCGCCCACCTCGAACTCATCTATAAAATTATTATTATTATTAATAATTTAGTTTAATATGAATGATTAACACTTACCTAATGTGAAGCTGACCCTGAATTTGGTAATATCAACCGTGGTTGGTATTGTGCAGTCCAATCTCCAAAAACAATATTTTTCTGCCTTATCTCTTTTTCAGCGTCTATGTTGCGGGCAGAATAGGGACATTTTATTTCAACGATTGCCTCATTGTAAAGATCATCTGTTGAAATACACCCATGATATAATGGTTTAATGTCTTTGTCGATGAAAAGTCCACACTTTTCCACAACAATACCTTCATGTTGTTGCAGTTGCCTTATAGCTAATTTTTCGTTACTTTTACAATACTTATACAATGGCTGGTATTTTGTCCAAAGAATACGAGTAGACAATGGATTACACAAGCAGTGCTGAACTAAGATTGGGCCGTCTCTTGCAAATCTGAGAAACAAAATAGGTTAGTACGCAAACATGAAAAAACGGCTCACATTAATTGATATTTTTTGTGGATTACCTTGCTAAAAGACGACGCTGTTAGTAAGCATCTGCGAAACGCTAACCATAATGCACTTTTAGCTTGTAGTACTGTTTCGTATCAAGTTCCGTACTGCTCCGGTGTCAAATCTGGTTCTTGACATTTCACTCCGTAGTTGTAATTTTGAAATTTTATAACCTAACCGGCGGTGATTGATAAGGTACTGGTACCCAGTAAGGCCCGCTTAGTTTCAAAACCTTGTAAAATAGTCAATTTGGATATTACAAAGAAAAAAATCGATATATAAGTAGGTTATTTAATGAAAACACACAATTAAAAAAAAATGCGAAATCATTTTGATATTAATCGAAATAAACACTATTTTTTAAAAGTTGTCCTTGGGCCATCTAAAGAAGGTGGTCACTGAACAAGGCCCGTAATATATTAATGTAAATCTACGCTTAATCAAAAATCTAAATAATTTTTCCTTTTAAAACTAACTGGGAATTAGTTTTCATTTAAAACTAATCAACAAAATCTAAAATATTATCAAAAATTTGGCTTTGGGCCATCTTAAATCTACAAAAACATTAAATGATTACAAAACGAAAATGACTTTCTAAAACGGAATATATCACACATACAGAGATTCATCAAAATAGTTGGTAACAAAAAAATAATCAATAAGTTGTTTATTCAGTGATAAATTTTTGACACCCTTGGTACGGCCTATTAGGTGTTAGGAGTGTTAAAAATCAACTTAAATTTACTTTTCATAGATAAAGCAATAAGGCTCTTCGGCTGTTTTGAAAAAACTTAAATAAACAAAAATAAACATTTCTCTTCAAAAATATAAACGAAACTTAAAGAAAACAACATAAGTTATCATGATAAGTATTTTGTAAGTATTTTGGCTGGATAGATAGAGAGATCCTTTTAATTACACTTAGGACTAAAGATAAACTAATTAGGCTCTTCTGCTGCAATTCCAATCGGAGCAGTAATAGCAACATTTTTATGCAGATTGTTTTTAATCCATATTTTTAAGGTTTTTATTAAATAGCTCTTGCCGTTGCCACTAACAAAATGTCGCAATATTCCTTTTTGGTTCGTAATGTTAGTAGTCACTGTATCAAATACTTTTTTTGGACAGAATTCAGTTTATCTATCATTGCTTGCTGATTCATTTCAGAAATATCCGCTTCAACTAAATCAAAGTTGTTTAAATCTTCCATAGCATTTACCGCTTCCAAAGCTTCAAACTCTAAAGGATTGTCGGGGCCTACATCTACTATGTTTTCCCTTTCTTCGTTTAGTTCTGCTACTTTTTCTTCTACCTTTTCAAAAGCTGTTCTTCATTCGAATCAGAAGATGAAGTATAAATATTAATACGTTTTGAAGGATATTGAACATTCTTTAAATGAGTATTAAAGTCTTCTTCTGTGGCGTACGCGGCGGGCAGACGACGACGGCAACACTTAAAGGATCGTCCACACTGAACCACACACAACACAAATGAAAACACTTCGATAGTGGACTGTAAACACTAAAGATACTTAAAAGTCTTCACAGGTTTCTCGCCGGCTGGACGAAGAAGGAAATAGAACACTCGGTCGGAAAAAAAACACTATCACGGAACAATCACTTCACTCAAACAGAGGGTAACTGCCGACAACAATGTCCACTGCACTTCACTATAGTGTTAACTGCTATAGCAGTTAACAGTACCACAACAGTTACAACACACCGATCACTTATCACTATTACAACTTAACTTTAGCACTTGTTCACAAACTAAATAGTACTCACAAAGTCACCGATCCGCTTTACTTCACAGTCACAGGAAAATAGTCACTAAGTTCGACCACTGACACAAGTTCACGGCACTATGTCACTGCACACCGGTCACTGCACTTTAAACTTTATCACAACAACACAAACACACTAGTGTTTTAATTTTTAACGCATTTATCTGTGATTAAGTGACACAAAACAGCACTTCACTATTCGAACTTATTAACTTGGACTGGGACCTTTACTTGTTATAAAAACCACTATTTTCCACTGTTTCTTCCTTTATTTTCTTCCTTTTTCACAATAGAGGCACTTAATTAAAACAGAACTGTCGCTTGCTTCAACCCTGCCGATTTATATATCCACCGAAAAAAAATGCTAGAATTTACCTAGCCAATCAGAGCCCTCAGAAGTTTCCTGATTACAAGTCTAAAATATTCTAGTTTATCTAGAGCTCGGACCTCTCTTTCACGCGCCTATACCCATCTCTTACTTGCGCAGTTGTCTCTTTCTAATTACATACAAACTTATCTCTATCTCTTTCTGACGATTGAAACAAGCGTCGGTTTTTACAGAAATCTTATGAAACTTAACTAGAACTTATTTTCTTTGGATAGTTTTAACAAAAACTTACCGAACAACAATACTTATTTTATCCTAAAATCATAATTATTTTAAGAGTTAATTAGAAAAGATCGTAAGTGGCTTTCTATAAAGTAACGCCCCGTTGGTATACATCATTTCAAAAATTGGGGCTTTATCTTCATGGTATTGCCTCCTTAGTATAAATAATTTTCTTATCAGCGGGGCTTTATATTCATGGTATTGCCTTCTTGGTATACATCAATTTCTAAGGTACATAAAATTCTACTAAAAACCTTAGTTTCTAGTAAGTAAGTAAGTAATCGTTTATTTGCGTGAATATGGTACATTGTGTTCTTAAATTACTAATTACCAACATATTCTATCGTTGTGGATACGATGTGCAAAAATTTATTAATTACAAGTTATTCGTTCAAAAATTCCATAATTACAATTTAAACAATAATTCCCTACTTCAAATTTATAATAATAATCATTACATGCACTACTTAGTCATCATTAAAATCTCAATAAAATGTCAAAAAAAAAATATAATAATAATAATGTCAAATTCTATCATAAATGAAGTCAGCGATTTTATAATACATTTTGTCCATTAATAAATTTAATAATTTTGATTTAAACTTAACATATGTCAGTTCTTTGATGTCATGCGGTAGCTTATTAAATATGCGAATCGCCATACAGTGGACATTTTTAGAATAAAGCTTCAATCTCTGGCCTGGTATACAATAATTTTCACCTTTTCTTGCTCTGTATAGATTATTGCTATTATTAACTTTAAATAGTCCATTATATTTTTTAGCAAAAAGTGCCATCTCAAGTATGTACAGACAGGGAAGCGGTAGCAAGTTTAGAGCTTTGAACAACAGCTTACAGCTATCCAACCTATCTGCACCACAGATGGATCGAACACATTTCTTTTGTACTCTAAATGCTCTGGGCATATCAACAGAGTTACCCCATAAAATAAGTCCATATCTTAGTAAAGACATCACGTAACCGTGGTATGCCATTAACGCTGTTTCTTTGGACGCAACATTAACAATTCTTTTTAGTACATATACATACCTGTCCAACTTATTTACTAACGTATCAATGTGAGCTTTCCAATTCAACATTTCGTCAATTGTTATACCTAAGAATTTAGCTTGTTTCACATTGTCAACTTCATTTCATTACTCTCATATTTAACATTAATATCTATGTTTGTTCTGTTGTGTGTTTTAAAGTTAATGCTTTTCGTTTTCGTCATATTTACCTTTAAGTTATTATTTTTTCGCTAATTCACAATTTTTGCTAAGTTGTCATTGGTGATACATTCTAGTTCATCTTTACTTTTACTCTTTACTAAAATTGTAGTGTCATCCGCAAATAGTATGCATTTTTGGTCTGTCACATTTCGTAAATCGTTGATAAACAGTAAAAATTGTTTAAAAAAACAAAAAACCGACTTCAAAAAACCTACCGCTAAAAAGCAAGAAATAATATTCGTAATAATAAAACACGTCTATTGAAGTCGGGTGGGGCTGGAGTACAAATCCCTTTTTTTATTCTAAAAGCCCCACCCGACTTCAATAGACGTGTTTTATTATTACGAATATTATTTCTTGCTTTTTAGCGGTAGGTTTTTTGAAGTCGGTTTTTTGTTTTTTTAAACAATTTTTTATTTTTTTATTTTTAGTGTAGGTACCTTTTGTATTAGGTAGTGTAGGTATATTATTTAGGCAGAAATTAAAATCGGCTCAGCCAAACGTGAGTTAAGCGCGGAGAAACATACATACATGCGGGTCAAACTGAGAACCTCCTTTTTTAAGTCAGTTAAAGAAGTACACTTAAGATATCCCTTTTCCAACAAAAAAATAATTATCTTATTCAGTTCATAAACAAAGAAGTTATACGACTGATCATCGAGGTAGTTCACACAAAATCATACTATTTTCGTGCTTTTTTCAAGATTACTTAAAAAGTACTGAACCGATTTCAAAATTTTAAAAAATGGGACCAACTTGGGAGTTTACTTAATGTTTAAATCAATCGTTTAAATCATTTCAATCGGTCCAGCCGTCTTCGAGTAATCGGTGTACATACAAAAAACAAAAAAAAAAAAAACGGGTCGAATTGAGTACCTCCCTCCTTTTGAAGTCGGGTAACAACAGTAAAAACAGTAACGGTCCCAGGACGCTTCCTTGTGGAACGCCACATCGATTGTACTCATACGTAGACATATAAGATTTTCTGATGTTACAAGAAGTTTTCACTATTTCTACACACTGTTGTCTCGAAGAGATAGCTTTCTAACCAAGACAAGGCTTTTCCCTTATGCCATACTTTTCAAGCTTCGCCAATAATAACTTATAAGGAACAAAATCGAAAGCTTTGCTCATATCTAGAAAAATAGCAAGGGTGACCATTCTATCGTTCAGGTTTTGAGTCACTTCTTTAATTAGATGGTAGCAAGCGCGCTCGCTTGCGTGTTGAGCAATTTTTCCGAAAGCCAAACTGTTCCCTCTTTAAAAGCTGTTGTGAAGACACAAATGAATATATTTTGTCATACAAAACCTTTTCTATAATTTTAGAGAATATAGATATTAGTGTGATAGGTCTATGATTAGCCATATCTGTATGGGGATCATTTTTATATATCGGCTTAACTATTGATAATTTAAGCTTCGAGGGAAAATGTCCATTTGTTAACGATAGATTTATTATATGTGTCAATGGTAATATTATATACGGAGCAATTTTCTTAATTATGTCTGTAGTAATATTGTCAAAACCAACATCATTTATTGGAGTTGTGTGTGATTTTGTCAATTAATACATTCTTAATGTCCGCTTCATTATTTAAATTACAATTATTCGTCAAGCCAATGAAATAATTGTTAAATGCATTACATATTTCATTAGGATTAGTTATGATTTTACTGTCTATATTTATTTTAATGTCATTTTTTGTATCTACACTTTGTACATTACTTTTCACTACATCCCATGATAATTTACATACATTTTTGGATTTAGAAATGTAATATGTATTCGTTATCTTTTGGGCCTGTAATACACATTTTTTAAATATTCTATTATAATTTTGATATGTTTTTTATAAAAGTTTTACCAGATGAGGCTAATCTATATTTAAGATAAAGCTTTCGCTTATGTATGTGACGGCGGTGTCATCGTACGACTCTGTAAAAAACAGCACGTGCACCGGTCACGCCACTACCGAGCGAGCGCGTCATACGATTTTCCCTACTCTCCCCAACGCTCGACTTGTTCTGCAACTGGTATAAAACGAGCGCACAGCGACGCAGCGGGCAGTCTTGGCTCTGGCGTGGCACGGTGCACAAGTTGTACTATTGCTAGCTTATCCTAGACGACCTCGGATAATTAATTTGATCATCGAATTAATTATTATTATCGTTAATTATAAAACTGTCTTAGTGCAATTTGTAATTAATACAATAATCGTTAAATTTAGTAATTTATAACAGTCCCTTTTCATTAATAAAAGATTGTAAATTCTTGTCATCCTGCCTTCTTATTCAGCATGTCTGACCCATTTCCTACATCAGAAGTGGGATCTGATCTGCTCCATCTTCAGAACCAAATAAATACGGGTAGTGATATGGCACATCAAATGTCCGTTTTTACTTCTGGCATGGAAGCAATGTTTCAAAGAATCGCAGATAATATGAGCTCACGGCAGTTTTCTTCTTCCCTTACACACACCATGCTAATGTCTTTTGATCCAGACGCACCTGAGTCCGATATCACCGACTGGTGTGCTTTCAGTGAAATGATAATCGAAAAAAGAAAACTGGAAGGTATTGATCTGATTATCGCCCTTACCCATTCTCTTAAGGGTCGTGCCGCTACCTGTCTTACAAAAGTACAGCCTGACAAAATGTCTTGGCCTGCTATTAAGGACATGCTTCTTTCTAAATTTTCGAAGCCCATGATGATGCAAGATCACTTTGATCAAATAATTAAATTTCGCCTTAGTAATAAGGACAGTCCAGCTGAGGCGGGCATGCGTTTATGGCAACTCATAGAAAAAATCCCAGGTGCCAATTTACCTGACCACGTTGTTACTGGTTTTGTAATCTCAGTACTATGTCAGTGCGATGATAAAATTCGTCGTGAATTGAATTCTGTTGTCATTCATGATAAACATCAGTTATTTCGAACACTAAGGGGCGTTACACTTAAAAGATGTAATGAGGAGCCTATTTCTTCCGCAAGAGAACCTAAAGAATTCCGCCCCTCTGCGAGCTTCAAGGGTATTTGTCACTTTTGCGGAAGAGTTGGGCATCGCGGCAGCGAATGTCGAGACAAATTTCGTTTTATTAATAATAATGATTTTGCATCATATAAAACAGAGCCAGTGAAGACGACTACACCCTGCTATATCTGCCATGACACCGGCCATATAGCCAGCACCTGTCCCAAACGGTATACGAAGAAAGAAGACGGCACTACGAGCAGCAAACAGGTCAACCTGTGCTCTAAGTCTGCACGCGGTACCATGGAAACTAGTAAAAACTCCACGCTTTAATCGGTAGCTATAGTTACACCAGCTGATGCATTTAGGCGCGATTGGTCCAATTCGCGATTGGTCCAATCGTCAAAAAATTACAAATTCGCGATTAGTCCAATTCGCGATTGGTCCAATTCGCGATTGGTCCAATTCGCGATTGGTCCAATTCGCTATTGGTCCAATTCGCGATTGGTCCAATTCGCAATTGGTCCAACAAAATAAAACAAAGGAGATCATTTATTTGTATGGTTTTTAATTATTGTACATTAATAAACATTCATACAACAAAATCAACTAAGTAACTATATAAAAAAAAATCAACTTTTACTACTGTAGAAAATAACAAAGTCATATTTTCAGTTTTACTTATTTCAATAATAATCACATTACATACATTACATACATTGTACATTAATAAACATTCATACAACAAAATCAACTAAGTAACTATATAAAAAAAAATCAACTTTTACTACTGTAGAAAATAACAAAGTCATATTTTCAGTTTTACTTATTTCAATAATAATCACATTACATACATACATACTGTCACGCCTTTCTCCCGGAGGGGTACGCAGAGTATTATTGTAAATATCTTGAAGCTATTAACAACTATTTTCATATTTAACCAAAAAACAAAAAAATTATTGGTACATTCGTACAACAAATCAACTATTATTCTATAATAATCAGATTTGGAAAGAAATATAAATATAATAAAAAAATATTATCATTTGTTCCACTAATTTTTAAATAACGACAATCGTAAGTATATAATTTTGTAGAAAATTTTTTTTGTTGTCAATGTTCCATTTTCATATTGGTTTAGTAACTGTTCATATTTTTTGTCAAATAAAATGTCGCGTTCTCTCCTTTTACTGCTTGTATTTTTAAACAAAGTTTGTGTTATTCGAGCATCCTGATACATGCTCTCTCTTCGCAATTTATGAAGAAACAGAAATAAATTAGGTTTCTTAGGAATGCGCCGATTTAACCGAGAATGCCAGCCCTCCAAAGCGTTAGTTGTTCTGTGGCGCTGATGCGCGCAACTTAGTATGGTAGGCGATAGTTGTGGGTACCATTCCTTTTCGAAGTACTTACGAAATTTGTTAATCTTTTCGCCGTCTGGAGCACTTTCTAGTACATACCTCCACGCTTCTGAAATGTGACTAGCTGGAAATAATGGAATTATTGAGGCCTTTCGAGTTACATTACGACCCTCTTTACTTCTATTTAACTTTATCTTCTTTGAATACCTCCAAATAGCGTCATTGAAGTGATGGTAGCATCCACTTACTTTTGCTTGAGGGAACACTTCAGTAACGGCGTTCATTTGCGCTTTTTCGTAGTCGCATTTAAAAGTTTTGACATTGATGCCTAATTTTTCCTTTAATAATGTGAAAACGCGCAGGTAAGTTCGTTCTTTTTTATTGGGTAACAGTATATAAAAAACAGGTACAATGTTGGTCTTTGTTTTGGTGGAGTTCAAATCCAAATGAACCGTATAAAGTTGATAAAACGGTTTTGGTACTGACTTAAATGTACCATCCGCAAAATAACTTTCATGATTTTTAGCAATATTTTTGCTTAGTCTAGTCCCAAATATAAAAATTTTTTCCTCGGCCTCACCACTATCTTCAATTAACAAAAAATTTTTTGTAAATGCTTTTGGTAATTTCAATTCTTTTGTGCTGTCATAATTTAATAAATCGGTTTTTAAATATTTCTTTCGACTTCTGTACAGTTTATCTTTTACCGACTTAAATTTGGGGACTTCTTTAGGATTTAGATGCTGAGTTTTCTCTTCGAAAATATTTTGCACCGGACCTAAATCATTGCATACAGCTTGTTTTAATGATGTAAATAATCTCACTTGTTCATTCGAAGTACGATCCGATGATTCACATGTGTGCGTTGCTTTAGATTTCCTCAAAATAGTTTTCCTTGTTACATCAATTGTAACAGAAGCACTACATAATGTTCTTTTATGACATCTCCACAGCGAACTTCCATTTTTATTCTTTATATTCAGGTTGTATCGGTGTCCATTGTAAATCAATGTGTCGTTATCTCGCTCATTTTTTAAAAATTCAAATTGCTCACTTGTTTCCTCCATTTTAAATTTCCATTTGTATATCTCAAAGACAGTAATCACAATATTAAACCGACTAATGCTAATATCACCACACACAAATCAAGGCATATATTGAGACAAATGATATTTTTTTACTAACTACCCTCACTTCTTCGGATATTTATTTTGCGTTTTGTTATTGCAATAGACCATGCCAAACGGGCATCATTAGTGACCCAATTTTCTAGACGTTTACTAAGCTAGTTACGAATGTGCATTATGCAAGACCCACAGTAAACTTATTGGCATTGCGTATAATATCGTTATTTAAAAATTATAGGAACAAATGTTTGAATGTTTTTTATATTTTAAAACTGAAAAATATGACTTTGTTATTTTCTACAGTAGTAAAAGTTGATTTTTTTTTATATAGTTACTTAGTTGATTTTGTTGTATGAATGTTTATTAATGTACAATGTATGTAATGTATGTAATGTGATTATTATTGAAATAAGTAAAACTGAAAATATGACTTTGTTATTTTCTACAGTAGTAAAAGTTGATTTTTTTTTATATAGTTACTTAGTTGATTTTGTTGTATGAATGTTTATTAATCATTTAGGCGCGATTGGTCCAATTCGCGATTGGTCCAATCGTCAAAAAATTACAAATTCGCGATTAGTCCAATTCGCGATTGGTCCAATTCGCGATTGGTCCAATTCGCGATTGGTCCAATTCGCTATTGGTCCAATTCGCGATTGGTCCAATTCGCAATTGGTCCAACAAAATAAAACAAAGGAGATCATTTATTTGTATGGTTTTTAATTATTGTACATTAATAAACATTCATACAACAAAATCAACTAAGTAACTATATAAAAAAAAATCAACTTTTACTACTGTAGAAAATAACAAAGTCATATTTTCAGTTTTACTTATTTCAATAATAATCACATTACATACATTACATACATTGTACATTAATAAACATTCATACAACAAAATCAACTAAGTAACTATATAAAAAAAATCAACTTTTACTACTGTAGAAAATAACAAAGTCATATTTTCAGTTTTACTTATTTCAATAATAATCACATTACATACATACATACTGTCACGCCTTTCTCCCGGAGGGGTACGCAGAGTATTATTGTAAATATCTTGAAGCTATTAACAACTATTTTCATATTTAACCAAAAAACAAAAAAAATATTGGTACATTCGTACAACAAATCAACTATTATTCTATAATAATCAGATTTGGAAAGAAATATAAATATAATAAAAAAATATTATCATTTGTTCCACTAATTTTTAAATAACGACAATCGTAAGTATATAATTTTGTTGAAAATTTTTTTTGTTGTCAATGTTCCATTTTCATATTGGTTTAGTAACTGTTCATATTTTTTGTCAAATAAAATGTCGCGTTCTCTCCATTTACTGCTTGTATTTTTAAACAAAGTTTGTGTTATTCGAGCATCCTGATACATGCTCTCTCTTCGCAGTTTATGAAGAAACAGAAATAAATTAGGTTTCTTAGGAATGCGCCGATTTAACCGAGAATGCCAGCCCTCCAAAGCGTTAGTTGTTCTGTGGCGCTGATGCGCGCAACTTAGTATGGTAGGCGATAGTTGTGGGTACCATTCCTTTTCGAAGTACTTACGAAATTTGTTAATCTTTTCGCCGTCTGGAGCACTTTCTAGTACATACCTCCACGCTTCTGAAATGTGACTAGCTGGAAATAATGGAATTATTGAGGCCTTTCGAGTTACATTACGACCCTCTTTACTTCTATTTAACTTTATCTTCTTTGAATACCTCCAAATAGCGTCATTGAAGTGATGGTAGCATCCACTTACTTTTGCTTGAGGGAACACTTCAGTAACGGCGTTCATTTGCGCTTTTTCGTAGTCGCATTTAAAAGTTTTGACATTGATGCCTAATTTTTCCTTTAATAATGTGAAAACGCGCAGGTAAGTTCGTTCTTTTTTATTGGGTAACAGTATATAAAAAACAGGTACAATGTTGGTCTTTGTTTTGGTGGAGTTCAAATCCAAATGAACCGTATAAAGTTGATAAAACGGTTTTGGTACTGACTTAAATGTACCATCCGCAAAATAACTTTCATGATTTTTAGCAATATTTTTGCTTAGTCTAGTCCCAAATATAAAAATTTTTTCCTCGGCCTCACCACTATCTTCAATTAACAAAAAATTTTTTGTAAATGCTTTTGGTAATTTCAATTCTTTTGTGCTGTCATAATTTAATAAATCGGTTTTTAAATATTTCTTTCGACTTCTGTACAATTTATCTTTTACCGACTTAAATTTGGGGACTTCTTTAGGATTTAGATGCTGAGTTTTCTCTTCGAAAATATTTTGCACCGGACCTAAATCATTGCATACAGCTTGTTTTAATGATGTAAATAATCTCACTTGTTCATTCGAAGTACGATCCGATGATTCACATGTGTGCGTTGCTTTAGATTTCCTCAAAATAGTTTTCCTTGTTACATCAATTGTAACAGAAGCACTACATAATGTTCTTTTATGACATCTCCACAGCGAACTTCCATTTTTATTCTTTATATTCAGGTTGTATCGGTGTCCATTGTAAATCAATGTGTCGTTATCTCGCTCATTTTTTAAAAATTCAAATTGCTCACTTGTTTCCTCCATTTTAAATTTCCATTTGTATATCTCAAAGACAGTAATCACAATATTAAACCGACTAATGCTAATATCACCACACACAAATCAAGGCATATATTGAGACAAATGATATTTTTTTACTAACTACCCTCACTTCTTCGGATATTTATTTTGCGTTTTGTTATTGCAATAGACCATGCCAAACGGTCATCATTAGTGACCCAATTTTCTAGACGTTTACTAAGCTAGTTACGAATGTGCATTATGCAAGACCCACAGTAAACTTATTGCATTTAGGCGCGATTGGTCCAATTCGCGATTGGTCCAATCGTCAAAAAATTACAAATTCGCGATTAGTCCAATTCGCGATTGGTCCAATTCGCGATTGGTCCAATTCGCGATTGGTCCAATTCGCTATTGGTCCAATTCGCGATTGGTCCAATTCGCAATTGGTCCAACAAAATAAAACAAAGGAGATCATTTATTTGTATGGTTTTTAATTATTGTACATTAATAAAACCGGACCAGAGTTGATTGTTACTAATCTGTAGGGTCAATGTGGACCGGACCAGAGCCGATTGTTTATTACTAATCTGCAGGGTCAATGTAGACCGGACCAGAGCCAAGTGTTACTAATCTGCAGGATCAATGTGGACCAGACCAGATAGTGTTTAGTTTTTTTCAAAGATGATCAAATGTTGTTATTGTTTCAGAAATCTGAAGGTATTTAATGTGTGTCATGTAGCGTACGAGGACGTCCGCAAGTCAGAATGGCCGTGACGGCGGTGTCGTCGTACGACTCTGTAAAAAACAGCACGTGCACCGGTCGCATATAAGCAAAATCTAACTCTCGAGTTTTGACGGTGATCTCTGATTGGTCACGAATTTCAGTAGTTAGGTTTTGCGCGCAAACTCTACCTACTGAGTGCGCATCCACCAATGAGCGCGCTTCAAAATTCAGTTGTCTATTGTCTTTGAACACTACTGTGGTAGCGTATTTTATTTTTGAAAACTAACTTCAAATATTCCAAGTTTTTGCGAATATAATCCAGTAATTACCCAGATCTGAAAGAATTTTCTTTTCTGCTTAACTAAATATTCCTTACCTATGAAATTTATGTTTTGTATGTAGAATTTTTAACTAGTTATTTTTTAGCTATAATATTTACGGAGAAAAATTTTTTTAGCTATAATATTTACGGAGAAAAACGATGTCGAAGTTTTGCAAAAATATCGACAAGAATTTGAAAGATTCCCAATCAGCTGTTCCTGTCAGTTCCGGCCATTGGCTTCTAAATCAAAGACTATTAGTTTTTCAGACTGGTCACATCTGTAGATATTTGTACCTACGTTTACATTACAGTGACATAAGTAAGCTAGTTATGACATAAGCGTATTTGAAATAACATAAATACCTCAGACATAACAGTGACGTAATTTCTAAATTAAATAGTTACTGAATTAATATTTATTTCAAAAATGTAAAATTAATCTCTGCACACCAATTCGAAAAGACACGTAAGCGTCATCTGTATTTAAATACCTACCATGGATAAGTTAAGTAAATTACTAATTTTACCTAGAGAGTTCTTGCTTTGATAGATAATTTCAAGCAGGTTCCAGAAGTCCTATCTGTTGTTGTTTAATCTTCGAAATCGTGTTTGACTGCGGTCGTGTCCTCGGACACGTCCGCGGTCATGACCGCGGACAAATATCGGCATCACACAAAGCATCAAACGAAGCCGCCGCGACGCGCGCTAATGTACAGTAAAAAAATGTCAGTCTTAGTTGTTCCGTTTAGTTATCTATTTTTATTTTATTATTTATATTTTTATTATATTATCTGTGTTCGTACGCTTTGCGGGACTCAAGTTAGTAAACGTAATAAAAAGCAAAAATAAAACTTACTTACCATAAAATTGTTCAGTAAGCAATTGCTTAAACTCGACTTTGAATACTGAATATAATTTTTTTCGATACCAGTGGACCCAGAAAGGTAAGCAAACAGTGAATTTGGTATAAGGCGGCCAACTTTATAATAAGTCAATGCGGGACACCTAACCCTATTCACAACAAGACTGAGGATTTGTTGGTGGTGTAATTGAGTTAGAAACAAACAACACTACTACTGAATTGACATTTATTTTTAAAGCCATATTTCTCACATGAGTGGCATTTTTTACAAGTTCTGAGTTTTGGTTTAGAGTGTCCAAAAAGTTTTCACAGCTTCCCATTTAAATTTTATAATTAGCAATACCATGGCTACAGCTCGGAGAGCGCAAGTCTGTGTGGTATTTCCCCCCAGACAATGGCACATCTTCTATCATGCCCTGCGTGTACCTGCCCCAACACCTGCACACGCGAGGATCTTTACAAGGCCACTGATAATGCTATATCAGTGGCTGAGTTCTGGTCCTCACAAATATAATTAAAATACCGAGTCGACACGTAAAGAAGAAGAAGATTAGCATTGCACGTAATGTTTCTACTTTTAGTGACGACTTTTCGGATGTCCATAAGCTATTCATTAAGGAAAATACTCGTTCCGTAGGAGCGTTTGTTCCTGGCAAACAAAGGTACTGGATGATGGCTAGGCAATTCTGGAATGGTATTCCGCTGTCTTTGAAATTTTTGAACCTCTATCCATCGTTGTTCTGTTCTGCTCTTCATCTCCTCCCATCTCTTTAAGACGTCGTTATTCACATAATTTGTCACGTAACTTATTTCGTCGAACAAACTATCTTCTTTTAAAGTTATAGCAGCTGTAGGCATCTGCACCAATAACTGATGGTATGTCTGCTTTACATCAGCCCATTTCAGATTTTGTTTTAATTGAATCCAAGTAAAAGTTTTAAATTCGTTGTATTGATGTATATATTTTTGCAAGTAATGGATGCAGTTGTGATAAAAGTTACGAACATACCCCATTAAATAATCCTCTGTTGATTTGACCATCCTTCACAAGTTTTGTTAACTCATTTCTTACGGTCAGAGGAATATAATCATTTTCTAAGCGGTTTGTGTATTTGTTTATTAAATCCACAAACAGATGTGACACTTCTGTAAAACTTGTTTTGTCTCCTTCCATAGTTTTTACGGAATCGTTAAATACTGATGCTTGCACATGAACAAATTTAACCATAGCTCTAAGCTTTCATTTGAAAAAAATTGATGCAACACAGCAGGGCATTCTGCCCTCAGATGACAATAATAAAAACGTGTTAAAAAATGCGGCAATCCGGCCTACCGCGTTTTGTCGTAACACAGCTCAGTTTGATCTCCTACTCTTAACCTATGACAG
This sequence comes from Agriphila geniculea, assembly GCA_943789525.1. Classification (NCBI taxonomy): domain Eukaryota; kingdom Metazoa; phylum Arthropoda; class Insecta; order Lepidoptera; family Crambidae; genus Agriphila; species Agriphila geniculea. The sequence goes on from OX038888.1 coordinate 19,494,851, forward strand.
GTGTAGTCAAAAAATATTTTTATCGATATAACAAGAAGATCGATATAGCAAAAAGCAGTAAGCCGAAAATCCTATAAAATATTATGACAAAACGCAATAACCCTTGTTGTTGTCTCAGACGTAATAAAACAACGATCGCCGCGAGGTCAACGGTCGTGGCAAAACAGCGCAATCCAGCTTAACAATGTTTTGTTAAGACACGAACGTGTACGAATTCGTAGGTTCTTTGCACAATGTTCTGACAAAATGCAGCGAGTAGGACATCTTCTGTCAAGTTTTCCTTGTGTACCTTTGAAAAATTTACAAGTAATCAGGTATTTTAGTTATAAGTAAGTACCTATACAGTACTTACTTTAGTATTTTTTTATTATATTAAAATGGATAAAAGTATTGTAGGGCAAAATCTGATTAAATAAGAAAAATTAGGTCCTTTTATATTCGAACTCGACAACTGATCATGAAATAAAAAGAAATAAATTATAAAGCTTTAATATAATTATTACTTCAAGTTCAAAGACACCAAAGAACTTTAGGTCAGGTTGGTTTTTACCAACTAGTTTTTACTAGTTACTAGTTTTTTTAAACTTGGTAGTTAGATTTTGCGCCCAAACAAACCGAGTTTTGACCAATCAGCAATCACTATCGAAACTCAAGAGTTAGATTTTGCTTATATGCCTCCGGGCCTTTCAAAGCCGCCTTAAGGGCCCTTTTTTACGTATATACTTGAAAATGAGAATTTACATTAATTTCTTTAATTCAGTAACCCTTACATATCTTGTTGTGATAATAAAAAATAAACATTTAGTTCTCTCGAATATTGCACTAAAATATTGATTTTGCATGATAAAAATAAATAATTGTGTTTAGTGCTTACCACAAGGTCCCTTTTTAGTTTTTATGGAGAATCTCTATGTAAAATTTTATTGGAGATGATGAGTTTGACGCATTATGTTGGAGAGTCTAGTTCCAAGAGCAGACAAGTTTATGCACGAATTGTAATTATTTTCATTAGTTATTAATGTTATTATCATAGTCAATCATAGAATACCATCAGTTACATAACTTCACACTAAAAGATATCTTTTTTGAACGGCAAACTTAAAATGCAATTTTCTCAAAACTGAGAAATTCGATCAGTGTACTTCAAAAATTTGTAAAAAAATAACGGAAGGGGTTAGGAGGTTGGTTCTTGGGTCTATAGTTAGGTACATTCATGTAGATTTTAGCCCTGTAGATAACTCATTCCCGCCATAAGGTCCCTTTTGATTTGGACGACCACATTTGATGTCGAAACTCCCTTTTAACATTGGACCACGCCCTGTCATTCGTCACCCATTCGCCCAACCAAACCTTAGCATCACTCTTAAAGCAAGAGGCCACGCGGCAAACACTCGCGATCACTCCATCCGTTCGCGTCCCTGGCGCGGTCCACCTCCTCACTCACGCTTCGATGTTATTTATTAATGGGTCTTATTGTTATTTACTAATAGTGTTGAAACCTCATCGGTTGTAGCGTTTTTATGGCTTGCATTTTGATGCACACTTTTGCGTGAGCGAGGGTAGACGCCTCAGAGGGTGCAGTAACAGATTCAGTAGAGCGGCCCGCGCGTAAATTACTAAAGGGTATGGAACTTGGCGTTCTAGTCACTGGGCCTCTAGGTCTACTATGCGGTCGGCGGCATCGATAACGCGAGGAACGACGCGAGCAAGATCGAGATTTACGAACGTTATTGCGAGTATTACCTCGCTATCAAGATTGAACACGAGAAACACTTCGAGAACAATCCCTATCCATATGGCGCAAGCGGCGTCGTTGCCTATACGGCCACGAGAACTACTGCGAAGATTACGTCGCCGTTTCTGGCTAACCGAAGAATGTCTCGAGCTACCTCGGCTACGATCACGAGATTTACTATGCGAATCATGATTACGACGCTTTTTAGTGCTATATCGACCACTCGAAACACAGATTTGCCATTGACGGCTGCATGACCTTGATCGGACCATATTGACTAATACACGAAAATATACGAACACACCAAATAAAATAAATATGAAAAGGTGAGTAAGCAATCTAATCTCAAAATAAAATTTACTTACTGGTGGGCTGATTTATCTAAACGTGTTCTTTATCCCACTTCTGATTCAAAACTAAAAGATTGCACACACTCACACTAATCACATTAAACTAACACCGATAACACTTTTAAGGCTGTAGTATATACGCATTTCGAAGAAATTAGCGTTTTTCCAATGAAGTTATCTAAAGAATGAAAGCATTACTATTGATGTAAACTTTAGTTTTAGGAAGCAAAATTTTTAAATTAGTGCCGTATAGAGAGAAAAACATAATAAATTATCAGGTATTTTAAATCGATTCAAGTGGAATATCAAATTTGCTTGTCAGAGGTATTTTTCAAAAACGTTTCAGCTGTAACAAAAATACGACATACAACTCATATTATACATCTCATATATAGGTACATATACTTATATACATAATACTTATATACATACATACGACATACTTATATACATACGACTCATATTTATTTATTCACTCATTGTTTGTATTGTCAAGGAGTTCCCTGTAGAAAGAAAATAAAAAATAATGTTTTTTATTTTTGTTAGGAATAATGAGGTATTTGTCTAATGTATTGCGTGTTTTGTATATACTTATATCTATTTAATAGGAATTTTCAAAGTTAGCCCACGGTTACGGCTCGCGCAGAGTTGTTTTGTTCATTTGTATTGAAAATTTAAAAATGGAACGTGATGCGCGTCTACTCTACACATGCGCGAAGGAAAATGAATAAAACGTCACCCGACAGCAACTCGAGCAGGGATCCGTCCGGGCCAAATTCCAAGAGCAAAGTGAGTCCGCTTGGCGTTGTGCACGTTATTTATAGTGGTTGGTCGGAGTGGGGGGAAAAATAGGATTGTTTTTGCCTATACTATAGTTAATTTTTTTGTCAATGGTAGCGCTAGTGCTGCAATGATTTTTAATAAATGTTGTTACTGATGAGAAATAACAGTTCGTCGAAAGTCTGTATTGTCATGCAAAAATACTTGAAAAAGTTAATGGGATATGCTGTGTACTTCTCTTCTATCTCCTCTATCTTGTAGTCTTGTAGAATTCAATGGGTGCACCCAATATTCATAGAGTAAGATAAAAAAAATAGGGATAGAGAGCCCTCTCGCGTTTTTAGGCTCTACTCATTTGGAAGCGCCATCTCTGGTCAGCGTTTTTCTTGTTAGTTTTTTTTAGTACCTAATCCTAGCAATCATACGGCTTTGTTCTAGATATCTTTTATAACATTCTAAACGTCATGTTTATTTTATTTATTTTATTTTTATTTTTTATTTTATTTTATTGAAATGGTACATCAACAGCAAGACATATTGGTCATTTCCAATATATATGCAAAAAGTATCACATGTTTGTCAATTACAGATATACACAACATTTGCCATACTTAATACTAAAATATTCAACTTATTAATTATAATTTATTACAACCAGAATTTAAAGACTAATTTAGAAACGAAAAGGAACAAACACTCTATGTCGGTAAAGGTGAAATTGAATTGATTTACGCCGAGTATGCACTGAGAGGCTGAAAGTGATTCATTAATTTGTTTTTAAAAGTTTTAGGGGAGTCATTGAAAATGTCAATTTTAGGTATTTTATTCGATATTTCATTATAAGCATTATATATTCTAGCGATAGGGTAATGGGCCCCCTAATTGGGATGGGATGGGATTCTCACGCACTAGCGTAAAGATCGGACGTGTCAGAAAATAATTAAACAAAATAATTAATCGATAAACTAAAATCGTGACCTCGTTTCGGCAATAGCCGGTAGTAAAATAAAATGTGTCAATAGTAGTGACAAATGAGTGTATAAGTGTTTTCAAGTCAATTTACAATAGGTATAATGACAAGTCCATTTAATAGAAGTGCCATGACCCCCCGCTCTCCACCACCAACGCCTCCACCGGGATCTACACCATCAAGACCGCACAGTCAGGAAGATGAAGGGGGCCACTCTGACGTTATCTCTACCCCAGAGATCCAGACCTGGATGTCGTCGATCGAGCAGTGTTTGAATGAGGTTTGCCACATAGCCTCGGAAGGAAAACTAAACTCGGAACAGAAAATGCGGATACATAACTTGTGCAGGAAAGTTAGCCATGGCTCAGCACAGATGGCTGTACAGTATCAGTCCCTCAAGCTGAAAACAGTCCAAGCCCACCGCTCTATAAAAAATCTTCAAGACCAACAAGATCTATCGCAACAACTCCGTGATCTTAAGGAAAGAATTAAAGAATCTGCTGAAACGGACACGCGAACGTCCTTCGCCGATATGGTTAGAAAAGGAAACAACTATATTAAGCCCGTAAATGTCAGCTCAGTAGCCATTTATCCCAACGACAAACAGAAGTCAAGTGAGGACACCAAATCTCTTGTTCAGAAGATTATCTGCCCTGAACAGATGAAACTTCACGTTAGAGGCCTACGTAAAACAAGAAACGGCGGTGTCATAATAAGCACAGACACCAAAGATGACATCTTAAAATTAAAAGAATCGGCAGTACTAACTAATTCTGGCCTCACCGTCGACGAGCCCTACAAGCAAAAACCTAGAGTAGTGGTGATTGGCGTGCCCACATCTATGCAGGAAAAAGAAGTTTTTACCTGTTTATATAATCAAAATCTCGCTGACAAACTTACTAATTCTGACATCGAATCCTTTGTGAGCTCAATTAAATTAAGCCACAAGTCGGGAAAGAAAGATGCTGAGACCTGCAATTACATCATAGAAGTATCACCACTAATTCGTAAAGTCTTAATTTCCAGTGAAAGAGTTTTTATAAACTGGTCATCTTGCCCAGTCCGAGACTTTACCTTAGTTACAAGATGCTATAAGTGCCAGCAATATAGTCATGCGGCTAAATCCTGTAGGGAATCAGATCACACCTGTGGCCATTGCGCTGACCGAGGTCATTCTATCCAAGACTGCTCTAAAAAATCAAATGAAGCTAAGTGCGCTACTTGCTTACGATTTAAAAAACCAAATAATCATGGCACAGGTTCTGCAGATTGCCCAGCGAAAATAATGGCAGAAAAAAGATACATTAACTCTATAGATTATGGTGGTGCCTAAGAACGCCAGTATTGTACCTACTTTGTTTTACTTTTCGTTATAAATGATTTCTATGTGCAGTAGATTTATAAAGTACTCATTTTTACCTTTCACGAATGCATAATTGCATAATTTTTAATGATTTTTATTTTATTTTATCAATATTAGTCTGTTTTAACTAGGTTAGGTAGACATTAAATATTTTCTTTCCCTCAACATAATGTAAACAATTACATTACCGGTCAAAGTGCAGTTCTGCTAACCTAGCAATAGTAATTTACCTCAACTAACAGTTCTAACGCGCACGTAAAATAAAAGAAATAATATATTAATAATAAAATTGTAACTAAAGTTGACTTTGACCTAGTTTCGATTTTTGATGACGCTGACACTATGTTTGTCATCAAGTACGACTTACGATTTTTCGCTACCTACATGTAATATTTTAATTTATAAGCCACTTTTCTGAATGTATTGTTATTATTTATTTCATTCTTTATTTAATTGTATTTTATTGGTTAATAATTTTGTAAGAGTTATGTAAGTTCTAATTAGCCTGAAACACAGGTCAAACCTAGTTCAGGCACATTGTATTCCCTTGCCCTGTAAGTACTAATTTTTAGACTAGTTGTAAATTTATATGAACTAAGATTATATCAATAAAGATTTATTATTATTATTATTATTATTATTATTATTATTATTAATTGGTTCTACGCGTTGGAATATTAAATAATTTACGTATTCGATAACGGGGATATTTGTATGGGACAGTAATTTTGATTTGGTTAAGAAGTTGAGTATTTTTTATTTTACTATTAATTATCTTGTGCAAAAACATTAGATCTGCTATCAAGCGTCGATTTTATAAGGATGTCATTTTGAAAAAAATGTTCACTAGTATTAGTATTTTTTCCGAAGAAAATAACCAACACAAGAGAACAAACGTTTTAAATGTTATAAGAGATAACTAGAACGAAACATTTAAAAACATCAAATAAAAAAAACCGGCCAAGTGCACTGAAAAAAATGAGTTACCTATAGTGTTAAGCTAATTTAAGTTTTGTTACCATCGGCTAAACCTCAGCTTTTAGTTCCTAAACTGAGTTAGGTGCAGGTCCTGTCGTAGTTTAGTAAAAGCTGCTTAAGCTACTACAACGGAAGTTTAATAATAGCTTCCTAAAAGCATACTTACCTAAACAAAATAATCGGTTTGGTCAATTAAACTAAACTAATTAACTAAACTTATTTCGCTTTAGTAGCTTAAGTATATTTATTACTTACCAAAGTATTTAGCTAGTGGGCCAAAACGTCTACTTTGGTCGAGTCCGACTCGCATGCGAGTCGGACTCGCGCACGAAGGGTTCCGTACCAAAAAACGGCAAAAAAATTACGTTTGTTCTATGGGAGCCCCCCTTTAATATTAATTTTATTCTGTTCTTAGTATTTGTTGTTATAGCGGCAACAGAAATACATCATCTGTGAAAATTTCAACATTCAAGCTATCACGGTTCATGAGATACAGCCTGGTGACAGACAGACAGACAGACGGACAGCGGAGTCTTAGTGATAGGGTCCCGTTTTTACCCTTTGGGTACGGAACCCTAAAAAGGAAAGAAGAAGAGGACACAAAATTAAACAATTAAGTTAAAAAGTAATTGTTTTTATTTATTCCTGTCCGTTCATATAGGGCTAATTTTATTTAGAATACACGGTCTGGGTACCTACTAGGTATACTAATGTACCTACAGCTATTATTTTTCCCAGGCAAGTATAACATAATCTTGTTTATTTATTTATTTAACAAACTTTATTGTACATTTAAAATAAATGTTACAAAAGGCGAACTTAATGCTAAAAGCATTCTCTCCCAGTCAACCTTTAAGAAACAGATATCAATGAAGGCAAATGAATATATTGGCCGAAGAGGTGTTAGTGACATTGTCATGAAAGTATTGACGCTTGGCTGCCCTTACCATTCGGTCGGTTGCACCTATTCCGCGCAGTCTTATAGAGTGCCCAGTTCGACTCAGATCTATCATTCTTAAATGCAATCTCGGCGAGTCATAGCCATGCGGACACCGCGGGTAATCAAGGGGGCAGGTGGCCGCTTTACGCGTACAGCTTTTAGAGGTGCGTGGGTATCGAACAGTTGGAGCAAATTTGATTGAGGTAAGAGACTGTCATCAACTGACGATGAACCGAGGATTGTGTCAAAATCAAGCTTACTGGTATCTTTGTTTAACTTGTCGAGGTTGAGTCGAGCAAAATTACGCATCCAAACGATAGATGGTTTGGGCTTAGGCGGTCTCAGACGATATTGGAGGAAGATAAGGTCATGCTTGGAGAAGCCCGGTGCAATTAACTGACCATGATTTAAGATATAGTCTGGAGAGGTAATGATTAAGTCAAGCCTTGTGTCACGAGAAGAAGAATTATGATGTGTAGGCTCTAGAGGCAGAATAGAGAGGTTCACAGACTTGACAATATTAGAAAACTTTAGGGATTGGGGTGACATATAGATGTTAAATGTTACCTAGCTTTAAAGAACACATTATTAATACTTAATCAGTATAGCAGTTTTAATGAAAATGCAATTTCATTAAAATATGTTGAGCAGCTAGTTATTGATAGCTGAATATTATAATAAGAAACCAAAACCATTCCAGTAAAATTATTTGTACATAAGCAAATGCTTCTGCATAGAAAAACTGAAAGGATGGTTCACTGTCGAACCAAAATGATTTAACTGACATCTTTTAGAAATCCTATAAATTATTACGAGATATAACACAATAATTATACTTATTATTATTATTATTTGATTGTGAAGGGCTATGCAGCTCAGATAAAGCTGTAGTCACTGCGACCTAAAAGATCTGTTGTAACTCGCCACCTATTTATAGCAACTCTTTAAGCCCAGCGGCTTCCAAGAAGTCTAATATCTTCCTGGTTTTCAGAGTATTATTTCCTCCGGGTCGATTACGTGTCGCCCCAGATGGATACTACGCTTGTGGATTAAGGGTCCACAGTCACATAAGAGGTGCTTGGGCGTTTCTTGCTCCTCATTACAATATCTGCAGACGTCAGTATCACTCAATTTCATATGAAATAGGTGTCTGTTTAGTTTGCAGTGTCCGGTAATTTTACCGATAATTTTACTTACACTCGTACTTAAGTCTATAAAAAGCCAAAGAGTCCCGGAATTGAAACAAGTATTGTAAAAAAATAATTTTGATCATTTGCGGTTGCCACAACTGCTCGTACTGCAACTGTATCAGGGGCCGTACCGATTATCGAAAAATCTGAATCGGTTTCAACTTAGAACTGAAAAATCAAAGTAAGGAATTTCGTCTTGTACTTTCTGTTGACGTAATTTGGAAGATAACGATGTTCGTGTGACATCATGAAATGGGGTTCGCCATTTTCGCCCAATTGGGGCTCGATTTATCTGTTTTAATTTGAAACCCAGTAGACTTTTCGATAATCGATTCGTTAGCCGGTACGGCCCCAGGTTGACAACGGGGTGGGGGTGGGCTGTGATCTGAAAAAAATATATGTTCGTGACTAACTATGACTAACTACAACAATCAATGTGAAAGTAAATATTGGCTCCGTGTAGCGATGGGCCGAGTCGCTATTTTTTCGACTCGGGTCACCCGAGTTGAAATTAATGCTGACCCGGGCTACAACTCGGGTCAACTCGGTTCAGCGATATGGGCCGCCCAGCGCCGACGAGTCGCAATTTTTTCAACTCGAGTTATCCGAGTTGAAATCTATGCGGAGTGCGAACCCGGGCTTCAACTCGTTTCGTTTGTATTTGATAACTATTGAAACGAACCAAACTCGCCGTTGCAAGTTGCGAAGTAAAAGAGTCAAAGAGATCAGGATTTAAATTATAGTAATAGCAAATAGTTTTGATTAATCAACTGTTTGTTATTAACAAATGCGCATTAGTTAGGTACAGAGATAAATAGGTACCTAAATGAAGCTTTTTATTATAATGATAATTTTAAATATTGCTTATTATTTGTGATATTATTTATAAATTAGGTATTCATCATTCAACAAATTATTTGGCATTAAAAAATTAACTAATAGATAAATAGAGAATTAATTAATAGAGAGGCACAAGTTACGCTTAACTTAACTTAAGTTTTTCTTTTACAAAATTAAAATATAATAACAAAAATACTAAGGAACTTCTAAACATCATTAAAAAGGTGATTTAACGCGGGCGGGGAGAGAGCGGCGGGCCGCGAGGCGAGTACGAGCGAGCTGTATGTAATACAATGCCACACACCGAATCGAGTTGGCCTGCCGGGTTGATTTTGTCCTAGCCCGGGTTGACTCGGTTGGTAAGACACGTACGCACCACGTGGGCGGCCCGCGTGGCGCGTCAACCGAGTTGACCCGGGCTAGGAAAAAACCAACCCGAGTTGACGGGTTGGAGAAGTAACTCGAGTTAACCGAGTTATTTGACCCGAGTCGCCCACCACTAGCTCCGTGCACGCTTTTAGCGCCACCTAGCGTGTTGCAACTTTGTTGGCTCTGACCTGACCGTTTTGACGTTTTGATATGTAATGGCGGCATTGTGACAAAATGTTAAAAAATACTATACATATTGTGTTATTAATGTAAATTTCAAAATTACTATGCTTTGGGTGGACAAAGTGTTGTGAAATCATTTTTGGTCATTTAAATTAAATATGGCAAGTAAGATCTATTCAAAAAGAGTGTTTTATTTTGGTTATATCAGGGTTTGTTTACTTCTTTTTTAGTTGTAGATTTTGTAAAACAAGAGGATAAAGCTACTTTAATAATTTTACTAAGTGATAATAAACATATATAATTGTTCCTGCATCGCTAGTAATAAATTAAATATCGTTTTCAAGCAGATTACAGAGCCTTCTTTATTTCTACTTTTTGCCACCATGAGCGCTGCGATCGATTATTATACCTTCGCACCCTCCCAATAACCAAGAATTAATTTTGGTTATAATTAAGTACGATTTGTTAATCTAAAAAGAGTTATTGAGAATGAGTAAAAAAAAGTTTCAAACGCTTTTTTCTCAAATCCATGATGTTTGCAGTTACGTCTTTGTAATTCTAGAGGTGCGATGTTCATAACAATACGTGTGCATCATAGCATTCATAACAAACTGCATTTTACCTGCACATAACGGTACAATTATTTTGAGAAACAAAACTTACATGATATTTCTGGTATATGAAGACGTGAGGGGCCTGGCTTAAAGGTGAAGAGACTGGGATGGGTTGGAATTGAAATGGGTCTGGAACTGAGATGGGTATGGTTGCCTGAAAAAAATATAATGTAAAAAAAAAAATATTTTCACAAACACTAAAATAATAATAAAAATACAAATAAAAATTTTAAAACTATCCGGGCATCCGGGTCCTTATCCTCTGATGGGAAATAATGTATCGGTGTTGGTAGCGTAACGGAGCTTAAATAAACAAAACAGAGAAAGTTTTTTGCAAAATTGCTAATGGGGTTGGCAACGCAAAGCTAATTGTAGATGTCGCTGCGTACGCTTGTTCCTAAGACAGTGAAGTTCAGAACAAAATGTATGGGAAAATAGGTATTCATTTTGTGGTATTTTTTTTACCGAAAAAGACTCATTGACCCAAAATGGATATAAAAGCCTATTCTACAATGCAAATGCCGGAATTGAAAGCCAGATTAAGACGTTTTTATTCTTACAGAATTTATAAATTTTTTCTGTATCCAGATTTTTCGGAAATTTGTAAGTGCCAACATTTTTAAAGCCTATTACACAGAATTTAATCATTTTAAAGCACAAAAAACCATTGTTTTAACTAAAAGTCCTTTGTTTTCATAGCTCTCATGGAACAAGCGTACGCAGCGCCATTTTGGCAGTTTTGTCTTTTTTTTGTCTTTGTTCCCCCCCTCCTTGGCCCCACATGCAATGAGCCAAGGCCACCACCAAATTCCCCCATATCCTCGAACCCACGCCCTTTCACACCTTCCTTCCTCCTTTACTCCTGAGCTTCATCCTGCTTTACTTCCAGGATGGATGCTAGCCATTTCCTTCTGACGCGCATATTGGTCAGCCAGACCAAGAGTGAAGGAGGAGTAATTGGCTGCATTCTGTAGCTTGTCCCATGCCACAGCACCTGCATTAATCCATGCTTTTAGTTCATCAGGATTAATGTCACAGAAGATAGCCTCCTTTAATTCAGCTCTCATTGCCTCCGAATTAAGTGGCCCATTGATGGCAGCCTGCACAAATTTTATGCTGCTTTCAATATGAGGTGCTAATGGCTCCTGCATCATGATTTTCTTCACACTAGGCGGTTGCAGTGTCATAGACTGTTCCAAGTTGAACATGTAACAGTACTTTCTCAGCGCAGATTCTTCAACAGGCTCCTGCCTGGACAGCAGAGAAGGAATCAGTCCATGTTGGAGCACCACTGGGACTTTCTTTCCTTCTGTCCCTCCTGCTAGCTTGAAACACTCAGTGATGGCAAGCAGGTTAGCTTTCCCCTCTATCCCGTGCCTCTTTGCAATGGCTAGTGTCAAATGAGGATAAGCTGCAGCAACTCTGCTTAGAGTTATGTCAGTGGAGGCTAGTGTCACCTTCTCCTTTTTCCTCCTGGCTGCAGCCTCTAAGTCATCATCACTCTTAATGCCATATATAATCATCTTCTTGCTTAGAACATCTTTAATGTCCTTAGCTACTGTCTTCAAGATCTTGAACAAATTATTGCCCCGAGTTAAGAAGACTGTGATGAAGAGAGCTGCATCTTCAGAGACATTTGCAGCTTTGGGAATTATGATAGTTGTATCATCAAGCCTCAAACTATACTCTGAAGCATCAGTATTTTTTGAGTTGTAATTATTTGCCCTCTCTGCCATAAGCTTTATGACCATTATTGGGTTGAACCCGTCATATTCGATGAGTTTTGACAAGGACTTCAACCCGTCAAAATGGGTTTTACCCATTTTACCTAGAATTGCGCTGGATGCAAGCAATTTGAGCTCAGTAGTGAACCCTGTTGTTTGATCATCCACCATCCGCTTTTGTTTTGCTGGTGAAATGCGCAAATTAGACATGGGTTGTAACAGGGTAAATTGCCTACCTGTTACAACTGTTCCTGTTACATTAAAATAACAACTCCAACACCCTGATAAAAAAATAACAGTCGTAACAATTTGCTTCCATTGTTCCTCCTGTTCCGTCCGTGGAACAAGCGCTTCTTTACTCTAACCTTAAGACTACTTACATAAAGAAAGGAGACGAAGCTTGTTATTTTTATCTATAACGATCATAAACTGTTATTTTTTCTGTTAAGCAAGACTAAACTTTATTACAATTAAGTAAAATCTAATATTATAAAATATGTTTTCCATTACGGCAGTTACGGCACACATGCGACATCTTGTTTGTATTGGGTGAACCATCATGTCACCTAATGAAGTTGCTTGCAGTATTACTTTCATTAAGCTTTTTACTTAAATTGCGATAGATGGCAGTAATTATCATAAATTTACTAAATAAGTTCAAATAATAAAAATAAAAATAGATTGTTGTTAAAAACAGGAGCAAGCGATTTTCGAGCATATTGAAGTTTGAAAGTCAGTAAGGTCGAAAATCGCTTACACCCGTTTTTTAACGAATGATCACTAGTGAAATGTTTTCCTACATTCTCTACATCATTTTGTTCTTCCGGTCATTGCCTGTGCCCCAGCAGTGGAGACATAAATGGTGATGATGAAATACCAGGTGAATTAAGTCTGCTGAAAGAAAATTTTCAAGGAAATTTTTACTACAAAAAACCCCCAATCTGGGAACCATGATCTTTTCCATAACTCCCTGGCAGCACTAGATATCCCATTTCCTACCCGCACATCCTAATTTGCTTATAAATGCATCCATTCCACGTAAATAATAAAGTGCTAGAATCTAAATAAAAATAAAAAAGTTTTATTTAATTCAGCCTGTTTACCTACCTTATAACATTAGCAAAACAGCCACTCTATTGCCACAAAAAACAAAAAAGGCCATAAACAAACACAGGAACAGATAACACGACTAATTTACAAAGTCGAATGTATTTTTGATATGGTCGGTTTATATAACAGATAAAAATAACAAGCTTTGTCTCTTTTCTTTCCATATATGTTAGAGTAAGAAAGCGCTTGTTCCACGTAACAGGCGGAACAATGGCAACAGGTTGTTACTCTGATAACAGCTCGGTACAGGGAACAGTGAAGACGGCGAGAACAGTCTGTTTCGCCTGTTCCTTTGAACAACAGTTATTTCATAGCGCTCGTAACAGGGCGAAACAGTTACACTTAATTATCTGTTATTTTTAACTGTTACAATAAATACGCCTCATGTCTAGCGCAAATAGTCCCCTACAATGGACCAGGGTGCAGGTGCCTTAGCACTACCTGCAGCAGCCGTGGGATCCATGTTGATTTGGAAAGTATCCTGTAGCACTGAATAAACCTTTAAATATTGTCCAGGTCTATGTGTTAAAACGACTGCCTTCCCCATTGCCTACCAAATTGACAATTAAATTTTGTTTTCGATAAAAAGAGTATACTACCTTTATGTATTTAATGTGCTCTCGCTAATGATTTTTATAAAATCATTGACTTTTCCCAAACCATAAACGGCGACCATTAACGGCTATGAAATAATAATCTCCGCCGACGAGAGATGAAGGCACTTCCTTTACAATTATACTTCAGGATTCTTCCTTCGATATTAGTACTATTAACACATGTAGTATCGCTTGCATGTATCACCACTTAGCACGTTATTTTAGAGTAATAACCTAAAAAACCTAAAAAGAGAAGGTATTTGATTTAAAATTGACAGATATTTTGACATTTCCGGCTCGAATTCTTCTCGCCGCCATTCGGCGCCAACCTTTTCATTCGCTTTTCGTGCTTCGCCACGGACGCACGCATACAATCTCAAAGTGAGAATTCTTCAGAATTATATTTTATACAGTGAAAATTTAATTATACTTAGTTAAAATGCTTCGTGCAGAAAGGAAAAAAGTTTTCAAGACGGAAGAGGACAAGAAGAAGAATACAAGATGGAGAAACACTATTAAATGCGTAACTGCCATTTTGGGCTTTTACCGTTTACTTGGCTTGAACGCGTAACTGCCAGACTGGGCTTTTACCGTTTACTTGCCTTAACTGCATAATTGTTTGCTTACCTTTATGAATGCGTAACTGCCATACTGGGCTTTTACCATATATATTTATTTTACTTTAATGTACATGAGTACAAAAAGAGCGGACTTAATGCTAATAGCATCCCTCCCAGACAACATTGTTTGCTGAGATTTAAAAATGCGTAACTGCTACACTGGGCTTTTACCATTTAATTATTTAATTTGTCTGACACGAACTTACCATACTGGGTACTTTCTGTCATAAGGCATGTGTCTAATAAGGCATGAACCAAATATCTTTTGCACTCGAAATAGTCACACTGGACTATTTCACCGCATAGATAGGTCAGACAACGCAACTGCAACAAGTGCAGCAACTCAAAGTGCCCCTGATGACGCGACAGTGTAAAAAGCAAGCTGCCCTCAAAGGTTACCATGTTGGAACCGTTGCCGAGCACCAATCGGGTGACTCCGCCGTCCGCTGAATTCGCCGCCATCCGCTTTCCAGCCAGGCGGCTGCTCTGCTGGAGCTGCAACAGCAGCCCTGACAACAACTTAGTTCATCAAGTATGAATTTTGATATCATAGATATTCTTGGTGTTGCGTTGATCCCAACGGAATAATAGAGTACCATCGGTACTGAGATAAATTTCTGGCTTGCAAAATTTATATAATATAATTATGTATGATTTTATTATACACATTGTTACAACTGTAACGAAAAACTGCCAGTATAACGTTCATAAGCAGAGCTATAAATAAATGCTAAAATTTATCAACTTCATGGAACCAGATAATAAGTTATACAGCAACTAGCTGATACCTGATATTTCACAATTTTTATGTGAAATAGCTTCTATTAATATAGGTACGCCTAACATGAGCCTGCTGATAGAAATTTCAATAAGAAATTGAATAATAGAATCCATACATTTTGTTATCCATAAATGCAGTAAGTGTTTATTACTGTGTACCACAGTTTTAATAAGTAAAAACTTTAAACATTTGCCTTAACTAGAAGATCCTATGTTTCAGGCTTATTATTTATGTTTAATCACTAACTAATTAGTATGTTTATTTCTAAGCTATGCCCTTGTAAAATGTAAAAATTACCTGTCTATTAATTTTCAAATTGAATTTGTGTGTGTAAAACATAAATTGATTGATCTTAATGTTAATGATTTTGATGTGTAGAAATTATTAGCCAAGTGAATATATTATAGTGATAATGAAGCTTAAGGAGCAGCTTTCCAATATAGAACACCTTTTTTATGACAGTAATTTAAGACAGTGTTTTGCACTTTATACATTTTACAATGGGGCATTGCAACATTCATTTGTTGTGCACAACATACATTTTATTATAAACAGAAGGTATATGGTCAACACAAGTGTAATTGATGCTGTCCACTTAAAAGGCCACCAACAGTTGAGTCGAATATGAATGATGCATTGGCCACAGGCCTGAGGTTAACGATATTGATCAACGAAAAAACTGTAAGTAAACCGGGCGCAGTCCTTAAATAAAACATAAATTTTAAAACTGATTTATATATTTATTTGCTGGTACATTTTGTTTTAAAACAATTTAAACTTGAAAACAACAAACGAAACATGCAGCCAGGTATACGATATGCTTAATTCCGACGGCAAACGAATATCCAGACGTGGCGACGAAGCCCCATCAACGATTTCTTTCGTCGATAGCAGCAGACCCGCAGGCGGCCGTTACGGTCCATCGAAACAGTTGCCGAGGAATCGAGGATACATTCGTCAACATTCATATTCGATCATCGTACGCGGGGTAAGGATACTCGTAAGGATCTGGTGCAGCATTTATCTGTATTCAGCGAATACAGGCAGTGGTCGCCAACTATAGGCACATAGGCGTCCACATAGTTGTTTGGTCTAAATTCGACATGAGTGAAAATACTATTTTCACTGCGCTAGGAGAGCACCAAGATTATTATTATTTTCTTTTATACTCACTCGTACTCACTTGTGCCATCTCCAGAGATATATAATTAATTCTAACATTAATTTGACTAAAATTCGGGCGAAATACATAACAGCCACATAATACGTATGTATTTTAGTGACAGACAATAATTTGTCAACTACACATTAAGTTGAAGGTTCAACATCTCTGTTCGAGAAAAAATGTTTTATCAGGTTGTCATATCGGGTTTAGTTAAAATCTAACAGAAGTCATATTAGTATAAACTGTAAAAACGTAATCCTATAATAAGAATAAAAAATGCTTATTGTTAATAACAAAACACATTCTAGAAATCCCAGAAGTCGCATTATTATAAACAGTATAAAAGTTAACCTATATTGAAAATAAGAAATGATTATTGTTTGTAAGAAAACAAGAATACAACATAGAAGTCTTTGCATTTTAGAAATCCCATCAACTTTATGGTTTTAATATTGGAAAAGTAATCGAAATATACGAATTTAAATTCTTAACTTTTGGGTATTGTAGTGCCCATATTTTTACAAAATTTATGCCGCCGGCTACGACTTCTTAGACAGCATTATCTCCCTGTTATATTGGACATAATATTTACTCTAACAATTTGTCTCAGAACATTTTTTAAAGAATTGAGATACACAATAAATTTAAGCACATTTTTTTTATACAGCTACCTTCACAACTTTCCATTAGGTCTTTTACAAGAAAAACATTCACAAAACTGCAAAATAAATTGTGACTATTTTATGAATGTATTAAATCTGTAGATACGGGTATAATATTATATTTTACTTTATTTAGTTGAATGTCATCGATACTTACACCGAATTAGAGAAGACATAGTTGTGGAATATTTTTCTCTGGTACCTCTCAACAACGGGGTAGACTGGGGGACACTTGTGGCCAGGAATCAAAACATTGAAAAATAATTGCATATAAATTATCTAGCTAGAAAATATAGCTTATTATATTTTCATTGCCTTTTTTATTATTGTATTCGGTGTAAAGTATTCTAGTCGTTATTATTTGATTCACTTATTCAAAAAATTATTAACAGTTTTGGTATTTTCGGATTGAAATTGAGTAAATTCGAATGCAAGTCGAATTAGGTAGTAGAAATATTTTTCTTGATTCCTAGCATTTGGATCCCAAAGCGATTATTTTTTTAATTTTAGATTTTAGCATTCACAACGTTTTTTTTTGTTTAGTGCCTATTTTATTTACAAAGACAATTCTGTCACTATCAATCGAACAAGCTATTATTTTTATTCTTTTGTACCAGTTTCTTAGTGTTACAATTCTGCCATCATGATCTCCACAATTTTAAGCCTTGATACCCATTGTTTACATGTAATATAGTGTCTATTAAAGTACTAACATCCTATAACTTCCAATTCCAGGGACGGAAATTCATCGCACAAGTAGACTGGTTTGTACAACATTGTCAAGGTGATATTATTTTACAGGTATATTACTATGTTATTTAAGGTTGTATGTCTGCTGATACTATCAGAAAGTACAGAGCTTGGTTATAAAAATGGTTCGATTATTCACCAAATAACAATATAGACATAATAAACACAGAAGTGTGTAACACAATTAATAGTATTATTTAATATTGGATTCATTATTGATTTCACAATATGAGCTAATCTCAAGGTTTGGTATCGAATTTTACTACGCCTTGGCGTAGACTTATATTGTTCAAATACAATGGATATCTTAGATTTCTTATTACTATTTATTAAATATTTTCCAATTAGTTTTTTTCTAACTTTACTAACTTAAAAAAAAAAAAAAAAAAAGAAGAGGTTTCACATTGAGGTACCTTGCCTATTGCACATAGAATGAAAACAATATAATCAATTAATTATTTGTTTACTTCAAGTATGAAACATGAATTCTTCTTAGTTTGACATAAACCATTCTATAATTACCTTCTTTTTCGAGAATGCTACATATTATTATTATAATAAACATTTCATAATCACTTCTTTTTATTTATAAATATAAAATAAAAATAGTAATACATATTAAAAAAAAAAAAAGAAATGAAATTCTTATATGTAGAATAGATAATGGATTACTGAAATGTAAAATTCAATGATAGTGGAGTAGACTCAAATCCATGGTAACCAGTTTTAGCACTCGACGTACGCCGATACCTATATAGGTATGTTATGGCTATGTAGCCATAACATTTATTTTTAGTATAGAAATTCCACGTAACACGGCGAAATGGTAGATGATTTCACTATCTTTGCAAGATATCATCGATGAATGATAATTAAACTGAATTTTCCTAACGAATCTTGCTTATTTTTTTTTTTTTTAGTTCCAACCATCTATATGTACCATATTTGCTACCAAAACATTAAGCATTATGTTAAATGTGACTGATTTTCTTTTTTAAATTTAAAAGACTAATTACACAAGAGATGATATTTCCATTTTCTTATTTAATGCTTTAAACATCTACATGTGTTAATAGTACTAATATCGAAGGAAGAATCCTGAAGTATAATTAATGATTAAACGAACTTACCTGTAAGTGAAGTTCTATCATAATTATACGAAGGATTCTTCCGAAGATATTAGTATAGAGTCCCACCCTCCCTACAGCTTATTGTTAATTACAATAAGTGTTCACCCACTGAAGAAAATGAGGAAATATCATACGATTTGGACTTTAAACTAAATGAAAAGGTTGGCGCCGAATGGCGGCGAGAAGAATTCGAGCCGGAAATGTCAAAATATCTGTCAATTTTAAATCAAATACCTTCTCTTTTTAGGTTTTTTAGGTTATTACTCTAAAATAACGTGCTAAGTGATGATACATGCAAGCGATACTACATGTGTTAATAGTACTAATATCTTCGGAAGAATCCTTCGTATAATTATGATAGAACTTCACTTACAGGTAAGTTCGTTTAATCATTAATAATGTCACTTAGTATAGGAGTGTTACGAGTGTCCAATATTTGTCCTCTTCTAAAGCCTCTGGTGGTGTATTATCTCTCCCCTCTCAAAGATAAGCATATCCGTTTACGAAGACGCATAGCGCAAGTCGTCATCGTAATAGTTAATATGACAACAATGATGATCCTTGTAATTATTAAAGGTAATAATCACGACGGAGCAGCTAGATAGCGCAGTAATTAATCGCATCGCCCAGTGATTGCGACAGTTAAGCAACTTTTCCAAAGGCTTGGTCATGGGATGGGTGACCAAAAATAATCTCGAGCTCCTTTGTGACTTTGAGAGGCACGCTAAGCCGTTATTTATGGCCAATGATATATCAATGTTTTTGGCTGCATTTTCAGTCGTTAACACCCCACCAATCCGCATTGGAGCCCCTGTGGTGGGTTATTTTTTTTTTATTATTTTATTATAGGTAATAATAATTAAAAAAAGAAATAAATAAAAAAACATGACAATTATGCAGAATGACGACGACCAAAGAGGTCGTGTTACTATGTATTTTATTTTATTCTTCTTTATGTACTCTAGTTGCATGGCCTTCTTATTGTTTGGAATAATATGTTATCAGAAAACATGAAACCTAAAAAAATATTTGATTTTTTATTATAAGACTTTTTGTTCTTATGATTTTAATAGGAATACTACACAATCTTCTTTGTCAATCATGTACCTACTTACCATTATTTTATACTTTACTTAATCATTTTGTTGGCAATATCATTCCAATATTATGACCTGAAAAAATATTCATTGCAGTTTTTTTTTATGTTAGTCACCGATCACAGAGGTCCCACATATTTTTTTGTTATACACATAAAAGGTACTAAAACCTGAGATAGATTTCATTTGCGCCGGAACTCGGGCATTTTTGCGCATTCGCCTTTACAAAAATTACGTAGGTAAAGTAAAGAAAAATTACAACAAAATGTATTTGTCATAAAGTCACATTAAGAACTTAAATGCCCTTACCGACCGAACGCCATTGTTCTGCAGTCTTGGACGCAGTCTGCCGATACGCTGTTTAATATGACAGCGCATTCACTCCAAAGTCTTTTCGACAGACTGCGTCCCTCTTTCGTTCGAGTGCATCGCCAAAGCGCTTGCTTGGGCTGCCCTTCCAGAAATTCGATAGAGCTTCTATTTGAATAATGCTCGTCTTCTCTTCTCTTAGCAGAAACTGAAAACAGTGTTCTTTGTTATTACGCTGACCGACATCGAAGTATTTCTGTCTACTGTTTTTGGACTCAATACATAAAACGACTTGTAGCGATTAAATGTGGCATAAAAGTTTTTTAAGGTATCCAATAAGTACCTTACTTGTTTTATGTATGTAATGTTATGTTCTGTATTCACCTTTTCCGGCTATAGCGCGGCTATTATAGTTTCTTTCATAAAATGATGTGAATTCTTGCAAACGTTACATTTTATATTTATTTAATTTTTGTCGAACTCTGAATCTTCCTTTTAGCCCCACGCACGCACTTAACTTGGTTTTCATTATATATTTCGCTGTCATATCGTTGTTTACTACTTTTTATTACCCGGTTTTTCATGATATCCAATTGAGTTTTTTCACGGAGAAACATGTCCTTTACATCACCTGTTACTGCGATACAATTTATCCTAAAGCGCAGTATGATACCATAAAGCGATGATAAAAGGTCGGGACCGGTAAGTAAAAAAACATTCAGACATAACCCCTTTACTTTAGCCGCCCCATCTAAAACGAGTCTTAATTTCTTTTTGTTAGGGTTGTCAACTCTAAAATGTGGCAAGTATTATCTTGTAGCGGACTTGCCAGTTGCACTAGCTCAAAACACGCGACTAAACGCAGCACAGGATCGTATGATCGATGACGCACCGGTGGCGTGATCAGTGACGTCGCGCGTGGAGCCGTCCCTCTTTATAAACACGGACGCCTACGCAGCCAATGGCAGCGGCGCGCGCAGCGAGGACGGGTGCTTGGCCCCGCCCCTCGGCAAGATGGTCGCACGCGCATCTATTGTTCTGTAATGGGGCGGTGCCCTGGTAAAAGTGTCAAGCGTGAACCTTAATTATTATTAATAATTATTTTGTATAAATATCGATGTAAGTTGTTCATTGTATGCATTCCGCTTTTGCACTTGCTTATAAATTAAATACCTAAACTTTGCTGCTGGTTTTCACTACGCTTCCCGCTACTAGATAGGCATTAGTAAGCCCCTACACCGGTGACCACCGACTTTCGGAGTAAGTTAAGAAGGCCTAAACCTATAATGTCTACGACGAAGCCTGATGCAACAGATGACGCTGCTGGGGCTGTTACTGCTCCTAGTGCTCCTGTCGCTGGAGAATCTTACCGAGTGGGAGTAAAAGTGCCCGTTTTCAACCCAGATGACCCAGAATTATGGTTCGCACAGCTCGAAGGTCAGTTCATTTTATCCGGCATTCGCGAAGACTCCACGAAGTTTTACTACGTCCTGGCGCAACTGGAACCACAACATATGGCGGAAGTAAGAGACTTGGTCGTGACTTCACCCGCAACCTTCAAGTACGACAAGCTGAAGACCGAATTAGTACGGAGACTTTCTGCTTCTCAAGAGCGTAAGATAAAACAACTCTTAATGCACGAAGAGCTTGGCGACAGAAAACCCACACAATTCTTACGGCATCTACAGCACCTGGCCGGACCTTCAGTTCCAAGCGACTTCATACGTACTATTTGGGCAAACTACCAATGCACCTTCAGACATGCATAGCAGCGCAGCAGGCGAAGATGAGCTTGGAAGATATGGCGGAGTTAGCAGACCGTATAAACGAAATCGTTCCAGTAACCATGCAAGTAAGCGGTCAAGTAGCTGGACAAGTTCCTGGTCAAGTCACCGCGCAAGTCACTGGGCAAGTTCCTGGGCAAGTAGCTAAACCACTCGCGCTTTCACTACCGGAGTACCAGGTACTGCTTTCGACAGCCTCAACCAGACTGTTTCCGAGCTGAGCAAGCGAATGGAGATATTAGGGATGGATTTGCGACGACAATCACGATCCCAGTCCAGATTTTCAAGGAGGCGATCTCGGAGCTATTCACGTTCACATTCCCGTTCCCGTTTGCGACCAGAGAATCATCCCTACTGCTGGTACCATTATCGATTCGGCGAGCGGGCACACAAGTGCATACAACCGTGCAGTTACAAGAAGGCGGGAAACTTCCAGGGCAGCCATTAGTGGCGGTAAACGACTGCCTTACAATTTCAGGCCGGCTGTTCATCACGGATCGCAAGTCTAAGGTGCAATACCTTATTGACACGGGTTCAGACCTGTGCGTCTTTCCAAGATCCGCTGTCCGGGGACCTAGGAACAAAACAGGTTACGAGTTATTTGCAGCAAATGGAACCCTCATTCATACGTATGGATACTTACCTTTGACGCTGGATCTAGGGCTGCGACGTGCTTTCACGTGGCGCTTCATCGTAGCAGACGTCTCGAAACCCATCATAAGCGTCGACTTTTTAGGTTACTACAACCTGCTAGTTGACTGCCGCCAACAGCGCCTCGTCGATGTTGTCACCGCTCTCACTGTACCGGTACCCAAGCAGAGTTCTACGGAATCAATTTCTTCTGTCCGTACTACCCTTGAAGACACGCGATACCATCGACTGCTACGGGAATTTCCAGAAGTCGCTCGTCCTGCTGGTAAGCCTCTTGTTACCAAACATTCTACTCAGCACCACATTCGCACCACCGATGGGCCTCCAGTTTCTAGCCGCCCTCGCCGTTTGGACCCGGGAAGAATGAAGATTGCTAAGCAAGAATTTGAGGAAATGTTACAGGATGGTACAGCAAGAATGTCTGACAGCCCATGGTCATCGCCACTACATCTGGTGAAGAAGAAGACTGATGGTTGGCGACCCTGCGGAGACTACAGGGCTCTGAATGCTCGCACAGTCCCAGACAGATACCCCATTAGGCATTTACAGGATTTTACGTGCCAGCTGTCAGGTAGTACAGTTTTCTCCACGGTCGACTTGGTAAAAGCATATAACCAGATCCCAGTATTCAAGGACGATATCCCCAAAACCGCAATAACAACACCTTTTGGGCTTTACGAATTCCCGTACATGACGTTCGGTCTTCGTAACGCCGCACAGACTTTTCAGCGGTTCATGGACGAAGTGCTGCGTGGCTTAGACTTCTGTTACGGGTATTTGGACGACATTTTGGTTTTCAGCGCCAATAGTGCCCTTCATCAGCAACACCTCAGACAGCTGTTCCAAAGACTTGCAGAATATGGTGTACTGATAAACACAAGTAAGTGTGTATTCGGCCAACCAGAGGTAAAATTCTTAGGATACAACGTATCGGCAGCAGGAGTGCGACCACTGGAATCTAAGGTGGAAGCTATACAAAATTTTCCGGTACCAAAGACCATTAAAGAATTGAGGAGGTTCTTAGGTATGATTAATTTCTACCGCCGTTTCATTCCTAAGGCAGCAGCAGTTCAAGCACCGCCTAACCATCTTCTCTCAGGGCCTAAGACGAAAGGATCGCAAGCTATAGAGATGACGCCTAGTTTATTCGAATCCTTCAACCTTTGTAAAAAACAACTTTCAGAGGCTACACTGCTGGTACATCCAGATTCGCAAGCTGAACTATCCATCCAAACTGACGCTTCGGACTCGGCAATAGGAGCCGTACTGCAACAATTTAAGGGTAACGAATGGCAACCGCTAGCATTTTTTTCCAGAAAGCTAAGTCCAGCACAGCGGAAATACAGTCCCTACGATAGGGAGCTCCTGGCCGTGTATGACGCCATTAGATATTTCAGATTTATGGTGGAAGCTCGAACATTTTCTGTCATCACGGATCACAAACCGCTCACATTTGCCTTTGCTAGTCACCGAGAGAATAGTTCACCACGCCAGTTTCGCTATCTATATTGGTTAGCTGTGTGCGCCAACGATGATTGGATGTGATCCGATCGTTTGCCAATGTATGTCGTATTAGTCTTGTTAACGTTTATGTTTACTATGGATTTGAAATTGATAGCTTGGTTTGAAATTGAATTACTGCCTGGTCGAAAATAGCCAATGTTCTATGGAGATCTGACATTCTGTAACTGTACCGGTTTGCTTGGATGGCCGAACGGTTTATAACGAAAGAACGAAAGATGGAATCATGGTCCACACGAGGACGTGTGAGAGTCAGGATCGCCGTGTCGGCGCCGGGCTGGCGCCTGTAATAAAATAATTATTTTAACACTTTTGTTATTAAATAATATCGAGAAAGGCGAAATAGGACTCTTGTGTTTGAAAGTCAAACTAGTTAAGATTTATGGTATGGGAACTTGGACGAATCAACCACTATGGGAACGAGGTGATTTTGTACACTTCACTAAACGTAGTCGTGGGCCCGCTCTTGAGACCAAATTATTTATGTGACATTTACAAAAAAACAAGGATTCGAACATGCGCATCATCAACCCTGGAGCGGGGCATTCTTTGCTGAGACGCTGATCAGATCGAGCGTGGCCCACGAATTCGTATCCGTTCCTAATAACTGTTTCCTATTGGAAACTACTTACATCGTTAGTTAAAGTCAGTGTTAATTTCAAATAGAACAATCGTCACTAATTAAAGGTGTTATTGTTAAGCATTTGTAAGCGTTTCCTAATTGCCCACAAATCTAAGTTTATTATAAATAATGGCCACCCATCCTGGTGCCGTCCGAGAGCTCGGCGCTCCGACATATATATAATAAAAACCATACAGAAAAATAGAGTACATAAAATAATATACCAAGGTTAGGTAATGGGTATGGTGATGGCGAGGGGATGATGAGGGGAAATGTGGGATATGGAGATGGGACTTTTAGTCTGCTCTTACGACACGCAAGGGTATAACGATGGCACTATTCTTTCTCCGGCAACCATACGGATATGGATGAGAGATGGTATGTAGAGGCAGAGCTAGAGATAGAAAAGAGAAAAATACTCGTATATGATCAAATACATAAATGAAATGAAATAAAAAAAAATATGTGTAGTTATATAGGTACAGATTTTAAAATGTCCTTAATGTGCCAAGTGCCTGAAATCCTTGGATGTGTGAAAGTCCTTCAGAATGTATGTAAGAGGAGAGATCTTCTTTTTCACAATACATTTAGTGAATTTAGGAGCAAGTTTTGCAGTGAAAAATTTATTAGCATCAGAAAGTGGATACTCTTTCTTCCATACAGTCAGGAGGCCTACTCCGAAACCGCACATTCAAATCTTCGGGCCCGACCGAGTCCCGACCGAAGTTTATGCCGTGACCTTACTCCGAAATCATATCGGGCTCGCGAGTTTATATCGGAGTCACGTGACAATCATCGTGAAAGAACAATGAACGAATGAATAGTGCGGTCATTTATAAAATCTTACATGTTCATTACCGTTTTTCTTTCATATTGATATTTTAAATTATTTAAGCTTTTATGACATATGAAATATTATAACTTACGTCTAACATGAATCAATAAAGGTGTATAAGCGATTGAAATGTTAATTTGTTACGTGATTCGATAAAAAATATACTCATGGCTGTATGCTGGATGTCTTTGCTCACATACTATGGGAGGATGCGTTTTTGTAAACAAGTCGTAAATCAAAAAGTTTATTGGAATTGAAAGGAATTCTTAACTTAACCTTTAAAAATATTATTGTACCTAAGTGTTCTACGTTTTAAGTGGTTTTTGAGTGTATAGTTTGGTGTGTTCTGTGAAATTTGAGTGGACGATTGTATAAACCCTTATCCTCATGGTACAAATGAATGACCCACTTATACCAGAGTGTACAAAGATTCATTTTTTTGTTAAAAAAATGACTTTCTACGGATTAGAAGGTTGTTTGTATTCAGTTAGACTCGTGAATTTGTTCGAAGTGCCGCTTTTAAAAGAGTCTAAAGAAATGTCGGCCCCGAAATCGTAATTATACTTCAAAATCACCATTCTCAAAATATCAAATTTATTTAATTTTATTGCTTATTTACAGTTTCAATTTTTTGCGTAGTACCTACTTATAATAAATACTATAGTATACCTTGACTACGGGATCAATTCCGCGACTATTCCTTTTCGGGCACAAAAGAGGTACTATCTCCGTACAGAGAGTTTGAAACAATTCCCGACCAAGTCTATAGCTATTAATAAACTCAATGTCGGAAATTTTATGCAGGTCAAATCTCTCTCTTAAGTGTAGACGGCAACTCCTGCGTACCAAACGTTCTTCTTCAAGACACGCTCGTAGAAGAAAAAGTCTTGCTGCCATTGCTTGCACTAAGTTAGAATTGTAATTGTCTAGATAATAATAACTTCACATCAATAATTTCACTTATTAATGTTGTATTCAACACACCGTATCTAAACTATTTCGCACTTCCGAGACTTACGACGAACAAAAGGCACCTAATTTGTTATCGTGAATTTTGACACTGTTCTCCCGTGAAATCTTATGTCAAATTCGAAACTTTGATCGTGTTACGCGCGTTCGGAGTAAGCTCCGATACGAGAAACGTCATTGATTGTTCGGTCGGACCGAACTTTGGAACGAATGTATTTCGGAGTAGGAAATGGCCCAATTGATCGGCCGAAACTTTGACAATTGACGTTCGGAGTAGACCTCCTGGCCCTCCTGATATTCAATATCACGCCTATTTTTGTTGTAATTACCTTCATTCGTGCTTTTATAAGCCAAGCAAACTTGTCAATCTTTGATATATTTCTTGACATCTCTATGTAGCGATGGCCAATAGTAAGATTGAGTAAGACGTTTCAAAGTCTTAAAGATACCTAAATGGGCTGCACTCGGGTGGTCATGACATTTAGCTATGACGTCATGCCGCGATTCGAAAGGAACCACGAGTTTCCACTCACAGTCAGCGGAGAGAGGGTTGGAATTTTTGATCCTTTTATAAAAACGATCAGAAATCACTTTCCAATCAGAGAACTTGTGGGGTGAAGATTTGACGTCTTGTACTTTCTTGAGGTACCAAGAGTCTTTACGTAGTAGTCGAAGAAGAAGTAGGGGAGTTTTGAGACGGTTCGTCATCAGAAGTGACATTTACGGGAAATGAACGAGAAAAAGCGTCGGCCAATGCATTATCAGAGCCCCTACGATACTCAATTTTAAGATTAAATTGAGAAAGCCGGACCGCCTATCTCGCCAATCTTCCCGTAGGAGATTTAAGACTAACAAGCCATTTCAGACTACTGTGATCAGTATAGACCGTAGTGGGGAAGGAAGAGCCTTCAATATAACCCCTAAATTTTTCTAGAGCAAAGATTAAAGCATTGAGTTCCTTTTCAGTTGTGGCATGGTTTCTTTCTGGTTTAGTAAGAGAACGGCTAGCGAAGGCGACAGGATGTTCCTTACCCTCGTCATCCTTTTGAGAGAGGACACAACCGAGACCTAAATCAGAGGCGTCGGTAGAGATGATAAAAGGTTTATCAAAATTAGGTATAGAGAGGATGGGTGCAGATACCAAACGTTGCTTAACCTCGTTGAAGGCAAGGAGGGCTTCTTGCGGAAAACTAAAAGCTTTGCCCTTGGGCTGTTTTTTTATTAGGTTATTTATAGGAGCAGTTACCAAAGAGAAATTTTGGATAAAACGCCTATACCTTGATGCCATGCCTAGGAAACGTCTGACTTCTTTTTGGTTAGTCGGGACAGGGTATTCTAAAATGGCCTTAACCTTGTCACTGTCTGTGCGTAGTCCGTGTCGGTCGACGATGAACCCTAGAAACTTAAGGGAAGATCTGCAGAAAACTGACTTTTCAAAATTGATGGTGAGACCTACTTCTTTTAAACGTTGATAGACGCGCTTCAATAAATCGACGTGTTCGTCATATGAATTACTCACTAGGATTATGTCATCAATATAGGTGAACAGACGGCCAGCAAACTCAGGTCCAAAGACTTTATGCATAAGTCTCATCATTCTAGCAGATGCATTTACAAGTCCGAAGGGCATGCGGCAAAATTGGAAAGCCCCAACTCCAGGAATAGAGAAACTAGTCTTTTCCCGGGAGTCTGGGTGTAAATTAATCTGAAAAAATGCGCTTTTCAGGTCAATAGAGCTTAGAAATTTAGCATTATTAAGAGAATCAAGTATGTCTTGGATACGTGGCATAGGATATGAATCTATTTTGGTAACACTATTCAGCTTTCTACTGTCTAGGCAGATCCTTAAGTCTCCGTTAGGTTTGGGTACTACTAAGAGAGGGGAATTCCAAGGTGAATTACTTTTTTTAAATAATACCCATTCTCAACATATCATTAATTTCAGCCTCGACTCGCTGTTTATAGTGAACTGGTATAGGGTAGTATTTTTGATTCACTGGGGAATGATCACCAGTATCAATGACATGTTCTTCAAGATCAGTGAGACCTAAGTTGTTAGAATCAGCAGAAATACTTTTAAAATCAGCGATAATGTTATCAATCTGAGATTTTTGTTCAACCGACAGATCCTCATAAGCATGTAAGTGTGTGTTTGTGTCAAGCAAAGAGTTAAAAGCAGAAGGACACTGAGAGTCAGTCGTATATTCCAGAATATCCTGACATAGGTTAAATGCCCTAAGAAAATCGACACCTAAAATAAGAGGACTGTTAATATCTGTGCACACATTGAGAGTAATTAGTCTTAGATTCGACTTGTAAGTAATAAGTATCGTAATGGATCCTAAAATATTAAGATTGGCGTTATTGCCAACTTTAAGAGTTTTAGAAGATGGCTGAAGATGAGTCTGTAGACCTAATTCCCTAAGCGTCCCTAGCGCATCACCGCTGAGTATCGAAGTTGATGCACCAGAATCGGCCAAGGCCAAGCACTCTGTTCCCAAAATGTTGACTTTGATAAACGCTCGGTTGTCAGGCAAGTTTGACTCAAAAAGCGGAGCTATCTTCTGAGAGGAGAAAAAGTTTTTAAAAAAAATTAGATATTCCTGCCATTCCTGGTCAGTAGTATGTTTAGTTTGTTAAGGTTTAAGGTTCAGGTTTAAGAGAGAGAGAGCATGCTACTGACCGCTTATTCAGTTTTTTTAAACAAGTACAGTCGCGAGTAAGCACATTAGGTTTTTTACATTTAAAATATATAGGTGTATTGTATACATTACATTTTGAATAGTGATGTTCGCTACTACATTTTAAACAAGTGACACCATCTTTATGTAGCATAGCGGAATTGTTAGCATTATGGGAGATGGTAGCAACATTTCCCGATTAAGATTTTTGTTTAATAAATGGTTGATTTACCGATTTAGTGAGATTAGATTTCGCTGTGAAACCGGGAACAATAGCAGTATTGCCAGAATTTAAGGCACCTCTATTCTCACATCTGTACTTTGCTATGTCTAGCCTGGAGCACACTGATTTGAGTTCCGCAATCGAAGAAAAATTATGGACAGCTAATTTTGCAATATAAAAAGTGTTCATATTTGATAATATTATTTCCAACTTCTCAGCTTCCGAGAGTGGTTTAGATAATTTAGACAACTCATAGAGCATGAGATTAATATAATTTTTTATGTCTTCAGATTTTTCTTGTTATCTGCCTTTTATTTGCAGTAGAAGTCGTCTGTCATAATCAACAGGTAGAAATTCCTCTTTTAAATAATCAAAAAGTTGAGAAATAGAAGTTATATTGTCCCTGTAACCGCGGAACCATATCAATGCATCGCCAGTAAGCAGATGTGAGAAGTTTGAGAGCAGTTCATGGTCTTGGGCAGATCAGGAGGCAGCTAATTCTTTAATTTTAGTTATAAATTCTAAGACACAGGTGTGTCCGTCAAAAGTTACACCCCATTTTAATATTGGAGAATTTCTGGGAGAGGAGTAAGAAGGATAAGGAGGAGGGATAGGGATAGATGCTCCCTCAGAGTGTACATCCCCATAGGCACCGTTCTTCCGAACGTCTGTGATGTGGTTTTCTTCATCACGGGAAGCAGTCGGATGTAGGTGTTGTTTTGACGGGGAAGGATCTCTACTGCGCGGAGGGTTATTAGATATCGAAAAGCGGAGTCTTTATAATTCCTCCAGTAAAGAAGATTTGTACCGCCTTTGCTCCCTGGTCTGCCCGGTCAGTCTGTCCAGTCGTTGTATGACGTGCGTCAACCTTGCCCGGCATTTTTGGTAGTGTGAAGTCGTCGAATATTTGGGGACAAGAGCGCTTAGTTCGGCCAACTTCCGTGCACATACCTCTAGTTCTGTTCCCATATTGAGGGAACCAATAAATTTGTCCTCAAACTCTGCAGCGGCCGGTCAGCCTTCTCCAGCAGGGCAGCCAACGTCTCCGCTGTGTCACCACGCTCGTGTTCCACTCCCCGCAGGTTGAGCTCATAGCTGACCTCGTCCTTGAGTAGACCGGAGAACGCAGCACGCTCCATTACTGGAATTGATATAGGTACAATTTGAGAAGAAAAGAAGTTACTGCTTAATGCCTACAACTCAGTGAGAAACTGCCAACAAAGAATTGAGTGCAAACTACGTTGGGCGCAAAATGTAACCGAGATCTATTGCTGCAGGTATAAATATAAAAATAAAAGATTTAAGTACAATCAAATGTGAAGTTTTATTGAAACCTCAATAAATAAAAGAGTAAAATGTTAAAAGATTGTGAGAAATACAGGGCGTGGGTGTAACAAATTTTTGCAGCTCACTTGTTGCACTGGCGGAAGGCCTTAAATTGCAGTATTCTCACTGAGTTGAGAGTTTACGTATATGAGTAATAAAACTGAAGTCAAACAAATAAGGTTTGTAAGAGAAATCTGAATAAATAAAAGCTCTAGCTTATCGCTATCCTTAAAGTAGGTTTACAATATATCAGATCAGATATAGGCTATTAATCAATAGAAAATCATTTGACAAATACACAAGTGCACTTTAGATTAAGCTGGTAGATTACAAATCAAAAGTAAGTTGTACGGTACTTATATGCTTATAGCTAGGCTAAACTGATGACAGAAGAGAAGAGTAGAGATGATTACTGGGCGCCACACGCTTATGGGTAACTCACAAACGTGAATAGTAGAAGAAGGTGTAGCAAGATAAAAATATAGGAACGATTACACCTGAGATTCGTGTTCTGAGGAGGGCTTCTGGATCGCCGGTCACTCAAGGCCAAAGGTCAGCGAACGAGGGCTTGGCGATGTTGTAGTCTGCTCAGCAGCACTCGTTTCGGATGGGTGATCCCGTCAGAATTAAAAGAACCGGACGCCGAGAATTCGAGGACTAATGTAAGAAATTGCGGTGCTCACGGTGATGCAGCTTAGGACGCAATTAGTGTGGTTTACCAAGAACAGATGACACACACATCGTATGAGAAATACTTTCAATCAATCTTTCAATTAGGTAGAAGTTCAGAGAAAGCGAAAATCCTCACTGGAGAGAGTCGGGCCCTATTTGTATGTTTCCTTTTCAGCCGTTAAATTTCACAACAAATCTACCACTTTCCCGAGACAGTCAGAATAAACCATACCAACTTGCACACTTCTAGAATGTTCAGATTATAGTCTATGGTTAAGAAAATTAGTTAAAGATAAATGAAGAATTATATGAAATCAAATAAAGGAAGATTTGTAGATTCTAAATAACTAATGTCAGTTTTGAGTGCTATTGTATGAACGAAATGACAGGATGGTTATGCATTTAGGTGTGAGAGAGATGGTAATATACGCGCGACAGACTGCCACTATTTGACACTAGATAGCGCTAAAGTTTTGATGAAGTGTGGAATCCCAACGCTAGGTGGCTTTATGAAATGAAGAGACACAAACAGCTAGACATCCCTGCCAGAATGAGAAGGCGTATATATTTGGATACTTGCTCGTGGTATTAGTTCCGCTATTCTTCGCAAGATTGAGCCAATAGTCCGAAAATTATGATGTTTATGCTGATAAAATTAAAATGTCAAACGTCAGACTGAACTGTTGTTTGTTGACGAATCTAAGTCTACATAAAATAAAATAAAAACTAGCAATTATTGCGTGGAATTGAGTTAATGAAAATGTATGTACCTTGCAATGTGGGATGTATAAAAAATGTTGTGTAATGATGTAAAATATTGGATAAAAAAAAACATAAATAAAGGTTGGTACCGTCAAAGTATATTATGAATGTAACATATCAAAAATGATATGTTACAGACTGAGTAATGCAATAGTTTGTGATCGCTTGATTGCAGCCGTCCTTATCACATGCGGCCGCCGGGCAGGTGTCCCGATCGTGGCGGGCGATTAGGCACTTGAAACTAGAGATGGGAAAGTGTTTCTGCCCGGGCGGGAAAATTGGGAAAAAACCCAGGCACATTGGGCATAAATCTTTTATGCCCAAATAAATGCCCAATTTGTGGGCAGAAAAAAACGATTGTTCAAAAACGAATAAATGAAAAAGTTTTAAGGAAATAAAACATAATATTAGTTATTTAACAAATATTTATTATAATTTGACTTAAAGGTATATATTTTAATGATAAGTCTAAGCAAACAAAGGTAATATAAATAGAATCAATATTTTTAAAAACTCGCTTATATTCGCCTTCTATTCATTCCGTGTCGCTGTCGGTACATCAAAGGGTTCTCACCCGAGAACCGGGTAGTCGGGTAGTTTTGCCAAGTTTTATGTATAGTAGGCGAACTATCTCTCCAGATTCCCGCTGTCCCTCGCGCCAGTTAGACACCAGACCAGGCTCATTATTTACGCCGACATTCACCGTAAATAATGAGCCTAATAAAAGCTTTTAAAAGTGTCGGTAAATTGGACACTCGAACTATTATTGTATTTATTACGAACTATTATTATTTTATTTAGAATCTTTATTATAATATTATTATTTTTTTTACATTTAATGGGCTTACTCTTGGCCACATTCGAGAACCATAAGGCTAAGAAGATGCCGAAGATGAAGCGAGCTTGCCCAGAAGCCTATTCACTCGTGCCTTAAATATCGCTGGGTTATATTCTTTCGGGAATACAGACGCAGGCAGGGAGTTCCACTCCCTGGCTGTGCGCATTAAGAAGGAAGATGAAAAACGCTTCGTGCGCATGCATGGAATGTCAACCAAATAGGGGTGAAACCCTGCCGTGCGTCTGGATGTCCGATGGTAGAACGGGGATGGCGGAATGAGCTCATGCAGCTCAAGAGCACACTCTCCGAAATATAGTCTGTAGAACACCGCCAGACAAGCTACTTCACGGCGGTGGGAAAGACTGTCAAGCTTGGTTTTTAAGAGTGCACTATCCCCTATGAGTTTTCTGGCTCTGCGTTCAACCGAGTCGAGTGCGGCTAGCTGGTACTTTGCGGACCCATCCCACAGGTGGCAGCAATATTCCATGCACGACCGGACTTGCGCTTTGTAAAGAGTTAGAAGCTGTCCCGGCGTGAAATATCGCTTAACCTTGTTCAAGATGCCTAGTTTTTCGGCCGCAGTTTGAGTCTTCAACTCGATTGTGTCACCAAAGTTGAGATCGGAAGTCAACTTTATGCCAAGGAGATCGAGATTGTCGGTGACAGGTATAGTTACACCTCGGAAAGTAGGAGTCAAGTTCAGAGGACTCTTCTTTGCAGTGAATAGACATGCCTGCGTTTTGGTGGCGTTAATAGTGACCAAATTGTTGTCGCCCCATTGGGAGACAAGACTCAAAGTCGTATTCGTCCGTCGTATTATTAATTATTATTATCTTGAACCATTATTATATTCATTTATTATTAATTATTATTACCTTGAACCATTATTATATTCATTCGCTTATCTATATACATACATAGCTGGGTTCAATTAACGTTATAAAGAATTAATGCAATGTAAAATTTTATGCCTAGGTACCTACTCGGCATAAAGAATTTTATTGCGATTATACCCTACCTTTTTTACCGACTTCAAAAGGATGGAGGTACTCAATTCGACCCATTTTTTTTTGTATGTACACCGATTACTCGAAGACGGCTAAACCGACTGAAATGATTCAAACGTTATTAGGTAAAATTTCAAGTTGGTCCCATTTTTTAAAATTTTGAAATTGGTTCAGTACTTTTCAAGTAATCTTGAAAAAAGCACCAAAATAGTATGATTTTGTGTGAACTACCTCGATGATCAGTCGTATAACTTCTTTGTTTATGAACTGAATAAGATAATTATTTCTTTGTTGAAAAAGGGATATCTTTAGTGTAGTTC
This sequence comes from Agriphila geniculea, assembly GCA_943789525.1. Classification (NCBI taxonomy): domain Eukaryota; kingdom Metazoa; phylum Arthropoda; class Insecta; order Lepidoptera; family Crambidae; genus Agriphila; species Agriphila geniculea. Next base: position 19,529,318 of record OX038888.1, read on the forward strand.
TTTAACCGACTTAAAAAGAGGAGGTTCTCAGTTTGACCCGCATGTATGTATGTTTCTCCGCGATTAACTCACGTTTGGCTGACCCGAGTTTTCTACCTAAATAATATACCTACACTACCTAATACAAATGGTACCTACAATAAAAATAAAAAAAATAAAAAATTGTTTAAAAAAACAAAAAACCGACTTCAAAAAACCTACCTCTAAAAAGCAAGAAATTATATTCGTAATAATAAAAACACGTCTATTGAAGTCGGGTGTGGCTTTTAGAATACTAAAAAGGAATTTATACTCCAGCCCCACCTAGGGTTACCATATCTCAGGATTTGTCCGGAGATCTCAGGATTTTTGGACTTTGCTCAGGATTGCGCCCGGATTTCGAAAATTTGAGGAAATCTCAGGATTTTTACGCCCCCGTACGTTATTCTGAAACTGCTACAAATCTCAGGATTTTTCAATGGATATCGGGCCTTTTCTCCGGACTTTTAATTTTTTCATATGGTAACCCTAGCCCCACCTGACTTCAATAGACGTGTTTTTATTATTACGAATATATTTTTTTGCTTTTTAGAGGTAGGTTTTTTGAAGTCGGTTTTTTGTTTTTTTAAACAATTTTTTTACCTACCTAATAAGAATAGTAGTAGGATAGGTATCTTGCATTACGGATGTCAGCAAAATGTCAGATAAATAATCTACACTTCTATAGGTATACCTAATATCCCCGCAAATTACATAAAAACCTGGCGGCCATTTTTTTAAATCCAAAAACGAAAACAATTGTATTTCTTATATTTTTTAATTCCTAGACCATATCTTATTGAAAAACCATTGGATTTCTTATATTTTTTATTTCCTAGACCTTATCTTATTGAAAATAATAATTAAATAATAAAGTGGACGACGTTAACATGGATGGTAATGTTAACAATGTTCTTCGTATTTCCAATTTGGGGGATAGTTCCCACAATGAGATTAAATGATTAATTTACTTTTTCGATTAATAAACCATTTATACCGACTCGTTTACTGGTAGACTTATGATAAGATAATACAGATTTATAAACAAAGTTTATGCCGTCATTTCGCACAAACTCGTCGATCTCGCAATTCGCCAAAAGTTTTGCCCATCGGCGAACACCGGGAATGTAGGGAGCCACTCTCGCGTGCTCTCGCTGATGCCGTTGTTTGACAAAAATTTTGTTTCTCGGCAAAAACGATGAATGGCAACCTACTAGTATCAACCTCACCGAGTGGTGCGGGGTAGCCAAGCGAGTTTAAATCGGGAGTGTCCTTCTTTACTTGTATTTTCATATGATTATTTTCCTTTAATATAATTTTTACCACTTTCAAAGATTTTGTGACAAATATAGACTTACGTCTACGATTCACATGCAATATTTTGATTAGGATATCCAAATTCATGAAAATATAAACTTATGAACGATAATCTTAACTAATTTAATTAAAATTAACTATATTTTAATGTTTAAATAAATTTTGTAGATCAATTTTGTAACAAAAAATAAATTCCCAGATAAATGCCCAGTGGGCGGGAATCTATGGGCGTTTATTGGGAATATTCCCAATCTGCCAAAAATGCCCGGCATTTTCCCCATCAGTACTTGAAACATAAGGCCCTCCGCTGCATTGAGCGGGAGCCCGTCGCGGGGGCCCGCGCCGTTCTCCGTCGCGGACAAACAGCCCGTCGCGCGGGGACCAGCGCCTTGCTCCGTCGCGTGACCCGCGAAGCGCCGCGGGCACTTCGCCACACGCAGCGCTGCTGTATGAAAATACAAGAAACAGCCCCGCTCGCGTGACCTGTCGCGCGGGACCCGTAAGCGTGCTCGCCGCCCGCGCCTCGTGCGGTGGGCAATCTGCCACACGCAGCGCTGCTCTATGAATATACAGGAAACAGCACCCGGAGCGGACGCCTGCGCTGGGATCCCGCTCAAGGCAGCGGAGGGCCTAAACCATTTCGTTTGATGTGATCCCATCTCACCTTGCGTAATGCTCGTTTGAACTTCTTACATTCAGTTAGTTTATGAGCGGAAACTTTGCAAAATGTACATGTTTCACTCGTAGATCGCTCTACTTGCATTAACACAGTTTGGTAGTTAGAAGGATGGGTCATAGACCTTTGCTTTAGGTTGTTATCGCTGCGTCTTGTTGCGTAATAACAATTTGCTGTGGTAGATACCTTCATACCTTAATCACATAAAAAATCTGGTAGTGTCACAAGACGTGGTTTGTTGTTTTGAGCGATCAACGTGTAACTATATTCAGTCCATTTTGGTAACAGAACAGGGGGGGTATTACAACCTCTTAAAACTTGCCAGGTTTATGAACTGCTATAGTTACATCTCTTTCTCGCTGTATAGCAAATAAAAGAGATGGATTGATAGCCAGTCAGAAAACTGACTGGAAATAAGAGGTCATAATACAGGCCCTGGTGGGAATTTACTCAACATAATGGACACAATATTCATATCATATATAAGTATTCTTCTCGCCAAACTGCTCGAACTGCTTCTACGAAGTTCTGTATTTTACACGAGAATGCAATTATATCTCTTTGATACTCATTAGACATCGGTTGTAACTTTCTAATATCTTGTATTATTCGTGATATTATGTACTCAGCGTTACCAAACTGTAGCTCTAAGGTAGCTAGTATTCTGTGAGGTGAAGTTGCACTTATAAGCAGCGCTGAAACAGCTTCTTTAGCAGCGCCTCTGAGACATTTTCTTAGTCGCCATAGATTTTCCTTTTCGGTGAAGTTACAAACTTCAGTTGACTCCTCGTACGCTCTTTTAAACTGCAGCCACTCCAAAGGGTCACCAGCGAACTCAGGCAAGTCGCGTGGTGTGCACATGCGGCTCAATAAGTTGGCGTTACCTCCGTTAGGGGCCGAGTTGGCTGTCAGGTTACTCAGTGCGCCAGCTAACATTCTTATCGTAGTCTCCGACGATGTACCGGCGTTGTTGCTTTCCATTAGTACCGGAGCGTACGGTGGCTGACCATACAGTGCGTGTGGTGTGTGGGGTTCTGTGTCTTCCAGAGCTGGTTCTGCTGTGTCTTGCAGCGGCATTGGCCCAAAGCTGCACCAGCGCACAATGTCGTACGTGCTGATACAGGCCGAGGCTGAACGGGGTCGGCTGGTAGCTTCGCCTGATGCTGGGCAGGCACGGTTTGTAACTCTAAAATTGAGCAGTATGGTTGTTTGATGGCTATCGACTCCTGCTTGTGTCCCCCTTCTAACCATTTATTAACGTATAACGAAGGCACTTCTTCTTCATCATGTGAACTGTATCCATTTTCGTCTTCGTCGAGTCCAGCAATCTCGACCTCCAACCGTTCGTCGATTAGTTCCATGCGGATCTTCGCTTTTTGTTCAGCGGCTTGCAACTTATTTCTACCTATAGAAAAATATTGGAGCTTGGAGCTTATTTCTACCTATAGAAAAATATGCAGCCAATTTGATTTTTTCGGACATTCCCCATTATCACACCCGGCAGTCAATTGAAAAACGGTTTGCTACAAAAAAAGACACTATAGTTCCACAGATTTTCACGCACACCTTACAATTTTGGAAAATACTGTCACATTTAAAAATATAGTGAAAAGTTGCGGACTCAAATCGAACAATACAAAAATTGCAAAAGGAAGAAAAAACATGGCCGCTCGCAGGCGAGCCGTCGCGTTCAGGTTTTGCGTTTTTGGATACATTCACAAGGTCTAACTAAATTTTACATAAGATGCGTTTTGGTATTTCGCAATACATATTTTATTTAAGGATAATTATTACATCAAAGGAGCACGTCGTTAACACAAATGTTTAGTTCAATGATGCGGTTATTCATGTTTATAAAATATTATGTTGTATTACAGTCCCTCCTTCAGGTTCCGATGTCGTCCCGTGTCGAGGAAAATTCTTCTTGGGTCTTCCCCTTCGCTTCACTAATCGACCCACTGGTTGCGGCTGACACGGCTTGGGCACAGTCTTGGCTGGGAGTTTTCTTTGGTCTCTCACTTTATAGGCTGGATTGGCACGGGTAGGTTAGACTCTTTGGTGATAAAAGGGACAAGAGCGGAAGCATGATACGTCCCTATTGGCTCATTGGGTGGTTCTGGGTTACCTTTATCAATAAAAACGTCCTTATACTGGAGCAAAATTTTATTTAAATAATCACGCTGGGTAACAGAAAAAACACTATTAGACAAAGACATGTCGAAATCGACTGAGTTGAGGCTTACGTCTTCTGGAGTAAAAGGGTCGGTGCCAGGGAGTAAATCCTTAGAGTGAGGAGACAATTCCACCTCAGTGTTGTGAATGGTGAGCTGTGCATCACGCATCATGTAATCCAGGAGTGGAGAGTATCCATCAAAAATACTGTCTTCGGGCTGTGCTCTTTTATTCCCGCGAGCTGTCTCAAAATAAAGGAACCAACTTATAATAGGAGCAAGCACTCTCTTCTGGCAAGGCAGTTACAGTTGGTTTTATCGGCACTTCCCAGGTCTTCGCCGATTCTATACGAGGGACATTAGTGTCCTTGGTCATACCTTGCGATGGTCCAATCTGCGATATTGGTCAGTACCAGTGGATGGTATCACCAAACAACAAACTACTTCACTTGTTACTGTTCCTGTCACTCTGTGTGGACGAACCAACTTATTCGGAACCAAGAAATCTTCGTCGTATAATTAGTACGTCGTGTCGACGTCATCATTAAAATGCCACGTGAATTGAGGAAGGTCTAGAATCATCCCCGCAGCCACCAAAAATCTGATACCCAATAGAGTCTTATTGTATCGTGCCTCTGGCAAAACAATGAAAGTTGAGGGAATGATTCATCCACACAGAGTGACAGGAACAGTAACAAGTGAAGTAGTTTGTTGTTTGGTGATACCATCCACAAGTGCAATGTTCATAACCTGCTTCGTAAACTGGTAGCGCTTTTGCATCAATGCTGTATACAGCGAGTACGAAGCTACACTTGACTTAGCGTAGGTATCTACGTAGGCTATGTTATGTAAATCTTCAATAGCGATGGAGATGACAGGTCTCGGACGTACAAAGGGTTAAGCGTACGTCGAACAAAAACCTGTTCTACTTTGACCGTTTTCTGAGCGCAAGTCGGGCAATTAGTTTTTACAAAGCAAAGTGCTCTGCAACCATAACACGAAATCTTTGGCTGAGACGGTGACGGAAACTGAGTTTCCGTTTCAGCGTAGTTGGTCTTATCAGTTGGCGGTGGTTTCGGTTTTTTCGACTTCTTACAGTTAGCTATTGTATGGTCAAATGTTTTACAATAGTTGCATCGTAACTTGAACCCTTTACGCTCAATTTCGTAACCTTCCGCTTTCGGGTGCGACTCAGGCTTAATCTTGGCCAAATCTTGACGCTTCTTATTCAAAATTTGTTCAATATCTCTTGCTGCATTGAGAAGTTGGTCAAAGGTGGTAAAAGCAGTGCGGGGCAGTTTTTCCCTTATGTTGAGATGCATGAGATAATAAATGAGATCCAGCTGCCCTTCTTCCGGGAACTCCATGCGGAAATACGAGGCAAACTGCATTCTCTTTTACCTGATGAACTCTTCTGTGGTGAGCGTAGGGAGTTGCTTCACAGAGGTGATCTCATATAAGACCAGGGACCCTGGTTTCTTTGGGGCAAAACTGTTGCGCAGCCTATCTTTTAAGTCCGACCAAATAGTGACCTTATGCTTAATACCTTGCCACCACTTCGCAGCCTCAACTTTAAGTAACAAGGGTAGACCGGCGAGTGCTTCATTGTCGGTGATGTGTTCAATATCTTTGAACGTCTTTACAGCTACTAAAAATACTTCGAGAGCCTCTACGTCTTTTCTGCCATCATACGAAGCTTGACAGAACGCCAAAGAGCTGCGCTTACCGCGCCATTTGAATCAAGAGCTCTTTGAATTGCTCCGTGGAAAAGTTCGTCATTCTTGCGGAAGTACTCGTAATTTTCTTCACTCACAGTAGTACTGCATCACAACAAATTTCGGGGTGGGATTCACGCTGGAACGTCCCGCCACTTTGCCAGGAGTGTGTGGAGAAATGGGTGAACCCGTTGAGCCCGGCAATTGATTTGCAGGTCTTGCAGCTGCTCGTCCAGCTCCTTCAAGTGGTGACTTGAAAGAGCGTCAGATGTCGCAGAATCCCCAGGTAAGTTTCCAGATCCAGCAGGTACGCGTCCAGGTCCTTTAGTTGGTGTGATGGTGACCTCCAGGTGGCCACTTGTTGAGGCGCCAGATGTAACGGGGGGTCGGCGTACGGGGAGTGAAAAAAGACGAAGGTATGAGATTGAGTAGTAGAGGTTAGAGGCGCAGCTGTAGAGACGTCTCTACAGCTGCGCCACACAGATCTCGAAAACGGAAGGTCGTAGCGAAAATTTGATTACTCGTGTGTGTAGCCGTCAGTTTGTCGGAGTTTATTGCACAAAAACCAGAGTTTGTCGGTCTTGCGTTTAGGCTCTGGTATTTGGCGGCAAACTTGGTTGGACTACCGACTACACATAGGAGTTATCAGATTATCGCTACGACCTTCTGTTCTCGAGATCTAGGTAGAAAGGTCTCAACAGCATATCCTTACATATCTCCTAAAAGCAAGACCGGCAAACTATGGTTCTTGGTGATAAACTCAGACAAAGTACCGGCTATACACACGAGTAATCCGATTTTCGCTACGACCTTCCGTTCTCGAGATTCAGGCAGTAAGGTCTCAATAGCGTATTCTAACATATTATCTCCTTAACGCAAGACCGACAAACTCTGGTTTTTGGCGACAAATTCCGACAAACTATCGACTTCATAATGGCATAGTCAAAAAGTCAGATATTTTAACTTTTTTTTGTGGCGCAACTGTAGTCCGGCTAAAATTACTTTGTTAACCCATTAACGGCGGAGTTTTGCGAAGGCTATGGATTTTTTTCATTTTTTAATATGTTGTTAATAACGATCAATATGATATATAGGTAGATTCATCAATAAAAAAATAATATTTGTTATATTTTTGGAAATATAACAAATATACAAATAACAAATATTCTCCTAGATACAAAACGACGGAAAGCCGCTATAAACCCTTGTGCTGTCAAGTCTGATACTGCTTCCAAATGGATAGCCTTAGATGTCATACATATGAACAAACATATATATCCCTTATAGGTCTTAAGACCCTCGACCTAGAGAAAATCGTACGTTGATATATCCTGTAAAATCGACACCGGAAATTTCAAATGCTCTAGACGGTGTAATTCTGGCTTCCGGCAGTTGCCCCATAAGCTGACTGTTATTCTGTCGCGAATATCTTACGCAGATCACGCATTGTCGATAACATTTTTTAGTCAAATGTCGTGCACGTATAATCCAATATTTGGAGCGTAAGAAATTTAGCATTATTTGTGGACCTCCATGCATCGTTTTGAAATGAGCATCCAATATTATTAACCTAGTGAAATGACTTTCACTAGGTAAAATAATTGGGTGTCTCTTATTATAATCCGCTGGAGCATGGTGTATCCTGCCACCTACTCTTAAGATCCCATTATCATCGAAAATGGGACAAAGAGTATACAGTGGACTTTTCTTCGCTACGCTTCCTTGCGAATTACACGTCAACTGCTTAATCTCAATTTCGAAATAAAGTCTGTGTGTTTCCTTAATACATATGTTTAACACGTCATTCATCTCTTGAACACTTATGTAATTTGTTAGTTCTGGTCTTTTATCTTTTGGTACTCTCAATCTTAAAAAACGTCTACAATACGCCAGAACTTTCAAAGCCTTAGACAATGATGAAAATCTATTCCATTCAAAATTTTCTATTGGAGGGACAGTGATGTTAAAATTCTTGACGGGTCTCTGTTCTTCGTCCGTAACATAATCACGATCGTTTAGTCCGACTTCATACTTATTTCCGATGCGCAGCCAATGCGGCCCATGCCACCACAATTCATTATTTAGCAGTTCTGGAGTGCGTACACCTCTGGAGGCACAATCTGCTGGATTAAGGTGAGTGTTAACGTGACCCCACTGATCTCTTTCCAACACTGTTAAGATCTCCGACACGCGATTGCTCACAAAGGTGTTCCACCTGCTCGGCTCTCCGGTAAGCCACGCCAGAACGATTGTGGAATCCGACCATCCAAATAAGTATTTTTTAGGCACTTGCATAATTTCAGCCGCCTCATGTATCAATTTGGCAGCGAGCAGTGCGGCGCACAATTCTAGCCGGGGAACTGAGATTTGTTTCTCAACCGGAGCCACTTTTGTTTTGGCGGTTATTAAGTTGACATATATATTTCCACCGTCATCTGTAGATTTCATATAAATGGCTGCAGCATACGCTAATTGTGACGCGTCTGCAAAAGCGTGTAATTCCACATGACTATTTGGATTAGAATTTAACCACCTTGGTATAATGACATCCTTAAGATTACATAGGTCATTCCTGAACTCATGCCATTCATCAAGCAGCTCCGATGGTAAAGGCTCATCCCAACTCAGTCCCAACTTCCATAAATTTTGGATGTAGATTTTAGCTGTAACTATAATGGGTGCAATCCAGCCCATAGGATCGTACAATCTCGCCACATCAGACAAAACCTTTCTCTTAGTTACATCACTGTCATCAATAGTTGGAATTTTTAAAGTGTATTCAAAGTTATCCGTTCTCTTATTCCAACTAATACCTAAAACTTTAACCGTGTCATTGACTTTAAAGGTTAAGGTTTTATCATTATCTTGTTCCTCCTCTTTGATATATTTCAACAATTTGTCGCTATTGCTGCACCATTTTTGTAGCGTAAATCCAATTCCTTTCATCAAACTGTTCATCTGTTCAAAGATTTCAATAGCTTCTTGGTATGTTTCACAACCCGTGAGCACATCATCCATATAGTAATCTTAGAGAGTGATTTTAGCAGCAATAGGATATTTAGATTGTTCATCTATCGCTAATTGTTGGAGAGTTTTAACCGCTAAATAAGGCGCACATGCAGTCCCAAAAGTTAGTCTACGTAGCTTGAAATGTTGTATCGGTTGATTGGGATTTGACCTCCAGAAGAGTCTTTGAAAATCCGTATCTCGCTCATCAACACAAATTTGCCGATACATCTGCACTAGGTCAGCTACAATACAAATTCTGTGACGTCTCCATCTCATCAATATGTGCCACAGGTCTTGCTGCAGCTTTGGACCAACGAGAAGATTGTCATTTAAAGACACGTTGTTGAGTCCCTTGCAAGAAGCATCAAAAACGGGCCTAAGTTTGGTTGTCTCCTTATCCTCTTTGACATCTGCATGGTGCGGTAGATAAACGACAAGAGGATGATCGTTTATTTGTTTCTCATCAGTAATTTGAACCATGTGATTTTGTTGCAAATAATTTTCCATAGCTCCTTTATAACTTTCATGAAATTTAGGTTGCTTTAGGAGTCGTCTTTCAAGCAAATGAAATCTGCGAAGTGCTATTTGTTTAGTTCCACCGTAGAGACACTCAGGATTGGGGCCGTTAAACGGCAATCTCACAGTGTAACGTCCATTATTGTCTCTCACAGTAGTCGCTTCATATATCTCTTCACACCTACGTTCTTCTTTAGTTAACTTTCGTTGTAGACTCTCTGGCTCTCTCTCTATCTCCCAAAATTGTTTCAAAAGTTCATCAGTACTTAGTTGAATATGTAAGCTTATCAATCGTTTCTCAGACTGTGCTAAATTCTGATGAACCCTTCCCGACAAAATCCACCCGAAATGAGTGTTCTGTGCAATCGGACACTCTTGAATAGGATGTTTCAACAGCCCTTCTTTTAATATTTCCCCATGAACGTCTACACCCAAAATCATATCAACCCTATCTGGAGATCCATATTTTGGGTCTGCAAGGGGTAAATTATCAATTTCCGGCCAATTAGAGATCGCCATGTTAGCAGATGGAAGGAACGAAGTTAAAGTACTTAAAACAAAAGCATTAACTTGAACAGAGAAGTTAGGATTATGAAGTGACTGTAAACTTAATATTACCATACCTTTTGTCCTAGTTTGACCCACTCCTACTCCTGACACCAGACCACTTACCATAGTACGTTTAAGTCCTAGTGCCTGTACAGTAGCTTCAGTGATAAAAGAGGCTTCGGAGCCTTGATCAATTAAAACTCTAATTGTTTGTGAATAACCACTTAAGGATTTTGCTCTAACTCTAGCTGTAGCTAATAACACTGTGCTATGTTGGCTCTCTTTAGCAAAATGTGCAACTAGTTTACATTCGGAATCGTTGGATATTGGAGCCGCAGTGGGCTCGTTCTGCTCTGAGTTCGATTCTTGTTTCTTCTCAAGGTGAAGTAAACTATGATGGCGTCTACCACAACGACGACAACATGATGATTGACGACAGCTCCGCACACTATGTGTAGATGACAAGCAATTGAAACACAATCTCTGTGATTGTACATATTGGGATCTCTCTTCGGGAGATTGTTTTGCAAATTGCTTGCATTGATATAAAGGATGCTGCCCTGAACACAACCCACAAACGATAACACTCAAGGGATTCTTCTCATCTCGAACAGCGACGTGAAATGATTTTTGCTTAGAACTTGGTTTACTGGAATTGGTAGTGTTTGCCTTTTGCATCGACCGGCTACTATCTGTCATCTCTAAAGTACGGAATCTGGATTCCAAAAAGCTCATTAATTGTTGCCAAGTCGGAAGTGCATCGGATTCGGTTGCGCTAATATGCATCTCCCATTGTTTACGGGATTCTTGATCAAGTTTTGATAGCACTAGATGATTGATAATGGTATCCCATCCCTTTGTTTCAATTCCAATATTATTAAGGGATTTTAAACAAGCACACGTTGTATCTAGTAGTTGCTTGACTCCATTAGCCGATTCAGATGTCAAAACCTTCTGCGCAAACAATCGTTTCATTATTTCGTTACAGTTGTATCTCTTGTTGTTGTAACGACGAGATAGTTGAGACCACGCCTCCAAATAATTAGCGTCAGTGGTAGCCAGATTCTTTAGAAGATTAGCAGGTTCACCTGTCAAACTACCTTTAAGATAATGCAGCTTCTGGACCGCAGATAAACTTTGATTGCTGTGAATCACCGAGGTGAACATATCATAATAGGCTTGCCAATCCTCATAATTCCCAGAAAATGTTGGCAGCTGAATTTGCGGCAATCTCACTTCGCAGCTGGGGTTAGACGGGGCTTGAACCGAACTCTCACGTTTTCCAGAGTTACTAACAGGTGCCACAAATGTCAGTTTTTGAAGATCATCTTTCAGTCTTGTTTTGTGGTCGGTATATATCTCCTCAAAAGTAGTCATCCTATCTTGTTTGAAATATTCAAGTTCAGTTCTTTCCTTTACAGAAGCCGCTGAGTATAGTTCCAGATGCTCCTCGAAAAAATCTAACCATAACTTTTCTAAACTCTCCAATCTCGATTCTATATACGTTACTTTCATTCTATCCTTGGGTGTCTTTTTATAGTTAGAATAAGACATAACTAGTCTTTCATATCGAGCCTCTTGTTTCGCTACTAGTTTATCCATTTTGCTTAGTTCAATCAAACTAAAGCAATATTTTTCCAAGTTAAAAGTTAAAAGTCCCAAATCACTCTGGAGTCTATGTCTCGAATAGCAAATTTTTCTAAGTTAAAAATTCACTGAAATATTTTAAGTGTCTTAACAGCAAAATTATTCTAAGTCAATGGAACAAAACTCGCGAATTTTCTAAGTCCTAAATCGTTGAAAATATTCTAAGTTAATGGAATGTCACTCGCGATTATTTTAAGTCCGGCACAACACTTGTAAAATTCTCACTGATTCACTTTGTTCACTTTACTCACGATTCTAAGTCCTTTTCACTCATTTAGGCGCGATTGGTCCAATTCGCGATTGGTCCAATCGTCAAAAAATTACAAATTCGCGATTAGTCCAATTCGCGATTGGTCCAATTCGCGATTGGTCCAATTCGCGATTGGTCCAATTCGCTATTGGTCCAATTCGCGATTGGTCCAATTCGCAATTGGTCCAACAAAATAAAACAAAGGAGATCATTTATTTGTATGGTTTTTAATTATTGTACATTAATAAACATTCATACAACAAAATCAACTAAGTAACTATATAAAAAAAAATCAACTTTTACTACTGTAGAAAATAACAAAGTCATATTTTCAGTTTTACTTATTTCAATAATAATCACATTACATACATTACATACATTGTACATTAATAAACATTCATACAACAAAATCAACTAAGTAACTATATAAAAAAAAATCAACTTTTACTACTGTAGAAAATAACAAAGTCATATTTTCAGTTTTACTTATTTCAATAATAATCACATTACATACATTACATACATTGTACATTAATAAACATTCATACAACAAAATCAACTAAGTAACTATATAAAAAAAAATCAACTTTTACTACTGTAGAAAATAACAAAGTCATATTTTTCAGTTTTAAAATATAAAAAACATTCAAACATTTGTTCCTATAATTTTTAAATAACGATATTATACGCAATGCCAATAAGTTTACTGTGGGTCTTGCATAATGCACATTCGTAACTAGCTTAGTAAACGTCTAGAAAATTGGGTCACTAATGATGCCCGTTTGGCATGGTCTATTGCAATAACAAAACGCAAAATAAATATCCGAAGAAGTGAGGGTAGTTAGTAAAAAAATATCATTTGTCTCAATATATGCCTTGATTTGTGTGTGGTGATATTAGCATTAGTCGGTTTAATATTGTGATTACTGTCTTTGAGATATACAAATGGAAATTTAAAATGGAGGAAACAAGTGAGCAATTTGAATTTTTTAAAAATGAGCGAGATAACGACACATTGATTTACAATGGACACCGATACAACCTGAATATAAAGAATAAAAATGGAAGTTCGCTGTGGAGATGTCATAAAAGAACATTATGTAGTGCTTCTGTTACAATTGATGTAACAAGGAAAACTATTTTGAGGAAATCTAAAGCAACGCACACATGTGAATCATCGGATCGTACTTCGAATGAACAAGTGAGATTATTTACATCATTAAAACAAGCTGTATGCAATGATTTAGGTCCGGTGCAAAATATTTTCGAAGAGAAAACTCAGCATCTAAATCCTAAAGAAGTCCCCAAATTTAAGTCGGTAAAAGATAAACTGTACAGAAGTCGAAAGAAATATTTAAAAACCGATTTATTAAATTATGACAGCACAAAAGAATTGAAATTACCAAAAGCATTTACAAAAAATTTTTTGTTAATTGAAGATAGTGGTGGCCGAGGAAAAAAATTTTATATTTGGGACTAGACTAAGCAAAAATATTGCTAAAAATCATGAAAGTTATTTTGCGGATGGTACATTTAAGTCAGTACCAAAACCGTTTTATCAACTTTATACGGTTCATTTGGATTTGAACTCCACCAAAACAAAGACCAACATTGTACCTGTTTTTTATATACTGTTACCCAATAAAAAAGAACGAACTTACCTGCGCGTTTTCACATTATTAAAGGAAAAATTAGGCATCAATGTCAAAACTTTTAAATGCGACTACGAAAAAGCGCAAATGAACGCCGTTACTGAAGTGTTCCCTCAAGCAAAAGTAAGTGGATGCTACCATCACTTCAATGACGCTATTTGGAGGTATTCAAAGAAGATAAAGTTAAATAGAAGTAAAGAGGGTCGTAATGTAACTCGAAAGGCCTCAATAATTCCATTATTTCCAGCTAGTCACATTTAAGAAGCGTGGAGGTATGTACTAGAAAGTGCTCCAGACGGCGAAAAGATTAACAAATTTCGTAAGTACTTCGAAAAGGAATGGTACCCACAACTATCGCCTACCATACTAAGTTGCGCGCATCAGCGCCACAGAACAACTAACGCTTTGGAGGGCTGGCATTCTCGGTTAAATCGGCGCATTCCTAAGAAACCTAATTTATTTCTGTTTCTTCATAAACTGCGAAGAGAGAGCATGTATCAGGATGCTCGAATAATACAAACTTTGTTTAAAAATACAAGCAGTAAAAGGAGAGAACGCGACATTTTATTTGACAAAAAATATGAACAGTTACTAAACCAATATGAAAATGGAACATTGACAACAAAATAATTTTTCAACAAAATTATATACTTACGATTGTCGTTATTTAAAAATTAGTGGAACAAATGATAATATTTTTTTATTATATTTATATTTCTTTCCAAATCTGATTATTATAGAATAATAGTTGATTTGTTGTACGAATGTACCAATAATTTTTTTGTTTTTTGGTTAAATATGAAAATAGTTGTTAATAGCTTCAAGATATTTACAATAATACTCTGCGTACCCCTCCGGGAGAAAGGCGTGACAGTATGTATGTATGTAATGTGATTATTATTGAAATAAGTAAAACTGAAAATATGACTTTGTTATTTTCTACAGTAGTAAAAGTTGATTTTTTTTTATATAGTTACTTAGTTGATTTTGTTGTATGAATGTTTATTAATGTACAATAATTAAAAACCATACAAATAAATGATCTCCTTTGTTTTATTTTGTTGGACCAATTGCGAATTGGACCAATCGCGAATTGGACCAATAGCGAATTGGACCAATCGCGAATTGGACCAATCGCGAATTGGACCAATCGCGAATTGGACTAATCGCGAATTTGTAATTTTTTGGACGATTGGACCAATCGCGAATTGGACCAATCGCGCCTAAATGCTTTTCACTGTATTCCCGGGTTTCGGCACCAGATGTCGCTCGCAGGTTGAAATAACACGAACTTGTTGTGGTAGAAAGAATTATATTCGCAGAAAAATGACCGAGCCTTATTATTTCCCGCAAGGCAAAACCATAAAGCGATTCAGCACGGCACAGCGCCATCTAGTGGTGGTTGGAGGGACCTTATTGATTACATACAAAATATTCCATTATTTTGAACAATTACTTTTTCGAAATACCGTTTTTTTTTAAAGTATTGTTACGGAAGTGGGTTACGGGATTGGAAGGAAACAACGATCTTCTATAACGACGCTTTATTTACCACACACAATCACACGTGGAATCTTTCCCTAAGTACGTGGTCTCCCTCTGAATGTCGCAGTTCGCCCTTCCGAGTAACGTAGTCTTCTTCCGAGTGACGTAGGGTAAACCCTCCAGTGAATGAACCCTTAAGAGATTTTTCAACTTTGAAAATATTTTTAGTTAAGTTTTGGAGGGTAAACCATTTTTTTTTAATTTTTTATATATACTTTATCATTCTAGGAAGAAAATAAATTCTGCATTTTCAAATATTATGCAAAGGTCTCGCTAGATATAAGAAATTGTAAAAAATGACTCAAAACGCCTATGAATGAACAATATTTTCAGTGAATGAACACAATGAAATCCAGTGAATGAACGTTTTAGTCGACGAAATCGTTTAGTAACGAGTCGAATAAATTGACATTTTACAGTTAAAAAAAATAAAAAAGTAGACCTACTTAGGTACCTATTAAAGGACTAGGTAAGTACCTAGGCAATCAACATACACAAAATTAGTATTTACTTAAATCTTTAAATTGTGTTTTATACTTAATCTTAGTTGCTGAAAACATTTAGGTGATGTTCTGTTTTAATTACCAGAAAGACTCTAAATAGGTAGTAAACTTTTACAATTTCACTTAAATTAGGCATATATATCTTAAAAAAAGTAAATTATTCAAAATTGAAACAAATTATAATAAACTTAGTACTTTCTTATAATGCTTACTATAGTAACATACACATATCAGTCAATCAAATTTGTGCTGAGTGTGCTTATGTATACCTAGGGACATAGGTAAATGAGAACTGTATTTTTATTACTATTCAATATCCTTAAAAGTAACGTCTTTAAATGATATAAAACCGCGCTTGGAAATTTCAGGATCACCCAAGACACGCTGGACATCAGTATAGTCAATTTCAGTAACATCTGGGATTTGAGGTCTTACAAAAGTAACTACATTTTCTGACACCGATTTCTTTCTCAGAAAATCTATTTTGTATTTTTGTTCTTCATCATTTGCCAAAAGAACTTTGCCAACAAAATAGCGAATTCTCTTATCTGTTTTAAACTGAACGATAACATATTTTCCAAATATGCTTTCAGAGTGGGCTATTTTTTTGGTACTATTAACTTTAATTATTGTTTCTTTTTTTATTTTGACATTATTCGGCTGCTTAATATTATCTTGCTTTTTTGTTTTCTTCTTCTGGTTTTCTTTTTAGGGTTCCGTAGCCAAAATGGCAAAAAAACGGAACCCTTATAGATTCGTCATGTCTGTCTGTCTGTCTGTCTGTCTGTCTGTCTGTCTGTCTGTCTGTCTGTCTGTCCGTCCGTATGTCACAGCCACTTTATTCCAAAAGTATTAGGACTACATAGTTGAAACTTGGTATGTAGGTGTATTCTGTGAACCGCTTTACGATTTTTACACAAAAATAAAAAAAATGAAATATTAAGGGGGGCTCCCCATACATGAAACTGAAACTGAAAATATTTTTTTTCATCAAACCAATACTTGTGGGGTGTCTATAGATAGGTCTTTAAAAATGACATTGAGGTTCCTAAGACTATTTTTTTCAAAGTCAACCGTCTTAAAGATATATGCCGCCAAAGTGGTAAAATGTGTGTCCCCCCCCCTTTAACTTTTAAAGTAAGAGGGTGAAAAATCTAAAAAAAATATAAGCTATAGATCTTAATAAACACTTTCAACGAAAATTAGTTTGAACGAGATGCAGTTATTAGTTTTTGAGATATAGCACATTTTCCAAAACCGCAAATATAACTTTGTCATTCATACAAATACTGTGAAAAACAAAGTTATTTTTTTTTTCTTCAGCTTTTCGTTTTAGAGTATCCTTTTTAATTTGAATTTCTTCTTTCTTTTCTTTAGCTTTTTGTTTCCGAGCTTCCTTTTTCATTTCCATTTCTTCTGCTTGTCTTTGCTTTTCTTCATCTTGACGTCTTAGGTATTCTTTACATTTCTGACCAGTTAGTCCATATGGCATGGGTTCTTTAATTACTGTTTTTTTATTACTTGTTGATATTTCGGGATATTTCAAGAACTCATTTAAAGGGATTTGGTTTGGTTTTTCAGAAGATATTGATATTTTTTCTGGGATTGGGATTTCGATTGCATGCAAATTGGCAGGAAGATCAAGTAGTTGCCTATTTGTAGTTAGACATTTAGAAGAATTTGGAACGATTTGGACGCCATCCTCAGGTATAATAACTTGTTTCATTAAATTATTCACATCAACCGTTGATGAATCCTCGTTTATAGAGCTACACACATTTTTGAGTACGGTGTCGTGCCATGGTAAAGGTATTATCAAAGGTAAGCTAGTATCTTGATCAATTATGAAGTCTAATAAATCGTCAGTTTTTTCAAAATCAGGTTGTACTTGTTCATCTCCAAATAAGACACTATCGTTTAGTAAAATACTGCACGAGTCACTCCGGGTAACTTCTTGTTGGATTTGATTTGGCAGAGATTCAACATCGATTTGCGCCTCATGTTGAACTGTTACAAAATGAGAATTTTCATTTTCTGCACTAGTCAAGTTATTTTCATCTATTATTACCGTGCCAACTTGACTTACGCCTGCTTCAATTGATGTGCTGGAAAGATCAAGCGGAGCATCAAGGCTTGCTGAATTTGCTAAAATTTCTTGATCTAAATGTAACCTGCTTTCAACTTTTGTTTTACACTTGATCCACAACGGAAAATAAGCATGGACATGTGATCTTTTTAAATTGTAGCATTCTGTAAATTCATTCTTCATACCTTGGCCAATTTCTTTTTCAATCACCTTCATTGTGGATCTCATATCATCCTTCTCTTCTTCAAGGCTCTGCATCATATTCATTTCTTGCGCATTATTAGCGATTTCCTGCTTGCGAGTATTTATGCACTTTGAATAATCTACTGCATCGGCATTCATGGGGAACAAACCACAGGCTTTAAAAGAATTTTGCACTATGGATGGCTTTACTGCTATATCGTAGGCCTTTTTGAACAATGAAGCAAAATTTTGTTTAGTTATTGGTGCTGTTGTGGCTTGTTTATGTTTTCGAACAATTTTTCTCCAACTCTTTTTTACAGGTGCGAATATACCGACATCACAAGGCTGGAGGATGTGTGTGGCGTTAGGGTGTAAACAAAATAAAAATATTCCCTTTTCTCTGCAAAATTCAAACATCTCTCGATTAATGTGTGATTTGTGGCCATCTAAAAAAAGCAACACAGGCAATTTTATGTTGTTCTGCACCAACCATTCGTAGAACAATTTTATGTATGCAAAGAATGTTTCCGATACCATCCAGCCACTGTCTGATCTCCCAATAAACCATTCATCAGGAAATTCTCGCACTACAGCAGGTGGCATTCTTTTGTACGGGTATGCGACAAAGGGTGGTACACTTTTTCCATCGGCAGAAAAAGTGCAGAGAACGGTGATTGATTCTTTTTCTTTCCCATGAGCAATTTGATACGTATTTTTGAAGTTTTTAGGTCCCAAAATTATACCAGTCTTTGGACACGTCAACACACCAGTTTCGTCACTGTTGAATATCCGAGTTGAATCATATTTTATATCTAACCCATCTTCTTCAGTCAAAAATTGATCCAATTCAGTAAACCACTGCCTAATTCCTTCTTCAGTAACGGCTGCTCGGGCTTTAGATAACATCTCTGCGTTTCTCTTAGTCAATTCTGGATGCCTTTTAAGAAATAGCTCAAGCCATTTGTCTCCGGGTCTGTTATCAGTGAATTTAGTTACACGGTTGTTTTTATTCAAATAGTTTTCTACTGTATCATAGACTTCATCTGGGTGCATAGGGAATCCTAATTTAGCTTTATTGAGTATCCATTGCACCAATTGTGACTCTTCAGTAGAGGTTAATTCTGTTGCTGGCCCCATTTTTCTTTCCCATGGTACTTTGTTTGTAATTTTATTGTGAAGGGTAGATTTGGGAATGTTATAAAATTTACTGGCTTTATTAATCGTAGTTTCCCCATTTATAATAGATTTAAGAGCTTTTTCTAAAGTTTCTTCAGTGTATCGAAACCGTTCGTATTTCTTTTTCGAAGCCATGTCAACCTAATTGTAGAAAAATAGTTATATTGAGATATAAAGTAGGTACCTTGAATAAAACTAAAATAAAAAACTAGTTTATTCATTGAATTTTCGTAAACCAGTAAGCAAATATAATAATTAAAACTTCGTGTTCATTCACTAAGTCCGAAATACCAGTGAATGAACAGTAGTTACATCGCTAGTTCATTTACTAGATTTTTTCAACCAATGAATGAACATATGTGTTCCAATACTGGCGTCAAGATTTGTTGTCAATTTTTATTGCTTGTAGTGAAAACCCTACTTTAATTGCATAAGCATAAAATAGTATTTTACTAAATTCCAATGTTAGCTCTGAACCCCATTGAATGAACGGCCCGTTCTTTCACTAACTGAGATCATTTTTTTCTGCCAGTAATGGAACACTCAAATTTAAACTCAAAACATATTAAAAACAATGTGAAATGAATTTGAATCAATATATTAATTCATAACTTAGCAAAATAACTACAAGTGAGGTTATTAACGCTGTAATTTTGGCTATAAACTCGAAGACAGTAAGTCACTGCGCTTACCTGGGATCTAATTTCTTCATATAAACTTAATCACAGCAAAAAAAATACTTTTCTTTCGGCTGCCATATTTGAAGTGACTTACTGACATATAAAGTGAATGTTGCCATATGTGGAAAATAAAGTTACCAACCGAAAAAAAAATACTTTGTGTGGTAGAATTTATCAGATTTCTTATTCTGAAAGAAAAAATACGTTTTGTTCATTTACTGGGGGGTGTTCATTCACTAGAGGGTTTACCCTAGTCTCACGGCGCTGAACCTTGACACCTCTCTCTGCTGCACTGCTCTGATTGACACTTCTTCACACTACTTCACTTTACTGACCGCTTTTCCACTTCGCTTTCTCCTTATTCTTTCTTCCTCTTCGCTTTACTTTAACTTACTACGCGAATGTACGTAAATAGCTCACGCGCGCCCTCGGGCGTGCGGGTAAGTAGATGTTGGTTTGCACCATTTCTACTGCATCCGTTTCCGCACCCTGCATAAAGCAGAGTGGTCGATTGGGGTCTTCCCCCCCCCTCCCCCCTCCCTAAGTTTCTTCACCGACCGTCCTCAGCGCGGTCAAGCCCTGCCAGGTGAGACCCTTTCGGGAGGCCCAGTGAGCGACCTGCGAGCGGACGGTGGACTTATCGTGAGGGGGGAGCGCCTTTATCACGTGGGTGTGGTTGCGGATTTAGTTAGGATAGATGCAAAATGAGGTGAATTGAAGCAATTTGTTGTTGTTTTTTTTCTTAATGAGGTGGCGGCGGCTCGTCATCGCGCGGTGTGAGGGCGCCACTGGGTGTAGTTGCGGGCGGCGGAGGGGCGTCGTCCGGGGTGGGGGGGGCGAGCTCTCTGGGAAGGGCGCGTTTGCTTCGCCCCTGCCGGCGTTCGTATGCCGGTGCTATGTCGCGCAGGTGTGCGTAGGTGGATGCGTCGGCGCGGGTGAACATGTTACGCGCCAGCCGGGTAATAAACTCGTCGATTGTTTCCATTTTGAGATCTCTGTTGACAGTGGCGTTTCTTACGAACCTTTCTGCGTTAACTATGCGGCGGAGTGCGAAATTTTGTTGAGTTCGGAGGCGCTTGCGTTGCGATTCCGCTGCGAGTGCATACCAAGCTGGGGCGTGCGTACCAAGGTGATTATGGAGCGCACGTAGGTCTTGTAGATACCCAGCTTGGTTTTTAGCGGGAGGCGACTGGATAGAGCGGGTTGTAGTAGCGATCGGGCGGTTTTTACCTTAATGACTGTCTTGTCAATGTGAGGGCGCATTGTGAGACGCCGATCCAGCGTCACGCCGAGGTAGGTGGCGGTCGATGTCCAATCCACAGGTACACCGTTGATTGTAAGCGGCGGTGGGAGGTGTAGGTTGCCCCCGAAGCAGATGGCCTGTGTTTTGTTGACGTTGACGGACAGGCGCCATCTGTCCAGCCAGCGAGGCAGAACGTCAAGTGTCGCTTGTATTTTGGCGGCAGCGTGGTGTTGGCGTATTGATGAGGCAATGTACGCCGTGTCATCGGTGTAGAGCGCCAACTTGACATCCCCCACCACGGGAACGTCGTTTGTGTACGCCGAATATAGCGCTGGCGAAAGACAACTGCCCTGCGGTACGCCTGCGCGGACGGGGCGGGGGGCGGAGGTAGAGTCTTCCACGGCGACTTGTATAACCCGGTCGCGCAGAAAGGCGGCTACCACCCGCAGCAGTCGTAGTGGGACGGCGGTCATGGAGAGTTTGTAGAGTAGGCCTTCGTGCCAGACTCTATCGAAGGCCTTCTCCATGTCCAGCATGACCGCTACGGGGAGCTCGCGCTTGTTGACGCAAGTTGCGATGTGGTGAAGTACCCGGGTGAGTTGGAGCGTGGTAGAGTGCTCCGCGCGAAAGCCGTACTGCTCTGGGCGCGGCTCTATATGTGGCAGCAGGTGTGGCAGGAGCAACTTTTCGAGGACCTTGGAGAGCGTGGCGAGGAGGGTGATGGGCCGATGGTTCTCGGGACGAGCGTGATTTTTGCCCGGTTTAGAAAGCATAATCACCCTACCTTTCTTCCAGTCCTCTGGGAAGTGCCCTGTGCGGCAGATTCTGTTATAGAGCCGCGCGATCGCGGCGACGGTCTTCTTTGGCAAGTGTCGCAGGGCCCGGGGCCTTCCTAGGCTTGGTCCTGGCAATCTCTTTTAGCACCTGACGGGGAGTGAAGACGATCGGGTCATCTAGCGGCGTGAGCGGGCGCGACAGGCAGCTACTTACATGTGACTCTACCGCCGCAACGTGCTCGCTGTCGGTGGTAGGGTTGGGCGTAAACTGAGTTTCTAAATGAGCGGCGAGCAGCTCCGCTCTATCTTCCGAGCGGAATCTGGGCTGCCCGTCGGGATGAAGTAGCGGGCGAGGTGTGGTCGGCGTGCGGTAGAGCTGCCTGCATAGGCGGTGGACTGAAGGTGGTTCGTCGCCTACCTCTATGATATAGCGCTCCCATGAGTGAGCGGCGGCGTCGTCCAGGGCGCTCTTTACCTGGGATACGATTTTGCTGAGCTTCGTTTTCGTGGTGGGGCAGCGGGTTTGGCTCCATAGCCTGTGCAGACTACGCTTTTCGGCGATGAGTTCCTGCACCCGTGACGGTAAAGTGGATGGTTTAACCGTGCATGGGCGGGTGTGCGTGGCGGTTATAAGCGCTGTCTGGATAGCGGCTGTCAGCTCAGCCGTGGCCTCCTCGACGTCGGCGGGTGTGTTGATGGGCCGGGTCGGTGTGTGGGCGGTGAGCGCGGACTGGTAGAGCTCTCAGTCGACGCGCTTTCGCGGGCCGGGCAGCGACGTGCGGGTAGGTAGGGCGTCAAGAGTGCAAATTACCGGCCGATGGTCTGATGGCAGGTCCATCATCACCTCCTGATTGATGGTAGCGGGGATGTCTTTGACGACCAGTATGTCGAGGACGTCATCGGTCTCGGTGGCCGCGTCATGGTGTGTGGGCTCGTCCGGGCCCAGGACATCGTACGCGTGTTGGGCTGCGTCACTGACTAGTATACGACCTGCGGTGTTTGTGGCGGTCGAGTTCCACGCCGGATGCTTGGCTTTGAGGTCGCCGGCTAGGATGGTGGGGAAGGGGCCCAGTAGGCTTCTCAGCTCCCCCATGTTGAAGCGAGATGTGGGCGGCCTGTAGGCGGCGTAGAGGCGGATGTCGGTGCCGGCAATGTGAATGTTGACACCGAGCGCGCGAAAGCTGTTAATTTGAGCCGCAGGCGCGGGCTGGTGGATGATGCGCCTGTATACCAGCACCATCAGTCCTCGGCAGGAGCGGCCGTCGATGTCCGAGACCTCGTCCTGTCGTTAGACGGTGTAGTTCGGGAAGCGCACTGAGGTTGAGGCGGCGAGTCGTGTTTTGCTCACGAGGGCGACGTCTATTTGATATTCGCGCAGGAAGTAAAGCAGCATGCGTCGCTTCCCCGTGAGCGTCTGGGCGTTCCAATGTACAAACCTCAGTGGCTGGAATGTGCCGACATAAATTGGTGGAAGCAAGTCTGGATTTGCTGCGCCATGTTCTGCGTAAACGCGGCGAGCATTTGTTCTACGGGCAACGGCAAACCGGCGCTCGTTGGAAGTTGTGCGTATGTGCTGCCCCCTAGGTGCGGTGGTGGGGGGCCGGCGATTTTTTGTGGCGGGTAGTTGTAAATATCATCGGTGGGGGGGCGATCTTCCCTCTTTGTCGCACCTCGCCCTCTCTTTCCGCGTTTATTTTTCTTTTGATGCGGGGCTGGAGCGGCGGCGGCCCCGCGGGTTGTGGCGGGGTTGGCGGCAGCCATAAGGGAGGCAGGGGCCATCTCGCTTACCTCAGGCTGATGTATCGCGGCCGAGGTGATCGGGCCTGTTTTAAACAGCGGGCCCGCTTTCTTATTGCGGGCTTCCCTTCGGATGACTGGGCAGCAGCTGTGGTTGGCGGGGTGTGGGCCGTTGCAGTTTGTGCAGGTCGCCGGTTCGGCCCTCGGGCGCGGGCAATCGGCCGCGGCGTGCGGGGCTCCGCAACGCACGCAGGCTATGGGGCGGTGGCAACCTTTGGAAGAGTGCCGAAAACCTTGACATAGGTGGCACTGCACTGGGCCCTTCTTCTCGCGCCAGAAGTTAAAATCGATGGTTTTGTCAGTAAGGATGCAGCAATATCTGTTGGTGTTCCTCAGGGGAGTGTTTTGGGCCCAACCCTCTTCCTTATATACATAAACGAGCTCTGCAACATCAGGATCAATGGTGGTCATTTAGTCTCGTACGCTGATGACACTGCAATAATCTTGAAGGGCACCTCATGGGACTCTGTGTTCAAACTTGCTCACACAGAACTTTCCAAAGTTTTTAACTGGCTTCAAGTAAATTTACTCACCCTTAATACCAACAAAACTAATTATATATGTTTTTCAAATAGTAAAAGAACCCAACCTTTTCGAAATTGTAAATTACAAATACATAAATGTAATAACGTACATTCCAATGATTGTGACTGTCCTGAAATCGGTAAAGTCTCCAGCACAAAGTATTTGGGAATTATAATTGATGAAAGACTGTCCTGGCATCCTCATATAGAATACATTAGCAACAGAATACGTAAGTTAATTTGGATTTTTAAATCATTAAGACATGTTACGTCGAAACCTCTTATCAACCAGATTTATGTTGTACTGGTTCAATCGGTTATAGCATATTGTATCCACATATGGGGGGGTGCAACTAAAGTAAAATTTCTAGAAGTGGAAAGGGCCCAACGATGTTTACTGAAGGTCATGTATCACAAGCCATATAGATTTCCTACTAAAGAACTTTATGAATATAGTGAACTATTGTCTGTCAGAAAATTATTTGTTCTACATTCTATTCTGAAATTACATAAGAATTTACCATTTGATGCTAACTGTTTAAATAAAAGGAAAAACAAAAATGTTATTGTAACTAGAACAACCAACACAAAGTCGGCCAAACGTCAGTATAAAGTTCTATCTGTCCACTTATATAATGAAATAAATAAAAGAATTGAATTGTACTCTTTAAAGTTAAAAGACTGTAAGAAAGCTCTAAATAACTGGCTACAACCACTAACATATAATGAAGTGGAAGATTTACTACAGTATCTATCTTAAAAATTAAATGTTACTGTAAACTAACTACACAGACACTTACCTGCCTAATTTTGTTATGTTTTAGTTAAAAAGTATCTAGTTATTACTACAATATATGCAATAATGTGTAAGGTTTCAACGAAGGAGTGGAGTTGCCTGCCACAAGTATATCATTATGCTTACTGGGTGGCTCCAATAGTACAATGTATCAATGTATTGTGTAATTGTTGAAATAAACATTTTTCATTTTTTTCATTTTTCATGCCTCAATGGTGATGCCGGTAATATATAGCATCTCGCTCACCTGATATATGGCCGGTATGATGCCTGGGGTGTGTGAGAGGAAGGCGAAGAATATGCATCCGGGGCGTCCTGCGCGCGCCTGGATGCGGCGAACATGTTCCGCCGTAAAACCTTTCTCCGCCAGTGCCGCGATGATGTCAGCGGGCTCCGTGTTGAAAGGGAGGCCGCGGATGGCCACCTTGAGGTTTTTCTCATCCGGGAGGGCGTATGAGTACCAACTCAGCCCGCTCTGTCTCTCCAAATCGGAGAAATAGGCCTGGATGACTCGGTACTCATCGCCGTCCTCGGGAGAGAAACGCACGCCTCTGCCAAAGGGGCGCGCGGAGGGCGGTCGTCCGAGGCGTTCGTGTAACGCCTTCATGTGCATTGGCCAGTCCGGCAGTTCTTCGACCACTAACAGCGGGTAACTTCTGCTGCGAGTAGCCGCAGAATTTGTAGCGGTGGTGGGGGCAGCCTGCGGCGCGGGGTGCGCGGGGGCTGCTGCGGTCGATTGCGTGGCCGCGGCCTGCGCAAAAGTTGTTTGCTGCCTAGGCGCGGGCGTCGGTGGTGTTATTACCTTGGCCGGGTCTGGGATGACCCGGCGTGGGCGTTGGTCTCGCTGCGGTTGCGGCGCCGGCGTCTGGTACAACGGCGAAGGAGTAGGCACCGTAGCGGGCTGGGTGTCCAATGAAGCGGCGGGTGATTGGACTGGGGATGGCCTGTCGCCTGTGCTCAGCGACCGATGGATGCGCGGGTCGCAAGCGCTGGGGGCCTGGGGTGTGGCGCATTTGCGCTTGCCTTCGGGTGGTGTGGGCGTAGGGCGGGTCTTGCGCTTGGCGCGCGGGAGCTCGAGCGTGAGTGGTACGTCCTCCATTGCGCGGAGGGCCTCGAGTGCGACTTCGTCCGCCGGCTTAAGTACCGGGACGTCGCCCAGCTCAAACTCCATGAGCCTTACGTAGGCGCCCAGCCAGCGGACCATGCGCTCCGACAGATAGCCAGAGTTTGCAAGCCTCGCCACCATCACGGCGTCAGTTTCAAATCTGACGCGGGGTGATGCTGACTTGGCCGCATGCATTAATCCGCTGCCTAGGGGCCCAGTGGCTGACGGAGCCTGTGTAGCTGCGGACGTAGCGGGCGTAGCGACGTGACTTACGTCGTTTGATGGTGCGGTGGTGGGAGTAGCGTGTGTAGCTGCGGGTGTGAGCGGCTGTGCCGGTCGCTGGGGCGGTAAATCTGCCATGCTGCGAGTATGGGGTATGAGCGCGCGAAATCCTGGGCAGGGCGCCGATGCGCCGCTGCCCTGCTGTAGGGCGACCGCTTTCTACGCTAACCGAGCCTCGCGTCGGTTAGGCAGTTTTCGACCGCAACTAAATTAAATTTAGTGGTTGTAGTCCGAGCGAGGCTCAGAACAAATGAGGGCGAAGCGTGTTTTCGCGTCCGCATAAGTTTTTATTATATTTTTTTAAATTTGAGATTTTTGCATTTACAATGCTATTTTGAAACAATACTAAATAATATACTAGAAAAAATACGACTCGCACCAGATCAATACTCAGACGGGAATCGAACCCGCGACCTTTGGATATCCGGTCCAATGCTCTGACCGCTGAGCTACCGAGTCACTAGTGACTAGGGTTACCATATCTCAGGATTTGTCCGGAGATCTCAGGATTTCAATTTCAATTTCAATTTATTTGCATTCCAAAATGTTACAAAGCTGGTAGGTAAATATTAAGATACAATTTTGGACCCTGTTGGGCACAGCAATTAAGAAGGGAGGATGACTTTTGTTAAAAAAGATATCTCTAGGTAAGTAATGAAGAAGATTTTTCATCAATGCTTCCGCCTTATATTATTATAGACTTGATAACATTATTATTTTTTGCATCGTTATTTGTATTGTTATGACTTGTTATTATTATCTTACAATTAAAATTAGAAAAATCTTATATTTATTTTATCATAGGTTTTAAATTGTATATTTCTTCAAATCTTTATCATTAAAATATTCATTTACTGTGTAATAATTTTTATTTAATAATAGTCTTTTTAGATATATTTTGAATTTTGTAAAATTGTTTTCATTTTTAATTTGTTCCGGTAAGTTATTATAAATTTTTATTGACATCACATAAGGACTAGATGAGTGCTGATGTAATCGTGACATGGGTAACATTAAATTATTTTTATTTCGCGTGGGGTATTTTATTGGTAAATCTTCGCGTTTGGTGTATAATTCTGGACATTGACGGACGAATTTGCATATTTCCATTATATAAATGCAGGGTAGGGTGAGAATTTCGTATTTTTTAAAAATAGGTTTGCAGCTTTCAGAATTTCTTATATTATCTAATATTCTTAATAACTTTTTTTGTAAAATAAAAATGGAAGGCGAGTCGGTACTATTTCCCCAGAGGATCACTCCATACTTTAACCATGAGTAAGCATATGCATAATACATAACTAGTGCAGTTTTAACTTTTGTTGTTTTTTTAATTTCTCGGAAAGCATATGTAAAACTGGCGATTTTTGTTCTAATTCTACTGACGTGCTGCTTCCATTTAATATGTTTATCCAAGGTCAGTCCAAGGAGGTTAAATTCATTGACTATTTCTATTATGTGATCTTTATATTTGAATTCGAAACTTAGAGAGTTTTTTTGGTGTGGGTGAAACATTAAAAGCTTTGTTTTCTTAAAATTTATCTTAAGGTTGTGATCATTCATCCACTCGGTTGTTCTGTCAAATATGTCTTTGAGATGGTTGTTAAGGCTACTGGTATTCTCGGCTGTTGTTAGTATAGATACGTCATCTGCAAATAAGACGCACTCTTCCCCTATGGCTGAAGGCAGATCGTTTATGTAAATCAGAAACAGCAAGCATCCCAGAACACTACCCTGTGGGATAGATGCATTAACTATCACACCTTCGGATCTTATATTTTTAATTTCTCGAGATTCAGTATCATAATTTTCTACTTCAACAAACTGTTCCCTATTACTAAGGTAGGATGCAAACCACCTATGTACTTGGCCGCGAATACCTACTCCGTGTAGCTTTTCCAGGAGAATACTATGACTGACCGTGTCGTATGCCTTTGTCATGTCCAAAAACAACCCTATCGCATATTTCTTTTTATCTATTATATTGTGTACACTTTGCATATATTTATATACCGCCAAAGTAGTTGACCGCCTTTTTCGAAAGCCGTTCTGATTTTCATCAAAAATTTTGAAACGTTCGCAATAGCTATATACGCGATCGTACATAGCTTTTTCAAAAACTTTTGATGCGGTTTGAAGGAGAGCTATGGGGCGATAGTTATTGGGATCCGTTCTTTCATTCTTTTTGTGAACTGGTTTTATCAATGTTTTCTTTAACAAGTCCGGGAACGTACCTTCATCAAAGGATTGATTTTTGGACTTTGCTCAGGATTGCAGCCGGATTTCGAAAATTTGAGGAAATCTCAGGATTTTTAGAATTTTCAATAAAATTCAGTACATTTAATAAAAAGTACATTTAATAGAAGGATAAATAAGCTTTCTATTATTTAATCAGTTCGCCGCTGCCGACTACCCCCCCCCCCCCCCGTAAGATTCTCAAACTGCTACAAATCTCAGGATTTTTCAATGGATATCGGGCCTTTTCTCCGGACTTTTGATTTTTTCATATGGTAACCCTACTAGTGACATCGTCGAATTTTTCCTAGTATATCCTAAACTCTTACGCTGTAAGCCAGCGTTATTTCACCAATGTGAGGAATTACCTCGACATTCAATTGAAATATCTTTCCAGATATTTTAACAATTGATTAAGATGAAATAGCTATATATTTTTTTTTAATTTGAGATTTTTGCATTTACAATGCTATTTTTAAACAATACTAAATAATATACTAGAAAAAATACGACTCGCACCAGATCAATACTCAGACGGGAATCGAACCCGCGACCTTTGGATATCCTCTAATTTAAAGATTAGATAAACCTCTAATTTAAAGATTTCATAAACCCTATATACAAGTGTTAGGTGTCTAATGAAAGGGAATTAAATATTCTATAATATTATAATACACAACATCGTCTGAGTAGTACAGTTCAGAAAATATTTTAAATTTTTGAAAATTATATCTATAGAAACCCATTTTTTTTTTGTTTTAAGTTATTAGTTATTGTTTGTTTAAATTTCGTAATTCTTAAACTGGTACTTCTTTTCTCAAACAAAAAACATATTAACAAAGCCTATTTAACGCAGATTTTAAAAAAATGTAACTTTCAAGTACCTTTACAAACAAAAAATAGCAAAAAAAAATTTTTAACGTCGCGTGCCGTTGATTTCTTCTATAGGTGGAATAAAAAAAATGTTTTTTAGGTATAGCAATATGGGCATCAGGTGAAAGCTAATAGAAAGCCAATTTCAAATTTATATTCATTATGATACTTTTATTCTACTGTTTTGACAGAAACTTAAGAAAACCACAACTAAACTTTTATAAAGCTTACTAAATTAGCTACAGTTTAAGCATAATCTGAGTAGTCTCGAACCGTAGGTTGCGGAAACACAGCTAGTCAAAGATAGGCATTTCTTTCAAAAGTGAAAAAAATATCATCTTTGACTAGCTCAGTCTCCGCAACCAATGGACCTAGACTGCTTGGTTTAGACTCAAATTGTAGCAAATGTAGTTAGCTTTACAAAAGTGTAATACGATAAAACCTGAAAAACGCTTCCTTAAAGTATTTTTTTTTTGAAGAAATTGAAAAAAAAATGCTAAGTCTTTCGGGCAGCACAGGATTTCAGGGTTGCATACTTGAGTATAAACTACTCTCTAGAAACCTAACAACATATTTAAAAATCGTAGTTAATACTCGTTTGCGATTTTTGCCTTTTTTGTGTAGATATTGACTAGATTTTTTTTATTTTGTAATAATTTATTAATGTTGCATACTTCTGAATTATGGTTTTTTGAAGTTTCTGTCAAAACAATAACATAAAAGTATCATAATGTCAGTATCAAATTCAAATCTTTCTATTAGCTTTCACCTGATGCCCATATTGCTACATCTAAAAAAAAATATTTTTGTTCCTACTATGGAAGAAATTTACGGCACGCGAAATTCAAATTTTTTTTCGCTTATTATTGTTCGTTATGGTACTTGAAAGTTACATTTTATTGAATTTGTGTTAAATGGGCTTTGTTAACGTATTTTTTATCTGAGAAAAAAAGCACCAGTTTAAGAATTACGGTAACTTAAAATAAAAAATTCAGGGTTTCTATAGATTGAATTTTCATAAAATTTGAATTATCTTCGGAACTGTACTACGCTTCTGATGTTGTGTACTATAAAATTATAGAACACTTAATTCCCTTTCATTAGACACCCCACACTTGTATATAGGGTTCATAAAATCTTTAAATTAGAGGTTTATATAATGGCGGTAGCTTCTTGTTTTTTTAACGTTTTTTACGAAATGCTCAAGGGTTATCGGCGCGACACCCATTCTTATCTTGTTCAGTAATGTCGAAATATCACGAAAATAAAATAAAAATCTTATGCGGACGCGAAATCACGGTACGACCCAAAATCTGCAGGACTAGTGAGAACTTACGAGTTTTAAAATGGATCCGGTGCGCGTAACTGGTACAGTCATTCGAACGTTCATGTACTGTCCTCACTACGCGAATGGTGTTGTTCGTCACTGCTATATACCCCCCCCCCCCCCCCCCCCCCATCAGAACTTTCTAGTAACTCGAATTTCGATAGTAATTTTGTTATTCTTTTCGTTTGTCTTTTATAACCATTTTCTGTCCTTTTTCATCTTTTCTAAAATTTCTCAACTAATCTAGATTTTTCTATTTACATTTCAAATACGTAAACAAGTAATCCTAAAATATCAGAAAAACCATTTAAATACAACACTTTGTTCCGACTGAGGATCGAACCGCGGGCACCTGAGTTTGCGTATAAGGCGAACAGTCACACCATTACACCACGGCATCTTGACAGCGAGCGGCTAAATTAGTCATCGCTTTTTGCTCTATGTTTCATCTACGTCATGTGACGTCACAGCTGTCACACTATTATATGACATTATATTGGTATCAACTCCAGAGTCGAGTAAAAATTTTACACTAGAATTATTAATTTTTAAATCGATTACCCATGATTGATCTCGTTCTGTACATTACATTTTTTTGGTCATCATTATCATAATTTGTTTCAACGGCTCCGACCGACTTCAATTTACAATAATGATGTAAAATGATTTTATTTTTTAGACTTACAACATTGCATACCCATAGCAACATATTTATTTCTATGAAATTGGTCGCAACGACCACACTTTGAATATGAGACGCTTCTGCTTGCTGATGCTGATTGTTGTTTTGGCCTCTCTTTGCTGACCTCGTCTCTCTCACTTGACCAACAAAATTAGATTGTTCATGAACATTAAAGTCCACCGCTTGATCCAATGACTTCAGACACTCATTCAATATTTTTTTCCTTGATAAACAGATTGTTACTATACAGGTTCAAACTAAAAATATCTCGAAGTAAATTTTCCCTAAGCACGCCAAAACCACACTGGTGAATCAAGTTTTTTATGTACGTAACATAGTCGTCTCTTGATTCGTTTGGCATTTGATGCCAGTTGAACAATTGTGGCGCTCCATGGTGTGGTGTAATTAATTTCTGGCATGAAGTAAGCTTCGAACATTGCAAGTAATTCTTCGTACCCAACAGTATCTACGTCGACATTGAAGGAATAGAAAATGTTCAGCGCATCTACCCCGATGTACTGAAGTAAAATAGCATTTTTCCGCTGGTGTTTCTTTTTCCAGTCTGTTAGCCCTTATAATTTTTTTTAGCCAATTGAATAGGTATTTTTTTATAATTTTTGTTTAAGTGGAAAAACTTCTTCCACATAAACGGCATATTAGTTTTGCTACGTACGTCTTGTTTTTCCATTGTAGTGTTTCCACAAAATAGAGGCGGCGACTCTGTAGATTCGTATGATTTGCTCGGATCGGAAAGCAAATAAATGGCTTCGATACTCTACTGAATGATTTCCCGATAAGTGACGAGAAGATTGCAGCGGTAAAAGCATCGTACAAATCCATAGAAGAAATCAGGGCAAAATTGGGCCGCTGGGACACTGAAATTTCCAAAAGTTTAATGAAAGATTTCAAAGAAGAATTTACATTGGAAGCCAAAGAAGCTAAAAAATACAAAAAAAGATGGCGGACCAGTCGAAGCAAAATATTAAATGTTCATTTCAAAATCAAAACATCGCAGCCCCGTCAATAATTCGGATCAAAAACATAAAATTAAGTCGTAAGTTTATGTTTTTGACTTAATTTTATGTTTTTGATCCGAATTATTGACGGGGCTGCGATGTCTTGATTCTGAATTGATTTCTAGTTTTGGTGACTACCAAATCACGATTTTACGGGAGAAATTAGAGATTGGATTCCATTTAGGAGTCAGTACAAAAATACATGAAGATAACTCGTTAGATGCGGAATCCAAATTTGTTTATTTATTATTACTGTCTATATAGTCGGGTACAGAAGCCAAACAATAAGCAGAGAACTACCTCCTGTCAGCAGATAATTACCCAAAAGTTATAGAACACTTAAAATCACGATACACTCGAGAAAATTTACAAACACTGTTATTACGAGTATAAGGGAATCGCTTAATCTCATAATAAATAAAAAACAGACGGTATCTCTTATAAGTCTGTATAATAAAATTTGTGTTCAGTTAAGATCTCTAGAAACATTGGGAGTAACGAAAAAAGTACAGTGTTTATACTACCAATGGTCGAATCGGCCCTGCCAGAAGAAATACTTAAAGCGTGGCAAAGCATAGGGCAGCGGTTCCCGAATAGGGTTCCGCGGAACCCTGGGGTTCCGTGAGAGGCTCTCAGGGGTTCCGCGAAAATTCAAGAGTTTATAAATTCAAGATCCTACTTATCTTTTTGTTCTTACTAATTTAATATTTTATATCTTAAAAGTCCTTCTTTTAAAGTCAAACTATATCATATATAATAAATTAAAATTAAAATGACGCTTAAATGTTCTAATGTCAGAAACCGTTGCTTTGTAGATTTAATGAAAGCAGAATTGCAAAAGACATGTCTTGTTCGGAATTCATTAATATAAAAATGACGCGGAATTAACGAGACAGGCCCGTACGTAGCAATACACAATATGCATGGAATGGAAACAGTAAAATAATACCTAAAACATTAAACCGAAAGTCTCTTTTTTCCCTTTACCTAGGTACCTAGTAATCCTTTTTTTTTATTACACTCTTACTTTGCTGACCCTCCCGTTTGTTTTCATTGATTTTGAGTATTTTAATTACAAACATTCACATACATTCAACATGTCTGGGTAACTGGTAAATGAAGGATTTACCAGTTACTAGACTCTACGGTAGTTTTACTGCTAGTTTTAATGATTTTAACGTACATTTAGAAAATAGACTCAAAAATATGCAACATAGAGCAATAAATTTTTGAGTTGTTCTGTAGATAATATGCCTGTGTATTTGAATAATGCAAAAAAAGTGAACATTAATGTCCTAGTTTTTGAGAAATGTAATAAAAACTCAAACGTATTTCGTATAAAATTTTATTTCTGTAATTTTTATGACGTATTTAAACCAAAATTTAAACATTTTATTTTTTAAATTGATAGGTGATATTATGAGCTTTTGAACAATATTTTTGTTATAACTGTAGGACTTCTAAATCCGGAGAAATTAATATTTTTCTGCAGGGTCATCTAAAATAAAAGACAATTTTAAAATGGCGGCCATTCCAACAGGAGTGGGGATAGACCCCAACATGTGGGTGTTTTTATCGATAAAATTAGGTGTATTTCACGCCTTTAAATTATCGCTAGTTCAAGACCAAAGGCACTGTATAAATAAAATTCATTTATTTCAGACTAAGTTTGTCCATATAATTGTTAGTGACATCTTACAAACTATATTATGCTACTGTTAGTATTTTTAACCGACTTCAAAAAAAGGAGGAGGTTCTCAGTTCGTCGGAATCTTTTTTTTTTTTTTATGTATGTTACTCGATTACTCGAAGACGGCTGGACCGATTTGAAAAATTCTTTTTTTGTTTGAAAGTATATACTTCCAAGTTGGTCCCATTGTCATGAAATCAGGATCTGATGATGGGATCCTGGACAAATCGAGGGAACTCTTCAAAAATTATATGCAGATCTATAGCGATTTTAGTATTTTCTTAAGTAACTTGTGCATTTGCTTTCGAAAATTACTATTTCGGTGAAGTGGAACTGATTATGAAGACCAGCATAGCATAGATGATCATCGGAACTATTCAATACTAAGTAGTTCACTGGTACGATACGATTACTTTAATATGGTTACTAGGCTATTTATGCTTATCATAATTCATATGGTGAAGTGGAGCTGATAGTGAAATACCAGGAGAACTCCTCAACAATAGACGCCACTGCGTCGGGAAAAGCAGTACTATGCAAAAGGTGATGAACCGTTGACATAAGGCTATTGTAACTTAGATAATATCATTACCAAATATACTTACCACAAAAAAGTTAAAAATAAAAAAAAATTTTTAATAAAAACAAAACCTCCTTCAAAAATCTTGAAAAAATCTAACAAAAAAACAGTTTCAAAAATAAATTAATGGCTCTATAAAGCAAGAAATAAAATATTGAAATCTGCATAATAACTAACTCGAAAGTTTGTATGCATATCTTATATTAAACAACGTCTTATGAAGTCGGGTGGGGTTTAAACCCATGATTAAAGTTTAGATATATTAGTTTAGATAAAAAACCTTCTTTCCCCCCCCCCACCCGACTTCAAAAGGCGTTGTTTAATATAAGATATGCATACAAACTTTCGAGTTAGTTATTATGCAGATTTCAATATTTTATTTCTTGCTTTATAGAGCCATTAATTTATTTTTGAAGCTGTTTTTTTGTTAGATTTTTTCAAGATTTTTGAAGGAGGTTTTTCTTACAGCTAATGATTTCAATACAGAAAGTAAGGTAAATAAAGTTTTATTTTGTTTGTTTTTGAAAAATACCTAATTATATTATGATATATAATTATATAGGATTCTCATCTGTTGAGGTTGATGGATGAAAATCATTTAGTTGCCTTGATTAAATTTCCTAGAAAAATCATATTATCATTAGTATAAATAAAATCACATTTTTACAAAAAGTTATATCTAGAACTTACTTCTGTGATAACAGGTATAACTTGGACATCTAGGAGACCCACTCCATAGTCTTCTCCCAATGACTTAATTTTTTAAATTCTATCTCGCTCAATGGTTGCTCTGCCGAGGGACCACCACCTGTACCAGTTCTGGCATCCCTATTCAGCCTGTTTTTCCTTTTTAACCTTTGCTTTGAAGTCTACCCAATTCTCAAAAAATATTGAAAACTTACGTCTCTATGTCACTGCATGAAGTAAATATAATTTTAAAGTTAGTTCAAGAAGGTAAATATACCTTTGACCACTCGGTACCAGTTTCACCAATCCAGTTTAAATGGATGCTACTCTGTCCCACATCCTTTTTTAAGTGCTCACGTGCTTGGGCGGACTTGTTATAGCCAACTGCTACATCTCTATGGGAGTTCAAAAACTCCCATTTTAACAGTTGGGTATAGCTGGTAATGCGGCGTCTGCCATATTGGTGATTATCACTAAAATAAAAATAATGAGGCCCCATAAATAAGTAATTTTCCTATCGCATTTTATGTTATTATCTAGACATCGCGACAACTTATGCATGCTTTAGTCCACTTAGTAACTTCTTTGTCATCTCGAATCATGTTTCGGCTTGCTCGAATACTACTGGGATGACTAATTTCGCGTATAGCTTTGTAGGCCGATATACGATGCGGCAAATAAGGCCGCGCTACATCTTTCGATTCCTCGCCAAATATGGGTATGTTACTTTGAGGTATAAATTAATCGCTTGAAGTTCAGTGACTTCGATTGAATCATTTCTTTTAATTCGCTGTCATTTTCCTGCGCCTTGGCTATATTTTTTCATAATTGGTGATGGCATTTCTATAGACGTTATTCGGGACAAAGTGTCTGCGACTATATTTTGAGGTCCACTTATGTTATAAAGACTTGTGATAAATTGCATAATGAAGTTCATATGCCTTATAGGTCTCGGTGTGTCATTTTTCCCAACTGTGTTTTTCATTAAGGCTTAAATTAACGCAAATGAACGCGTTTATGATCGGTGTATATAGTTAATGTTCGTGCTTTAACGAGATATCTAAAATGCTTATAGCCATGTACATATATACCGCTAGTAACTCGCGGTAGAATGTAATACACTTTTGTTGCGCATCACTGAGGATTTCTAAAAAACAAATCTAAAGGTTTCCAAATGTTGCCCTCTCTCTGCTGTAGAACTACCCCCATAAGTATTGTCAGCTGACGAAAATGATAAAGTAACTGCTTTTTTTAAGCTGAGTTTATTTTGTTCGATTCGAACGCCTCAATAATTTTGTTATTCCAAGGTATTAATTTTTTAACAAAATTTAATTTAATAAATAAATTATAAATTTTAATTTTAATTACCACTATGAAAGGCACTGCATCATTTTTCAATATTAGCAGTGTCGTATTTGTTTTTCAAACTTTCAAAAAACAAGACTTCAGTCTTGTTTTTTGAAATGGCGACTGCAGATGTATAGATTTTTGCTATCAATATTAATTTCACTGCCTGCGACCTCCAGCCATTTCGATCTCACAATCTCGTTTTTTGGAAATTTTGCAATGAATAAGTCGTGGTTTCACGACAATTATTACAAATTTTACTTTACTTGTGAAAGGATATGCCACAATTCGCATAGCTTTCGCTATTGCAGCCTTTAACACAACAAGTTTTCACCATTTTAGCGAATTTTTATTGAATTAAAATTTATGCACAAAATAGGCTATTTGACAGGTTTTTAAAATCCATTTTATATTATGGAGTAAAGTTTAAGGAACCCAGTTAAAGTTGTTTTTTTAATTCTGGTACATATTTGCTGAAAAATATCAAATAAAAAATGCAATATTTAAATAGCGTGCCAAAACGCTACTTTGACAATATGGGGTCAGTGACGTCACTTTTTTTGTATCAAGAAGGAGAATGCGTTTAGGCATACCAAATGGTATGTTGAACTCGGTCACACTTGGGAAATGTCCCTCGCCGCACCCGGCCCTCCCACCAAGCCTCGGGCCAGGCGGTTCTCACCACTGTGCTGCCCCCTAATTATCTCGAAAGATCGAAAAGGATGTGGCAAAATCTAATAGGGGGGTGGAATCAAACGGCAGTTATGCGAAAGTACTTAGATATATTGAAGTAAATAGGTAGATAGTAGCGGGGCGTGGGTTGAGGTTGCGCACACTGTATCAGGTCCCGACAATCACAGCGGTACTACCCTGGCTTGCAGCAGCGATGGACGAGGCGACGTGATGTTCGTAGCTTCTGAAGTGGTGATGGACACGGGGTAGAATCACATCTGACAAAATTCCACAGCCAGCAATGTTTCTTTTTCCCAAGGTAGTGCTTAGAACCCTGGAACATCAAACCAGCCATTTTATGGACTGTCTGATTCACCAGCCTGACAGCGACACCTTAATCGCAGCAATTATTGCTACATGCTAAGCTCAGGTATAGTATGTTGCACTAAGCAGCGATCAAGGCGAGGCAATCGAGGCAAAAATAAACACGGTAATCAATAATCAAACTACAAGAATATTTAAAAATTAGAAATTAGCACAACGGTTTCATTATCAAAATAAAACAAATTTTAGACAATATTTCTACGTAATACCTAAAGTTTAGTAATACTTAACAAAACCTACACAATTGTATTATGTCGAAATCCAACTGACAATTTGTAGTAAATAGTTAAATTAAAGTTTAGAAAGTTATAACAGTGGATTTATTAACAGTGGACATTATTCGAAATGGAAGGTAGAATCAACCAGCTACGCGTCTACA
Source organism: Agriphila geniculea (assembly GCA_943789525.1). NCBI lineage: Eukaryota > Metazoa > Arthropoda > Insecta > Lepidoptera > Crambidae > Agriphila > Agriphila geniculea. Next base: position 19,567,406 of record OX038888.1, read on the forward strand.
TAAAACAAAGCTACGAAAAATTATCTTACAACACTTACCCAGTACACAATAATTAAGTTTAAATTCAATAGGGAATGACAGGTTTAATTCAAGTATAATTATGTAGCACTCGCGAAAAGTGACTGTCTTCCAAAGCGGTAAAAATCGGTCTACGGGCGGGGCGCGGCAGGCGCTCGCCGATAGCCGCAGCGAGCGAAGGAAATGAGGTCACCGCGACGAACAATAGCAGACGTATGGAATGTTGCAGGCAGTAATGCTAAGGCCGCTTCCTGACTTAGCGGTGCGGTATCGTTTCGGTATACCGCATCGGTACCGAAAGCTTACCGAGCGCCTATGTTTGAATGCACGCGTCCTGATTGGCGCGGGCTGCGCGCGGGAGCGGGGCGGTAAACTTGCGGCATAGCGCGTCGCGGGTCGGACAGCCAGTAAAAGCCTGCATGCCGAGCGCACACCGCGTGTATTTGGTAAACAAAATGGCGGCGGAAAGAACCACGTGTATTACTTTGGTGACCGAAGTTGAAAAATATCCACTTTTATATAACTATAAGTTACCTGAGTATTCAAGAAAGGATCTGACAGAAAAAGCGTGGGCAGAAATTGCTTATAAAATAAAATTGACTGGTGAGTAGGTATTCATTTATTGTAATTAAATACAATGATTGTACTGCCATGGAAGTGCTACTCTAGGTAAAACAAAGTAGTTAGTCAAATATTTTCGTACAGTTGGTCCTGCTGATCTGGCGTTGACGGAAATTTCATCTCTTTCAATGTTGAAAGATAAATTATGAGTACTTTCATAATCTATGGACTCCGTGGCAGAATATTGTATTCCATCTCGTAATCGTATAAAATTATGGAGAACACAAACAGATTTTATTGTGTTATTCACTGTAGCGTAATTTAAACAACGAATTGGAGTTAAAAGTACTTGAAACTTTTGAGTCATCATCCCAAATGCACACTCAATAGTTTTACGTGCTCTTGACAGTCTGTAATTATAGATTCTTTTGATATTGTTTATACCTGTCATAGGATAAGGCCGCATGATATTGCGTTTTAAAGGGAAAGCATTGTCGCCAACAAAGAAATAAGGCACTTCTTGTTGTGTATCATCATGCGGAAGTGGAGATGATGTAGGCATATTCAAACCATCTCTTTGCAACCAGTAACTGTTGGACGAAGCTTGAAATACTCCGCCATCACTATTTCTTCCAGCATAGCCTGTATCAATCATGGTAAATAAGCCATCGGCATCACATACTGCAAATAAGATGATCGAATGATAGCCTTTATAATTGTAATTTGTAGATCCGCTGTTAGGCAGTTTTTGAATTCGCACGTGTTTTCCATCCATGGCTCCCAAGCAATTAGGGATATTCCAAAGTTCATAGAAACGATTAGATATGTCTTCCCATTTTTCTGTGGTTGGAATTGCCATGTTCTCTGTTCGTAGTTTCAACCAAATTACTTCAGTCGTTTCAGCTATTATGTCGGATATAGTGCTAACCCCTCTTGCAAAATATAAAGCCAATGCTGTGAATGTACTTCCGGTAACAAGATATCTGTAAAATAATTTTTTTTTGTGTTAGATTATTTTTCTATAAACATCTGATTAATTTATATATTGTTTCAGTCCCTGAATGCAAGGAAAAATGGCGCAACATAAGGTCTACATTTCTCAGAAGTACCAAAGCGAAACCAAGTGGCTCAAAAACTAAAAAGCCCTATTATCTGAGCGAACATTTAACGTTCATTTTACCTTACGTTAAACCATTAAATGATTCAGATAATCGTGGTAACATACCACCAACCCCAGATACAGATATGACTAACGAGGCGGACACTGCAGAGCAAGTTTCAAACGAGGACCCAACTGAATCATCAGAGCAGCATCAGCCACCTGCTTCACCGATTCAATCTACGTCTTCTGAGGCCTCCGCACCTGTACACGGAGTACGCCGCCGCAAGACGACGGCTTTGGAAGTAGACACCGCAATGATTAAATTTTTAAAAAATTAAACCAATAAGGCGGTTGAAGTAATCTTTAATAAAACCGAAAAGCAACTGAACCTTTTCTTTCAAAGTTTACTACCCGAGTTTACAGATATGAATGCGCAACAAATCCGTTCATTCAAAATCAAAGTTTTGCTACTTATAGATGACATTAAGAACGCGCCGTCTTCTTCAACAGACTCCACTCCCTGTACATCAAGAGAATCTTATTATAAAGTATATTCTCCAATTTCATCTGGAGGCACTCCGGCACCAATTAATTATCAAAATGAACCTCTAGCATCGATCAACTATCGAAGAAAACCTCCTGCTCAAATGAACTACCAGTCTGAATCTTCGCCAGTATATCAAAATCAAGCCATGCCTATAAATTTTTCTGCTCAATCACAATTAAATGCTGACATATCTTCCGGCTCGATAAATGATAATTCATTGTTTTCTGAACTTGAACAATAAATTACTTAAATAATATTTACTTTTATTTATATTTGTGCAAGCACTTACCTCAAAGTTATAAGTAATCTTTCTTCGGCACTAACACATTCCCTTAATCTAGTATTTTGTTTTGTTATCACGGGTGCAATAAGTCCCAGAAGTTCACGATAAGTTTGTTTCGACATCTTGTACATAGCCTGAAATTTTGCATCATCTATTGAAAGTTGTTGTGCCGCAACAAAAAGTCTGCAATTTATATTTTTGGCAATGTAGGGATGTACCCAATACTTCTTTCTTTTTTTACGCAGTCGCAAATACGCGTAACACACTAAAGCATCTTCTTCATCTCACGACGACATTTTCTCGCGACGGCACAAACGATTCTGCCAAGATCCTTCAGTTTAATACCGAAAGCATACCGACAGTATATCGCCTAGTGAGGAGATCTGAGCGACATTAGTAAAGTCGCGGTAAAATATAAATTACCGCATACCGATACCGCACCGCCAAGTCAGGAAGCGGCCTAAATCCGAGTGAACGCAACTTTCTGTAGGACCGTGTAGGTAAATTGCAAAATGTCTAGAAGGCAACATAGTATAGTGATTCAACGTAAGGTCATATTATTTATGTTTGTATATTAGTTATTATTATTTTAAATAATAATATTATGTAATATCACTTTTAATAAAGTATTTTTATTTATTTATTTATTCAATATGAAGGAATTTAGGTTAAGGTGTTACAAGGGGCCGGACAGAGGGAGGCAGCCTCCTCCCCAGCCCCCCATAAGGCTACCCACTTGTGTGGGCAGGCGAGATGGGGCGAACGGGAGAAGGCACCACTACCAACTACACTCCTCTCGAAGACCTGACTGCATCTTTCCACCGGCTCTGTGGCTACGCGGTGGCACGCTCCACTTGACCCGGGGAGAGTGGCCCATTAGGGTTCCACCCTATGGGTAGCAGAGGGCCTTACTGCGGCTCCCCTTGCGACAAGGGGAGATCGAGACGCACTTTGGCGTCTTGTTCTCCTCAGAAGGTGTTCTGAGAGATAACGTCTTCGCAGAAGGAGACCACGGCCTGCCATCCCTCCTCGCTTCACAGCATCGCAACAGTGATATTGGGAAGCGAGAGGTCCGGCCCAATCGCAGCGAACAACTCCTGGCGCTACACCACCCACGCCGAACACTCCTCAAGTGTGTGGCGTGCAGTGTTTTGCAGCTGTATCCGATTCAGGTGTCTCCTGAAACCCCGTGTCCGGAAATTACCTTTGTCAGACGAAATGTTAGAGCCCCGTGGGCTCGCTCTTTCCACTTCTTGAGGACTGGGCGGATTGCCTCCACCGTTTTGTGACCAGCGATTGGCTCTGCCAGTTGCCGCTCCCAGTCCTCAAGACATTGCGGCTCTGCTGCACGCATAAGCCCGGCAAATTCTTGTGGGGCAAGGCGGTTATCCGCTGCCCTTATTTATTTCCTACGCCTGTACGCCTCCGCAAGCACCTAGGCCAGTTCCCAGGGAAGCGTACCGGCTTAAAGTCATGCCGCCATCCACGATACAGTGCGGTAACCTCGCACCATATGGAAGGCCACTACCCTCTAGTCTCTTGCACAATCTTGCAACTCACTGCGAATATTTCTGCTGTTTTCCATAATATTAGTTACAAATTGTAGCTACAGTCTTATGATTTCAATAAGCATTACACTAAAAGATACCGACTAACTTGTTTGTTTGTTACAGATGGAAAATGGCATGGCAAATTACTGTCACTACATAATGGGTTTCAGCCAGAAAATAATTTTGAAAGATAAAGTTTGGCCTTCTAAATTTCATTGCCAGCCAGATCGCATTAAAAGAATGAGTGATGCTGGCATGGTCAGCAACGAAAGTAGCTTAACGCTTTAGTTCTTTGTCATAGCAAATTTCTGACAGATGTCTCACGGTTTGAAACATTAGTCAAAATAGTTACTATGACAAAGTACCAAAGCGTTAAGAAACTTTCGTTGCTGACCGTACTTCCCGATCTGCATTTGTCAAACTGCAAAGAATGGAACTTGTTAAACAATGTGAAGACATTCAACAACCTATAATAACCTACTGCTACTGTAGTTGAAGCTTGTACAAAAGGTATGCAAACTTCATTTCTAAATTGTACTGAAATTACTTCTACACTTCCAGAGCTTTATCCCAGTTAACTAAGACAGTAAAGTGTCAGTCTATAAATAAAGTGCAAACAAGTCCCTAGCAAGAGATACAGCTATTTCTCCTCTCAAAGCTACTGTTTTGTCTAGTTCCACTTCTCCATTTAAGCTTAATCCATACTTTTGTCATGAAAAGTCATCTGCATCTCGTGCTATTTATATAAAGAAAAAGATAAAAGGAATAACTTTATGGATGATGAAAAATCAGAGAGTGATGTATCTTTTTATAAAGAAAATCCTCTACAACAAGATTCTTAATCATTTGCAGTTACTACATCAAAGGTGTCTGAATCCAGTACAAGTACAAGCATTGCATGCACAAATGAAGATATTGAAAAATGCAATGTTTGCATTTTTGCGCGTCCCGTCGCGCCACGCCGTCGTCGCACCGAGCGTGAATACAGATCGGAAGCGCGGCGGGGCGAGACGTGACGGGGCGTGGCGCGACGGCGGCGCGGCGCGACGGCGGCGTGGCTCGACGGGGCACGACGGGACGGGACGTGATCACGCCCGCATTATAAACTCAAGTACAGTCAGTCATCGCCTTTTATGTTGGCGAAATTTGGCATTTGGATGTAATTTGGCACATAAATAGTCTTATAGTATAGACTATCTACATGCCAAATTGCATGGGTCACCAAATGGCGGACCGCCGACCCATTTTGTGCGGACCGCGAGAACACAGGAACTTACAAAAATACCTACTTTAAGTACCTAATAATTACATCTCTGTAATCAATACTCTTTTTTATAAAATGTTGTGCAGACCGCGATGGTCATTTCATTTCTTAAAATAGTCATAGTAATTATGAAAAGGAAACTGCATTTTGTGATGGAAGCAAGCCACTCTGCACAGTGATAGTGGGGGCCAAACTAAGCGATTTCATCCGAGGATAAACGAGATTCACCCCTTAGGAACAGAGATGGCGCCACTTGTTTAAAAAATCTTTAAAAATTTCTAAAACCTAAACGAATGATCCGATTTTGATGATTAAGGTGTCTATCGACAGACAATCAGTTGTTTTACTATTTAAAAAATAATAAGGTAGCAGAAAATAATAATGAATACCAAAAAACCTTCATTATTGAAGAAAAAAAAATTTTTTTTCAGTATTTATTTAATTTTATAAAAATAATGTATGAATATGGTACTCTTTTATTTATTCGTATTATTACCTATTTAGTTGCACGTTTAATAAAAAATACCGCATATCAATATCTTGTATAGTTCTAAAGTTATTGAAGAAAACACTACATGGTGCCGGTATATCCCTTAATTCGCTGAACAAAAAAATCTCAAAAGTGATATTTTTTTCTTTACATATGCTTTATTTATGATCTCTATGTATACAGAAAAATAAAATAAAAAATCTATATTATACCAATTTCGAGAAATTATATGTATAATTCGGCGAGTGATCTTTATTCTTGAGTTTCGAAGGTGCTGGTTACCCTGAAAATAAAATAGCAAAGAAAAATATCATAATAATAAAATAATAATAAAAGACGCTAAATAACATTTGAACTAAATCTTTATTTTACTTTCGTTTTATTTTCGCATTCGTCTTTGCAGGTTTTGCACTGTAAAGTGCAAGGTAGGCCAACGCCTCGGCAGCCACAACGCATTGAGTCACAGTTCAATTTACATCCACAATGGTCAAGGAAGCTTAATTCTGGCCAAATTGCAGTAACCTTCGACCATCGTGGAGTCCATCTATCTTTGACATCTTTCCATCCCCAAGAAGATGGACTTTGGATTGATTTATCCATAAGGCGTTGGCCTACCTTGCACTTTAAGTGCAAAACCTGCAAAGGCGAATGCGAAAATAAAACGAAAGTAAAATAAAGATTTAGTTCAAATGTTATTTAGCGTCTTTTATTATTATTTTATTATTATGATATTTTTCATTGCTATTTTATTTTCAGGGTAACCAGCACCTTCGAAACTCAAGAATAAAGATCACTCGCCGAATTATACATATAATTTCTCGAAATTGGTATATTATATTTTTTATTATTTTTTTCTGCATACATAGAGATTATAAATAAAGCATATGTAAAAAAAAAATATGAATTTTGGGATTTTTTTGTTCAGCGAATTAAGGGATATACCGGCACCATGTAGTGTTTTCTTCAATAACTTTGAAACTATACAAGATATTGATATGCGGTATTTTTTATTAAACGTGCAACTAAATGGGTAATAATACGAATAAATAAAAGAGGACCGTATTCATACATTAATTTTATAAAATTAAATAAATACTGAAAAATAATTTTTTTTTTCTTGAATGGGTGAAAACCAAAATATTGACGCAAATGACACAATAGTGACACAAAATGTTGTGCTGCAGTGACACAAAAGTCACACAACAATTTTTGATACAGTGACACAAAGTGTCCCAAAATGGTAGCATACAACTATAAAGTCATGGTTACATTAGGAGCTAAAATAAAAGACAACATTTAATATTTAAAATATGTATTTGTTTAAATACAATAATTACTTAAGATAAAATTATAATCTAATGTAATGTTAATAAGTTTTACGTTTACTATGGTGATGAAAATATTGCTTTCGCAAAAAATAAAACCAATATTACCGTTGACTTACAATAAAATTTACTTAACTTAGGTAGATCATTTTAATAGACTTCAAAAATGGAGACTATTAATTTAAAAAAAAGGTATAGACTTTAACGACCTATGCAGCAGAACAGGTACTAAATAATATGTATTGGTGAAGCTGCTATAGCACACCAATCACCAAAGGGCACCGACTCCAAAACATTATTTTGTACGTATCCTATTGTATAGGTAGATGAAGTCAGTTAACTTTTTTTTATTCTTATCCTCTCAAATTTTAATTTGAATTTTTAAATGACTTCTTTTTTTTAATAATCTATTTTATATTTCACCATTGAAAGATCAAATGTTTTAATACCGCGTCGTTCTGAGATCGGATTTGATAAAACTTGCACAATATCTGTATCTTCTACAATTGACACGTCATCATTTAAGGGCCAAGCAAATTTCCCATTTCTTTTATGTCTTAAGAATTTCACCTTATAAGAGGATTTCCCATACAATTGAAGGACTTGTCCAAGGAAATATTTACTTCTCTTTTCCATCTTGAATCTTACAAGTATGTATGAATCTTTGATGATTACCATTTCAGCATTGCTATCTTGCTTAGAACACATTTCAATATCGGGGTCTAGATACTCCGTTTCCATCCTCTCATCTTCGAGGTTCTCTAAATCAGAGGAACTATCATGAATGGAATAGTCATCACTGAACTCCTCAGAGCTGTCCTGGTTGTAGTATTGGTTCTTTTTGGGTCTATTTATTTCAGAATCTGATAATTCATGTCCGGTATGCTTTCTTTTCAGATTTTTTCCGTCATTTGTATTACAAAGTTTTTGCACCTCTTTTTCCGTGAATTGCACTAATGAGTCATTAAGTTCCACATTTTTGTATACTTCTTCTATCTCGATAAAATCTAACACATCTTCGTCTTCTACTCGCTCGCTTTCTCCATTTTCGTCAATCTGTTTTTTTTCTTTCCTTAAAAGTCCAGTATTTTCATCCAGTTGGAGCTCATAGTCTGTATCTTCACTTTGTATTTCCGGTCTTGCATTGATTTCAAATTTATGCGATTTCGAGTTAAAGCATTCGCACTTTCCTTTTAAATTCTGGCAAAAGCAAGATAGTACTCTATATTTTAATACATATTTATCCATCAAAACCACTTGATGTAACTTCATAGTTTCTTTTAGTGGAGTAAGCTTAGTTACGATGTCGGAGTCTAGGGGTATGATGTTTTCAGCACTAACATAAAACATTTTGACTTGATTGACTTTGATTTTTCAGGACATCGTATGCTGTTTGTGCATCTGGAATATCTGTCCCATGTGCAACTTTGAAGTCCAACTTATTTTTCACGGCCCCTCCGATACCATCCGCGGCCCCTTTTCCGTGAGAAGCCTCAAAGAATGACCAGGTAGCATTGGCAAATCAATCAAAAAATGAGCAGAATGAGACTGGTTTTTCCGTATCTTTGAGATAAAAAAACTCCTGTGTGCAAAGTAATTTGAGTTTTGGAGGATCCAAAATGCATGGCCTGCACTTCTTCGTTGAGTTTGCATACCCAGTTTTCGGAAAAGTCTATGTGTATGGCAATTTCATTTGGTTCCAGGTTTTTTATGCATGTTTTGTATTGGTGGTACTGATGAACAACGTTAAATGTATGTGTCTTGAATTTTTTCATCTCGGAATTAAATAATTGTATCAATTTTTTCACTGTGCCCTTCTCATCTTCTTTCACCATCTTTTTTGTTTTCTTTGTAATTCCTTCATTATCAGTGTACTCATGGTCTTTAAGAATGTACATCTTCCAAGAAATTGGTCCGTCTTTTTCAGCCTGATCTATAGATTTATCTGAGCAAATATCACACGTGCCGTACATACAATCTTTGAACTTTGTATCACATACGTTTTTTGAGATGATATCATTGAGATCTTTTGTATTTAAAACGCCACAAGATTTAAGCACATTTGCCATAAATTGCATGTTCGCGTGCTTTAAGCAAACACAAGTTTCCAAGTTCTTTATCCGAGGTGGAACTATGTAAAAGGGTCTGTACCTTTTAAAAGTAGTCAAACTTACTGGACCATTTTCGCTTACATACTTTATTTATTTTTATTTTTATTTACTTTTCGTGCAATTTGCTTAATGTATCTAGCAAGTAGCGTTTTTGTTTCTTGCTTTTTTTTAATGTTATACATTCTTTTTTTCCTGCGCTAGCACGACTCACGTCGTCTTGGTGGTAAAATGCAGTTATTTTGTTTATAAGAACGTTACGTTTAGGTCGTACCTTAAATTTTTTGATGCCAGTCTTTAATCCCAAAACGCTTGACAACGCAGTCTTCAATTTGTATTTTTTTACTAAATCACTACTTACAATATTTTTGAGTTTATTTTTATCATTATTGGCTAGAGTCAAGTATTGTTTTTTCAGTGCCTCCGTCAGGACATTATGGGCAAGTACAACCTTTTTTACACTGTCTTTCTTAGGAGTTTCAACACCGATCATATTTTCATTTACGAAATGTTCAGTTCTTTTTTGTGGCGAGATTTCTTCTAGGTGTACATTAGAAGTAGGTGTGATTTCTTCTAGGCGTATATTAGAATTAAAATCTTCATGTGCACTGTTAGGTGCTGTCTGTAGCTTTTTCACCAGGACTTCATGATCTTCTTGAATTTTGGTCATACGTAGCTGTTGTACTTTAAATTCGCTGAGAAGTCTCTTATAACCTTTTTGTAAAGTGAGTACACTTTTACGAAGCTCTGTATTTTCTTTCCGTAAATTGCGTTCAATTCTTCTTTGGATATTCCGTGCAATGGATTCATTCCAGGCCGTATTTTGTGGCGCTCCATCTTGCGAAGCGTTACTCTGATTAGTCTGTTCTGTGTTTGTTTGTTTTGGCACATCTCTATGTTCGTTAAATTGCCTCCATTTTTTCCTTCGTTCTTCTTTCTGTTCTTCTGTTAAAACAGCTGTCTTGGCTTTGTACATTTTTTTTGTCCTTTCTAAATTTTTTTGTTGTATCTCATTAAATTTTTCAGGATTCTCTTGCTTTAACCTTTCTCTATATCTTTTGGACTTTTCTGCTGCAGTAAGTGGCATCTGAAAGTAAAAAACAAATAACTTAAATTTTAGGTCTTATATTATTATTATGTGTAGGCAATAAAGTGTTTATTTATCTATCTCATGCCACTATTCGCTACGCTAATATACCTACACAACCAACATGAAAGTCCTGAAAGTGCGATCCAGTCAGTGTTTCTCAACGCGCCTAAAGCAACAAGCACTTTTTTAATCTGTGGTCCTGGCAAGCGAGCCACTGCGCGTAATGAGGGCTTTTCAAAGTGACATTTAAAAAATAAAAATACTTAGTAATTATTTGCCTCACTAGATGGCGTTGATGGAAAGAGAAGTGTCAAAATTGGATTTTAAAAATAAACGGCCTATACCAAAGCGGAAAGTAAGCGCTCACTGGCTGACATCTGCCCAATTAGGGTTACATCTGCCTGCCTACCTTCGAAGCTTAGTAAAAAAAAATTACATTGACACACATTTTTGTCAACGCCATCTATCGAGCCTACAGTTTTTGTCATTTTGAAAAGCCCACATTGCGATGCCGTGCTCTGACCCATAAAACACTACATGCTGGTTGCATTGTGCGCGTTGAGACACGTTGTGTGGGCTCTCACACAAAGACTCTCGTGTCTCACACAAACACTCAACGTGTGGAATATTCTGGTTAACTAACCAGAATCCACACACAATAAAAACTATCCAAATGCCTAGAGGTATTCATTCGATCTATGATTTCCTCAATGCTAAACAACCTTCTTAGTGTAATCCCGACTTTATATGGTAGCACAATTGTAGTGACACAGAAATTGTGCAACTAGTGATACAAAAGTAACACAAACGTCTCACAATTGTACGGTAGCACAGTAAGTAAACATTGATTACTTCGAAACTACGCGTAATATCGTATTAAAATAAACACTACACAAAAGCTCGTGCTTTTTTGTAACTTAAGCACTTTAAATCATAGTCAAAACACAAAACTCACCTTCGAAATTGTCGAAAAAGCTCTCGGAAATTTTCTGACCACGCTGAAGCCGCTTCGAGTTTGACATCTGACTGATTCAATATGGCAGCTAAGCTCTACATGTCCATAGAGAATATGCGTACAGTGTTGCCAGTTCGTGTAACCGAAATTCTTCCTAGTTTCAAGTCTCTTCTGCCGATGAAAACGGTTGCACAAACTAAGTAGCACAATTGTTTGAAATCACATTAAATAATCAAAAACAATAAAAATACGCATTGTTGTGTTATTTCCTTACACCGTGGACACGAAAATAGTTGCCGATTATACTCTAATGTTGTACAATTTGGTATTTAGTCCATAAGTTACATGTAACTTGTATCAAAGTTCACCCTATCCAAATATTATGCCGTATTATTTTACGTGATTTATTCCAGTTTTGTGGAGAAATTATTTTTTCTAGTCTGCAATCAAGTATTATTCTATATTATTTTGAATTGGGCATGCTGGGCAAATAACCATTTAATTTATTGATAATATTTGTAAAATTCTATCAGAGATAGTTTTAAAGAAAAATCGTTGGGAAATTTTGGATTTGGCAAATGCGTCAATATTTTGGTTTTCACCCGAATAATGAAGGTTTTTTGGTATTTATTATTATTTTCTGCTACTTTATTATTTTTTAAATAGTAAAACAACTGATTGTCTGTCGATAGACACCTTAATCATCAAAATCGGATCATTCGTTTAGGTTTTAGAAATTTTTAAAGATTTTTTTTAAACAAGTGGCGCCATCTCTGTTCCTAAGGGGTGAATCTCGTTTATCCTCGAATGAAATCGCTTAGTTTGGCCCCCACTATCACTGTGCAAAGCGGCTTGCTTCCATCACAAAATGCAGCTTTAGGCCAAAAAGTGACCATAATGTCTATGACTAAAACGGACCCCGAACGAAACTAATTTGTGACCCGTGGTCTACTCTATACCATGGATTAAAACATTAGACTTTTTATCCTAAAGTTTTCCTAGGGTACACGCGGACGAAGTGGTGGGTGGACGGCGGGCGGCATTATAAAATAAACAACTAGCGAACGCCCCCGACTTCGTCTGCGTGTACAGTTATTTTTCTACCCCTCGGGAACCGCATTTTTTTCAGCATATAGAGTACCTACCTCCTTTTCTTTACCCCTGACAATGTGTATGCAAAATTTCATGATGATGGTTGAGTAGTTAAGACGTGAAGGCGTAACAAACAAATGTACTTGTAAATTAATAATTACTTATTAATCACATTTGTTTTCGTTTTCTTTTTTGACCACCCTTGCACATTCGGGACTGATTGCGTAAGTACCGGGCGGCGGCATCGTCTGACATCAAAGGCGTTTAACAACTGTATGGATTGTTAAACTGTGGCGATACGATACGGTCGGCGCGGCGTGACGGGGCGCGGCGTGACGGGGCGCGGCGGGACGGGGCGCGACGGGACGGGACGTGATCACGCCCAGACTATCTAGATCCAGGTACTGTCATATTAGCTGATAGAGAATGCAAGCATGTGGAACAAACATTGAGTAAAAAAAGGAATCAAACTGCTAAGGCCTCCTATAATAACCTCTGGGTCAAATTTATCTAAAGAAGAAGTACGGCAAACAAATTTTTTTGCCAGTTTAATGATTCATGTGAATAGAGTCATAAGGCGTAAAAGAGAGTAAACCACGTAGAGGGGCAGTATGTCTCCAGCAGCTGTCGCAGACATCATGATGGACACAGAAGCTTTCGAGTGTTTCATGACTCTTTCTGGGTATTTCGTTCCGCGTTTAGTTAATTTTTTTTTTCGGTCTGGGTCATCACATAAGTTTGTCTCATCGTAGTTTATTAAATTTTTAGGATCAATACCAGACAGAGAGGTTTCTAATTCTTTGAAATAATCTTTGATAGACTCAGGAGATACTTCTGCCCTGTTTCTTTTAATATTTTGGCAATTTCTCTGTGTGATTTCATTTTTATGACGCTTAAGAAAATTTGCTAAAAAGTTAGGACCGGGTAAATTGTCTTTAAATTTGAAAACAGTTCTTCCTATTTTGTCTAGGTAATTTTTAATAAAATATCTAAAATCCAAAGAATCAAGAGGATCCCCCGATCAGCACAGATATTGATATATTTGATCATGTATTTCTCCTTATCCAATGAAAAACTGTCTGCCCCCCTGTTTTTTCATAGTTATATTAAAGAAAGATGTATAAGATAGATTTATTTATGCCTGTATAAGCCTGTATAAGAAAGATTTATTGATGCCATATTTATCAGCGACTGTTTTTAATGACACTGTTGGTTTATTTTTTGTTCTTTGGTATTCGTGAATAGCTGCGTTGAGCACCTCCTCATCATATTTTTTGTGTCGTTTGCCTCTAGAGTCAGGTTTATATTGTCGCGGCATGTTACCTACGAAAAAATACATTGCAATAAAAAATCCACATATATAAAAATACCCCTACAATAATCCTTAATCTTGCTCTGTACCCCTGACATGATATGTGTATGAAAAATTTCATCATGATAGGTTGAGTAGTTAAAGCGTGAAGGCGTAACAAACTACAAACAATCAAGCAAATTCACTTTCGAATTTATAATATGAGAAAGAAAATTATTTTTCCTTCCAATTTATAACAAATCAAATTATTATTATTTGTTTTCTTGTTACCTATTCACTCTTTAAATCAAAAACAGATGAAAATAATATTTCAAAAAACTTTAGTACAAGCGACAACCCTAACAGCATTGTATCTTATAACCCCCTTCGTATTTCTATTCAAGCCTTCCCATATCTAATGACCCCTCATAACGTATCTATACACCCCGTACGACGTGTCTATTCTCCCCTTTAGCGTGCCTATTAACCTCTAAACCATTAAAAAACGGTAAGTTTCACATTTTGCATTATTATAACTAAAATAATTAGGCAGCACTTACTATTACTTGTCAAAAATAATGGGCACTCACTGACGCTTCAAAATATACTAAATTCATTAAGTAACTGTACTTTAACTAATGAAAAAACACCAAGTTTTGCGAACCTAACTTTGCAGCGAATTACAAAGTCACCTTTATGACGTTTTTTTTCTGTGTCTTACTCCATTAGACAATCAAGTGTTGCCATTTTATAAAAAAATATAACGGAGTAGAAAAAAACGAACGCATATGTTCTTTAAGCTAATGTAACTCGGATAATTTGGGTTTTAAAACTATTTTGCTTTTGTGTCTAATCACCCCGTGAATTCTATTAACGCAGTCATGTTTTGTTGTCAACTTTGACATTAAGTTTAGGCGTTTTTAGCGATGTTGCCACAAATAAAAAGTTGCCAGAGTAAAAAAAATATATTCACAAATTATTAAAGTTGCGGGTTTTTTACTGGGATTCCGAGTTTGCCATAAAAAAACCTTAAAAATTATTCCAAGATTTTACTCTATTCCCCCGTCAGTTCTAATCACCCCGTTTGACGGTAGCGTCTGAGTGCTAGTTTTATATAATTTCTCGCAGTTATCACACGGCTATGCGCATGCGAGCGCGTAAATAAATACACATTATAAAATGCCTCGTCCTGCATCTGACATATGGCAATTTTACCAAGTACCAACCAACCACGTAAACCCAATTGTATTTATTTATTTTGTTTTACGAAGTAAATACAAAAAAACGAGCCCTTACCTGCATATATTGCAACTTTGAATATAACAACGCTTTGGCTTACAGATTAATATTGCATATAGGGAAATGTGTCATATGATTTTTCCTTCCTTTCAGCCTTTTGGCTTAAGAAACAATAATTAATAGATAAACTCATGCGATTTTGAACTCACCTCGATGACAACTCAAGGAAAAATAAATAAACAACTTAATGTACAGTCAATACCAAACTACAATTTTATTTAAATAAGTTTGATTCTATACAATACTAACGATCAACGTGGCAATCGAAGATCCTGAAATTTACACAGAGATATGATACGAAGAACGAAGCTAAAAAATCTAATATTTTTTCCACAGAGGTTATTTTAAATGGTTAGGCTTAAAATGTACCCGCCTAGCGGGAGGGGTAAAAATTGCCTGCTCGTTGGATATCAGAGAGCGTTATTATTTATCTATCTTAAATCAAGCTCGTACGTTGCCCTCGACTGCTGGATTTTTCCACTTCGGTTAGTTAAGGGTTAAAATAGATTGGAAAGTTAACTGGTACCTATTTGGATAACGTGCAGCGAGTCAGGTTGACAAAACGCTACGCCGGCTGCTTGCTAAAATCAGTTGCCTAGTAGCCGGACGAACACTCAAGTTCGGTTAATTTCACCTTTTCTCTCGCTCACTCAGTCTAGTGGTGGACTAATCAGTTGGCTTGGATGGGCTCCGTATTAGTTATCTTCACCTACGATTCCCCTTGTTTCCCAATTGATTTGGTGCAAATCCACAGTAATCGGTAGTATATTATCACAAGACGACTTAGTTCTCCGGTTTGCGGCGTTTATTAGCCAAAAATCCTCAGGAGAATTCTATGGTACTGTCGAAAAGGATTAGTTTCGTAGTATGGTGCAAATTTAGATATGATCTTTCAGCTACCAAATGCAATTAATTTCAGCGAAAAATATAACAAAACAAATGACACAGCTGAATTTTCGTTTCAAAAGATCAACGACCTATCCATTTCACAGACAACTCGACCATCATGACTTCAGACGCATTCCGTCAGGCTAAGCGCCGGCTCAGCGATGCATGTATCACATCGTGCCGTCCGTCCAACCTGACATACGGAGATTGTCAAACTGCAGCCCCTAGATCCCGTTGCACGGCCCGCCGAAGCAGTGTCAGCGTCGCTGACACTGCTTCGGCGGTGATTTTGTCGTGTTCGCTGACTCAGCGAACACGACGAAATCACGGTCCAAGAACGTACCTACTCAACAGGACTGCTACAAGGCCAGTTCCCATACTAACTTTTGAGGTCCATAGTATGAAAAAGTAAAGCAAATTAGATAACAACCCTTGCGATAAGAGCTCCCAGCAAAGGCCCTCGGAGTGGGGGAAGCATACTACAACAAATAACGATTTTAATCTTTTTTTTTTAAGTCGATGACGCGAAATTTCAAATTGGACTTTTTACGGAAACAAGGAAAAAGACATCAGGCATACTGCCGAGAAATAAAATTTTATCATTAATGGGAACAAGTATCTTTATACTACAAAAAAGCTTTCCCTTTAAGGAAATCGACCAAAACCACGAAAAAAAACAACGTTACAAATGTGATAAAATTAAATGTCCTGACGACATAAAAGCAAAGTTTATTAACCCAAAAATGACATCAAGCGATCATTATCATCGTCATCTTCCAAAGAAAGTAACGGCCTATCTGACAATCAAATATTAAAACTTATAAATAATTTAAATATAATAATTAAAATAAATATTAAAATATTAATCAACGGCTTATCAAATCCACTTTCAACGAATGCACAAAGCACCAAGCCCCTCACCACGAAGAGATGAAAATGATATCTCCACATCGAATACAGTGGAAGATAAAAATGAAGCGTTGGCTAGAGCTATTTACGCGTCTGGAGTTTCACTATCTCTTTTAGAGCCTGTCCAGAAGACGCGTTTTACGCGCGTATCGACTCGCGCGATTCTATTTGTAGTGCGTCCACATACAGCGATTTGCGCGCGTTCCCACGCGCGAGTTTTATGGAACAGACTCAGTCAGTCAGTTAATAACATGGAGCCGGATAAAGCGGTCGTGTTGTGGCTTGCATACCGTCGATGGCAACGTCGTAAACAGAGAGAAAATCGTCGATTTCACGTGCATCCAATTCTACGTGACAGAATGACGCACAGTATGTTTATAACATTATACCCAAAGCTCAGAGAACACAGTGAAAAGTTTTTCAACTACTTTCGGATGTCAGTAACATCGTTCGATGATTTACTTGAAATTATACAAGAAGATTTGGCTCCATGTCAAAATTATGTGGTACGGGATACTGTTAGTGCAGAAAAAAAACTCGTAATTACTTTGAGGTAAGTAATAATATTTATTGTTTTAAACTTAAATTGAGAATCAAATTAACCTTCATAATTAGTTTTTGTATAGTTCCATAAATTCCGAATCTTAAGAATCTTGTGTACATGTGGATTCCGCTGATGGGGTGTCTGGGTTATTGTAAACAGATGCTGGTGAAGAGGTATCGCGTTGTATAGTGAAATAACCTCGATTGTAAGTAGCAGGTGAAAGAGAAGCAATTGAAGGGTCTGTTGCGTTATATGATGTATCTTCTAAATAACCTCTCTGTCCACGTTGTGTCAATCCTGCTTGGTAATGTGTTGAAGGTAGATAAGTAGAACGACCAGCTGAAGGTGTATGGCACGGGACTTGCTGACCTTTTTGAAGCACTTTCATTAATTCAATTTTTGTTTGTAGTCGGTTTACCTCTGGTATTTTTAGAAGTTCCTTGTGCAAAGACAAACAAAATAGTTTATCATCATCAGACTCTGTAGGGATGGATGTCTGTGGCTGATTTCCAGGTGCTAAATTTGTTTTAATGATAGCGAGAAATTCTTCGTCAGCCGCATTCAGTTTTTTCTTCTTTTTCGGCTGGTTATTTGGAGGTCTCATCACATCTTCACCATCAACGGAAAAGTCTTGTTCTTCAGCTGCAACAGGCGTGGTGTTGATGTTGTTATCAGTTGGTTTATTGCGTGTCGATCGTTCCAGGAACATCAAACGTTCAAAATAAATATATTTAGATTTTCCTGAAGCTCCTGATCCAGACGGTGTGTTTTTCTTCTTCTTCATTTCTCTAACAAAGCCATCACGCAGCCCTTTCCACTTCTTTTGCAATAAAGTACCTGATATCAATAAAAGGATACAAATAGTCAAACTTAATATAGGACAAAATGCTTACTTAATGCCTGCGCACATCGAGTATAAAATACGTGTGCGCAGAGCTTTCCGCGACTGGGACGCATCCCTTTCGATGCCACGGCATCATTTTAAAGCATAGCAATGTATGTCGTATTTCTATAACGATACGTTTGAATGTCCATTAGCAAAAATTTAAATCCCTCGCCATGCCGTCCCAATGTGCGTAGGCCTTGAAAGATAAAACTAGGTCCGTTTTTCATAAATAATCTAAGCTTTTCATAGTTTGATAGTTTGTTTTGCTATTGTTGGATCCCGTATTTTTTAAGATTTATGAATGTTTGTCCCTTTACAATTTACATCGAAAAAATATTGACAACCCTAGTTTCTAATGTAATAACCTCTTTGTTTTTCTAATAACATAACTTTCTTTTCAGATATTTGGCTACAGGATGTTATTTTGCGGACCTACATTATGCCTACAGATTGGGAAAGTCGACAATTATCGAAATAGTACAGAAAACCTGTTACGTCATATGGCAAAAACTACAAAATATAGTAATGAGAGAACCTACGAAAGTGGAATGGGAAGAGATTTCAAAACAATTCCAAAAATATACAAATTTTCCAAATTGCATCGGCGCCATTGATGGCAAACATATTCGTATTATAAAACCTGTCGATTCTGGGTCTCTTTTTTATAACTATAAGAATTATTTTTCGACTGTTTTGTTGGCTGTATGCGATGCAAATTATTGTTTTATTTCAGTGGATATCGGCGCATATGGCAAAAGTAATGACTCCACAATTTTCAATAATTCCGTGTTATATAAAAAACATGTCGAAAAAACTTTAGATATTCCAGACCCAAAGCCAATATCGCAGACAGATACAGTTCCCTTACCCCATGTGATTGTAGGAGATGAGGCATTCAGTCTGTCTGAAAACATAATGCGCCCTTATTGCGGTAAATCTCTAACAGCTAAGAAAAGGATTTTCAACTATCGCTTATCTAGAGCCCGGCTCTACGTCGAATGTTGCTTTGGTATTTTGGTAAATAAATGGAGAATATTTCATAGACCATTGAATGTAGACATAGAGTTTGCGGAAAACATCATTAAAGCTTGCTGTGTTCTTCATAATTACGTAAGGTTAAGGGATGGTTATAGGTATGACCACACGCTATACAGTATATCTCTAAATAGTTTGAACACCGAGCCAGCAAGACCTACTGCGAGATCGCGGAATACAAGAGACAGATTCGCTGATTATTTTGTTAACGAAGGCAAACTCCCTTGGCAAGACAAAATGATATAGTAGTTTTATGTAGTACCTACCTATGTATTATATAAAATAATATTATTAAATCACTATTGTTCACTCACCCACAGTTTTTTTCTTTTCTTCGGAATCATCAGCTTCACAAAAAATTTCAACTAATTCTTCCCAGTTTCTTCGTTTTATTACTCTATTAGAATAATCTGGACATTCCATGTCCCACAGGGCTACTCTTCTTTCGACTTCATCGATAAAAAGTTCAGTATCAAAGTTATCGCGCTCCATTTTTAACTAAATACGTCCACTCGCGGCGGACTCGCGCGTAATACTGGATGCAGCAATGGCGCCAGAGTATCTCGACTCGCGCGGCTCTCGCGCGTTGAACGCGCGAGTCGAGAGTCAAGCGCGATGCACGCGTTTTACGCGCGTTAAAAAACTTTGAAACAGTTTAAACAGGAAAACACAATTAATTAACAGAACAATAGAACACAAAAGGCAGCCTTATTCACAGAGTACTCTTTTGCCTTATTGCTAAATAGAAATTGCTTCCAGGCATTTTTTCCAGCCAGGCAGCTTTGAGTATTAAGAGAATAAGAGGAAGGAGCTGGGAAGGGGGGGAGTGGGTGCAAATAAGAAAGGATAACGGATATAGATACATAGAATGAAAGGACAAATAGTATAAATTAAATAATTAGAGAGAAAAATAAGAAAGGAAATAAGTACTAGGAAAGATGCTAGACAGATGCAAGGAATTGTCTTCTGACTTGGTCGCCGAAAGATTTCAATGTACGAGCCCTCCTGATACTCTCCGGAAGTGCGTTCCACAAACGGACAGCATGCTCTGGGAAGGAGTAGGAGAGGAAATCAGTTGAATGACGTGGCATTTAGAGGAAGATTTAAAGAAGAAAGAAGAGTGCACTGTGTAGATGAGGAGAGTGAAGAGGATGGAGAAGTTGGAAGGAAAAGGATGGAATAAAGAAGCGTACGAAAATGGGATACGTAATCAAATTTGCGTAGGTTGAAAATGAAACAAATGCACATTTTCTGCAAACGCTCTAGTTTGTTGAGCATTGCCTCGTACAGATCGGTGTAACATACGTCAGCATAATCTAAAATAGAAAGAAGAAGAGAGTGGGCCAGAGTCATTTTAGTTTTTGTTGGCAAAGTAAGTGTTGGCGTAAGCGGTTAAGTGAATTGTATGCTTCAAATACTTTTTTTCGAACTGAATCGACCTGAGGACACCATGTGAAGCATTGATCAAATATTACTCCGAGGTTTCGGACAGTCTTAGAAAACGGAATAACAATGCCATTAAATGTCACAGGGGGAAGCTGTTCAAAATCGAATCTCGAAACGAAATATGGACTACCAATTATAATGGACTGAGTCTTAGACGGGTTGACGGTTAGTCCAAATGATTTACTCCAATTACTAATGAGATCAAGATCAGAGTTCATAACCGTTACTGCGCAGGAGAGTTCAGATAAAAGTGCCTGCGTGTAAATCTGTAGATCGTCAGCAGTGCTGCCAACTAGTCTGAGCGAAAACGCGCTGCCAAAGCTGTAAGAAAGCGCTAGATTGCGCTAAAATGTCATTTAAAAAAAAGCGCCAGATTTCGCGCTAACCACAAACGGTTTTATTATTTATTTGCTCTTTACAAGAGCATATTGTATGGGAAAATAGGTATTTATTTTGTGGTATTTTTTACCGATAAAGACCCATTGACCCAAACTGGATATAAAAGACTACTCTACAATGCAAATGCCGGAATTGAAAGCTAAATTAAGACGTTTTTATTTTTAAAGAATTTATAATTTTTTTCTATAAACAGATTTTTCGGAAATTTGTAAGTGCCAACATTTTTAAAGCCTATTACACAGAATTTAATCATTTTAAAGCTATACAAACGATTTTTTTAAGTAAAAGTTCTTTGTTTTAATAGCTCTCGTGGAACAAGCGTACGCAGCGCCATTTTGACAGTTGCCTTCCCCATTGGTGCCATTACAAAATCTGCGGACATATTAACTGATAGTGACCTTTTTATAAATTCTTCAAATTTAAAATCTTAATTAGTAACACTCTAAAAGTACGATCTTGTGTCTGTTTTAACGTTTTTTGGCTTTCTTGGACGACAGCGAATGCATTGAAAAATAGATCTAATTTGTCACTCAAAGCACCATTTGTTGGATTTTCATTTTCTTGGTTATTGTAAAAGACATAGTTACTGCTCGTCTCATTCACATTTTCTGCAATATATATGGCACTATCGGTGTACATTGGTTGTACATCTACTAAGAGTTCTTTTCAATAAAGCCAGATGAAGTTTGATTCGCTTTCTGTAATAAAGAAAATATTAAATATTAACTGATTCTAACTTCTAAGTGTTAGTTTCCCTAAAATAAAATAAATAATAAACATTTTATTTAACATTTTATATTAAGTTTCGCCTGTAACCTGTCACCGTTCTTCATGCAGGTCACAGCGTCCCGAAGCATTTTTTAAACAATATAATTATTATAACTTACTGCCACATACTGCTCTGCCAAGTCTTCAAAAGTTGGGTGCACATTTTCCAATGTTTCTTTTTCAATTAAAGTGGATGAATTTTGCTTCTCTTCTGAAATAAATATTATTAATTTTTTTTAGCACTGAAGTAAATTCAGTGCGAATAAATATTCATTTTACAATTAATACTAACGTTCCATTTGTGACCTGCACAACCATTCTTCATGCAGGTCACAGGCGTTCCGAAGAATTTTGTTTAATAATGTTATTATTAGAACTTACCACAAGACACTGCTCAGCCATATAGTTAAAAATTGGTAGCACATCTTCCAAGTCTTCCAAGGAATCCTTTTCAATTAATGTGGATAAATTTTGCTTCTTTTTCTATAAAACGAAACGTCTTGCCGGAAACATTGAGTGAATCAAACAAAACTAAATACTTTTCTTCAGTCGTTGACGTTTCGCAACAATATTGTTTTTGACACTTTTTTATGATATACTCTTTGTAATGTGTTTTTTCTTTAAACCTGAGATTGGCCGATTGCGATAACAAGGATAACAACCATAGAAAAAAGAATACTAACTATAACCATAAAAGTAGAAGTTTTAGTTCGAAAAAAAACGCGGGAAACCTTGATCTGGGCCGGCGACTTTTTTGGTTTCTTATTAATTATTACTTATTTCCCTGTAAATAATAGGATCAGATAAGTGTTAATATTGTAAATTTTGTGTATATATTTAGTTGGATTTTTAGCACTTGATCGGATTCGCAAAAGGTCGGATTCTCATTTCGCCGGATTCAGTACAGGCAATAACAAATACATATATCAATTATATTTAGCACTTGGTCGGATTCGCAAAAGGTCGGATTCCTTTGTCGCCCGTGGTCCCTTCTCGTAGGTTCATTTATTATGTAGGTATCTAAGTATAACTGTAAAAGCCCGTATATTGGTAAATCTTAGAATTTACCTAAGTTCGGCGTTTTACAGTAACAATCAACCAGTAGCCGTATGTGATACCTAAAATAATGAAGTAACGAATTTTCCCTATTTAATTACTTTACTCTATGAGGTCTATCTCTTTTGAGGAAATTTATATATTCTTTTCGAAATGTGACACTTGCAAAAAATCATTTGTTTTGTCATGGTTTGTCACTGATTTATTGAGAATCATTTTGTTAAAGTAACTAGGTACTTTCTCTGTAATTTTGTAAAACAATATTTTGACGTAAAACGATAGGTAGTAATAAACCTACTCTGATAAATATGGATTTACCAAGACCTAGTAGTGGAGTACCAGAATTTAGTTTTATTGAAAGCAATAAAGGCAGGAAAGTCCTCCTGTTTGCTGGACACAGGTACCATTTCGCCGTTTCTAACAAATCGGGCTCAACGAATTGGCGTTGTGCTAATAGAAATAACTGTTACACGTCTATGACATTAGATTTCAAGAACAATATAATTAAAAAAGCTGTTCATTCTTGTTTGCCGGAAAGTCCAATATGGAGCCAATACCTAAAATATTTGAAAGGTATTTCTTTAATGAAAATTTACTAGGAACAGATACATATACAGAAGAGCATAAAATACCATTATTTCTTCGAAAAAGGACTCGCTGTACCGGAGAAGAAAAAAATCGCTAAATGTATCTAAATGTATATAATCTAAATGTATAATAAATCTATTCGGGAAGTTCAACTATCAGAACATATTGTCGAAAACTTTTTTGTTTTTGACGATGGTTCAGAAGATAAAATTTTAATTTTTGCTACTCCTTTAGCCAGGGAAGTAATAAAAGAATGTAAAAAATATTACGGAGATGGCACTTTTAAATCCTGCCCGCATCCATTCTACCAACTGTACTCATTGCACGGTGAGATTTGCAGTGATAATGACACGAACAATCTAATTCCATTGATTTATGCCCTGCTCCCAGATAAGTCTGAAATAACGTACACGAGATTGTTTTCTTTATTACGGGATCAGTTACACATTAATATTGAATACTACAAGTGTAATTACGAATTAGCCGCGATAAATGGAATAAAAACTCATACAGAAATGTACGCATTAACAGTTGCTTTTACCACTTCTCCAAGCTGTTTGGCAAAAATCGAAAGATCTTGGTTTGACTTCTACTAGAGAAGGTCGTCACGTTACTATGCTGTGTTCAAAGTTAGCACTCCTTCCCCCTATAATAATTCCAGAAGCGTTCCTGGCAATCATAGATCGGGGTCCTGAAACTAAAGAATTTCTTAATTTCCAGCAATATTTTTCCAATCAATGGATTCAAAAAATAACTTGCGACATATTTTCCTGCTATAACGAAAAACAACAGACTACTAATGCTGTCGAAGGGTGGCACCACCGCCTTAATACCAAAATTCAAAAAAGAACAACTTTGCATTTATTTTTAAGTTTACTAAAAAAGGAGGCTGCTTTTTATGACAAATGCATGAACCGTATGCAATCACACTGCTCTATGAAAAAGCGTAATAGAATTTACGTTCAAAAAGATCGAACTAATATTAGGTGATTGCATATCAAATGAAATTACCGCAATCGAGTGCTTGGAGCGTTTATGCAGAGTAGATTAAGCTTAAAAAATCTTTTTCTTGTGAAACCAAAGTTTTTTTTTTTATTTGTTTGGAGCGTGTACGGAACCGTACGATTATTTTTATATACGTATTTACGAAATAATGCATTTCATTGGCGTATGCTTACGTCGCTATTTTATGTACTGGCTCGCAACGCGAGTATCACTTTATATGACGAAATAAAGTTAGTGCAATTACGGCATTCTACACGGGCAGTTTGATTTATCATCCCCGAATTTATCACTATCATTTAACTATCATATCAATTAATATTGTATGAACCATACATAGTTTTTTTTTTTTTTTTTTGTTATTATCATAAAAATATTTTTTTGCTATCAAAAATTCGCGAGCGGTTATCACGCGAATTGGGACTCTCTTGAAGTGCCTTACGGACAGTGAGGGTGCGCAAGAGTACAAAGGATCATCCTACGTCAGTGAGTAGAGCTGACAATCCGGAGCACCGAGGAGGCAGCCCTTCCCAGCATCAAATCAAGTAAGACTGTTCCTTTTATTATTCAACCATGGAAACTTTAGTCGCCCGCCAGCGTGAGCTTTTGGACAACATCAATTATATCAAGGTCAACTTCGGGAAGGACGCCGCAGCCAGGAAGACCCCAGATTATCTTCAGAAAAGAATTCAGTCACTTGATAACCTTTGGGGAGAGTTCGAACAAAATCATCTGAAGTTGTCGGCGTCTCCTGCCGAGGCCGAGGATTATTTCTCTCAAAACTTGTATCAGCAGGGTCAGGAGTTCTATCGGATGACTCGAGAACTTTTTACTTCTTTTGGTAAGAAGGACAAGGCCACCGCGCCTTGTGGAAAGGCAGATGAATTATTAGCATTGCAAAAAACCAATTTTCGGGCTTTTAATAGACTCCTTCAGATTATTGATTTAGAAAATTTATCAGATAAATGGGAACTAGAAGATGAGTTGCGAAATATTCAGGCAAAGTGGAACAATATCGATAGTTTACACTTGCAAATAGATCACTTGTTAACAGGGGAGGACTTAATTTATGAGGAGCAATTTAGTAGTTTCGAAAAAATGTTTCGGGAAATTAAGCGCAATATCAATAAAAAATTATCATCATTAACTCATATTCAGCAATCTACACCGCATATAGAAATTCCTAGTTTTTGTGGTAAATATTCTCAATGGCCTACGTTTTATGACATTTTTTCGGAAACTATTCATTCAAATAATTCAATTACTAAGGCGCAAAAAATGCAGCACTTAAAAGGTAAAGTTAAGGGTGAAGCTGAACGGTTAATTCAGCACTTGCATATCTCATCCGAAAATTATGAAACTGCGTGGGACATTTTGGTGCATAGATATAATAATCCTCAAATTTTATTTACCAATCAGATTGAAATATTTTTAAATCAACCGGTTATTCAAAAACAATCATCATCGGAATTAAAAAGATTACACGACACCACCTCAGAATGTATCCACGCAATACATAATCTCGGACTAGATACAACATCTTGGGATCCATTGCTTGTTCATTTAATTTGCAAAAAGTTAGATTCAGAATCATACACTAACTATATGGAGTTCCGAAAGTCGCCTAGGGAACTCCCAGCATTGGAAGAAATGATGAATTTCTTAGAAAATAAATTTACATCTCTCGAACCTGTCAATAAGGGCGAGAAAGTCTCTGTTATTAATCCTAAACCATCATTTAAGCGTAATCAATATCAACAAAGATTTACCTTTAACAAATCAAATAACTACAAACCGAATAATTATAATCATTCCTATCATAATCATTCAGATTTTCAAGCAGCAAGTACTATTAATTCGAGGTCATGTCCGTTGTGCAATAATTTGCGCCATGACTTATACATGTGTCGGAAGTTTACCGGAATGAAACCTGAAGCCCGGTTGTCGACAATTACGAAATTAAAGTATTGTCGGAATTGTTTGTATAATCATTTTGATAATAAATGTCTATCGGCAAAAAGGTGCAAAGAGTGTCACGCGGAACACAACACGTTGTTGCATGATGCATTTGTATCAAGTAATAATCCTTCCACGTCTCGTCAACCCCTTTGTTATCAGAATGAAAAGGCAACATCAATGTCTCATTTAGAACCTATCACTCAGTCAAACACGAAGCAACATAGTGTAAATCACGTCGCGGCTGAAAATGAAGAAATTTTACTAACGACTTTGCTTATAAATGTTTTATCAGCTGATGGAAATTACGTTACGTTAAGGGCGCTCCTCGATCAGGGATCGCAAATATCATTGATTTCAGAAAACGCCACACAGTTGTTAGGTTTGCGACGGGAAAAATACAATGCATCCGTATCAGGTATAGGTCCCGGTATCAAACAAAGTAAGGGGATAGTATCAATTGAAGGTCATTCTATCTATGGGGACTATTCCATATCCACTCGAGCACTTGTGGTCAATAAGGTAGTTAACAATTTACCGAATATTTCGTTTGCTAAAAAATCGTGGTCACATCTTCAATCACTTCAATTAGCGGATCCGGAATACAACGTTTCTAGGCCGATCGATCTCCTTTTAGATGCAAGCATTTATTCAGAAATAATTTTGAATGGCTTAATCAAGGGCCCGTCTCAGGCGCCCATAGCGCAGCAGACAAAGTTAAGATGCATTTTGTCCGGTAGTGTTAGTTTTTTAGGTTTTAAATGTCATGTAGTAATAAACAACATTAAAGATATATCACAGTTTTGGGAAATCGAAGACATTAACGATTCTTCTTCTAACTTGAACGAAGATGAAGAATTATGTGAAAGTTTTTACGTGAATACCACGCGTCGGTTAGAAAATGGCCGCTACGAGGTCGCTTTACCTTTAAAACCAGGGTTTGAATCAGAACTTGGAACGTCTAAGTCAAAAGCCATTTCCCAATTCAAACAGTTAGAAACCAAAATGTCCAAAAATATACAATTCGCAAATGAATATAAGCACTTTTTCCAGGAATATGAGCAGTTAGGTCATATGCATGAGGTAGGTAATAATGAGCAATCAGCCTTTTATTTGCCACATCATGGAGTGATAAACTTGGAGTCCACTACCACTAAATTGAGGGTGGTCTTCAATGCATCCTCCAAGTCTACCTCGGGCCGCAGCCTTAACGATGTAATGTACTGCGGACCCAATTTACAGCAGGATTTACTTTCTTTAATCTTAAAATGGAGAAATCATAAGTATGTTCTCACAGCTGACATCGAAAAGATGTTCAGACAAATTCTTGTACGTCATTCTGATCAAAAATTCCAAGCAACCATTTGGCGTGAATCACCGAATTTAGCACTGAGTACGTATCATTTATCAACACTAACCTATGGTAGTAAGGCAGCGCCGTTCCTTGCGATGCGAACGTTACAACAGATCGCTAGGGACAGCAGGGATAAGTATCCACTAGCCGCGAGTGTAGCCGAAACATCATTTTTTATGGACGATCTGTTGAGTGGGGAAAGTTCTTTATCCAGAGCAAAGGAATTACAAGAGCAACTCATTAACATGCTAAAAGATGCAGGAATGAACCTGCGTAAGTGGTCCAGTAATGAACCGCAGCTTATCAAGGATTTATCGGCTGATCAGTTGAATAGTCCTTACGAATTTCGAAGCTCCGAGACAAGAAAAACTCTTGGCTTGCGATGGAGCCCTTCGGATGATAAATTTATGTTTCAAAATCAGCTAAATCAGCAGGAAATAGGTAACATCACTAAACGTCAATTATTATCTAATATTTCCAAGATATTTGATCCGTTGGGTTGGCTGTCACCGCTCACCATCAGAGCGAAGCTATTATTCCAAAAGGTCTGGTCAGCAGGTGGTCAATGGGATGAAGAGATATCAACATCATTACAAGGTGAGTGGAAACAATTAAAACAGGATTTGAGCATTATTGATAAATTTAGCTTGCCGAGATATTACGGTAATACAGGGACATCATATCAAATTCACGCGTTTTGCGACGCGTCTGATAAAGCATACGCGTGTGTTATATACATCGTTAGCGTGAATGATAAGGACGAAAATCTACCCCCTGGTAAATGGGCTATGGGTAGAGTCCTTACTCTACATCCAGGCGGAGACGGTTGCGTAAGGGTGGTTACCCTAAAAACATGTAACAATACAATGCAACGTCCCGTAAATAAGTTGGTATTATTACCGGTGCACGAACATAATTATAATCCATCTGAAAAACCTAAACATTCCACGGATCAAATATCTTTGAACAACGCGAAAGGAAAGGACAACCGGCAATCAAATCACGCACGGTATTCATTTAAAAACTTTTTCTTATCACTAATGTTATTATTTACATTTATTAGTTCTAGCATGCAAATGAAAACGGAACCGTTTAGCGTAGTTCCTCTCGAAAATCAATCAGGATTTTATTTTGATAAGATATCCGATCTTCAATGTATTAAGGACGATTGGAAATTAGTTGTATTTTACAATATATCTATTTATAATCACGGTGTCCATGATCTCAGAAATTATATTTATCATTTAAAAGAAACGTGTAATGACATGAATATGCAATATCAACAAATCATTTATCAATTAGAACACGAACTAACGGAAATTGAGCACTATGACGTTTTACTTAGGAAACATCATTTAAAAAGATCGAAACGTGGATTGATTAATGGAGTAGGTTATATAGCAAATACGTTGTTTGGCGTTCTAGACGAAAGATTTGCTGCCCAGTATAAAAAGGATATAGAGTCTGTAGCCAAAAATGAGAACCATTTGCAGCTTCTTATAAAGAATCAAACGTCGGTATTAGAATCAGAATTCAATGTTATCAAAAGGAACAAAATTTCTATGCGTAAACAATTTAATTTTATTAAGGAACACTTACAAAATATTTCGTCGGAGATAGATCGAGTAAAACTGGTTGACCGCACTAGTTCATATGTGTTATCATCAGCTCTTTCAGCGTACATAGCTATATCAAATTTAAAACAAACACAGCAATCTCTGTTAGACACCGTCACAGACATAAGTCATGGACAAATCAATGTGCATTTGTTATCACCTAATCAGCTTGAATCCCAAGTGAGTATCATAACTGCACAAGTGAGAGGCGACTTAACCGTTCCTTGTGAAAATATACGAGATCTATATAAACTTCTCAAAGTATCAGCTCGAATATATGACAACTATTTTATCATTGAAATAAAAATACCCCTAATAACAACTGACACGTTTGAATTGAATAAGATCATCCCAATAACATTTAAAAATAATCAAAATTATCATCTTCTTCGTTCCTCTTTTCCTTACATCGCTTACAATATAAGAAAGGATACAGCAATATTTTTATCAGATGGTAACTTAAATTCTTGTTTCCATATATCTAATAAATTAATATGTTCAGTAGACGAACCCGTTTATAACTTAAAAATAAAACAATCCTTTTGCGATATAAAAATTATGAATGAAGATAAAGTGTGCATATCTGTAGTATCAAGTTGCGGGGATCGGTGGTTTAAGTTGCACAGTCCGAACGCCTGGCTATTCTCGTGTTGCGAGGAATGCAAGCTTCGCATTTTCTGTGCATCAGAAATGACAATGACTTCATTAATTGGAAACGGGATTATTAATGTAGGTCAGGGCTGTACTGTAGAGACACCATTTTATAGTATCACCGCGCATAATAATTATTTGCATAATACGAAACTTCAGAGTGATGTCGAAGCCCCTAGGTTAGCAGTACTGAATAAAATTATCAACTCTTCATCTACGCTGAATTTCACCGAGATCGAGAATCACGAATCAATTTGGCATGACATTCAAACACAGATCGACACGATCAAGGAACAGTCTAATCAAAATTTATCAGTACATGATATCCATCATTACAGCTTGCTATATATTATTTTAACCGTTTTGATCACGATCGGCAGCATAATAGCATGTTGGAAGTTAAAGAAAAGATGTGGGAAGGGCCGCGGTAGAACATCATCGTCACCGGCGAACCGATCAGACATGCCGGCGATCCAGCATGAAGCGGCGGCAGCCAGCGGCAGCGGCGCCATGAGCAGCGCCAGCGACGCGACCAATGTGGCTTGTGCTGTTTACAGCACAATCAGCGAGAAAGTGAATGCGTCCAATCTGTGTAGTGTCCCTAGTGAGCTAAAAGGGTCCGTTATCAGTGTTAGTGATAAGGGAACTTCACCCTTGTTTATGCCTCGATTAGTGAGCCCAGTAGTGCGTCCCGAATAACAAAGACTTGCGTCGATCGTTTAATAGTTCTAAGTTAATAATATTTTTAAAAGACATTTTTTTTACATTTATATTTTTTTGCAAAAATGTATAGTGTAAATCAAATTGTAGATAAACTTTTCCATTTATTTGTTAATTTGTATCATTTTATCATTGATCACTATGCCATCTTTTCTGAGGGCGGAGGATGTACGGAACCGTACGATTATTTTTATATACGTATTTACGAAATAATGCATTTCATTGGCGTATGCTTACGTCGCTATTTTATGTACTGGCTCGCAACGCGAGTATCACTTTATATGACGAAATAAAGTTAGTGCAATTACGGCATTCTACACGGGCAGTTTGATTTATCATCCCCGAATTTATCACTATCATTTAACTATCATATCAATTAATATTGTATGAACCATACAGAGCGGTTGTGTATTTATGTTAATTTGGTTTGTTTATTTTTAAATAAAAATATATTTAATTAATAATAAAAAACTGTTTTTATTTTGAGATCCAAGCTAGGTAATTTAAAATCATTTTTTTCCTCATTTCCGGCGAAATGAGAATCCGACGTTTTGCGAATCCCACAAAAGTGTTAATACTAAAAACTTTTCTTTTCGACTATTTTCCGGCGAAATGAGAATCCAACATTTAGCGAATCCGACCAAGTGCTAATAATTGATTTAGTTTAAGTGTTATTGTTAATAGTTCAGTGCATTGGTAAGTTCTTAAGTATCTTTTTGCATGACTGACCCCGAGGACCCTGGGGGGACATCCCTCCAGGTGTCCCATATTGTTACGATTTCACATAATGGTTCAGGAATGGATACGGAAGGCTCCTTTCTAGATACAGATGCTTCGGAAAGTAAGAGCAATGTCAATCACCATAAACGCAAACGAGTAACCTCCTAATATAAGCGCTATAATTCGAAGTTGCAACCACTGAGAGCAGGCAGACCGAGATCATTCACATTAGGGGACCACTCTACAACCCATGAAAATGAATCTAACCTTTTCCTTGATCGTTACCAAAAATCCTATGACCGCTTAGACTATTAGTATTCCACTACACTCCACCGGTTAATTTTCCTATTCCTTTACTGTCCATGCTGTCCGCTTATGGAACTCTCTTCCAGAGGATATCAGGAAAGCTCAGACTCTTAGTTCCTTCCGAGATAGAGTTAGAAGTTATTTCCTTTCCTCTTATTTTGTCTGACTATTTATTTAATTCTCCTTTAGTTTATTTGTATTTACCTTTAGATATATTTACTGTCAAACGCACTATTCCTTTCTTAATAATTGCACCCCACTCCCCTGTTAGTCCTATCTTTATTTATTTATTTTTCACCCAAGGGTAGTAAAGTTTCTTGCTCTTGAGACGTTGAAAAGTCGCTGACGATGTGGAGTTTGAAGAAAAATAAACAGAAGTTTCTTGATCACTTTTTAATTGTACAGAATTACAATGTTAAATATGATACACAAACTGGTGGTAGAGTCGGAATGTTTTAGTTAGGAGTCGCAGCTCCTTAGTTTTTACACGTGTTCCCAACCAACTCGGGTGACACGTATTCCCATAAAAAGCTCATAATTTACATATTTTATGACAATTTTAATTAACCATTTCTAATGCATACAATGTTGCCAATGTCGCGCAATCTC
Source organism: Agriphila geniculea (assembly GCA_943789525.1). Classification (NCBI taxonomy): domain Eukaryota; kingdom Metazoa; phylum Arthropoda; class Insecta; order Lepidoptera; family Crambidae; genus Agriphila; species Agriphila geniculea. The sequence continues at coordinate 19,599,834 of OX038888.1, forward strand.
TTGCGTCATATTAGCCTTCTTACATAGTATTCTCGAAATTATTGATTGTTGCCATGGGGTCCTAATGGGGTTTCTTAACTCCTCCCCCCTTAAAAAGGAAAATTATTGTTTATAATAATTTTTCGTAATTTTCAAATTTAAAGTTAAGTTGAATTTGTAAATTAATCAGCGATCAATAATTTATTTTATTAATGCTTATACGTTATTATATTATTATATATTATAGTCGCATATTACCCGTTACCAAAAGAAAAATATTTTATTACAATAAAATTATTTCTACATCTTATGATTGTCTCTATTTCATTCATTTCCCAAAAGTTGGTTTAAACTTAAAAGCGTCACTTTCGTTTTTAAACGTCACTTCACTTGCACTCTTGTTCACCACATAACTTTCTTGATTTATGGCTTTCGTCCCGAAGCGTTGTCGCGTAGCGCATAGAGTTTAGAAGGCGACTAGAGTGTCCCTTTTTGCATCTTTCTTCATTTATTCAGAATTAATTACAAATGGAGGATTGTGCACGAATTAATCTGTTTGTCAGTGCTACAATTTTAACTCTCTTTGTTTCCTTTTTCTTCTTTTCTTTGGAAGTTTTGGGAATAATGATAGACATAAGATTCCTTTTAAGCTATATAAATCAAAATTTATAGAATTAAAATTAATACTTAATTATATACGATTAATATCAAATTAGTACTTTCATAAAATTATCATTACAAACATTATCTTAAGAATTAGTACACGAAATTATCATTATCCTAGTACAAAATTATTATCATTTTATAATACAAAACTATCATTATTACGATACAAAACGTTTTGCACACACACACACACATATTTATGCAATTATAGTCATTACATCAATTTTCAGCGGAATTTTCCGAAATTATCGCCCTTTTTATGGATTTGGGAATAATGATAAGTCTTTATCCAATAATAGGATACAGCGGAACTTTCCGAAATTATGGCCCTTTTTATGGGTTTTTAGGCTGTAATAAGCCTTTATCCAATAGAGGATATACGTGTGATATTCTATGAAAAGGGGGAAAACTTTTAGGGTTTACCTTTTAACAAACTCATAATTTTACTGACTTTACTAGGTCTTTTTATATTCTTAACAGGTACTGTGGTCTCTTCCTCCTACTTGAGTTGGTGCCACATTCGCTTGTGGTTTATCTAAAAGCACGCTTTTTTCATACCTCGATTGATCTTTGGCTAATCTTCTATTTACCATCCGGGTATAAACTACATCTCCTACTTCCAAGTCTTTACTGGTTGAGGCTGATGGTTTTAATCTATCCCTAGTATTTTTCTTGTATTCTGTCATTTTATCCGAGAGATACTTATAAAGATATTTAGTTCTCTTACTATGATCTTTTATCAATTGTTGCATGTATTATTTTTGAAAATCAATGTCAAATGGGCTATGCGAATTTGTGTGCCCGAAAACTACTTCGAATGGAGTAAAACCGGTTATCGAATGAATCGAATTATTATAGGCTATTAAAGCATAAGTCATGACATCTACGATGTCCGTAAATTTTTTCTCATATTTCGCCAATCTAAATATTTCTATTATCGTACTATGGAATCGTTCTATAATTCCCATAGAGTTAGGATTATTTGGAGTTCCAATATGAAGATTAACTTTATGGAAACTCAAGAGTTCTTTCATTAAAGTATTATTGAACTCTGATCCCGGATCTGCACTAATTTTGGATGGTACTCCGTAAAACGAAAAATATTTTAATAGTGCTTTTACTACTTCTGGTGTGGATCTATTTTGAATTTGTATGGCTTGTGCCAATTTACTAAAAGCGTCAATTATTGTTAAATACATATTACCACTTATTTTGAATAAATCTATAAATAATTCTTGAAATGGTTTTTCTTGAGTTTGTGTCAATTCGATAAGAGGTTTTAAAGGTTTCCGATCGTATTTCATTCGCTTACAGGCGTCACATGCATTAATTACAGCGGCTACCGTTTCTTTCATATATGGCCAATAATAATTGCGTTTTATTTTATGAAGTGTTTCCGTAATACCCCTGTGACAGGTTTTTCCTTCGTGGTATTTTGACACTAAGTTTCTCTGTTCGTCTTCATCTACGACCGTAACTCTTTTAGTACATTCTATAATTTTCATAGTTTTTCCTCCATATAACTCAGAAATGGCTTCATTGAATAAAAATCTTAGGCTAGTTGTTGCAAAGTAAATGTAATATTTCTTTGAAATGTCTATATTTTCTAATAAAAAGTTTTTTATTACTTCTGGATCTAATGGAATAAATATTTCCTTAATTTTCATTTTATCGTTAGATTTGTCATTAATTTTGACCTTGTCTCTGTATCAGTGATTTACTATGATTTGATTGGGTTTGTTATCAATTGCCTCTTCTGATACTGTGATTACGTCATCAAAAATTAAATCATGCATATTCGATGCTGCTTCTGAAGCTGTCATTGTTTTTTCAGACATTGTAGTTTCAAATGGGTCTATAATTGTTTCGTAGATTGAATCTTGTGAAGTAGAGGGTCTGTTTTCAGACTCTTCTCTAATAGTCAAAGCATTAAGTTCAATTCTTGATAGGGCATCTGCATTCGTGTTTCGAGTTCCTTTTCTGTATACCACGTCAAAATTATGCATATTCGATGCTGCTTCTGAAGCTGTCATTGTTTCTTCAGACATTGTAGTTTCAAATGGGTCTATAATTGTTTCGTAGATTGAATCTTGTGAAGTAGAGTAGGGTCTGTTTTCAGACTCTTCTCTAATAGTCAAAGCATTAACTTCAATTCTTGATAGGGCATCTGCATTCGTGTTTTGAGTTCCTTTTCTGTATACCACGTCAAAATTATATTCTTGTAATCTCAAACGCCAGCGAGTTAATTTAGTATTCGGTTCTTTTAGTGAATAGAGCCATGCTAATGGTCTGTGATCGGTATATACAGTGAATTTACGTCCATATAAGTAAGGTCTGAAATAACGTACTGCCCATATTACAGCTAGTAGTTCTTTTTCAATTGTGCTGTATTTTTGTTCAGCAGGATTGAGTGTGTGGCTTGCATACGCGATTGGTTTATCGCTTCCGATTGGACCTTGAGATAATACTGCACCTAATGCTATGTTAGAGGCGTCAGTAGTTAAAATGAATGGTTTTTCAAAATCTGGATACTGTAAGAGTGGAGCATTTGTTAAAATTCTCTTACACAATTTGAATGCTTCTATAAATTCTTCATTAATTACAAACTTTTGATCTTTCTTTAGTAATTGGGTCATGGGCTTTGTAATCTTAGCAAAATCTTTGATAAATCTTCTATAATATCCCACTAGTCCTAAAAATGATTTAATATCTCTTACCTTTTTAGGTAAAGGGAAGTTCAGGACTGCTGTCACTTTATCATCATTGGGTTTAAGACCTTCTTTTGTGATTACATGTCCTAAATAAAGTACTTCTTTTCTTAGGAACTCGGATTTTTCTAACTGAATTTTTAGATTAGCTCTTTTTAAGGTTTCGAAAACTTTTCTTAATTTTTGTACGTGTTCCTCTAGTGTTGTAGAAAAGATTATTATGTCGTCGAGATATATTAGACAGTCTACTCCTTGAAGACCTCTTAGAATGTTATCCATAGCTCTTTAAAAAGTAGCTGGTGCTGTTTTAAGTCCAAATGGCATTCTAAGAAATTCATAATGTCCGAATTGAGTACTAAAGGCTGTCTTCGGTTGATCAATTGGATCTACCCCGATTTGATGATACCTGAAGCTAAATCAAGGGTGGTAAAATAACAACTGTTTCCTAGTTTATCGAAAATATCACTTATATTCGGTATTGGATATTTATCGTCTAACGTGACTTCATTTAGTTTTCGATAGTCTATGACCATACGGAATTTCTGTTCACCGCTTGCATCCATTTTTTTGGGTACCAAGTGAACCGGAGCACTCCAAGGTGAAAAACTAGGTTTAATTACGTTGTCTTTTAATAATTTTTCTATTTGATTCTTAACTTCTTGATTTTGTGATGGCGGTTTTTTTTTTTTTTTTTTTTAATTTATTTATCACTGTAAAAGATACAAAAAAATTACAAATTTAACTTTCGCCAAACTGCATAACAGTTTGTCGGCGAAATGTAAAAAAACTATGCTCTAGTTCTTAACAAAAGACATAATTCAATATAGGTGTTGAAGTTAATTTAAATAAATTTACATTTGGTGCCTGTTTCACAATCTATGTTATGGCACTAACTTCTGATCTATTTTAAGATGAAACAATTTATATGAAATTACTTGTTAAGTACTGAACTAAATCGGACTTTGTGAAACAGGCCTTAGAAACATTAACAGAGTGCAATATACATTAGCTACTTATTAATACATATCTGAGAAAGCTTTCTTCAAATATTTTTTTATAGAATACTTGGACTTTAAATTATTGCTGGTTAAACCAAGTTTATTGAATATTCTGGGTGTAACATAAGATCTTGTCCGTTGTTTATAATAATTACCTGTATTTGGCTCTTTGTACTTAATTTTTTTTGATTGTCTGGTATTAAACGTATATAATCTTATCTCTTTATTCATGTCTGACTCAAATTGTTCTAAAGCTATCATATAATTTACTTTAACATCAATAGGCATTATTTTACAAAATTTAAATAGATCATAATCATATAGGTTGTCTATATGGTTTAATGTATATGGGTGCTTCATTTTTAGTTCTAATTCGATGTTTTATTTCATGTGTAAACGTTAATGGGATGTCCTCGTGATAAAATATATCCTTGTACTCATGGCAAATTTGGAAAATTATATTTTTTTCAATTTCATTCATATGGTCAGTTCTAAGTTTTCTATTCAAATTTTCGATTAGTAGTTGCTCTTGACTTCTTAAGTAATTTATTTTACACGGGTGAAAATGTCTGCGTATGGCGCTCAGCGGATCTTCGCGCTTGATTATTTTAAACGGAGTTAACACGTCAATGGTTATGTATTCACTTGTTTCATTTACAATCACTGTTTCTGCGAACCCGTCTTTACAATGTACGAACGAACTTGGCATAGTTACCTTGTCGTAAAACTGAACTGGTGCTAAAATGCCTCCACCGAGAGTGAGAGTGGTTGGTATAATTACCTTTTGTGTTTTGTGAGGTTCAATTGTTAACGTAACAATAGGCCTCTTTTCACTTTCAGTATATTTTATAGGTATTTTCACTAGTGGCGTATCTAAGATTTGTTTTCGGATATTCAATACCGCGTTATTTAGCAAATCGATTCCTATTAAACCGTCGTATGTATTATCGACATCATAGACATAAAATTTATACATAAACTTGGCTTTAAATATGTCGAAAATAGGCATGTAGACTACTAGATTATGTGTACTAGTTCCACGCGTACTTGTGACATCAAATGATTGTATAATTTTAAAATGATTATAATATTTATTAGCCAATTTATTACTTATGAAGGATCTCGTACTTCCCGTGTCTATTAAGATTCTTGCGTCTATGTCGGGAATATAAATGTACGGTAACAATTGCGGATTCATTTCGTCGGCGCCTGTTCTGAGGCCTTTATTTGAAAATTCTGTGTATTATTGAGAATAGAGTTATTTTCATTGGATTGATTTAATCCAGATGATCCCGGTTGCGGTTCTGAAGTCTGATGATAATTCAGCGTATTTTGTACGTTCGATCTTTGAAAACTAGGTTTAGTTTGCCAATTGGGTCTAGGTCTATCGAAATTATTGGACATCGGTGAAGTATTTTGTTCAAAACGAGGGAAAGGACGTATTGTAGTCATTCTAATGGGGTTTTGACCTTGAGGCCTAAAACTTTGATACTGTGCCCGATAGAAAGTATTTTGTCCTTGGGATCTTGGAAAATTATTCCGTACAGGTGGGAAGGATCGTGAAGATACGCCCCTTTGAGGTAGTATAGGTTGTATAGCTAAATTTCTTCCTCGTGTAGAAATTAGGTCATGTTTCATTTTATACGTTTTCTCAAAATTATCTTCTTCCATCATCATCAGGATGTTGGGGTTTATCTTTCGTCAGGGTTCTGATTTTAAAAATCCTAGCACTCTGGTATTATTATATAATGCATTTATAAGATCTGTTTTGGAATACGCATCAACGGCTTGGAATCCACAGTATTTGACGCATATTGACACTATTGAACGTATTCAGAATAAGTTCATCAGACGCATGAAATATAAATACCCTAGTTTAAATGCGGACATGATCAAATCTCTTAGACAGCGAAAAGAACAACGTGATCAATTATTTCTTTTCAAAATTATAAATAATATGGTTGACTCGATTTATCTTACCAGTAAGATATTTTATAAATGCAAAAAGTTTTGCCTGAGATCCTCGAAAACCTTTGCTCCGCCTTTTTGTCGCACCAATTATGCCAAAAACCGCTTCTCTGTAAGATCTTGTAGTTCTTACGATAAGAACTATCATCAAATCGATATATTTTCCCTTAGTTTTCATAAGTTTAAAAAGTGTATTACAGCTGATCAACATGTCAATGTTATATAATGTCTTTCTTTGTTTATACCATTTGACTAAGTCGTGTATTAATTTTCCCATGGTTGCTTGTAAACAGTTGTATTGGCTATGACATAATTCATTAACTTTATGTAGTGTGTACTTATACTCAACTTTTGTTTTGCATTAATTATTCCCTGTGGAAACTGTGTTAGCCTATGTACAAACATAATGATTTTCATTCATATGTATAATATTGAGCTGTATGTTTCCCTTATCATAAAAAATAAAAAATTAAATATTATAATAAAAATAAAAAATAAAAAATCACGATCTGTAATGCGTCCTCTAGAGTATTGGGATTTTTGATCCTGACACTCCTAAGTAAAGCTTGAGGCAAATTATAGAGAAAAACATTTAGGGCGGTGTGGTTATAGATTTCCATTTTAATGTATTTATGCCTATCCTCGGAATTTGCTAGAATTTTAGCGAACAAATTACTTCTAACCGACTGTATACGACCACAGAACTCTAAATAACTTTCATTATTTTTTATCTGTATGGATTCTAATTCTAACACGAGACAATCCATTAATTTATGATTTCCAAAATGCTGAATTAGTAGTTTCTTAATAAAACTCCAATCCGAAAGAACATAATCGTTTTCACTAACTATTGCGGCGGCTTTACCCGTCAACTTGCTTGTTATTACTTGCAACAAATAAGCCATATTTTCAGGAGCATAATTAGAAATTACATACTCGCACTTTCTTATATAAAAATTAAGTAATTTCGAATTTCCATCGAAAAATGGGATTAGGTCATGCAGAGGGTTCTTAAACGAACTACCTGTATGATTATCAAATTGTATTAGAGGTCTAGATCTTGGTTCGTTATGCTCATTATCTTCATCATCATCGTCCTCATCATTATTTCGATTATCATACGCCTCCAAATTGCTTCTCAATTGCACAGGCGAATAAGAAGGATATACGTCTCCTTCATATGGCTCGGCCATTGGTAAAGGGTTATTCGAAGGTACTCGACTAGTCCCCCGAATATTCTCTACTGCCGATTCTATAACTTTTCCAGCTGCTGAGCCTACTGCTGAGCCAACAGCTTCCAGAGCGTGTCCAGCTACACCCCCAGCCGTTTGTAAAACCTGACCAGCTCCCCCTTCAGCTGCCTGTAAAACATGACCCGCTGCTATGCCTGCTGCTTGAGCCAAATAGTCCATTTTCTATTCCTTGTTTTATTTTATTTTAAAGAAAGAAAATAGATGTTTTAATAATCAATGACCTTAATACTTCCTATAATGTGTTTATGTAATGGAAAGTATACGACTTTTATTAAGATGATCTTAAAATATTTAGAGAACCTTTTATTTAGACCGCACCTTTTAACGAAATTGACCTTATTCACTTTTATAATTATTATAATTTAATAATTAGAGCTGATAAACGTAAAAGTTCCCCTTTTCATTCACTTAATAACATTTAGATTTTTTTTTTTTTTTTTTATAGCGCTATTTATTTAATTGATTCACAATTCATGAATAATTTATTAACATGCATTAAGCCGTAGCTGCACAGCATATAAGATTACTTTCGCGAAGTGCACAATTTTTCATAAGATTTCGCAGATTATATTAGGTCGACACACAAAACAAATAAAAATATGTATATATAAAATCACTTAAAGCTAATCCCTATCAGCACGTATGTCTATCATTAGGGAATTTTGTTAAGGAAGGAAAACAAAATCTTTGTATATTGAGCCTCCCGATTCCGACTTACTCTTCTTTTTTTTTCTTTTTGCTTTACAATAATCGTCTAGACTTTCAGCGTCATCCAGTTTGAAGAAAATAAACTTATTTATTTGTTCGGCTTATGATCAGCTTTTCTTCCGTAGAAATGGAAAATAACTCTTCAGACAAATATTGGGTTTCCACTTACTTGTATGTTTCAGTTTACCCTTGAAACAGTTATCGCTGACCCTACCGGCTGCGCCAGTAAAGTTTCTTGCTCTTGAGACGTTGAGCAGTCGCTGACGATGTGGAGTTTGAAGAAAAAAAAAACAGAAGTTTCTTGATCACTTTTTAATTGTACAGAATTACAATGTTAAATATGATACACAAACTGGTGGTAGAGTCGGAATGTTTTAGTTAGGAGTCGCAGCTCCTTATATACGGTTTTTACACGTGTTCCCAACCCATGCTTACGTAAATTGTAATGACCATGGCGAATTGGGAAAGTTAATAAAATTATTACCATGACAACTCGGGTGACACGTATTCCCATAAAAAGCTCATAATTTATATATTTTATGACAATTTTAATTAACCATTTCTAATGCATACAATGTTGCCAATGTCGCGCAATCTCTTGCGTCATATTAGCCTTCTTACATAGTATTCTCGAAATTATTGATTGTTGCCATGGGGTCCTAATGGGGTTTCTTAACTGGGTTGCCTGGAATAAATTGCTGCTTAGCAATAAGGCCGCCTCTTGTATGTTTTTTCTTTGTAACTGTCCTTCTTTCTGTAATTCTTTTTATGTGTGCAATAAAGTGTATTTTATTATTATTATTATTAATAAAGTTGTATTATCTATGGATCTCGGTGCGCGAAGAATTATTGTTGAAATTGTTTTTGATTTGTCAAATATTTTATCTTCGATTTAAATTAAGCAATTAATCCTTACTAATATTATAAATGCGAAAGTCCGTTTGTTTGTTTGTTTGTTACGCCTTCACGTCTTGACTATTGAACCGATCTTCATGAAATTTTGCATACACGTTGTCAGAGATACAGAGAAGGACATAGGGTACCTTTCATCCTGAAAAAAGTGTTGTTCCCGAGGGATAGCAAAAAAACCTTTCCACACAGACGAAGTCGCGAGCGGCCGCTAGTTTATTATGTAATGAGTTACAGCGACGAAAGTGATATTTTGACGCCACCTGAAATTCAAGAAGCGGCAAGAACTGTAATAGAAAACATGTTGTCTCCAAAATAAAAAAAACCGGCCAAGTGCGAGTCGGACTCGCGCACGAAGGGTTCCGTACTAAAAAACGGCAAAAAAAAAAATAAGTTTGTTGTATGGGAGCCCCCCTTAAATATAAATTTTATTCTGTTTTTATTATTTGTTGTTATAGCGGCAACAGAAATCTGTGAAAATTTCAACTTTCTACCTATCACGGTTCATGAGATACAGCCTGGTGACAGACAGACGACAGACAGACAGACAGACAGACGGACGGACAGCGGAGTCTTAGTAATAGGGTCCCGTTTTTACCCTTTGGGTACGGAACCCTAAAAACATTAAGTAAACCAGATGTAAACCTAACTGCAATGCTCAAAAGATATTCACAAGGGTATAAATGTAGGAAGTCTGTGCAAATTTTCTTGACAGAAGCATCAGACAGTGTGTATTTAGATCCTAAAGTAAGTTTTCGTATTAATAAGTACCTAGGTGTAGGTACTAATTTACCACTTTGTTTTAGTAAGACAGCTAACATAGGGATGCGCGATTATTACTAATTTCAATAATCGAATTAACTACTAATTACTAATTTCAATAATCGAATGTCATATTAGTAATATACTAATTTCAATAATCGAATAAGTATTACTAATTAGTAATACTTTTGCTAAGTGATGAGCGCGGGACACATACACACACATGATGCAACGACATAATATACAGTATTTATGTAAAAGACGTAGAAACTCAAGACGGTGCGATTTGGTACTTTTAATTACCTACTGTAATTTTAAATAAAAATTAAATGTTAGAGAAGTAACTACTTGGTTTGAATTTCCGCGCATTATTTGAGAAAAGTACTATACAAGCCTTGGCCGCAACTAGGCATTGATGGACTCACGTATATGTGCCTCGGCTTCGCCTTGGCCCACATTTTCACGTTCGTACTTCAATGCCTGCCTTGCCGGCCGCTGCAGTAATGTACTATTGCAAGCCCATAAGAAAGACTTGACAAATCATGCTAATTGTAAAAAACACGAACAGGCTCTAAAATTTTCTCAGTTTAGTAGCAAAAAATTGACCAATTATTTCCGTGTAGAGATATCCAGGGAGAGAAAAATAGCAGAACTAAAAATTGCGGCGTTCATAGCGGAACATTGTGAAATATTGACTGTTGATCATCTTAGCGTACTAATTTCAACTTTAGATAAATCGTCTGTTTTACTAACCGAAATGAAGCTGCACCGCAAAAAATTTACTGGTCTTATAATAAATGTAATATCGCCATGTATGCTTGGCGATTTAATTGAAGATATTGGTAACAGCAATTTCTCGATAATAATAGATGAAAGCACATCCATCGACACGAAAAAAATGTTGTGCATGATGATAAGTTATTTTACATCGACACGAAAAAAATGTTGTGCATGATGATACGTTTTTTTAGTCAGACTAAACTCAAAATCATAACCACATTTTACAAACTGTTGGAGATAGATGCTGGTGATGCTGAAACACTTACGAAAGCTTTTCAAGATCAGTTATCATTAGATGGTCTGGACATTAATAAACTAAAGTATCGGCGTGGATGGAGTGAACGTTGTTCTTTATTTCTCTCTATATTCTCCATAATTTTCTCGTTCAATTCTAAATCCTTTTCACTAAGAGCGTCCAATACGTTTTCTTCTGGTGTCTCAACCAGACCCCTGCCAACCGCCAAGACTTTCGTCTCATCTCTCTGTTGGGGCCTTTCAGGCCAATTTTCTTTACTTTTCTTTAAAAAACTCAGGACCTTTTAACCACATTTTCATCCTGTTTGGTGTTCCCCTTGATGCGATGTCCGCTGGGTTTTTGTTTTGTATCTACATATTTAAATTCAATATCTTTAAGACTTTCGTCTCATCTCTCTGTTGGGGCCTTTCAGGCCAATTTTCTTCACTTTTCTTTAAAAAACTCAGGACCTTTTAACCACATTTTCATCCTGTTTGGTGTTCCCCTTGATGCGATGTCCGCTGGGTTTTTGTTTTGTATCTACATATTTAAATTCAATATATTTAATCTTCTTTATTTCCTCAACTCGTCGAGTCACAAAAGGTAGCAAAAGTTTGTTTGTTACAATCCAGTCAAGAACAATTGTACTGTCTGTCCATAAATTTTCCTTGTTATATTTAAATCTAAGGTTTTCCTCGCATACATTATCAGTCTGGTTCCTATAAGGCATCCTAGGAGTTCCAAACTAGGGATTTGCAAATTTTCAGCATCTTTCAAAGGGTCAGTCTTGATTTAGACATTATTAGTGATAATATTACCTGTTGTTGTTTGCAACCTCGTAAATATATCACTGCAGCATTGGCATGCTTCGAAGCGTCTGTAAAGCAATGTAACTCTAAATCTGTAGCACCTGTTGGATCAGGTACCGTGGGAATTCATACTGATTCAAGACTGTCACAGATTCTTGTTACTTGGCTTATGCACTTCAGTTCCGCACTGGCCGTTTGAAAAGCAATAACTGAGCTATCAGATGAAATACGCGCAGAACACAGGCACCGTGGACAAATTTCACCCGAACAGAGAACTGCCACAATTTCGGAAACAGAAAATTCCTTGACGTCAGCGTCATTATGGTCTCGACACGAAAAGCTAGTGGCTGCTACGACAGCCAACAGTAATGCTGCCAATATATCCTCTCGCAGTAACAAAATGCCGGATGAGTTAAAGCAATTCTTAGATTCTCCAAATATATCCCATAAAGAAAACCCGATAAAATTTTGTATTGATACCAGACATTTTACGCCAGTTCTTTCGGATCTGGCACTTAAATACTTAACACCTACAACTTCATCCGTGTCGTCAGAGAGAGTGGCTTCTGCCGTAAATCTGGCGGTTCCTAATAATAGGAGCCGGCTGACAGCGGAGCATGTAAAGAACAGAGTTTTCCTTCTCTCTCTGCCAGACAAATACTGGTTTGCCTGATAATTCTGATATAATTATAGTACAACGTGTTTTTATATCCCATAACTCTAGGGTCTTAATGAGACCATGCAATAGAATCGAAAAGCATAAAAAATATTTTTCAGTTGATTTTTTTTCACTTTCATTTTTCATACAAAATAATTAAATAAAGTTAAGACTACTTATGCAAAACCCCTTTATGTGAAATAAGGCAACGTCGCATTTCTGTACTTCTATGAAAATCATAATAGTAGTATTTTTGTCAATGAAAGTTAAACTTCGTCTTTATTTTTAGTCATTGATAATAGTAAAAAAGTATGTGCAAGCATAAATAAAAAAATAATAAGAGTAATAAAATAACTTTTGAAGTAATTTAATTAAGATTGATAATATCTCCATAACTTTGAATTTTTTAACTACATGTTTTAGGAGGTTTTTGATTATTTTGACCTCTATAATACGTATAACGTCAGAGTTATGGGTATGGGACATCAAAAAATACAGAGTAGTTATTTATTGTAATAAATAATACAATAAATAACTTTTGTTTTTATTAAGATTACCTAATGTGTGTGGTGATGGTCTAAAAAAATCGATTGATATTACTGAGCTAGGCTGAACTAAATTGACTTGACTTAAAAAGGACTGACGAAAAATTTTACAATACATACAATATAATACATTTTAAAACCGCAAATGATCTCTGAAAATTTGACCGATATATCGATATTTTTTTCGCGATATATCGAGGTCGATATTGATATTTTTTAAAATATCGACGTATCGATATATCGATATTTTTTTTCACTTTCGACATCCCTAAATTGAAGAACTTGAAAAACATGAATTATTATTTACACGGTTCAATGGTACACTGCATTTCAGTCAGGGACCGCATTCCTGACACCGTTATCATTCTAATTATTTATAAATATCGATAATCAAGAAACGATCTGTCACTAGCATTTAATCACTGCAACTTCTGTTTTGACAACTGATGAACATAAGGCGCGCCATGTATGTACCAGAGCAGCAACATGACAACGCGATCGCTACGCTTTTGATCTAACAATACCGTTTTATTGTTTTAGATAGGTATGAAATATCGCTAAAAATACCGATTTTTCTATACCAGTATCTTATAATGTTTATTAATACATTTTTATTGTGATATCGATATCTTCAAGAAAATATCAATTAAATCAAGACCAATATACAATCGCACTCCAGCAGATAATTCGCAATCGATGGCTCACCGATTAATCTGCCGGAATGGGAATATTCTTATAAATTTATTAAAAAATAAATCACTTGGTTTCATTTCATGCAGATAACTTTATGCAGATATTAGACGGTTCAATTTTACGTTCATTTTCGATGCTTCATCAGTGATTGTGTGTCTAATTATGTAGTTTCATCTTTAATCACTGATGCGCCTTTTCGATGAAAGTCACTAGACGGCCGTTCGCTTTCATCGGGCATCAGTCTTTCATCAGTCATCGCATCGGAAATGAACAATAAAGGAAGCGTGTAAACAGTGCCATTGACTGTTGTGAACGGCATGTCGCCACTAACTTATATGTGTTTATTTTAATATGCCTTTATTTTTCGTTTTTAGACTTTTTTTCATCCTGCATCATGCAACATGCATACAAGCAGTGCATCAAGTGCATGCAAGCATTTTCTTTCCCATTAACTCTTAATTCTTTAATCAAAATTATCACGCACAACCTGGGGGTCAAGTCTGCTAATTTCAATAAAATCACTCCGTACTGCCATCACGACAACATGCCATTACGATGCCACTACGTTTGTTACTAATTCAGTATTCTGCTAAAACTTAACATGACCTATCGATGATCGTTCGTTGAGTGGTAATCGAGTTTCATTTCGGTGTTGCCACCAAAAACTACCATGCGATTCTTTTATGTTCCGTTTCAAGTAAAAAAAACCGGTAACCAATCGTAATTAAGTGTTTACTACTTATTTGGTTAAATAATGGTCAAATGTATTTTGAAAGTTTATTTTAATTACAAAATAGTACAAAAATTTGTAAATTGTGATATAAAACAGTGAATAACATACAAAAATATTAAATTTAAAAGAACTTAACTTAGGGTGTTTATAGAAAACGGAACGAAACGAAAGTGACAAGTGGTTTCCAGTCAGTCAACACAGATTTGTTTATAGTTATTTTCGCGGTTATTTTACTAATAATTGACTATTGACTTCAAAATTTGTTTTAAAACGGTGGAATCTTAATTGATTGATCCAAGATCTAATAGTATATCTATTGATTCAATAAGGTTTGTATCATTTGAGTATTTCGATTCTATTGTTAAATAGTAATGTCGATGTCGGTCGGCATAATAACAGAGAACACTGTTTTTTTCAGTTTCTGCTAAAATTTTGTGTTGAGCCACGATATTATGAGCGTCATACAAATAGAGGCGTTAATCGAATTCCTCGAAGGACAGCCCGAGCTGGCGCTCGGCCGATGTACAAGGACTAAAGAGGGACGCAGTCTGTCGAAAAGACTGTGGGGAGAATGCGCTCAAATCTTAAATAGCGTATCGGCATCGTTCGGCAGACTGCGTCCATAAGACTACAGAGCAGTGGCGTTCGGTGAGAGCATTTTAGTTCTTAATGTGACTTTCTTTCTGACAAATACATTTTGTTATAATTATACTTTACCTACGTAACTAATGCAGTTTCTTGCTCACATGTAGAATTTTTCCGCTTCGCAAAGCCATGTGACCCATGTACTCAAAACCAGGTTCTTTAAGTAAACTATGTGTTCTTGTGCACTGCATTAGTTCTTGGTCCAGAAAGAAATGGACTGCTGTAAGATTGTTGTGATTGGTTGTGATGGGACTACAGTAAACACAAAAAGCAATGGTGGTATTGTCAGATGTCTGGAGTTAAAACTAGGAAGGCCGTTGCAATGGTTTATTTGCCAACTACACGCAAATGAGACAAATTTGCGTCATTTATTTGAGATCCTTGATGGCACTACGACTGGATCTCGCAGCTTTTCAGGAGATATAGGTAAAGCGTTAAAAGACTGTGAGACACTTCCACTGAAGCCCTTTCAGGCAATCAAGTGTCCTTTGCCTTAAATTACAAATAAAAGTGATTTTATCACGGAACAGCTTATGCTATCAGTTTTGGATCTTGTAGTGTAAGTCTAGTTAAGAAAAACCTGGGCAATTTGTTGTAACTGGTAAATTTCGTAATTAAAGTCTATGCCCCTATGTGGTTTTCTATTAAAACTGAACCACTGCATTCACAGAGCCAATTATTCACATAAGACAATGATTCTATTGCGATACCTTCCCCAACAGATGCAAGTCATCATGGACCTGTTATGTTGGTGAAATAATAAAGAAGAGTTTAATTTTGCACAACCGCGTTTTATTTTCACTCATACAATGTAAAGGAAACACTTTATATATTTAATTGCGGAGACGAAATATAGAAACCCGACATTAGCGAACGAACCATAGACGAGAGAGAGAGGGCATAGAGACGGTGTCTCACTAGTGATGGGGGCAGGGACAGTGCTGTTCCAACATCTCCTCCTCACTGGCCTGGCTTCATCACAAATTCACATTAGGCCGAGGTGGTTGCGAAGGTCCCTCAGCCTCGGGGCAGGAACACCTTTTGTTAGGACATCGGCTTCCATGTTAGCAGTCTCCATGTAGTCGATTCTGATGAGTCCGTCTTGTACACACTGACGTATGAAGTGGTACTTGATTTCAATATGTTTGGACTTGCCGCTTATGACTGGATTTTTGCATAGTCCTTGCGCGGCCTGGTTGTCACTGTAAATGAGAATGAATTTTTGATTAGTACAACCTAAGTCGTTTAACAAAGTTTGAAGATGAAGTGCTTCTTTAGTGGCTTCGGTGAGGGCTATGTATTCGGCCTCAGCCGTAGATAATGCCACACATCTTTGTTTCTTCGATTCCCAGCTGATGCATGCATTTGCATATTTAAAACAATATCCTGAATAGGAGCGTCTGTCAATTGAGCAGCCAGCCCAGTCAGCATCTGCCATGCCATATAAATCTTTTCCAGATTTTTTATATTCAATGCATATTTCTTTTGTACCTTTCAAGTATCTTAGGATACGTTTCACACACTTGAAATGCTCTTCTGCATAACAGTTATTAAATTGAGATAAGTAACTCACTGCGTAGGCTATGTCTGGTCTTCTCGCTATGGCTAGATACATCAATGTTCCTATTAGGTTCTGGTATGGTATTGCTGGGTCACAATCTTTACTTTTCTGTAGTTTTAAATATGGTTCAATCGGAGTGCTCATGATTTTACAATTTTCCATATTATATTTCTTCAGAATCTTGTCTATGTATTTATTCTGACATATTTTCAAGCTATTTTTTCCAATACTTATTTCCATACCAATACAATTTCTTAATTGTCCCATGTCTTTTATTTCAAAATTATCATTTAATTGCTTCTTTATTTTATTTACTAAATTTTCGTTTGTGTATGCCAAAATCATATCATCCACATACAGGCCCATTATAACTTTTTCTCCTTCATCTTCATATATGTAGATACAAAGGTCAGCCTGCGATGGCTTGAAATTCATTTCTTTCAACTTTTTATCTAGTTTTATGTACCATTGTCTTCCAGATTGTTTCAATCCGTAAAGTGCCTTTTTCAGTAAACAAACTTTTTCATTTTTGTTTTTAGTGATATCCTGTAACATTTTTCTGGTTTTATTATATATTTCTAAATTTTCTTTCTCACTTTCTTCAATAATTATTTCATTTGAGTATTTTTCAAGATATTCTGGTTTTTTCATCATTATTTTTTCTTCTAAATCTCCGTTTAGGTATGCAGTAATGACATCTAATTGACATAATTTCAAATTTTGTTCAACAGCTGTGGCTAATAATAATCTTATAGAACTGAGCTTTGCCACTGGTGAGTATGTCTCATTATAGTCGATTCCGGGTCTCTGGGTGAACCCTCTGGCCACTAGTCTTGCCTTTTTAATCATACTGTTTTCTGGTCCAATTTTTTCTTTTAGTATTAATTTATAGTCCACTAGGTTATTATTCTCCTTCTTACTTATTATTTCCCAAGTTCCATTTTTTATGTGTGCTCTAATTTCTGACTTTATTGCGTCATGCCATTCTTCATCATTGCTATTTTCTTCAGACTCGCATAAATAAGCATATTCGCAGCTTTCTTCCATTTCATAATCCTTTGACCACGACGGAGGCTTGATATCTCTTTTAGGTCTCTGAATTGGATTTTGTTCACTTGGCTGATCTGGACTAATTATGTCTGACAAGCCTTGACTTGTGTCTTGCGTGGTAGGCATTTCATTTTCTTCTACCTCGAATTCATTAAAGGAATGCATTTCATCGCTGCTTTCGGTTTCATTCTGGTTATCGACTTGAAAGTGCTGAAAAGGAGAGAACTGAAAAGGTAAAGTATTAATTTCTGCAGCCTCTTTGTTTTCTGTTTCATTCATAATTATTATTTCTTTTGTTTCAGGTGCAGATTGCTTCTGTTGCTGTAAATTTTTATTCATCTGAGCTTCATTTTTCCCAAAATGCATCTTGTCATCTAGGATTTTCACATCACGGCTCACAATTATAGTATTTCTAAAGTATTAATTTCTGCAGCCTCTTTGTTTTCTGTTTCATTCATAATTATTATTTCTTTTGTTTCAGGTGCAGATTGCTTCTGTTGCTGTAAATTTTTATTCATCTGAGCTTCATTTTTCCCAAAATGCATCTTGTCATCTAGGATTTTCACATCACGGCTCACAATTATAGTATTTCTGTCAGGTAAGTATATTCTGTAAGCTTTACTATATTTTGCGTAGCCCATTCCTCCAACTTCTATGCCTTCACTCGCTTTTGGCTAAAATTTTCCATGCTTCCTTTGTTTGTTAAGGATAAATGCTTTAGAACCAAAAATGTGTAAGTGTCTCACCGATGGAGTACGACCAACCCATTTCATGTATGGTGTTTCTCCCTCTAATGATTTTGCAGGACATCTATTCACCAAGTAGTTAGCAGTGTGCATTGCTTCAGCCCATAGTTTCTCGGAAACATTTGCTTCTATCATCATGCATCTTGTTTTTTCTACTAATGTTCTATTTTTTCTTTCAGCTATGCCGTTTTGCTGCGGTGTGTAGGGCGCCGTGAGTCTTCGTTGGATGCCATGTTCTTTGAGGTAAGTAGTGAACTTTCCATTACCATATTCTTTCCCGTTGTCTGTTTGCAAGACTTTTATTTTTAGGTTAGTTTGATTTTCTACTTCCGTTTTAAATTCTATAAACTTTTCTAGAGCTTCAGACTTTTCTTTCATAAAATAAATGAAACAATATTTACTATAGTCATCAATGAAAGTGATGAAGTAACGAGAACCAGCAATTGTTTCAACTTTCATTGGGCCGCATACATCACTATGTATCATTTCGAGCAGGTTGTTTGTTCTCAGGCTGTTATGTTCCGGGAAAGGCAATCGTGACATTTTTCCTTCAATACATGTTTCACAATTTGTCAAGCTTTTATGTAAGTCAAATGACATATTTTTCACCAAATTGTTCTTTAACATTTGTTTCATATCATGTTCATTTAGGTGAGCTAATTTTTTATGCCACTTCATTATATCGCTTTGGTTTAAATAATGTGCTTGTTCCCTGCAATCTTTTATGTAATATAAGCCATTTGATTTCTCTGCTTGTAATACTGTTTTTCTCTTGTCGTCTTGAATGAACGCCTTATCTTTTGTAAATAATACAGTGTGATTATTTTCAGTGATGCGTGCAACTGACATCAAATTTATTGACAGTTCTGGGACATAAAGGGCTTTATTTAAGGTTATGTTTTCATTTTCTAGTTTTATTTTTCCCGTCCCTTTTATTTGTGTGGAATGCTGCTCAGAGGCTAATTTCAATTGTCCACCGACTTGTTTCAGTTCAGAATTTTTTTCTATATTTCCACACATGTGCGACGTGCACCCACTGTCAAGACACCATACATTTGTATTTGATGTATTCGTGTTGAGGCATATATTAAAGTTTTATGTGTCAAATTTTCAGCAGATTTATCTTTATTTTTCTTTGACCAACACTTCGAAGCAACATGACCCTTTTTGTGACAAATGTTGCAAAATATTGTTTTTCTGTTGTTTTTCTTTGAATAGAATGCCTCAGTTGAGCTGCTGGGTAACTCACTGGTGTTCTTTCTTGCTTCGCTTTCCTCTATAATTTTGGTTTTTAATTCTTCCGGTGAAGGGAGAGTGTCTCTGGATTCAATTGCTATTCTGAAGTTATCATAGTTTGATGGGAGGCTATACAATAGCATGATGCTGAGCAATTCTTCATTTAACATTGCAGTCTGAAACAAGATGTAAAATAATAATTAGCGCTTTCCCTTATGCAAGTAACTTAAACTGGGATCAAAATAAGCGCATTTTTGATTTAAATTTGTATATATATAATTTGATTTGTCGTCACAGTGACGTTATTTTATACTTTGACGTTAATAAATTTATTAACACTTTTACATTGACTCCAGATAGTATGTATCTGCCGAAAAAATGTAGGATGCAAATAGCTAATTTGTTAGCTTATAATTTACAGGACTCTGTTACAGCTGTAACTAAGTCCATAAAACCGAGTATTAGTACTTCATCTACTACTCGGTATATTGTTTCAAATAAAACAGTGACAAACTCAGATTTAAACTGAGGCACAAGACAACAGCCAGGCCTAATTGTATCAATATAATTAGTCAAAATATTCAGGGCCTGTCTGGCAAAGATCTAGAATTAGAATTGTTTGTTGAATGTAATAATATTCAAATCATTTGCATTACAGAACACTGGCTAAAGCCTGGTGATATGTCATTTAATCTAAATAATTTTCAACTAGCAAGTGCGATGGTTAGGCAAACAACTATTCGTGGCGGTTCTGTAATTTTTGTGAATAATAATATAAAGTATAAAGAAAGAAAAGATATTGTGAACCTTACATCAGAGCGCCATGTGGAGTTGTCTTGTATAGAATTAGATAGCATGATTATTGTGTCTGTATACCGCCCCCCTAAGGGTATCTATGAAATCTTTGAATCTGTCATGGAAGATGTTCTAAAAAAGTTAAGGTTAAAAAATAAACCAGTAGTAATTTGTGGCGATTTTAATATTGATATTCTTGAGAGCAATTCATCGACCACTCGTTTTCTGGCAATATTTAAATGTTTTAATTTACATAATAAATTTTTAGAACCCACACGGGTAACTGAACACTCCGCCACTTGCATAGATAATGTTTTTTCAGAATGTGATCCGAAAAACAAATTTGTTTTTAGTAATATTTCATCCGACCATTACGGTTTAAAAGTTTCATACGCTGTGAACGTCATAGATACACCTAAGACTGTAGAATGCAGACCTATCACAAAAAAGGAATTGGACAATTTTAAAAACAACATTGATGAACAAATCTCTTTATTGCCATGGATTTCGGATAATCCTGATGTTCTGTATGAGAACCTCTTTCATTTAGTTACTAATGAGTTCGATAAATCATTTAAAACCAAGACTATTAAATGTACTCAGAAGTTACGGTTCTGCGATTGGGCTACGACAGGTATTTATAAAAGTAGAAACAGACTTTATGAACTTTACAAGCTTAGAGAAACTAACCAAAGCCCAGGTTTCTTAGAACATGTTAAAAAATACTCGAAGACTTTCAAAATAATTTGTGCAGTTGCAAAGTCTAACTGCATTAAAAAGCAAATTAAAAACTCGAGTAACAAAACTAAAACAACCTGGGATATCATTAATCGTGAAACTGGTAAATCTAAAGCACGGGAAAATAACCTAACGCTTAATATTAATAATGAATTAATAAAATCAGATAAAGAAATTGCTAATATTTTTGATAAGTTCTTTGTAAACATACCAGTAGAAACTACATCAAATTTGGATTCTTCACCAGCGGCTGCTGTATCTATGCTAAAGGGACATGTGGCTGAAAGTGATTCAATGTTTAATTTTAAATGTATTAATGCTTTAGATATAATTAAAGCTTTCAATTCTCTAAAAATGAAAAGCTCCACTGATTTATGGGGCATATCAGTTAAGGTTATTAATAATATTGTGCATACTATTGCCCCTTATCTTGCTGACATTTTTAATCGGTGTATTGATCAAGGAATATTTCCTGATCTTATGAAGTTTAGCAAGGTAATACCATTGTTTAAATCAGGAGATAAAGAAGATCCTAGCAATTACAGACCAATATCGATATTACCTGCCCTAAGCAAAATTTTTGAAAAAATAATACTCGAGCAATTATTAGGTCATTTTAATGTAAATCAACTTCTGCACAACAAACAATTCGGCTTTACGAAAGGTCGTTCCACAACTGATGCTGGGGTTGCGCTTTTGAAGCATGTCTTTGAGGCTTGGGAGGGGTCTCAGAATGCCCTTGGCATTTTCTGCGACCTGTCCAAGGCTTTTGATTGCGTGGACCACTGGACGCTGCTGTTGAAGCTAAATCATTACGGTGTAAAAAATAATGCCCAAAAATTAATACTGTCGTATCTCAGTTCAAGGACTCAAACAGTTAATATCAATGGAGTAAGTTCATCAGGTTCTCATGTAAAAATGGGCGTTCCGCAAGGCTCCATTTTGGGCCCTTTTTTATTTTTAATATATATAAATGATCTACCCTTTTTTGCAGAGAGGTTCTGTGATATTGTTTTGTTCGCAGATGATACTTCTTTAATATTCAAAGTTGACAGAAATAAAACTGATTTTGACGATGTGAACAAAGCACTCTCGCAGGTTCTTACTTGGTTTAATGTAAATAATCTCCAGCTTAATGCTAAGAAAACCAAATGTGTTAAATTCACTTTACCTAATGTACAGGCGAATCCCACTGAAATTGTAATAAATAATGAGAAATTAGATTTGCTCGATTCAACAGTTTTCTTGGGTGTAACTCTGGACAATAAACTTCAATGGAATATGCATATCACAGCTCTGGCTGGCAAGCTCAGCTCTGCTGCTTATGCTATTAGAAAAGTTAGACAGTTAACAGATGAAGAAACTGCCAGATTAGTGTATTTCAGCTATTTTCATAGCATTATGTCATACTGTATTCTTTTGTGGGGGATAGCAGCCGATATAAATACTATTTTTGTTTTACAAAAACGAGCAATAAGAGCTATTTATCAACTAAGTTCTAGAACATCTCTTAGGGATAGATTCAAAGAGATTGGTATATTGACAGCAGCATCACAATTTATATTAAACTGCATACTTTTCGTGCGTCGCAATATTAACTTATATACAAAAAATAGTGATTGGCACAATCGGAACACCAGAAATAAAGACAAACTTGTAATGCCTCAGTATAGATTAGAAAAAGTCCGTGGTTCTTTCATAGGTCTTGGTATAAAGTTTTATAATAAAATTCCAAGTAATATTTTGGATTTACCATTTGAAAACTTCAAGACTCATGTAAAGAATTGTCTTCTCAAAAAAGGATACTATACTGTTAAAGATTACTTAATTGATAAAACAGCTTGGTCGTAGATTTTTCTATTCTATGTGAAAATTGAGAGAATTGTCCTACCTACTTAAAATGTATTGTAAGTTTTTTGACTCGACGCCTTAATGCGGGTAGCTTTAGTATGTCATGCTCACTTTAAACATTTCTGCGGTGGTGTCGTGTGAGGCGGGTCGTTACGTTCCCTCAAATATGGTTGAGCGAAACGATGGCTGGTTCATGCGTCATGCTCGTGAACGGGTGCTGCCAGTGGGAATGGGTCTGCTTCTGTCTGCTTGTACTAAGGGCGTCGCATATATATTTTTTTTCTTCATGTTTAATATTATCAATCTGTATGGCACTTCTTACTCAAAACATAAAATTAATAACTAATCCTTGTTTTGATTTCTCACTTTTTTATTGCTAATGACTAAAATGATTATTTTGCTTTCGTAATATTTTTTCGTCTATAGTTTTGTAAGTAAAGGCCTATGAAAAGCTTTTGGATATTAGTTTTCAATTCAGTGCCTTAGGATGGGTAGCCTAAGTATGTCATGCTCTCTTTAATCATTTCTGCGGTGGTGTCGTGTGGGGCGGGTCGTTACGTTCCCTCAAATATGGTTGAGCGAAGCGATGGCTGGTCCATGCGTCATGCTCGTGAACGGGTGTTGCCAGTGGGAATGGGTCTGCTTCTGAGTACCTATCTTAACGCATATTGAATTGTAAGAATTGCGTTTTTACTTTTTATGTCTTGCATCAAGTGTTTTTTGGTTCAAGTAGCAGACAGAGTGATTTCTCAACTAGTTGAAAGTTATTTACTCTCATATTTACCTATCTGAATGTAGTAGATATATTTAATTATAACCTACCTACCCATTGTGTGCAAACTTTTGTTAATTATTGTGATGGAAAATGACCTCACTTTAAACGTAGAGCTCATTTTTCAATATTGACGACACTGTATGAAATATACAGGGAGAAAAAAGCAGCCCTTGACGAGTTTCTTGCCGGTTCTTCTCGTTACAAGGTCTCCCGCTTAGGGTTTGCGAACCGATGGCGTAGCTTCTATGACATTCACAAGTGCTTGTAACAGCCTAGACTGAATAAAACATTTTGAATTTTGAATTTTGAATTTTATATTTATGTCCATATTTTGTAGTTTCTCTACTTTTTCAAATATGGAGTTAAGATGAAACATATTTCCATAGTTTATTTTTTATTAATACGGCCTGTGCCTGTATGCACCATGTATCATAATTTGTCTTGTGCAATAACTCGATATGGTGCAACGCCATGTTTGCATGGCACGCGGTCCGGCAGATTCACTTTTTACGAACTACGCTCTGCTACCAATTGTTGGTAAAATAATAAAGAAGAGTTTAATTTTGCACAACCGCGTTTTATTTTCACTCATACAATGTAAAGGAAACACTTTATATTTTTAATTGCGGAGACGAAATATAGAAACCCGACATTAGCGAACGAACCATAGACGAGAGAGAGAGGGCATAGAGACGGTGTCTCACTAGTGATGGGGGCAGGGACAGTGCTGTTCCAACATGTTATCTTATTGAATGGCTATTTTGGGTACCCCAAAAATATTTTATTGGCCATGTCAGCTGATGAAAGAGAGAAAGAAATGTAAGTTTCAGCTTTAAAAAATATTACAAAAGCACGAGATTGGGTCACAACATCTCCCCGAGTTTTCGTGCTGCCAAAATTTAATTTTGAAGCTGAAAACTATACCTAAATGATAAATTGGAACCAAGTTACTTTGACAGAATCACCATTAACAAAAAATATTAGCAAAGATATGATTCTTGATTGCATTTAAAACCTACAGTCAGTGGAAACAAAAATTTTGCCTTGTATTAAAAACTATCCCTTCCACACTCAAGCCACAGTAAGGTGCCTCAAAATAGTCACCAAGATAGCTGCAGTAGTTTGTGGGCCACTCAGAAGGGATGGATTCATCAAAACGAGGTGGGAATCTAGAAAAATTATGTCATTTTCAACTCTAAAAAAGATTTTAAAATAGAGTAAAAACCTAAATTTAACGGCTTTCACGAGTATTTTTTTATTACGGACTATTATAAGTATGTCTTTTTTTTAATTTCATATAGTTTTTGTAATCCTTAACAACAATTAAAGCATGATAAACAGTGATTTCATGCTTTTTATCTACCGACAAGTTCAGTTTACCAGTGGTGTTTTTTTTATTTTTTTAGAAAACTTTGATAGCCTTGGGGCAGTATAAAACATTTGAATAAATTAAACATTTTTACACACCTGATATTATGTTAGTGGGTAGCAAGTTTCTCGTGGTAGCCAAAAACAAAATACAAAAAAATCTTTTTTGATCCACCCTATTGTACGTTCTAAGGAGGAGGGCCATCAAAATCATTTATTATGACTCCGCTGCAAGAGAGACTGTACGCAATTTTGGGACGTGACATAGGAGAACCGTTGCCGGGAGTTCGGAACAATTCTATATCGGTAAGATGCCACATTTAATATCAAGAAATTTTGCATGCATCATGTTAATTCAAAGTTTATTAACGACCTACCTACATGCAGTTAAATTCATATTAACAAGATCATAAATCACTACATAGTATAAAACAAAGTCGCTTCCCTTCCCGCTGTCTGTCCCTATGGTTATTGCTACACGGGCGGTTCTCCCGCCGCGGAAAACCGCTTCTGAACCGCACTGGACACAATTTAATATGAAGTTGTATGCTGCATACTACACTGCGCGGTTTCCCGTCGCGGCTCACAGGCGGGAGAAATACGACCGCCGCATGCAGCGTGAAACCGCCGCTGATAACCGACGCTTAAAACTACACGGACGGTTTCCCGCTATCCCGCCGTCATCCTGCGCGGGACCTTGGCGCTCGCTCGTCGTTCGTGCGCTTGCGTGGCTAGTGTCGCGTCAAAATGTTCGATACGGAGCGTTTTATTGTAGAAATACAAGATCGACCTGCTTTGTATGATGTGCAGTCGAAGGATTACGCCAATCGCGAACTAAAAGCGAAATTATGGATGGAAATATGACAGGAAGTGGTTGCTCATTGGGCTGATTTAGGCCCAGAAGATAAAAACAAAGCTGGTAAGTTTACTTATTATTTTATTTCTTATATTAATTTAATGAATCATCCTGTTTTGCCAAGGAACGGCTCCAGGGCCATTGAAGTATTCAACAAATGAATCTCTTACTGCAATGCCACTAGATCGGCCTCCAACTGCCTGGACTCCATCGAATTCTTCCATATCACATCGAATCGTATCTTCAAATTGATAACCATCTCTGCGTCTTACGAAGTTGTGTAATACACAAGCTGCTTTTATAATGTGTTTGGCACTCAGTGGATTGATCATGATACTTGAATGAAAAATTCGCCACTTGTTACTGAGGATACCAAATGCACATTCCACAAAGCGGCGAGCTCTAGACAGTCGATAATTATAAATTTTCTTAGACGTTGTTATGTTTCGTAAAGAAAATGGTCTCATAACATTTTTATTTAAACCGAACGCAGCATCACCTATAAATACAAAAGGCACAGGAGGTTTTCCTATACTGTTAGGAAGATGAGCTGGCTCTGGTAAATCTAACTGAGAACTAGTTAACTTTTGCCCGAAATTTGAACTTTTGAAAACCGTCAACCACTGCCAATAAAATAATCGAATGATATTTTTTATAATTATAATATTTGGATCCAGCATTCGGAGGGCAAATAATTCTAATATGTTTGCCATCAATGGCGCCAACACAATTAGGAAAATTCGCTTCTTTGTAGAATTTCTCAGCAATGTTTATCCATTTTTCCTTATTTGGTGTTGGCATTTCTAAAGGTGCCAATTCTTGCCATATAGCTTGACAGGTTTCTTTTACAATAAATGGTATGGTTTTTCGAGAAATTAGAAAATTATACTCCAAATCAGTGAAAGTTGCTCCCGAAGCCAAATATCTGAAAAAGAAATAGATGCGACATTAACATATTTCTTCTTTTTTGCAGTTAAAGATCTGATGAAGAAGTGGAAGAATATTAGAGATAGTTATATGAAAGAAGTAAAATCAGAAACTACCTCAGTGTCGGGTCAATCGGCTCCAAAAAAAAAGATATATTTATTTTGACTTGTTGTCCTTTTTACGCCCTACCGTCAGTACTGTAGATGAACGAGAGTCCAATGTATCTCCAATACTTTCGACTTTATCACAAAATCAGGAAGAAGATAATTTTATGAGACCACCTCGACAAAACCAAGTTCCTCCCAAAAAAAAGAAACAAACGGAAAGTACCCAAATTCCTCAAATAACAAAAATTTTGAACGAAAGTTTACAATTACAAAAGTTAAATAACGATAGTGACGCAAAAGGAAATCGAGCATTTCTTATGTCCTTTGTACCCATTATGGATTCTATGACTCCAGATTTGGCTATGGAAACCAGATATGAAATTACGAATTTATTCAGAAATATACAAAGAAACGAAAGAAACCGCAGTATTCCTAGCAACTTGTCTGAATTTCTTTACCAGAGGAACCAGGATTCATCTGTGAGCTCTGGCTCTAGAGCATATCACGAGACATTATCTCCAATGAACAGTGTCGCATCGCCACAAAACGATACTGCTTCGGACACATCAACGGAAAATGATGATTATTTTAATGTTCTGCAGTACTTACCCTAATAAAAAAGATTACATAATAAAATAATATTATTTTATTTACCTGAGAGTTACAGCCAAACGTTCTGCAGGTGTGATGGATCTTCGCATATTTGTATCCTGTTTCTTGATACGTTGGCTTATAATTGATAGAAGTTCATCAAATGAGTTCACAGACATTCTGTAGTATGAGAAGAACTTATGAGGGTTATCGCGGTGTGCACTAAACATTGAATGAAATATTCCCAAAGTTAAACGATTACTTAACACTGGTTCCACCCACACATTGCGCTTTACTTTATTTTTTAATAATTCTATTAATATGAGAGCTGCAAGCGCAGTTATCATTGGCGG